>OY728146.1:2070897118-2072371414 GCA_963277665.1 Viscum album
ATAATACCAAACCCATCCTGATAAAAAATAGATATCTCTATTCAAAACAACCCAAAATCAAAAAAATTAAATATTTAAAATCTCATCAAAAAAAATTCTTCTTAAAAAAATTACTTTTCATACCATTTACAAAATCAAAAACCAATTTAAAACATTATAACCATGATATCCACTTTTCCAAAAAAATAACTCAAGAGCACAAATTCTGAGCACTTGGAAAATATATCATAATACAAGAAAGTTCATTAACTTCTCACTTAAAAAACATTTTTAAAGAACTACATATGGGTTTCAAAACTATGATACCATAAAAAAAATTTCTCTTTACCTTCCATTTAAAAAAAACAATTGGTACCCATTGAAGCCAATTTAAATCTCCAAACCTCCCTTCTTAAATAACTAAATAACCATTTAAATCATTTCAAAACATTACAATTTTCTTTTTGAGTACATCTAATGGTTTAATATACACAGAATCCCTTTAATTTTGTTTTAAATAAAATTATTTTTATTAATTTCAGAACACACTTCTACCATTTAAAATCTAATAACATTTTAAAACCATATTGAAATAAAAATTCATATTAAAATACTATTTAGAACAATTAAAAATCTATAATAACCCAAAATAAAATTCTGAATGGGATAGTGGTCATACATGTTTTGACCACATGGTTTGACGGACTATATTCCAATCATAAAACAACCACAAATAGTTTCTTAGAACAATCCTTAGTATCTCTACATTGATTGTGATGACATGTGAACTACCATTGACTTCAATTGGTCCTTCGTTTTTACCCAAAATATGAAAAATATCTCAAAGAAACCCATAAAACACCCAAAGAAACCATAATTATATCCATTCAAAATCAAAATCCATAAAAAAAGTCAATGTAAAGAACACATTCATAATACAAATCCTAACATCCCCATGTAACTCAGATTTCTCAATTAGAGGTTGTGATTAGGTACCAACCCATGACCTACCACCCAAGATCCAACAATCTTATCTCCCATCTATGTTACATCCCAAATAACAAGGTTTATTTATGACCCTAGGTCTACTTAAGAACCTAGTTCCCAGATGCAATTTTTTCATGATCCAACCTGAGTAGTCCCTCCATCAGATGCCCAATCTAGAACATGATTAGGACTGAAGGGTGTTTTGGATCCCCACAGGACAACAACTAGTGCCTGGGAATTACTGGAACACACATGGGAATAGTTTCTCCAAATAAATAATTAATAAAACAAGCAACAAATAATAAATAAATTTTTTTAATGACCCATATGTAAGTAGGAAGTCTGTTAAAATATGTTTGAATGATAAACTGACATCTTGATATAAAATTAATAAACCAAAAAACAAAAAATTCTTTTCTCACCCCATTAACCGTCACCTGTAGAAAAAACCACCACCAGATATCAATCCTTAACCACATTAATATAGTTAGACCTCATGTAGTAGATATCCAAAATTATTATACATGGTCAATGACATAAAAAAATAAGTAAAATAAACTCACATACCTCCATGTAACTACACTAGTCACCATCAAATCCCAAATAAATGAAACACCAAGAGTGAGCATAAACAAAGAGATAACAAGAAATTAAATGATTTATTGGAATTGGCATAGAAACCCCAAATTTGACACCTCCTTCTTTTCCACATGATTACCATTTAATTAAATATTAATTTTCATGATAGTTTGGAAATACATTAATTTTAAAAAGATAAAATTTGAATCAAACATAATAAGAGGTTTAATAGTATATAATTGAATGGGAGTGAAATATCATATATTAAGTAAATAAAATAATATATTGAGTACTTTAAAAATGAATAAGGAAACAACATAAATGAATTTTTAAATAAGGAAACACAAAATTTGGTGTTGTAAAAGAAATCACCATGAAAACTATAGGAGAACTGAGGACATGACCTCATACTAGGATCCTCACACTCTTGGTGGTTGACCCAAAGTTAATTATTATTGTGCATGATCTGTTGGTGAATTTAAATCTAAATTCTCCCTAGTAACCTACAATATCACATCATAAAATAGTTTAGTTTTCATGTCAACATCATCCTATAACAATATGAGTGTGTCAATTCCTAGTGTACTTTTCTTAGTCATCCAGCAAAGTACTTGAGCCCCCATGTTCCATTCCCATCACAAAAAACAATGTTTGAAAATAACTTATGAAACATTAAACCCTTTTCACATCAAAACCAAGGGAACCATTTATTAATAACTCATGATAAATGTATTCTTTTACACACAAATTAAATATAATATATTTAAAAAATCAAATCACACTTTATGAAACACAATATAAAAATTAAATCAATTAAATCAGGCCTTCAGACATAAAATAGAATAAATGCATATATATATATCTGTGTGTGTGTATGTGTGATTGAAATCCTTTTTAAAACCCCTTTTAAAAATCTATTTTTAATATATTCTTGGAAGCTACGTTAAATTACTCAATATTAATTTATAGTATCAACTTTATTCTTATATACATATGCACTTTAACATATATAGATGCCCTTATTTGAATACACATATTCAATCATTGTTGTCTGAATTTGTTAGATAAAATATCTATATATAGACATATAAATGTGTGTAAGTATAAAAAATAACAAGAAATAATTACAACATGAGTCACTTGAAAACAAAAATTAGAATAATTCACACAAACTCAATTAAACACTTTTAAAATAAATAAAAACATAAATAATAATAAATAATACTAAAATACTCAATTCCTTTTTAAACCCCTAGAAAAAAAATTTATTGAAAAACAAGTATATATTTTTTTAAATATGTAAGTGAATACATAAAAAATGGGATAAAATCTACTTTTTCACATAGAAATTCAATGATTATAAGTGATAATATTATTAAATATTTAAAACATATATTTAGGAAGAAACCAATTGATGGATCAAGAATTAAAGAACCAAAATGGGTATAACTACCAATAATAAGTACATATGGCATGAAACCTTCAATAATAATTTGGGGAAGGTCCCATGGGTAATTTGAACAACCTATAGACAAGAGAACAAGAAATAAGATGTTGAAACCACATAATGATTTTTCCTACACTATGAAAAGTGGAGGTGGATGTGAGAAATGGGAGGAAGTTGAAGAAGTAAAATAAGATTGATGAGGAGGAACTCAAACCTAAGGTGATCTCACATGAAATCAATGAAGAAATCAATGAGGAGGGGGTTTCAACAGCTAGGGTGCACTTTTGGACTCCTATCCAGGCATCGGGCAAAGAGGGAGTTTGGGAGGGAGGTGGTTCGTCTTGGGTAAAATAAAATAGGGTGTGGTAGTTTAATTCATTAATGGTAGTTTATGAAATTTTATTGTTTGTGGTCCAGATAGTCTCACATGGTTTTGGCCCATGATTTACAAAACATTGTGTCAATTATTCACCCCTTACTGAGAAAACATCATCTCACACATGGTTTGGTCACACTATTTGATAAAACATGTTCCAACTATGAAAATTATTTCTATAATTATTATAGAATCCCCTACATGGTTTTGATGACCGTTCGTCCAAACCGTGAAACATACAAAAATGTGTCCAAATATATAAAATTTAAAAATAAAAATACATGAACCTCTAATAAAAATAGAATTAATTAGAGAAATAATAAAATTATGAATATTTGGGTTTGGGTGTTACATGAAATGATGTTAGATGAAACCATGTAACATGAATAATCTTCTATTTATGAGCCCTTGAAATTGCACAAAATAAATCATATGGGATAATCTTTTCCAAAAATTAATATGGGCTCTAAAATATTATGAGATAGAGAAAACAACCATGTGGAGAAATATCATATAGGTTCTAGAAATATCCTATTAGGTTTTAAAATATTTTATAGGGTTAAAAAATATCATATACGCTGTGAACCGACATATGAAATAATATTTTGGATGATGTAAATTATCATACGATAGCTCCAAAATCTCATACATTGATGAAATAATTCATACAAGAAAAGAATATGACTTATGGGACATGATTTTTTGAAAAGGAAATCATAGTATGGGATTAAATATGGCATTCTTGGCCCAAAAAATATTATATGTTATAATAATTTGGAAATATAAAACATCATTTGAGTAAGGAAGATTTCTTGAAAGAAATATTAAAATATCTAATGAGATAGCCTAAAATGTCATATGAAATTCATTACTGATCGAATATTTTATCATTCAAGCACAAAAACAGTATTTTAGCCTGAATTTATATAACATAAAGGCTTATTCAAGTAATTATAGGATTCATTAAAAATTCATAAATAATAAATTAATCTATTTTCAATAAAATTCTCAGATAATCCTTAAATATCAAAAATAATTTAATACCTTTAAAATTATAAAATTATTTGATATTTAATCTTTTAAATACTAATGAAAAATAATTAAAATAACATCTCTATCATAACATGAGATTTAATCTATACAAACTAAGTAATTACCCCTAAAAAGATAGTCATCATCCTTATATAGTGAGAGATGATCCTTCTGTGGTGGCCATCAATCATTTCACTACCATATTTCATTCTTATGAACTCTATAATTATTTTTAATAAGTAGACATTGATCATTATATATTTTAGATTCATCCATTTGAACTCTTTTTTTATTATTATATATACCCAATACTAAAATGACTCTTATATAGATATCATTCATCCTTACATAAATTTTATGACATATCATATTTCTAATTACAACATCAATATTATTCAGCAAAGATTACATTCACTTAATATTATAAAACATCTTATAAAATCTCTTCATGTCATTGTAGAATGTATCGAAATAATTTTGTGAAATATCAAAATAATTCAAAACCACTTTAGCTAATTTCAAAAAAATATCTACTAACATATATACTGAAGATAGAGTGTTGTAATAGATATCACCCACTCAATAATGTCTACTTAATCCTTATTAAATTAAATACTCATCCATGATAAGATTGATATTATATGCAGTAATTTTAATGCTATGTATTTTAAGGATGGTTTCTCCATAACATTAATTAACATTCATTAAGACATTAATCTACCTTTAAACTCTTCTTTGATCATAGTTATCAAAACTCTTCATTACCAATTTTAGTATCCAACTTCTTCTTAATCTTATCCATAATATTTTAAAAAATATTTTCTGCCTTCCATTATTAGAGATATTTATCTTTCATAATGCCCATCTCAAACAATCATCTAATTCTCAGGCTTCTTCAATATAATAAAGAGTGTTATTCTTTACCCATACTAAATAGCTAGAACATTTATCTTCTATCATTGGGTGGATTCTTCATCCATAACCCAACCCCTTAAATACATCTCATTGACCTCTTTACAAGATTTTTAGAAACAAATACAATCAATAGAAACTGAATGCAACTCGATAGATGGATATCATGCATAATATCTATGGAAAATTCATGTAATGTATTTGAATTATATTAAATTGAAAATCATTAAATGAGTAATATTAAAGCCATTGACAACCCACCCTAATTTACTATAATAATTCATAATCCTCTAATCTAATAGGGAGTCTGACCCAAAGTCCCTCTACCCAAGGATACATTTCACAACACAGAATCCAATTCATTATAAATCTGACACTAAATATTTACAAACTATATGAAAAAATTAAACATAACTTAATAACATTATTAATAGACAGATGTTAAGGTAGTTGAAAACTAAATCCTATGTAATCATACATATCTTGTAACTCTTAAATAATTATATGATAACTAAGATGTAGTTTAATAAATTTAACTAATTCATACACATATTTATAATATCAATAATTTATCACTATGAATAGTGTAGGGAATAACATTTAAGTAAATGGATATTTAAAATTTTTAAATCATGAGATAAATTTATGAAAAATTCATAATAATGTGATTATAAATATTTTATAATCCATTCCATAATAAGATAGATACAGACATTTTATGATTATTTTCAATATGAACTCCTTCCTATTTGTAACTTGTAATATTCTTAAAAATTGATATTTCATTAAAAATAAACATTTTATATAAAAGTTATCTATTCTGAAAACACTTTACACAATAAAAATAAAAAAATTTAATATTAATTAAAATTTTTATCATATTAATTTTTTAAAAACCATTTGATACGGTTCAATTAATTTCAAAATACGGCTATTTTAATTTCAATATCTCAAATTAATCATCATAAAAATTTCATAATTTTATAAAATTATCAATACTTTATACAATTCCTTATTTTTTAAATTGTAAACTATTTATAAATTACACTTATATGTTTTTACATAAACACTCATTTTTTAAATAATATGATGTGCTATATAAATTTGGAAAATATATTTTCATATTAACACATAATATTAATGTCACAATTATAATTAAACATTTAATTAATTAATTATAAACATTTTTTAATTAATTAACTTATAAAAAAACTTTTAAAAATTTAAAAATATTCAAAAATTTACATTATTTTTTGAATGTTTATATATAATAAAATCTAATTCAAAATTGAATTTTAAGAAAAAATTATTTTTTCTCAATATATCATGTTTTACTATTAAACATCAATCACACCTTATAATTGAAAAATGGTTGAGAACATACCCTTTATGGTCTACCTGTCTTATTCTACAGTTGCTAAATTTATCCAAAAATATGATATGTCTTATAAAAAGGTTTCTCCCCTTTCATAATGAATGATGTATAATGTTATCATTATATATTTTTGTCCTTACATGATAGGTTTCATCTAAAAAATATTTTATGGAAGACTGAGATATCGTATTAATGATATAATTCTCTATTTATTATGAAATTATTTTAAGTAATTGTATTTTATATTATTCAGTACATGTACACTATGACCAGTTAAATATTATGAAATGAAAACATGTAACAACTTTCTATATAATATATCATATTCTATGATATAGAACCCGTAGTAAAAAAGAACTTATCATAATTTCTAAACATCAAGTGATAGGAAATACGATATTTTTGTTCTTCATTTCTGTCACGATTTCACAAATTTAAGGAAATTGTATGATATGATACTATTTTTGGATTCATGGGGTTTTAATAAAACTTATAATGTAATGGAAATTATCAAAATCCCAAACCCAATATCACCATGCATAGAATAGATGAACAAATTTATTTTAGAAATGGATAATTTTAAAACATGTGTACCATACACCAAAGAGCCTCAACATCACTTACATTCATTATGGATGAAGATCATAGTAATGGGAAACTCATGACTAATATATGGTGTATCCATTTGTTCCACATGAATCATTTTTCATATTAACGAGATCCCACTAACCTTCCTATCATACTAGTGATTCTAGCATAAATGAGATAGGATAATAGAGTGTTTCATTCTATAGAGTCTCAACTGATCATGAAGCACACACACCCACTGTAATAACATGGATGTGGGTTTTTACAAAGCTTTGAGGATGCTAAGCGGGTTGTTGCATTTAATAATTAGTTACATCGCTTGATTAAATTACTTTTATTTATTCATGAAATGATTTCATGAAGCTAGTTATACTTTTTAAAATCTTATAAAGACATTTATTATAAGATAAATTATCTAAGAGAGTCCATTGAATTATCATAGTTATCAGTAAACCACCCTTTACATCATATACATCATGTGTATTCAATAAGTGAGGCTCCCCAGACACTAACTCCCAGGTTTGGTGCTAAGAACACTTTCTATATAGAAAGGATTTAATAACTGGTCCAAAATATCAATAAAAACATATATATATATATATATCAATAATATAAACATTATTTATCACAAACGATTACAAAATCCTATAAAATAAAGGTTTAGTCCCTCTAGGTATTGTCTAAACAAAATATTTATTTTAAACATTTATATATAATTTCACCATAATAGATACCTTATAGACATATCCAAATTTATATTCATCTTCATAACATGGGAAATGGAAAACATAATAATGGGTGAGATCAAAAAATTAATTGGGGTAACAAATATCAAAATTTTATCAATAGTTAGATCAAATGCATTAGAAAGCATGAGCATAGAATAAATATTTGATCAAAGAACATGAACCAATAAGAGTTTTCCATGTAATATAATGAAATGTAATATCTAATTATAGATAATATGTCATGGAATAAGAGTGAAGAATCATGATAAAATAATCATGTTACATAGATTATAACATGGAATATAACATAAAAATGTTTAATAATAATAATAATAGTAAATCATTACATTATGAGAAAACTCTTTGACATCCATGAATAATGTTGTGAGAAAAAAAAATCTCCACATGTCAGGTTTTGAACAAAGTAAATTTCCCAAGAATCATTTTGTGAACCAATAATAATTTCCATGGAACATGTTATGAAAAAATCAAAATTAAAACTGATCATGTTGTGAAAAAAGTAAAAATCACATTGCTCGTGTTATTAAAAAATAAAAATTTTCATGCATCACATTATTATAACATGAGACATAAAACATTAAAAAATGAATTTGAGGGTGATGTAGGGCCCCAAAAATCACATAATAATCCTATATAGAAATGTGTGCCACATGAAATGAATCATTCATCATATCCCAAGGACCAAAGGGAATGAAAATGGGTTTTTCAACATTTCCAAAGGGTATCACCTAAAATGACTACAAGGGTTATTTTAGTTGATACTCGGTATTCAATAACACAAAGTAAGTATTTATCAATGAAAATTAGGGGTTGATTCATGAAACATATCTCATTATATATTTTTAATTTTTAGATAAAGATGAAAATGGAAGTGAAACAATGAAAAATTGATTTTAGAAAACATATCCTATAATTTTCATAAAGAGATTAAATTAAAAATAAATTTCTAAAATTATTTTCAAAAAGGTAAATAAAAAATTCAAAACACAACTTTAAAATAAATTAAAATTATATATCCAAAAAAATTATTAAATTTATTCTCTGGGAAATATAGATTGGATTATAAAAATAAAATCTTGAAAGGTAAATCCTTTTTAAAATTTCAAAAACAATGTTATTGAAAAATGACATCATAAAATGGATAATAAAACATTCTTTTAAAACTAGGTAAAGATAAATAAAAAAATCACCTAAGATAATACATATTTGTGTTTCAGAATAATAAATTAAATAATTTATGTAAATAAAAAATATGTTCATATATGGGAACTAATCATCTATGAGGATGAGGATTATTCTTAAAAATCATTGAAATTTTATTATGGAAGAAGTTTGTCAGTGAAGAAGAATTGAGGTAACAACCCATTCAAATGAAGTTAATGAGAATGAAATATATAACCACATAAATTTTAGAGGAAATAAAATATAATGAAATCTTATATTAGGTTATAACTAAATTATAGGAAAAATTTCAATAAAAACAATAATAACGTTGAAAATGGAAATTGAGTTAACAAAAACCCTTACGTCTTTAGTAACACTGGAGTCAAAAACTCATGAAAAATAGATAGTGTCATGTATTTCTTAAATCCAATTAACTTCATAAATTTTGTTATAAAATGGATCCATATGTCATTAAATACACCATGTGAATTAAAATAAGTGTTTAAAATTTCATATGTCTAAGAGAAAGGAAATCAAAATAGGAAAACCCTTACCACATTGGTATTAAAATAAATTAAAGAGTGTCATGGAAGGGTCCAAAAACAAATTGTAAAAATGATGAATGAATCATTTATAATAAAAATAATAATCCATTGGGAATAAATTTCACCATGTAAAATAATAATAGGTGTGCAATATAAAAACTTTCCCCAATAAAGTTAAATTTAGACAGAAAACCTTTCTTTAATTCTAGGCTTACATGAAAGTGTTTAAAAATCATATTTTACAATCATAATAGTATTAATAGAACTTTTAATAACCATATTTATATATATTACCCTATATAATCATAAATTATAATCATAAATTATATATTCATTAGTTTTTATAGTTCACTTTCATCATCAGTTGTTAGTGACTTTCATTTCTCTCATGCACTTTAAAATCTAGATTTCGATCCACATTATTTGATACCATGATCATGAATACCATATTATTTATGGTATTTTAATAAATTTTACTTAATTGTTTTTAAATCTCTAATTTCATTGCATGATAGTTTTAGTTATGATTGAAAAACATGGAATTAGTGATGAGATTATTTTGGTATTTTTTTAACAAATTCCAGGTTGTATAATAATAACAAGTTAAAACATTAATATTTAAATTAAAGAACCATATAACAGAAATTATTTAATAATTAATTTATAATTTTTATATTAATTATCTTTCCAATGTTATCCATGATATAAATTTATATCATTATTCATGCTGGTGGTTAAACTGACCCAAACAATAACATATTATAATCATTGATAAGTTTACTTATGAAGTCATAATGATATCATCATTCTAAAAGAAAAATTATAATTTTTTATTTTATAATTTAGATAGATAATAATTGGTAAAGGGTATAATAATAAAGCAATTGATTTAAATTTATTACATAGAACAAGGAAATCATTTTCCCTCTCAATATACTAGTTTTATAAGGTTAAATTTGCAATGATCACTGATTGTTAATATTATTAATATAATGTGTAATATTATTTTAAGAGATCAAATAATGTTATAAAAATAATATTAATTCATTTACCTCATTTGTATGACCATCTATTAGTAGTGATGTGTAAAAATGAAATATGTTGTTTATATAGGTGTTTATCTCCACATAACAAAAGCGACGTTTTCATTTTTTGAATGATAGGGAAGTAAAGATAATGGTTGTACAATAAACATAATAAGATTTCATTATAATAATGACACTGATTAAATTCTATTAATATGTTGTCATAAGTTTGTGGGGGAATATTAAGAATATAAATGGTTAAGAAATGGGTAATACTCATATGGATAAATTAAATCCTCTCTTGGAGGAACACTTGTAAATAGAGGGTTTAAGGACTATTCTTGGAACAAGGGGATTATAAATGTGGAATATATATTATGGGGAAAAATGGGTATATTTTCAAAGTAATTTGGTATTATATGTTTGGATTGAAGTGTGTCTAAGTGAATGCATTCTAATGATTAAAATTATGGGCTTTTTCTTGTGATTGAATTTTATATAAGGAGTAATAATAAAATTTAATATGAGTTATGTGATTTAGATGAATAATATTTAATAAGAAACGTATTTATGACTTTAAAACCTAATAACTCCTTCTATAATGTGTTTGGGTCAAGTTAATTTTGTAAAATTTGAGCCACCTTAACTTACCCACTTTTACCCTTATTAATATTGATTAAAATTTAACTATAGTAATTATTATTTTATATAAAATATAATATGACCACTATTACCAAATATTGATGTAGTGAATCCAAATTTGGATTCCATTTAATCTAAAAATTCTACATATTGTAAAATTAAATTTTAAGTGAAATCAAAAAATATATGAAAACCTATTTTCATATAAATTAAATATATTATACACTAAGTGTTTTTGTCATTCTTTATTATCCTGGGGTGGAATATAGGGGGTGGGGTTTGGGGTGGAGATGATGTGGTTGAGCCCCCAGACTGACTTTATTGGAAGCATCTGTACGGTTGGGTCACATTTGATTTTATATATTATTATTTCCTATCAATGACTAATTAAAAATGTGTAGATATATTCTTTTATATTTTTAAAAATAATTTTAGAGTCATTATTCAAAAGGTAATGATTTAATTTATTTAGATAAAAATTACTCAACTCTTGTAAAATCAATTCCTTGGGAATTTCTATTTTACTTTCACCATGGAAATTAATTTTATTACTAAAAATAAAATTCTATTATTACCTAATTTGAAAATGATTATTCTAATTATGAATATAATTTCATCAAACTCAATTTCTATATTTGATACAAATTAATTTTAATATCATCCTACAGAATGCATAAAAACAATCCTTTTAGAAAAATGTATTTTTAGGCACAAAATATATTCATTATTCTTACTCACCTATTAATAACCAAAACAAAAATGTTATTTTATTTCATTTTATATATTTTTAATATTTTTCATCAAAATAGTTATTTATAGGTGATTAATTTTATTTTCATATAAATAAAAAAATATTTTATGAAAATATTTTTTTTGAAAAATATTAATTTTGAATAATCTTCCCTAAATACCATTAAAATTGGATATTTATATTCTAAAAATTTAACATTAATAATGAGTTCATGTTATAATTTTATATTAATTTTATAAATATATTTTATATTAATAATATGTGATCTATAAAAATATAGTTATTTATAATAAAATAACTTTATAAAATATTATCATTTTGGTTCACTATTTCATTTTATGAATGTTTATCTTTTATTGTAATATTTTATATCAATAAAAATTATAGTGGTCAATTTTAATTCGTTGTTATGTGGTAAACAATTAATTTAAAATAATTTTTTTTAAAGATAAGTTAATACTAATGCATCAGTGTGTTACGATACATTATGGAAATGTGGTAATCTATCACTTATGTGTTAGTAGAATTGACCAATATTACGACATCACACAATTATAAAACACGACTAAGTAGGTAATAGAACAAAAAAGACATGACATCACCTTTTATTTCATTCCATATCATTGATTTCAATCATGACATATTTTTAAACCAAGTTCTTATTGTAGTCGATTATTTATGTCTTGTTACACACTCTCAATCATACCAAAATATTAGGGGATATAAAACATGGAATATAATTTCTTACATTTATGATATGTCCCAATAATAGGTTGCAATATATCCTACACATGAAATATATAAGGGTTTAGGTAATATATCTCCATTATTTATATCAGTTATCAAAATAAAAAACGTTAAGAATATTCAAGAAATATTTCATCTAATAATGGTTATTGAAATAACTGGTGTTAAAAATAAAAATGCTGTATATTTTGCATAATATATTCAACAATCAACATGAAAAACATTTTCCATATAATTTATTTAATAACCAATGCTAAAAATTGATGTTATAATTATTTTTTATAATAGTGAAAAATATGTTACATAGAAAAAGTTTTCCATGAATAAAAGGAGTGTGGGTTTAAAATTGATATCAAAAAACCTAAATCAAACATGTGTTGAAGACTAAGAATTTTTTGTGGATCCCTTACATGAATTTAGAAGTGTAGACACTCCAAATATATTTTGATTTTTGGTTATAAAAATTCCTGAAAGGATGACTGACAGATGGTCACCATGGTGTCTAAAAAGAGATGAGTAACTAAAAAATTCAAACATACTTGTGTAAGATAAATCTAGTATATAGAATTAATTAAATGATCAGGGTTGTGTGAACAATATTTTTTATCCACCATTGATTTATATCTACTATATAATGTTTCAAATAGAAATAATCATTTATTAAAAAATTATCACATCACTAACCAATTATAAAACGTCTCCAAAAGGTATTTTTAATAATGGATCCTGGTAATAATTTTTTAATAAATAACAAGGAAACAGTAAAGTGTTTTGATTTCCAAATGGGTTTTTTATCAACAAAAAAAAGGATATATTTAGGTGAAATTTTTTTATTAGGTAAATGATTCTATTTCATGAAGGTAAGTTGATTCAAGATACATTCATGTTGATCAACCATTAGAGACCGATGTTGATACGCATTCATAGGTACCCAAAGTTTCCTTCCATTATCTGATGTAATAGACATTCCACTTATATAGAGATGATGGTAACTATATAAAGAGACTCCACATCAATTTTTAGTTCTTTTTCCCAATTGATCAATATTTAACTGGTTCCCCTTTCCACCCTTTCTCTATCACTCCCTCTCTTTCAAAACCACCCACTCATTGTATGAATTTCAGGGAAATTTTTTACAATACCATTGTTCTTTGATAATTTTTTTATCTTTGATTGGTATTTTCATGAAATAATATATCCAACTAATATCATAATTTATAGATTCTAATAAAATTATTTTATTCTCAATCTTTTACCTTTGTATAAATTTGGTTTATTAATTATTCCTCCCCAATATAAATACACCTACATATTATAGACTATTGTAGTGTGGAAGTCTCACTCTCTCAATAATCTCTCACAAAATCTTTGAAATCAAAATAAACAGGTACACAAAATTGAATGTGGTTTGATAGTGTAACATCACGATTCTAGAATCCACATAGAGGCGCTCCATACCAAGTTGGTCACACGGCCTCAAGCACAATTCCCCGAATGCCAGAGACTGCCTATTAGGAGTGAGGGCCTTGGGTGTGATAGTGGAAAAATTATACCCTGCTTGGAATAGTAACAAAGCGGAAGTAAAAAAGATATACAATAGCAGAAGCAATAAACATACTAGACAACAGTAACAATAGAATACTGATGAATCAAAAAACTAGAGAACACACACACACACACAGAGACAGATATATATATATAATTCATGGTACATTTGTCTAGGAAAGAAGCCAAACAGGTCACAATACTGAAATACAATACAAATCCCAATTATAAATAAAATCAGTGACTACTCTACAACATCGCAGGCCTAAGCATGGTCCCATTCTCTCCAGCTCCAAAGCAGTCCAAATCTTGAAGTAGATGGGTAATTTTCTCTTATCAACACCTGCAGTAATATAATTTTATTGGGCCAAAAATCATGGCCCAATAGTGTGTGAGAATAAATCCTAGTAGGAAACCACCACTAGATTTTTTCCTAACAGTCAGTGAATATATGGAGGTAATAATAAAAAGAAGGCAGTAAACAAGGATGTACCCAGTATTAACCAATCATACAGTTTCATATCATTCAGTTTCATATATCAAGTAAACAGATAATAAAGCAAAAAAACACAAATAGGTAGCCCTATGGGAAGTATTCACAGTATATCCCCTCTGGTTGTACCTAGAAACACAGGAAACCCTCTAGGAAGCACACACAGTCTGCCCCTCTGTTTTGATTTACAAGGATATAACAAAGACTCTTTGAGGAATCTCTCTCAGTCAATTCCCCTTATAATCAAAATTGATAATGTCACTCTGAGAAAGCTCACACAGTCAATTACCCATATAGTCAAAAGTGATAAAGACTCTCTGAGGAAGCTCACATGGTCAATTCCCCCATATTGTTAAATGTGTTCAAATACTCTTTGCAGATGATCACATGGTCGATTCCCCATATAGTATACTACAACAGGTTGTCACGATCCTGTGTACGTCAAAAGATCATATAAATTCAATAAAGCCTATGTAAACCTCAAGAACTACTTGGCTAAATAGTCTACAGTATATCAAGCATGTCAGATTAAATATTCACTCCATCATACAGTACTACGCATGGGAAAACATCAAGGAAGCCTAACATGCTCAATAGGACCAAATGGTCATAAACATAACATGCAAGGGAAATCAATTCCCAAGAAAATCTATCAACCCTATTCACATTCAATTAACCTCTACTCATGAATAAAAGAATGGTGGGCAATTAATAGGGTTAAAATGGTAATCTTGAAACACCATATTCCAGGGTATTGGACAAAACTGCACATATTACTCAAAGGCCTTCAATGGAATGGCACAAACCACCTACCTCGGTGTTGGGAGATCGCTATACGTGAACCTCAAGCCATGAACCTATAACGACCCATACTTTACATACATTGTTAATACTTCAAAATTGAAGCACACTTATTATAACATATGACACAACTACAAAGGACCGTATAGGTATAGTGTCTTTAGAAACTAGGAAACATAAACAACTGGTTCATAAATCTTCTACAGTGTCTCCCATTTATTTCATCATATCTAGGGTCCCTTTTAGCATATTCTACTTAATATCCATCTTCCTGGCCTGGGGAAAAGAGAACATAAAAGGGTGAGCTCAAATGCTCAGCAAGGGCAAATAAAGGAAATAAAAATCATATCATATCTTTTTGAAAATCATAACCTGCAAAAGAGATCATAATATCTTAACATGGAACAAATCATAGAAGTGAAAATTAGATCCCCATAATCATAACATAAAACTTGAAACTTTGTGTCATGCACAAATAATCATGGAAAATCATTTCTTATTAGTCATGACTCATTGCCAAGACTATCTTAGTGGACAAAGTCCCTTTCTGAACCGAGTTCACTCCTCGTTTCAGTCCTGTATCACTGAACTGAAATAACCTTTCGTTCCAGCCATGTCTATATCATGAGATATAAAATCTTTACCCAATGCATTGGAGGGAGATATAGGTCCCACCCATCTTATAATGAATCCTTTCTTATGTGTGCCACATAATCATAAATCATACATCATCGCATAACCCATGTAATAAAAATGGGATTCTTAAACAACATGACATCATAAAACAATTCATATAAGATAAAGGAATTCCTAAAAATATTTCCATCACAACATAATCAAATCCATGTAATAATAGGGATAAAAACAGAACCCTTTTATTATCTTAGATGGAAAATAATTTTGATAAAATACTTGAATTCCATTCTTGAGGAAAATATCCTTTCTACTTCAAAAATATTTTTCCTTTCATAACATGTCATACGACTTTAAAATAAAAGAAGATGATTAAAAATAAACTTGAAAACTAGTAAAGAAAGCTTCTTGGAAATAATGTTTTAAAAATATATTCATGCCGTATAAGTTAAAAAAAAATTCTTCGTACCTTTGTCGGAAAAGTCAAAAAGTACCTCGTACGAAAAAAAACGACAAAACATTCCTTTCATATTCTTTACTAAAAACTCACCGAAGGGTAAAATTGGATTTAAACTATTGTAAGTGGATGGAAACAATATTACATATTGAGGGAACATGGATGTGGATGATAAAATACACCCCAGTAAATACTTACGAATAAACAATCTCGGATAGAAATGAGATTGTGGTATTTTCCCTTACCTTAGGTCCGATTTGCTTTGTACGTGTCCGAAGCTCCTCTTCTTTGGAACGACTCTTTGAATCCTCCACTTAGGTAAATAAGATTGGTCTTTGAAGAAGACTAGGACCTCTAGGATTATTCTAGGGATGTGGAGAGGAGAAAATGGCAGGGGTTGTCCAAGCTTGAGTGCTCAAATTGGTGTGAGGAGGAGGGGGAGGAGGTGTCCTTTTATAAGGGAGGAGAGGGGCACCTTAGGAATATCTCAAAATATTATTTTATATTAAAGTCAAAATCAGTTTATAATGGTTCCAGAGGGTCTTATTTCGAAGCTAAAGTGGGGATGGGTCGAAATCCTATCAACCAATAGGATTTAGTCAAGTTTAGGTTTTTATTTTAACCTTATCAATTAGATTTAACTCTAAGATAATTAATTTAACTTTTACCGTGTCTTTTTGTTTTTTTCACTATATGGTTAATACACTTACTATAACATGCCAAACGAACCCCAATTTGTTTATTATTAATATATATATCCTTATCTATGTCTTTTGGCCGAACCTTAGATTTTTTGGAATAAAATAACAATTAATAATATAATATTTGATTTAAAAACTATTTTGTGTCAATTTTGAAACTATTTGATATATGATTTTTGTGAAAGTCATAACAGAATTATATGTTCGAACCAAGTTGATTTAATCAACACTAACATATCCTAGTAACCTAGAAAATTTTTTTAATTCATAAAAAGTCTCAAATTACATTTATTTTGGTGTTTATAACATCAATTATGTCAATATTTCATAAATAGGATAATTACTGCATCATAATTGTGTAATAAATAAATTAAATTATTTAATGTTTAAAAATTATAAATAAAATACCATTATGTAGGAAATATTTTTATCTTTCTAATGAATATTTATAGACGAATTTATCTTATGTATAACCCCATATTAAATATGAATTACTTATTAAACTTTGATTTTAACTATTTTAACCCTTCTTTAAATAAATTAATAATAAATGTCCTAATCTAACCCAAGTGGGCCTAAATGGTCATATTTTATTCATAAGGTTGTTTTTGGTCGAATTAAACTTATCCAATAGAATTAGGACATGTGTTAGGGTAATAGTAATATCATATTTACCCTTACCCTATTTACTATTAACTGCGGTAAAAAAAAGTAAAAAGTTACTATTCACCAAAAAATTATTTTTATCTCATTGAACCACATTTTACTTACTGATATCAACCGTGTCTGTTGGATTTTCAAAATTCCATTCACAGAAGCGGTAAAATTAAGTTTTATGCAAAATTCAGTTTTTAACCTACCACTTAGTGGTTTCACTATTCATCAAAAATTGAAAGTTTTCAGAAAAATACCAAAATTTCACTCAAGGCTAATTTCGGTATTCCGAATCCAAAAATGAAGTCCATTTTAAAAAATAAAATTTATAAAATTTCAAAAAGTGGTTATTAATATTCATAACAGCTAGTTTTAATAATATTTTAATAGCATATCGTTGTTTAGTGAAACTCAGTATTGCGTACGACGCAAGCTATCGAGGAAGGTCGTGATTGCGTGTAAAGTAAGCCAAGCTAGTATGTAGTGAAAGATTCCTTTGATGATATATAAAAAAACAAAATATTACTCATAAAAATCTCGGGTGTTACATTCTACCCCCCTTAAAAAGAATTTCGCCCTCGAAATTCATCACTTTGTAACAAACAAATGAGGATACTTCTCCCTCATCATATCCTCAAGCTCCCATGTAGCTTCTTCAAGTTGGTGGTTACTCCATAAAACTTTCACCAATCGAGTGGTCTTGTTTCATAGGACTTTTTTTTCTACGATCCAGAATCTCTATCGGCTGTTCTTCATAAGAAAGATCTTGCTCCAGCGGTACAACTTTTGAGCTGAGTACATGTGAAGGATCAGGTATGTACTTTCTCAGGAGAGATACATGGAACACATCGTGAACTTGAGAGAGATTCGGTGGAAGCGCCAATCAGTAAGCCTCCTTCCCAACACGATCCAGTATTTCGAAAGGACCGATATATCTAGGGCTCAACTTCCCCTTCTTTCCAAATCTCATAACCCTCTTCCAGGGAGATATTCGTAATAACAATTTATCACCCACTTCAAACTCTAGGTCTTTTTTCGGTTGTCGGCATAACTTTTCTGTCTACTCTGAGCTGCTCTTATGTGTTGTTGAATAGATCTAACCTTTTCTGCCATTTCATCAACGAGATCAGGTCCTAACAACATTCTTTCCCCAACATCATCCCAGCAAGTTGGAGTCCTGCATTTCTTTCCATAGAGAGCTTCATAAGGAGCCATCTGAATACTGGAGTAAAAGCTATTATTATAAGAAAATTACACCAAAGGTAGGTGTTGATCCCAACCTCCTTTGAAATCTATAGAGCAAGCTCTCAACATATCTTCTAGGGTTTGAATTGTTCTCTCAGACTGACCGTCTGTCTGGGGATGATAAGCAGTGATGAAATTCAACTCTGTATCCAGAGTATGCTGAAGACTTCGCCAGAACTTTGAGGTAAATCTCGGATCCCGATCAGATATAATAGAAAGTGGTACTCCATGCAATCTTACCACTTCCTTTACATATATCCTGGCAAGTTGATCTAGAGAGAAATCCTCTCTAATAGAAATGAAGTGTGCAGACATTATAAGACGATCAACTATGACCCAAATAGAATTATTGCCTTTGGATGTTCTAGGCAGTCCTGTGACAAATTCCATAGTGATGTTTTCCCATTTCCATTCGGTTATGGGTAATGGTTGTAACATCCACTTAGACTTCTGTCTCTCAGCTTTAACTTGATGACAAGCCAAGCATCGAGAGACATATTCAGCAACATCTCTTTTCATGCCATCCCACCAGAAGTACTCTTTCGGGTCCCTATACATCTTCGTGCTTCCAGGATGAGTAGATAATGAAGAACTTTGAGCCTCATCCAGTAGCTCCTTCTTTAATTCGGGGATGGGAGGAACACAAACCCGATTCCTGAACTTTATTATCCCATCACAATCAAGGTTGAATTCAGGAACATTTCTCACCTTCTTTTGTAACTCGAAATATTCTTTCTGTGCCTCTTTAATCTTCACATGTATAGATGGTTGAACATTCATTTGAGAAAGATAAGATTTTTCCCCTTCCATTATAATTCCAAGATCCATCCTTTGTAAATCCATAAATATTGGATCTTTTGTGATCCTCATCATGGATAAACTATCATGGTCTTGTCGACTTAATGCATCTGCCACCTTGTTTGCTTTCCCAGGGTGGTAATGGATTGAGCAGTCATAATCCATAATCAGCTCCAACCATCTTCTTTGACGCATATTCAACTCCTTTTGTGTGAAAATATACTTTAAACTTTTATGATCAGTATAAATATCACACCTTTCACCATAAAGGTAATGCCTCCAAATCTTTAATGCAATGATTACCACAGCCAACTCCAAATCATGAGTTGGGTAATTTTGCTCATGGATTTTCAACTGTCGTGAGGCATAAGCTATCACCATATCCTTTTTCAAAAGAACACACCCCAATCCCTTCTTGGATGCATCACTGTAGATCACAATCCTTTCTCCACTATAAGGTAGTGTGAGAACAGGTGCACTGGATAACCTTCTTTTCAACTCCTTGAAATTCTCTTCACATTCCTCTGTCCAAACAAACTTAACTCCTTTGCGAGTCAACTTGGTGAGTGGATTAGATAATCGTGAAAAATCCTTTAAAAAACGTCGATAATATTCATCCAAACCAAGAAAACTTTGGATCTCAGTTACTGTTGTTGGTCTCGACCATCTTTCGATAACCTCTGTTTTTGCTGGATCCACAGATATCCCCTCTTTTGAGATTATGTGACCCAAAAATGCAACTTTTTGAAGCCAAAATTCACACTTGGTAAATTTGGCATAAAGCTTCTCCTTTCTCAGGGTCTTCAATATAATTCTCAAGTGATCTTCATGCTCTTCCTTGCTCTTTGAATAGACAAGAATATCGTCTATAAAAACTACCAAAAATTGATCAAGATAGTCTCTAAAGACTCTATTCATTAGATCCATGAAGATAGCAGGGGCATTAGTAAGACCAAATGGCATCACTATAAATTCATAGTGTCCATACCTTGTACGGAAAGCCGTCTTTGGAATATCCTCCCTTTTGACCCTTAATTGATGATACCCTGAATGAAGATCAATCTTGGAAAAGTCTTGAGCTCCACGTAGTTGGTCAAATAAGTCATCAATGCGTGGGAGAGGATATTTGTTCTTGATATTGATCTTGTTAAGTTCTCGATAATCAATGCAGAGTCTCATTGATCCATCTTTTTTCTTAACAAATAGAACAGGTGATCCCCAAGGTGACGCACTAGGGCATATGAATCCCTTATCAAGATTCTCTTGGAGTTGCTTCTTCAATTCTTGCAACTCAATTGGGGTCATTCTATAAGGTGTCTTTGAAATTGGCAAAGCGCCCGGTACGAGTTCTATTGAAAACTCAACTTCAGAATTTGGTGGAAGACCCGGTAATTCCTCCAGAAATACATCATCAAACTCTCGTACAATGGGAATATTCTTAATCGTGAGTTTCTCACCAACCATTTGAGATAAATAACCTTCATTTAGTGGAATCAATACCCATAATATGGAAGAAATTTCCACTGGAAGGTTATGTTCATCCTTGCATTGATAGACGATCGTAGATTGTTCTGGAATATGAAATGTGACTTCCCTTCTTTGGCAATTGATATGAGCTCCATGTAGAGAAAGCCAATCCATGCCAAGAATCACATCAAATTCCACTAAAGGAAGGATCACAAGATTTGCAGGAATCAATTTCCCACAAACTTCGATCAGAGAAGAATTATAATCTTTTGATGCGACTGTTGTGCCATTAGGTGTTGTCACAGCTAACTCAACATCTAATTGTTGAGGTAGTACGGTGATACCCTTAGAAAATTTTTCAGAAATAAAAGAGTGGGTGGATCCAGAATCAAATAAAACATTAGCTACTTTAGAGTGGATGGTAAGTGTACCTTTCACCACGTCGTTATCGTACTCCACATCGCTGATAGAAATTGAATGTGACATTCCTTTGTCTTTAGCCTTAATATTTTGTTGACGTCGACCATCATCATCAACCCTTGGATTTGGGAATTGATTGGCATAATGCCCCATCTCCTTGCACTTGAAACATTGAAGTGTAGTAGGTTCATTCTGTGTATCCCTTCCTTTGTTTGCATCATTAGACATCTTCTTCCCATTATCGCGGCATTCAAATGCCCGATGACCTTCCTTTCCACATTTAAAACATTTACTTGTCCCTTTAAGACAACTCCCTCCATGTTTCTTTCCACACTTTGAGCATAAGGGAAAGTCCATCTTCTTTTCAGTGTGCTCTTTATATTTTCCTTTGAATTCCATCTTCCTCTTCTTATCAAACCCATGTGACTGATGGGTTACTCCAATCTCCATCTCGACTTTGAGAGCACATCGAACAATTTCCTCGTAGCTATTGAAGTCCCTTATGGCTAACGCCCTTCGAAGACTTGGTTTTCAGCCACTAAAGAATCGATCGATCTTACTCTCAGGTTGGATAATAATACCAGAAGCGTACCTTTCAAGTCTTGTAAAATTTTCTTCATAGGTACCAACAGATTCATCATCCCTTTGCTTCAGTTCAAGAAACTCTTTCTCCATCTTTGTTCGGAGAATACGAGGGAAGTACTTATTGAAAAATAAGTTCTTGAACTCATCCGATTCCATAGACTCAATTTCATCCCTTTGCCTCGTATTCTTAATAAGATTCCACCATTGATCAGCATCTCCTTCCAAACGATACACTACTAGGATGACTTTATCATGTTCATAACATTGAAGAACTGAAAATATCTTTTCAGTAGTACTAATCCATTGTTCAGCAACTAATGGATCAGTAGACCCACTGAAAGAAGGTGGTCGCTACCTCATGAAGGTTTCAACTAGATGTTGCTCTTTCCTTTGCTCGTTTTGAAGTCCTGCATGATTCATAGCTTGAGAAAGTTGTGTGAGCATGGCTACAAGATTTTGCATTCCAGCTCCCATATCGTTTGGTTGCTCAGGGGGACAATCATTGCATTGCCCATCGCATTCCGCATTAACACGGTTCCTTCGGGTTCCAGCCATTGACTAAAACCAAGAAGAATAGTGTGAGCAACACTAATTATAATAGGAAAACCACATAATCAAGAATAAATTTTCACACTTAAGGTCTTATCCTAGGGTATTCATGGACATTTCTAGAACACTAAGATTGTGTTCTATTCTTAGACTTATCCTTAGGGTTCTTACTAAGGATTTCACATCCTAGTTTCCAAAGGTTGACTATACCTTTCCTCTGATACCAACTATAACGACCCATACTTTACATACATTGTTAATACTTCAAAATTCAAGCACACTTATTACAACATATGACAAAACTACAAAGGACCGTATAGGTACAGTGTCTTTAGAAACTAGGAAACATAAACAACTGGTTCATAAATCTTATATAGTGTCTCCCATTTATTTCATCATATCTAGGGTCCCTTTTAGCATATTCTACTTAATATCCATCTTCCTGACCTGGGGAAAAGAGAACATAAAAGGGTGAGCTCAAATGCTCAGCAAGGGAAAATAAAGGAAATAAAAATCATATCATATCTTTTTGAAAATCATAACCTGCAAAAGAGATCATAATATCTTAACATGGAAGAAATCATAGAAGTGAAAATGAGATCCCCATAATCATAACATAAAACTTGAAACTTTGTGGCATGCACACATAATCTTGGAAAATAATTTCTTGTTAGTCATGACTCATTGCCAAGACTATCTTAGTGGACAAAGTCCCTTTCTGAATCGAGTTCACTCTTCGTTTCAGTCCTGTATCACTGAACCGAAATAACCTTCCGTTCCAGCCATGTCTATCTCATGAGATATAAAATCTTTACCCAATGCATTGGAGGGAGATATAGGTCCCACCCATCTTATAATGAATCCTTTATTATGTGTGACACATAATCATAAATCATACATCATCGCATAACCCATGTAATAAAAATGGGATTCTTAAACAACATGACATCATAAAAAAATTCATATAAGATAAAGGAATTCATAAAAATATTTCCATCACAACATAATCAAATCCATGTAATAATAGGGATAAAAACAGAACCCTTTTATTATCTTAGATGGAAAATAATTTTGATAAAATACTTGAACTCCATTCTTGAGGAAAATATCCTTTCTACTTCAAAAACATTTTTCCTTTCATAACATGTCATATGACATTAAAATAAAAGAAGATGATTAAAAATAAACTTGAAAACTAGTAAAGAAGGCTTCGTGGAAATAATGTTTTAAAAATCCATTCATTCCGTATATGTTAAAAAAACATTCTTTGTAACTTTTTCGGAAAAGTCGAAAATAACCTCGTACGAAAAAAAACGACAAAATATTCCTTTCATATTCTTTACTAAAAACTCACCGAAGGGTAAAATTGGATTTAAACTATTGTAAGTGGATGGAAACAATATTACATATTGAGGGAACATGGATGTGGATGATAAAATACACCCCAGTAAATACTTACGAATAAACAATCTCGGATAGAAATGAGATTGTGGTATTTTCCCTTACCTTAGGTCCGATTTTCTTTGTACGTGTCCGAAGCTCCTCTTCTTTGGAACGCCTCTTTGAATCCTCCACTTAGGGAACTAAGATTGGTCTTTGAAGAAGACCAGGACCTCTAGGATTATTCTAGGGATGTGTAGAGGAGAAAATGGCAGGGGTTGGCTGAGCTTGAGTGCTCAAATTGGTGTGAGGAGGAGGGGGAGGAGGTGTCCTTTTATAAGGGAGGAGAGGGGCACCTTAGGAATATCTCAAAATATTATTTTATATTAACGTAAAAATCGGTTTATAATGGTTCCAAAGGGTCTTATTTAGAAGAAAAAGTGGGGATGGGTCGAAATCCTATCAATCAGTAGGATTTAGACATGTTTAGGTTTTTATTTTAACATTATCAATTAGATTTAACTCTAAGTTAATTAATTTAACTTTTACCATGTCTTTTGGTTTTCTTTCACTATATGGTTAATACACTTACTATAACATGCCAAAAGAACCCCAAATTGTTTATTATTAATATATATATCCTTTGCTAAGTCCTTTGGCCGAACCTTAGATTTTTAGGAATAAAATAACAATTAATAATATAATATTTGATTTAAAAACTATTTTGTGTCAATTTTGACACTATTTGATATATGATTTTTGTGAAAGTCATAAAAGAATTATATGTTCGAACCAAGTTGATTTAATCAACACTAACATATCATAGTAACCTAGAAAATTTGTGTAATTCATAAAAAGTCTCAAATTACATTTATTTTGGTGTTTATAACATCAATTATGTCAATATTTCATAAATAAGATAATTACTGCATCATAATTGTGTCATAAATAAATTAAATTATTTAATGTCTAAAAATTATAAATAAAAAACCATTATGTAGGAAATAGTTTTAGCTTTCTAATGAATATTTATACTCTAATTTATCTTATGTATAACCCCATATTAAAAATGAATTACTTATTAAACTTTGATTTTAACTATTTTAACCCTTCTTTAAATAAATTAATAATAAATGTCCTAATCTAACCCAAGTGGGACTAAATGGTCATATTTTATTCAAAAGGTTGTTTTTGGTCGAATTACACTTATCCAATAGAATTAATACATGTGTTAGGGTAATAGTAATATCATATTTACCCTTAGTTACCCTATTTACTATTAACCGCGGTAAAAAAAGTAAAAAGTTACTATTCACCAAAAAATTATTTTTATCTCATTGAACCACATTTTACTTACTGATATGAACCGTGTCTATCATATTTTCGAAATTCCATTCACAGAAGCTGTAAAATTAAGTTTTATGCAAAATTCAGTTTTTAACCTACCACTTAGGGGTTTCACTATTCATCAAAAATTGAAAGTTTTCAGAAAAATACCAAAATTTCACCCTAGGCTAATTTCGGTATTCCGAATCTAAAAATGAAGTCCAATTTAAAAAATAAAATTTATAAAATTTCAAAAAGTGGTTATTAATATTCATAACGGCTAGTTTTAATAATATTTTAATAGCATATCGTTGTTTAGTGAAACTCGTTATTGCGTACAACGCAAGCTATCGAGGAAGGTCGCGATTGCGTGTAAAGTAGGCCAAGCTAGTATGTAGTGAAAGATTCCTTTGATGATATATAAAAAAACAAAATATTACTCATAAAAATCTCGGGTGTTACAGAACCACCCAAGAACACCGTAGATCTACAAGAAAATATAAAATTTTCAATGGAGGATAACATTAGAAGGAAGAGGAATCATGAAATGAAGCTCTATAAGAAGGAAGAGCTTACCAAGGAGATCCTAAGGCAATCGATGGCGGTCTAATCGGAGATCAGATGCTCGGTCGGGGGCTCGGAGAAATATCACGGTCGTACAAGCACTCTCGGACAAACTAGGTTGAGGAGAAGGCCTTTCTGGTGATTAGATGCGACCCTGATACGTTTAATGAAAAAACAAAAGTACACAATGTGTACTTTGGAAGTACATGAAGTGTACTTTGAAAGTACACGGTGTGTACTTTCTTTTTCCATACTCCGCTTTAGGCGGCCTCCAGTTCACCACACACGACCGTGTGCATGGCCGCTACACGGCATGTACTCATAAAGTACACGGCGTGTACTAAAAAAATATGTAGAATAACATTTTTTCTCAAATACAACCAAAAAAGGAAAACATACCTGAAAAGAAGTTCCAGGTTCTTTCAACTTCCCCCTTAAAAAAATTTGTCCCCGAATTTCCCTAGCATGTCGACATAGAAAAAGAAACTTCGAACAGCTCCGGCCACTACAATCATACATCTTCTTCCCTCTCCCAAGTCTCATCCTTCACTCGCCTATGCTACCATAGCACTCGCACCAGTGGAAAAGACCAGCCACTGAGAACAGTCGCACTTCGATCGACAATCCGGATAGGATTCTCGTCAAAAGATGAATCCACTTCCTTCTCAACCTCCTCGGGTTGGATGAAATTAGATGGGTCTGAGAAGCAATGGAAAATCTAAGAAATGTTCAAGACGTTATGCATATCCCAGTACCTATGAGGTTACTACAACAGATTTGAAACCGACCTGACCCTCAAAAATTCAAAAGGCCTAACGTACCTTGGTGAAAGATTACCCTGTCTCCTAATACTCTTGTGCCCCATCCTCGTTGTGACACGTAGAAAAACATGATCTCTGACCTTGAACTCCAGAGATCATCTCAAACGATCTTCATAAGACTTCTATTGAGACTGTGCAGTATCCATCCTCTTCTAAATCAATTTTATCTATTCAGTGGTCTCTTAGAAAAGACGAGGTCCCAATATAGTTGTCTCTCCTCCCTCCTGCCAATATAAGGGTGATTGACATGGCCTTCCATAAAAATACCCATAAGGTTCCATCTGAATAGTTTCATGAAAACTATTTTTATAGGAATACTCCACAAGAGGTATGTCTTTCCCCCAAGATCCTCCAAAATCCAGGATGCATGCTCGAAGCATGTCCTCAATCACCTAAATAGTACGCTCGGACTGGCCATCTATCTGAGGATGGTAAGCTGTACTCAAAAGTACCTCTGTACCCAAATCCTCTTGAATCCCCTGCCAGACCTGAGAAGTAAAACGTGCATCTCTGTTTGAAACAATGGAGTGTGGAACTCCATCTAGATATAATACCTCTTAGATGTAAAACCCTCACAACTCCTCAACATTGAAGGTCTCCTTGATCGACAAGAAGTGAGAAACCTTTGTTAGTCAGTCAATGAAAACCCAAATGACATCATTACCTTGAGGTGACCTCGGAAACCCTGTCACGAAATCCATCACAACATCATTCCACATCCACTCAAGAATGGGTAACTGCTGCAAAATCCCTACTGGATGCTGATGCACGACCATCACGTGCGGACAGGTGGAACACCTCATGAAGAAACCATCAACATCTTTCTTTATACATGGCCAACAATACTGACGTAGTAGACCATGACACATCTTGGTGACACCTGGATGAACTGTCCAAACTAAGGAATGAATGTCCTTCATCAGATCCTCGCGTATGTCGATGGGCCCCCATACACGCCCATGAAAACACAAGATCTCATCCTCGCCTAGTATCCATATATGAATAGGGTTCTCTCCTGACACACTCTCTCATAGGACTAGTCCTTCAGAATCTGATAGTTGTCTCATTCGCACTCGATCAAGAATAGTATTGGTAACATCTACAGAAGAATGAAACGCCTTCCCCTATCGGTCGTGAACCTCCAAATGCATCTCATAGAATAGATCCATAAGCTGGAACTCACTTCAGGCCTCCTGAACTGCATTTATCTATGTCCTCATGCTAAATTAATTAGTCACTGCGTTGTTTTTCCCAGGCATATAGGAAAGCTCGAAGTCAAAGGATAGAAGGTACTCAACCCACCTTCGCTGTCTCAAATTGAGGTCACGCTAAGTGAAGATGTAATTTGAGGCTTTTGTGGTCACTGAAATCCAGAAAATGATCTCCTAGAAGGTAATATCTCCAACATCATAAATCATGAACAACAACAGCCAGCTGGAGATCATGTGTCGGGTAGTTCCTCTCATGTGGACTCAACTTCCAAGACCCATACACAATGACTCTTTCCCATGCATAAGTACAGCTCTTAGCCCGATACCTAAAACATCACAATAAATAGTATACCTCTTTCCTGGCTCTGGAAAGACTAGTATCTGTGCTGAATTCAACCTCCCATTCAACTTTTGAAAGGATGAATCACAAGAATCTGACCGCAAGAACCATGCAACCTTCTTAGTCAGACCCGTCAATAGTTCGGATAAGCGTAAAAAGTCCTGTACGAAACGTATGTAGTAACCATCCAACCCTAGAGAACTTTGTACCCCAAATACATTCTTTGGCTTTTCCCCGGAAAAAACTACTCTCACATTCTCTAGGTCGACTGATACTCATGACTCTGAGATAACATGACCCATGAAGTGAATCTCATGCGTCCAAAAGTGGAATTTTGAGAGCTTAGTATATAACTAATTCTCTCTCAGTGTACACAGAACGATATGAATATTGGTATCATGGTTGAGTTGAGTGTGAGAGTACACCAAGATATCATCCACAAAGGCCACCATAAAAGAATCCAAGTATGGATGGAACACTCGGTTCATCAAAGACATGAAGACTGCAGGCACATTCATGAGACCGAATGGCATAACGACATACTCTTATAGACCATACCTTCTCCGAAAATAAGTAAGAGGTATATTAGATGTTCTAGCATGAAATTGATGATAACAAGATCTCAATTAAATATTTGAGAAAACCCGAGCTCCCCGAAGATGATCAAAGAGATCATCAATCATCGACAAGGGATATCGGTTCTTGACCATTAACTGGTTCAACATCCGATAATTCACACAAAGCCTAAGGGTACCGTCTTCCTTCTTCGCAAATAGGATACGAAAACCACATAGAGATGTGTTGGGTTGGATGAAACCCTTTACCTACAACTCCTCCAACTACTTCTTCAGATCCAATAACTCTGGTGTAGCCATCCTATAAGGAGGAATGGACACTGGTGCCTCTCCTAGAACAAGCTCAATAGAAAATTACACCTCTCTCTCTGGAGTCAAACCTCAAAAGTCCTCTGGAGAGACGTCTTTGAAATGACCCACTACTGCATGCAAGTCTAACTGTGAAGCCACCTTTTCATTCAGATATAGACTAGAAATATAGGCTATAACTCCATCCAACCAATGATGCTCAAGTCCTACTCTTCTTACCTTGACATCCCATTCTCCCTTATGAATAAATGATCCTCCCTCTGCTGATGTTAAACTCACCCTATGACGATAATAGTCGATGACTACCTGGAAGGGAACTAACCCGTCCATTCTGAGAATGTCATCCAAGCCTATCATCTCTAGTAAATAGAGGTCCCATAAAAAGTAACACCCACCATACTCAAGAGGGAACTCCTTGCATAGATGTACACTAGCTGTTCTAATCCCCAAAGGAGTGTTTATCATCAATATATTAGCAGAAGAAAATATACAGAGCCCAAGTTTCTCTACAATAGAAATAGAGATAATGCTATGGGAAGCCCCTATATCGAAATGATTATAAGATAGAACTGAGGCAAATAGGATCGTACCTCGAGCTGTAGGGGGTTCAGGATCCTGCTCTTCCTGGGTTTGCTTCACCGCCAAAGTATGACCTACACCATGGCCCTGTGACCCTGCCTGACCACTCTAATTTGATCCCCCTACTGTCGTTGAATGCCTGGTGACTCAATACCATGGCCACGACCTCCACCTCATCCTAAATGGCCAGAAGACCTCTAGTTCCCGGACTAAGGAGTAATAGGTGGTGATCCTCTTGAACGCGGAGTCATAGAAGAACCCCTTTCACCAGATGCAGGTGAAAAGAACTGAGAGAAGCACTTAAGATGACCCATTTTTTCATAATATCGACACTACATTGGGTACATCGGGCAATGTGTCCTTATATGCCCACTCTTCTTGCACTGTTAGAACACCACCTGGCTACCAGAAGATGCATTCCACCTAATCTGATATCCTCGTGCAGTATCTCTATGGTGCTTCCTACTATCGGCTGGAGAATCACTAACCCTGGATGCTGAACCACCCTAGAACACAACTCTATAATCCCTCAGATCACACTCTGTGATCAGCGCCTGGTTGACTATAGAAGATATCAATGTCAACCGAAATATGGTCACTTGAGATCAAATATCCTTCCTTAGATCATCCTCAAACATCTGTGCATAGAACAACTCATTACCCCTAAAAAGGGTGTACAACGATGCAGCTTGGTGAACCAAGAAGATTAATCCATAACAAAATGAGTACCCTGCTCTAGACTCATGAACTCTCAGGCTCGATTGGCCCTCCAAGTCTCTGGATATAAGTAGTCATAGAAGGTGTGCTGAAACTCATCCCAAGACATATTTTTTTGGCATCCCACCTATGAGATCATAACCCCACACGTCTTGGCGGAGTATAGATGTATGTAGGTATCATGCTTGAGCATAATCTTTGAAGGTGCCTCCCGATGCTTGAAGATCGTCAGTGTGGCTTCTAGCCATTACTCAACAACCTTGGGTCATCAATCCCCTGAGAAAGTGAGAGGATGCTGCTGCTGAAAGACCCACGTCAGTTCATCCATCGACAGGGAAGGAGGCGGTGCTCGCTGGAAGTTTTTCATCATCCTGAAAAAGCCCCCCCCCCCCAAAAAAAACTATGCATCGACATCTGTGTCAGGTATAACTGCTGGTGCCAAGACTGGAACAACTGGAGGATCTTCCTGTAGTCCCTGATCAGCCATGTCTGGTGTCTGATCACCACACTATAACTGGCATACAACTGGAGGATATTTCGGTGGAATGACTCTACAGGGTCATGCACATGCCATAGATCAAGATTGACAAGGAATATAACCTACAAGTTTAATAAGGGAACAATAGAAAGAAAGCATTCATGTTTTACAAAATAATGATACACGGCGTGTATAATGCCTACACGACATGTTCCCTTAAGCCTTTCACATGGGTGTGTACTTCTGCCAACCCAGACCATGTAACACCCCATACACACGACATGTTCTCCTAACACACGACATGTACATAGCTTCTCTTCCCCTTCCCTAGTCCTTTTACATGACTAAACCACAAGGTTCTCCTAGAATTAGACTACCTGACATGTTCTCTCCAGACACGGCATATACTATATGAGCCCCATCGACCCGTGTTGTTAGTGACATGGTCAGATACATGGCTCACACTAGATGGAGTCTTCCTAAAGGACACGACATGTATTAGAAGTGACTCAACCGATCCATGTTGTTAGTGACACGACTGATTTACATGGTCTACAACATGGTGTGTTCATCTGGTACAGGGTGTGTCCTACCAAGGATTTCAAAACCCTGTGTCCCCACCCACACAGTCTGAGAAACTGTCAGAGGCTACAAGTTGTGTACATGTGGTACACGGTGTGTACTTAAGAAAAATAATTTATTCTCAAACAGAATAATACATGGCGTGTTTTCAAAACTACAAGGCATGTATTCTGGGTTTTTCCAGACAGTAATCCTGATAAACTACTGTGGAGCCTAGAAAAACATTGAAAAGATCATTTATGTGCCATATTATGATCCATTAGGGCCTATACTCCCCATGAATAAAATCTTGGAATCTTATACATTTCATATATAAGAAAGACTAGGCCATGATCCACCAAATTTCGGTCCATGGGGGCCCATAACACCTCTGGAACCAAATTTTGGCGTTCATTCAATGAAAACCTTATGCAGAGTATTAATCTATCGAAAGAAGGAATTCAATCAATGGATACATCACAACAACATAAATATCTAGAAAAAATCTATCAAAAAACATTAAATAGCTAATACATCTGAAATGGAATTGAAAGAATGCATGACATGTGATTTATAGAACAGTCCTATGGGATGCATGAGATGGAATACCCTCATCTCATCGTGTTACAACAGAAATAGAACCTCAATATCATCAACAATAACCACACAAAACATGTGAATCAACCAATTGTGAAATCAAATCAACTGTAAAATTGAAAAACTAGAAAAATTGCAATAAATGAGGTAGATTGGATTTTCCCTGAACAAGGGTTAGCTACTCCTGGGCACAACATATTACCATGTACCTAATATGTCTTATCCGTGGCTATAGGCTCCAAATAGTAAGTCAAGAAGAAAATAATTACCTTGATACCGCTTTGTAACATCCTGATTCCGGAATCCGTCCAGAGGCGCTCTATACCTAGTTGGTCACAAGGCCTCAGACGCATTTCCCTTAACGAAAGAGGTTGCCGACTAGCAGTGGGGATCTTGGGTGTCATAGTGGGGAAACTATGCCCTCCCTGGTAGAGTAACACGGTGAAAGTAAAAAGTTAAACAATAATAGAAGCAATAATCATAGTATACAATAAAAACATTGGAAAAATGATGAAAGAAAAAATTGGAGCACACACACACATATATATATATATATATATATATATATGATGCATGATACATGTGTCTTGGAAAGAATCCAAACAAGCCACAATGTTGAAATATAGTACAAAACCCAATTACAAAAAAATTCACCAACAGCTCCACAGCATCGTAATCCTAAACTTGGTCCCATGCTCTCCAGCTCCAAAGCAGTCTAAATCCTGATGTAGAAGGGCACTTTACCTTATCTATAACTACATTAATATAATCTTTTTCGGCCCAAAAACATGGCCCAACAGGGAATGAGATTAAATCGCAGTATGCAACCACCACCAGATCTGTGTCTAACTGTCAGTGAATATATGATAGTTAATAAACAAAAGAAGGAAGTAAACAAGGAAGTACTCAGCAGTAACCAATCCTATAGTTTCAAATCGTTCAGTTCTACACATCATGTAATTAGCTAATCAAGCAGGAAAACACAAACAGGTAACCCTCCGAGAAGTACTCACGGCCTATCCCCTATGGTCCTACCTAGAAACACAAGAAACCCTCTAGGAAGCACACAGAATGTACCATTTCTGGTTCAAATTACAAGGATATAACAAATCATCTCTAAGGAATCTCTCTCATTCAATTCCCCTTATAGTCAAAAGTGATAAGGACTCTATGAGGAAGATCACAAGGTCAATTCCCCTTATAGTCATAAGTGGTCAAAGACTCTCTGGGGAAGCACACATGGTCTATTCCCCATATAGTCTACTACGCTAGGTTCTCACGTCCCTGAGTAAGTCAAATGAGCATAGAAATGCAATACGACAAAAATAAACATCAGGAACTACATGGATAAATAGTATAAATCGTATCAATCATGTAAAATCAAATATTCACTACATCCCACATCACTAGGAATGGGAAAACATCAATGAAGACTAATAGGCTAAACAGGACCAAATGGTCCTAAATAGAACATGCATGGGAAATCACTTCCCATGTATAGCTAAAAACCCTCTTAAAATACTATTATCATCTACTCAAGAATACAAGAATGGTACGAAATTAACAGGGTTAAAATAGTAAACTCGAAATACCATGTTCAATGGTATTTGAAAAAATTGCACAAAATACTCAAAGATGGTCAACATAAAGGCACAAACCACCTACCTCTGTGTTGTAAGATTTCTATACATGAACCTCAATACTTGAATCACCCATGAACACCGTATATCTACAAAATATCTAAAATGTTCCACAGAGGATAACTTGAGATGGATGAGGAATCATGAAACGAATCTCTAGCATAAGGAATAGATTACTGAGGTGATCCCAATGCAATTAATCGTGGTCTAATTGGAGATCAGATGATTGGTTGAAGAACTCATGGAATGATCGGGGACGTACGGGTGCTCTCGGACAAACTAGGTTATGTAGAAGGCCTATCTGGTGAATAGACGTGACCCCGGTATGTTTAATGAAAAAATAGAAAGTACACGACATGTACTTTGGAAGTATATGATGAGTACATGCCATTTCCGTACTCTGCTTTAGGCGGCCTCCAGGTCACCACACACAGCCATGTGTAGGGCCGCTACATGGCCAGCACCCGGCTACCCGCGGTAACCAAGTACACAGTGTGTACTCATAAAGTACACGATTTTCACTTTAAAAATTTCTATAAAAACCCTCTTTTTCTCAAAAACGACAAGAAAATGAAAAAATACCTGAAAAGAAGGTTGGGGTTCTTACAGATCATGGTGACCAACACCCATGGGATGATAGAAAACATTACTATACAAAAAAATAACACATATTACAAATTACCATATTTTTTACAAATAGGGTATCCCATTTCAATATCTAGGGATGATATGAAAATTCAAATGGTCATTGCAATTTCTATTGGTGGTCACCTACTCCCACTATGGTTTTCGTTGGACAAATTTAGCTTTCAAAAGACTCCCATAGATGGAACCAACCACCTGCAGTAGGTCGCCTCTGGCTTCTAGACATCCTTGATAGTCACCCACTAAAAAGTGCTATTTTTTTCATCAACATTCATCAATCTCCACCTTGATGATAAATATCACCATGATTATCCTCAATAAAATTTCTATTGTTATTGTCTTCCCAATCCCTATAGAAATCTCATGTATAAGGGATATTGATCAAGTCCAAATAGTTTTGTAAATTGATCCCCATAACTACTTTATTATCCTTTAGAGGATGAACAATATCTCATTTCTTATTCTGATGTAGTCAACTCCTTTTTTTCATCCATAATATACATCCACTAATTCATTAACAAGCTATCAAAATCATCTTTACAGTTTATTGAAATTCATCTTTATTTAAAGAATGATAATATGAATCAATTTCATCATAGCTAGAAGGTCTCTGAATGATCATTCAAGTTTTACCAGTGGCAATAGTTATATATGATATCACTGCTCCACCTATAACATTCTCCACATTCAAATAATACAGAATACCATTTCAAATACCTTTCATTGTAAGGATTTCACCATATATGAATTTCATGACTCCATCTTCAATGGTTATCTGGGAACCAATCTTATATGAAAATCTATGTGATATGAGGTTCTTATTCAATTCTAGTAAAAAACATACATTTGTAAATCATTAATTTATATCATCAAGCTTCCTTAGCTATATTATTCCAATAACTCTTATATGTAATGGGTGGTTATTTCCCCTAAAAACCACACCATTATCTGAATTCTTGAGGTTTGAAAACCAATCTCAATTCATGAGCATATGAAAGTAATAACCTTAATAAAAAATCCAACCTCTTGAAGGATTGATTATTTAGGAAATGAGGAAAATAGAATCTTAAATATCCTCAGTTTTCTGTATAACATTCACCTTTATTTTTCCAATTTTGGGATAATCCTTATTCTAGGGCCATTTTTCGGAAATTATGTATAATAATATTTTGTTGGACATATATAGATAAACATTCCACAAAACATTTATTGTGATTCTACTCTTCTGAATCCTCCATCTTTCCTCCCAGATTATTATCCATTATTTTACATCAATGCTTCCAACATTTAATCTCTAGGGTCATATTTTTCCATACACTATTACTCATTATTTACTAAGTCATTTGATCCATCAAAAAATATAATTATATACTTACCATACAACAATGTTGTAGTAAAGTGATTATAACACTCTGGTAGTGTGTTCAGTAATAGAAGATCATTATCATTATCTTGGATCGTTACTTCTATAATTTACATATGTTATAGTATTTTATTAAAATATTATACATTCTCATTAATGGACATAACTTCCATCTACTAAAATATAAACAAATTATTTTTCAAATAGAGCTGCTTTTCGATGATTTTCTCCATAAAATTTTTCTTTAAAAGATCACACAAAATATTTTCCAAAGCTTCTCACATCCCACAATATTCATGATATTTTGATAAAAAAAATGTCGGATTATACCATAGGCTTGATGGTTGTGTCTCTTTCAATCACCATTGATATGTCAGTGGGTTTTTCTTTTAAGGGGATATATAACTCTTATGAAGATAGGACATCCAAAAACTCACATTTACATAATTTTTAGTAATTCATCCCATCAAATTTATACACCTCAAATTTGGTGTTGGACACCATACTTATATATCTAGAAGTACATTCATTCTCAGTATGTTTATATTTAATATACTCCTGGGCTGGTACCATATTAATTTTACACTGGGGATTCTCAATCAAAAAAATATATCCAAATTTCTAAAAAAAACTTGCACCAACGAATATAGAATAGTCAAAGATGTGAAAATCAACTATTTATTTTCTTAAATCACTTCCAAAATTAATGCCAATTTTTATTCAAATTTTTTCAAAAAAATACAAAATTGAACAAGTAATTTTTTATACAATACATTCAATTTCTCACACCACCCCCTACAAAATTAAATTATGCTCCTTATTTTCATATGAACATAATGAAAAGAAACGAAGTCTCAGTCATTTCTTCATTTCAAATGTTATTTTGACCATTTCTTCATGTGTCGTCCACTTTCATTTCTATTTTTCTATTGTATATTGTATATTTATTTAACACACAGTACAAAGCTCCATGTTTTTCAGATCTAGCCACACGAGACATTGTAAATGAAAAATAGAGTGTTTTGGGAGAGAAAAAATGAATCTAAAACAAAATAAGGGTCGGGTTGTGGACATCAAATTCGATGGGAAAGGAAACCAATTCCGAAGTGTTAAAAAGGTGTAGACATCATCCAGTTGTGGGGTTGTATAAAACATAAGATAAGAATAGATAAGATGTGTAATTTTCTCATGTATAATCAAGATCATTCCTGTGATACCAGTTTGTTGTGTGGAACCCTCACTAGCTCCAGAATCACACAAAAAATCAGATAAATGAAAACAAAAAGTGGAAAAATTTAACGTGGTTTGGTCTATGTGAACTATATCTATGTGAAGGTAACAAAAATTAATATTCAAAATGAAGGAAAATAAATTAAAATTTCTATCTTTTTTTCACACATAGAAGCACCCATATTTATATCTAGGGAGGAGGCGAATATTAAAATGGGTGTTGTAATTTATATTAGAGAACACCAACTCCCACAATGGTTTTATTTGGATGATATCAAGTTATTTATGTTTTCCATAGGTAGAACCAACCTCTTATAGTGGGTCGACTCTAGAGGATAGTAATCCTTGAAAGTTAACTTCTATGAAGTAGGTATTTTCTTATTCTAAATTCAACAATTTTTCCCCATATTTTCTAGTGGGTCTTTGTGTTCTTAATCTCATGATGTTTTTATTTTCCCTCAGTTTACTTTGATAATTTTTTTATCATTCCACCCACTATAAATATAACTATGTATTATATAATATTACCTTCTACTCATGTTATTTATATTTATTTAATGGTGATTTATTAGGGCTCTTTACCTTGCATTATTTATAGGAAATATGTGACAATTTTTATTTTTCTTATTTATTTTTCTTCAAATTTTTTGATAAATATATTTCCAATTAATAAATTTAGTTTAGTTGGTTAAATGAAAATTTTAAATTCATGATTAGAAATGTAGTACTTATAGATATTTTTTATTTGGGTAGTATCCTTCATTAGTTCATTAGTATTTCCTAGAAATACTTTCTATTGAATTTTGATAATGGTGTGTTTGTAGTCATTATTTGATTTCTGAAAGAACCATGTAATTATTAATATTATTTTTTATTTTTTTTCATCCCAAATTTTCCCTTGGAAACACATGGCTGAAGTGAGTTTTTGAGAAATAAAAATATTTTTTAACAATTTATCTGTATTTTTTCATTCCGGGAAATTTCTTTGTATCGTATTTATAATAGTTATTGATTTTGATAATCTATTTTTTCGACATTGTCATTTGATATGACTTGATAAAAAATTTATATCATTTTGAAAAAATAGCCACTTCATGAAGAATAATACCTTTTGGAAATGGATCAGTTGGATAATCATTTATTGTGTGGTGTTTGGATTTTTCATGCTATATATTCGGCATCCATGTAATTCGATTATAGGGTTTAGTGATGAATGTTTCATCCATACCCTATGAGTCCCCAACATTTCTCCAAGGAAGATGGAAATGTGGGAATACCATTTGAATCTATACCTAAATAATATAAATTGGGTTTTATTATAGCCTCATTTTCCTTATATTCATGCTATCCCTTCAGATGTTTCTCTCTCCATCATCATTTTTATAAAAAATATCAATTCTTCATGTAATTTAGAATCATTTATAAGTAAAATGGCATAATATCTATATGAAATAATGTTGCATTAATGATAATTGTATGCAATTTCCAAAGTTATGGATGATTTTATATACGTGGTAGGGTAGTAAAGTGTGTTCTATTTAATTTCAACACTAATAATAATCAAAGGAAATATAGATTCAAATGATATGATTTCAATTGTACAGTTTTCCTGATTAGGGTGACAAGATTGGTATAATAGAAACTGGTTTGTTAATGAAATCCATTTCAATGTTCCTTAAGCTGAGAGAATGTGATTCAGATCCTCCCAACTATGTAACTTGTGAAGCAAATGATTTCATTGAGAGAAATTTTAAAATAATAAAACATTACAAATAAAAATATTAATTTTAATCATTTTTTAATATCATAAATTTTTAGGGATTAAAAATATGGTAAGACACACAAAACCTTACACGTGTTTAGGCACAACTCACTATTATATCAAGGTTCACACCCTCTCAACCATGTGGTACACTCCTATAACATATAATCACTCTATTAACAATTTACATGTATATAAAAATTGATTGTAGAGGTAGATGTTATTTCACATGATGCTTCACTTAGGATCAATCTTCCCAGTAAATACTCATAGACATAACAATTTAGTATTTAGTGCTCTTTGTCTCTTCATTGCTAATAAAATTTAGTTTCTCGTCTATTATCTCTTTAGATTTGAATTATATTCAACCCGTTTCTTCATCTTAGTCTCTTTAGTATTAATATAGTATACCTGAATCTATATTCTATAGAATTATTCACATTGAAATCAATTCATATATGATTCTTTTTTATCATCTTTCTTCATGATAAAATCATGTTATAATATAAATCTTGTAGAATCTATCAAAACCACTTTCCATATTTATTACATACTCAACTAATATCTCAAAATAATTCATTTATTTTTCTCTATAAATGATCAACATTTAAACATTTTGCTCCATGTTATTCATCATGTACTTTTTAATTATGATAGTAGCAAAGATTCATGGGTATATACTCATATTGATGGTATTTGTGACCGACATTCCTTCTGATTTCATACCAATGACATGATTTTTCATAGATCAGTTTTGGCATCTTTTGTAACTATTTTCATCTTTTGACACCATTAAATACTTCATATGTGATAATATATTACTTATGTATTTATTTAGGGATTTTCTATGTCAATGTCATCAATATGATATGGTCTAAACCAGGAAATACACAATTGATACACCCAATGATATGTATAGTTATCACCTATGATGTATGGCTCTTTATGAATCCATGTTCATTATAACTATTAGATTTACGATGTAAGAAATAATCCCCAGGCATACAGTATTCATGGAAAACTAAGGGTCATGGTCTTATTATATTCCACATCATATTCAATAATTTATTTCTTTTTTAAAAATGAGGGATGTTGGTGTTAATAATATTCTCTTAACCTTCGAGTTCTCATTTTTTGATCAGGTGTTGTGAGTTCAGAATCATTCTAAAAGAATCATTAGGACTCTTGGTCCATGATTCAACAGGGAATTAAGATTTTGGGAGTACTATGACTTGAAATTGACCTTAGAAAGATAGAGCATATAGTAGAGTGAAATATAGGATATATATATTAGATGAGATTATAGTGTACTCATGTCTGAGGTTATACATTACTTGTTAATTTCAATATCGATGTTTCATATTTTTATTTGAGCTTTGGGACGAGTTTTAGCTTCTTATATACTATGTTTTTAAAGTTTAACCTCTAGGTGAATTGGGCGTGGGAAACAAAACAAGACTATTTGAGATGGAATTAATTATCCGAGTAGGTTGGTTGATGATTTATTTGTTCCCAAATTCTTCTATAGGATGATAAATTCTAAGGTGGGGATATTTTAATGTCATGTGTTTTTAACTAATTGAAAATTCCATAAATAATTTGATCTTTTCAATTGGTGGATGATCTGAATCATTAAATGAAACGTGGAATGTATATATGAGTGTTGGAACACATAAATGTGGTGTTTTTAGATGGGTTTTAATGGCTATGATGTTCTTGAGTATTTGTATTAGTTTTGGGAGTGTTGGGCTCTGAAAAATCAATTTTGAGAGAAACAGAAAGGGGAGAATGGTTGGTGGATAATCAATACTAACCATGTAGACCAAAATGAGGCCTATTTTCCATAAGGAATGGGTTTTTATATGTCAAACACCCTAGGGGAAACCATGAAAAAATATAACATAGGTTCTCCAGAGTGGACTATGGTCTATGTACAATTTTCTAAAACTATGCACCATCCGTGAACAAGTAGTGCCATGTAGCCTATGGGTGCTCGAGGAGGGCACACAGTTTGGATAATCAATGTGGATAAACGATGCACCATTTAAAATTTGTTGAAATTTCAATTTTTCCTGACCATATTAAATTATTCACCCTCATTTTTCATCCCTAAATTGTAATATATCTCCTCCCTCACATGGGATCTTCCCTTGGCCTCCACTTAGACTTTGATAGAAATCATCTATCTGATATTGAAATTGATTGTCGTAAGTTGATTTGGTAATCCCTCTGTAGGTATATGAATTCTCTTATTTATTTTCTTTATTTATCTATTTATATATAGCACAATATTCATGTGATATAATTCCCCATATATTGAAGGATTTTGTCTATTCTTCTAATTTATCCCATTTCAACTTGAATCAAATCCTGACAATGCATGAGTGAAGCATCCTAAACACAAGGTTGGTGGTCAATATGATTTCCTTAAAATTTATTCTTCTTATAATTTTTTTTCATTTTAACACATTCCACACTTTTTGTGAATTTCTCCCAAATTAGGAAATTCATTTATTTAAATTTCCAGTCCGTACCCTAAATTTTATATAGACCCCTCAACATTTTTTGAAGGTTGTGACCCTAATTTGGCTAACCCCTTTTTGGTTTGTCATTTTGTTTCCCACACTACACATTGGATGAGTGTTAATTCATAAATAGATTGAACTACAATAGGAAAGGTAAAATTACCTGGCCTATATTGTGTTATGATGTATTCTTTGGGTAAAAGGCGTTTTAATTAAACGTGAGATTAATATAACCATTTGGTTTTGATAAAGAATTACCTATATAACCCAACACCCTTCTAAGGTGTGTCTATTTATCATTATTGAATAAACTCAATGGGAACTTCTAATAATGATTAAAATTGTGTTTTGAATTGTGTTATGTTATGGTTTCTTCCAATGGCCTTCTTGTATGAATATAAACAAAATGGCCTAATTGTGTAGTTTTAATTTAAAATTGAATGTTTGATCTCATGGCCTATGGTTATAATGTTAAATGAAGTATGATAATGAATTTACACTATGCCTTGAGTGATACTAGGTTCCTATTTATAGAACACATTGGTTAATTGTTCATAAGGAAAATGATATTATGTTATACTGCATCATTACTATGGGACTTTTGTTAGGGTTGTTGGACTTGACTCTTCACACCCCCTTGGTAATGTATGTTCGACATATCGATTCATGTCACTTGTTTTGGTGGACATGAAGTTCCAAACCCCCTCGATTAAGATTTAGGAATGACCCTTCTCACTATTATTCATTATACCTAGGTATGGAATGAGTTATTATTTATGATACCTTAGTGTAATATCCATTATTATACATGACCAGCAGCCATGGTGTCCCTTACTACTCTTTGACACTCATATTATTATAAATGGATGTATGAGTTATGCCTTAGATATTATTTGGTACTATGTGTCTATATATATTTCTACATATGATACCAAATATATGGTATGTATATGTACACTCTAACACAGACACAAATATATATATGCCTATATACATGGTGACATGTATTTAGAGATATTTTAGCTTAGTCCAACGAAGGTATGATCAACAAGGAATATTTGAGGAACATAATTCTGACTATATTACATTAGTTTATTTGCTTTTATTGATTATACATGAACACTACTTATTATACATTCATGGGATGGATTGAATTCAAAACCATTGTTTGTGGCATACAGAGTTTAAATCACACCTCGTTCATTCCACCGTTTGGTACTCGAACAGACCTCATGGTTGTATGGTCAAGATCATGGATTATGATATGTGTTGTTACTCATATACATGGGAGTGTAATAGAATTACACTAAGTTGATTCTTCGGATGGTCTGGTAGATAACCTTGCATATTTTTTTCTTTTAATTATGTAGGTTATGTATTACATGATGTACATATTATTATTTTCACTTCGTATCTTGTTCATGAATTATTCATATTCGTTAGTTATTGAATGTCAGTTCTTATTCTCTTCCAAATCCATTAATTTTTTATAATTCTAAAACTTTTATTACTGATCCAAAAGTTATAATATTCCCACTTTGCCTCCTATAAACCCTTTATTAAATTTAGTATACCCTGGAACATGGGGAGGTACACTTGAGTCTATGTGGTTAACCGACTCAGTTCACTGCTTTAATTTCTCCTGAGTTGGGACTCTACACATACACTGTCAAATAAGGGAATTTGTATTCATATATAACCACTAAATATTTCTACTTTATCCTGAATTGCAAAAAATTATTTTCCATCCTCAGTCTATCAACCTTATGAAAAGATTTATCATGTAAAATATTCTTAAATTCATCCCATTAAATGGAATATATCTCTTATATTTCACTAATATTCTTAAACATTGGAAACAAATGATCATATTTACATTCAAAATATTAAATAGAAAGAGTTACCATTTGATGTTTTGAAAATCCAATGACAACAAATAAATTTTCAAAGGCTTTAATCCATCCTTAAACTATCATAGGTTCAAATGATCCATTGAATGTTGGAGCGTATTCTTTCTCAATTTTATCCACTCTAGAAATTTTCTTTTAAGGTGAACATGGTTTCTCTCTCACATGCTTACCAAAACCATTCATATATTGTGAGAACTAATCCATCACAATAAAGTACTTCTCTATTCTAATTCCATCCATTCTAGGTTGCTGATTTGTAAATATATTTCCCTCTTTGTGACTTCCTACTTTATCTTCATTATTTACTCCATGGAAAACCATTCTAAAATAGCATAGTTTAGATGAAAAAACATGATAATATTTAAATTCTATATCATAGTAACAAAAAATTATATTTTCTTAAGGGTATGTACTTAAAATATCATAAGCTTTAAAATTATCTAAACCTCATTTTATAAACATTTTAACGACCAAATCCTTATTTAATTAGTAATTTCATTTTTAAATATTTACTAATTTACTTACTTTCATATATATATATTTCATATTTTTTAGATAATTAGGTTATAACTCACACATAATAAACACAAAAGTTACAAGTTTTAGTATATATTTTTCTAACAATATATGAGTTTTAAAATTAAACACATTTTATTTACATGACAAATCATTATGATATCCAACTTGACTTATTATTTATTCTCGCCGATCCTCAATACATTGGATTTTTTTTTAAATTTGATGGGAACAAAAATCATAGTAACAGATATAATATAATAAAGGAAATACATTAGTCCATTTTAAAACCCTAATATCATAAAAGAGATTTTTCCATTAATATGATAAACATGAGTGCATAGAATTATTTACATACTCATGAAATCATATTTACTTATAATTTTTTCCATAAGACACTTTATAATAAAAAATAATGGAAAAATCATAATCATGAGGGTTTCTTACAAAACATGAGAATCCATGAAAAAAATAGATTTCTTTAAAGTATTACTTTTTAACCTAAAATGGTATACAAATTTCATTAAAAAATTGATCAGAAGATTACCTTTTTAAATTAAATTATCTCCATGAAAAATTATTATCCATAATAGAAAAGTATTGTAGGTTACTTGGGGCATCATATTTATATAACCATTAGAAGAACCCTTTCAAGAGAAATAACCTATACATTCAGCTTTCTACATAATTATATAGAGAACATAGTCCTTAATAAATGTATTAGAGAGCTATATTTGGCTCAACTGTCATTATAATAAATGTGAAAGGACTATAAAATGAAAAATACAAATAAAATATAATAGTTACTACAGCAAAATCATAAATGATATCCTTTTGATCCCATAAGTAAAACATTTTTAGACCTTGAATTATCCCATTTATATAAAACATATTTCTCAAAACTGAAATACCAATAACACAGGGAAGGAGTGTTTTTATTTGAATAAAATATGTAATATTTTAAAGAAATATTAAATATTAAATAACAGTTATGTGGTCTTGAATAAAACCATAGAATCCATATATATTAAAGTATAAAATTCCTATTTTCCTTTTATAATGAATATAATAATTTTCCTCATAAAATTTATAACACAATTACATTTAATAACATTTTAAATAAATTAATAAGAGACATAAAATGTAATTTATAATTAATATATTTTCATAAAAACATTCATAAAAATCATTTTTAATAATATGTACATGTAAGAAATATAATTTAATAATTAATCATTAAAACATTAAAATTGAGGTTTTAAAATTGAATCGTCTTTTACCTCGAGTCTAGCTCATCATGTATGCTTCTTATATTCCTAAATTATAAAATAATGTAAATTATTTACTTTCGTAGTAACCTTTTTAATCATTATTATTCTTTTTATTTTATTTTTTTACCAATTTATATATAATTACTTAATCAAATATGTTCACATCAGATGTTTTGATGATATATGGCTTATATGTCCAAAATGGCATTTGTATGTTAACTATAGTAAAATATGTATTTATTACATCATATAAGGAATAATTGTCCTAAGATTTTTATCATTTATAGATATTAATTAATATTTTAAAACTAACCCTGAAATATGGTTATGAAAAATGAACTTTGTTACAATATTGGAGATGGTATGTTATACTTATACATGAGTAAGGATTCCATTTTTCAATATACATGATAGAAATAAGGTAAGTATTATTTTATATTTATATAATTATTATTTGGTACTAAATATTATATTATTTATTTAAATTCACTTCTATATAAAATCTACTTGAATTGGTAATGAAAAAATTTCATATGTCCTCAAGGTGGTGATAATCTACATGTACTTGTGAACATGTTTATCATTTTTAGATGAATTTAAAGTTAAGAAGTGGAATATTTATTATCTTTAATGAATGATAAATATTTCATGAATATAAAATAAATAAATTAAATACATCATTATAAAAATTTGTGAGATGCAATTATTGAAAACAAATTACATCAGTTAATGATGCGATAGAATTCCATACACACAAATGACAGTTTCATTTCCCATTTGATGGAATAAAGGTATAAATATAGGTTATACCATTAACATAAAAATTTATTAGTATAAAAATATATTGGTGTAATTATTTCATCATGTTTGAAGAATATTTGGAAGACTTATAACAATAAATAAAATGAAATCTCTTGGTTAAGACCTATAACTCTTCTTCAGACAACCTCTTTAGTTTTATACATAAAATATTTTAATATTGGTTTTATTATCAAAACATGGCCTATATAAAATTTATATGAACTTAGGAAATTAATTTTATAGGTATTTTTCAATAAAAATAGATTTTTATGTGTGGATAAAAGAGGATATACGGTGTCCTTCTATATGCGGGGGAGGGGAAACAGTTAGATTTTTTTAAAAAATTTAAATGTTTTAATGTAATAATCAATAAAAATGAAACAAAAATGGACTAATTAAAAATATTATATAACAGAGTTTCTAATTATGATCCTAAAATATAATTGATAAATGTTTCCATGCTATTACCTATATCATTCATGTTTAAACACCAATTAACTTATTTTAACCTTAACCGTGGTAATAAATTTTTACAAGTTTTAATACACATTAAAAAATATATTTAGTTGAATATATTACCAAATATTAATTATTATGATTAAAAATATGTAATATATTTTATAAAATTCAATTAATATAAGTGGAATAATTAAATTTAAAATTAATCCTACAAAACGTGACGAACAGAAGGTTTCTATAAAAAATGTCTTGTTAAGTATGTAATTCTTTTATAAAAAATTAATGTATAAAATTATTTAAAAGACCATAATTATATTATTAATAATATAAGTGTTTTAATTTTAATTTTAACCAATTTTAACACAAAATTTAACTTTGTAAATTCTTGAAATGAAAAAATAAATTCTGTAAAAATCATTATTTTTCACTAATCATAAAAAAGCTAAACATTTCAGAGAATTATATAAAACATACCTTAGAATAATTTTTAGATGATGAATTTAAATATGAATGAATTTTTTTAAAATTTAAATTATAAAATTTAGAAATAAATATTTTAAATAGATCCATATAATACATAAAAACTAAATTGGTAAGAAATAAACTATATCCTATTTTTATTAAAAATTCACTTAACATTATTTTACTGAATTTGACTCTATAAAATATAATTGATGAATATTTACAAGCCATGTAATTCATTTTGTTTTAATATTACATAGTTCATTACAATAATGATTAATTATACCAATCCTAAGTAGTATATTAACTCGATAGAATGGGATAAATTCAATAAAATAATTTTAAACAAATATTTTCCTCACAATTTTCATATTAAAATATAGAGTAAATTTATTTAGATTAAGGGAAAGGAGGATGTATAAATTAAGTCAAATGAATAAAACTTCACAGTGATTAAAAATTTCAACTTTAACTTTTCTTTTTTCACTAAATTCATATTTGGTTACATCTTTAGTATCCTAAAACTAATTATTTGAAAATATATAGTGATTGGAGACTTTTTTAGTTATGAGGAAATTTTATGACATGTCTTTATGGTGGTGAAAGAGATAAGTTTATCACAAATATCCCTGGTATTATAGATAAGATAAACAAATGAATCTTATCTTTGTCGTTTCAACAAATAAACCCTATAGAGGGAAGATGAACAACTTCCCACATGTCAAAAGAGTTGTAATAATTAACATAAAAACTACCTGAAAAGAATAAATATATATTTAAAGTGTGTAAAATAAGGCCATAAATCTAATAAATTATAAAGGGATATGAAAAATCCAATCAATATATATATCAAAAGAAGGTTTCACTCAATCATCCTCCATGGAAAAATGTTTAAAGTGAAAGGAATATGTAAACTATGAAACTATTTGAACTAATTCATGGGTTATTATAAATAATTGAAAAATAAACCCTTTAGTTCCAAGGTAATATGTATGATCTTATTCGATGACATCCACTTAGGTTTATCATGAAAATGAATTGGTATATATATAATTATTATTCATTAAAAAAATTATAATATACTATTTGATTCTAGTTTTATAAATTATTCAATATCATTCAAATTCAGTATAAATTTTCTAGAACCACCCTAAGACATTGAGGTTGTGTTATCCTTGATAACACTATGTGTGAAAACATTATATATCAAGTCTATAAATATTTTCCAATTGAATTCTTTGGGAAGAATCTCCCATAAAATATTTTTATACTCCATTTTGTATAATTTCATGTTAAACTAATCATGGATTGGTTTTCATTATATATATATATAGATATATATCCAAAATCAATATTAAAGAATGGAAAATAAGATTCCATATCCAACAATATCCTATTATTTTATACAAGTTCTATTGGAATGAGGAATCTTATTTAGAAACAACTACTCAAGCATGGATATTTTTATATTTTGAGAAAATATATATAGCTCATAAGATTAAGAGAGAGTAAAGGATCATAATTCAATACATTTCCATTATGTGGAAATATGATGATTTATTCCTAGAATATTTTTCTTGTCTCTCTTATGATTGAGTGTTTTAGTTCTCAATAAAACATATATTCGAAGATCTTCTCATAGCCAAACATTTCTATAGAATAGTCCCTATTAAAAAAAATGAGTTGATGTAGCAATTATAAGAGAACTAAGAAAAGTTTATTATACACTAATGTGATTCAACATAGGGTTCCTCGATCTGATTTGTAATGAATTAGTATGAGTCAATGTGTCCATTAATTGATTATCACTAGCTTAAAAATATCACATTAAAGAAAAAATATTTACTATTATAGATTGATGAATTGTTCAATCAACTACATGGGGGTCATTAGTTCTCATTTTTGGATCTTTTATTGAGATATCGTTAATTGAAGGTGAAGAATGATGATATTCAAAATACCACCTTTTTGCAGGATATAAAAAATATGATTCTATAGTGATTTTATTTGGACTCATTAATTTTCCCTGAATATTCATTAAACTGATGAATAAAGTCTTTAATTATTAACTAGATAAATTTATGGGGGTAATTATAGATGATATTGTCATTTTATTATAGAGAAATTCAAACAAGAAGAGTATCTATGTATTGTACCATAGACACTCTGAAAATAGATTTTATATGCAAAGTACAAAAAATGTGAAATATCATTGGAGAAAGGTACATTCATGGGGAGTTTTATCAAATGAAAGTGGATATTTATAGATCCTTAAAAGGAAAAGTAATAGATAAATTTCCACAATTTTTTAATAGATAACTATAGTTTCCTTATATTATTATGGTACAGTTTATGGTTTTTGATAATCATTTCGTGGTTATCAAACCCACTATCTTTTCTTAATTGAAAATAAGTTGTGTTTTCCAAGAAATATGAATGTTAATTGATATTAAATGAGTTTAATAATTGGTTAATCACTTCAAATGTAATATCAATACCCTAAAGTGGGGAAGAATTTGTGATATATGGTGTTGTATCAATGAAAGGAATGAGTTGGGTACTCATTTAAAATGATTAGTAGATACACTATGATTTAATATAGTTAAAGGTAAATGTGAAACTATAACTAAAAATGATCTAGAGTTTGTTGTAGTAATATTTACCCTAAATATCTAGAGTCATTATCTTTATGGATATAAGTATGAAATATATACTGATCATAAGATATTAAAGTATATATTCAAAAAAAATTTCTCAACATGTTTCAATAAATGTTGTTAGATCTATTAAAATACAATAACTACCCAATCTATTACATTCCAAAAAATGAAAACAAAATTTGAGATTCACTAAGTAGAAAAATTATGAAACTACATCAATGATGAGGATTTAAAAGGATAAAATATTTTTAGATTTTTCAAAGATTAAATTGGTAATCATAAATGGTGAGAAAAACATATTATATTTCATAATTAATTTCTCAACCAACTTTTCTAAAGAATATTAATAAAACACAATGGTATGATGGGGTGATATAAAAGAATGTGGAATCAATATGGAATGCAAAATTCTGACTTGTGGTTAGAGATGATCAAATATTATAACATCCAAATCCATTACTATCATATAAAAGATTATTTAATGGAATATTCTGTAATTAAAAAATATCAGGAAATATCATAAAAAATTACTACTTCAAAGGACATAATATTCTTATAATTTACAAATATTGACATGGGAATCATAAAGGGAGGAAAAGAATAATATAATTCATAATTAATTTCCCAACCATATATTTTGGGTATTATAAAATAATATCACAGAGATGATATAAAGATATAAAATAAAATGAAAGAAATAAATATGGAGAAATTCAAATATTCATACATTTATAAAGATGAAATTTTATGATTTGGTACATGATCATGTATTCTATTAGATTCTAAGATAAAAGAGACATTAGATAATGCTTATATCTCAATATTATCTATCTAACATGGCACTAAAAATATGCATAATGTTTTAATGGAGAACTATTGGTGAAAAAATATAAGGAAGAATGTTTTTGAATATAAATCCATGTATATTGTATGATGAAAATTTATGGAATAATGGTAAAATTCTAAGGGGATGATGCGACTATTACCTAAACCAATGAGAAAATTTGAGAACATTGTAACGACCCAAAGTATCATTAATGGATAATCCCTCTTGATCCAGTTAAATTTTTCTTTATGAAAAATATATTTTTTATAATATGTCAACTTCTTTGGCTTTATGTTAAGAATTGTGACCATTGTTAATATAGTCGTTGAACAGTTATCACATGATTATTATAAATATAGGACCTTAACAAATCTAATTTACTCAGACAAAAGAAGATATGGACTCATCCAGTAGAATTTCCCCATACGAAGCCCATTTGTTGGAGCTAGAAAAAGTGGTGGAATCCTTGGGCTTCGCTCTAGACCAATCCCAAGCTGAGCTTTATCATGTCAAGCTCGAATGTGACCGTCTACGGGAAAAGTGGAAGTTGATTGAAATTACAACTCGAGCGATGTTATCTGAGCCACCCCACGAGTCTTTCAGCATCGCACACCTTACCCTTAGGTCTTATGCGGCTATTTTAAGGGGTTATGTAACAAATACGTAGTACTATGTTCATGTACATTATTTTTTTATATAATAATGAATATAATTTCTAGTCATTTTTGATACATTGTAAATAGTTTTAAAGTACAAATGGTGTTTTTAGTTACTATTTAATTAATAAATATATTTTATTAAATGAAGGGATTTTTGAATTAAATAATATTTTAATAAAATAATAATATTATTATTAAATTAATTTTTATTAAATATAAATGATCTTATAATTTTATTAATGTAATTAAATTTTTATATTAAGGTTTGAAAGCCATTTCTTTCAAACCCCGTGAATTTTAGATAAATGTTGGTTTTTTGTTTTAAAAGTGAAAATTAACATATTTTGAAATTTTTTTAGATAAAATAAATGTCATTTATAGAATCAGGACGTCGAAATTATCCAACGGTGAATTTTTCATAATTTTCTGATACAGTCAAATTTTTGGGTAAAAATTAAATACCGTTTAAATATATAATGTGTTTTATGACATCATAATGACCCAATGGTGATGTAATAAACTACCATAATCCTTATTTTCGGCCAATATATTTTTTATCATAAAATAATGTTATTTTGGGTTTGTTTGACTTACTTTTCAAAGCATTAATGGACCCCTCAATACATATTCAACACATTGCCTTTTTAAATTAATTTCCATGGGAGTGTGACTCACCTCTACATAATAAACCTTATTATTTTAAGAAGTTCGTACTTGGGCCTTATAAAATATTTTATTCCTCTTCCATTTTCCAAAAAACCATGGGCAAAAACCATGGGATGGTTTGTGGTTTGGATTAATTTAATATAAGGGGACCCAAATCTAAATAATAAAGAATTCCCTCACCTTTTCTATATAAACCCACCCAAGCTCCCACTTCCTCCTCACTAAAATCCATTGTAGTTCGTCCAACCTCTGCCCTAATCTCTCTAGAATCCTCCCAAGGTTCCCCAAGCTTCCAATAAGCCTCTCACAAGCCTCTCTCTTGCCTTTGGAACCACACTTCCAAGTAAAGGTTTTTTCTTCCTTTCTCATTGTTGTCAATTATCATTAAGTTGTATTACACATTTAATTTCAATTATGAATGTTTTAGTATGTTTTCTAACCTCCCCCATACTGCCCTCTTATTTTTTAACGGATGGGAGACCCCTTTCTCTCTCATTAAATGCCTCCCATGTACACCCGTTACTATGCCGAAATTCGGAAAGGAACTTCTCTCTCTTCTTTTACATTCAAGCAATACTCTTGTATCATGAACCTAAATTCCCTTACAATTAATCGGACATGTATCTATATGACCTCCATACTGTCCATTACATGTAAATATGATTAGGAACCCCTTTCTCTCTCATCAACCTTTTTTTATGAATTCTTATGTCACGTCGTTACGCTGCCGAAATCGCACCGATTTTCTAAGCCAATGTCATTGTGTAGTGAATACCATGCCCATTTCTCCATCAAGGGTATTCACTTTTATGCACATTTAATTATTGATTATAAAATTTCATGTATAAATTCCACATTCTTTAATCGTGGAATAAATGATTATGTTTTATGAATCCATGTTTTATGATCCATGTGGCACACTTATGCATGAAATGAAATGTTTAAGAAGTGTGTGCCCTTATAGCGCTCCAATGTATTGGGTAAAATATAGTATCATGATACTTCATGTTCAATGAGTGTTGAATCATGATAATTCAAGTGTAACGAGGGTTTACTCGAGATTTATGTGCAATGAGGTTTTACTCATGCTCCATGTCCAATGAGCCTTGGCTCATGATAATTCCATGTTTAGTGTTGTTGCCACATTTCTGTGTTATGATTATCCTGATTTATCATGCCTTTATATTCATGTTTCTTATATTCTCTATTGATATGCCTATTTTATAACATGTATTTTACTCCTCATGTTATTCCATGTGTACTCCCTTACTGGGCTTTATAGCTCACCCTATTCTTATGCATGTCCTCAGGTTATCCCACGCAATGCTAAGTACGAGGGAATGTAGTGGTCATGTAAAGGAAGATTTAAATAGAGATGTTGTATTTCTTGTTTTAAGTTTTTATGTAATGACACTAAGCCCCAAATACACTAAACCTCTCAATCTTCTTTGTTTTATCAAGTGAAATTTTTTGTAATAAATCATGTTAGTTGTAATAAAAATCAGGGTTGTCGTAGTTGGTATCAGAGGATAGCTTTAGTTATTTTTGGGATTAGGAAACCCTTGTAAAGCCTTAGATAAAAGACTAAGTACAATAAAAACGTCCCTAAGTTTTTGTGAGTATTGAGTAAGTAAGTTATCAAGCAAATACATCCCTGTTTGGATACGATCAGGTAGAGGCGGCTCTGGAACAGATGTATCCTAGGGGTAAAACCCAAAAACACCACTTTGAGTTAGACTCGAACGGGAACTGGTGCACGACAACGGGCCTTGCTGCACTCCTGGTTACGACACACCTGGGGGATATGTTTTGATAAATTCACAATCTTAGTATGAACCCTTATTAAAGGAATTAAAAAAAGGCCCCTAAGAATATATGTTTGAAAGTAGATCATGAAAAGCCTAGATTGAAGCCTATAGACTCATGAGTTAAGGAAATGAATGTTTATTTATAAGTCATCAACTTTTGTCTTTGGATTACCCTTTATGTGTTAACCCTAACTTTCCTTTTATTCCAGCCAATGGCTGGTAATAGGAGGACTCGGGCTAACAACCATTGTGAAGATCAGTGTGATGACTGTACTAATGAGATGCCAAATCCAATGGGAGCGGGAATCGAGAACTTTGTCACACTTCTCTCTCAGATAACTCATGTTTTGAATAGAAACACGGGTCAAGAGGAACGTTCAACCCCCCTGAGAAAGAACAAGTCGCTATCAAGAGCTTCATAAGACAAAGGCCTCCTACTTTTAGTGGATCATCTGATCCCACGATCGCTAAACAATGGATCAACTCCTTTGAAATGATATTCTTCATCCTCCAATGTTATGAACAAGAGAAGGTTCTCCTGGCGGCTTATAGTATGGAGGGTGAAGCTGATCAATTGTGGACGTTGATCAAAAATATGAAGCCTGAGGAGGATATCGAGGCATTGGAATGGAAGGATTTCTAAAAGATGTTTTTTGATAAATATTTTCCGTGCACCCTACGGCTTAAGATGGAAAGGGACTTCCTTTCCCTCAAGAAAAAAGATGAAGAATTTGTTGGAGCGTGCGAGTAAAACTTCACAAGGCTTGCACGATACGCTTTCGGCTTTGTCGTTACCCCCGAATGCAAGGTTAACCGCTTATTTGGTGGGCTGAAGCCTAGCTTGCAGAAATCATTAGTGATCCGTGACTTCGACATCTATGAGGAAATTGTCCGATGTGCCCTCATGGTCAAAATGGAGATCGGGGAATCACAGGGGTATCATGGGGAGAAGATGCATAAAGTTGATTTCAATGCTGGTGGTCCGATGGATAAATCCAACGGTGCTAAGAAGATCCATCACCCCACTTTCCAAAAGTGTGGGAAGAAGCACCCTGGAAATTGCCTTAAGGGGACGAGAAAATTATTCAGGTGTGGAAGAGAAGGGCACCTAGATATTAACTATCGGCAAGAAGGACCCACACCTGCGATAGTGGAGAGGAACACTTTTTTTCGAACCTCAACGCGTTTTTCAATTATACAGATTCAAAGAACCGGGTTATTTTCCAAATCGGTTCCCTAATCCAAGGGTTATCGGAGGCAACCAACAACCTCCAAGATAGAAAGGAAGAGCTTTTTCCCTCACTTCTACCGAAGTGAACCCAGATAACGAAGTGGTGATAGATACGCTAGTTATTTATTCAAGAATAGTGAATGTACTTTTTGATTCAGGTTCTACACATTCATTTATATAATGAAAGTTTAGTAGAACAATCCTAGCACCACCACAAATCATGGAAGTAAAGATATCGGTGAGTACGGAAAATGGAGAAATCATTGCATACCATGAATATAAGTCCTCCCCTGTTATAATCTGTGGATTTAATTTCCCGGTGAACCTCATCATACTCCCTCTGGTGGAATTTGATGCAATTCTTGGCATGGATTGGCTTTCCTTATATAGAGTCAACATAAATTTTCGGGAGAGGGAAATCACACTCCATATGGAGAATTGACCCCCGATTCATTACAAGTGTCAGGAGGACGATGAATCTCCTTTAGCTCCATCATCTCAAGTATGGATATTACTACCTTATAATAATGCATATCTGGTTCAGATGATTGAGTCCAAGGAAGAAACCATCCTTGAAGAAATGCCTATTGTGAGGGAATTCACTGATGTGTTTCTCGAGGAACTGCCTGGTCTTCCTCCAAGAAGATATGTTGAGTTCTAAATTGAACTTATACCAGCGGTGCTACTAATATCCAAGAATCCATATATAATGGCAGTTGTAGACCATAAAGATCTAAGGAAACAACTACAGAAGAATCTGGATAAATGGTTTATACGCCCAAGTGCTTCACCATGGGGTGCACCAGTCCTCTTCGTCAAGAGGAATGATGGGTCAATGCGGCTTTGCATCGATTATCGTGAACTTAACAAAATTATGATAAAGAACAAGTAACATCTCCCAATAATCGATTCCTTGTTTGATCAGCTACGTGGAGATCAATACATCTCCAAGGTGGATTTGCGGTCGGGATATTATCAAGTAAGGGTGAAGAAGGAAGATATCCCCAAGGATACTTTTCGTATAGGGTACGGGCACTATGAATTCATAGTAATGCCTTTTGGACTCACCAATTCTCTATAAATATTCATTCACTTGATGAATAGAGTCTTTAAAGATTACCTTGACAAATTTCTGGTAGTCTTTATAGATGATATTCAAATATACTCCAAAACCATGGAGGATCATGAGGAGCATTTAAAAAATGTACTAGATACTTTGCGCAAGGAGATGCTCTATGAAAAGTATAGCATGTGTAAGTTCTGGTTGATGGAGGTCTCATTATTGGGCCATATCATCACAAGAAAGGGAATATTATGGACCCCTCCAAAACAGATGCAATTGAGGGATGGCCGAGGCCAACATCGGTAACGGATATCCATAGCTTCTTGGGGTTAGCCGGATATTATCGATGATTTGTGAGAAATTTCTCACGATTATCCAACCCTCTTACCAAGCTAACCAGAAAGGGATTAAAGTTTGCTTGGAGTAATGAATGCGATGAAAGCTTCAATGAGTTGAAAAGGAGGCTTATCACTTTACTCGTGCTCACTTTACCCACAAGTGTGGAAATTTTTGTGGTATTCAGTGATGCTTCAAAGAAGGACTTAGGTTGTGTGCTGATGCAGAATGATATAGTGATATCCTATGCCTCAAGGAAGTTGAAAATCCATGAGTGAAACTATCCAACACTTGATCTGGATTTGGAGGATGTGAACTTATCCTTGAAAATCTGGCGGCATTATCTCTATGTAGAGAAATGTGAGATATATACTGACCACAAGAGACTTAAATATATATTCACATAGAAAGAGATTAATATGCGCTAGAGAATATGGATAGAGCTCATCAAGTATTATGACTGTTCAATACATTACCGACCTGGGATAGTGAACAAGGTGGCAGATGCCCTAAGTAGAAAGGTCCCAGCAATTCTATCAATGATGAGAATTGAGAAGGATCCAATCTTCTTAGACTTGATGAAGATGGACGTGGGAATCATAAAGAAGGTGACATCATCAATCCTTTCACATATGATTGCTCAACCATCTCTTTTATAAAGGTTAAAGGATGCTCAAAAGGATGATGTGGGAATTCAAGAAAAAGTGGAAGCTATCAAAAAGGGGAAATCCTCGGAGTTTAATGTTAATGAAGAATGAATTGTGCGGTTTGGGAAAAGACTATGTGTTCCATCAAGTCCGGAGCTGAAGAAGGAACTTTTGGATGATGCACATAGTTCAAATTTCTCTATTCACCCAGGGAGCACAAAGATGTATCGAGATCTCCGAGAAAACTCTTGGTGGGATAATATGAAGAAGGAGATCGCCGAATATACATCAAAGTGCCTAGTGTGTCAGCAAGTGAAGGCAAAGAGAAAGAAGTCTAAGGGGATGATGCAACCATTTCCCATACCAGAATGGAAATGGGAGAACATCACCATGGACTTTGTCACCAGACTTCCAAGGAAATCCAAAGGCAACAATGAAATCTGGGTTGTTGTGGATCATCTTACAAGGACTACACCCTTCATTGCTTTTCGGGATGATTTCTCATTGGATCAACTGGCACGAATATATATCTGGTAAGTGGTAAGGTTTCATAGAGTAACACTATCTATTGTGTCTGACTGAGATCCAAGATTCACCTCTATGTTTTGGAAGAGTCTTCAACATGCTCAGAATACTGAACTGAACATCAGTACGACCTATCATCCTCAAACTGATGGCCAATCCGAGCGGACTATCCAAAAACATGAGGATATGTTGAGAGCGTGCTCAATGGACTTCAAAGGAGAATGGGATCAACATCTTCCTCTGGTTGAGTTCTCTTATAATAACAGTTTCCACTCGAGCATCCAAATGGAACCATATGAATCCCTATATGGGAAAAGGTGCAGAACATCGACATGTTTGGATGAGGTCGGTGAACGTAAGCTGCTTGAACCAGAAATGGTCGATGAAATGGTGGAAAATGTGAATACCATTCAGCAGCATGTCAAGGAAGCCCAGAGTCAACAGAAGAGTTATGCAGATAATCATTGACGAGACCTTGAGTTTAAATTTGGAGACATGGTGTTTCTACGCATATCTCGATGGAAAAAGGTCATGAGGTTTGGAAAGAAAGGGAAGTTAAGTCCGAGGTACATCGGCCCCTTCGAGGTTCCGGATCGTGTTGGGGTTGTGGCCTATCGACTAGAACTTCCACCTACTATGGCCGAAGTACATGCTTTCTTTCATGTATCCCTCTTAAGTAAGTACATACCGGAACCTTCACATGTACTCTCTTCCGAGGTAGTACAATTGGAAGATGATCTTTATTATGAGGAGCAACCAGTGAAGATCTTAGATCATAGAGAAAAATTTCTATGAAATACGACAATGCCCCTCGTCAAGGTGTTGTGGAGAAACCATAAGTTTGAAGAAGCGACTTGGGAATCAGAGGAAAATATGAAGCTGAGTTACCCACATCTGTTTTAGTGTGGGAAAAGGAAAATTTCGAGGGCTAAATTTCTTAAGGGGGGAATATTGTAATGACCCAAAGTATCATTAATGGAAAATCCCTCTTGATCTAGTTAAATGTATCTTTATAAAAAATATTTTTTTTATTAGATGTCAAATTCTTTGGCATTATGTTAAGAATTGTGGTCGTTGTTAATATAGTCGTTGAACAGTGATCACATGATTAGTATAAATATAGGACCTTAACAAATCCAATTTACTCAGACAAAAGAAGCGATGGCCTCATGCAGTATAATTGCCCCATATGAAGACCATTTGTCGGAGCTCGGAAAATAGGTGGAATCCTTGGGCTTTGCTCTTGACCAAGCCCAAGATGTGCTTCATCATGTCAAGCTCGAACGTGACCGTCTACGGGAAAAGTGGAAGTTGATTGAAATTACCACTCGAGCGATGTTATCTGAGCCACCACAAGAGTCTGTCACTATCGCACACCTTACCCTTAGGTCTTATGCAGCTGTTTTAAGGGGTTATGTAACAAATAAGTAGTACTATGTTCATTACATTATTTTTGTATATAATAATCAATATAATTTCTAGTCATTTTTGATACATTGTAAATAGTTTTTAAAGTACAAATGGTGTTTTTAGTTATTATTTAATTAAGAAATCTATTTTATTAAATTAATGTATTTTTAATTAAATAAAATTTTAATAAAATAATAATATTATTATTAAATTAATTTTTATTATATTTAAATGATCTTATAATTTTATGAATGCCATTAAAATTTTATATCAAGGTTTCAAATCCATTTCTGTCAAAACCCGTGAATTTTCGATAAATGATGGTTTTTATTTTCAAAGTGAAAAATAACATATTTAGAAATTTTTTTAGATAAAATAAATGTCATTTCTAGAATCACGACGTCGAAATTATCCAACGGTATATTTTTCATAATTTTTTGAGATAGTCAAATTTTTGGGTAAATATTAAATAACGTTTAAATATAAAATGTGTTTAATGACATAATAATGACCCAATGGTGATGTCATAAAATACCATAATCCTTATGTTCGGTCAATATATGTTTTATAATTAAAATAATGTTATTTTGGGTTTGTTTGACTTACTTTTCAAAGCATTAATGGACCCCTCAAGACATATTCAACACTTTGCCTTATAAAATTAATTTCCATGGGAGTGTGACTGACCTCCACATAAGAAACCTTATTATTTTAAGAATTTAGTACTTGGGCCTTATAAAATATTTTTTTCCTCTTCCCCTTTTCCAAAAACCATGGGCAAAAACCATGGTATGGTTTGTGGTTTGGATTAATTTAATGTAAGGGGACCGAAACCTAAATAATAATGAATTCCCTCACCTTTCCTATATAAACCCACCCATGCTCCCACTTCCTCTTCACTAAAATCCTTTGGAGTTCGTCCAACCTCTGCCCTACTCTCTCTAGATTCCTCCCAAGGTTCCCCAAGCTTTCAAGAATCCTCTCACAAGCCTCTCTCTAGCTTTTGGAAGCACACTTCCAAGTAAGGGTTTTTTCTTCCTTTCTCAATTTTGTCAATTTTATTTAAGTTGTATTACCCTTTTAATTTCAATTATGAATGTTGGGGTATGGTTTCTCACCTCCCCCATACTTCCCTCTTATTTTTTGAATTATGGGATACCCCTTTCCCTCTCATTAAATGCCTCCCATGTACACCCGTTACTATGTCGAAATTCCGAAAGGAACTTCTCTCTCTTCTTTTACATTCAAGAAATACTCTTGTATCATGAACCTAAATTCCATTACAATTGATGGTACATGTATCTATATGACCTAATTACTATCCATTACATTTAAATATGACGAGGAACCCATTTCTCTCTAATAAACCTTTTTTATGAATTCTTATGTCACGCCGTTACACTGCCAAAATCGCACCGATTTTCTAAGCCAATGTCATTGTGTAGTGAATACCATGCCCATTTCTCCATCAAGGGTATTCACATTTATGAACATTTACATATTTATTATAATGTTTCACTTATGAATTCAACATTCCTTTCTCATGGAATAAATGATTATGTTTTATGAATCCATGTTTTATGATCCATGTGGCACACTTATGCATGAAATTAAATGTTTAAGAAGGGTGCGCCCTTATAGCGCTCCAATGCATTGGGTAATGTATAGTATCATGATACGTCATGTGAAATTAGTGTTTACTCATGCTAATTCAAGTGCAGCTAGGGTTTACTTGTTCATTATGTACAATGAGGATTTACCCATGCTTCATGTGTAATGAGCCTTGGCTCATGCTAATTCCATTTTAAGTGGTGTTTCCACATTTCCATGTTATGATTATCATCCTTTATCATGCCTTTATGTTCATGTTTCTTAGATGCACTATTGATATGCCTATTGTCTAGCATGTATTTTACTCCTCATGTTATTCCATGTGTACACCCTTACTGGGCTTTATAGCTCACCCTTTTCTTATGCATGTCCTCAGGTTATCCCATGCAGTGCTAAGTACGAGGGAATGTAGTGGTCATGTAAAGGATGTTTTCAATAATGTTGTTGTATTTCGTGTTTTACTTTTTTATGTAATGATCCTAAGCCCCAAATACACTAAACCTCTTGATCTTCTTTGTTGTATCAAGTGAAGTTTTATGTAATAAATCATGTCAAAGTTGTAATAAAAAATCAGGTTTGTCATTAACATCCCATGGATTTTGACAAGGATCCACAAAATACATACAATGGAAACATGTCCATATGGGTTGTGGTGGATCATATTATAAATACATCTCAATTAATCACTATTTTGGATGACTTATCAATTTATCAACATTCAATTAAATAAATCAAAAAAGTGGGGATTCTATATAGGAACACACAATTGATTGTATTTGATCAAGATATGAGGTTCACTAAAAATTTCTAGAATAATATTCTATATTCCTTAAATATATTGTGGAAATTATGTACCACACATCACCCTCATATATATGGTTGATCTAAAATGTCGACTCAAACTTTGGAATACATCCTCACACTACTATAAAATCAGGCTATAGCCACAGGTTTAAACCGTGGCTATAGGCCCCAAAACCATGGATATAGGTTATAGCCATGTTTCCCATAACTGTGGATGATATTGGCATGGATATAGGGTAAAACCTATAGCCATGGTTACAACTGTGGAAACAACCTCAAAGCCATGATTTTTAACTCGTGGCATAGGCTAAAAGAACTCATCTCTTATAGCCATTGTTGCAACTATGGCTATAGACATAGAGCCATGGTTAGGAACCGTGGATGTAGACCTATAGCTACACTTTATAACCGTGTCTATAGGCCTACACATTTCGTAAATAAAACTAGCACCGTTCATCCGGTGATGGCCCCTTGCATCCTCCTCACCGCCCCGACAAATCCCCCCAACTCTCCCCCTTGCACCCCACCTGCACCATAAAGCCCCCCATGCACCCATCCCGCTGCAGCCCCCCTTCTAACCGTAGACATACCCCACTCACCTTCTTTCCATAAGCCCCCCCAGACATCCCCCACCCCCTCCTGGACACCCCCTAGGACAACCCCACCCGGACAGCAGCCCCTCCTACTAGACACCCTCCCAGGACAGACTCCACATGTAGACCCCTCCCTCCTAGACAGTGGAAACCCCCATCCTACATAATCCCTCCCTCCTTTGGACAGCCCCCTCCCCCTAGACAACCCCCCCCCCCCCCCAATAAATCCCCCCTCTTGTATAAACCCTGGACCCCCCCCCCCCAAACAGACCCTAGACACCCCCAGACCCCAGAAACCCCCCAGACAGACCTTAGACACCCATCAGATAGACCCTAGAACCCCCCAGACCCTTGACACCCCCCAAACAGACCCTAGACACCCCTCGGGCAGATCCTGGACACCCCCCATACCCTGGACACCCCCAGACCCTGGACAGATCCCCCTGGATAGCCCAAACCTCCACTCCCCTGGACAGCCACCCCCACCCTCACAGACAGACTCTAGAACCCCCCCTGAACCTGGACACCCCCCATACCCTGGACACCCCCCCAGACCCTGGATAGATCCCCCTGGATAGCCAAGACCTCCACTCCCCTAGAGAGACACCCCCACCCTCCTGGATTGACCTTGGAACCCTCCCCCCCCAGAACCTGGACACCCCCACCCCAGACCCACCAGTCCTGCCCCCCCCCCCATCCCCACCCCGCCCATTTCCCCTCCTCTCTTCCCCTGCCATCCCCCACATGTACCCCCTACCAATCCCCACTTTCACCCCCTTCAAGTCCCCTCCTCCCTGACAGTTTCCCCCAACCCCCTACCAGTCCCCTCCAAATTAAATTATACACAAATCTACATACATTTTAAGAATTAATCAAATCCAAATATGAAAAAAAACACATAACTAAACTTACATGATTCTCCATATAATACAAACTATGAAAGATGTCTGGAACCTTCTCAAAAGTACTTACAACAGAAGGTAGAACATAGTACTGCTCATCCACTAAAATTATGGTAAAACAAAACATATTAGAATATTCACAAATAATATAACTCAATAAACAATAATAGTGCATCCCCCTGTTGGACCCCCTAGACAGCAGCCCCCCCCCCCCCACTTCTAGACCCCCTAGACAGCAGCCCCCCTCCCCACCCTACGGGACCCCCTGGACAGCAGCCCCCCCCCCCCCTCCCCTGTTGGACCCCCTAAACAGCGCCCCCCCTTTGTTGGACCCCCCATGGATAGCATCCCCCCCTATACCCCTGGACAGTAGCCCCTAGACAGAACCCACCTGCTGGACCCCCTGGAACAGATACCCCCTAATAGACCCCCCCCCACTGAACACCTTCCCCCTTGTTGGACCCCCTGGACAGCCCACACCCCCTTACTTTGGGTGCTTCTTAAGGATGAGGCTGGGATATGATAGGTTTATCCAATAGAGACTTACAGATATTCTCATAGTGGGGATATAGGTTTCTTGTGGAGCATTTAGGAGGTGAGGTTGTGAATTTTGTGAAGCTGTTTGGAATTATAGGACCTTTGAAGACGGGTTTCAGCTGGGGGTGTTTCTGTTTGTATTTTTCTACATGGTGTAGTATAGGATACACTTACGTGGTGCATGGTGTAGTATAAGATACACTTACAGACCCCCTCCCACCCTTCTGGACAGACCCTGGAACCCCCCAACCCAAAACCTGGGCACCCTCCATACCGTAGACAAATCCTCCTGAAAAAATTCTCCTCCCCCTGGACAGATTCCCCCCACACCCTGGACAAATTCCCCTGCCCATGCCAGTCCTGCCCCCCCCCCCCAGAACCTGGACACCCCCCAGACTCTGGAAAGATACCCCTGGACAAATTCCCCTCCCCCTTCTATTCATGCCCCCCAGACCATGGATAGCTAATACCTACCTTAGAGGGTGTTTTCTATTTTAAGGATTTTTCTCTTGTGATAGGTGGATACATTTCTGTTAGGAATGATTTAATCCTCGATATGATGGGTTTTGATGTAATCAACAAGATTGAATGAAATGTTACATATTAATCCCATATTAACTAGTGTCATTGTAGGGTGATTATTAAATCCCAATAGGGAAGTATGTATGTCAATAAGTTATAATGATATGTCTGTGTGACTCAAGATAGATATGAGCTATAAAGGATGGGTAGTGTGATAGATCATATCACTAGCAGTTTCCTTGAGTACAAGGGGTTGCAAACCTTTTTTTACCACTGGTAGTGGGAAAATTCAGTGAAGACTATCCAAACAACATATAGGGCCTACCACTAGTATGGGAGGTAGAATACAATATCAAAATTGTTCCTGGAGCAGTACCAATAACCATTACTCTTTATAAGATGGTACCTTTGGAGATTCTGGATCTCAAAAAGATATTTGATGACCTAGAGGCTAAAGGCTTCATATGACACTGTACATACCATGGGATTTCAGTAGTTCTTTTTTACAAGAATACAGATGGATCCCTCAGAGTTTTCATGGATTACTACTAATTGAACCAGCTCAGATTAAATAATTGGTTTCCACTATATAGAATAGATGAAATATTTGATCAACTATGAAGATGTAGAGTGTTTTCAAAGATATATTTATGGTCAGGCTATCATCATGTTTGTTTTAGGAATTCATAGATACCTCACACAGTTTTTAAGATCGTGTTTGGTCTGCACAAGTGCATTTTCTTGCCGTTTGGACTGACAAATGCACCTACAGTCTTTATAGATCTTATGAACTGATTTTTACACCCATATATAGATTCATTCATGGTAGTTTTTATTGATGAAATCATATTTTCGTCATACTTGATACATGACCATGAAACCCATCTTGATATCATGATATATACACTTAGAGAGAATCGTCTCTATGCTAAGATCATAGAATGACACTTTTGGATCAACAAAGTACACATACTGGGTAATATATTCTTTGATTTAGGAATCTTAGTAGGCCTAGAGAAAGTTGTTGTTGTAGTTTCATGGGAATATTCCGACAATGTATTTTAAATCATGTGTTTCATTGGGAAATTTGGTTATTAACGACGCCTCATCTCATATTTCTCACGTCCTACAACTCCACATATTAGCTTAAAATAGACAGTTGTGAAATTCATATGGTTAGAATCATGTAAAGTAGCATATCTAGAGTTGATGGGTAAATTCATTTCAGCACTGATACTATTTCATTAATAGCTAGGTAGGAGTTATACTTTATAATATGACACATGAGGTATTTGGATTGGAATTCTTCTAATAAAGGATGATTGAGTTTTCACTTACGGGTTTCAGAAATTGAGGCCACATGAGCATAATTTTCGAACACACAATCTCATGCTAGCTATCGTAGTTCATTATCTACGTTGTTGGAGGAACAATCTACATGGAGGTATTTTTTATATATATATTTTCCAAAAACCCTCAATTATATCTTAACATTGTGTGATATAATTCTCTGGATGTTCAGGTGGGTGGGATACCAATAGTCATTTGATTTTGAGCTTGCATTGACACCAGGTAAAGGAAATGCTATAACTGATTTTCTATGAATAAATACATAGACTCAGGTCGATAATGGAGATACTATTGAATGAAAAATCATGGGTTATTATCTGAGATTCTTGTTGTGGTTTAAGAGGAACATAGTAATATTATCCTCTCAAACTTATCGGCGACCTCTACACTTTTGGAATGGGTATGAATGAGGAAACTATCTGATCATGAGGGTATTTTCCTAAGGGAATGTTTCTCCAATGACGACACATCATTATGTTGGACCATTTATATGTTTGATACTTTATTATTCCATTGGAATTATTGTGTCTGAAATGACATTAGGTAGGAGATGATGTGGGAATTCCATGTTTTGGAATGGGATGTTCACCCAAGTGTCACCAAAATGTATTGTGATCAATGAGAAATAATTAGAGGATTGATATGAAATAAAATATTAATTTTTTCATCACTCAATGTTACACCATTCAGTTTGTGAAGTTGGAGAATCCATTCTTAGTATGTCTTTTGCAGTTCTTTCCCATTCTTGAGTGGAAATGGGACAATGTTTCGATAGATTTCATAACTTGTTTTCCCAGATCAACTCATGGAAATAATGTGGCATGGGTTTTCATTGATCATTTGATGAATTTCACAAAATTCGTAACTATACAAGATAACTTATCATTATATGAGATATGAATCATGTACGTTAGGGAGGTTATATCTCTTCATGGAGTTCCACCTTATATTGGTTACAATAGAGACACTCATTTTTTACATCATGGTTATGGAAGTGGTTATGAAGGCATTGGGTATATATGTAATTTTGAGCACATAGCTTCACCTCAATTATAATGGAAAGACGGAGCCTGTGTTTTTTGGTTCTAGAGGGAATGATCTGTGCATGTGTCCTTGACTATGGGGGGGGGGGGGTTTGAGAAAAACATATTCCACTCATCGAGTTTTCTTATAAAAATACATTTTTGTCTACCATAGAGATGGATCCTTATGAATCCTTATATGGAAGGCCTTTCCGCTTAACTCTGTGTTGGCTAGAGGCAAAGGAGGTGGCTATTCATTGATCATGTATTGTGTATGAGACTATATAGTAGGTCCAGTTCTGCAGAAAGAGCATGATGAGAGCATTATCTAGACATTAGTCATATGCCAACCAACGCTGATGAACTCTCAAGTTAGAGGTTAGAGATCGTGTTTTCTTTAGAGACTCACCCAGGTTGGTCTATAGACATATTTAGAGGTAGGATAAGCTCTTAATGAGGTTCTTTGGACCCTTTGATGTTCTGAAATAGATTAGACTAGTGGACTACAAGTTAGCACTCCCTCAAAAGTACCAGTGAAAGCATGAGGTACTTCAAGTGTCTTGGATGCACTAATACTCTCTAGAAACAACACATGTATTTTGTCCAGATGAGGATTAGTACGATGTAGATGCATCATTTGAAGAGTATATCATTCATATTATTTATTAGAGTGTGAAGACACTCCATGTTAAATCAGTTCCCCTGGTACAGGTGCTATAACAACATAGTTGAGTACAGGAAGAGACCTAGGAAATGGAAGATGATATATGAGTTTAGAAGCTAGAAATATTCACTAACAATACCTTTTGACCTTCATAAGATCAACACGAGGATGAGTTTCATTGATGGGAGGTTGTAATTACCCTCCTTTTCATGAAGGATCATCTTTTTTGTTTTTTAATATAAATTTTCTTAGGTTCCAGCACTTTTCCCCATATTCATGGATTTGGATAGTTTCATCGATATCTTCCAACCTACTTCAAATATGAGGGAACCATGAGATGAGGATCCATCAACGAACCTAAGGTAGGTAATATTATCTTTTTACCCATGAGTATTTATGTCTCGTAGATATGTTGTTGTGTTTCTAGATAGATTTTTCTACCCCACTCCATGGACCCCTACTGGACCACCCTGGACAACAGCCCTAGCCCCTCTGGACAGCAGCCCTAGCCCCCCTAGGATGTAGGAGGTCAGGGGCTGGTGAGGGCTGGGGCTGTTTTGTAGGTGGCAGAGGGCTGGAATGAGTGTTTTGTAGGAGGCTGGTGGTGGTGGCGGGGGTGGTGGCTGGTACGGGCTAAATTGCAGGTGGCTGGGGGCTGGTGCGGTCTCGAATGAAGGTGGAAGGGGGTTGGAATGATGTTGGAAGGGGGCTGGTTGTAGGTTCTAGGGGGATGGGGCAGGCTAATTCGAAGGTGGTAGGCAGGGTTGTTGCGGGCTGGAATGCTAGTGGTAGTGGGCTGAAATGAAGGTGGAATGGGTGCTCATGTGGGATGGATGTGGCTGGAGCAGGGCCAAATCACGACATTACCGCGACGTCACCAGGGTGTGACCGCGGTGTGACCATAGCGTGACCGCGGCATGACCGCGGCGTGTTGGCCTAGTCCAGCAACATCTGTGGGGCAGCATCATCTGGATAGGAGTGAAGGGTGCTGGAAGAGGCGGGGAAACATTCTACTTGTTTCCCCGTAGGCAGAAATTGTTATTGGTCAGTCTCAACATTGACCACAAGACTCATGGAATACTATCACTGCGAACTTCTGCGGGGTGTCGTCCTAGATCAAGGCCAAATCACAACATTTCTACGGCGTGACAGTGGCGTGACTACGGTGTGACTATGGTGTGACTGTGGCATGACCAAGGCGTGACCGTGGCATAACCTCGGCATGTTGGACCGGTCCAGCGACATCCGCGAGGCAGAATCTTCCAGCCAGGAGCGAAGGGAGTGGGAGGAGGTGGGGCAACATTCCGGTTGTTTCCCTACCGGCAGAAATTGTGAATAGTCAGTCTCAATATTGATCACAAGACTCATGGAATAATATCACTGCAAACCATTGTGGGGTGTCATCCTGGAGTAGGGCCAAATCACAGCATTACAGTGGCGTGACCACGGCGTGACCACAGAGTGATCACGGTGTGACAGCGGTGTCCCCACGGCATTACTGCGGCATGACCGCGGCGTGACCGCGCCGTGTTGGCCCGATCTAGTGACATATGTGGGGAAACATCTTCCTTCCCGGAGAAAATGGAGTGGTAGGAGGCGAGATAACATTCTGGTAGTCTCCCCACCGGCAGAAATTGTGATTAGTAAGTCTCAACATTTATCACAAGACTCATGGAATACTATCACTGGGAACCTCTGTGAGGTGTCATCCTGGAGTAGGGCCTTATCCCGTCATTATCGAGGCGTGACCGCAGCCTGACCACGGCGTGACCATGGCGTGTTGCCCTGGTCCATTGACATCCATGGGGTAGCATCTTCTGGCCAGGAGATAAGGGAGCGGGAGGAGTTGGGGCAACATTCCGGCTATCGCCCCGCTAACAGATGAAAGAACATATCAACTATTTAAGATGCTATAACAAGGTATTTCCAGAGAAGGATGTAGCAAGAGGCACAATGACGCAACCTCTATAGGAAAAAAATGATGGAAAATAATCATAAACCTTACATAAAACATTTATAAATTCATTCACTTTTCCTAAACATGGAAATTTTGTTTATAATATTAAATGTGTGAAAAAGAAAAGTGTCATGGTCAAGGAATATGCCTACTCGGGCAATGTCAATTTAGTTAAATGAGTATGATAAGACAATTTATATTATTCAAAGAAAACAAAGACAAACTAGCCACAAAACAATCACCAACAAGTGGCATATGAAATACTTAAACCAAATCTAAACATGATACAAATAACTGTCACTACTCTTTAGTTTAGAAGATAGCACACCTCTGTTGGAGGGGTTTTATTTTAAAATAATGGAATTTCATTATCACACAACTCATTTAATTATATTTATCATTTATTCTAAAACTCATTCACCACAAATCAAATATAATAATATAAGCAACTAGGTCAACATAACTATCACTGTGAGTTTTCACAGATAGTGCACCTCCATTGGAGGTGTTTTATTATAAAAACATGAATTTATTTATCAAATGAAACAATTATATTAAAGCAAACTTATTCAAGATATGAAATTCAATATAATGAAGTAGAATTAAGAAAAAAAATAAATTATATTCAAATCATTCTTGAATTAAAGAGGCTAAAAGAAGGATCCTACCTCAAAGTGGAACCAAACCGTCCACTTCGGCTCTTGGAGATTTATAACTAAAGGTTGTTTCTCGCCCACTGTGTATATGCACCTTCACACACATGCAATAGTTTCAATAATTGGTAGCATGAATGAATTGTTCTAAACAAGTAAAAACCAAATTAAGTACACCCCTATGTTGATATGATGATGTTTTCTTCTTTTTAATCAGCCAACCATCCTCTTATATTTTTCACTCATCCAAGATGTTCTAATTGGAGTACCTAAATATAAAAAAAATCAAAATCATATTCCCATAAATCTATTCCTCATTAGATAACATTAAATAATCATACCCCCTTGCACCCAGTACTCCTGGACACCCCCACCCCTCCCTTCCTAGACAGACCCCTTGGCACCCCCTCCCCTCTTTCATGGAAAGACACCCCCACCATACCCCCCCATCATTTATAAACTAATCTATTTCAACTTTTAAATTCATGTATTATTGACATATTACTAGGACCTTCTTTATTATATAAACTTCATGAAGAGAGGGGCTAGGGTATACTGGGTATGTTTTTTCTGTCATGAATTTTACTTGGATATATAGTTTATTGGGATCTATGATCCAACATAGTGATCAAAATTCCACATCTACAATAATCATGACTTCATTCCAGAGTTATAGAGAAATTGGACACCAGGGACCAAAAAATTTTCCTACATCATTGGGAGGTCAGAAATGGTATTTGGGACCTATACCACTTCATGAGAATCTATATCTTGGGAGAGATGTATGATGAGATCCATCTAGATAAGGACGTATGCAATGAAATGGAGGAGAAACCAATAATCACATGGGAATCACAACGCATGTCCTAGGGGAGTGTGAAAAAAAATACGGATGATGGACATCCAATTCATGCAATGTTTTGGGTATTTTCAGAATGAATCAATGGAAATACATACATGGAAGTTGTTCCATTATCTAAAGGATATTCAATAATGCAAGGAGAACTCATTTTATCGAATACTATAGGAGAACAGATAGTAGTTGTGGGGATAAAACATGATGCTCAAGGATCCCATGGCGTGGTTAGCTGTATATATTACTATTATAATTTTTTGGTGGATGATATTGATTTGGGATGCAAACATACTGTCGTGGCTGGGTGACCTTATCATGGAAGAGATGCTAGATATTCGGTAGGGAGAAAACCTAGTAGTCCCAATGCATGTGAAAAAATGTTTTGATACTCAATAGAATGTATGAAAATGTATGCACAAATCCATCACATCAATATTGTAAAATCACTTCAGTATCTCAATTTCTTAGTATCACATTGGGTGAGGAATTCTTACATTATTTGGTCAGGAATGAGATGTTCCATAAAAAATAATATCTCTATGAAATGACTATAAATAAAGGAAAGACAAAAAATAATTAAAAAATTAAATACCAGTGATTTGATGATCACATGTTATTAATTGTGCCTTGTTTTCTCACATCCTACAAGAAAAAAACACATGTTTTACAAATTCTCAGTCCATATAAATTAACACCCAAAAACACATTACATTGAGGAACTTATGAAAGCCTTCTTAGAAATCATAATGTATAGGAAAACACCTCAAAAAATCCATCATGGATATTCACCATTAATGACCAATACAAGAGTCATATAACAAATGTGAACATGAGTAAATGAAGGTACAATATAATTTTTTTCATTTCCCCAAAATTATAAGACTGATGTTATAAATGAAAGTATTAGAAATACTGTTAATAATAGAGATTTCATGTATTTGACATTATAGATTAAAAGTGAGAATAAACATAGTATATTGATGAATAAAGGTTATAAAATTTTATCATGTAGATTGAAAAATTTAAGAAGACATTTCAGTTTTGATAAACTGAATGTGCATTATACATGTATAGAAAATGAAAGTGAATACGGTATATGCATACAGAAAATTCATACCTAATATGAATACTGGAAAGATCATAATATTGAAATCCCATGTGTATAAAAAACTTATATATATAATAAATATATACAAAAATATGTATAATACCATCAAAAGTGTACATCTCTTAATATTGAGAACATTTTTTTATTTTCCTGGGACCAAATAATTGAAATTAATTAAATGTTATGGTTAATGTCATTAGAGGATCCAATGATTCTGAGGTTTTCCAAGTCCATAAACTGTAGTTATGCTCGTTTGGAACTGAAATTATCTCTAGACAAACGTGGGTGATTTTTAAGGGCTGCAAAGCATCCAAAAAGTGGAATTTTATTTAGTCTCTCTAATGGAAACCATGTATTCATTCTGAGAGAGTAGAAATTGGAAGTTGATAAGATTCCTACTTGATTTGGAATAGTTATTAATGAAACAGTTAAATTTTTTATTCACTGATCATTTAAAATTTGTGGTTTTAATGATCTTTCTACTAAATAAATTTCTGAATTTAAACCTATATGGGGGATTATTTTCAGAAAAGGGAAAATGTAATAGAAATTTTTGGATTTTAGTGGTTTTTATACTTCTTGATTTATAATTTAAGACATTGACGCTGAGTTTTTGGCTGTTATAAAATCATTGAATTCACTCAATCACAAGATTCCAGTTTATAGTTAATAAAATTATAGCTTATAATTATTGTTCTTTTGAATTATGATTTAATTTTCTAGACCATATTTGAGAAATCTATTATATAAAATAGAACTTGTACGTATAGAAATCATGTTAAGAGAAAGGGGAAACCAACATAAATAGATAGATATATATATATATATATATATATATATATAGTAGACAGAATGTACATAAATATATGTGGATGAGCTTTTCTAGAAATTGGAATTAGAGAAATGGATGAAGAGTGATTTGGAAGAAGAAGAAGATGAGGAGATTACAAACCATTATCATGCCTAGAAAATTATTCTGAAAAAACGTGGATGAAACATATGAAATATTTGTCCGCAAATAGGAAGAAACACAAACATAATCTATAAAAAAAATCCATGTTTTAGAGATGATTCTATTGTACGCATCACCATCCTAATGGAAACACATTCAAGAAAAGTTGATAAGTTAAGGTTAATTCAGTAATTTTCACTCTCAGATAAAGAGAGAATGGATGATTTTGAAATGAAATACAAAGAATCATTGAAATCAAGTGAATATAGAAAAAATAAATTAGATGAAGCTGAGAGGAGAGTCCATCAACTCCAGGATTCTATTAACAGCATGCTTTAGGATGATATACTCCATGTCTGGGCAATTTCAAGAGTTAAAAATGATTTTATGTGCCTCATCCTCCACTTATTCATCTATTCCTGATGAACATGAAGTTGATGTTAGTTATCCTAGCTCTGACAACTCATCAACCAACTCTGAGTTCGCTTTTCAAACCCTATCTTTAGCATCTGGGAATGGATCTCCCTTCAATCCAAATGCTCTATAGATTCTAGTTCATGACATGTAAGTGACTGAAATTTCAGGTTCTGAAAATAGTGAAAGTATCACAAAGGGTGGATTTGATGACTTCCTCTGATGAATTACTATTACTATATAGTATTTACTAGTGATTATGGACCTACTAATTAAATGTGTTAATCTAGTCAACATTAACCTTTTTCCATGTGCAGAAGGCTACCAGAAGATAGATTTTTAATATGTACAAGTTTGATGGAAAATATCAGCTATCAAATTATTCATTTTTCCTTGTTCTTTTGATGAAAATTAGTATGAGGGTGATTATAAATCACCATGCATGATAATTGTGAGTTCAAATTACACTAGTAGGTCAGTAAACTAACTTTTAATGAAATTGAGAATAAGAGATTAAAATGTAACACTTATGATACATAATTATTGTGATGTTTTGAAAATGGAAACCTTATCTCTTGTCTAGATGAAGATAGTGGATCTTGAGCACCAACAACAAGGAAATGTCTCATAGCAACATAAAAAGGTATCAAATCTTGTTTCATGGCTTCCAGATAATACTCATGTGTGCTCTACAAGAATACATTAATTCCTGTGAAAGTTTTTACTGGTCACATGTATGTTCATAGAAAGGATACATTAAGGCAGTTGTCATCATCATGTGTTTGTTTTTTCTTTGTTAACATGATATTAGACCAATCTTGAATCCCACCATCCCTACGACTTCGATAATTTCACCCCTTACAATATGTGGTGAAAAAAGGGAGGTGTACAATGATTTAAATAGGTTCTTTGACTTGTAAAAGATGTAGATAAGATGAAGATTCCACAGCAATCCCAGTTTTGGTGAACATCAGGTGGGGTTCAAATATTTCTAAATCCAAAACCAATAAATCCCAAATGACTTCAGCATAAACAGTGATCACATAGAACTTTTAGCACCTAAAACCTTTCTCTATACTCTTTAAAAATGATGTATAGAGGTTCATTACATAAGGTATCAACATAGATCATAGTCCCAAGGCATCAATCAACATAGATGAGATAAATTAATTGGATACACATATGTTATGTAAATATAAAGATAAATATAAAACAATTATCATCATCCCTCTAAAATTTGATGGCCCCACATCTAACTCATCTAGATTATTCTTTCCCACATACAAGTGCCTAGACTCAGGCCCACTCTAATATTTAATCGAAAAATGATAGTCCCTTTCACTTAAGATTGAGATCATTATCTCTTTGATGAATTTGACTATACAAGGGAACCCTTGGAATTAGTAGACCCTACATTACTACTGTGAGGAAAGTACTTACAATACCACTAAAGGTGTACCAAGAATATAGACTTGTGTATGGTCATCCTAGTTTCTTAGAAATATTGTGTGGTATGTATAGCCCTCCCATTCTGATAACACAGAACTTTCTGTTTACTTGAGGAAGCAACTGGAATAAGGTTTGCAGGACATTATACACTCCCACTACTGTCTTGATTCAATTACATTCACTTCCTATTTTGAACTAAAGAGGAACTCCACATTACCACCATATTAGTTAGATAATTTCTCAAACTAATCATCCCTACAATATCTAACTTGTCAATAACCACCTTTTTTTACAATGCATCAAGGTCTGAAAACACAATAGAATAATCCTGGACCAAATTCCTAACATCAAACCCATTTTCAAGTGATGTTCTTTCATGTATTAATTTGAAAGGATCTTGGGTTATAGATGTTCTGGTTTGGTAAATTGATTGGGCTACTTCATAATGAATCAGTCACCCTACTCCAAAATCATGAGCTCTTTGGCGTTCTGCACTCATAATATCTCCAGGTAAAATTTCTATTCAAACATTTTTTAACCCAATTCAAGTAAGATATTCATAAAGTTTTTCCATCAATACCAAGTCCCGATATCTTCACCCCATCCCTTGTAATATATAAGATTGAAATCACACCATTGACATCATAGGGGTCAGGAGATATTAGAAGTTATGTTCAGTAATTTCCATCCATTCGTATGGTTATTGAGGCCCCGGATCACCCTTAAACACATGAATATTTTTCTTTGTGAACTCCTGGGACAAATCTATCAACTATAATTTCTCTGATTAAAAACTTTTCTTAAGAGACTAAATGGTTCTGACCACTAATTTTATTAGAGAAGGGTCTATAGGAGGATCGATTGGTGGATTTTTCTCTATAGCTTCTTCCCTTCTTCCCTCTGGTTCTTAAAGTTCTGGGCGTAAGGCATGATCTAAATATATAAAACAAAAGAATCCAATAAGTACATAATTTATTTAAAATGGATTCTAATAAATAAATTCCAGGGAATCATCCCCAAAAAACATAATAGAAATAAAGAATCTAAAATTTCCTAAAATTACTTATTACAAAAGGCAACAACACAAAATCCCAACCGCCCTTGTAACTCAAGGTCTGGAAAAAATAAAAATTGGCCAAATACTCCCCCTCACCATCACTAGAGTCCTGACATTCTTAATCCGAACTACCACACTACCCCTGATAACTAGATGGGATCAGATAATATTTTGCAAAAAAATAACCCTAGTCAATCTTCCATGTCACTTAAGTCATCTCGCTACATAGCTCAAACTGTGTTCTCGATCACCAAGGGAAAGAAAGTAGAGATAGGGTAATAATTCTAACCCATGGGAATAATTTCAACCTCAATGTCAAGGAAAATATGCCAAGGATTCCATTCATATTGTGAAACAACAATATAGCGTGATCCAAATAAGTAATTATTAAAGGGAGAAAATCATAAAAATGTGTGTTCATGGAAGAAATATTGTTGACTGTCTAACTAAACACATATTCTAACAAAATAAAAATCAATTTATATGGGATATGGGATTGGGGAAATAGAAATTCAAAAATATAATGCATTTGCAGTGGTATATTAGGGGAATAAGTCAAAAATAACCACCTTGTTAACTATAATCTTGTAAAAACGAACTGTGATGGGTACCCTAGCTTGTTATGCAGATGAAATTCAATAATGGGTATGAGGTAAGACTTTTTCATGAAAAAACACTGAAGGGAGGATTTAACTAGTGTCTAGGTTAGTGAGAAATCACCTGAAGAAGTGGATCTCGAGGGTAAGGCTACGTTCGGGTAAGAAATCAGGGAGGTGGGGTGGCCCCGTCGTAGGAGGACGATCTCGTGGTGGTGGGGTAGTTGCATCAGAGGAGGACGGGCAAAGCTGGTGTGGCCGAGTCAGAGCAGCGGTGAGATACAGCGAGCTTCATAGTAGGAGGAGAGTTGTAGTGAGGTAGGGGGAATTGGAGCATCATCAGCAGGTAGGTGGGCAGTTCATGTCCACAGGTAGGTGGGCGTCGGAGTCACATCGGTAGGGAGGCATCAGAGCCGCGTCGGAGTCGCATCGGCGGGGAGGTGTGCTGACTGCGTCAGAGCTAAAGGGGGAAGAGGAATTGTAAGGGGAGGATGGGGAGGAGGGGAGTAGGAATGGAAAGGGAGGAGGAATAGTGGTGGAGTAATCTCTGAGGGAGGGAGAAGGTTTTGCGGGTGGGGGAGGAAAGTCGCAATGGAGATAAAAGAAATTGACGACCTATTTCCACGCCCACCTTACAACTCGTAGCCATATTTCACCATAATACCACGGATCATTTAAAATGTGGCTATAGATATGTGGATATAAGTTATTTTTCTAGTAGTGTTTGGGCCTTATCTATAAATGTAAAACCTTTAACCCAGTTACCCACAGTCGGTCCATTATTACAAAACATTGTCATGATCACAAGGGATCAAGTCCCGAAAGACCGATCAGTTTTGTAGCCTTGGAAGTACTAGATACATAAATAAGTTTTACATTTCATTATGAAATTAAAAAACAACAAAATTGTGTCTCTTTTAAACACACTCATATCTCTAAGCCTATTCCTGTAGGTCAATCATAATATACTTCGTCACATTCTAGAAAAAATAAAACATAAGAAAGGGATGAGATCAGAAGCTCGGTAAGAATAAAAATATAGAGAAAACTATCATAAGTAAGCATAAAAATTGAAGGAAATGTATAAGACTAAAACACAAACCTTTTAAACATAAAAAATCATCATAATATGGAAAAGATAAGTCGAATAATTCCATTTACATATTCACATGGAAATTCTAATTGTCGAATAATCACATGCAATATCAATAACTAATTTCATAATGATGGAATACATAATTTCAAATATCATGACCACATAGTCATGGAATCATTCCAAGAAAACAAATAATAATTTTTTCAAGGCCTTGTTCCAAGACACTAGTTTCTATCGTGAGACCTACTGATGCATCAAGAGGCTATAGTGGGCCCACACTTCACATAAAACGTCCAATGCATTCCTCATATGAAAAGGTTGAAACATAACATAAACATTCATATTAAAAATTCCATACAAAATGTTAATAATTTAATCATAAACCTTGAGTGATATAAAAATAGCACATCCACAGTCAAAAATATCACAAGACCTTCAATACAATATGGAAGATTGTATCATAATAAATTTATTTCAAACAAGAGTAAAATTCAACAAAGGATGTTGACATAGATGAAATCAAAACTATATGAGAGAAATATCTCTTTCTATTTTGAAATCATTTAAAATTCATGTAACTATGAATGAAAACATTTATTTTGAAAATATTCTTATAATACTGTAAGGGAATATTCAATGGTGTTATAACAGCGGAAAATGGCTGCACCCGCTGTATAAGATAAAAAAACATTCTTTCCTTAATTCTCCAAAAATCATATAAATTAACTCGTTTGGAAGATGAAAAAAGATGTCTTTAAAAAAATTTATAAAAGTAAAACATGTTTATAAATGAATTTAACCCAATGTCATGGAAATATTAAAAATGTTTTGAAATTCATTTTTATGAAACATGGACGTGGATGATAAATAAGTCCCAGTATATACTTATGAATAAACAACCTCATATAATAAAGAGAATGTGAAAATAACCCTTACCTTGTAATTTTAATTATTTGAGGGTAAATTATCCTCTTTTATAGTAGATAAATAATTGTTATCAAATTATAGAAGATCCACGTACATAAATACGATATCATATATGATCCTATGATGTTACTTTGTTAATAATATTTTAGCAGTATCATTGTATCGGGTGTTAAGTGATTCTTTTTGCTTTATTTGTTTTGTTACGCAAGTCATGTTTGATATGGATATGATATATTTAATTCATACCCAGAATGATATTATGTTGTTAAAAAATATTTTTAATTATAAAATGAAATTTATTTTTTAATGGTTATGATGGGGAATGAAATCTCATCGCGTCGAGGAGATGGTAAGCCATACATACGCACGAGAAACAATATAATTCTATTGATGGTGAAATCATATATAATTTTGATGGTATATTATATATGGTGAATAATTAAAATTATATAATTTTTATTTAGATCAATTATATTCATTGTTATATCCATCCATCTAATGAAGCATTGAATAACAAACTACACCACATCGTGGAGACGGTAATCCATATGTATGCATGTATAGTGACTGTTTTATTCATAGGATGGATATAATAATAAATATTTTTGAACCATAATTATAATAATATATTAGTATGTATAATTTACTAGATCTATTATTTTTTATGGAAACAACAAAGAAAGATGAAGTGGAAGAAGAAAAGAACTTTGAAAGATGTGTTGAAATAGTTATCTCTTCTTCTAGTGCTTATTTTTTATTTGAAATAATGCTCTCCTTAGGTTCAACTTATGATCGAAGTAAGGACACTAGGATAAAGTTAGGGTAGTAGGGAGGATATTTGATCAGAGTTCCACCGAGCCAAATTTTAACAACCCAATGTTTTTCAATGGAAATTTCATTCATATTATTATGTTATAAAATCACATGAAAACAAAACATAATTAACTACTAAGTGGTAAGTGACCTTTAAATAAAAGTTTGTCACTTATTTGTTTTGAATTTCGAAAAACTGACATGCATGGTTGTGTTCAAGATAATTTTTGGAGTATAATAGAACAAAAATAATATTTGGTAAATAGTAACCAACCCTTATTAATATTAACATATCCTTATGAATAGTGATATACCCTAATTAATAGTAACCTTACCTATGATAGTATAAAAATAATATTCACGTGAAAGTATGATGTACCTATATTTTAGAATAATTAAATTATTGTTTTAAAACTGTTTTTTAGTAATAAACCATGAGTTTAATTAAATATTAATTTAGTCATATTTATAAAATTATTTTTGAAAAATGGACTTCATTTTTGGATTCAACACGACGAAAAATTGATGAGGTGAAATTTTTGGATTTTTCTGAAGTACTTGAATTTTTGAGGAATAGTGAAATACCGTATTTTAAAAAAATAAGATAAATAAGCTAATTATAGAGTAATTTGTGATGTTCTGCAGATGTATCCTTCTTAGTTCGGGATCATGTGATAAAATTACAATTCTTTTTCATCGAATACTCACTATTCCTTGTTTTTTGAGGAAATAATAAACTAATGAATTTTATATTAAGAAACCCCCTCTCTCCTCCACTATAAAAACCACCCTTCACACCCTCATTTCCTCACACCTCTAATGCTCCAAGACATCTCTAAAATCTTCACAAACATCTTCCCTAGCCCCTCCCCCACGTCCAAGAGCTTTTTTTCTCATAAAAAGACTAATATTAGAGCCCTTAAAGAGGATCTCAAGAGGAGGATTCAAGAGGTAATTTCTCTCCCTCTTATCCTTTAATTTCCTTTCAATTTCATGTTCTTTTCTTATTATATCCCCACATATCGTTGTCCAAATGGTATGGTAATAACAGAATCATGAATATAATAGAATGTTATGATACTAATGGGATATTATATCATCCAACCCATTTCCCTATTCCTTTTATTTTATGAAAGAGAACGTTGTTCGTGAGGTGTTAATTTATCACCATCAAGAATGACATGTTTACTTCTTCCATTTACACCTTCGTATATGGTCATAAAACCATTTTTATGGTTGAAACAAAATATGTTATATGTATTATGTCCTATTTGACGTTATGGGACTAACTAATTACATATTACTATTTGATAAATTAAAACAAGTTCGTTGTGATCAAAAAACCTCCCAAATTAGCCTATGAAATCATCATTAAAATCATATCTAATGATTCATCCACATGGTTATAATATGATTCATTATAATATCATTAATAATCTTGTAATATCATTAATAACATGTAATATCATTTCTGGATGTTTACCCAAGTTCTACCCAAACATCAATTTATGAATACAAGTGAACCAGCCAAGAAAAACCATAAAAACGAACATCCCCGAATAATGTTTTAAAACTCTATAACTCATCCAAAGGCACATAAAATCACTTAATGAAACCATAATGAACCATATTAATGTACAAAAGGTTATTTTATTTCTAATTAATGAATATTATGTCATTATACAGGGAATTAAAGAGAAGGAAGCATTCAGATACAAGGTAAGGAGAAATTCTCGAACCCAACTTTCATCCTTCGGGTTCTCCCTCTTTCACTCCATTTTTGATATGGTTACTCCTTAAAGATAATTTTTTCAACATTTTATTTCCTTTTCTAGGATATAAATATTTGTAACTAGTTTCTTTTTCAAACAAAATATCTTCCAAAAGAAATCTTCTTTTAAGAACACACGATTTACTTCTCTCTCAAAGTGGATTATTCTTATAACATGTATGTTATTCCCTCTTTCTTTTGGGAACCCAAATTTTATGAATGTGTTCTTATGAGATGAAACTCATTCCTTTCCATGGGTTAGTTATGTTAATTATTGATATATGTTATATGTGGCATGCATGATTAAGATAATATTATGGGGTGGCGGGTGCGCTCATAATTATATAGCGCAATATGAATGTTTGAATGTGACGGGTGTGCCTGGAATTATACAACGCTCAAATTCATTGGGTAAAGTGATGAATCTCTTGAGTAAATGTGAAATGATGTGGAAAAGATGCTATCAATTTCACAATTTTGTGTGGTAGTTAACCACTAAGAAATTGTGTTCCATTTTTATGCATGTCCACATTTCAAGTCTTTTATTTATGCTTCCTCTCGTGTTCATGATCTTTTTCCCATGATATGATTATACTCACCCCATGCTATATTGTTCTTATATATCCTCTTACTGGTCTCTTAGATCACCCATGTTTTGATGTATATCCTTAGGTGACTAAATGAACTAAGGAGGGGTAAATTTCCAATAATAAGTAGGTGATGATGGAATTAAAAGATTGTTTATTATTTATGTTGTAAAAGTTATGAATGGTCCTAGTTTTCCCAAGACACTAAACCATTTGATCCTCTATGAATAATAATATTATGTTTTTTATATTTAAAATTATTTTATAGTAATGAAAGAAAATGATAGGTCTCTGTAGTTGGAATTAGAGGAAAGGTTTAGTTAATTTGGGAATTAGGATTAGTTAACCCTAGAGAAAACCACTGAAATGAGACTATGTAAAAAAATGCACACAAGAAGATTTACATAGGGATCCCATATTTTATGATTTTAGTATAAATTGTGCAAATAAACACATTATTTATTTATAAATTGTTTACATATGTATTGTTCTAACAATTTCAATTTTAGAAAATGGTGGGAACCAGGAGAAACCAGGCCAACAACTCGTTCGAGGGCCAATGAAACGATTGCCCGAACGACATCTCCAATGATTTTGGAGGTGGATTTCAGAACTTCTTGGTGATGATTAACCAATTATCTTAAGTTATATACAATAACCATAATAATGGGGAATATCCTCCTTCACCAAAGAGGGAGAAACTGGCTATCGAATGTTTTATTTGGCTACGACCACCGACATTTAGTGGATCTTTCGGTCCTCTAGTTGAGGAACAGTGGGTCAAATCCATGGAGAAGATCTTTTATGTGCTTCACTATTCTGATATGGAGAAGGTTAATCTATCCATTTTTCATCTAGATGGAGAGGCCGATCCATGGTGGGATTTGATTACGAAAACCAAGCCAAGGGAGAAAATTGATGATATAGAATGGGAAGATTTAAGATAATGTTTCTTAGCAAGTATTTCCCAAGAACTCTTCGTACGATGATGGAGAGAGAATTCATAGAGCTCAAGAAAAAAGAATGAGAATCTCTCACAACCTATGAAGAGAATTTCAAAAGGCCTGCAAGGTATGCTTCGAGTTTTGTTATCAACAATGATAGTAAAATCGATAGATTCTTTAGTAGATTAAAACCACACCTTCGAAAGGCTCTTGCAATTCGAGAATTTGGGAGTTATGAAGACGATTTTTTCTGTGCTCTCAAAGTGGATATGGAGTTTGGAGAATGGTCCCATGACTATGGTGATAAGAAACTAATGACGGAGTTTTCAGATGGCGGATTTAATGATAAAGGAGGGAATAAAATTCAAAGAACAACATGCAAAAAATGTGGAATGTTTCACCATGGGAACTACCTCAAAGGGATGAAGAAATGCTTCAAGTGTGGGAAAGAAGTAAGTCATGCTCAATAGTGTTGAAAAGACATGAAAATAAAGGATAATGTAGCTGAAGAAAGCATATAACCACTTATGGTTCAATGTTACAACTGTAGGAAGCTAGGGAACTATGCAAGCCAGTGCCCTAAACCACGAGTTCTCGAGGGTAATCAGCATTAGTAGCCACAAAATCCAATGGAACACGGGAAGGATTATTCCATCACTACTGTGGAGGTGGAGTATGATAGTGAATTCATACAAGGTATACTTCTTATTCACTCAAGAATGGAAAATTTCTATTTTGATTATGGATCTACGCATTCCTTTATATCTTAAATGTTTCATAGAACTATAATCGATGCCCCGAACCCTTTAAATAGAGATGTTTGTAAAAACACCAAGTGGTGCAATCATTACAACCCAAGTGTTTGACTCTTCTCCTATTGGAGTATGTGGGAAGATTCTTCTAGCAAATCTCGTAACAATTCCCTTGGTGGAATTCAACGCTATAATGGGAATGGATAGTATCTCGTTATATAGATAAAATATCAAGTATTGGGAAAAGGAAATATCTTTTCATATTCTGAACCATCCCATGCTCCTATAAAAATGCAAGGAAGATCATGAATCTCATTTGAAAAATCTGGTAATGGTGTGGGTGTTTATTCCATATGAGGAAGCATACCTCAGCCAAATGGTTGAGTCAAAGGAAAGTGCCAACCTTGAGGAAATTCCCATAGTGTGGTTAAACAACGATGTATTTCCCAAATAGTTACCAGGAATTCCCCCGAATCATAAGGTGGAGTTATCAATTGGACTTATACCCGGTGCTACTCCTATCTTGAAGTGTCTCTATAGGCTGGCTCCTATCGAACTGGAGGAGTTAAAGAAGTAGTTGCAAGAGTATCTGGACAAAGGGTTCATACTCCCTAGTGAATCACCTTGGGGTGCACCAGTGCCCTTTGTGAAGAAGAAGGATGGAACAATGAGGTTGTGTATCGATTATCGAGAACTCAACAAGATCACCATAAAAACAAGTATCTTCTTCCTAGGATTTACGACTTGTTCGATCAGTTAAGAGGTTCTCAATACTTTTCAAAGGTGGATATTTGTTTTGGATATCATCAGGTAAAGGTGAAGAAGGAAGATATTCAGAAGACTACCTTTTGTAGAAGTTATGGGCACTATGAGTTTTTGGTGATTCCCTTCAGACTTACTAATTCCCCTGCAATCTTCATGTATTTGATTAATAGAGTCTTTAGACATTACATCGACAAATTTTTGGTATTGTTTATTGATGATATTCTAATATACTCCAATAGAAAGTGGGAACATAAAGAACATCTAAGACTTGTGTTGGAGACATTAAGAAAGCATAAGTTATATACCAAGTTCAGAAAGTGTGACTTTCGGATGAATCAAGTCACGTTATTCGGACATGTGATCACAAGTGAGGAAATTTCTATATATCCATCGAAAACAAAGGTGAATGAAGAATGTCCCAGGCCCTCTAGTGTCACCGAAATCCGTAGTTTTCTTGGATTAGCTGGGTACTATCGACTTTTTGTGAGAAACATCTCACGATTTTCAATCCCACTAACTAAGATAACATGGAAATGCGTAAAGTATGTCTGGATGGAAGAATGTGATGAAAGCTTCAAGGAGCTAATGAGAAGGCTGATCACTACAACTGTACTCACACTACTGAAAAGTGGAGAAAGTTTTGTGATATAAGGTGATGCTTCAAATAAAGGCTTGGGTTGTGTACTCATGCAAAATGATAATGTGATAGCCTATGCATCACGACAATTGATGATCTATTATTAGAAGTACCAGACGCATGATCTAGAGTAGGGATCCGTGATTTTTGCCTTGAAAATATGGTGGCACTACCTTTATGGTGAAAAGTGTGACATATACACCGACCACAAGAGCCTAAAGTATATATTCACACAAAAGGAGCTCTGCATGCGTCAAAGGAGATGGTTAGAGCTGATCAATGATTATGATTTCTCTATTCACTATCATCCTAGAAAGGTGAACAAGGTAGCTGATTCTCTAAGTAGAAAATAATCTACAACTCTATCCATACTGTAGACTGAGAAAGACCCTATCTTCTTAGATATACAGAGGATGGATTTGGAAATCATAAGGTAGGGGATACATCGTACCTTGCCCAAATGATTGCACAACCATCCATCCAAGAAAATATTAAGGAATCACAAATGGATGATGTGGATATACAAAAGAGGGTGAATGTAGTAAAAGAAGGGAAGCTACAAGAGTTCCATATCGATGATGATGGTGTGATTCATATTAGAACGCAGGTTTGTGTTCCTTCATCAACCGAGATAAAGAAAGAGCTAATGAACAGTGAACATAGCACAACTTTCTCTTTATCCATCATGGGAGTACCAAGATGTACCGTGATCTCCATGAACACTTCTAGTGAGACAACATGAAAAAGGAGATTGCGGAAAATATATCAAGGTGCTTGGTATGTCAGCATGTTAAAGCAGAGTGACAAAATTCCAAAGGGATGATGTATCCATTACCTATACCCATGTGGAAATGGAAAAATGTTACTATGGACTTTGTCATGGGTCTCCTGAAGACGTCGAAGGGAAATAATGTGATATGTGTTGTGGTTGACCGACTCACCATGACTTCCCATTTTATCACTATTCGAGAAGATCTCTCGATTGAACCGATTGTAAAGATATATGTGAAGGAAGTGTTGAGACTGCACAGTGATCCACTCTCAATTGTCTTTGACCGTGATCCAAGGTACACATCTAAATTCTGGAGGAGCCTTCAATATTCTTTGAGTACTGAATTAAATTTCAGCACAACCTATCACCCCCAAACAGATGACCAGTCTGAATTAACTATTCAGATGCATGATGATATGCTAAGATCCTGCACTCTAGAATTCAAAGGGGGATAGAATTTGCATCTCCCACTGGTTGAGTTCTCTTACAAAAATAGCTTCCAATCGATTATTCAGATGGATCCATATAAATCTCTCTATGGAAATTGATATAGATCTCTAACCTATTGGGACGAAGTTGGAGAAGGAAATCTACTTGACCCCGATCCTATTCAAGAGATGATAGAGAAGGTTCATGTCATCCTAAAACACATTAAAGCTTATTAGATTTGGAAAAAGCTCTATGATGACAACCATAGAAGGGACTTGGTTTTTGAAATTGGTGATAAATTCTTCCCTCGAATATCTCCATGGAAGAGAGTCATGTGATTTGGGAAGAAGGGTAAGCTAATCCAAAGGTACATTGGCCCCATTGAGATCCTTCACCACATAGGAGCTGTGGCCTATCGACTTGCACTTTCACCAAATATAGCTCATGTTCACCACATGTTTCACGTTTCACTCTGAAGGAAGTTCATACCGGACCCCTCACATGTACTAAACTCAGAGGTGGTACAGCTGGAAGATGATCTCTTTTATGAGGAACAACCAGTAGAGATTCTGGATCAGAGAGATATGGTTCTACCCAACATGATAACTCATCTTGTTAAAGTGTTGTTAAGGAACCATATGTTTGAGGAAGCATCTTGGGAACTGGAAGTGGCAATTAATGAGAAGTACCCTCACCTGTTTGTGTAATGTGGAATTTGGAGGGTGAAATTTCTTAAGGGGGAAGAATTTAACAACCCAATGTTTATCAATGAAAATTCCCTTCTAATAATTATATCATAAAATCACATGAAAACTCAACATAATGAACTACTAAATTCTAAGTGGCCTTTAAACAAATTTTTTTCACTTATATGTTTTGAATTTCGAAAAATTGACATACATGGTTGTGTTCAAGATAATTTTTGGAGTCTAATAGAACATAAATAATTTTTGGTGAATAGTAACTTACCCTTATGAATAGTAATGTATCATTATGAATAGTGATATACCCCAATGAATAGTAACCTTACCTATGATAGAATAAAAATAATATTCAAGTGAAAGTATGATGTACCTATATTTTAGAATAATTAAATGAATGTTTTAAAACTATTTTTTAGTAATTAACCTTTATTTTTATTAAATATTAAATTAATCATATATAGATTATTTTTTGAAAAATGGACTACATTTTTGGATTCTACACATCAAAAAATGGTTGGGGTGAAATTTTGGGAGTTTTCTGAAATACTTGATTTTTTGATGAATAGTAAAATACCGTAATTTACAAAAAAAAGATAAAAAAGCTAATTATAGATTCATGTGTGATCTTCGACTAATGTAATCCCTCTTGGTTCGGGATAACATGATAAAATTTCTATTTTTGGTCATGTAATACTCACTATTCCTTGTATTGTGTGGAAATAATAAACTAATGAATTTTTTATTAAGAAACCCCATCTCCCATCCACTATAAAAACCACCCTTCATACCCTCATTTCCTCACACCTCTCAAGCTCGAAGCCTTCTCTAAAATCTGCCCAAACATCTTCCCTAGACATTCCCCCACGTCCAATATCTTTTTTCTCATCAAAATACCAATCATAGAGCCCTTAAAGGGGATCTCAAGAAGAGGATTCAAGAGGAAATTTCTCTCCCTCTTCTCCTTTAATTTATTTTCAATTTCATGTTATTTTCTTATTCTACCCCCACCTGTCTTTGTCCAAATGGTACGTTAACTCTGATATCATGAATATAATGGAATTTTATGATACTAATGGGATATTATATCATTAAACCCATTTCCCTCTTCCTTTTATTTTATTAAATAGAACGTTGTTCGTGAGCTGTTAATTTATCACCTTTAAGAACGACATGTTTACTTCTTCCATTTTTAACTTTATATCTAGACATGAAACTTTTTTTATGGTTGAACCATAATATTTTATTTGTATTATGTTCTAATGAAAGTTCTGTAACTAACTTATGTACATATTATAATGTGATAAATTAAAACAAGTTCATTGTGATCGAAAAACTGACCAAACTAACCCAAGAAATCATCATTTAATTCTTATCTAATTATTCATCCAAATGGATATAATATGATTCATTATAAGATAATTAAAACTAATTTAATATCATTAATAACATTTAATATCATTTTTGGATGTTTACCCATGTTCTAACCGAACTTCAATTTATGAATACAAGTGACCCCCCAAGAAAAACTATACAATAAACATCCCCAAATATTGTTTTAAAACTCTATAACTCATCCAAAGGCTCCTAAAATAACTTAATTAAACCATAATGAAACATATTAATGTACAATATGTTCTGGATTTCTAATTAATGAATATAATTTCATTATAAATGGCATTAAAGAGAAGGAATCATTCGGATACAAGGTAAGGGGAAATTCTCAAACCGATCCTTTATCCTTCGGGTTCTCCCTCTTTCACTCCATTTTTGATATGGTTACTCTATAAGGATCATTTCTTAATCATTGTCTTTAATTTTCTAGGATATAAATGTTTATAACTGGTTTTTATATCAGACAAAATTTTTTCCAAAAGAACTCTTCTTTTAAGAACACACCATTTACTTCTCTCTCAAAGTGGACGGTTCTTGTAACATGAATGTTATTCCCTCTTTCTTTTGGGAACCCAAAGGTTAGGAATGCATTATTATGAGATGAAACCAACTTCTTTACATGGGTTATTTATGTTAATTACTGATATATATTATATGTGTAATGCATTATTATGATAATATTATGAGGTGACGGGCGCGCCCGGAATTATATACCGCAATATGAAAGTTTGAATGTGAAGGGTGCGCCCAAAATTATACAGTGCTCCAATGCATTGGGTCAAGTGGTGAATCTAATGAGTAAATGTGAAATCATGTGGACAAAATGATATCTTTTTTCACAATTATGTATGGTATTTAACCACTAAGACATGATGTTTCATTTTTATGCATTGCCACATTTCAAGTCATTTATTGATGCTTCCTCTCATGTTCATGATGTTTTTCCCTTGTTATGATTATGCTTTCCCCTTTCTATAGTGTTATTATTTATCCTATTAGTGTTATTTTAGCTCACCCATTTTTGATGTATATCCTCAGGTGACTACCTGTACTAATTAGAGGGAAAGTTCCATTAGAAGCTAGTGAAGAAGGAATTAAATGATTTTTAATGATTTATCTTGTAAAAGTTATGAATGGTCATAGTTTTCCCTAGACAATAAACGGTTGGATCATCTATCTGTAATACTGTAAGGTTTTTTATCTTTAAAATTATGTAATACTAATTTACGAAATGGTTGGGTCGCTATACAAATGGATTTGGAGGTGTGAATTTGAGTGAAGGGGTTGTACCCTTTTATAAGAAAGGTGAGGGGGACTTTAGGAAAAGTTTGAAATAATAATTTATTATAAAATAATTGTATGTTCCTAATAGATCCAAATTAATTTATTTAGAGGATAAGGTGCGTATGGGACTAAATTCTAGAAACCAATAGGTTTTATACATGTTTAGGTCACAATATTAACCTTATCCTTTATGTTTAACCCTTAGTTAAATAGTTTAATATTTACTGTGTCTTCTAGTATTATTACAATACATGTTTAATAAACAAACTATAAAATGCCAATAGAACCTCAAGTGGTTCATTAATGACATATATATTATTATGTAAGTCATTTGGTCCAGCCATATATTTTTAGGTCTATTATATATTTCAATAAAATAGTATTTATTTTAAATACATATTTGTATTAATTTTGACATTATTTAGTATTTGGTTTTTGTGAAAATCATAACAACATGATTACTTTGAAAAATAATAACTGAATCTACTCTAAAATTTCATATTAACCTAGAAAATTCTTTTAATGCTTAAAAAGTATCAACATACATTTATTTTAATATTTATAACATCAATTATTTTAACCATTCATTAATAATGAAATTATTGCATCATAATTGTATCATAAATAAATTTAATTACATAATGTCTAAAAATTATAAATAAAATACCATGATGTCAGAAATATTGTTATATTTCTAACGAATATTTATAGTGGAATTTATCTTATGTATAACCCTATGCTAAATAAAATTTATTTATTAACATTTGAATTTAACACTTTTAACTCTTCTTTAAATAAAATATAATAAATGACTTAATCTAGACCAACTAGATAAAAAAGGATCACATTTTGGTCCTATGGTTGATTTTGGTAAAAATAAACATATCCAATAGAATTAGGACATGTGTTAGGGTAATTATAATATCATTTTTACCTTTAATTACCCTATTTACTTTTAACTGTGGTAAATAATATTCAAACATTACTATTCACCCAAAATTATTTTCATCCTATTGAACGACATCTTCCTTACAGATGTCAACTTTTTCTGTTGGATTTTTTAAATTCAATTCACATAAGTGAAAAAATTTCGTTTTATTCAAATTTGCAAATGTGCCTAGAAGGTGGGTAAAAGACGTCAAAAAATTCAATAAAATTTTATATATCTAATCTTATTATAATATGACTCTAATTAGTTAAATTGGATTAATATTGGTATTATGTATCAATTTTGAATTTAAAATAAATAAAAATTTAAAAATAATTATTTAAATAAATATTCAGTTTTAAACAATATTGCAGTGTTTTTCAATATTCATAAAAAATTGAAAGTTTTTAGAAAAATACAAAAAATTCACTCTAAGCTAATTTTGATATTAGGAATATATAAATTCTGTCCATTTTGAAAAATAAAATTTATAAAATATGAAAAAGTGGGTATTATTATTAATAAATACTTTTTATATAGTTTGATTAGTCGTGGTGTATTAGAACATGAAGTTGCATACAACGCAAGATATTGTATTATTCAAAGTAAAGCATAACATGGAAGCTTGGGGTGTTACATTATTACCTCCTTCAAATACTATTGACCTCAAAAATTTTAAAATATTACTCTAGGAAATTATTTGGTTGGTTTTTCATCATAGGTTCTCAGGTTCCCATGTTGCCTTTTCCAGTTTATGGTGTCTCAAAAGAACTTTTACTAGATGAGTCTTCTGGTTTCTCAACACTTTTTCTCTGGTATCAAGAATTTTTTTTTCTCTTCACAATAAAAAATATTTGGTTCCAAATCTATTTCATCATTGGTGAGTACATTTTTTGGGCCATGAATGTATTTTATCAACAGTTATACGTGGAGCACATCCTGATCATTGGAGAGAATTGGCGGAATTTCCAAATTGTAAGCTACTACTCCAATTCGTTCTAGAATTTATAATGTTCTGATATATCTGGGACATAATTTACCCTTATTACGGAATCATATAACACCCTTCCATGGAGATACATTCAATAAAACAGGATCTCATACTTGAAACCCCAAATCCTTCCTTCGGTTATCATCATAGCTCTTTTGCATACTTTGAGCTGCTTTGATGTGGGTCTATATAATCATCATCTTTTACATTGTTTCGTCAACATGTTTTGGGCCAATGAGTTTTTTTTTCACCAAAATCATCCCAACATGTTAGTGTGCAATATCTATTTCTAAATAATGCTTCATATAGTTCAATCTAGATACTTGAATGGAAACTATTATTATAAGGAAAATTCTACCATAGGTAAATACTGATCCCATATACCTTGAAAGTCATGTGATAAAGGTATAAAAATGTCTTCTAAGGTTTGAATAGTCCATTCTTATTGTCCATCATTTTAAGGGTGGTAATCAGTGCTCAAATGATGTTCATTATCCAAGGATTTCTGAATACTTTTCTAGAATCTTGATGTAAAACAAAGATCGCGATCAGAAACAATCGATAAGGGTACACCATGATGTCTTAAAGAATCATTAATATATAGTCTTTCTAAACCTTCAAGTGGTAAATCTTCTCTTATATCAAAAAAATGCGCTGACTTGGTAAGACAATCAACAATGGCCCATATTTCATCATTCCTTCTAGGAGTATTTGGTAGCCCCATGACAAAGTCCATCGTAATATCATCCCACTTCCACTCGGGTATGGGAAGAGGTTTCTTAGCTCCTCCAGGATGTTGTCTTCTATCCTTCACCTATTGACATACCATACATCTTGACACATAATCAGCAATCTCCCTCTTCATTTTCCCCCACCAATGTTTTTTCTCAAAATCCCTTTACATCTTATTTATACCATGATGTATAGAGAAATTGGAGCTATAAGAATCATCCAAAAATTCCATTTTGTAGATTAGGTATATCGGGAACACAAATCCTCCACCCAAATTTCAAAATTATATCTTCATATATGAAGTCAATCAATCTCCCATTATTCATAGCTTTAATCTTCTTTTGAAACTCCTCATAATTAGTCTGATAACTTTTTATCCTTTCTAGTAATGCTGGATTGGAAACCATTTGAAAAATTATTGATGTTTCACCTTCCATTATTATTCCTATATATATCATTACTAGATCCATGAACATATGATCCATATCCACTCTCATATTGTTTAGAACTCCCTGATCCTTTCTACTCAAATCAACTTCCACCTTATTTTACTTCCTTGGGAGGTAGTGTATTGTGAAATCATAATCCTTGAATAGTTCAATCAATCATCTTTGACTCATGATGAGTTATTTCTATGAGAAAATATACTTCAAACACTTTTTATCGGTATATATATCACATTTTCACTATAGAGATAGTGTATTCATATCCTTAATTTAATGATTACAGCTGCTAATTCAAGATCATGAGTAGGATATTTTTGTTCATGAATTTTTAGCCGTCGTGACGTATAGACAATAACTTTATCATTCTACATAAGGACATAACCAAGTCCTTCCTTTGAAGCTTTACTATAAATAACTAACCCATCAGTCCTGGATAGTAGAGTCAAGATAAAATAATTGACATATATTTTCTTCAATTCATAAAAATATTCTTCAGTCTATTTTTCCAAAAAAAATTAACCCCTTTACATGTGATAATTGTTAATGGGTTAGCTAGTCAGGAAAAATTCTGGATGAAACGCCGATAATAACATGAAAAACCAATAAAACTGCATACCTCAGTTATACTCATCAGTGCTTTTCCATTCTTGGATTTCCCATGTCTTATAAGGATCAATATAGATTTTGTCCATAGATACAATATGGACAAGAAAAGAAATATCTTAAAGTTAGAATTCACACTTACTAAACATATCATATAATTCATTACTTCTAAGAGTTTTTAGAATAGTGTGCAAGTGATTTTCATGATCTTGGAATCATTTAGAGTATACCAAGATATTATCAATAAATAACACTATAAATTCATAAAGATATTTCTTGGAAACACTATGCATTCGATTCAATAATACAAAGGGTGAAATAGTCAGTGTAAAAGGAATTACTATAAACATGTAATTCTCATACTTGTTTCGAAATACTGTCGTTAGAATTTCTTCCTTCTTCACACACAACTGATGATATCCAGATTGAAGGTCAATATTTGACAAATGTTGACCTCCATTATGTTGATCAAATAAATCATCAATGAATGTTAATGGATACTTGTTCGTTATTTTTATAGCATTGATCTCCCTATAGTCAATGAAAAACCTCATAGATCCATCTTTATTTTTAACAAAAAGAACAGGGGCGCCCCATGGAGAAACATGAGGGATGATAAATCATTTATTACTCAATTACTCTAGTTTTTTCTTTAGTTACACTAATTCCATTATGTCCATTCAATAAAGGGTCTTCAATGTGGGCCTTTAACCAGAAATTAAGTCAATGAAAAACTCAATTTCTCAATTTGGAGGATGTCCAGGTAAATCCTCTAGAAACACAACAACATATTCTTGCACAACAGGTACATCCTCTCACAACTAGAAAATGATCATATACCCATGGTTCAAAACCATGGGTATTGACCCCAAAACTGTGGGTATAGGCTATACCCATGGTTTGCGGATACATGGTCATTGGTGGCATCGGTATAGGTCCAATGACCTATATCCACATTTTGGAAAAACTGTGGGTATAGTTTTTCCCACTGTGTCATAACCATATACCCATGGTTTGGAAACTGTGGGTATAACATATTTTACAAAATAGTGGCACGTGGGATTCGATCTCGCGACCACTTCTCCATTCACGAGCGGCCTTTCAACTTCCCCATCACCGCATATATGTATGTATATATATTTTTTATTAAATATATTTATTTAAACTATGTGTATAAAAGAATAAACCGTGGGTATAGAACTCCCGCAAATTTATTTTTCCCATGGAAAAAAATTTCCCGCACACACCCGGGAAACCTATACCCATGGTTTGTCAAATCTGTGGGTATAAGTATTTTTATACAATGACAATACCCTTGGTTTTTAGGAAAACTATGGGTATAAGTCATGATATCCCCACAGTTTTCCCAAAATTGTGGGTATAATCATTTTTTGATATCATATACCCACGGGATGGAGAAAACCCTGGGTATAGGGTAGCCTATGCCCATGGTTGGGGGAAACCGTGGGCATAGTCTATCAAAAAATGTATATACCCACTGTTTTCCCAAAATAGTGTGGATAGGGTGGCCTATACCCATTGTTTTCCCCAAATCCGTGGGTATAGGTCCATTTTCCATTAGTGTCTATTTGATCATTCCTTTCCTCACCCATTGTTATTTTACTCACTTCCCCCCATTAATTAATTTTAGTAGAGCTACTGGGGGTGGATCTTGATGAGAATCAAATGGTGGTTTTTCTTCTCTAAAGAAATGGTATTCCTTATCATCATCAAAAATTGTAACCTCCTTTTTCTTACAAGAAATTTTTTCATCATGGTCCAATATCCAATCCTTGTAGAGGATTATATCAAATTCAATCATGGGTATGCCGATGAGATCAAAAGATAAAGAATGTTTATATGCCATAGTGGTAACTTATTCACAAAACATTGTTGCAATGATATTTCCCTAGGGATTTTTTACTGAAAACTTTTTTTTTATTAACATCCGAAATATATAATTTTCTTTGAAAACAGAGATTATATGAAAGAATGTGATGATCTAGAATAAAATAAAACATTATCTAAATTTGAGGAAACGATTAAAGTACCTTCCACCACGACATTCGAAACTTCAACCAGAGTATGTGGATAAAAAATCATAGCCTTGTTCCCTTGGCCTTTTCTAAGTATGTTTCCTTGATGCTTATGACATTAATTATCATAATTCCCCATTTATTTACAACTGTATCATTCAACATTGACATCCTCTTTCTTCCCCTAACAATCATAAGATTGGTGGACTTTTTTCTCCACACTTTTAATAGACTCACATTCGATTCAAGAAATTACTAGGGTGTTTCTTCTCACATTTAATACAGGATGGAAATTAAACTTTTCCCTTATTCCCCTTATATCCATTTCCAGAGTGTTCAAAATATCTCTTTCACTTTTTATTTTGTTTAAAGTTGTAATACATAGAGAATTCATTTTCTCTCTTGATAGCTTGTGAGACTACATCATTGTATGAAGAGAATGGTTTTGAGACTAATGCTCGATGGAAAAATGATTTTAAACCATCAAATAATCGATCAATCTTAATTATTGGGTTACATGTATAATCCACATCATGACTTTATAACCTTGTAAAGTTAGCCTCATACTTTGCGACATTTTTATCCTCCTTTTTCCCCAGACTCCGAAATTTTCTTTCCATATCTTCTTGATGTTCACAAGGAAATTATTTTTCTACAAAATTATCTTTAATCTCCCTCCATTACATATTTTATACTTCCTTATCTTCCTTTGTGTTTTTAATTAATGACCAACATTGATCTGGATCTCTTGTGTGGCGATAAACTGACATGGAATCTTTTTCCAATTCGCTACTACCCAAAGCATGATATATTTTCTCTAAGGAAATTATCCATTTCTTAGGTACAAATGGATTTGTTTTCCCATTTAATTTTGGTTTTTGATACCTCATGATGTGGTCTAACATTGATCCTCTTCTTTGTGGATTAGGGTGCTCTATATAGTTAAAATTATTATTCTTAACCGGAGTGAGTTGTCCGAGTATGGCTATAAATTTTTTTTCACCAGTTGTATCACCATCTCCACTATAATTATCGTGAGTAGTAGGGGAATCTCTACATGGATTACGTGTATTGATATGGTTTCTATTCCTTCCACCAGGCACCATTTCTAAAAAATGGAATACACTAGGTTAGTTTATGAATCACAATGCATAATTCCAAACATCGAAAATAGATATGATAAATTGAATAGTTTATGGATATATTTCATAAGTATAAAAATGTTTTAGTTAAGGAATTAAATACTCATAAATTCTTTGTAATGGTTTAAAAAGAATATGTGAATTATCCTAAGAATATCCCCTGAGAGTGTCAATACCAAGAGTTCACCCAGGCCTCGTTTTCGTGTACCAGGATGCCCCGAGTCAATCCTAAAACTCCTTGTCATAGTTTTCACTCATATGTATGTATGTGTCAAAGCCACCTCTACCAATTTGTATCCATACAAGGATGTATTTTCTTGGATAACCCATATAATATTTACCCTACCAACATGTTTTGATGTTCTTCTATCCTAATCCTCAAAGTCTATCTTAGGGTATTGTTCTACAATCAGAGTTTTTCTAAATCTAGTTTCCAAGGTTTGTACTAAAATTTCTCCAATACCAACTATAACACCCTTACCCTAGTTACCCAGATTCAGTTCATTATTACACAACGCTGGAATTATGATAAGAGATCATGTCCTGAAGGACCGATCAGTTTAGTATCCTTGGATGTACTAGAGACATATATAAGTATTACATTACATTATGAAATGAAAAAACAAGAACATTTTGTCTCTTTTTAACATACTCATATCCTAGATCCCATTCTATCATGTCAATCAGAATATAATTCTTCACATTCTGGGAAAAATAAAACATAAGAAAGGGGTGATATCAAATGCTTAGTAATGATAACAATATAGTAGAAACTATCATAAATAAGCATAAAAATTTAAGGAAATGTTTATGACTAAAACAACACACTTTTAAAAATAAAACATTATCATAATATCGCAATGATAATTCAAATAATTCTATTTACTTATTCACATGGATATTCTACTAGCTGAATAATCACATGTAACATCAATAACTAATTTCATAATGATATAATTCATAATACCGGACATCATAACCACATAGTCAAGGCCATGTGCCAAGACAAAAAAAAGAATTTTTTTCATGGCCTTTTTCTAAGACACTAGTTTGTCTCATGATACCTAATGATGCATCGAGGGGTTATAGCGGGCCATACCCATAACTTACTACGTCCAATGCATTCCTCATATAAAAATTTTGAAACGTAACATAAACATTCATATTAAAAATTGCATATAAAATGTTAATACTTTACCCATAAACCATGAATGGTATAAAAATAGAACATCCACAGTCAAGAATATCACAAAACCTTCAATTCAATATGGATGATTGTATCATAATAAATCACCTTGAAACAAGCATAAAAACCAACAAAAGATGGTGACATAGATAAAATCAAAATTATTTGAGAGAAATATCTCTTTCTATTTTGAAATAACTTATAAGACACTTAATTAAGAAAGAAAACAATTAATTTAAAAATATCATTATAATCTCCTAAGGGAGGCTTTAAAGGTGTTTTAAAGGTCAAAAGTTCTGCACCCACTATATATGTTAAAAAAACATTCTTTCCATAATTTGTTGAAAAGGTCCTAAAGTACCTTGTTTGGAAAATGACAGAAAGATTCCTTTCAAAGAATTTTATAAAATACATAAAATGTAATAAAGGAATTTAATCCATTATCTAGTAAATAGTAATTTTTTTTGAAATATATTTTAATGAAATATGAATGTGAATGATAAAGAAGTACCAATAGATACTTACGTATAAACAACCTCAGATAATAAATTGATTGTAAAATTAACCCTTAACTTGTACTTTTATTTAGTGGATGGTACATTAAACACCTATATAATAGTTAACTCATTTTTATTAAATTATACAAGAACAACATACATAAATTTGATATCATATATGATCCTCTAATATTACTTTGTTAATATTATTTCAATAGTATCATTTTTTCGGTAGTTAACTGATTCGTTTTCCTTTATATCTTTTGTTACATAAGTCATGTTTGTTATGGATAGGATGTATTTGATTCATATACTAAATTATATTAAGTTATTAAACATTTTTTAAATTATTAAATGAAAATAATTCTTGAATGGTTACAATGGGTAACAAAATCTCATCACATCATGGAGACGGAAAGCAATATGTATGTACGAGCGACAATATCATTCTATTGATGGAAAAATCGTATATAATTTGGATGTTATATTATATATAACACATCATTAACATGTTATATTTATTATTTATATCAATTATTCTTATTATTATCCCCATCCAAATAATGATGTGTTGAATAAAAAAATACATCACGACGTGGAGACGGTAAGTCGTACGTACGCACGTATGGTGACTTTGTCATTCAAAGGATCTATATAATAATGAATATTGTAATACCATATTTATAATAACATATTATTATGTATAAGGTAGTATTTATATAATTTCTGTACAGAAAAAACAAAGAAAGAGGATGTTGAAGAATAAAAGAACTTTGAAAGAGGTGATGAAATAATTATCCCTTCTTATGGTGATTCCTTTTGATTTGATAAAAGGTTCTTTAGGGTGGATTATTGATCAGATTAAGGCCTCTAAGGTGATGTTATGGTAATTGGAAGGATATTTGAGTATGTTTTGCCCAAGAGAAATGGATTTGGAGGTGTGAATTTGAGAGAAGGGGAAGTACCATTTTATAAGAGTGGTGAGGGGCTCTTTAGGAAAAGCCTGAAATATTAATTTGTTATAACATTATTTTCGGTTTAAAATAGCTCAAAATTTATTTATTTCTAGGATAAGGTGGGTGTGGGTCTATATCCTATTAAAAAATATGTTTTATACATGTTTAATTCACCATATTAACTATACCGTTTAGATTTAACCCTTAGTTAAATAGTATTACATTTACCATGTATTATTGTATTATTATAATACATGGTTAATAAACATACTATAAAATTACAAGTGAACAATAATTAGTTAATTAATGACATATCTATCATTATATAATTCATTTGGAAAAACATTATATTTTTTGGACTATTATATCATTTAATAAAATAGTATTTGTTTTGAAAACTCATTTATGTCAATTGTGACATTATTTAGTATTTGGTTTTTCTAAAAGTCATAACAATAGGATTACATAGAAAAAAATCATTGAATAACCACTAACATGTCATATAATCTATAAAGTTTTTTGAATGCATTAAAAGTCTCAAATTATTTTTATTTTAATATTTATAACATCTATTATTTTAATCATTCATTAATAAGGTAATTACTACATCATCATTGTGTCATAAATAAATTTAATTATTTAACATCTAAAATTTATAAATAAAATACTATGATGTAAGAAAATAATTTTAATTTTCTAATGAATTTTTATATTTGAATTTATTATATGTATAACCCAATATTAAATTTTTTAGTTAATAAAATTTGAATTTAACACCTTTAACTCTTCTTTAAATAAAATATAATAAATGCCCTAATATAATCCTATTGGATCAAAAATGATCATATTTTTTTCATAATGTTTATTTTGGTCGAAATACACTTATCAAATTGAAGTAGTACTTGTTTTAGGGTAATTATAATATCATTTTTACCATTAAATACCCTATTTACTTTTAAACATGGTAAATAAAATTCAGAAGTTACTATTAACCAAAAATTATTTTCAACCTATTGAACCGCATTTTACTTATTGATTTCAACCATTTCTCTCAAATTTTTAAAATTATATTCACAGAAGAAGTGAAATTACATTTTATGAAAATTTGTAAATGTGCCTAGAATGTGGGTAAAAGACGTTAAAAAATTATATAAAATTTTATATATCTAATATTATTTTAAAATGACTACAATAAATTACATTGGATTAATATAGGTATTATATATATAAATTGAAAAATAATTATTTAAATAAAAACTCATTTTTAAACAATAATGTAGTGTGTTTCACTATTCATCAAAAAATGATTGTTTTCAGAAAAATAGCGAAAAAATCACCCTATGCTAATTTTGATACTCCAAATCCAAAAATGAAGTCCATTTTGAAATATAAAATTTATTAAAATTCAAAAATTGGTTATTTATATTCATAACTATTTTTTAAATGACTAGTTTGATTGGTCGTGGTGTCATAGAACTCGATGTTACGTACAACGCAAGCTATTTTATTATTCAAAGAGCAGCATACCATGGATGATTTGGGTGTTACAATAAAATTCAAATGGGTCTTGAATTAATATCTTCCTTTTCTCAATTTATCATAAACTAATATTTTCCACTCAAGAATTATGGCCACGCCTTATGAATACATGAATGGGAAGAAGTGTAGAATTTTAACATGTTGAGATAAAGTTTGAGAGAATAATATTTTGGGACCTCAAATACTTGAAGAAATAGTAGAGAAATGAAAATTCATGTATCAACAAATTAAAATATCATAGATTATATAGAAGATATATTCAAAAAATCAATGATGTGACCTATATTTTAAGGTCAGATATAAAGTGTTCCTTTATATATTTTCATTAAATATATTCACGTTATTTGGTAATAAGGGAAATATATGTTTCGTATATATTATCCCCTTGAGATTCTTGATCATGATAGTGTCATAACTTATTGTGTTTTCCTTCCATCAAACCTCTCTAAAGTACATAATTTATTCCAAATATCCCTCTTGATAAAGTAAATAGTAGATTCCTCACATATACTAAATTCAGATGTGGAACTATTGGAGCTTGATTTCTATTATTAGGAGTATCTAGTGAATATTTCAGAATATAAGGACAAGGTTTTATGCAATATAAAAACTCACCGAGTTAAAGTGATTCAAAAAAAATCAAATGTATGAATATGAAATATGGGAACTAGATGGTTTACAAAAATAGAAATACTCTCATATATTTTAATCTTGGACTATGAATTAAAATTTTGAGGATTAAATTTCTAAAATTTGAATAATGTAGCAACCCATACTTTTCAATCCATCATATGAGGAATCATGGATACTAAATTTTTTGGGAATTTTGAGATGTTTTCCACATGCCTACATGCACATGGTGATGCTGATAAGGTTCCTATTGTTGTAAACACTCAATTTGGTAATCAAAACCCCTACATTAGTGGATCTTAGGTTCTTTTGGCATCAATTTAGGATATCCCACTGGGATTGTCTTCTTCTTATGTGTAGTCTGGAAGATCATTCTTCCTTCTCGAGAAGATGGGGTCTTTAACATTTATAGGATGATCTACATAAAAATATATGAGGTTGACTAGTTTCTATGTCCCAGATCACTGTGGTTGTGGTTTGGTGAATAATAAAAGTGATGAAATCAGATTTTTGGGGGTATGAGATTATAGTTATGGTGAGTCACATGTCTTCTATGGTGATCATAGAAGAACCATCAAATGTGGCCACCGATAGTTTTTTAAAGCCCTACCTCAATAGTGGGACTATAAATTTCTGTTGACAATGGATGGTCTATGCATTGAATGACTAATGATAAGAGTCTCACCTTGATGGCGGGTATGAAATAATTTTTTTTGGGTCATTTACTAGAGATGAACCAAAAAAGAATAATCTTGGGTGTTGGGGGTGTAGGTCAGTGACTGAAGGCTGGTGTGGATCACATGAAAACTGGCGATGAATTAGGATATAGAACATAATCTAGTGAAAAGAATTTAGGATGCAGGGTCCATCAATGACATTGGGTTGCAATGTTAATGAGCGATGGCCTCAAGATGCACCACATATTATAAGATGTTGTGGATCTAGTGACGAAATTAGAACACAGTGAGGAAAGGAAAATATTTCCGGATACAATTCATGTTATAAGATGGAAGGGCACTCACAGGGATGGCCTCATGGTTCTAATAGGTTATAATCTATTAGGTTTTAAAAAATATTTGTAGAAAATCTTTTTTAATTCATAATGGAATTCACCATTTCATTGATTGCTTTTTATGTCACGAACAATCCCATGTACCCTGAAAACTCAATAAAAAATCTAATCTTGACATATCCTGAAAGACGTTCCCAATCCAAACAAGTCGATTACTAGAACATGGCATCATAAAACAAGTCAGTGAGATCAAATTTTCCACAAAACAAAGAGGGCGCAACATAAGAAGGTAAATATGATTTCAAAAGGAACTCCACTAGGATTAAAGTACCAAATGTTAAACATGAATTAATACCCAAAGTGCTAAAACCCAAGTACCAAAATAATTAATAACATCCAAATTCCCTAAGGATGGAAATCACCAAGTCCAAGGTTCTGCATCTAGATCCACCTCGATGATATCCTTTCCCATTTCTCGAACGTAGAAGGAGATAATCTACAAACAAATAAATCCTAATAGGGTCTCACCATGGATTACATAATAGATTACAATAATTAATTAACCTAATTGATGAATTCAATTTTAAGGAAAAAAATAGGTTTGGAATTTTATAAAATATTTAAAAAATCATATTGTATAGTTCAAATGAGGGAAAATACCGTAATAAAAGGATTTATAAGTGATGAAATATTTCTAAAATAATATATTAAATAATATATTTTATATATAATAGTTTATATAAATTTAGAATGCATTTAAACTAGATTTGAAACATTAGAATACATTTTTCATCTTCCAAATAGATATAAAAGTGTCAATCTATAGAACTCCACACTCTCTATGTGATCATAACAATATGTGTATACACACATCCTTCTGACACTGGCCAATGTTGATTCATCAACATCCCATCAAGCATGTGACCTGTTGAATTTATGTTTTAGAATGTTTTATAATCATAGATTGTTTCAAAGAAACTCACAATATAGCTAAGGATTTCATCTTCTATTTGAAAATAAATTCTAGGAAATTTATTTTAAGACTTTTTAAATATAATTAAAACTCATTCCTCCCATTTAAAATTTCAATTTCTATTTAAAAACAAAACATGTTTTCATAAAAAAACATTCCTTTATATCAAGATAAATTCCATGTGATTATATCAGAAAACATATGTTAATTTAACAATTTTAAAAATTCCATCAATTATGTCTCAAAAAATAAATTCAAAATTTTAATTGAAGCCATTTCCATAAATTTAAAAAAACACCCCAGTTTCAACAGAATTGGGGGGTTTTCCTAATTCCATTACAAAACCATATCAAGTATCCCAATTCACTAGAATGAAGTTTCAATCAAAAATAATTGAAATAAAATTTCAATCAATTGAATTTATACCAATAATTTAAATAAATCATGAAATTTTAGTTTAATCAATTTGTCTAAGTATGATGAAATCACCTACCTTTTTTGAAGACATAATGCCCACAATGAACCCCACCATTGAGAAATAATGAATAAAATACATCTAAAATCATCCTAAAAATGATATTTACAAACAAAAAGTATAGATCCATTAATTTCATGATGACCTATTGAAATCCCAGAGGAGGAGAAAGAGAGAAAAATGATGAAAAGGGGAGAACTCTCCCTAGGAATCACACCGCAAGCATAACAATGATCGAATGCTAAATGAATAGATTAAGAAAGGTTAGAGGGATCCAATATTTCTTGAGGAAGGATTTCAGTTGAGAGAAAAGAAATTGGAGTGGAGAAAAAAGAGATAGATCAGTTGTGCTTCATGTTTTAAATTTGTAGTCGAGGTATTTCATGACATGTAACACCATTACACATAATCAAATAGTTAATTTTAATAACCTCTAAAACACACATCACTTCATATTAAAAACAAACATTTAATTAACTCACAATGTGTAAATACTTGTCATATCATGTAACCATTCATGGTTTGAACCATTCTCATGGTATGCACCGAGCAATCATTACACGATGTGTAACCTGGTTACATGACAAGTAACCCACCTACAGTCTGTAGAAACAACCATTTTAATATAATAGTCCAAAAAATATGTGACACAACACTTATAGGTATCTCCCCAATTCATTCCCAAATATACATAGTCAATGAAAGGGAAAAAACATGAAATTGTTAAATAAATACCTATTAGATCAGAAATGGGATTATACAACCTCCCCATCATAAAAACTTCTTGTCCTCAGAAATCCTATGAATAGGCTTCCATGCTAAAATGATGATTGTACAACTCTCTCATCATTTCCTCATGTTCCCACATCTCATGACTATCGAAACCATTCCACCACAGCACACAATCCAAATGTATTATCCCTCATGAATTACCTTGGTCTCAGAATCAACTATCCTGATAGGACACTCAGTAAAAGATAAATCATGTTCAATCTCAATATCACTCTATATGAAAATGTGGGATTGATCAGAAAGATACTTTCTCAACTACAATACATGGAATAAATTATGTATATATGTTATCTATGATGTAATTTCTCAACGTTATTAAACATTCCATAATTGCATAACAACTTCAAAAGGTCCCACAAAATGAGGAGTAAGCTTCCCTTGCCTCCCAATTCATCGATAACCTAGTCAGGCTGAAACATTGAAGAACACATGTTCATTGATTGAAAATTAAATAGGTCTACTATGACGATCATCATAAGAATATATCATGTATGGGTTGTCAACATTCTTGATGAATCAAATGACTCTTTGTTGCCATATATTATACCAAACTTGGACTAGAAATGGATCTTTCACAAATATCCAACCAACACAATGGATATTTATACATTCAACCATACAATGTCTCAAAAGGATACATTATGATCACAAAATACTAAATATTATTATATGAAAACTCAACGAGCATCAAATGATCATCCCAATCCCCACCGAAGTCGAGAACACATGCATAGAAAATCTCATAAAGAATCTGAATAGCTCTCATTGACTAACCATATGACAGCGAATGGTAAGATATGATAAAATGGACCTAAGTTCTTAGTGCCTCCATAAGGCCTCTATAAAAAGATAAGTGAATCAAGGATTCCTTTAAAAGACTATAACTAACACAACTACCTATAAATAGACAATATCGTTCATGTAGATATTTCCCATCATCATAGCTTTGGTTGTATCATGAATGGGTATGAAGTGAGTCGACTTGGTGAGCCTATCAATCATAACCCATGCACATTATTTATTTTATAGGTACATGGAAACCCAAACACAAAGTATATAGAGATCACATCCCACATAAAACTAGGTACTGGAAGTGGATGAAGAAAACTCAATTGATTACGGTGCATGGCCTTAACCTTTTGGATTGTATATCAATGAGAGAAAAACTCATCAATGCCCCATCTCATACCTAGAAACGAGAATTAATGCTACATGTCATAGAACATCTTAGTGGTTTTGGGGTGTACAAACCACTGAGAATTATGACAATCCCCCATCACAAACATCCTTTCTGCTAATGACACAATGCAGTGATTCTGATAACATAGAACACCTCCTTTAGAGAATAGCCAATGGGAAATAATCTCCCCATTATAAAGAGATTCCCTAATGTTTTTTGAAGTCGTCATAAAGATGTTGATCCTAAATAATCATCTCAAGAAGAGAGGATTCTAATTGAGTGTGGGTTGAAGAAACCTCAGCCACTGATTACTGGACTCTAATATGAAATTGTGAAATGAGAGCCATCAACATCCAATCTTCCGAAGATTCTTTCACTGTACGGGTTATAAGTTTCATTCTCAACACATGTATACTAACATTCCTTTTCACAGGGTATAAGTGGTGTCAAAATAAAAAAAATTAGGTATTCTACACAATGCCTCTAGTATAGATTTTAGTATTTTTAAGAGAATATATAACTCTTGATATTGTGGTCTGAACACATAATAAACCTTTATCTATAAAGGTAATTCCACCAACTCTTAACGCATTCATAACAACTAGATGTTCAATTTCCTGGGTAGTATAATTCTTCTCACATGTCCTAATCTGATGTTATCCATAGGAAGCGAAATGATCACCATGTTTATGAATGCATCCCAATCCTGAACGTGATGCATAAAAAAAGGCCACATAGCCCTTTCTAGACTTTATAAGAGTGAACACTAACACAATAGTCAAAAGAAATTTCATCTAAATAAAATAACTCTGACATTTACCATTCCATGAAAACAACACTCACTTATGAGTTAGAGAAATCATTGGTGAATCCAACTTTGAGAAGTCCTTTATGAGTTGGCAGTAATATCAGGATAAGACCATGAATTTCTAAATCTGGAATACATTACATAGTTTCTCTTAAGTAATAACATCCATAACCTTTTTTGGATCAAATGATATTCCATGTTATGATTGAACGTGTCCCAAGAATTTCACATCCCAAATCCAAAAATCACATTTAAAAATATTATAAAATAGTCAAGGATTTCTCAGTAGACTCAAAACTATTCTCAGATGACTTACACGATCCTCCTCATACTTGGCCTAAACAAAGATGACATACATTAATACTAAAACAAATTCATTCTGATAATCATCGAGAATCTTATTCCTCAAATCCATGAAAAATAAAAGATTATTTGTTAGACCAAATGGAATATCATGGTACTCATAATGGTTGTACCTTCTCCTAAAGGTTATTTTATGGGTGTCATATTTTTTTTATCCTCAACTAATGTTAACTAGATCAATGTTCAATATTGGAAGACCAATTCACCGCATTCAAATGATCTAAAAAATCACCAATTAGTGGAAGAAAATACTTTTTCTTCACTGTAACTCGATTGACATTTGGGTAGTCAACACATAAGAAAATGGAAAAATCAACATTCACAGAAAGAAAACTGATGCTGCCCAAGGTGACACACTTAGGAATATAAAGCATTCTCAAGAAGATCAAAAAACCGGTATATCAGCTCTTTTAGTTCGGATGGGGCCATGTGGTAAGAGGGAATTGAAACTGGTTGAGTACTAGATGTTAATTCAATTGAAAACACAACATCCCTTACCGGTGGAAAACTAGAGAAGTCAGATGTAAACACATCAGGAAACTTAATGTCGGCTGGAGGGAGATAACCTCTTAAATATTTACTCTCTATATCAAAATAAAAAAATTGATATTACTTCCCCTATTAGAGATAAGAAGGTCTAGATCTTCTCGAACATGGGTCTCATTCTCCTTGAATGATAAGAGACACGCCACTGAGAGTAGTAAGGTAGGACCATCAAAGATAACTATGTTTTTGGGATTTATTTTCAACATGCCAATCCATTTATAATATGTAGTTAGGAGGGTTCATGTTGAGAACCTAAAAAGTCCAAGTAAGAACTATATCTATTAGAGAGAAAATATAATCATGACTTAAAAAACCCTACTCTATATTCATACCAATGGGTTGTATAAATATCTGTGGCACAAGATAAAATCTATATAATAAGATTAAGTAGATTAGTGATTCTAGTTTAAATAATTGACCGATATACACAAGTATCAAAAAGATCATTCACTCATTAATAATATACAGTAATGTTACCTCTTATAGTCGTTGGACCCGTGTGCACTTCCTCTGGATAATCTTCTACTGTGTGAAGTAGCTTCATTTCTGATTCATGTGGTAGGAACCCTTTTATTGGTGAATCATCTGATATCTCCATAGTTTTAGGAGGAGTTGATTATCTTTTTCCACAACATGGAGTAGAAAATATATGGAAGAATATTTCTAAGTTACCTGAATGTACACAAAATCCATAATTCTAACATTCCATAGTGAAAACCCTCTTATAATGTCTCGTATTTCAAAACTAATAGAAAATAAAAGGACATCCTCTTAGAGATATAGGAGGTCTATAATGACCCTTAATTTGATCATTTCAATGAGAATCATCATTATTTCACTTTACCTTTAAGGAACTAATGCTATAAATAGTAGAAAATGTAACAGTCATCAACCCTAATATTTTAGCCAGGTCTATCTCTACCATAATCACCCTATCCAGCATATCAACATAATTGGGGTTTTTTAGAATGAAAACCTAATAACAAATATCTGATCGGTGTCCGAGATCGAACCATTGAGCAATCATCCTCTGATTAGGTACAATCTCGGGAACAAACTGTATGAGTTCGACAAAGCTAATTGAATACTCATTCACAGTTCTATAAGCAATATCAAGCTTAAAAAACACTATAACCTTGTCCAAAACGATTGAATGTAGATAGAAATATTTGGTGAAAATAACATTAATGTCTTTCCACTATAACCAATCATTTTTCTTTTCTATCACCAGAATGTGCCACCATATCCTTCTTAGTACTTCTAGAATGAAGGTGGCACACAACACCTCGATCTCATCCAGTGTATCCAATAACTCAATCAAATATTCTATCCTTATGAACCACTCATAAACATGTTGAGGGTCCTTGGATCCTTTGAAAACTAGTGGATTCGAGTGAAATAACACTTCACAATAAAATTTTAGAACATCCCTCTAAGGTTCCATATCTAGAGCCTAAAAGGGAACCGAAGGTGGTGTCTCTCCTAGATCTTGGATATTGCTCACAATCACCTCAACTATATTCAAGTCCACTAGAGGATTCTCTCACTATGTTTCAACATTAGATTCTTCATAGATCCAATTCACATGTATTATCTGAGGCATGATGCAAAACAACATCAACAGACAATAAGGAAGATATTAAATAATTCTCAAATAGATAAATAAGGGAAAAAATTTCAAATATTAAGAAAAAATAATATTTGGATTGGAATTTATCTAAATAACAATAGATAAAATTATAGAACTAATCCACAAGACATATCCCCCTACCAAACCTGGAGACATAAGGTTCATTCTAGTTAGAGATATCTAGAAACTCAGTCACAACTACGTCTTCTGTCCTGACAAGATTTCACAAATTCATATTAACTCCAAGACTAGAGCTCCACAACCTCACTCTTATACAACTTTTTCATGAACTAATTAGGGTGCTTAGGTGACCTGATAACCATGAAAGTCCTAACATAGCTCGAGGTTCATTCCTAAACCTCAAAGGTTGATGACTAGCAGCTGGTATCATTTAAGAGTTGAGAGGGAAAAAAATTTCAACAAAACATAGAGGATGAAAGAAAAGAAAGTCAATATGAATACAAAAAGAAAATCTACAGGAAGTAAATTACCATAAGTCTAAAATGAATTAAATCCAAAAGTTCTAAAAACTAAGTACCAAAATGGGTAATGTAGTCCAAGTCCCTAAGAAAACTACTAACCAAGTCCAAGGTTCAATAGTTAGATCTACCTCCAAGATATCCTTTCCCCTTTATCGAACTAGGAAGGATATAATATAAACACACCCAAATTCATAAGTAGGATATGAGATAAAAATCCCAGTAGTGTCTCACAAAGGATTCCATAAAAGATTCCAATAATAGAATAACCAAAAGGATACTTTCAATTTTAATGACACAAATTGGTTTTGAATTTTAAATCATATTTAAACAAATCATGATGTACAATTCAAATTGTGGATTTTTTATGGAAAGGCTTTACAAATGATGGGATATTTATAAAACAACGGATTAAATAAAAAATTCCATATAAAAGAGTTTAAGTAAATTTAGATGGAATGGAAGTCAGTTTAACATCATTAGAATACATTTATATCTCTAATATAATACAAGAGAGCAACAATGGTCGTATTCCAAATTTGTATAAAAGATCCATGAAATAAGACTCAAAAATCTCAATGTGATCAATGAAATATGTGTATAAACACAAACCTCTTACACTAGACAAAGGTGAGTCATCACCGACTCATCCGGGATTTGACCTGCTACAATTATATTTTAAAACATTTTATATTCATAGTGTGTGTCCAAATAACACACAATCTACCTAAGGATTTAATGTTCCCTTCCACAATAAATGATGGGAAATTTATTTTAAGACTTTATAAAATAAAATGAAATCCCATTCTTCCCATTTCAAATTGCAATTTCCATTTAAAACCAAAATAGGTTTTATTCAAAAGCCTTCCCTTTAAATAAAATAAAACCACTGAGTTTCTATCAAAATATTTTAATTGATTTTCACAATTTTAAAAATTCCATCAATTCCATTTCAAAAATTAAATTCCACAATTTAGTTTAAACCATTTCCATTCTTTTGAAAACAAACCCTAATTCAATTCAATTGGGGTTTTTTCGCAATTTGTTATCCAAACCATATCCAATATTCCAATTCACTAGAATTAGGTTTTAATCAAATTGAATTGAATGAAATATAAAAAAAATAAAATAAATAAATTAAACAAATAATTAAATTTAATCTTAATCAATTTTTCCAAGAGGGGTAGAATCACTTATTTTTTTATGATACATAACGCCTGCAACGAACACGTCCAATGAGAAAGATTTTACCGAAGACCTTGAAACTCATCCTAGAAATGATATCCCACAACACAATGTATAGATACAAAAATTTCTGGATGGCCTTTGGAAATCCCAAAGGAGGAGAATGATATAAAGATGATGAAAAATGGATAACACATACCCCATAGTCACATCGCTAGGGAAATAATGATCGAACACCAAAAGAAATGATCCAAATGGGTTAGAGGTATCCATGATTTTCTATGAAGGATTTAGGTTGAGATAAAAGAAATTCGAGATGATTCAAAATAGATATATTAATTTTGATTCCTATTTTAAAAAACACAGTCTGGGTATTACACTATATGTAATGTAATTACACATTGATAAATAGTTAATTTTCATAACCGTAAAAAAATGTTTTTCTTCGAGTTAAAAAGAGACCTTTAATTAACCCGCAATGTTAAAATACTCATGGAATCATGTATCCTTTCATGGTGTGAACCCTTCTCATGGTATGTACCCATCAATCATTACATGACATGTAACATAATTATTTGGCATGCAACCCTCATAAAACCAACAAGAATGACTGGTTAAAGCTAAGAGTCCAAAAAATATGTGACTTAACCATTATAGGTATCCTACCAATTCATTCAAAACCCTACACAGTCAATAAAATAGAAATAACACGACATGTTTAATGATGTACCTATCATATTGGTAAAAGGATATTACATTATGGGTGTTGTTGGTTTTCCCAATTTCATGTTTCGGTTTCATTTTACATACCACATGATTTCACTTTGCCTTCCTTTTATTATCATTTTTAATTTTTTTGCCCAAGATTGATATGCACAAGAACTATCTATGTATAAAAAATTATATATGAAGGATAAAAACACTACTTGTAATAAAAAATTGGAATATGGGACAATAAAAAAAGATAAATAATATAACTATAATTCGAATTTATGTTGTGTGTTGGTCTCCTCTATTTATCAAATGCTCTAACAACCCTATAAAAATAAAACTAATAATATAAATATGATTTTAATTTTTTAAATGAAGTATATAAAATATAGATAGAAAACTATGTAAATGAAATATATATTAAATATGAGATATTTATAGAGAGAATAATGAGTATGTTACCATTGGAATTATAAATCATCATTAGACTAGTAACTAACCAATGAGAATAGTAAAATATTTGATAAGTAATATTAACCATGATTAAAATAATAATATATGAAACTTGTAATATCATAATATTTTTTTCAAATTATTTAACTCAAATTATGTATAAGCATAGATTTTTAATAAATCAATTTTTATCGTTTTTAGATTAATAAATATTTTTTATTTAATATTTAATATATTATAATTATAGAATTTTGAAATTATTTTTGATAAAAAACAAAATTTTTAGAATTATAATGTCAATGTTATCTTAGGTTTTGTTTTTAATATATTTTTGAAATAGTTGATTGTTTAGTGAATAAAAAAATACAATTTTCTTTCATACCTATTCTGTTTTAAGACATCATAATGATATAAAAATTAATAAATAAAATATAAAACATTTTTTCAATTTATAAAATTGAACTAATGAATCAAATAATTTATTTTAAAATAATAAACCTTGTTTCAAGACCAATAAATTTATTTCCAGAATCTGATTTATATTTTATTCCAATAAAAAGAAATTTTTTATTCTTTACATTAAATTGAATATACAAATTAATCATTTTTGTTTTAGAAGTATGTTAATTTAATAAATAATATTTAATTTATAATTAATCATTGTTATTAGTCACAATAATATAAGATATCCTCATTCTTGAGAAAAAAATAATAAACTAATTTATATTTTATTTAAAAACTCTTTTCTCTTTCACCTAAAAACACCACATCTTCCACCCATTAATATTAACCTGAAAAATTATCATCTATAATAATATACTCTAAAATATCCTTCAACACCTTCCTTACCATGTTCTAAAGTCATAAACTAACCCAAATATTTTTACAAGAATCATTATGGGGGAATTCTAAAGCAGGCATGCCAAAGATAATGTAATGAAATCCTACCTCACTCTTTTATTTTAATATTTATATTAGAACCAAATATACATTTATATATATGATTATAAAAATAATAACACTTAATCGAAGTAATTTTTATTATCATAAATACTTTTGAGATCCAATTATTTATTACTTTTCATCTCTTTTAATAATTTTCAAAAAAAATATTGTTTACACTTTGGTAGGTAAATAACACCTTTATTAACGATAAAATTTTAAATAAACATATTTTTAAAATGGAAAAAAATTAATTAAAGTGTAATAAGATATTATTAACCAATTTAAATCATTTTATTGTTCTGAAGTGATAATATTTCTTGATAATATAAGATTATACATAAGAAATTATGTGTATTTAAATCACTCAAAAAAAGTGTTCCAAGAGAAATTTTATATTTTTTAATATTTATTATATATATTTTGGGTTTCGTAACATTTTTGTTACTATAAAAACAGTGAATATGTACCCTTACACTTTTGGAGTGTTTTAAATGATTTTATAACACATTTGTACATTACCAATAATTGAATCAATTTTGAAATAGTTAACTAAACAAACCTAAACTAATGCCAAGAGAATCATAAATATAATAAATGAATAGAATAATAAAATAAATGGACTTTAAAAAATTAAATAAATATTATTATGTTCATTAATTACTCAATCTATATATATAGTTAAACTATCCAAGAGGTTTGAGGAGCATCTAAGAAAGATAGGACTCCAGGGAAGGGAACTCTCAAACACCATCTCCCTTGTAGGTTATTTTTTCTATATATCTCTTTGAATATATATTCCACATCATAATATACTATATTTTTTCCTTTATAACTCATTTAATCTTATTCATTCTACTTATATTCCTACATCAATGGTTTTCATTGAATGGTTTATTAAATTCTAACCATATTCAGTATACGAGGGAAACTTTTACAATGCTTCTACCTCTTATACGTTTTCTTATATTATTTACATTTATATTTATCGTTATTTCCTATAGTATTTCACGTATTTACACTCTTTTTTGCTCATGTTTTATTATTTTTGAAATTGATTATGTATTTTTTATGGATGTTTGGTGATATTTATGTTTATGTATTTCCATAATTTTGGTTTTTCCATGTCATGATATGCTAGAGTTTAGCATTGTTTATTAGTAATTAGATATATTTACATTATTATATGTATTATTTAAGAATATTTATTCCATTTAAATGTGTATTCATGGTGTTATCAACCAACCATTGTCCCATTAGAGGTGAGATTGGGTTGGCACACAAGACATATATGTCATACTGGGTATGACCCCAGCTGGTCAGGTCATGTTAGGGTGGTTTCAAGATGAAGTTTTTAGACCTCAAAATATAATATAGATCTAGTAATCCTATAAACCATTTATTGAATAAACTAGGTCTATAATGTTTGAGATATTTATGTATAACAATTAGACAAGTGAGACCAATTATAGGATGTGACAATTGATGCATTCCTTCATAACGATTTTGATACTTTTATAATTTTCTCGAGTTTATATATCATCATTTATAGGTAATAGTTATGTTTATTCATGCATCGTGTAGTGATTATTGAATTGAAATTTTTATGTAATGTAATCCTAATATTAGTAACGTCATTGTATGATGAGAATACATATATTCTCAAGATAATATCTTCATTTGAGGTATAGAAAATAACTTCTATGTTTAATTTAAGAATTGGAACTACTCACAATATTTTGACATTTTTAGGTTAATGTTTTCTTGATATTGTAGTATATCATGTCCTAGATAATTTTCTCGATATATCCCTAGAATTAGAACTAGGATAATAGTGTATATGAGACTTGGGAGTGGGAATGGGGTCGAGTACTCCCTTATCGATATGTCATTGATGAGGTATGGCTACCCGATACATTTGAAATGGTAAGGTACTACCTTGTTCAATATGTCATAAATAAGGCATGGAACCCCTATATTTTTTGTAGGTTTAGGTACACCACTGATGAACAAGGTACAATTCCTCTATCTGAATATTTAGGAACTCCCGGAATGAACGATGTGTGGTCCTCTACTAGTGGGGTTGAGAACTTTTTAACATATAGTTAGTTCCTTAGGGAGGCATGAGTATTATACAACATATCAGTGAGTAATAAAGACTTATGTATAATATAATAATATTTTATTTCCCCAATTATTAGGGTGTGGTCCTTGTAATTCAATTTTTTAGATTTTTTCATCTTATTGATATCTATATTTTAGGAAGTGATCATTATTCAAAAATCATATTTCATTATTTTCTTGATGATGATGGATGATGATTTTTATAGTTATTATCATCTTGTGATTATGATTTATTTGAATTTTCATTTTGATATTTTTTTTAATGATCATTGTCCTCTAAGATATTTAAGGATGTGATATTGATGACTAGGTGTTCAATGATTCTTCTATATATTCATGTAATTTCAAAAAATCATGGTTTTATTATATTATATAACTAATCATGTAATCCTTCATCTTTATTATATGGAATCTCTAGCAATATATTAATGTAATTGGATGCATAAATTCCTTGAGATATCTTGGGAAATGTAACATGGAATGACATAAGGCTTGGGTGAAAATTCTCATTTTTTTCGTGTGGATATAATATATCATAAATAATATATTTTATAAATAGTTATTGAATAAGATATGTGGTTTCATAGGTTTTTGGTTATGGTCAGTTGAGTATAGTGGGTTTTATTTTTCTGTCTCGAGAAGAAAACCGAAGTCATTTGAAATTTTTTAAACCATCCACCTTTTATTGTGGTAGAATGGGTCACCTATGAACTGATATATATTTTCTTAGAGATTTGAGTACACTGATATGATTTATTAATATGATCATTAATCGATTTCCCGAGTGAGAAACGTTTACCAAACCAGGTCATCTATAATGGTGGGTGAGAACAAGATCAGAATTAGAGGGTTTAAAATATTTCCCGAGTAGAAGTTATAAGAAATGTAAAATTAGGGAGCTTTAATATAATCATGTTGTAAGCTATAGGTATTGATATTTATATATTTGATATAAGGTGATTCATGGAAATTTAAAAGAACAATTCATTTATTACCCTGAATTTCCTGTGAGGTTGGTGTAGTTCTATAATTGATGTGATTGATGATTAGATTCAAAGTTGTTAGTTTTTATTAGTATGATGGTATTTCATGGAAGTAATTAAATATTGGGATCATGAATCTATCACAAGATAATATCATTATTAATGATCTATTTTAATGTTGATGAATATGGTTTGTGGTTTTGATTCATGTTATGAATATAAGATACATGTGAATGGTAAAGGTTTTGGGAGAAATTCCCAAGGTAAGATTCAAAAAATAGTGGATTATGCATTTGTTGATGTATTTACTTGAAAAAATATTGATATTACAGCCAATATTTTTAAATTAATGTATTTTAATAAATAATTCTAGATAAAATAGATAAGAAGAATATATGTTTCCAGATTTATTATTTTTTTGAGTTGTGGAGATTTAATGCCTGAAAAAAGTGGATAGAGAACATGTATGAATGAATAATTTATTATATAAGGTATATTTATGAGATTGTTATATTATTATATTTAGTTTTTTTCCTTTTCAGATGAAATGTTCAATTCTGGATTGAATTTGGTAAATTTTTTTTTTTATCTACTTATGTAAGACTTTATCGACATTGTTTTGGGATTTGATTGATGTCAATATTCCACAAACAGGAATCTTGGTGGGTAATATATAATTCCCCCACTTTTAATTTTTAATAAATAGTTATTATAATAGTAATTTTGTAATTTAAGTACTTTAAACTGTAATTGTTTCTAGAAAACATAAAGAATAAATAGTTTGAATGTGGATTGTGGAAACTATGTGAGTCAATCCTAAACCATTGAAAGAGGGAGATAATGAGTGTCTCATAGTTAGATCACAATTTAGCTAACTGTGAAATCTAACCATGCATCCATGTTGGTTGAACAAAAAATCCATTATTCATTTTATGACTCCGTGATAGCATTCATAATCAAATTATAGATTATAATAATGACATTATTCAAAATTCACTACAGAGTTATGATTTATAAAGTGTTTTCCATATAAGCTAGATTATTTTTTATAAGATATATAAGTGAAATCAGGGATTAATTTGTATTTAGTATTATTTCTTTTATTATTATATAATAGAATAAAATAAGAATTTTTCTACTAAACTAATTGTGGGTGATATTAATATTATTTTCACTTAGGAATAGTAATAAATGTAATTCTAGAAAAAATACTCATTTATTATTATTAACAATATAATATTTTTATTAGTAAAATATATATAAAAGTGGAAAGGATATCACTTTATATCTCCACTCATTAAACAACCACATAAGGTGAGGGAGGGAACCCATATCTCATCCTATTTTCTCGATAATCTATTACGGTTGGACAAAATAGGTTATTCTAGGCAGTGATTTCACTCCCCATTCTCCTTATCTTTTATATATTTTATCCACCTTCTTATTCTTATAATCATTTTCTCAATTATGGTTTATGGAATATTAGAGGTTTTACAATTTCAGGGAAAACCCCCCAAATGTTTATTTGGATTTTGGTTTATAATGGGTATAATCATCATTTTTAACCCTTATCCATTATTTTTTATTTAAGGCATCGATATTTATTTTATTCTTTAGGTAAGTGTATCTATGTAAAATCCAATTATTTGAAAATATTATGGTAGGTTTTCTATGTGGATTAAAAATCATCTTAGTTATAATAAGATTCATTCTTTATGAATCATTAAATTTATTTCCTTATCTTTGTGACATTAAATTAACACAATGTAATTTCTGGGGATGTTTTGAAAATTAAATTTTAAAAAAAATTCATATGAACAAGAATTTTTTAAAAAAATTAATTATAGAACATTTATATTCCACATGGTTTTATAAAAAAGTATTTCAGTGAGAATTTTTTTTATAAATATAAATTTCAATGGTCTCCATGGGTTATGTTATAAAAATAGTTTTCATGCATAAGGGGTGTTTAATAAATTTTGACATAGACATATTTTTATTTAAATAGATTTGTGAATGAAGTTTGGAAAATAGATTTTTATTAAATAGTGTATTCTTTATTTTTTACTATTTTACATGTTATAAATTCATGGTTGGTTTTATGATTATTTAATAGATTTGTTAGATATTTATGCTATGCCTTTTCTTTAGTGATATTAAAATCATTATTGAGATTAGAAAATTGATGGTTATGTTGTGAGTTTTTTTTGGATGAGGTAAACATGGTCACATTAGGAAGTTTTATGGGTAATTAGGATGAGTGTTACACTAGCTTAGATTATTAACAAGCAAGTTCCCATGTCAAAATTTTCCTATCATAAGAGATTTTCACTTGTTGACGCAGAGGCTATGTTGGGGTCTCATCTGTCAGGTTCACCATAGACAAGAAAGTGTTATACTAGAAAGGTCCTTGGTTAACCATTTATTTTACCTAAGGTTATATCCCAATGTTTTAATATATTTTAGTCATATTTTCATCCCTTGTGTGTTACTTTTAGTTTATTATTTTTTTGATATAGGGATTCACATATTGTGTTTCACTTATATTGTGACTTACCCATGTTATTAATTGATCATCCCATGTTTTATATTATATTATTCTTCACTAAATTATGAATCTTTTTATGTTATGTTAATTTTGTATTTTATTTATGGGTTCTCTTTGAAACCTTAATTCATTTTCTATAGTGACAGACATTTCAACCTAAAAGAAGATGGTTTTGAAAGGTAAATGCAATATGTTTGGTTTTACAATGTAAAAAATGAAAAAATTTATTTTATAAATGCATTTCAAACTAGTATTTTGGACGTTTAATATAAAATGAACTATATAGATTCTTAGTGATATCCTACTTGGATTTGGATAAAACCCAACATATGAATTCCAGTTTGTATATATCCTCTGTATCTTCTGGGGAATATCTTTTAACTGGGATAAATTATCATTTTCATAGGAGAGTACCATTGGCTTAGGTAAGAAGAAATAGAGTTCATAGATTATAAGTGTTCATGTGTCATGATGTTCTAGTTATATATTTATTTATTTTTATTTAAATTTTTACCATTTATATAGTATTGTTCATGATATTGATATAGATGTGGTGAATTATATGTTTATAAAATAATTTTAACTTATTAATTCAACATACATAAGACAAATTTATTTTTTATTTTTAGTTAATGGTAAAAATTTAATATCATAAATGTATGTTTCCCTTTGGTACTTGTATTATCCTATGGTGGTCAGGAATATGCCTTAGGTATGTGATTTGATGGTTCATATGTTGTATCTAGGTATTTGAGCTCGTTCATTACAAAATCCATCCCCACAACATTGCTATAGATTAGGGATATTAGTTGGGTGGGTTTAATGTGAGACATAGTTTCAGGACTTGGTATATTCCATGTTTTGGTCTTTAAATATAATTAATATTTATAATAAATTATAATTAGGTTTTGTATCATTCTTTGAAGAGGTGAATGGGAGGATTCTCTGAACAATGGTGGGATAACTCAAAGATATCCTTTGATTTCAAATTTCCACTCTATCTTCCATTATTATCTCGGTTTTAATTTGACTAATTTTGTATATAATTATAGTTATAAAATAATTTTATAATTTTTTTTAAATTTGAACCATGTGTATTATGACAACCCATGTACTTTTAATAATAAATAACTTTTATGGTATATTATTATTCATGACTCTAAATTTATTTGTTTAAATTAACACATGTTTATATATATAATGTACTGGAGGGTTTTATATAATCATTATACATTTTAAAATTATTATGTTGCATCATATAATAAGGGAATTTTTATAATTCTTAAATAAATCTCCATAGAATAATTTATTATTTTTAGCTATTTAAAGAAATATTTAATTATTAGATATGATAAAAATGGTTATTCATGATAAATATATTAATTTATGTTAATATTTATTATTATGATAATATTATAAATACTTCTATGAATGAATGGAGTAAGATCAAATTTTTTCATTTGAAAAATAAATTATTTTTAATCAAAATAATTTATATTTTCATGTATTATATAACTAAATTTAAAACTTTAATTTCCAAATTTTAGAATTTGAATTTAATAAAATGGAGATTATTTTGTGTATTAGCATATAGAAATTAGATTAGGGTTAAATTTTGAAATTTTTCTACGCATGTTTTTTTAGTAAATATTTTAAAATACTGTTTTTATGAATATAATATATTTTATGACACCATAATTGTATAAATATGACATAAAAATTTATTTAGTGTTAAATCCCTTGGTTTGCAAGAACTAATAGGTGTCTGACTAGAGATTTCTACATGACCATAGGCATATGCCCCACACGTTAGATGTTTCAAACAAGTATTGTGAGTCCATAGTGGTATAGTGTAGAGATTATACAAAAGTATCATAGTGAAATGAAAATGTAAATAAAATATATCATATGATAATCTAGAAATAATCCACAATGAAACATCGTTTTAAGAGCTAGATAAATAATAAAAACACTTCATATATCAAAATGAACTATATATATGTCAAATAGTCACACATCAACATAGCATATCAAAAAATATCCCAATAAAAATAAAATAAACAAAACTAGAAGACTCTTTAAAATGGTCATGAGTTCTTTCCCAGTCCTAATCTCTTATGCTCCAACTTAGTTGTCTAAATCCCAAATATTCCATTGGGAATTTCCCTTATCTAGTCCTACAACTATAAAGTCATATTTATTATGAACTAGTGGCCTATGTAGGGTGTGAGTATGAATTAGTATGCCACCACTAATTGAATCTAAATCATATCTAGTCTATTTAAATAAGTGCATATTTATATTCACAATTAAGTGACAAAATTATAGATAGATAAAAAAATAACCACCATTGACCTTCAGGTTCCAAGGTGACACATGGGGACTATACCTTATCCATCCCTAGTCGGATTTTTCTATCTATTGTATCTATGAGGTCACAACCAGGTCTAAGGAACTTGTTTGAGGTAACCAAAATCAGTAGTAATCTTATCTCTAAACCCATGGATGACCAAATTAGTGGTCATTTTAGATCCAACCCCTATCATCCCAAATAATTTCTTATCTCAAATCCAATACTTGGTATCCCTAATAAGTCGTAATACCCGCTCCAACCCATGAAAACCAAAATTAGTAGTCCTATCAGCTCTAAACCTGAGCAGCCCAAATTAGTAGTCATTCCAACTACAACCCTTCGTATCCCAAATTAGTAACCATGTAGAATCCATACCATGATATCTAAAACTAGTAGTCATACCAAATCAAACACCTAGATTCCTAATTATTATTCATCTTGAAACATGTATCAAATCAATGGTTGTCCAAATCAATAGTAATAGTTCTAGAGTTTATAAAAATAAATCAATAATTACATAAGGTAATGTTCATCTTGTATTATATAGTCAAAATTTACCCTATATCCCATAGCTTAAACATGGAATACCTAACTATTTATTCATGGTCAATTCACCTATGTCACCACACCCCTATGGTCACCCATTTAAAATTTTTCCATTTATAATCAAGGTCCCACACACCCCATGGGTGGATAAAGTTCTAGTTTAATCATTAATGGGTTGTTCGTGACCCATGGAGCTGTTCGATTTCATAATTAATGTTACCCAATATTTCTTCATAATTTTATTTCAATCACATGACATTCTGGAATGACTAAATATAATATTCAGAATGAAAATAATGTTAATTTTAAGGAAGATATTTAAAACCACAAACATTAAGTGTAACAAATCTTAGTCATCAAGAATCACCACCAATTCGAACCAATGAAAAAAATACCTATTTATGATTCCATAAACACCGTATAAGGGATTATGATAAGTATAACATGAGACCCTAAATATGACCTTTTCTACCTAGGGTAGATTCCATCAGTTTAATGATAAACTATACATGCCATGAAGTCTTATATAGGAGACTCAACCTAATCACTACCAACTCACTAGACACTATCTAACATAGATGTGTTTGACACTAAGATAATTTTTTTTCCAACCACCAACTCTCAAAAACTCACTACCCTGTGCATATCAGTGAATATTATTTCCGCCAACCCCATTATGATTCCCCACATCTGGATTCATCCTTAAAAAATTACCAACATCACACCTCATTAGTTATTGAAACTAATCTACACTAGTCCATTTAACATTCAATTATTCTTATTAGAACCCGTAGTCTCACTAATGAGGCTACATATAACATAATTCAACCATTTCATTATACATATCAGTATGATACTCTAGAGAAATATTGTCACAAAAAACCAATCACTCACAAGCCTACTTTCGATAATCAATCCTCGTCCCACCACCTAACCATAAACACGTATTTTGAGGTTTTAAAATATAGATCATACCAATTACATCAAATCAATTAACCAATTTCCATATTGTGGTGTCATTCAATTTTGAACATAACTCAGATCCTTATGGTAAGGTGACATCACAAAACCAGTATTATCTCTAGATTGGGTGTATCAACACATTACTCCAAAAATTCATAAGACACTAATCAAAATTATTATCACCCATTAAAATATTCCATACTGTTTTCCCCACCATAGGACTTCCTTATTATCAATAAAGGTTTAAGATCCTTCCTAATACCGATTATCATCCAAAAATTCACATTCTCAAGCCCCACTCACGTTACTGTCATATGTTCTCAATTCGTTCCCTTCTTATGACTCTATTAACTCCATGGTTCCCTCCACAACAAGTTTTTAATTTCATCATAATGAATCCAGCACATACCCTATCCGGACTATTTAACCTTAAGGAAATCAACCTTGCTCACGATCACATGGATCCCATATTTTCTTCTCTACGGGCCCTTCAAAGCCTACGCATAAACCTATACTCACTCTAGAACTCATATTTTATTAGTTAATGAACTTTTTTGATTCTATATCCACAAAAAGAGTAACTTAACCCCTTCATGTCTCACATGTCCTAAGGGTTATCACATCATAATTAACTATTTACATATAAATTTACATCTCATATCTCAAATGTCCCCACTAAATGTACATTAACAAATTACGAATGACTTCAATTTCATTTTTTATCAATTATAAAGATATATACTCACACATTGGCATTACCTGATGCATCCATTTCAAGGATAATTTACACTAAGTCATTACCTAGAGTATAACTAACTCTAACCAACATAAAACAAAGCTTCAAGGGTTCACACCCTCCCTATATTCTTTATAAAAAAAATGTAGTATATATTTCCACCATTATCTCATCGGGAATATTCCTCATATCTATTAGTAACCCACAACCACACTCTATGTAGTTTGATTAAATTAAGGGGTCATAGTACCCACTAGAGTATACATTCACCTTATAAAGTTATAACTCCAATGGGTCGGTAGGGACCAATCACATACAACCAAAAATAGCATATTGGAACAATAATATCATATGAAATCACTATTCATTTTCCAACTGTTATCAGGACCTTACCTTGAGATTCATGTAACTCTCCCAACTCAAAATATACATCCCATATACTCCTCAAACCACCCATCAACATGTCTCACATGAAATATAATTTCAGTAACATAAATTCATCCCCCAAGCGTACATTTACAAGGATAAGTTTAGGATACACAAGAAACCGTACTATATAGGTTAAAAAACCTCACACATAGTAAACGGTAAAGGAATATATTATTTTATATTTCACAATTGTGATCAATAGCTATAGATACCAGCCAGTAATATCCAGTAAGCATACACCCCAGTGTTAGTATTATATACTACCTGAATCCACTATCTTGAGTTATATCCCCTTGGTTCTAGGATCATGTACCTAATAAACTAGGTGAACATTTAATTTCATTTCAAATCATCTAGGGGAAAGTATCCCACTAAATGAATCCTTTTCAAAGAGGTCAGGTCATCTTACTAATTCTATGGAAATCCATGTGATTACTATCCACTCTAGGAATCACTACCAACCCAGAAATACATACCCATTATTGACTCATTATTGATGAAAATATCAAGGAACATCCTATAACCAATAGTTTTAAGCATATAGCTAATATTTCCCTTCTTGACCTAGACACCACCCACAACATTAAGGCTTGGTATCCAAATACATAACACACAAGTAATATGTATACCCGTTAAAGGATTTTTTTTTTTGAAATTATGTATATCAATATTAATGTAGGCAACATATCACGCTTCTCATATATAAGGCAACCACAAACATGGATAACTAATCTCTTTGGAAACCCTCGTTTATCACATTTATCTCCAATAATAGTACTGAAATTCCCAACTATTCTATCATAACTCTCATATCACCAATATCCAAAACCACAACTCACCCCACATGGTAACTCATAGACCAACATACCCCCTCTAGGGTTCTCACTCATGTATAACTCAAGAATATCATTCTTAATCCAACAAACCAATCTATGGTTAATTTCAAATCACATTCCCACATAAAAAAGGAACAACAATGACAGACAATACATACCATCACCTCTCTCAATCCCTATATCATAAGTGTATCATATATAGGATTGAGTACAATCTTTTTAAACTACAATAGGGTAAGTTGTAAACCCACAAGGGTCATAGATAGTCAAAGTATATTATAAATTTCAATATCATAGTTCAAATAACTATCAAAATAATTATAACATCCCACTATCATATACACCTCACATCATAATGGTCTCACAGAATGGTTTCTTTATCAAGCCCCATTTACCCCATCTCTACATCAGGTCATGAAAAATATTTCTCACATTATGAAAATTTCCATTAAAATTATATTCATAATAGTGAAATTAACGTGACAACAATAATAACATTCCTCAATTACATACATCTAGTATAATATGGATCTCATAACTTGGACACTATTAGTAACCTCAAATACTCATACATAGGGTCAATCATCACATACAAACAGGGTTCACATGATATATATAGATATGATCTTGATCATCATGTCTTTCTTGCATACTTTAACTATGATTTAATAATAAGGGCTAAGTATATAATATGTTTATTACAAGTTATAGAGAAAAACACTTTCAAAATTGAATTTAAAATTCTATACCTCATATTATACATAATAATTTAAAAAAGCGATAATAAAATACCATTTTAACCATTTAATTTATCTAAAACATTCCAAAATTTAAGATTTGTTAAATGAAATTTTAATTACCTGTTATAGAGGAAAACAAATTATAAACTACAACTAAACTTTTATTTAGATGATTCAACATAATTATTGAGAAAAGTTACCGTGTAAAATTATTTTATTCCATTTATAAATAGGTTATGTAATATAGCACTACACCATTATATGTGCAACACCATATTAATGGATAAAAACTATTTAAATGACCAGCCCATTTCATTTTCAGAGTAAAAAATCACATTAAATTCTGAAAATGACATGTGAATCCTACATACCTAGTATGATGCATGAATACATTCCCTATTTTCATTCAAACCAAGAGACAAAATCCAATAAATCATAAATCTTATAATTATATGTTTCACTCAATTTGAAAATAGGTCAACAATAAAATAAAATAAAAAATCAATCTCATCCCTGGAAATATGGACATCCCACATATGTGGGATTACAATTCCTAAACACAAGTTACATAACATGTTCTAACAATTCCCCTCCACTTATCCCCCTTACACAACTAGTCAGACACAAAAAAGGGTTACAATACCACATTGTGGTGTCCACCTATCATTGACCACTAATAAATGCATGACCAAATATCACTATTTGACCTCAAGAATACCTCCCCATATGCTAGAGGATTCTAGTTATTAGTACAGTTCTATTATGGTATGGTGGGGTGACTATACCCACACATATGATTGAAATAATAATATAAATAAAGGTAATCATATGAGTATAAAAAATATATAGTCAGAGTAAATCATGATATGTTAAAGATATATAATCATAACCTATGACATAAAAAATTGAATGATATACATATCAAACTATAACACAACAATATTCCATATCAAAAAAATCCTAAGAAGAGAGAAAAAATGAAATATTTCTTAAAATGGTCTCAAGTACTAGCCTAATATATATATCCCACAAAATAAACTAGTAGTAAAAATAAAACATTAGTCATAGGAACTTGCTCTTATCCAGTCCTAAAACCATGATTGTTTGGGTACCAATCAGTTTTTTGAGTAGAGTGTTCATGTGGCTTAGTTGGATACGACTAATTATATCTAAGGAATAACCATTTTGAGTAAATAAGTGCATTATGATGTGAAAAGTTAAGTGAAAAAATATATTTAAATAAATAAATAATCTCTATCAAGCTTATTGTTTTAAAGTAACACTAAGGGTTGACCATATCATCTTATCCCCTAGTTCGGTGTCTTTTTCAATTGTATCCATAGAGTCAAAACTAGGTCCAAGGGACATTTTGAGGCAACCCAAATTAGAAGTCATCCCAGCTCTAAACCCATTTAACACCAAATCAATAGTCTTGAAGGATATAAGATCTTGCATCTGAAATTAGTATTCATCCCAACTCTGATGCATAACATACCAAATTAGTAGCCATCCCATCTCCAACCTATGTAATCCCAAATGAGCAGTTATCTCTACTCTAACTCATGGTATCCCAAATTAGAAAGCATCACATCTCCAAACCCTATAACACCACATTGTTAGTCATCCTAGTTCAAAACTCATGTAAATACAAGTTATTAATCATCTCAGATCCAACCCCTATAATCCCAAATCATTATTCATCTTGACCACATGGTGAAAATACATGGTGGTACAAATCAATAGTAACAGTTCTAGTGTACATACAAATAATTTAATTGTTCCATAAGTTCTCGATCAATAGGTATCACATAATCAATATTTACCTAGAATCCTAGAGTATGTTTTAGTTATCATTAACTATTTATTTTTGTTCAGAAAACCAAATTCTCATCATCACTATGGTGTCTATTTTTAATTTTCCCCATTTGGAATCAAGGCTAGACACACCCCACTAGTGGATGATGTTCTCGTTTTCTTGTCAATGGGGTGCTTATAACCCATGTAGAGGATCAATTTCATGAGCTAATGAACCTCTTAATGATTTATCATTTTATTTAAGTTTCATTACATACGGGTGTGACTACACATCATTTGTAAAATGATAATGTGAGAAATTAAGGGAAAAGCTTTCGAACCGCCTACCCGAAGGACACAAAGATTAATAATAAATAATCACATCCCAATTCAATAACGTTGATCCAAAAAACCTAATTTAAATTATATTAACACCATATTAGGGTATTTGAGACATACAATATGATATATAAATGAAATGATACATTTAGGTCTGGAAGATGCTTAGAATTACAATGTGTAATCAATCATAATGAATGATGCTTTGATCCACTGAAAATAAAGGAGTAAATCCCTTGGAAGTAAATTTTTTTCAAACAAAATATGAGGGAGGTTGATTGGAAGAAAAGAGGTGTTTATAAGAAATACCCTTATTTTAAAATACATGAAACATTGATAAAGACCAGTCAACATTATAAAACACACTTCCACACCCTGAATGTTTTTACTAGTACACCCCATAATCCCATAACCCCAAAAAATAACAACAAGGAACATCATGCCTTGATTTGAATTCATTAATATACCTTTTTATCAATGTTAGGTTTTCATTTGTTCTCACAAACACACTCCCACATCCTTTAAACACCGAAAACAATCAAGAGTAAACACGAGACACATTTTTAGACCAAAATCTAAACTATAACGCACCATAAAGTATCCTAGTGGAATTAAAAATAACATATGTAATGTATACTACATGATTATATAATCTAAATAACAATAAATTAATATAAATTATGTATTATGTTTAGATAATTATAAAAACATTAATTGGAATCGACACAATATTTGTGAAACATAGAAAAAGTTTATATTGATGGATTAATGATACTATTTAAAAATTATAAGTCGTTGAATAAATTTAAGTGTTACATATAATTTATAATAAATTAAATTTACAAATATTTATTAATTTCATAATTAAATAAAATTTTAATATTCCAAATGCTTACCTAGTGCTTGCACAACATGAGAAAAGTCAAAACAGTATCTTAAATGAGTTGTCATGATAATTATGGGAGTAAATATACATTATCAATGATATTATATATAAATAATGATGTATAGTAAATTATATTTATGTTTTTATTATTATTATTTTAATTTTAAATAATATATTAATTATCCAAAGTGCTTACGCAACACTGATGCAGCGCTTGTAAAATTGGGAGAAAATACAAAGATAAAGCTTTAAAAATATTTAATGTGATATGATTTATATGATTTAGACTATTTCATAGTTTTTTTGGATGAATATTATTTTACGTATTTATTTAAATATAGTATGATTAATTGTATAGTAATTATATATTTTTAATGTTAAGTTAAAATTATAACCTTGGATATTACTTCAATGGTAATTTAATGTTAAAATTGATTTATAAATTGATAAATAATCATAAAACCTTATATTTAGTTAATTAGATATGGTTAATGTAATACCATATCATATATTTTCCGTTTAGGACTCTCAATCCATTTTAAAATTAAATTCATTACTCTTAAAGATGATACAATTTTGATAACACCATTAAGTTTTTTTATATAAAAGGGAACTCATTCTAACATTTCCAAAACACACATAAAGTTCAATTTTATCTTAATATTCTTAATTTCATTTTCTAATAATACATTTCCAAAATCATACGTATATTTATTTTCCATAATTATTTTATCTGAAGTGTTTGGACATGGTCCAAAGGAGATGATTCAAAGAGCAATGTAAGTGTTTTCCATCTCCATTTTTCTTCATTGAGACATGTTTCATATTATGCACTATATTTTCCTGTATATTGGGTACTTAATACCCAATTTAATATTATTATATTTATTAAAGTTTCATTTAGGGGATTTATAAGTATATATATTGATCCCTTATTCATATTATTTTGATTCACTACTGAAGTTTTTAGGAGATTCTAAACTCACTTTCCTTCATTGAGTTATTCCTTTTAATCATTTACTATGTTATTCTAATATTATATGAATCACAAATAATGATTTATGTATATTTTATATCATCTTATCTTATTAAATCATGAGTTGACTCTACATAATATTTTCCTTGATAGATTCCTACCTTAAAGGTAATTACCTTGGTAAGGTTTTCTTTTCCAATCTCAATTTGAAATTGATATTCTCTACATCTAAATTAATTTATAAGGAAAATTTTATTTAATTATCTCAGAATCCCCACATACTTTCTTATTCTATGGTTATTTATAGGTTATATATGTATTCATACCATTTCACATCACATTGGTACATAATTCAATTTAAAGGTTTCAGAGAAGGAGTGTCGACCTTATCTTTTTTTTGGTCGAGAAAATTTTACATCTATTACCATATTATTGATATATTTTTATGTGCATTATTATGTAAAAATTATTTATTTCCTAATTTTATTTTTTATTTTCTTTTATTTTTTTTAAAAATGATATATAACAATTTTTTTAATGATATCCACACAAGAAATGTTCAACTTCAATTACAATTGTGCGAAAAGAATCATTTTTTTTTATAATTTTACATTTAAACTCATTTACAAATGTTATCATCATTTTTATTAATTAATATTGATTTACATGTTTTATTGGATTTACTACTTTAATTATTATTACACATATTTCAAAAAACTATTTCATTTCAATTAGTGTAGCAAAAAATTAATGGATAATATTTAAAGTTACATTTAAATGATTATATAATGTGTTTTACATCCATGTCAACACCCATTAATTATTCCCATACATAACTATTGATATTATCAAATGATATCATCCACCTTATTTATCTATATGGATCATGATAATATTTTATGGTTTTTTTCTTAAAATCCATTTATTTCTTATTGTTAATTATGCATTGATGGAATTATTAATGGCTTCATGTTATTGTGAGTTTACCATATTTTATTACTTTAATTTATGATGAATTTATGCTCCTTATTTCTTCTATATGTATCTATAGTTCATACATTACTTTGTTCATAAGGGATTGTTTTCATAAAATTTCTTTATTATGATTGTTTCCTCTATCACTATTCATCTCTCTATGGAAATTATTTTAATCCTTTATATACATATAATTTAATATCATAGAGGTATATAGTATTTCATTTATATGATTAAAATTAATCTATAACTTTTACTTTATATAGTTTTAATACCTTGTGTGACATAAATAATATTTAAGGGTGTTTTTTAAGAAAGTAATTCAATTTATTAACTAGGGAAATATTGAAAATCTATATAATTGTTATTCCAAAATGGTTGATTATTTATTACTAAGGTATGTTGATTATTAATTTTATTTACTATTCATTCTTTTAATATAATGAATTTATTGGACTTATTTAATGATTATTGTGACCCACAATTATATATCCTCTTGATGTATATGTAGGTATCATGAGACAAACGGTTTTGGGTATTTAGAGTTTTTTTACCCATTTATTTACAATTTTTTAGATTGATACCTTAATGGTTTGAATTAATTTTAATTTTTGGGAATAAGGCTTTGACGGTTTGATTTAAATTTTTAAAATTAGGAATTTCAATACTATAAAATTAGTTATAATTTACCATGTGATTATTGACATTGTTATTCTATTTATGGATTTATTTCATGATAATTATATTAAACATATGGTATTATTTGACTATTATTTATTCAAACTATATTATTCTTGACATGATTATTCTTTTATAGATTTTTATATATACTTGACCTTACTGAGCATCTAATCTCACCCTGTTATTTTTTCCCTTCTATGTGGGGAAGAAAGATGAGAAATATTAATCATTAAAAGATATAGTAAATTAAATAATCAATTTAAATAGCTCATCTTTATGGAAAAATTATACAATGTCTAAAAAATATTGGTTTTTGAGTAATTTAATTTCTTAATTATATAAAACTCTAAATCAAAAAGGTAATGGGGATGTAAGTTAATTGTTTATTTCTAAATATTCTGTAACTATGGATGGATAATTTATAGCTTTATAGTTAATATTAAATCCAGTGGGAAAATAATATCTTTTAGTAATAGATATGAGTGCATGGGTCAAGGTCTTTATTGTTGGTGTCATGGTCGAGATTAAATAACTTTTTTGGATAGAATAATTTTTAACGATAATTTATGTTTTATTGATACCGTTATATTTTAATAAGACCAATGTTTATAATACACTCAATAGGAGATTTATCCTATTAAGGTCATATGTGATTGGATTTAAAGTTGATTAATTTTATTTTGGGAAACATTTATTAGGTTTTATGTGAATACGTCAATAAGGTATATATAAACCTTGGGTTTAATATGTGTTTTTGTGTGAATGATATTTGGGAAGAATGTTATTATATTTTTTGGAATATAATCTGAGAGGTAAAGATAAAACATAGTGTTCGTGTGTGATTTTATATTATGTTAATTATGGTTATTAGAGAAAATGATTTTTTTATTTTGGGGATATAATATTAGTGATACAGATAAACTTGTGGATAGAAAATATATTTAGTGGTTATGAGAATAATGTTATCTCAGAGGTAGTTCACTTTAATTTTGGGAAAATTATAGCATTAAGGTATATATACAAAAATATTGGTTAGTATGTGATTTTATAAGATGATGATTAAATATTGAAATATTTTTTTACATATTTGTTTGGACCCAGTGATTAATGTTATTTTGTGAGGGAAATAACATATTTTAGTTTTAAAAAATAGAAAGGAAGATTTTTCATTATTTAGGCTTAACTATTTTTTTGATAAAGGTTATGACTATTTTTTGTTGTGAACATGAATGTATGGTTTTATTGATTTTTGGGTTCAATTATTTTTAAGGATCGTGTAATGAATAATTTTTTTAATGTTAATGTATTAAAAAATTCATTTGGGTATCGTCTTTACACATACTAACCATTTTGGTTTTTTGTAATCAATATAAAATATGAGGGATACCTTACCATGAAATCCTTAATAAAAAAAATATAAATAAAATTTCTTAGGTTTCATGATCAATTAGAAGTTGAATTTTCATTTTTACGCATGAAATATTAATCACTTTCATTCACTATTATGATTGTGAGGTAAATTAGAGGTAGAATCTGATCTAAAAACAAAACCGAAGTATTAAATTGTGCATATGGAATGGATATAAATCAAGTAACAATATTTAATCATAATAACTATCAATATATTATAATAATTACTCATAGTTAAGATAGATAAATATATATCTATTAAGGCTAATGTGAAAAGCATCACTTGGCCATAAAGGAATTCTTTTAGAAAATAATTCAAAAGTATGAGTCTTAGAAAGGGATATAATATGAACAAGAAATATTTATCTTAGAAATTAATAATTTCCTAATTTTAACATAGAAATTAAATATCATCAAAAAATATATATATATATATATATATATGGTATTATGAATATGGTGACATACATTCATTTTTGTGTTAACAAATTGAAATATTGATTTTGCAATTTCTTCAGGGGGTGGAGAATGTGCTTTCCCATGTATTTTTAATAATATGTCACTTGTATAGTATTTTAATATTAATTATTATGAATTTATATAGTTACATTAAACATTAATATATGTTTATATAATTTCTAAAAGGATTTTATATACTCATTATACATTTAAAAGTATTATGTCAAGGGACGTTTTATATAATAGTTAAATGAATTTCCTTTAAATAATTTCTTATTTTAATCTATTTCAAAAGTTATTTAATTATTATATTTGTTTAAAATGTTTATTCATGTTAGTTATATAAATTTATATTAATATTTAATATTATTATAATCATAGAAAATATTCAATCAAGTTATGATGAAACATTATGAATTTTCATTTGAAAAAGAAATAGTTTTTAATCATTATAAATAGTTTTTTAAGGTATTGTATGATTTTATTTAAAGCTAAAATTTATAAATTTTATATTTTAAATTTTATATAAATATTTTTTTATCTACTTACCAAAAATAGATTAGGGTAAATTTTTGGAATTTTTCAATATATGTGGGGTTTTTTGTGAATAATTAAAAAATATAGTTCTTATGAATACCATTAATTTTATGAATTTATTTTGATATATATATATATGATGTAAATGTTTATGTAAAATATGTAACAAATATTACATGATAATAAAATATAAATGTCACAAATGTATTTCACAATTAATATAAATTAAGGTATTTTGTCTAGAGAAGTATTAAAACATTAATTAGTACTGATTAAGAATAAGAAAAGCCATGAATGATGAATTACTGAAAAAATTTGGAACAAAAAAGTATATTATAGACTCTAAGAGCTATATATGATGACTAATTGAGGAAATTAACTTATATAAATGAATTTTATATTTATATTACAATATAATTAACCAAATACTTACCTAGTGTTTGTGCAAGGTGAGTGAAGTAAAAATAGTATTCTAAATGATACTTCATGATAATTATGGTAGAAAATATATATTTTTAATGATATTAAATGAAAATAATTATGTATAAAAAATTATATTTTTGGTAATAAGTTTTTAAAATTTTTAAATAATAGAGTAAATATCCAAAACACTTATGTAGTGCTTATGCAGGTTTGAGAAAAGTAATAGATGGTGGTTTTGAAATATTTAAAGTTATATAATATAGATTAATTTGATTATTTCATGTTTTTTGGAATTTAATATGATATTTATTTATTTATTTAAATATTTAAATGTTAATTCTATTGTTCTCTATATATATTTACTGTTATATTACATGAATAACGTTGAATATGACTTAAATTTGAATTTAATGAAAAAATTGACTTTTATATTAAATAAAAAAACCTTATAGTGAGTCCATTATAAATGGGTATTGAACTATAATATCATCTATTATCTATTTATATGTCAATTTCCTTTTTTGAAATTAAATCCTAGACCTTTAAAGACTGAATATTTTTAAAAACACCATAGAGTTATCCATATAAATGGTGACTCATTACAATATTTCCAAAATGCATCTCATGTTTGGTATTATCTTCATATTATACCCAAATACCTATGTAAACATCCCTTTCCTCTTTCATAAGGATATGTTATTTCTATTATTTCTTTCATCTAAGGCTTTAGACTCAATCCGAAGGAGGCGATTCAACAAGCAACATATAAGATTTTTTTCTGAATTATCATTAATTATCGAATTTTTAATATTATGAACGAATTTTTTTCATATATAGTGTACTTAATATCCCAATTTAATTATATTATCATTTTTAAGGCTTCATGTAATGGATTTTCAATTATATTTCATGATCCCTCCTTTATATAATTTTAATTCGTTATGAATGATATAAGGGGATTCTAAACTCCATTTTCTTTCATTGAGTTATGTATTTTATTCATTGACTAGGTTATTATAAGATTATATGAATCATAATCTATTATTTTTTACATTTTGTTACAACTTATTTTATATGTACATACATTTTTTCTATATAATCTTATCTTCGATTAATTATTTTCTTAAATGTTATGATCTTTTTAAGGGTTTCCACTTCAATATCACATTGAAATCATGAATTTCTAAGTCTAAATTTCTAATTTTGGAATTTCTTTTCATTATCTCTAAAATAACACGTATTTTTTAACCATATGTTTATTTCTAGGGTAGAAATGTAACCTTACCATTTTACTCACCTTTGAACACAACTCATGTCATTATCTGTCCCCCGGGCCCCGTGTCGTGACTACCCCAAGCCTGCCTTCCATAGGCATGGGGCTCGTGACTAGCACTGGAGAAGTAAAACCCAAAAAGAGAAGGCAATGATTTTAAACTCATACCCACTCAGACAGGACACACTTCATAAAAGTAAAAAACTACAGAAAAGAAATAGTACAACCACCACAAAGAACCGCCACATAGAGTAAAAGAAAGTATTGAAAGTAAAAAAGTGGCCAATATACAATACCAAATAAAATAGTAGTATAAAAAAAGGAAAAACCATCTCTAGAGATCGTCCGACAAGGATCCAACTTGAAAGGTAGGTACATCTAATCCCAGCATCTCACCACATCAATTGGTCACCTTAGTGTACCGTCTAGCCTAGGCTCTCTAAAGTCTTAGTCAATTTTTTCATCATCTTCGCAAGAAACAACAAGGTGCGGGAAAATCTCAAGTATGGGTGAGTATAAAAATACACAGCAGGGACCTCGAGACCCCTGAAGGTCTCTCAGAATCCCAAAAAGGAAAAACCACAAAGCATGACCTCAATCACAGGACAAAAAGTAAAATACCGCTCACACCAGTTATAAAACTCAAATAAAAGGAATAAAGATGATTAGACATAAATCTATATCATCCTATTTTATCAAGAGGCTTTTTCTTATAGACACCATATGGTCTCTAGGTACTGACCCATAGGGTATCTTCATGTGCTGACCCATAGAGGATTGCTAGATGTTGACCCACAAAGGACTGCTAGGTGCTGACCCACAGAGGATCGCTAGGTGCTAACCCACTAAGGATATCTATGTGATGACCAGTATAGAATACCTAAGTGCTAACCCACAATGGATCGCTGACTATTGACCTATAGAGGTTAGCTAAGTGTTTACCCACATAAGATCAGTATTCCTTCAACACGTCACAGCCAATAACTAGATTCCATCACTTAGTACGCCTGATTTCCAGAGGAATTTCTCCTCAATACACTAGTCATATCTCAACAACCACTAAATCCCAATTATATGTGACCCAAAGGAATATCTTTTCATTAGGGTTCGAATGTGATAGATGACACGTCAATCAGATGCATGGTTTGCGAGTTATGTCAGTTTTAGTGAAACGGGGTCAGTCAGGTCTCCGTCTAGTAGTGGTGTGGTCCGACCCGACTAGTGTGGGTCCGACCTGAATGGCAGAATCTGGATCACCTAGAGGACCTGGCCCACATGTTGTGGGCTAGTTGCGATGGATTGGATGTGGGGCATTTGGTTCTCACAGCAGGTGGTGCCAGTGGGGTGCTGCCCCATCTCCCGAAAATGGCCGGCATGGGTCTGCCATTGTGCGCTAGCAGAGCAGCCTAAGCAGGCCACTCTTCTCCACATGGCACCTTGGTGCCATTTCCCCCACCCTCCTTGTCCATGGGCCAGGGCACCTTGCTACCACGGAACCTGTGGGCGATGCCTTCTCCAAGTGGCCATCACGGGCTGACTGCCGCCGCCCATTGCCGGCACTGCCATTCCCGCAGCTCCTTTCACATGCCACTAGAGATATTCTGATTGTCCATTTTCGTTCATGTATGTTCTTACGAGCCTCTCAGGTCACTGCCATTAATTCTATCCCCTTGTATTTTCCTTTCTGCCTCATTGGTCAGTCTCCCCCAAATAATGCACAATATCCAAGAGTGACGGAGGGTCCAAGACGTATTCTAATTCGCACATGCCCTCCGCATTAGTGTTTTATCAAGGGGTGATAAAAATCATCATATATAATAATAAAATACCCAAATAAATACCCCTCAACAACCACCCCCATGAATAAATGAGTCTGAGATCAAACAATTTTTCGGTTGATCCGTGTTTGTTGCATTTTTAAAGAATGGGATAAGAGGAATCCGTAAACACTTAGAGCAACTAAAACCCTTCTTGGATTCGGTGGAATCTGTTGCAGATGAAGGAAGTAATTATGCATTCATTTTCATTCGATGTTCATCCCCGCTCATCAATATCTGTATTGGTTCCTCTAATTTTCGTCTTTTATTATCTGTTCTTCATTGAGTGGTGATGTTTTCGACGTTACATTAGAGGGTTCTCATACGGTCACTTATTCGATCACCATCATAATGAAAAATAAAAATAAAAAATCGTGACATTGGTTTCATTAATATGGTTTATTAATGAAAATTATTTAATGAACCATTAATTGAAGGAGTGTTGTGGTTTCACAATAAAAGAAACAAATCATTAAATGACACTCATTTAATGCTCATCATTACACTACGGTTTCACCAACCATAACACAATGGTTGAAGAAAATAATAAAATAACTCAAAGAGTTATTTTAATATTTTATCTATAAAGTCCAAAATATAACATTTCCATTTGACCCTTTCTGGAAAATTTTATGCTTTTCCTAATAAAATCCCATCACTACGAATTCAACGGTGCCCTTAGATTTCTATTATAAGGACCTCTTTAAAAGATAGAAAGAAATCGCTTGCATGTTTACTAAAAATACCTTAAAAAAAGTGCAGAACTATGTTCTGAGCTCTCAAGGCCTCATAATCCCACGCTGTCAAATTTTGAAGCCTTCTAATAATTACATATAATATAAAAAATTTATACAAAATTTCCAGGTCATTACATTCACCCCACCATAGGGATTTACGTCACTGAAATCCAAAACAAATGTAATCAAACAAATGGGGGTACTGAGCAAGAATCGGAGCCTCCTGCTCCCATGTTCCATCTTGGAGATTCCCATACTGCCACTGAACTCACACGATAAGGACTGCCCATCTATAAAGGACTTTCTTTTTTTGATCCTCTATCTCCATCGGAAACTCTATAAAAGTCACCCAATCGTCAATGTCCAGCTCGCCCCTGTTGATGACGTCTGATTGATCATGCATGTATCTCCTCAATTGTGACACGTGGAAGAAGTTGGACACTCATTGCATATGTGGGGGATGTGCTAGGTGATACACCACCTCAAAAACACTTTTGAGAATCTTTAATGGTTTTATGATCCTCGTAGGTAGCCTTCCACCCCAGAAGAATCTCTACAATCCTCATCGTTGTGAGACCAATAAGAATACAAGGTCTCCCTCTTTGAATACCAAGTGTCTCTATCTCTTGTTTACATAAGACTTATGCCTACCATGTGTAGTCCTCATCCACTCCTGGGTGATCTGCACCTTCTTAGTGATAGCCCGTACAAACTATGGACCCATAAGTACTGACTCTCATGAGTCTGTCTAGCATAGATGTGATCTGTATGGTTGGACATACAAGACCTCAAACGGTGTCCTGTCGATGGTGGAGTGATAATGGTTGTCTTATGCTATCTCCAACTGTGGAAGGTGGTCCTCCCAACTCTTGATAGAATCAAGGATGTAAACATGAAGCATGTTCTCATGTGTCTTTATGGTCTGAACCTTCTAACTATCTGTCTGGGGGTGAATGGCGGTGCTCAATCATAGCTGAGTCCCGAACACCCAATGTATTACCTTCAATAACCAAGATGTAAAATGAGCATCCCAATGTGAAATGATCATCGATGGTACCCTGTAATGTTGTACTATCTCTTAGACATAGAGGCGTCCCAATCCATCTACTGATTCCTTCTCTCAGAGGGGTATAAAATGGGTCGACTAAGTGAGTCAATAAACGATCAACTAGATAGAGTTGTGGCCCTTGGATGTGTGTGACAACCTAGTCATGAAGTCTATAGATATATCATCCCTCTTCTATTATGTTACCTTTAGTGTATATGCTAAGCCTTTTGTAACTTGATGAATAAACTTCACGTGTTGACAAGTGAGACATCGTGAAATGAACTCTGCCACTGATTGCTTCATCCCTGTCCACCAGTACAAATGTTCAAGGTCCTGGTACATCTTTTCCACTCCATGATGTAATTCCAATGGTGATTTATGGAAATCCCTTAATATCTCCTCTCGTAACATAACTAGTACCATGGTGAATCCTCTAAAAAGGAAGAAATGATCCCCACCTATCGAAAATCCTTCCGGAGCCTGTTTGGAGGATATCTGAGCATGTAGAGCCTCAAAATCAACGTCCCCAAGTTGTGCCTCTCTAACTCGCTGAAGGAGTGGGGGTGTGACATTCATAGACTGGAGGTATGTTGCTCTATCATTATCCATGATGGATATCTGCAACGCAGTTAGTTTCTCTATTACCTCACTCAGCAGTTGTAGACCATAACTCCTACTGAGTGTGTCTGCTACTACGTTTCCATTTCCAGGACGGTACACTAAATCAAAGTCATAGTTATGGTGGAACTCCATCCATCTCCGTTGTCTCAGGTTTAGATCCATTTGTGAGAAGATATACCCGAGACATGTGTGATCGGAGTAGATAGTAAACTATTCACCCATCAAGTAGTGCTGCCACATCTTCAACACCAAGACCACTACAGCTATATCCAGGCCATGGGTCGCATAGTTTTTCTCATGTTGCCTTAGATTTATTGAGACATAGGTTATTACGATGCATTTCTGCATTTGGTAACATCCAATTCTGGTCCCTAATGCGTCACAGTAGACTACATACCCCACACCCTCTTCTAGTACCCTCAAGAAAGGGGAACTTGTCAGTCTCAACCTAAGCTCTTGGAAACTCTACTAGAATCTCTCCATCCATATGAAGGGATTTCCCTTAATTTACAAAGCGAAAAAGGGTGATTCTACTATGTAAAAGTTGGGTATAAATATCTTATAGTACACAGCTATCCTTAGGAAACTGATTACCTAAATTACACTCTGGGGTGGCTCCCAAGAAAGCACAACCTCAATCTTTTTCGGATCCACTGCAACTCTAGCCTTTGAGATAATGTGTCACAGAAAGTGTAATTCCTGTATCTAGAACTAGAAATTCAAGATATTTCCATAATATTGGTTCTCTCGGAGAATATGAAGAACTATCTGTAGATGTGTGATGTTCTCCTCCTCCGATGTTGAGTACACCAAGTTGTCATCGATGAAGACCGCCATGAAACGATTGAGGTAAGGTTGGAAGATAATGTTTATGAGACCCATGAACACTTCTAGGGAATTTTGTATTTTGAAAGGAATCACTACAAACTCATAGTGGGAATATCGGCATCAGAAGGATGTTTTTGGGACGTCCTCGTCTTGTACCCTGAGATGATGATAGCCTGATCTGAGTTCTATCTTCGAAAACCATTCTGCTCCCTTCAGCTAGTCGAAGAGATCATCAATCCTTGGAAGTGGATACATGTTCTTCACGGACACCTAGTTCAGGTACTGATAGTCCACGCAAATCCTCAAACTCTCTTATGTCTTCTTGGTAAACAAAATCTTGGCTGCCCATAGAGAAACATTGGGCCTTACAAACCCATTTCTCTTCATGTCCTCCAACTGTACCCTCAACTCATGAAGCTCCACATGAGCCATCTAATTTTCTTGTGTAGATATCAGTTTCATCCAAGTGTAAAAGTAGATGTAGAAGTCTACCTCTCTACGAGGAGGAAGTCCCAAAACAACCTCAAGAAAGACATCCTCATACTGGTCCACCTCTATAGGATAGCTCAGACACTTCTCGTCCACTACACTTAGGTTGAAGCTAGCCAACCGATGAGTGATCGGTTGTACCCTCCACTTAGATATTACATCATGTGTTTCAAAGGATCCCTTCTCACGGGTGAAGGAAAGACCGGTCCCATCTTTGTGGAAACATATCACTTTGATCCTAAAATAGTTAATATGAGCATGGACTATAGATAACCAGTCCATACTGAAGATGACGTCGTAAGGCCTCAACGCCTCTACCAGTATTTCCTAGAAAATTATCTCACCACATAGAGTAATCTCACACTACTAGAACTAGTGTGTAATCATAAAACCCTCTCCCTTAAGATTCTCTAATCTTAAAGATCAAGCCAACGGATCCATCGGAACCTCTGAGCTCTAAAAAAGTGTCGTGGCAATGAAAGAGTGGTTGGAACTTGTGTCTATAAGAACTGCGGCTAGGGTGGATTAGAAACAGATTATAACATGAATAATCTCGGGAGTTTCTTGGTACTTGGCCTCTGATTCATGAAGCTGAACTCGTCCTCATTCACCTACTCCCATAGGTCGGGGTGGACCACCTGGGGGTGGTGGTGGTAGTACCTCAAACCATCTCCCACAGACTGGTGCACAACCCGGTTCTCTACCATGGATGTTACCCTATGTAACTTCTCATTGAAACCTCTATCGATTTCTTGGCGGTCCCTCAAAAATCTATTGATCATCAGTAATATGGGTCGGGTAGTCGCGATCCATGTGACCATGCCCGCTACATGAGTAACATAGTCTTCTCCTCTGCTATCCTCCTCTTCCTTGTGAAATTTTTACCTCTGAAACTATTTCTTGAGGTCATCACCTAAATGGTCTGGTCCACTTTGGCCTCAACATCATATTCCTACTACCTGCACTAGATTACTCAAATGCATGTTGTCTGGTGGTGGCTCTCACCAATGGTGCCCGCTCAACTAGAAATCTCTCTACTAATAGTTCCCTAAATAACACTCTAGCTTGCTTCAGGATGTTGAGAGATTTCATCATTGCTCAAATAACCCATCAGAGTACCTGTTCAATGGTTTGAGTGATGAATAAAGTGTCCCCTACTATGGAAGTGGAGTATTAGAAGAAGTTAGTAAATAATTTCATGTACTGGGCCACTTTCAGGCATCCCTGATTTAAGTGCAGTAGCTATTGAATACGCATTGAGTGTAATGTCATTGGTACAAACTTTTCCCTGAAGAGGGTCTCTTAGTCTAACTAGGAAAGGGTCATCTCCCTATGTGTTTGGAGCATCAGGCTCCACCACCTCCCTGATGTTCCCTAAAAGATACTAGAAACTAGGATCACCATCTGGTCTATTGGGGTTTGGACCAAGTGGATAACTAATGCCATAGCCTCCAGCCAGTCCTCATCATCCTGTGGATCTGTCTCACCTCGAACCCTTAGAGGCCTTTGTATTTGGATATCCTTCAATGTGCTCAGTTGGAATTCACTATCAACTGGTGGAGAGGTTTAAACTACTACCCTATGGGTGGTGGTGTTTCTTGTACACCACCTGAAGGTGATATTGCCATAAAAGAGCCATGCACCAATTCCTCATCACTCGGTGGGCCTTCATTGTGATCTCTCACTAGAATCATGGATGACTGTCTACATGGAGGAATACTCTAAAAAACAGATGTTACATCATTAATAAGTTATACCTGGTGAGGAGACTCAAAAAAGATAAAAAAAATATTCATGACACTTGCAGCAAGTGTTTCTGTGTACGAAGTCGGAGAACAGAGTTCAGGTGCCTAGTGTATGGATACGTTGGCTGTCACACCAACAATAGACTCCCCAGACTGGAATCCAAACTCAAGACACATAACACTATTGATCCAATAAGAAAATATCATACACGTAGTTCTTCAGGTAGAACCGACCGTCCTATGATACAATTTTGTCATGAACCATCCCCCGGGGCCCATTCTGTGAAAACCAAAAGCCCGCCATCCATTGGCCAGGGGATGGTGACTAGCATCAGAAAAGATAAAAAAATGGGAAGGAATATCCTTTAAAACTATACACACATAGATAGGTCCCACCACATACAAGTAAACCATGATGGAAAAGAAGTAGTACAACCACAACTAAGGACCAACACTCAAAGTAAAAGTAAGCACTTAATGTAAAAAGAGGCTAGTATACAAGCCCAACTGAAAGAGTAGTAAAAAAAAGGTAATCTAATTCCAAATATCTTCATCCAAAGATCCAACCGGTAGGGTACGTACATCTCTTCACTACAACACACCACTTCAATTGGTCAACTTCATGTACCGTCTATCCCTGGATCTCTAAAGTATCAGTCAAGATATCTGTCATCTGCACAAGACACAACATGGTGCATATGAAGCCTGTGCAGGGGTGAGTTAAACAATACTCAGTATGGACCCCGAGACCCCTTAAGGTCTCTTAGAATACCATAAGGGAAAAACTAAAAACCATGATCTCAATCACATGACACAAAATAAATGATATATCAAACAAGGTATAAAAATTATTGAATATTAATAAGGATGATTAGTCATAATGATATATTATACTATTATGTTGAGAGGATTTTTCTACTGGACCACACATGGTTGCTAGTTATTATGCCATAGAGGATCACTCAGTGCTGAGCCACAGATGATATCAAGGTGAGGACCCATAAAGGATCGCTAAGTGCTGACCCATAGGGGATCGCTATGTGCTGACCTACAGAGGATTGGAATGTATTGACCCATCAAGGATGGCTAAGTACTGACCCACAGAGGATATATAACTACTGGCCCATAGAGTATGGCTATGTGTTGACCCTTAGAGTAACATTATTCCTTCATCACATCACAACCATCCACTGGATTCCCTCACTTAGCATGATTAATTTCTAGAGGATCCACTCGTCATGCCATTAATCGTATCTCAACCACCACGATGTCCCACTTAGAAGAAAACCCAAGGAACCTCTTGTCGTAAGGGTTCCAATGCAATATATGGCACATCAATCAGATGCCCAGTTTGCGTGTTACACCATTTTTAGTGAAATGGGGCCAGTTGGGTCCGGTTCTAGCGTAGCTAAAGCAGGTCCGACCCAATTGGCATGGGTCTAGCCCGGATGGCAGGGTTCATCCCGGAGGGTAGGTCGGACGTACCTGGAGAACCCAGCTTATGTGGCATGGGCCGGTTGCACTGGACTGGACATGAGGCATCTGGTTCTCCCAGCCAGAGACACCAATGGGGCACCACCCCATCTCCTGAAATGGCTGACAGAAGATTTCTATTGTGTGATAGCTGAGGGACCCAGGTGGGCCTCTCTTCTCCATGAGGAGTGTTTGAATCGTGTCCTCCACCCTTCATAGATGTGGACCATGGAACCATGCCATCGTAGCACCTAGGGGAACCAACTTTTCCATGTGGCTGACATGCACTGGCTGCCCCCTCCGTTCGTCGGTGTTGCCATGCCCATGGTGTTAGGCCCGCAGCTCCTTCCACCAACCACCAAAGATATTCCGGTGGTCCATTTTCTTTCACGTTTGTGCCTACATGCCTCTCGGGTCACCACATTCACTGTGAGCCCCTTGGATTCTCCTTTTCTCCTTGTTTCTCAGTCACCCATGAATAAAAAACAATATATAAGAGCATTGGAGGGTCCGAGACTTATTTGGATTGGCCCACACCCTTAGAATTAGAATTTTATTAGGGGGTGATAAAATCATCATATAGAATAAGAAAACCTCCAAATAAAGACCCTGAAATAACCTCCCAAAAAATTAATGAGTCGCATATCAACCCATTTTTTTGTTGATCTACATTCCTTGTATTTTTCAAGAATGGGATAAGAATAATCATAAAAAACATAGAGCAATTAAAACCCCAACCTAGATTTCGTGCAATCCATAGCAGATGAAGTAAGGAATTATGCATTTTTTGTCATTTGAGATTCATCACCGCTCATCGATCCCTATACCAGCTCCTCCAATAATCGTCATTTTTTCTTCGTTATTCGTTGAAGGGTGATGTTGCTAGAATTTTGTCAGAGGCTTTACCCATGGTCGTTTATTCAATCACTAACACGTCTAATAAAAAGAATAATTATTGAGATTTTGTTTATTAATATAGTTTATTAATGAAACATTAATTTAATGAGTGTTGCAGTTTCAAAAGAAAAGAAACAATTCATTAAATGAACCTCATTTAATGCTCATCGTTGTGATGTGGTTTCTCCAACCGTCACACCATGGTTGGAGAAAAGAATCAAATAACTCAAAGAGTTATTTTATTATTTTTACTGTAAAGTCCAAAATTTAACTTTTTTTCCGACCCTTGTCGGCCAGAGTTATGCTTCTCCTAAGAAAATCTCGACATAATGAATTCAACAGTGCCCTCATATTTTTAATCTGATCATCGGTTAAAAAGATATAAAAAACTGCTTGCATGTTTACTGAACATGCCTTTCAAAAAGTTCAAAACTCTATTCTGGGCTCTCCAAGCCTCAGAATCACGTGATGTAAAATTTTGATGACTTATAATAATTCCATATAATTTAAATAAATTTTATACATAATTTTAGGGTCTTTACAACTCAATTTAAATGATTATGATTAGTAGATCAATCCTTATCCATACTTTCGGTTTATAATATTTTTCCTCCATATCAATGTTCCTTATATTATTATATTGATGTTTTTATCTATACATAAATGATTTATTGATTCATTTTATATATTATTTGGAAATATTTAAAAAATATTAAAAATAATATTTCCATTTTTTTTCACACATGACAATTTTTGACTTTCTTTACAGAAGTGTAAAAAAAATATGTTTTTAAATGTTTTCTACATGAAATAGTTTCTATTGCATTATCAAATTTTTTCTTAATGAATATTCCTTTCTATGTATTCATGTTTTACAAAATTAATTATTATTCTCTTGGTTTTAAAAAAATATTTACTTCTAAATAAATATTATCAAAAAGAAACAAATAATTTTTAAAATAACTTTTGAATGAATTTATAATGTTCTTTTCATTCATATTAGAATCCATTAATATTTATTTTTAATAAATATTATACGATCTTATGATACTATATAACTCTTTTATCTTTATGAATTATGATAACTTATTAAGTATGATTTCATGAAACCCATTTATTTGTCATGGGTTAATTATGATTTAATGGAATTATGAAAGATTTCATGTTCTTGAATGTTTACCATATTATATTAATTTCATTTATAATTATTTTATGGTATGATGTTATTCCTTATAAATTTATAGGAAAAATTTTACATTGTTTATTAGGTTTTATTTCAATTTATTATATTTCTTATGATTATATTTTCTATAGTTTTTTATCTCACTCTCTAGAATTTATTTTTCTCTTTTATATATGGGTATTTTAATCTCATAGAGGTATGATATATCATTTCCATTATATAAAAAATAATATATCTATTACTATATATTATGTGAATTCACTGTATTATATAATATAGATTGATAAGAATTTACTAATAATGTTATTCCATTTATTGGTTGGGGAAATATTTACAATTTTTATACTTGTTATTTAAATATTTACAATTATTAATTGATAAATAATATTTATTATATATTTTAGTGATTTCTCAATTATTTTATAAGATGAATACATTATACTTATTTAGTCATGGGTTGGGCCTAGAATTATATTTCCCCATGAAGCATCTGTAGGTTTCATGAGACAAACTAGTTTTGATATTTGGTTTTTACTAAATATTTATTTTTAATATCATAGGATAAGTCCTTGATGGTTTGAATTATATATAATGTCTAGGAATGAGGATTTAATATTTCAAATTATTAACAATATATTAGACGAGCCCTTGATGTTTTGAATTAGATGTTTGATATTATAAACATCATTACAATGAAATTAGTTGCTGATTTCTATGTGATTATTTACATTATTATTATATCTATATACATATTTCATGATCATGATATTAGTTATATGGAATTATTTTATTTTTTTTTCTATTCCAACCATATTATTCATGCCTTGTGTATTCTTAGATAGTTTTTGATGTACGCAACCCCTTACCGAGCATATGAGTTCACCAATTTTTTGTTTACCTTTTCTACTTAGAATAAATATGAGTACTATGAAGGATTCAAGGATATACTAATAGGAATAATAATGTTAAATAAACCATTTTTATAGAAACAAATGTATATTGTGTGAAAATTATCGGTTTTTTATGTAATTGATTTTTTTAATTCACTGAAACTCTACTCCTAAAAGGTGTTGGATATATAAGTGATATAGTATTTTCTATAAATCTTGTAAATATGGGTTGGTTATGTTTCAGGTATTTATTGAACAATTAATTGTCGTAAATGATTTAGAATGGGTTTGTGTGGATATTCCATTGCTAGCCACAATCTCCCTCCTTGAACGTGAATTGTTTGGTGGCGCTAACCATTGGAGTAATGTTGGATTATATAGGGGCATCAGGATCTCCCAATCCCATATGAAAAACCCTATCCCACTATATAGATATCTCACTCTCCATATTTTAACCACATTATGGGGATTTGATTCAAATTTGTCGTTGTTGGATTTTAACATTGATCATGAAAAGTGTGATGTAACGCCCCGACCCCAGTTTCCTAGAGTCGGTACATTATTACATAACAGTGGCATGATCACAATAAATATAAAGTCTCGAAAGACCGATTAGTTTAGTATCCTTGGAATAACTAGATACATTAATAAAGTTTTAACATTACATCATAAAATGAAAACTGCAACAATATAGTCTCCATAGTCCACACTCTTATCCCCTCATACTATCCGTGCAGGTCATTCATAAATTACTTCTTCACATCCTGGGAAAAATAAAACATAGAAAAGGGGTGAGCTCAATGCCCAGTAAGGATAACAATATAGCAAAAACATTCATAAATAAGAATAAAAATTTAAGGCAATGTATAACTAAAACAAAATCCTTTTAAACTTGAACTTCAACATAGTATGGAAAAAATAAAATGAAATAATGACATTTACATATTCACATGGATATTCTACTAATCGAATATTCACATGGAATATCAATAACCACTTTCATAATGATGGAATACATAATGCTAGACTATTATAACCACATAGCCAATGCCTTTGCCAAGAATACAAATAATATTTTGTCAAGGCCTTGTGCCAAGACACTAGTTTATCTCATGAGACCTACCGATGCATCGAAGAGCTATAGCGGGCTCCACCCATCACATACTATGTCCAATGCATTCCCATATGAAATGGTTTAAACATAACATAAACATTCGTATTAAAATAAGCATACGAAATGTCAATACATTCTCTATAAACCATGAATGGTATAAAAATAACACATCCACAGTAAAACATATCAAAAAAACATCAATACAATACAAAAGTTTTGTGTCATAATAAATCAACTTCAAATAAGCTTAAAATCAATCAAAGGATGTTGACATAGTTAAAATCAAAACTATTTGAGAGAAATATCTCTTTTCTCGAAATCATTGAAAAGTCACACATTTATAAAGGAAGTAATTTAAATGAGATTTTTGAATCAAAGTGTCCCATAACACTTTGAAACTTTTGAAAATAAATATCATTTCAAAACATTAATTCCATATAAATAAATCCTTAAAATCATTTTGAAATTATGGACATTAATTAAAAATATTTAGAAAGATATATCTTTCAAACATTTAAAATTATGATATTGATAAAGAGTACCTTTCACAAATTCTTAAAATATTTATTTTGAAATAAATTAAAAGTCACATAATTATAAAATAAAACATTTACTTTTACAATATTCTTATAATATTGTAAGGAAAGCTTCAGCGATTTTATAACGGTGGAAAATAACTGCACCCACCGTATAAGTTTAAAAAGATATTCTTACCTTAAATTTGTCAAAAGGTTAAAAAGTACCTTGTTTGGAAAACGATGGAAAGATTCCATTCAAAACACATAAGGGTATAAATGACATTAACCCATTTTCTAGTAAATAGTAAAAATGTTTTTAAATACATTTTTAAGGATCATGGATGTGGAACATAAAGAGATCCCAGTAGATAATTACGTATAAACAACCTCAGATAATAAAGTGATTGTAAAATTAACCCTTACCTTGTACATTTCCTTGGTTGAGGGTAGGTTAACCTCGTGTATAATGGTGAAATAATTGTTATTAAATTATAAAAAATTATATACATTAATATGATATCATATATGATCTTTTAACATTGATTTGTTAATAATATCTTAGTATTATCGTTGTTCCAGGTGTTAACTTACTCATTTTATTTTATATGTTTTGTTACGTAAGACGTGTTTGTAATGGATAGGTTGTATCTTAATCATATACAGAATTATATCAAGTCCTTAGATACTATTATTAATCATCAAATGATAATTATACTTGAATGGATAATATGGAGAATGAATCTCATCGTGTTCGTGGAGACGGTAGTCCGTACGTACATACGAGCGACAATATCATTATTTTGATATTAAAATAACATATAATTGGATGTTATATCATATATAAAGAATCATTATCATGTTATATTTATTATTTAAATGAATTACACATCATTATTATACACATCCAAATAATAATTTATTGAATAACAATTACACCACGACGTGGAGACGGTAAGCCGTACGTACGCACGTATGGTGACATGTCATTCAAAAGATGGATAGAATACTGAATATGGTTGTACCATATTTATAATAATATTAAAATAAATAGGAGATACTGTATTAATTATTTTATTATGGAAATAACAAAGAAAGAAGAAGTTGAAGAAGAAATGAATTTGAAAAATGTTGGTGAAGCCATTACCTCTTCTTCAGGTTCTTCCTTTTGATTTGATCAAAAGGGATCCTTAGTATGGCTTTCTGATCAAAACAAGGCCTCTAGGTTGTATTGGGTGAAGTTTAGAGAGTATTTTGGCAGGTTTTGTCTGAACCAAAATTCTTTTAAGGTGTAAATTAATGAGAAGGGGGAGTTCCCTTTTATAAGAGGGGTGAGGGACACCTTTGGAAAAGATAGAAATATTATTTTATAATAAATTCATATTCGGTTTCTAATGGCTCCAAAGTGGATTATTTCAAGTTTAAGGTGGGTATGGGTCGAAAACCACTCAACCAATAGAATTTCTTAGTGACTCCAATACAATTCTATACAGGATCATTTTCAATAAGAAATAGTAATTGGAAATGATAAATAAAAAAATATTTTTAGTCTCCAACAATGGATTTATCTATTCTCTCCAAAACTATGTTACAAAAACAAGACATTTATATCCATTTGAAAATTATACAATTATTCAAAAAATAATAAATCATTAATGAACACAATTAATCTATGAACATATTTTCTTATTTAAAACCCTATTTAAAAATTTATCATTTTAACAACTTTTTAAAAAATTTCCTATTTTCCCAAACAAAAAGAAAATCCCTTTTTTCAAAATATTTGATGGAAAATACTCATTTTCCAAAATTCCATGGAATAAAATCATTTATCTAAAATAATAACATGTTATATAAAATAATGAGAATAATCCAAATTATCCATCTTTATCATTTTTTACCAAGTTGTAAATCCCAATTTATATGTACATAACTCAAACCACAATGAGTTAGTCCTTTCAATGCAAATTTTTTGAACTATGATGCTCTCCATGTCACCCTTTCACCATGATTGATCTTAATGTTTTAAAAAATAAGGTTTCTTAGAAATATTTTTATATAAATTAATGGGAGCATATTTTCATAATATTTTATTTATTTTCTTATATTAAATCCCCAAATTTTAATTAATATTATAATATTAAACATATGTTTTTAATTTTTTTAATAAATTCTATATTATTTATTTTATGGATTAATTTAATGATTTTTATAGTTTTATTAATTTTTTAATTAAATTCGGAATAATCCATCAAAAAAATGATGGTTTTCCTGTGATTAAAATGGACACATATATGATTAAAACAGGAACTATAAATTCATCATAAGATTAGCCAGGTCTAGGAGGCCACATCGAATGATTAAACTAATTTCCTAGCCACTATGTTCAATTAAATATTATGGGGATGTTTCCACATATGAATATATGGGAATTTCAAGTAACTATTCAATAATAACTCCAATAAAACAACAAGTATGTGATATTAACCCCAATGGTCTACATCATGATTTAAGATAAAAAATTGTTGGAAGAACTACTATATTAACTTAAAATAGTCAAAGGCTACTTAAAATTAGGTGATAATTATAAAATAACAGTGGAATCATATGTAATATTTAAAACATTTAATAATTTTATTTTTGTGGTTTTTTGGATTCATGAAATATTTGTTATAATGTATCCTCATAGTAAATATTGTCTCTAATGACTAACACCACAACTATCATCATTACCTCAGCACACTCCCAACCTCTTAATCATTGTTCAGAATCCAAAAAGTTACTATTTATGTCACTAGCATAGAAAATGATACATTCATAATTAATCTTGAGTCACACATAAAAATATATAATAATCACATAATAATCAAGAATATATGTTAACCAATGTTTGAGAATCACCTTAAAGGCCCCAAGAACACCCTAAAAGGATCAATGAGGATTTTGAATCAACTTATGTTCCAAGTGATCAAAATGAATGAAACCCCCATCTAGGATAACATCTTGTTACTAAATTCTTAACCAAATTTGGAAAGGGTTCAACAAGACTTCCACAGGGTATGTATAACACACTAATATTTTAACATGAAATTCTTCATTAAATAAATACTATATTGAGTATTTTGTTTCACATAAAATGCCTAACTAAGAGAAACCGTAGTAAATGTTTTAGGATAATAATATAAGTATTAAGTGAGGAAATTATAATGTATACATTAAATTGGATTATATAAAAATAAGTAACCACATTTTAAAATCTAAAAAAAAATAAAAAATAAATGATATATATATATATATTAATACAAGAATCAATTTATTCTTAAAAATATTTTATCATTATGCACTATTATACTAAAATTAATTTAAATTACAATTATAAATTGAATTTGATATAAATTAACTTTATTTTTTATTCAATATTTCAAAATTATGTTACGGTTATTTTATTTGTATTTTTATTTTTAAATAGTTCATTTCTAGGTAAATAGTGAAAAATATAGTGTATACCTATATCACAAATTTTATGATGTTACCATAAACTATGTATGTATATACATATGTTACAAAAAAGGTCATGACCAACTATGAATTTAACATGTAAAATTATTCCTTTCAAATTACTATTTTGGACATGGAAACCCATGTTTTACATTTTAAAACCGAAGTGAGATTTAAAATATTTTAGTCCGTTTATTTTATGTAAGTATACAAAATGTGAAACTCGATTCTGGATTATTTATTAATCCAAATGAACAGTGTTTGGATAATAATAAACTAATTAATTTCATAAAAATGTAAAAAATTATGATTTTTTCTAAATCATAATTTCTATTCACCAAAATATACTTTTTAAAAAAATTCTTTTTTACACAACAAGAGCACTAATATTAAAATTAAATTTTATCTCCCTAAGAAATTTTATATAATTTTTTTCACATTTGGAATAATTTCGTACAAAATGTTTAATAATAGTTAGTAAAAATCATTTACCTAGATAAAAATAATTTTCCTTGGTAAAAACCAAAAATGGTAAAAGTGAATAATTTAAGAGTAAAAGACGTAAAACATGTTAAAAACATGTGTGAAAATTTATGTATAAAGCTTGATCGACCATACCCATTCTCCCACATTAGTAATTTCCACTATTGGATCCATTTTTTCCTTTCATTGTGAATGTCCTATTATATTATCACAAAATGAAACTCCCTTCACTTATGAAAGGATCTTTCACCACCCACTTCTCCTCTCACCCAAAGGAACATATTTTGACAAAAACTCTACCCAAATTCCTCTCCAACATTGCAATGAATATATTGTTGGTTTTAGTCTTTTAAAATACCACCATTAAAAGGATTAATCCTTTTTTGAAAAGATTTTTCCAAGGAGTTGGGTAAAAAAATTTAATTACTCCTTTTTAAATTATATTCTTTTATCTCTTCTTCCACATCCTTAAGATATTTTAATCCATTATATAATAATTTCATCAGTATTATAAATGTACATAATTTTTATTACGATGATGGAATAATTATTAATTAACCTATCCCTTTTACTAATAAAAACAACGATGTTATAATGTGTACATGAAGACTACCACCAACATGAATAATGTGTTTGATTTTTCATTTCCACCATGCATGGATGGTTCAGAAGGGTTAGTTAATAAATTAATATTGTATTTATATCATTATTAATATAATAAAATTACAAACAATTTGTGGAAACTCAGGTAATTTTAATAGTAAATCAACTTTATACCTTTTAAATATTCAATAAATAAATTCTAAAAATTTAAATTCATCATAAAGATATTAAGTATTTTCTCAATCAAAAAAGAAATTGTTTTATTCGTTCTTAATCTGTTTATATGTATTATACGGTTTATTTAAAATATTATATCCCAAATTTTAAAATTTAAATTTGAAACAATTGTATAATTTTTTAAATCAGTAATTAAAAATTATATTACAGTTATTTTGTTTTCAGAATTTTCGTAAAGAGTTCATTTTTGGGTGAATAGAAGAAAATTCCAAATCATAAGTAAAGTATATTTTATTTCTATGTATTTACATTGTAATATTTGTTTTTGGATTATTTTTAAAATTTTCATAGTTCATTTTGATAAAAATAATTCAATCAATTTCATTTGAATCAATATTATACATGAATTTAAATAAAAAATTTCATATTTAAAAATGATTTTTTTGGAATTGTTTTTCATGTGTTGTCATGTGTTTATTTTAGATGTAAATGTAATCTAATTATTGAAAATAAATTGGAAAAAATTGGATCTATATTTTGAATCATGATTTAAAAACGTTGTAATGGGGCCACTATAACACCTATAAATTTTAAAATTATAATATTTTATATTTTAGTGTATGTAATACCATCACTGAGATTAACCAACTCATGAAAAAAAATTCAATAAATTAATCTAATTGATAGCATGTGAAACATGCAACGTCAGGCCTAATTGAACTTTAATATAGTAGACGATTATAAATCACCCATTAAATTTTATTTTTTGAATAACATTAACTAAATTATGAAAATTATGGTCAACTATTTATTAGAAATAAAATAATAAATATTAAAAGAAAAAGAAATATTTTCTAAAAAATGTATTTTTTCTAAAAGATATTATATTTGTGCTTTAAAAACAAAATTAAAAATTAAATTTCAACACTTATATAAAATATATTTTATTTAATAAACTTTATTTTTCAAATAATCCTATCAATAATATCATAGAGTGAATTTCAGGGTATTTTATAAAATGGGTAATTTTTCAACAGATAGTGAAACATATTGAAAACTACATTATTATTAAAATGTTTTTTAAGATAAATTTGTTTTAAATTATAATTAGTTTAATTATATTAAAATACAACTAATTTATTTCATTTTAATCAATTTATATTGAATTCTGATATTAATACCCTATATAAATATGAGAATTTTCTCTTTAGAAACTCGCTTTTTCATCGCATCTGTGGGTATAATTTTAAATTGGATTCCCAAACTTATGTGAATTAAATTTTTCAAAACTGATTAGAGATTTTGAATAAGAATAATTTATATGATTTATTAAGGTCAAATTAATTTATTACAATTATTAATAGTTAAATTAGTAAATATTAATTACCACTATTAGGGTAAAAACAGATTTACTGAGGTTAAGATAAAAAGGTAATCGTTAAAAATGACCTAAAAATTGTCCAAACATTTTTATTACCATATTTAGACCTTATAACATATAAGAGTCAATAATTACTCATTTAAGATTCTTTCTTCATGATAAAATTGTCAGCATAATTTAATCTTTTCAAAAATACCTTGTGTGTCCTCTCCCCCACTTATAGAAGGCCACCACTTCCCTCCCCTATTCACAAGTCCAAAGACTTTTTGGTGAAAAATACCAATCCAAATAAATTTTTAAATCATATATAAACATATTTGATACCTTTATTTATCATTAATCCTCCCTATGAAGGTTTTTGGAGGAAACCAAAAAAAGTTCCCCGAAGAAGAGGTAAAATTCTTATACGAGTGTTTTTATTTTATTTATTCATTCACATACAAAAAATAGTATTTGATACGAAAAATATAATAAAAATTATATAAAATATACTAATATTTTTTTATGTTCATGTAATAACCTATATCCATCTCCACTTCCATGAAATGGGAAATAAAATCGCCAATCATGTGTACGACAAACTACCGCCTCACGAACCAAAGTAACTCGTTTTCCACAACGACCTTTGAAGGATAGATATAATGTTGGATTTAACATATGAATATTATATTTATTATATAATTATTATTATATATTTATAATATCACATATAATTTCTTACTTTCTATTCCTTTTAAAATACGATAAGGCCACTCGTGTGTATTACAGACTACCTCCTCACAAAGCAATGTGATTTTTTTCACATAAAATTTATATGGAAGGTAATAAATATATATTTTATGAAACAATTTGATATATATGACATGATATAAATTATTTAATTTTAATATATCTCCCAATTCATTACTGTTTCACTCATTAAGGAAATGATATCTCTACTCATGTGTACAAACAACCTACCATCCCCATGAAGTGATGCAATTAAGTTTCCATTTAAAAATTTAAATAATGATTAATAAATAATTAAAATGAGTAAATATTTTATTTATAAAATTAATATATTCATGGATATTATGGAACAATATAATATGTGAAATAATATGATCTTTCATGAAAATACACATATGAGAAAACACAGTAATGAACACCCAAAACTAAGAAAACAAGGAAATATTATTAACAAACGAGTGATAAAATGTTATAAGGGGATAATATATGATTAGATAAAAATTAATAGGGTTCTGGTATAAATTAAATAAATTCATAAAACAATTATAACGGATTTTAAATAACATTAACCCAAAAGTAAGAGTGAGGTAAATGAATTTTTTACAAATTCCCATCAGTGGTGGATATTGTAATGTAATGCACCGAATTTATTATATATGGTGTATATTATTTACCTTTAAAATATAATATAATTATTTAATAATAATTAATGGTATTTAATTTTTAAATTTTAAATTTTCATCAAATTGTTTTTGAATCAAAAATTACCAAGTAGTATAAGTCATTGTACAATTATAATTTATTTTGTGATTGTTAACATTCTATTGAAACAATGAATTTCTTATGAAAATATTTCATTGGAAATTAAATTTATATTAAATATCCATATTATTGTATGATTTATGTGATTATTTCATAAAATGTATACCATTTTTACACATGGTGTTTACATTGAAAGTTATTTAATTATCTAAAGAAATATTAATAAATATGTATATTTTACTCAATATACATATATACTGATATGAAATATTGATTCATGAATTTAATAAGTTATTTTATATATGAGTATTACTATGGATATAAAGATATGGTTTGGTACTGGTTATAAATATACCCTTGATGCATTAACCGGCCACATGGGGAAAATCATTTAGCCAAATTAGATGGGTTTTTATATAGTAGTTATAAACTATCATGTGAATGAATGTTCAAGTAGAGGTATCATGGTGGATGATATCATGAAGTTAAATAATTAAAATTTCACTTTATTTATAATTTAGTTATTATTATTATCCATGTGATTTTATTTATGATATTATCTCTATATGCATTTCATTATTAGTTTATTAATTAAATGGATTTTTTTGCCATTTACATAGATATATTGATTATTTTTTATTGATTCATGATATATTACCCTTCAAATAAACCTTAATAATCATTTTATCTCACCCTTAATTTTTTTCTATTAATTGGGATATGAATAATAATTCATAGAATGAGTTCAAGGATGCCAAATGTTTTACATTACTATGATTTGTATTTTTCATTTCCAAATATAAAATGGGTATCATGTATGTTTTTGTTTTTCCAAAATTTATGAACAGATTAGTTATTTGGGATTTGAATCCTTATATATATGATAATTTAATAAATAATTTACCAGATCTAGGTTACTGTATTTGGGTTTATTACAATTGGTATGAAAGGAAGTTTAGTAAAAACTTTATGAACTGGATTTAGGAAAAAATAAATTAGGGAACATAAACTAATGATATAATTTGATGATAATTATAGAAAACATCAAAATTTTTTGGTAAGTTGTATATTATGTGTTTTTTTCTGGCAATAAATCCCTTTTTGGATATTACAAGTAGATATTGTTTTAGAACAGACATACCTAGGGGTAATAAATCCAAAAAAAGTGCATTAGACTTGACCCAATCATCACATGTTGAATGACAACATTATTTACTATTCACCCATTTTAACACTCCAGGTTGATAATATTAGGATAGTTTACATTTTATTTTCAACACATTATGAAGCAAAATGTGGTGACTAAAGAAATCCAATGGAATGTTTAAATAAGTTAAATATTATGTTATTATTCCTAATAATTTTTCCTGAAATATGATTAACATCCTATACCTTAACCAACTCCTGAACTCACCAAGGATAAGAAAGACGTAGTTTGCAATGAGATTGACTGACAGAGACTATAAAGGAATGAAGGATTGATTTAATTCATTTTATAAATATAAAATGAGTCACTCAAAAAAGTGTCTATAAGTAATAAGAAAATGTTTATGTGTTGAAACTAATATCATAATGAAATGAATTTATATGGAAAAATGAATAGTATTATAGAATTAAATAAATTTCATCCTACGGATCCATTTATAGTTGGTTTTCTTAAATTTTGGGAACCTAGGAATTATCTAATTGAATTCCCTATTCTTAAGGAAAATACCTAGAAAAAAGAATGACAATTGTTGAAATAAAATGTATAATGTATTTATATATTTGGATTTGAGAATAAAATTTTTTAAATTTATTTTACCAATGGTATTTTGGTTAAAATAATTATAAATCATCTACGGATTGAATATTCTTTAAGAAGCAGATATTTGTTCCTTAACTTAAGAGTAATGGATAATATCTTGTTTTTATGAGTTTAAGGTTTATTAAAAAATTTAATGTCCTGAACACCCCTTTTTAAAACTTTTGTGGTAATAAAATAATATGATTAAGGATATTTTTGGAAAAAAGTTCTCGAAATAAAATCTATTGGTTTAATATATGAAAGAGTTATTTTTGGAATAATACCTTTACATTTTGTTAGAAATTAGAATAAATTTATTAGTAAAATTTATGATTTATCTTCTCTTGGATGTTATAGTAATGATGGATCACCATAATTTGGAAATTTTATAGTAGTTATATTAATATAGTTATATAAAATTGAAAAATAATTACATCTGCTGAAGGCTAGGAATATTGAACCCATAATAGAAGGATGAAAATGTTTTAGCACCAACCACTATAAAATATGATATTTATGGTTAATATATATTTGTTCTTACATAAATTATTTTAAAAATAAATATTAATGATGAAATAGTTGTGTTACCATTAGGGTTTATATATTAATGTATTATATTGGATAATTTGTGCTAATAATATTAGTTTTTAAAAATAGTTACAGATAGATAGAAATACTAGTCACTATTTTATGGATCTCATGATCCATTAAAAGTGAATTTTAATGATTAAGGTATAAGAAATTAATTTTCTGAAATTATTTTCTTCGAGTAAGTGATGAATTGGAAATTGATCAAAGGAAAATCAAAGGATGAAAAATTTATTATGAAATATAAAAATATAAAGTAAGTATATTTTATTATATTCATAGACTATAATATAATTCCTCAATATTATTAGAGGGATACTGAAACAAAAACATTATCCTATTACCTTCAAATATAATAAAGAAAATGGTTTTTTATATCATCATATATTTATTGTTTTGACGTCCTTAAAATACCATTGATCGTTGAATTTCGTTTGATCAATGACCTCTACCACTCTTTATAATTATTTATGATTTTATTTTATGTCCAATATATTAAATTCACTTTATGATATCATAATTTCAAACATAGTTATTTATTGTTTCATATGACGTTTTTACATCCCTTTATATATTCTTAAGAGGAAATTTTATTAACCCTTTTTACGTTGTGGGTTTTCAACAAAATGAATTTTCCAACATAAAACCCTTGATTTTTGTGCCCAAGATGAAATTCTATGGATGAAAATTATTTATATTTCAGAGAATTTAAAAACAAGGAATTATAAAATAAAAAAAATTATTCAATATCATATGCGACACATAACATCGATCTTAAGAAACCCATGAAATATATTTCATTAAATTTAATCTCTTTGATAACTTGTGGAACACACAATCCTGAGTCTAAATAAACCATAATATACTAACCCACTATAAAAATTCCATTAAGTTGGTAGGTATGAATTTCTCTAACAAAATTATTAAAATTATGGTTATCCATTGATTATAAATAAAATATGAATAATCTAAAAGAAAAAGATTTTTTTTGAAAAATTGTATTTTTTTAATGAAATGCGATTTAGTCATCCATTGCATAAAATTTTAAATTTATAGTTTACATATTCTAGAAATATTATTTATAAAATGAACTGAATTTTTAAAATCATCCAATCAAATTTATTTTATGCTGAATTTTTTTTATTTTTTGAAATGTTTCAATTTTCAATGAATAGTGAAAAATTCTGAATAACTACCTTTTGGATAAAATAATTTAAAAGGATGAATTATATATTAAATTTGATTTAAATTAAAATTACTTAAATTATAAAAAAACTTATGAAATTTTTTTTATTAAAATCAATTACTTATAGAATTTTTATTTTAAATTGTTATATAATTATGAGAATTTTCTCTTTAGAAACATGCTTTTTTCATCAAGTTTGTGACTATAAGTTTAAATTGTATTCTTTTAATTCTGTGAATTTAAATTGGAAAAATTGATTCTATATTTTTAATAATAATTATTTATATTATATAATAATTTCAACTAAAAATTTTACCATTATGAATAGTAAAAGTAGTAAAAACCAATTATCGTGGTTATTGTAAAAAATAGATCTTCAAGGGTTAAACTACAAAACTAATGGTTAAAAATGAACTATAAACTTGTAAAAAACAAATTTTATAGAAATATTTATACCTTATCACCCATAAGGGTAGATAATGACCCTTGTTTTAAGCTTTATACAAGATATAAAAATGATTGAAATTGAATCTTTTCAAACAATCCAAGTGTGTCCTCTACCCCACTTATAAAGGCCACCCCCTCTCTTTCCCTCTTCAAACATCCAGATCCATTTTTTCATCCAATACCTACCTAAATAACTTCATTTTACCCTAAAAATATCATAAATCGTTTTTTGTTCAATAATCCATCCTAGGAAGGATTTAGATCGAATCCTGAAGATGTTCCCTGAAGAAGAGGATGCATTTTAAATGAGCGTTTTCATTTTATTTATTCTTACACCTCCATAAAATATTATTTAATAATAATAATAATATATTACAATTATATACCATATAATGATATGTTATTATGAATATTTAATAACCTATATCCACTTCCACTTACATATAATGTGAAACGAAACTATCGATTGAATGTATGACAGACTACTGCCTCACAAACCAATGTAACTCGTTTTCCATCACTATCTATCAATGATGGATATAATGATGTATTTAAAAAACTTATATCATATTTATAATATTATTTCAATTATTTAATCATAATATTACATATAACTTCTAACTTTCCATTTTTTTTAAATACGATAATATTGCTTGTGGGTACGGAAAACTACCGCCACACGATGCGATGTGATTTTTTTAAATAGAAATTACATGAAAGGTAATAAGTATATATTTAATGAATGCATGTGATATATATTAGATGTATTAAATTTTGTAGGAGTTATATATCACCCACTTCCTTACCCTTTTACTTGTTAAGGGAATGATATTTTCGCTCATGCGTACGTACGACTTACCATTTCCACAAAGTGATGCGATTCATTTTCTATGTCCAACCATAAAAAATGATTATAAAAATATAAATAACCACTAAATATTATATTTTTAACATTAATATTATTATTTATATTAAGATACTATATAATATGTTCAGGAACCAATACTTTCATGACAAAACACATATGAGAAAACAAGGTAATTAACCCCCAAAACATTGAATGTAATGAAATATTATAAACAAAATTATGATAAAATGTTATAAGGTGATCAAATATTATTATATGATTATGAATAAGGTTTGTTTTTAAATTAATATCATCTTTAATACCATTATACATGAGTTTAAATAATGGTCAACCAAAAAGAAGTGTGAGGTAAGGGACTTTATCTCAATTTCCCTTTATTGAAGCATATTGTAATTTTATGCACCAAATTTCTTTTATACGGTTAATATAATGACCATATAAAAATTAATATCATTATTACTTAATATTTAATGGTATATTAATATTACATTTTAATTTTTTTAATCCAAGTGGATTTGACTTTAAAATTTCCATGTGGTAAAAGTTATTGTAAAATCTCAATTTATTATGTTATTTTTAACCTTTCTTGAAACAATCACTTTATTGTGACCGTTTACGACTAGAAATTTAATTTATCTTATATATATTATTATATTATTTATATTATTGTTTCATAAATTATATACCATTTTTACATATGGTCTTTACTATGAATTTTAGTTGATTGACTAGACAAATAGTAATAAATCTGTATCCTTTACTCAAAACAAAATATTTTATGATAAGGAATATTGAGTCATAAAAAAAATTATTTGATATATGAATAATTATTTTTACATGAAGATATGGGTGGTAAATAGTTATATATTCTCCTTAATGAATCGATAGGTCTGATGAGATTGATTAATTGGACAAAAAGATAGTTTTTTTACTTATTTGTTTTCAACTCTTTTGTGAAAGGACTTCATGGTAGAGTTACCATGGTCCCAGAGATCATGTAGTCTAACAGTTATGTATTTAATTCATTTAGAGCACATCTATTATTATCCATGAGATTTTATCTATTATATTATCTCTGGACAGATTTCCTTCTCAGTTTATGATTAAATGACAAGTGTTTTCAATTATCTACCTTCTCATATTGATTATACTTTATTAATTCATGATAGATTTCAATATACATAACCCTTATTGAGAATTTTTACGCACACTATTTTTTCCCATTTCCTTGTATATTAAGAAAAATTCTTTGAATGAGTTCAAGTATTCCAAATGTTTTCCATTACTATGGTTTGTAATTTTCATTGCCTAATGAAAAATGGATATCATGAATGTATATGGTTTTCCAAAATTGAAAAATTGGTAGGTACATTGGGATTTAATATATGTATATAAGACAATTTAAAGAATTTGTTACAATATATTTTTAATTCTATATTATTAAATAAATATTCTACTTCATTTTTTACCATAAAAAAAATAAAAATCACTCGTGTATATATACAGACTACCACCTACTGAACCGATGTATTTTATTTCATAACCGCCTCACAATGATTTCATACATAGGTTTATTTAATGAAATATTATGATATTTATGATATAATAATAATTTTGAAGAATAAAATGATACTTATATTCTTTACCTTATGTTCGTTGAAAATTTTAATCGTTATTCATGTGTAATTATGACCTATGTCTTTATAATAGTAACATAATTCATTTTTCATAACCATATTATATGGTTGGTTGTAGAAGTAAAACTAATGTATAAAAATAATAATTATAACCTAATTAATATTATATAAAATATAAAATCATGACCGAGAATCAATGAACCCACAAAAGTCATTTTGTACTTATAAACCAAACATCATCAAAGCATCCCAAGAAAACTTAATAAATTATGTAATTAAGTATAACATGGATATAAGTGAGATAAAATAAATTATAAACTTTAAAAACGTTTTTAATAAAGTAAATAATTAAAAAAAATTAATAATTAGGATAAATAATGTATATGAAAATTCAGACTCAATGTAATGTACACTTTATCTTATAACCTCATTTTAGATGTTTGAAATTTTTATTTTATAAATATTTTTCATCCACGTACATATTATTAAACATTATTTGTAGATGTATTTATATGGAAATAAATAAATTATAAGGTACTTTTATTTCTATTTTTTACTTTTTATACATGATTTTAAAGGAATCATTTTACAAATTTTATACGGAACACTTTGAGAAAAGGAAAAAAGGAATGTTCTATTTTATTATATACCACATCAACAACATTTCCAACCACCATAACTATTATTTGATGCTTGGATTCATTTATAATCATTTATGTTTTCTAGAAATAATACCCTCCTTCCCTTCTTTCTAAATATTTAATTTTAAAAAAATTGGTTTTAAAGGAACGAGATGTATCAGTATTCAGATATGGTTTATGTATGGGTTCAAATGTATATTTTTATGAGTTTGATGATGAAAGTGAAAGTGTTTTTTGTGTTTAATGTATACTATAGTCCTTATAAATAATTTATAATTATTTTTGGTCCCAATATGTCTATCCAATTAATTATTTAATGATTATGTTCTCTATATAATTATTTTGGAATTAACCGATTAGGTTATTACATTTGTAGTGGTTCTTTTATTGTTTCTATGAAGATTATGTTCTAAAAAACCTACATGAATTTTCTATGATTTTTAATGAGTTATAATAGAAATATTTTTATTTTATAATGTTATATAATTATATTTTATTCATAGGAATGATTATTACCTTTTAGGGTAAAAAGTTATTTTTATAAGAAAATGAATTTTCGGGGTTCTCTGGTTTTATAAGAAACCTTCATAATTACGATTTTTTCCTTAATGTTATATTATAAAAGGTATTTTAATAAACAATGGGATGTAAAGATGATTTCGTATGAAAGTGAGAAATTATTTGTGGTTAAGTTTTATTATGTTAAAGGAAAACACTATTATATAATCGCACTGTTTTGAAATGGATAACGGGTTTAATATCATTTTTTAATGTCCCTTTCTAATAATTTTGTGATCACATAATGTTTTTATATTATAAAATGTGTTTAATGATGATTAGGAACAATAACTATTTAAGGATGAAAATAATGAATATTTTTCATGAAAAAGACATGTTTCATTTTAAATGTTTTGTATTGTGGTAAAAAATGGATACTACGTGGAAGTGTACACTTTGTAATGTATGGGTTTTCTACTTAAGATTTATAACCTAATTATATAAAACTCTAAACCTGAAAATTTATTTGGGAAATAAATAAAATGATTTCATGTTTAAAATGAAATTATGGGTTGAATAATCATTTTCACCTTATTTCATTCCCTATCCTCTCCCCATTCAATATAAAATGTCTACGTCACCCATGCACACAAATGAATTATCACTTCTACGAAAGTGAAAATCTCATTTTTAGTCTATTATTTTATTATTTATCATTATAACAAAAAATATGATTCATCGCCATAAAATAATATAAATACTCTAATTATTATTATGTAATAATGATATTATTCAAAAAGAATCACTTCCTTAAACATACTAACCCATATATTATTTATTATTCTTATATGGGTTTGTTTAACCACGTACTTAAATAATTCTATAAAATTATATCGTGGATGAATATGAAATCATAAACAATATGTTTATTATAAATTAATGAAAAAATTAATGTTTATTTTATAGTTCTTAAAATGTCATATTAATATTAAATTTATTAATATTTTTTCATGATTTTATTTATTAAAAATTACTAAAATGATATCTTCACCCAATTCAACATCACAAATTATAACTAGAATACTTTTGAAATGAAAATTTAACACTATAAATATTTATAAAAAATCTATTATATTACATATGTTAATATTTTAAGGATTAACTTTTATTCCTTAAATAATAACCAACACTACCATTACAAAACTAGTACTTACCAATAATTAGAACCAATAAAATTCGGTGATGAAAAAAATATACAACTAATTAATATATTTGTAATAAATAATTATAAATAAATTTTATAAATGGTAATAGTTATGAATAAAGTTCGAAAATAGTTTATTAATATAGTAATTTTTATAAGTCCCCATCCTTAGACATTCTATAATCTTGGGTTAATTCAATAATTCACCATGAGTATATTTTTAGGTTTAGAGATTTAGAAAATTAGGACAAAACTAATACTTAAAAACTATAATTTATAAAATTTGGATTCCAATAGAACAATAACCATTTATTCAACAATATAATACTTTTAAAAGTAAACAATATTTATTTTTATTGATAAAAATATTACTGACTTCTTCATTTCTCTAACTCATCCTTATACCATATGAAAACATTTTAAAAATTGTGGACAATCACAAACAATATCTGTAAGGGATATAAAATAAGGAATGGAAATTTTATTCTATGAGTATTTATGAATCCATGAAATCATAATAATCCTAAAAAAATCATAGAAATCATAAATAAAATTGGTAACTTGTGGCATCCATATCATACTTAGATTGTAGCTTTTGCAGCTACATAGGAAGTAACCTTCACAGTTATGTTAGGAATACCCAACAAAGAATCATCCCTAAATATCTAAGGAGAAACCCTATCATTTAACTCCATCTCATTACCTAATGAATTGAAGAGATATAACTGGCTCACCCACCCTAGTTTTATCACGAAACCATCAATATACATAAGTAATTCCTAAGAACCATAACATAATCATAACACTTAAACCACACATAAAAGATAAAATAACATTTCAACATAGAAATCATAAGATATAATTTTACTATATTGATAAAATAAATTCATTCTATGAAATTTTTTTAAAAAAAAATATCTAAGATATAATATTATATTAACTTTTTTTAAAAAAAATTACGGCTTGTAGAGGGAGCGAAATTCTAAATAATGGTCACGGCAGCGGAAACCTTGTTGTCACTGCATATGTTAAAAAACATTCATTTTGTTATTTATTGAAATGATTTATCTAAAAAAGAATGATTTTTTAAATCATTGAAATAAATTATAATTCAATAGGTTTTATTATACACCATATAAAAAAGGTGATGTAAATTATGAAAATATGCATCAATGAAAGGAGTGAGATGAAGACCCTTTTTGTGAGTCCGACTCATCATGTACAATATTTATATTAATGATTAATAAAATTAAACAAATTTACACTTTCTCAAGAACCTTTTTTAGATTTATTATTAATTTTATATCACTTATTACCATGTTATAAATATTATGTAATTATTTAAGTTCATATCATATGTTTTATTGATATTCAATTCTTGAGTCAAAAATAAACATAGTTTGGATGTCAATATTTCATGTGGTCATAATTACATTGTCAACAGAATAGTATTTATGAAATAATCATCACTTTTATACATTAATAATACATTTTAAATGAAACTTTTAATTATGGTTCTGAAAATGAACAACAGTATATTCTTCGAGACAGTAGGATATATGTACGCATGAGTAACATTTTCATTTTTCATTGATCATTATGGAAATAAGTTAATTATTAATTTATATTTACATAATTATTATAATATTATAAAAATCATAATAATAATTTAAATAAACGTATATACATATATCATAAAAGTGAAGTGGTGGATAAAAACGATTCACATCGCTTCGTGGGGGTGACAGTTTACACGTACGAATAAATAGAGTTATTGTTTTTTTGTGTATGGAATGTAAGAACATAATTGAAATATTATTCATTTAAAATGATAAATATTTCTTGAATGTCACATATGAATACTAATTCAATCATTATAAATGATTTTGATAGACGGTAATGAAAAAATGAACTAAATTAGTTCGTGGAGGTGATAATTCAAACGTAAAAACTAACAATTAATTCCTTTCCCATTTGATGGAAGTAGAGAAGGATTTAGGGTATGATATTAAAATAATAACATCTATGATTATTCATTATATTCTAATTATTATTTCATAATGGAAGAAGAATATTTAATGTTATTGGAAGAATAAATAAAATAGAAACTCTTCAAAAAATGATACCTCTTCCTGAGTTGATCACCTTTGAAGAACACCTTAACACCTCTACAAATGGTGTTCTTCCTAAAATATGGAATCAAGAATTTTAGTATGGATTCTAGGAATAATATTGGGTAGGTATTGGCCTAACCAAAACGATTTGGAAGTGTGAGTATTAGAGAACAAAGGGTATCTTTAATAGGAGAGAGGAGAAACACCTTTGAAAATTCATAAAATATGAAATCTATATAAATTTATTTTTGAAAACAATTGATTCAAAATTGAAATATTTAAAAGATAATATGATTATAGTTAAAAATAATTTTATCCAATAATTTTTTTCCATGTATTTATTTTATTTTACTCCTTATCTATTCATTTTACACTTAATTATACCCTTTTAATTTTAAATGTGGTAACAACATTTTAAATATTAAGAGGTAATAAGGTTTTCTTATATGAGATCAATTTTACAATAATTGGAAACATAATTTATGTTTTGACCTTATCATGGAATCATTGGGATTTTAAATTTTTTATGAATTTTAAATAATTTAATTAAATTACTTTTTTTATAGAATATCAATTATGTAAATTATTAAACTATTCAATTTATTGAATTTTAGGAAAATACAACAGATAGATAACTTTTAAACAAATCATTTAATAGTATTATAACATGTCATATTCACCTATAAAATTCATGGATGATATAAAGCATGTCAAATAATATTTATTTTAATATTATTATATAATTTTTTTGATTCTTTCACTAATAAAGAAATCACTACATCATCATTATGTCATAATTATGTTTAATTATTTAATGTCTAAAAATTAAAAATAAAATACCATGATGTATGTAATATTTTTATCTTTATAATTACCATTTCTAGTTGAATATTTTTAAAACACCCTACATTTTACAAATAATAATCACTAAGTCTCTATGAAAAATCACTTAGTTTTAATGAGATATTTATAAATTATCCCTTAAACATAATTTTTCTATTTTTTGGGTTTTGAATATTAAAAATTTTACATACACAGTTGTAATCAGTATGTTATTTGGATTCTGATAGGACAAAATTAATTTTTGGTGAATTGTAACATACCCTAACGAATATTAACCTTCCCTTATGAACAGTAGTATGACCCTTAAGAATAGTAAATTGGACAAATGAATAAGTGGCCTCTCCAATGAATGTATAAAATGAAGCCATATTATATGTAACAATAGGGAAATAGTATTAGTGTTGGTATTTTTGTAATTCAAAAATATTTAATTACACATTTTTGATTAATTTAATAACTGAAATGAAAATTTATTTTCATAAAATGTGGTCTTAAATTATTATTTTATTTTTCTTATATTTAAGATAAATTTATGATACCTTAATTAATTTATCACGGTGTTATAAAATGAGTTATAGTTTTAAAATATTTATTTTTTGAATAGATTGTGATTTTAATTAGAAATTAAATTAATCATATTTAGAGAATTATTTTTAAAAAAGGGAGTTCAATTTTTAATTATAAACATCAAAAAATTGTAAGGGTATATTATTTCGGGTTTTTCTGAAATACTTGAATTTTTTGGTAATAGTGAAATACAATAATTAACAAAATATTGTAAATAAATGAATTTATGCATCATGATAGAGTCATGGATGATGTAAATGGCCATTTGTACAAACTCAAATTCACTTATTACTTTTTTGGGTCTCATTAATCATGACTATTATCATTCTTTTGCAAAAATATTAGACCAATGATTTAAATAATGTAAAACCCCTCCTCCCATCCACTATAAATATCATCCTCACCCCCACTTCCTCCCACAAAATAATGGTCCTTCATGAAGATCTAAATGAGAAGAGATCAAGAGGAGGTTTAAACCCATTTTAATTAAGACGAACCTGAGGTAAGAGAACTCGTTTCCCAATTTCCATTTATTGGGTTAACATCATATTTTATTCTATATATGGTATTAAGATTATTTGTGTGATAAATTTATATTTATATTATGTTGTATTATTTTTATTTATCGTGTGTACACATACCCATTCCATTCAATTAATTCTCACTCCAATTATATTTTTAAGGGACATTCATTTTATAATCCTTTTAAAAGTCTCTTTAATGAAATTCAAAAAGACCGTTTTTATATATAAGGTATGAGTGGTTTATCTTGATTTCATGATACTTTATTACTTAGAAATGTTACTTGGACATAGATATGTTGGTTTGAGCCCATTATAGTTCACGTTATGGTGGTTTGATCCCATTATTGCTCAAGATATGTTGGGTTGAGCCCATTATAGCTCAAGATATGATGGGTGAGCCCCATTATAGCTCCCCAATACATTGGGTACTCCGGATATGGAAGTTGACTGAATGGTTATTCCATGTTTACGTGTGTATGTAATATTGATATGAAAAATATGTCCCAAGGAAACTACATGACATTTCTTTGCATGCAAATAGGATCTATGAAATGGGTTTTATTAGTTTTTATACTATTAGTTGACTAAAAATTTCCAACATTATATCCTTTACTAAGATTCTTGTGATCATACCATTTTTCTAGATGTTTTTAACATGTTATAATAATGTGTAATATAAATAAGGAAGAAAATTTAAATTTCATGAAGAATTTTCAATGAAATTATCTTTTATTTAGAAAGTTTCATATTTTGAAAAAAAAATGCATACACTTTTAATAGTACCCACATGTATGATTGTGATATGTTATGTATGTTTTATGTCCTAATTAATTAAAACTATAAAATGAAAAAGATCCAAAATGTATAAGAATATATTTTATGGTCTAAAAATCATGATTATGTAACTTATTATGGTTGGGTCCTTATAGTTGGTATCCGAGGATGGTTTAGATAACATTAGGTGTTAAGATTAGGTTAATAGAATACTATAAATTATTATTTATTTAAATTATGGTTAATTTGAAATGATATAAAATTTCAAGATAACCATGTCTCTTTATCAAAGATATGTCTGTTCAGAATGGTTTTCTGCAGAAGAAATTGGGAAGCTATAGTAGGAAGGCACCGAGAGGAAGATGTCTGTCTGAATCAACAGCCAGGAATAATGGGAATCAGAACAGAGTAGTTTGTGATTGCAATGGTTCAGCTGACTCAGGAAATAAATAGTGGTCATATCCATGCTATATAGTTACTTGAATTACCATTAAAAACATGTCTTTTATGGAGCATTTTATGAGGCAATTTCCTCCAACATTCAATGGAACCACAGCTCTAATGATATACAAAGGATGGAAAAATGATCATAAAAAGAAATTCTATGTCATGGGATGTTTGGAACAAAAAAAGGTAATAGTATACATTTATCATTTAGATGTTTATTTCAATCAATGGTGGTATTTTGTTAAGAATAAAATAGAAATATATGATCTATATAGTCTGGAATGGGATGGTTTTAAGTGTCTTTTTCTAGAAAAATATTTTCCCAGAACTATTTAACAAAGAATGGAGAAACAATTATAGGAATTGAAGTAGAAAGATGATGATTTTGTGGTAATATATGAATCCAATCTTACAAGACTGTCCAGGTACGTACCAAATTTTACTCATAATATTGATAGTAAAACTAATAGATTTTACTCTAGTTTGAAACAATTTTTATGAAAATATTTTCCTTCACAAGAGAATAAAATTTATATGGATTGGTTCATTTTTCTAAAAAATTTCATATAGAGTTTTCTGAAAAGTGTGTGCCTCGTGATGACAGAATTAAGAATTGTTCATGTTGGTAGGCATTGGGTAATAATTCACCAAAAAAATTGTTGGTAAAAAAATAAATTTCCATTCATGTGAAAAGTGTGGTAAAAATATCTTGGTGAATATCTTTTAAATTCTAGGGTATGCTATTGATGTGGAATGTTTGGGCACATGTCCCATGAGTGCAATGAAATTGATCCAAAAATTAATGATAATTTGATGGTGATATGGTTTAGCTATATCGAATTGGGTAATTTTTCTAATGTGTGTCTAAAGCTAGTAACTCAGGAAGAAAATTAGGAAGATTTGAAGAAAAAGGGTGTGTGTAAAATATTTTAAAACCACTTCAATAGATGTTGAGTCATTAAATGAGGTTGTAAAAGCTCCAGATAGCACAATTTTTTTGAATGTTGACCTATGTTCAGGGTACCATCAATTGAAATTATTAGATACATACATCCCAGAGACTTTGTTTTGTACTAGATATAGTTATTATAAATATTTAGTTATTTTGTTTGGGTTAACTAATGCACCTACTATATTCATTTATCTTCTGAATAGAATATTTCCTGAGTTCATGGATAAGTTTTTTGTTGTTTCCATTTATAAAATTATGGTATATTCTAAATGTAAAGAGAATTATGAAAAAAAATATAAGGATTTTTTTTTTAAAAAGAAAATAAATTCTATGAATAATTTAGGAAGTGTGAATTTTGGTTGAAAAAAAATTCCTTCCTTGGTCACATTGTTTATAATGATGGCAAAACTATTTATTCTACTAAAACAAATTATTTTTATGAATGGCCAAGACCCAAAAATATATCCAAAATTTATTGTTTTTTGTGTTCGGTAGGATATTATAGGAGGATTTTTGAAACCTTTGCATGATTATCTAGACCACTGACTAATTTAACATAATAAAGAGTTAAATTATTCAAGACAAAATAATGTGATTATTTTTTTCAAGAATTGAAAAGAATATTGGTGAATTCTCTAGTTATTACCCTACCTACTAGAATTGGTGAATTTTTCATCTACATTAGTTCTTCACTGAAGGGTCTTGTTTGTTTTATGATGCATAATGATCAGGTAATTTCTTACACCTCATGTCAGTTGAAACCTCACGAGTTAAATTACCCTACACATGATTTGGAATTAAATTCTATTTTTTTTTCATTAAAATTTTGGAGGAATTATCTATATAGAGTAAAATTTCAAATATATATTGACCGTAAAAGATTGAAGTATATATATACTTATAATGAATTAAACATGAGATAAATAATATATCTGAAACTAATCAGGGATTATGATTGCATGATTCATTACCATCCCTAAAGATAAAAAATAGTGGATGATGTATTGAGTTAGAAAAGTAATGATTCAATAACCATGATTTTTTTTGAACATTACCCTTTGGTGAATGATTTAATGAACTTTGTATTAGAATTTGTTGGTGCAGGATGTTCCATTGCTTTGTTTTATGTTTCAGTGCAGTCATCTCTATCCGAAAGAATTGTGAAAAAAATAAGGAAGATACTGAGTTACAAAAAAGTTATAATTTTCTAAAATGGGTAAATTTCCAGAATTTAACCTTAATATGGATAGTGTTTTGAAGTTTGGGAAGATATTATGTGTTCCTTGAAATTCTTAGTTAACGAAAGAATTGTTATGTGAAGCTCACATCTCTCTATTTTTAGTTCATACTGGAAGCATCAATATATAAAGAGATCTTCAAGAGTATTATAGATGTTATTGAATGAAAAGGGATATTGCTAATTTTACAATGAAATATTTAACATGTCATCAGTTCAAAGAAGAGTGGAAGTTACTGAAGGTATTGCATGAATCATTACCAGTGTTGGAGTGGAAATGGGAAAATATATCCATTGACTTCATTGTGGGACTACCAAAGTCATATCGACCTAACAATGTAATCTGGGTTATTTTTGATCATCTGAAAAAATCAAAACATTTACATCCAATTTTGGATACTATGTCCTTTGATTAACTTTCTCGACAGTACCTCAAAGAGATTCTCTGGTTTCATGGAGTTCCTATTTCCATTTTATCTGACCGTGATCCTAGGTTCACTTTTAACTTTTTGAAAGGCCTTCAAAAGTCAATGGGCAAAAAATTAAATATCAGCATTGCTTTTCATCTTCAATATGATGGATAAACTGAGTGAAAAATTCATACATTATATGATATGCTTTGATCAGGTTCAATGGACAACTAGGGAATATGGGATCGTCATATATATTTGTTTGAGTTTTCCTGTAATAATAGTTTTCATTCAAGTATACAGAAGGAACAATTTGATGTATTGTACGGAAATCAGTGTCATAATTCATAATTGAGTGTTGAAGTCCGTGAAAGGATGTTGATGTGACAAGAATTAATAGAGGAAGTGGTAAGAAAAGTATAGATAATTCAATTAAACATGAGGACAGCTCACCGATGGCAGAAAAGTTATGCAGATAACAAGAGGAAAGACATTTTTTGATGTAGGTGATCATGTTTTCCTTAAAAACTCTCCTTGTAAATGTGTTATGTGTTGCGGTAAAAAAATAAAATCTAAGTCAATGATTTATTGGACCTTATAAAATCATAGAGTACGTTGGACAGTTTTCCTATTGAGTAGCTTTTCCTCTATGTTTTTCTGAGGTACCCAATGTTTTTCGTGTTTCGATGTAGAGGAAGTATGTTCCAGATTCATCTCATGTCTTGAGCCCAGAAGTAGTTTAGATGGAAGAGAACATTTATTATGAAGATAGACTTATTTATATTTTTGATCATATAGATAAAGTATTATAGGATAAGTTACTACACCAGGTAAATGTTTTTTTCGAGAAACCACATGGTTGAATATTCAACACAAGAATCTGAAAATGATATGATGGAAAGGTAAACTCACTTGTTTAATATGTAAATAAAAATTTTAGAGGATGAAATTTCTATATGGTGGGGGAGAATGTAAGACCCCGAGGTTTTAACAATAATTCATGAAACACTGAGTCTCAATGAAGAAACACTTTTTTTAAAGAAGGTAGTTATTAACTAGCCATTAAACAAAATTTTTCCCTTTTTGTCTTTTGAATTTTGAAAATATGGTACACACGGTTGTCATCGGTAAGTTATTTGGAATCTGATAGGACAAAATTAATTTTTGGTGAATAGTAACATAACCATCTGAATAGTCACATACCCTTATGAATAATAGCATACCCTTGTGAATAGTAGTATAACCCATATGAATAGTAAATTGGCCAAACGAATAAGTGACCTCACCAATGAATATATAAAAAGAAGGCATATTATATGTAAAAATATGACCATAGTATAAGTGTGGGTATTTTTGTAATTGAAAAATATATAATTAGACTTTTTTCATGAATTTAATAATTGAAATGAAAATTTATTTTCATAAAATGTGGTCATAAATTATTATTTTATTGTATTATCGTTACAAGATAATTTTATGAGACCTTGATGAAGTTTTCAAGGTGTTACAAAATGAGTAATTGTTTCAAAATTGTTATTTTTAAAATAAAATATTATTTTATTAAATATTCATTTCGTCATAGTTAGAAATTTATTTTCAACAAAAGAGTTCATTTTTTATTTCTACAAGTCATGAAATGGTATGGGTGAATTTTTAGGATTTTTTTAAAATACTTGAATTTTTTGTCAATAATTAAATATGGCAATTAAGAAAATATTCTAAATAAATAAATTTTTGCATCATGCTTGAGTCATGGATGATGTAAATGGTCATTGGTTTGAACTCACATGCACTTATTATTATTTTGGGTGATAATAATCAATATTATTCACTCTTTAGATAATATATTAATCTAATGTTTTAAATAATTTAAACTCCATCCTCTCATCCACTATAAATGCCACCCTTACACCCTCTTCCTCTCACACCACTCAAGCCTTGAGCCTTGTCTATGTTCTCCCAAATACTCTTCCCAAGCCACTTACCCACATATAAGACCTAATGGTCTACCCAAAAAGCCAAAACCGTGTTCCTTAAAGAGGATATCAAGGAGAAGAGATCAAGAGGAGGTTTAAACTTGTTTGAAGTAAGACGAACCCGAGGTAAGGGAATTCTTAACCCAATTTCCATTCATTGGGTTAACCTTTTATTTTACTCATTATATGGTATTAATATTATGTTTTTAATCAATTTTTATTTTTATTATGTTGTATTATGTGTATTTATAGTGTATACACATATCCATTCCATTCCATTAATTCTTAATTTAATTATATTTTTAGGGTACTTTCTTTTTAAAATCCTTTTAAAAGTCTCTTTAATGAAATTCAAAGATGTTGTGTTTTATATATATTGAATGAGGGGTTTCTACTGATTTCATGATACTTTATTACTATGAAATGTTCATTGGATATAGATATATTTGAATGAGCCAATTTTAGCTCAATAATGTTGGGTAGAGCCCATTATAGCACAAGATATGTTGGGTTGATCCCATTATAGCTCAAGATATGATGGGCGAGCCGCATTTTAGCTCTCCAATTCTTTGGGTATTCTAGATATGGAAGTTGACTAAATGGTTTTTCCATGTGTAAGGGTGATTGTACGAGTTATATGGTAAAAATGACCCAAGGGAAATAAATCATTTTTTTATGCATTCTAATGAGTTTTATGTAATGTGTTTTATTGGTTTTCATTTTATCACTTGACGAATGATTTCCTTCATTATATCCCTTACTAATATTTTTGTGCTCATCCCAACTTTCTAAATGTTTTTAATATCTTGTAATAATTTTTATGTAAAAGAAGGAATACAATTTAAATTTCATGAATATTTTTCATTGAATTTATGTTTTATTTGAAAAGTATTATATGTTTTAAAATTAGATACAGTTTTTATAGTATCCACATATATTATTATGTGTTATTATGTATGTTTTATGTCATAATTACCAAAAACTCTAAACTTGAAAAGATCATCAATGTGTAAGAATGTGTGTTCTTGACTAAAACATAGAATTTTGTAATGTATTAATGTTGGGTTCTTATAATACCACTTATATAACCCCATATTACAATTTTTTAGTAATAAGAGTCATTTTTATGATAATTTTTCCTTTTCTATATGCTAAACATAATAAATGTAATAATCACACCCAAGTAGCTTCCAAAGGAAAAATTTTCCTCCCAAGGGTTGTCTCTATTGTCCATATATCATCCAATAATATTAGTATAAGTGATATGGTAGTTTTATATAATTATAATATTATTTTTACCCTTATTTACCTAATTTACTCATTAAATGTGGTAATTAAAATACTAAAGTTAATATTCACCAAAATGTATTTTGATCAAATTAAACTAAATTTTTCGTATTTATTACAACCAATTATGTTAGTTTTTGAAAATTCAATTCCAAAAAGTGGAAAATTTAAATTTAAAATTAATCCATTTGTCAGAATGAGAATACGTATTTTTTAAAAAGTAAAAATCATAAAAATATTGACATGTGTTTATATCAAATTTCAATGTGAAAATAGTTCTAATAACTAGAATTGGATTAAAAGATAAAAACATAGTCCATATACACATTAAAACAAATTATAAGGATAAAATAATTATATAAATAAATTTGACGAAAAGGTAGTTTTTTATTTAAATGTAGTATTTTTCATTATTCATTATAAAAATGAATTTTATCATAAAAATACAAAAATAAAACCAAAGTAAAATTTTATGTCACTATTTTAAATACGAAGTTTATTTTGAAAAATAGAACATAGAAAAGATAAAAAGAATATTTAAAAAGGGTTCTTCATCAAAAGGCAGTTAAACTACCATTTAAACTATATTATAGTATTTTATGATTAAAATTGTATTTATTATCATTTTAAGCCTCTAAAATGTATTAGATAAAAGTAAAAAACATTTAATTGAAATGTATAAACATAGTATAGTTAGTAATATTTATTCCCACTAGTACAAAAACTAGGTTGTAACTATCATTTAATGTAATAATACTAATAATGTATTATTTTTCAGCATAACTCAGTCTTGTGTGAAACATAAGATTTCGAAAAAAAATATCTTGTTGCATGTAGAGTACACTATATTACATAGCGTACCATTTTACGAAAAATTAATATATAAATCATAAATATTAATATATAAGAAAATGTATTATTCTATAATTTCCTTGGATGTTATATCCTTCCCCCCATTTGGAAAATGCATCCACACAATTTTATTCACTAATAAAAAAGTGGGGGTATTTCTCCCTCATAACATTTTCAGATTCTCATGTTACCTATTCAACCATATAGTTTTCCCATAAAACATTATCCTGGTGAATCACCTTATTTTGCAACACCTAATCTCTGTGTTTATGAATCTAGACTGGTTGTTCCTCATAAGAAATATTATCTTCCAGCTGAACTACTTCATGGAATCAAATCATGAGATGGATCCAATAGATACGTTATCAGCATTGAAACATGAATAACATTATGTACATGGGATAACATTTTAGGGAAAGGGACTCTATAAGAAACTGATCCAACTTTTTCTTGGATTTCATAGGGTCTAATAAACCACTAACTAAACTTTCCTTTCTTATAAAAACACATCACACATTTCCATGGTGAATCTTTTAGAAATACACAATCACCTACCTTGGATGAAATATCCATCCTTTAATTATCCTCATAACATTTAAATATAATATAAGTGGTCCTCATGTGCATCTGAATCATCTGAACATTCTCTACAATCTCTTCTACTAATTCTGGTCCCATCAACTTTCTTTCACCAACTTCGTCCTGAAAAGCTGGAGTCTGAAAATAATTTCTATATAATGCCTCAAATTGTTCCATATCTATACTAGAATGAAAAATTATATTATTAAAAAAACTCAACAAAAGACATATATTTATCCTAACTTCCCTGGTAATCCATTGAAAAATCATGTAGCATATCATCCAAGGACTTGATTTTTCTTTCTAATTACTTACCTGATTTAGGATGAAAAGTTTTATTGAAATTTAATTTAGTTCCTAATGAATTGTGAAGGCCTTTAAAATAGTTATAAGTGAACCTAGGAACCTAATCATATAAAATATAGAGAGGGACTCCATGTAACCTAACTATCTCTCTAAGATACAACCAATAAATTTGACATAGAGATAGTGTATCTCGAATAAGAAGAAAATGATATGTTTTAGTCAATATATCAAATAAAACCAAAATCGCATTGTTACCTTGAGATGTAATCGTTAATACCACCATGAAACCCATAGATATATTTTCCCATTTCCACTATAGTACTAGGAAAGGATGAAGCATCCCATTTGGAAGATATCATTCTAATTTCACCAGTTTAAAAGTCAAATACTCCACAATAAAGTCATCAATATCTCTTTTTCTTCCATTCCACCATTAATAATCTCGAAGGTATCAATACATATATGTAATTTCATGATGAAATAAAAATATAATCCATGAGCTTAAAATATCAACTCTTTATTCATTTGTGAATCATAAGTCACACATAACCTCTTCCCAAATCTCAAAACACAATCTTTATCAATGTTAAATTCGGGAAACATACCCATTTGAACCAATTCTACCTTTTTCTACAACTCGATGTCTTCCTTCTTGGCTTGACTAATTTTGTCTAATAGAGATAATTTCACTAAAAAATAAAACAAAAAAAGATTAATTACCTGCACCAATAACATCCAAGAACAAATTCATCAAATCGTTAACCAAAGGATCAAATTCCAAATATAGTAAGATTAATATAGAATTAATTTTTTAGACTCAAAGTATCGACCACTTTTTTTATAAGATTTTAATTAATTAAACAATCATAATATTTGATTAGTTCCAACCATATTCTTTGTCTTAGGTTAAAATCAATCGGAGTTAATATATACCTCAAACTTTGGTGGTCTGTATATATTTAATATTTTACTTTATACAGATGATGAGTATAAATTTTTAATAAAAAAATGAAAGAAGCTTATTTCAAATCATACGTAAGGTAATTTAACTCATGATTTTTCAATTGGAATGAAGCATAATCTATTACATGATCATTATATATTAGGAAAATACCAATTCCTTCGAAAAAATCATTATAGATAACAAATTCACCATTTCAAGAAGGGAGTTCCAAAACTGGAGTATTCACCAATCTTATTTTCAATTCCTAAAAACATTCATCAAATAATTTTTTCTACATGAACCTAAATCCATTTCATGTTAACATAGTCACTGGGATATCTAACCATGCTAAATTTTCAACAAACCTCCAGTGATAACCTTCTAAACCACAAAAACTATGAATCTCATTTATATTTTTGGGTTTTATCCATTGTTCAACAATATCTGTTTTAGTATGATTAACATCTATTCTATATGTAGAAACAATGTTACCATGGAATGAAATTTGTTGTAACCAAAAATCATACTTTCTAAATTTCCCATATAGATTATTTTCTCTTAAGGTTCACAAGACAACCTTCAAATAACTTTCACAATCATATTTACTTTTAGAATATATCCAAATATCATTAATAAATAAAGTCAAAAACATTTCACATAACTCGTGAAATATTATATTCATAAGATCCATGAATACAAAAGGTAAATTAGTTAACCAAAATTGAATAAAAAAAAATTTATAATGGTCATATCTAGTACGAAATGTGGTCTTATGAATGATTGATTCATTTGCTTTCAATTGATGGTACCCCAACCTCGAGTAATCCTTGGAAAAATGTTATTCTCCCAAGAGATGATCAAATAGATCATCGATATGTGGAAAAAGATAATTTTTCTTAAAATAGATGTTATTCAACTCTCTATAATCAATGAAAAGTATCATTGAACAATTTTTTTTAACAATCAAGAAAGGATCACCCCAAAGTGCTGTGTTATTTAAAATGAAACCATTAACTAATAATTCCTTTAATAGCTTCTTTAACTCTAAATGTTCAATCTGATCTATTCGATATGGGGGTTTTGAAATTATTTTCACATCAGGAACTAAATCAGTAGTATATTCAACTTCTCGGTCAGGTATAATACCAGGAAACTCATCATAAAAAACATGAAGATACTCATTTACCACTCGCACATAATTAATTTGAACAATTCAATTGTTTTAAACAATATATTAAAGGTAGGATTCATTTCTAAATTTTAGTAGATTCTCATCTTTTTAATATGTTATCAGAGGTTAGGGTTCATTCTTGTAAACAATCTGAAACTCTTTCTAAAAAGAAACTTCTTTAGATATATAGTCAATCATAGCATGGTAAATAAAAATCCAATCAATAACCAGAATACCATCAAACTATACTAGAAGTAAAAAAAATGTTTCGTAGGTAACTTCTTCCTATAGATAATGATAAGAAGATTCTTATAATTTATTTTTTTATCCACCTTTACCCCAGCTGTTTTTAACATAAGTTCTGGATTCATTTTTTAAGGTAGAATTTCCAATTTATTGAAAAACAATTTAGAAATGAAAGAATCTTTTGACCCCCAAAACAAAAAGCACATTGATATAATATGAATAAATAGACAATGTATATGATACCACTTCATTTAATGGCCCAAAATATATTCAAATGGTTGAAATGAATTTCACAACACCTTTCTTCTTATAATCTGGTTGTTCCCTACATTCAAGTTCTTCATCAGACACTCATTTTCCTTATTAGTCATCTCATTACTCTTAAGAAATTTAACTGATTGTAAATAATATTTTTTATTACCATTATGATTATCTTTTTTAGTGAAATTATGATCCTTATGTCCCATATTACAACATCAGAATCACTTATTATAATTCAAAAGGAATTTCTTAGTATTATTTTCACCAAAATTTCAACAAACTGTAAAATTAATTTTCTTACAATCATATTTTTTAAGAATTCTCCCCTTTCACCTACCACCACAACCACTTATTTTTCATTTTTTAAAGAACACATGTTCTTAAAAAATTCCATTTACAACTTCTCCAAATATTGAAAAAGTTTTTCATCACTTTTAAAATAATGAAAAGCCATTAGATAGATTGTATTTGATCTTGAGTAAAAATTATTGATTTTAATATTAATATCTCAGATGAAAATAGGATCATAAAATTCCAGTGAAGTAAATTTCAATTCATATGCATCCACTAAGTCTTCTTCCTACCTCAATTACAAGAATTTTTTTTATCCTATGTCAAACCACCTTAGGAAAATTTTCCTTAGGAAACATTCCTTTGAATTCATCTTAATATATAGAATCAAGATCCTCAGTATCTTTTATATTATTATCCATCGACCACCACTTATCGATTTCACCTTCAAATGGTAAACAAAAAGACTAAAATTTTGATTGTATGGAAACCCCATGACATCAAAAATATTTTCCGGTGATTTAATCCACCCATTTTAACAATGGGGTAAGATGATCATTTAAATAATAGAGGATTTTTTCTCATGAAATGATCCACTATAGACATGTTCCTATGTTGTTGATCTAGATGATCTCACGTATGGATACTGCCATAATTTATTTCCTGAGTCAACTGTTCCATCACTTCAAAAAAATATTCAGTTATGATTATGATTATATTAGGTTACTGATTTAGAAGGTTGTTTTCTTCTAGAATTTTACACAACATGGCTGACATATTTCCCCTATGGATAACCATTCTTAACAAACATATCTTAGATGAATAAAAATGGTAATATTCAGATGCTATATCATTTCAATTTTACAATAAAGTAAAAATAATTTATGAATACCCTATTAACAATATCCTAACCCCTAAATTTATATAAATTGTCCTTTTATACAAAATATAATTCTATATACTTAAACATTTAATTATCATGAGTTAAGTCAGGAATTCGAATTGAGGATCCTTTTAGATTTAGTGTTTTATAGAATTAGGACATAACCAATAAATAATAACTCAAATTTATACAAAGTGCATATGAGTATAATAGTAACCATTTATTCCAAAATATAATACTATTAAAAGTAAACAAGATTTAATTTTCTTGATTAAAATATTCTTGACTTCTTCTTTTCTATCACCCATCCTTTTACCCTATGAACACGTTTTTAAAACATGGGATGGGCACAATAATCTCAGTAAGGAATATAAAATAAGGAATGAAAACGTTAGTCCATGAATTTTTATAAACCCATGAAATCATAACAATCCTGAAAAAAATCATAGAAATCATAAATCATGTAGGTAACTTGTGGAATCCATATCATACTTACATTGTAGCTTTCACATCTACATAGAGAGTCACCATTATGGTTACATTTGGAATACCTATCACTGTATATATCCTAAATTTATTAGGATAAACCATATTATTTAACTCTGTCTCATTACCCAATGCATTAGAGAGCTAACACGGGCTCACCCACCATTGAATTACCACAGAAACACCTATATACATAATCAGTGCCTAAGAACCATATCATAATCATAACACATAAATCATGTATAAATGAAAAATAAAAATTCCACAAAGAAATAATAAGATATTATTTCAAGATTTTGATATAATCATTTCATTCTCAAATCCATTTCCAATACCAAAACATCTAAAGAGAAAATATGATATTTAATTTTCTTTTAAAAACATTACGTCTTGTAGCGGAAGAGAAATATCAAATAATCGTCATGGTGGAAGAAAGGTCATTGTTGCCATATATGTTAAAAACATTCTTCTTTTCATTTAGAAAAATTATATGTATAATAAAAGATTCATTTTGAAAAAAAATAATGAAATTAAAATTCAAAGTGGTTGATTATATACCATATAATAGAATGTGATGTATGTTATCTAAATATGCCTCAATGAAAGGAGATTGAGATGAGGTCCCTTACTGTGAGTCCGGCTCATCACATAAAATATTTATATTCCTGAATAATAAAATTAAATTAATTTCTTATTTCATGAGGAAATTTTCATGTTTTTTTATTTTATATCACTTATTAATATGTTATATTAACTATATAATAATATAAGTCCAGATCAGATGTTTTGTCGATATTAGGTAGTTGAGTAAAAAACAAACATGGTTTTGATTTCAGTAGTCCATGTAGTCCTAAATCCATCATCTCTAAGATATTTTTTAGGACATAATAATCACTTTTATACATTAATAATACTTTTAAAATCAAACCATTAATTATGTTTATAAAAAATGTACATTTTTATATTCATTAAGACGGTAGGTTATATGTACGTATGAGTAACATTTTCATTTTTCATTGATAATTATGGATATGGAAATTATTATTTTTTATTTACATAATTATCATAATGTTATTAACATCATAAAAATCATTAAAATATAATTATATATATATATATAATACAAGTGATGTGGTGAATAAAAATGATTCAGAACACTTCATGGATGTGAAAGTTCACTCGTACACACGAATGATTTTATTTTTTTTATGCGCATGAAAGGTAAGAAAATAATTAAAATATTATTATTTTAAAATGATAAATATTTCCTGAACATTGCATATGAATATTAATTCGATCATTATAACCGATCATGATAGACCATAATTGAAAATAAATTAAATGGGTCCATGGAGGTGGTAATTTAAACGTATCCACAAACGATTAATTCCATTTCAATTTGATAGAAGTAGAGATGGATTTAGGGGATGATAATAACATAATAAAATATCAGTATATTTATGATATTGGAGTTATTATTTCATCTTGGAATAAGAATATTTTAAGTAATTTGAAGAAGAAATCCAATAGAAACTCTTAGAATATGATACCTCTTCTTCAGTTGATCACCTTTCAAGAACACCTAAACACATCAAAGAAGGGTGTAATTACGAAAATAAACCCTTGAGAATATGGGGTGGAATTCTAGGAAAAGGATTGGGAAGAGTTTTTCTGAACCAAAATTCTTTGGAAGTGTGAGTATTAGAGAAGAGAGGGTACATTTTTATAAGATATCAAAGGGTAACCCTTCAAAATTCAAAAAATATTAAATTAATATAAATTAATTTTTCAACAAAAATGATTCCAAATTGAAATATGTTGAATATAAGATGTTTATAGTTATAAATAAACTCATAAAATAATTTTTTGACATGAATTTATTTTATTTTAAACCTTATCTTTTCTGTTTACCCATAGCTATTCTCTTTTAATTTTAATTATGCTAACAATATTTTAAGTATTAATATGATATAAATTTAATTTATATGATATTAATTGTCCATAATGGGACATTTAATGAAATTTTATACCTTATAATATCCAATTTTTATTTTAAAATTAATATAGTATTTTCAAATAATTTAAATAAATATCTATTTGCATAGAATATCAATTGTGTCTATTTTTACACTATTCAATTTATTGAATTTTAAAAACATCCAACATAGGGATAACTTCGAACCAAACCATTAAATAGTATTTTAAATTTTTTAATTAAAATATAAAATGATTGGTTGACCTAAATTATGTAAAAGTATATTTATTTTAATATTTATAATATCATTTATTTGATTCTTTCATTAACAAGGCAATCATTGAATCGTCATCATGTCATAAATAAATTTAATTATTTAATGTATAAAAATTATAAATGAAATAAAATGAAGTAATTAATCTTTTTATCATTATAATTACTATATATAGTCTAATATATAACTTTTATGACAACATATTAAAAAAAATTAGTAATAAGAGTCATGTTTATTACACTTTTGACATTACTTTAAATTAAAAGTTATAAATGTCATAATCACACCCATGTGGATTCCAAAGGATATATTTTTCCCCAAGGGTTGTCTGGGTAGGAAATATCGCATCCAATGAGATTAGAACAAATTTTAGGGTTCTTTTATATTATTATAATATTACTCTTACCCACATTTACCTAATTTACCCTTTTACATAGGTAAATAAAACACTAAATTTACTAATCAAAAAATATTATTTTGAATCGATGATAACAAAATTATTTTAGTGATTAAAACCATGTATGTTAGTTTTTTTTAAATTCAATTCACAGATTTTGAAAAATTATATTTAAAATTAATCTCGTGGTCAGAATGAGAAAACTGGTTTCTATAAAGTAAAAATCATCAAAATATGGACATCTGTTTATATAAAATTACAATTTGAAATTACTTAAAATGAATAAAATTGGATTAAATGATAAAAACATATTCAAATTACACATTAAATACAATTAAAATAATACTTATCTATAAAAATAAATTATATGGAAAGGTAGGTTTGAATTACAATGTAGTATTTTTAATTATTCATTAAAAAATAATATTTCAATAAAAACACCAAAATTAAACCAAAGATAATTTTTATTTCCAACTTCTATAGAATAATATAATTTTAAAAAATAAAAATATGAATGTGAAAAAAACTATATTTAAAAAGTGTTTGCTATCAAAAGGTGGTAAAACTACCTTCTAAAAAAATATTAGAGTTTTTTATGATTAAAACTAAATTTAGAGTCATTTTAAGACTCCAAAATTTATAAGATGTAATTAAAGACGTTTAATAAACATAGGTAAAAATAATATAGTTAGTTTTAATCATTACCACCAATAAAACTACTATGATATAACTACCATTTAATGTAATAACACAAATAATGTATTATTATTTAGTATAACACATTTTTGTGTGCAATATAAGATTTTTGAAGAAACCCGTTGTTGCGTGTCGAGTAAGCTATCATACAAAGAGTCCACTTTTAAGTAAACATAATATATAATTCATAAATATTAATAAATATGAAATTTTCTTATTTTCTAATTACCTACAATGTTGAAATTTTAGTTATACAGGAGTTTATAGAATATTCAACTAAGAAGTATTAAAGGTTAATGTTTTTGCATCTCAATTTTTCCTCACTGTGATGTGATGAATATTTACCAATTATTTCCATTTTTTGGTCTACATATTAAATACATTTTTCTTTTATCTTATTTCTTATGATATATAAGGGTTTTAAAAATTCATCTCATTTTTCTACATTTCATGGGGTTTTAATTTGAATCATAATGATGATGTAAGGATTTTTGTTAACTTAAATTTCATTGATTGAGTTACGATTGTTCTTATTGAACTTTATTCTTATAATTCAGGTCTATTGTTCTATATGATTTTATTATTTTAAAATTTCTCAATATTTTCATAGTATTTACAAGTGATTTAATGGATTCAATCTTCTAATTATTTTGATTAAAATTTTAAAAAATCTATAAGTGTTTTTTATAACCCAATTTCGTTTCATTGAATTATAATTATTATTCTTGAACCCATTACATTTAAGTTTAATAATTTTATCCTCTATTTTTATATAATTTTATTTAAACATTAATTTCCATGAATTTACAAATATTTTCCCTAAACTAATTTCTAAAGGATTATTAAATCAATTATTATGATATGAATAATGGATTTTATTAACTCAAACTTCATTTCATTAGGTTATAATGTTGCATTTTGAAATTAATTCTTCTAAGTCACATATATTATTCCATTTATTATTTAATATGATAGGAACTTATGTTTCTAACGAATATTATATTTTCAATTCAAAACCCCTTCCTAGATGATTTTTTTTCTCATAAATGTATAACATGGTTAGGAATAATTCCCATTATTTCTAAAAAAAATTCAGTACTACAAAAAAAATCCATTCATAGTGCTAGAATAGGCCTTTTATATGATAAAAAATCACTGACAACCAAATAATAGTTAAAAGGCCTAGGCTTTTATCAATGTGAGGAAAGATATGATAAAGGGGTGAATTATCATTGATAAAAAATCACAGGTAAATAACACTTTTATCAAAACATTTAAAAGTGCTCACAAAAGAAACCATTTATCAACTCTTTTATTTAGTGCTAATAACGGAATACTTTATCAGCAATAATAAATGTGTTGATAATGAAATCATTTATAAATGGTTCTAAAAGCACTGATAATGGGACCCTTTATCAATACTTTTAGAAGCCCTGCTAAAGGAACTATTTATCCGCACTTATAAAATCATTAATAAAGGTCCATTTATCATATGTAATAAAGTATTCATTTATTAGCACCTTTAGTAGCCCTGATAAAGGGAAATACTTCTGTGTGATGTTATAGCACACCACAATATCAGAAATAGGGAATGCTATATTTTTCTATAACAACACAATGCAACACCATAAAATGAACCTGAAATAAGAGAAATCAGATAAAAATAAATAATTTAAATGAAATAAAATTAAAATCTTAAATACCAGAAAAATCCCTATTATAGAGAAAAAGAACACACATGTAAAAAAGAATAAGACAACATGCTTAAAAAAATAAATAGCCAATATAATATAAAAAATTACTATGTTAGTAATAATATAATAAGAAAAGTTAAATATAATGTGTTAATTATAAAACTAAACTTTGAGTCATACTAGGAACATTTTTTATCGAATTACTTTGCAGTTTATTATTGCATGTCATACCATTTATTGTTCATCTTTAAAAATTATTTCTATGAAAATTTAATAAATAATTATAAGATAAAAATGAATAGGAAATTTTTTAATTCATATAATATAGAATGATGAGAAAACAATCTAGATTTGTTTTCTCAGTTTTGACAATGTGATGCACATTTTAAACAAAAATGGAACTTATATATTGAAAATATGCACTTTGATTCATACTGATCACACCATGCATCGTACTAAGGTTCATGTGACTTATACATTCCCAAAAAAACATATGGATAATTGTATAAAAGTATCAAAATAATCTAAATGGTTTTCCTTAGTTTTAAGTATGTCAATTGGGTTGTTTACTAAAATAAAATTTTAAACTAGAAACACGAACTTTGATTGACAGGGGTCACATAATGTGTTTTTTTTACATGATATTGATACCTAAACATCAAAAATTAATTATGAATCGTTTTACTAAATCATAAATACTATCCAATTGGGTTTACTTGGTTTTTAGTGAGTGACACTTTTTGATCTAAAATATAAATCTTAAATTGATAATTGCATGTTTATGTCATACCAAGAACATCATTTATTGGATTGAGGATCAGATGATTCCTACACATAAACAATGTCTCATAGATAATTTTACTAAATTATCCAAACAATATCAATGCATTTTTATAGTTTTGAGTATGTCAGTTGTATTTTTTACAAAAATATATGTCAATTTTGAATAAAAAACACACATGGAGTCATCCTAGTCACATTGTGAATTAGATTCAAGTGTGTATGATTTCTATAAATCCCAAATTACTTGTAAAATTTTTTACTATACTTGTTAAACAATTTAAATATGTTTTATTGGTTTTTTGAGTATGCCACTTCTTCTTTTTTAGGAAAATGTCATTTTAAACATGAAATACACACTTTGGGTCATACTATTCAAATCATTTGTGTTTTTGACATCAAACTAATTACTAATCATCCAAAAAAATTTGAATCATTTTCCTAAATTATCAAGATAATTGGATTTTATTTTTTTAGTTTTTAATGGGTGACACTCTTTAAACTACAATTTTGATTTTAAAGTAATAATAGACAATTTGAGTCATACCGGTCACATTATGTATTTGACTGAGGTGATATAATTATTACATGTGAAATATGAATTATAGATTGTTTTCATAATTTACCAAAAAAATATGAATTTTTTACTCAGTTTTCAGTATAAATTTTTTATTTTTTACTAAAATTAAGATCATTTTTAAATAAAAAAGACACACTTGCATTCATACCAGTCACATCGTATGTTAGATTTAATTATGTATGATTCCTAAACATATCAAATTACTTTTGGAAAATTTAAATAAAGAATTAAAATACTCCAAATTATTTGTTTCATTTTTGAGTATTCCACTTGTGTTTTTTACTAAAGTTTCATTTTAAACTAGAAACACGTACTTTGAGTCAAATTGGTCACATTATGTGTTGGTTTTATGTGAGACGGATTCCTACACATCAAAAATAAATTATGGACCACTATAATAAATTATCAAGAAAATATGAGTGTATTTTATTAGTTTTCCATTTGTTATAATTTTTGAACTAAAATAATAATTTTAAATTGATAACAAACACTTTTGATTCATTCCGGGAACATTGTGTATAATGTTTTGGTGTGGGTAATTTTTACACATCACAAATAACTTATGGATAATTTTTATAAAGTAAAAAAATATGAAATCATTTTCTTGTTTTTGAGTTTGTTATTTTTCATTTTTACTAAAATTAATTTTAATTTTTAATTAAAATATGCACATAGAGTCAAACCAGTCACACTATGCATCAGATTCATGTGAGGAAAATTTATTAATGTCCAAAATGACTTTTGGATCATTTTCCAAAATTATTAAAGCAATATGAATGTTTTCATGGCATTGAGTACTCCACTGGTTTTTAACTTCAATTTAATTTTAAACAAGAAACATACACTATGAGATATACTGGTCACATCACATGTGGTTTGGATTTGAGACTAATTATTGCAAATAAAAAATTAATTATTAATCATTTTCCTAAATTTTCAATACAATTAGAGTCTGTTTTCTTGGTTTTCAGTGAGTGACGTCGTTTGAACTAAAATGTAAATCATAAACAGATGGCGAACACATTGAGTCATGCTAGGAATATCATGTATTAGATTGAGATGATACTGATTCTTACATGTCAAAAAATGACATATGTATCGTTTTCTTAAGGTAATAAAAATTCAAATCCATTTTCGTAGTTTTGAGTATGATAGTTGTCTTTATTACTAAAAAATACTTTCAATTTTAAATAAAAATAGGCACTTGGTGTCACTACAGTGACACAGTGTGTCATATTGAGGTGTGGATGATTCCTACATCTCCAAAATAACATATAGATTATTTTCCAAATAAATCAAAATAATCAAAATATGTTTCCTTAGTTTTAATTATGCACTTGTGTTCATTATAAAATTCTATTTCAAACTAGAAACACAGACTTTGATTCATAACAGTCACATCATGTGTTTTTTACATGGAAATTATTATTATATGTCACAAATTAATTTTGAATCATTTTCCGAAATTATCAATACATTCCAGGATTTTTTCCCATTTTTTAATGAGTGACCCTTTTTTGTATTAAAAAGTCGATTTTAAAATTATAACAGAAACTTTGACTCATACTCGAAACATTGTGTATTGGATTGATGTGTGTCTAATTATTACAGGTATAAATTCTTTATCGATCATTTTTATAATGTACCAAAAAGATATTAATGTGTTTTTTTAGTTTTGAGTCTTCCAGTTTCCTTTTTTACTAAAATTAATGTCAATTTTAAAACAACCCTAATTCCTTTTCTGGGTGATGATAAACTCTAACATAAAAATAATAATTATTTTTCATTAAATTGGTAATATCCATATTCTCATGTATTTATTATTGATAATTATAAAGATTTTATTATTATTGAACATGAAAACATGGATTATTTTACATAATAAATGTGCACATTAATATTTGATGATAATTGTATAGATTCCAAAATCATTTTTGATATTATATCATTTATCTATTTGATGATCCAATACACCAAATAATTTCACCACCCAAAAAATAGAAACCATTTGATTGTTATTTCAAGAAATATGTTTTTTTTATTTTTTAAAAAAATTCCTCCGCATAAATTCCTATATAAAACTACATAAAAAATTAGCGAAAACCATTTTTTAATAATCCACATAAAACACCCGAACAATGGATCTTATCATCTGTGAAATGTATTGTACACTCTTTTAAACAATTGTTCTCAAATTCAATATTATTATGATCCTCATTCTTCTCCATTGACCAAAAATTTTATTATTTTCAAGATAGTGTTTTGTCTCCTCCTACTTCTTGGTCTCCGCCTTTACCAACTCCACCACCATGAATTCTAACCACAACTCTACCTCCACCTCTACCTCCACCATTTCCAAAAGAAATTATTTTTTTCAGATCAATGATTCTAAAAAATTGATTTCCTCCATTATTCTTCTCCTTGATGAACTGATCAAAAATAATATATAAGTATTATGATAATAATGATTTAGACCCAAAATATATATCTAAGGTCATAAAACATACTGGATCACAAACATTTTAGATAGTTTCATGAATTTTTTGTTAGAAAACATTATGAAAACATTTTTTATTCCCACTCATCTCTAAAAAAATTAATTCTTCTTTTGAGTAAGATTTTTTTTTAAATCTTGACGGTATTGGGAAAATATATAGGAAAATTATTGTGAAATATATCAATTGAAACTGTAATTATGTTTAGAAATTACCTATTGGGAAATGTTGGTCTTTTCTTTCTTTATAATAGCTCTTATAAATTTGGAAACATAATATACAAAAAATGATTCTATTATCTTTATTTGATACAATAAAATAATTAACCAAAATAAGTAAATTATTTTGAAATGTTTTGTAGTTAAATAATTCTATATATACCTTAATTTATATCCATTTTTAGTAATCAACAGGCGTTATCTTTCCAGACCCCAATTTCATTCATTGATTTGTCCTATATTTAGTGACCATCCTTTCATAATAAAATTCTTGTTAAAATATAGATTTAAACATATAATTCAATTTTTATCTATAGAATGGTTATTTTAGTGTATTTAAAATTAAAAATACACATCATGAGTGGTGGGTAGGTTGGATATCAATTCATTGGATCGAAAAATTAAATATTTGGGTTTTCCAAATTGATTGTGATCAGCATCTAGTGCTGCCGAAAAAACATATTGGAAAAATTAGAAATAAATTTTATATGATCAGATTATATAGTTATACATCTCCATTATAGTAATAAAAGAGTCCATATTCTGATATTTTTGTAAAATGATTTGAGTAACTCTTTTTTTTCTTCTAAATTTGTTCTCTATTGGAATTATATTTTTTCATAGAAATGATATAGGGATTATTGAATCCAAATAGTTACTCTCAGGATTATCCCATTATATAGTAGTAATATAAATTCATATTAAAAAATATGAATAGTTATTAACGTTAATTAACATATTATCACACAATTTGGGCATCTGTATTATGAAATGTACCATATGTATATATTCTCAACTGAGATTCCAAACCATTCGTTCTTGAGAATCTCATTTATAGTCTCGATACTAATTACACATTTCAGGAATGTTCCATATATTTATTTTTAATATATAATTTAGGAAACATTTTCATTATTAAATTTGGTCTCTTCATGATGTTGTAATGATGATAAATGTTACTCTTGAACTAGAAGGGATAAGGTACTCTCAAAAGTTCATTTTGATTTCTTGGTCAAATCACTAGATTTTCTTTATCTGACCTCTCATTTCCCCACCACATTATCCATCTATAATATCATACCTCACCTCAGACAATTTTTCCTCAACCTTTATAGGTTTTTTATATGATTTTTTTTAATTCATTCCTCATTTATCATTATAAGATTCTAATTCCAAGATAGGAAATATCGAATAACATCATTCACCATTGTAATTTATTGATTATCAAGTGGAATATGAAACATAGTAGTAAGATCATGGGATACCACAATCCCCACTCTAATGTAATATTTTGGGACATATTTATAGTGTTATTGTCTCCCAGGATAATATATAATATACCCATCGCAACAAGGCAGTGTGTGAGTGTTGACAGATACAAATCACATACAATTGTACCATGTAGAATTTTATTAATATAAAGTTATTAGATGTTTTTTGATTAAAATTTATTATATAGTGTAATGAAAATTTGACTACATTGGGTAAAGTATGCAGTTGGGGGGGAATTACTAGCCTCACATTTAGTGGGATAATTTGGATTATGCATGGACGTTTGTTCCACCACCAGTTGTTTTCGATCATTTCTCATATATTGGTCTACCAAAAAATACAGACATATAATATTTTAATGCATGTATACTTGGGTATACAATTATCTCACCATTTTATATATATTCATGTTGTTTTATCTTATCTAATATGTTATAGGTTAGACTCTAAAACCTAGTCCTCTAACATGACCATATTGTTCCGATTGCTTCAAAGCTACTGAAAGTTGTTTTTATTTGGGTATGGATGCTAACAATTTTTGTGCCTAAAACCTATAAAATAATATAAACATAAATAGAAATTTCTATTTAATACTATTATAATGAATAATTAATTAAAATTATTTGATACTTACACATGTTTCCAATATATTTTTTTGTTTTTATCAATTAGTTTACCCTTCTTATTTATAAGAACCTCCTTCCATAGAACATGATGTGGGATTGAAGTGAATTCAGATTTTGATTCATGAATCCTTATATAAAAAAAGAAACAAATGTTATTTCATATCACATAATTAAACATTTATTATTTATTTAAAATATATAACAATTTTTTCTCTAATGAAGTGTTCCCCATCCTAGCTTTAAGATTTGAGTAAAAAAAATTTTACGCCGGTTCATTATTTTCAAAACACTTTTTATATTTCATAAATTAATTTTTATGAATCAAGTTTTATAAAATAAATAATTTAAAATAATATTTTATTGACTCCAATGAACCAGGAATGATTTATTATTTTGATGATTAATGATATCAGTATTTGTTTCCTGCTTGATAATGTGTACATAACTAACTAGTGGATGCAGATTTACTTTCGCACCAACATCCATAAGATGTAACCTCAAAAGAAGAGTCACAAATCCTATATGGGATTCTTTAATGTCTGTTAAGAAAACTTTCTTATATAAATCTTCTAAAATAAACAAACTCTATAATGAATAATGAGAATTAAATCAAAATTTCAGTATATATTTTTTAAATAGATAAAGTATATTGTAAAATTATATTATATATTTCTAAATGATTTACTTCATTACATGTTGGACATGGCACCATGACTCAATATTAATCAGAACATTCAACCTAAGTTTTTCCCATACATAACAAATGAATGTTTAATCTCTGGGGTCAATAGGCTGTTTGCGTGGATTCCAACCAACCTCAACTTTTATACCCTGACTTCTTTCCTTGATAATTTTATTCAATACTATGATGTTGTGTCATTGTTTTTTATTTCACAAACATTTTTTGTATCCCCTAATAATTATACAGTTTCATCATCAATAGTTTGTTCATATTACGAATTGGTAATATCATTATGTGATGCAGACATTGTCTGTATGAGTAGTAAAAAAATTAATTTATCTTGAATAAAAACAATGTAAACACAGATAAATGATTTTTGTAACATCCTAGGTAAATAAAGAAATAATATTTTTTCATTTTAAATAATATTTTTTTAAAAACATATATTAATTTTTTTTTATAGGGGTTGTTATGTTTGATAGTGTACCTGATACGCAACAACGTTTCTTTGAAATCTTACGTTTTATAATAATAAAATAATTTTATTATTTTAAATGGTAGTTAACACCTAGCTGTTATACTGGAAGAAATGAATATAACTGACTAAAATATGGTTATACATGTTTGTTAAATGATTTTACATTTATCCAACAAAAGTTAGAGGCTTAAAATGTGAATGAATCTAATTTTTAGCATAATTTACTTTAAAAGGGTGATTTACCACCTTTTGATGGAGAGCCCTCTTTAAATCATGGTTTGGTCAATTTTATATATTCTATTTGACCAAATACAATTCTTCTTTAGAACTAGTACTTCAAAATTAACTTTGGGTAAAATTTGTGTATTTTTCTGATAAAATTCAATTTTTGATAAATAATGGAAAATACTAAATTTTAATTCAAAACTACCTTCTAATATAGTTTATTTATATGTTTATATTATATTTTTATTGGGTTTTAAAATTTAATTATATTATATTTATTCCATTGAATCCAATTTTGGTCATTGGAATGAATTTCACTTTGAAATTAGACATAAACAAATGTTAATCTTTTGATAGTTAATATTTCTTAAAAAAACATGCTTTTGTTTTAACAATGGGAATTAATTTTAAATTAATTAGTCTGACTTATATGTTTTGAATTTGGTAAAATAGTCATTATTTTTTAATTTGGAATATCAAATATATCTATGGCTGAATATTTGGTATTTTTCTGAAAATCCTCAAATTTGTTATGAATAGTGAAACCACTAAGTAGTAGTTAAAAACAGACGTTTTCATTTAAATGAAATTTTACCGCTTCTGTGAATTGAATTACAAAAATCAGGCATATATGGTTGTTATTAGTAAGTAAATTTTGGATCAATAAGTTGATATTTCTTGTTGAATAGTAAATTTTGACTTTTATTTACCATTGGTTAAAGGTAAATAAGGTAATTCAAGGTAAAAAGAATATTCTAATAATAAACAATTACCTTAACACTTGTCCTAAACATATTGGATTAGTCATGGCTGACCATGGGAATCCTCGGGTCTATTTTGGGACCCCATGTATCCACTTAAGAGTGATAATAACACTTTATATTAATTAATTTAAAGTAAGATAAAATGGCATAAACAAATATCTTTTATTAAATCAATTTTTACACGGGGTTATATAAGTTATCTATTAGACTATAAAAATTATTTGGAAAGATAAAAAAATTTCATACATCATGGTATTTGTTTTATAATTTTTAGACCTCAAATAAATAAAATTATTTATCACACAATAATGATTCACTGTTTAACTCATTAATAAATGATTTAAATAAATGATATTATAAATATTACAAAAATATCCAAAACTTGTCCAATTATTATTGGATGACTTTATTTAGACCATGAGTCATCTTATCTTAGACTTTAACAAGGTTTGGACCTTTAGAAACTGAATATCATTATATAATAAAATAATAGTTTCACACCTTCCGAAAGAGCCCCTCCTCCCCCTTATAAAACAACCACAACTCTAACCAATTATTCACACCTATCAAGCCCCATAGATCATACAACCTCTACCCAATTAAGGTTCATGAATCCCTCTCCTCTATTTAGAAATATTCACTTAGATAGAAGTTGCTTCAAGAAGTCCTTTTGGTTCAAACAAAAGGGAGTTACCCGAATTAAAGGTAACAGTTTCTCTTAAATTCATTCCTTTTATTTTAATTCTACAACCCCTAAAATCTTTTTATACTTTTCTTTTATAACAACACCAGTATTATAAATATAATAGTATGTTGTTATGAGACGTATTAGAACTACACTTTCACACACCTCCATCTAATGGGTAAAGAACAAACTATTTTTGTGGATAACAAACTAACACCACATAAAATGATGATTGTTAAATAATCTCTGGCTGCCTCTCATGGTGGCCATTAAGAAGGAATAGTATTTACATATTATATATATTATTTTTATGTTTTCTTTATGCTTATGTATTATCCATTTATAGCATTACCTTTATGGTTTCCATTATGGGTAAATGAAATAATTTTAATTTAAGGAAGTGTGGACTACTGCCCCTCAAAGTGATATGACTCATTAATACCATATTTGGGATGTATAAAAGATGTATTTAATGATATTATATATGATATTATATTGGAATTATAATATACCTATGTATCATTATGTTTAAATTCAATTAAAATAAGAAATAGAAATGAATGTATCATTCATGCGTATGTACGACTTACCGTCTCCATGAATGGTGCATTTCATTTCTTACCTCTAAATGTTATGTACTATTTTAAATAATTGTATATACTGGATATATATGATATATATGATATCTAAATCATGAATACCATTCTAGATATAATTAATTTTTGACCACGTGAAGAACTTGTAATTATAAGAAGTTCATTTTTGACTGAAGTACCAAATATCGACAAAATTACCATTATTAGAATAAATGATTACATGGTGATTATAATAATGTAATAATTTATATAAAAGGAATAATAAACTTGAAAAAGGTTATTAATAAATTATAAATTAAATTTATTTTATTATTCATGAGATTAATGAACGAACATGTCATGTCAGACATAATGTAAGGGACTTCATCTCAATCTCTTTTCATTGAGGCATGTTTTTTTAAAACACACTTTTCTTTTATAAACTCTATAAACACCTTTGAATTTTAATTTCATTCAAAGGGGTTAATTTTCTTCAAAGCGTATTACTAAATGACAAAAAATAATGTTTCTTTTTAACGTAAGTGGTGGAAATAACCTTTTTATCACCGTGAGTATTGTTTTATCTTTGGCTTCCTTAACAATCTGTAATGTTTTTAAAAGGAAAATAATTACCATATACTATTTTACGTATTTAGGTATTTAAAATTGATTTTATAAAGAATTTTTTATGTCTATATATTTAAATGATCTATTTTGATTGATATGTGGAAATTTTATCCTTCTTTTATGTTTGTTTTATGTGTTATGAATATGTTATGGTTCCTGGGAATTGTTATATATATGGGTGGTTATGTGATAATCCTAGGGTGGGTGAGCCCGAGATATCTCTCCAATGAATTGGGTAAAATGATTGAGGTAAATGTGAATGTTTCTCCTAAGATATTTAGGGAATAAACTATGATGGTTATTCCAAATATAACTCCCAACTAAGATATGAAAGCTACAACATCATTATTTTATGGATGCCACAAGTTACCTTTATGATTTGTGTTTACTAAGTAAATATTTTGATTTCATGAGGTATGTTAAAGAGCATATTTTATGTATTTAATGATGAACTAATGTTTTATTTCATTATTTTATAATCCTTACTAACATTTATATGCTCATCCCATGTTTTGAAATGTTTTTAACAGGACATAAAGAGGAATAGTGTCAAGGATGGGATCAAGGAAAAGCCATGTTGTCTAAAACATGGGACTAGACATGACACTTTTTTTCAACAGTTTTTATTTTATGAAAAAATGGATACTGAGTAGAAGTGTCTACATAATAATTTTTGAGATGTGATGTAATAATTATGGCCTAATTCTCTAAAACTCTAAACTTGAAAATATCCTCAATGTGAATTATTCTTTTATTTCATGATTATGTAATGATTAGGGATGGTTCATTATAGTTGGTGTTAGAGGTCATTTTAGATAGGTCTAGGAGTTAGGATATTATTAAATTAATGTCCATAAATTAATTTATTTTAATTTTGAAATTATATAGAATTTAAATATTATCATGTTGCTTCACCTAAGATATATTTGATCAGAATTTTTTTCATAAAGGAAATATGGAATCTTTGTTGGGAAGGCATATAGAGGAGAATAACCATCCAAATCAGCAACCAAAGATGATCGAAATCATAAATTAATAGTTTTTTATAGTGACGGATCAATTGACTCAGGTGATAAATGGTTGTTGTCATTATAGATGATATTTTGGTATATTATAATGGTAAATAAGATAATGAATGTCATTTGAGGGTTCTCTTGAAAACCTTAAAAGAAAAGAAACTATTTTGGAAATTCAGCAAGTGTGAGTTTTGGTGACATCATATTTCTTTCTTTGGTCACATTATTTAAAAAAATGGCATAATTGTTGATCCTTCTAAAACTAAATGAGTTGAAGAATGTCCAAGACCCACAAATATAACTAAGATCTGTAGTTTTCATGGTATTTCAGGTTATTACTAGACGTTTTTTGAGAATTTAGCATGATTATGTATCCCACTAACTATGTTACTTGAAAAGGTGTTATTTTCATTTGAACAAATTAATGTGATGATTTTTTTCAGGAATTGAAAAGAAGATTGGTGAATGCTCCAGTTTTGGCACTACTTTCTAGAAATGGTGAGTTTTTTTATCTATAATAATGATTAATTAAAAGGAAATGGTTGTGTCCTTATGTAGAATGATTAGGTAATTTATTATGCTTCATGCCATTTGAATCCTCATGAGTTAAATTTACCTAAAAATGATTTTGTATTATCTTCTGTTTTTTTTCTTTAATAATATAATGACATCATTTGTATAGGGTAAAATGTGAAATATATACTGGCCACAAAAGTTTGAAGTATGTATTCACTCAGAAGTAATTTATCACGAGACAGAGGAGATGGTTGGAAATAATCAAGGATTATGATTTTATGATCCTTTACCATCTGGGAAAAGAAAATAAAGTTGAAGATTCTTTGAGTCGAAAAGGTAATACTTCATCAACCATGCTATGTTTGGAACGAGATACTTTGGTTTTTGATTTGATGAACTTTGGAATAGAATTTGTTGGTTCATGAAATTCTCTTATTTTGTTTCAGGTGTCAGTGAAATCATCTCTATCAGATTTAATAAAGAAAGCGTAGAAGGAAGACAGTGAGTTGCAGAAAAAGGTAGGGTTGGTTCAGAAGGGCAAGTTGCCTGAATTTAACATTTATAATGATTGTGTTTTGAGGTTTGGGAAATGATTATGTGTGCCTTGTGATTCAAAGTAGAAGAATGAGTTGTTATGTGAAGCTCAAAGTTCCCCGTTTTCAGTTCATCCTGGCATTACTAAGATGTACAAAGATCATCAGGAGTATTACTAGTGGGATGGAATTAAAAGAGATATTGCTGATTTTATTGTGAAGTGTTTGGCTTGTCAATAGGTTAAAGAAGGGTGGAAGTTACCGAAAGGGATTCTTCTGTCTTTATCGGTGCCAGAGTGGAAATGGGATAATATATCCATGGACTTCTTTGTGTGATTACCAAAGACATCTTGAGGTAATAATGAAATCTGGGTTATTATTGATCGGTTGACTAAATATTTTCATTTACTTCCAATTTGAGATACTTTGTCTCTAGATCTACTTTCCCGGTTGCATGGTGTTACCCTCTCTAGTGTATCTAATCGTGATCTCAGTTTTACTTCTATCTTTTGGAAAGGCCTTCAGAATTCATTGGGTACTGAATTAAATTTCAGTACAGCTTTTCATCCTCAATCAAATGGGCAGTCAGAACAAAAAATTCAAACATTGGTGGATATTCTATGTGCTTGTTCATTGGATTACCTTGGATGTTAGTACCAACATATTTATTTGGTTTAATTTTCTTATAATAATAGTTTTATTCCAGTATACAGATGGCTCCATTTGAGGCATTATATGGGAAGAGATTTTAAACTCTGTCTTTTTGGGAAGAATTAGGTGAAAGGAAACTAATGGGACCAGAATTTGAAGAAGATATGGTAGAAAAAGGTTTAGTTGATTCAAAAGCACAAGAGAACAACTCAGATCAGGTAGAAAATTTATGCGAATAATCTAAGTAATGATATTTATTTTGAGGTAGCTGATCATGTATTTCTCAAAGTTTTTCCACGGAAAAGAGTGATTTGTTTTGGTATGAAGGAAATGTTGATTCTGAGGTTCATTGGACCCTACGAAATCTTAGAGAGAGTTGGATCAGTTGTGTACATAGTGGCTTTACCTCCACGTTTATCCCAGGTACACAATGTTTTTCATGTTTCAATGTTGATAAAGTATATGCTAGATCCATATCATGTTTTAAGTATAGAGGTAGTTCAGTTGGACGAGAATATATTTTATGAGGAACAACCATTCCAGATTCTTGACCATAGAGAGAAAGTGTTGCAAAATAAGGTAATTCACCAGGTAAAGGATTTTTGAAAAATCCATATGGTCGAAGAGGCAACATGGGAATCTAAAAATTCTATGAGGGATAAATACAACCATTTATTTGATAATTGAATAAAATTGTGAGGATGCAAATTCCAAAAGGGGGGAAGGTTGTAACATCCCAGGTAAATAAAGAAATAATACATTTTCATTTTAATTAATATTTTGTGAACTAAATTCGAATTTTTATTTAATGGGGTTTCTATGTGCAATGGCGTACTAGATACTCAACAACATGCTTCTTTTAAATCTTACATTGCATAATAATAATATAATATTATTATTTTATATGGTACTTAACACGTAGCCATTGTATTAGTGGAAATGAACAAAACTACCAAAAATATGATTATAAATTTTTGTTTAATGTTTTTACATTTATCCAATAAAAGTTAGATGCTTAAAATGTGAATGAATATACTTTTAACCATAACTTACTTTAAAAGGTTGATTTACCACCTTTTGATGGAAAACACTATTTAAATCTAGTTTTGGTCACTTTTATATGTTCTATTGGACCAAATAAAATTATTCTTTAGAATAGAGACATCAAAATTCACTTTGGGTAAAAAATTTGTATTTTTCTAATAAAATTCAATTTTTGATGAATAGTGGAAAATAATGTATTTTAATTCAAAACGACATTTTAGTATAGTGTATTTATATGGTTAGATTATCTTTTTAATTGGTTTTAAAGTGTTATTAGATTATATTTTTACCATCTAATCCAATTTTGTTCATTAGAATTAATTTCTGATTGAAATTTGACATAAACAAGTGTCAATATTTTGACAGTTAATATTTCTTAAAAAACGCGTTTTTTTGTTTTAAAAATGGGAATTAATATTAAATTAATTAATAAAAAATATACGTTTTGAATTTTGTAATATATAAATCATGTTTTAATTCGGAATATTAAATATATCATAGGCTGAATTTTGGGTATTTTCTGGAAAAAACATCATTTTTTTATGAATTGTGAAACCACTTAGTTGTAGTTAAAAACTGTCTTTCTATTTTAAATAAAATTTTACCACTTCTAAGAATATAATTTTTAAAATACAACACACATGGTTGTTATTATTAATTAATATTTGGTTCAATAAGATGAAATTAATTTTTGGGGAATAGTAACTTTTGACTTTTATTTATCGCGGTTAAATATATATAGGGTAATTCAAGGTAAAAAGAGTATCATAATAATACCAAATTACCTTTACACATGTCCTAAACTTATTGGATGAGTCATGGACAACCATGGCCATCCTTGGGTCTATTTTTGGACCACATGGAGCCACTTGAGAGTGACAATGACACTTTATATTAATTATTATAAAGTAAGGACAAAAATGACATAAACAAATATTTTTTAGTAAAGTAATTTTTACATGGGGTTATTTAAGTTATATTTAAACTATAAATATTAGTTGGAAAGATAAAACAATTTCCTACATCATGGTATTTGTTTTATGATTTTTAGACATCAAATCAATAAAATTATTTATGACACAATAATGATGAAGTGTTTACCTCATTAATAAATGATTTAAATAAATAATATTATAAAGATATGACAATATCCAAAACAAGTCCAATTCTTATTTTATGATTTTATTTCAAACAATACTCATCTTATCTTAGACATTAATAAAATTTTCATATTTGGAAATCTAAAATCGTTATATAATAAAATAATATTTCCACACTTTCCTAAAGAGCACCACCCCCTTATAAAAATCCCTCAACTCTAACCCATTCCTCACACATCTAAAGCCCCTTGGATCATTTAACCTCTACCCAATTAATCTCCCTAAATCCCTCTCATATTTTTATAATCCTTAACTTTGGTAAAAGTCCCTTCAATAAGTCCTTTTGGTTCAAACCAAAGGAAGTTACCCGAATTAAAGATAACGGTTTCTCTTAAATTATTTTCTTTTATTTTACTTCTCCAACAAATAAACTCTTTTTATTATTTTATTTAATAAAAACAACAGTATCCTAAATATAATATGATATTTTTATGAAATGTATTAAAACTACACTTTCACACTCCTCAATCTAACGGGTAAAGATCATCCTGTTTCTGTGGATGGAAAACTAACGCCTCCGGAAACGATGATTATTCAATTATCTCATACCACCTCTCATAGTGGCCATTAAGATGGTTCTGTATTTATATATGATATATATTATGTTTATTCTTTCATTATGCTTCTTTATTTTCCATTTATATCCTTACCTTTTTTGTTTCCATTATGTGTAAACGTGATAATTTCATTTTAGGAAGTGCGGACTACCGCCCCCTCAAAGTTATTTGACTCATTAATTCCATATGTGGGACATATAAAAGTTGGAGTTAATGATATTATATATGATATTATACAGTAATTATAATATACCTATGTATCAATATGTTTTAATTCCATTAAAATAAGAAATAGAAATGAAAGAAGTGTTCATGCGTACGTACGAATTACCGTCTCCATGAACGGTGCATTTCATTTCTTACCTCTAAATGTTTGTAATGTTATAAATATATATATATACTGGATATATATGATATATATGATATCTAAATTATTAATAGAATTTTTGATATAAGGAAATTTTGACCACGTGAACGAATTTTAATTATAAGAAGTTCATTTTTTACTCAAGTACCAAATATCGAAAAAATGACCATTATTGACTTAAATGATTAAATAATGTTTATAAAATTGTAATAATTTATATGAAAGGAATAATAAACCAGAAAAATGTTCCTAATCAAGTAGAAATTAACATTAGTTTATTATTCATGAGATTAAAGAATGAACGTGTAATGTCATACATGAGGTAAGAGACTTCGTCTCAATCTTTTTCATTGATGAATATTTTGATTTAATACACGAATTTATTTTATATGATGTATAAACACCTTTTAATTTTCATTTAATTCAAAGGGAATCTTTTTCTACAAATCTCTTTTAAAAATGACAAAAAAAGAATGTTTATTTTTAATATAAGCGGCGACAACAACCTTTCCATCGCTGCGAGTATTATTTGATCTTTGGCTTCCTTAACATGTCGTAATGTTTTTCAAAGGAAATTAAATACCATATACTCTTTTATGTATTTTAGTATTAAAAATGATTTTTATAATGAGTTTTTTTGTTAATATATTTAAATAATATATTGTGATTGAAATGTGGAAATTTAATCTTTCTTTTATGTTTGTTTTAAGTGTTATAAATATGTTATGGTTCTTTGGCATTGTTATGTATATGGGTGGTTACGTGATAAACCAGGGCGGGTGAGCCCAAGGGAGATCTCCAATGCATTGGGTAACATGATAGAGGTTAAAGTGAATGTTTCTACTATGATATTTAGGGAATATATTGTGCTGGGTATTCCAAATGTAACTCTCTATAGAGTTGTGAAAGCTACAACGTAAGTATGTTATGGATGCTACAAGTTAGCTTTATGATTTGTTTTAACTATGTAAATGTTATGGTTTCATTAGATATGTTAAAGATCTTATGTTATGTATGTAATGATGAACTAATGTTTTCTTTCTTTGTTTTATAACCCTTACTGTGCTCTTTATGCTCATCCCAAGTTTTGAAATGTATTTCATGGGACTAAAAAATGAATAGGGTCAATGATGGAATCAAGGAAAAGTCATGTTGTCTTGAACATGGGACTAGACATGACTCTTTTTTTTCAACAGTTTTTATTTTTTGAAAAAATGGAAACTGAGTAGAAGTTTCTACCGTGTAATTTTTGAGAGGTTATGCAATTGTTGTGGCCTAATTCTCTAAAACTCTAAACCTTAAAAGATCCTCAATATGAATTATTCTTTTAATTAAAGATTTTTTAATGTTTAAGGTCGGGTCCTTATAATTCTAGAAGAGCCACATACATGATCTATTGAAAACATGAATACATCTTTAATTAAAACTTCATATTATTTTATCAAATGATTAGTGTGCATCCATTTTGAAAGAAATGGGTAATTGAATTTAACTCCATCTTTATACTCTTTAACATCATATGAACCTATGTTTCTTGAACTACTCTGTGTATCAGTCATCCTATAATGGGTAACAATGATCATTTTGGATGACTAATGCTCAGATCAGTTTATGAATCAATGAATAGATAGGGGATTTGTCTCATGTAACAAAATGAAATAATAATTGTTCATGAGATGAAGCTAATGAGGAAGCCAGATGTCTCCTTAAAACAGTTTAAATTAACACATCTTAATTTAAAATTTCAAATATCAAATCAAAATGCTAAAAGGACCCTAACACTACTATGAGGACATAAACTCATCCACACTAAGTTGCATTGACTCTAATCTATGCTAATAGTCATTTTCCATCACCTATATCTCAATATAGATCACTATATCCACTGAGGTTCATGTGTAGGGTTTGAGAAAAAGATAAGACGTAAATAATAACAGGGCCCCTAAAATATATAGCAATGCATATATTTTAGTATATTTTCATTATAGTAACACTCAAAAAACAGACACGTGTAATGTCATTGTGTACTAACCAGAACACCATGGTAATCAAATGTACTGACTTCATTTTGTAGGGGCCAAGATATTTGACCTAAAATACCTAAAATTCATGATTATACCTTAGAGATAACCATCATATGTACCTATTATATCCAAATAATTAAATGGTTATTACATTTCCATTTTTCTTAGGATGTGAAGTTAGGATATGGGGATGTCATAACAAAGTTGGTTCCTTAAGGGAAGAACCTCATAATGAGTTCCACAATACATTAGTCAAAAATATCATCTAAAATACCATAAAGATTAATAAAAAAACACAAATTACATACCACCCTCACCCTAGTCCTCGATGAATCACTAACAAGTTTATAGTAATTTACATTCTAGCCTATCACACCTAGCCCTCAAATAATATCCCTTATATTCTAATATCTGATTAAAATTATATTTATCACATCCACAAATGTATTTTTTGTATAAAAAATTTGTAATCATAAATTTAAAGGTATATAAAAAATCATTCAAAACATATTCAGTTATTATTGAATGAAAATATTATAAGGAAATATTTCTCAAAACATAACAAAAAAAAGTTATATATTACATTTAATACAATTATTTAAAAAAAATTACTCTTTAGAAAGAATTATTAGACATGTAACCAAAAGAACAAGTTATTAAATCGGTAAAAAAATGTATAAAATGATAAAAAAAATACTTACTAAATAAAAGTAATAAAATCTTTCAATTTATTATAATATAAATATTCATAATTTTTTATAAATTTATATTGGTTAATTTTATAATATAAATATTTTTAAAACTGTATTTGTGTATGATTACTATAAAATAATATGAATAATATATTTATCCTATCAACATATATATATATATTATGAAACATTTTATTTAAAAAATAAAATATTAATTACATATATAAAAACTATAACTAATTTGGTATTATAAACATAAACTTCCATAATCAGATAACATAACATGATAATCACTTAAATTTTTATATTATATCATGTGTAATGTATAATAATTGATGAAGAATATATATAACACATGTTTTCTCAAATCTAACATAATTAAAACCTAACACTTATTATTTTTGAAAAATATCATTATCCCATGTATCCTCTAAACAAACACATATTCAGAAATAACCTAAATTAAATTTTAATTTTGGATTTTAACATATTAATTTTCAAAAATATACTTTACCTTCCATCAAAACATACCACCAACCATAATGTAATCCTAGTAAACACTTTTCCATTTACCTAGCATGAATATATCAATTCAGTTTTGGTAAAATTTACTACAATAAAAAATATAATTTAATTTTTCTAAGAATCATGAAATTTTTTATTAATTTTTACATGTTTAACTTAACACCTTTAATTATTCTTACATGCAGTATATTATCATCTCATTTCTAAATAATATATTCATAATATAAAATTATATAATTATTTTTAATAACTTTTTTACAAATAACAAAACACAATCAAATGAATGAAAATATATACGAACCAACATAAAATTATATCATTTTAAGAGATAGGAACAAAATCAATTTATTCATTCAACTATATGACCTGTGCGACAAAAATAACCTAATAATAATTAAATGAAAATATGTATCAATAATTCTATGATAATTTATAAAGATTATTTGGTCAATAAATACACATATATTCATAATTATTCTAATTGTATTAAAAAAAATTCATCTTCATGTGAATGAAATTTTGTGGAAACAAGATTCAAATAATAAAAATCAACACTATATAAATGTTAATGAGAAATAATAATAAAAACATCAATAAAATCACCATCAATTGCAATAGGGGATGTAAATGTAGTTTAATGTGATCTAATATGAATCTAGAATGAGATTATAGAGTAGGGTTGTCATTGTGTAGGTACAGGTAAGTGAGAGAGAGAGAGATATGTAGTGTTATTCATGGTTAAGAACATCACAAAAATTAAAATCTTTGAATCGAAACAAGCAACCAATGAGATAGGAAAAGGAAAAAATAACATACCTTGGAGTGTAAGGTAATACATATATGGGAGAAACCTCATTATGATGAGTAAGAATAAATATTTATAGATACTCCTTGTAACTATAACTCTCGTGATGTCTTATTATCCTACACTTCGTTCCTCTGTGATGCCTTAGTTGTGTCAATGGTCGCACCTCGGTCCATCTACCACTAAAGGGGGAGGGATGTCTTTCATTCTCTATGGATGAACATCACTCATTATTTTTCTTTTATAATCTGGACTCTATTATCTTGTTTCCCTACATTTTTATCATCCGTAATGTTCCAGACCTGCTTGAGGGTTTTCTAGTTATACTGATCTTGACATAAAAATTCATAGCTACTTCATCTCACCTCATCCTGAATCTAGTCGCATGACTCAAGAATCAATGACCTTCACTAGACATGTTTGATGGATTTATTTTTTGTTTGGAAGGTTTTAAAAATAGAGATATTGTTGGCCTTCTCGATATCATGGATTTTCTGATTCTATTTGCTTCAGAGAGTGATATGATCTTATCCTGGTCCAGTGCTCCTCACTTATTCGATGGATCTTGATTATTATTGTTCAAATGGTCATATTATTTTCTTATAAACTGGTATTATCCTACTATAGAGAGTTGGGTTAGTTTTCCTCAGCATCCACTCACTTTCTAGAATCCCTCTTTTATCTGAATGTTAGGTAATTTAGTAGGTTGATTTTGGTGCCTGGATAGTAGGACAAGGGTTATTTTACACTAAGTCTATCCATGAATATGCATTGAAGTTGATGTTTCAAAAGGTCTAGTTGACTTCGTGTAGATTGTTTTAGTTGAGGAATTTCATTATAAGAAACCCATTAACTTTAAAACATGGGATTATTTCTTCTCTTCGTGTAACAAACTGGGTCACTAGAAGGTAGTGTGTAGGTGTGGGTTTGGAAACCACATCCAGTAAAAGGAGGTAGAGGGGTTGGGTTCTCTTGATTGTAATCCCCTCCTTGTTAAACAGAGTGAAAATCTATGTACTAAAAACTAGGATTCGAGAGTTGAGGAAATTGTTTAAATATTGTTTCTTTATTTTTATATTCTCAAGTTGATAGAGCTGACCACAAGAGGCCATAGATCCATGCATTCTTCTTTATTTTCTATGATAATTATGGCTGGAGGGGTGGTTCTTGGCCAAGTGACCGAGAAACACTAATATCACGATGGTAACGATATTCCAGCTGATGCGAGGGTGCTCTAAGAGATAAATAACAATACTAAGAATGTGGTAGTGTCTCTGAATTTTGGGTTCCTAAGAAATGTGTATATTATAAGTCCCTATTGATCTATAACAGTTTCTTGAAACGAAATGAGGTTGGAAAGGAGAATGGGGATACTTAAGGAAGGGAAACCATCTTTCCCAAATAGATGTGAAAATAGGTCAGTTTTGGACTTTTGAAAGATGAGGAACCATGTGATAAATATGGGGATTCCATGCCAGATAAGGACTATAAACAAGACCCTTTGGTTGGGATGGTTCAAGGATAGGGAAATAAGGGAACATCATGGAAATAAATGTTTTAGTTCTCAAGGTGGGAAAAATAAAGACCCCATATGGATTATTCAAACACCCTAAAGATAATAGCAACCAGATCACCAGGAATGACAACATTTAAGTGTACATAAGTTATACTATGGGTATCTTCACTGAAGAAAGGTGTAAAATTGGCCCCCAAAAAGGCACACATGAAGAATTACCTATAGGATTGCATAACTTTTGCAGGCATAACTGAGGTTAAGGAGTATAAAATTTTGGATGATGGCTCAGATATGGAGGGATTAAAATTAGGATTGGTGAGGAATAAATACTTGGAACTAGTTCAACATTCCAAGGAGGGAACGTTCGGGTTGTTAGGAATGTAGAATTGAATTGGTTAATCATCATTGATGATCATTTCTGGATCATGGTGGGCAGTAGATGCAAAGGTCATGGATAAATCATGGGACATGCAAATACACTCTGACGATGAAATACTTGAGAATGTATTAAATTTTCATGCTTCTAGTAAGTATGAGTAAAAAATACATGTGTGACCGAATCAAGTGGAGAAAATCTTGAAGTAGGTTCATCAGATTGAAAAGAAACATTTAATTATGACTAGAGGATTGAATGATAAGAAGATAACAGCAGAGGATTTCTTGCAAGCGTGGGAAAAATTGTCCTACCAATTCCAAGATAATGTTAAAGATGACGAGAATAAAGCAGTAAGAGATATTTCTTATAAATGGTATAGGGAGGTCACATCTAATAAGATTAGGTTGGCCTTTATTAATTTTTTATCTACTGTTGCATTTGATTCACCTTCTTCAACTTGAAGTTTTCACACTTTTTCAATATAAGTGTTTATAATAAAAATTTAACTTAGTAGTATTAACATACCTCAGAATCTAGCCTTGATTTTTCTGAGAGAATATAGAGGAGTATCACTGTCATTAGGGGAGTTCCGCAAGATTTTGAGAATCACAACTAAATGAGTCATAGTGAGGGGGATTTTAAATAGATCCGAGACACTTTTATTAGTGTTTTAAAAATGTACTGATAAAGATCTTTTTGATCAGCACTAGATTGATAAGCACATATAAAGGAAAATTTATCAATACTTTTTTATCGCCCTTATAATGAACCTTTTTCATTGCTAAAACAATAGTGTTGATAAAGGATTTATAATTATAATTATAAATAAATGAATTTTTAAATATATATATTTAAAATAATTATATATATATATATTATAATTTTATAATTATTTAAATATAAAAATAATTATTTATAATTACAATAAAACCTTTAAAATAAATTAATTATATTTATAAATATATAATGTAATAAATATAGGAAATTTTCATTTATAAATAAATTTAAAATTAATTATTTTTAACTAATTATTTTTACTTATAAATATATTTATATGATTATATATATTTAAATATATATATATTAAATATATATAAATATTAATATAGTAAATATATTATTTATTTTACTATATATAACATTATATATATTAATATAAATATATATATACATAATTAATTAATAATTATATATAAATATAAATATATTCATTAGTTAGATATATTTATTAGAATTTTATCATTATTTAAATATATAACTATTTTTTTAAATATATGAATAATAAATTAAAAAAAATAAAAATAAAAAATAAAATAAAATTATATATATATATCCCCCAGGGTGAAACTCCATGGTAGCTGCCCTAATGGGTCTCGGTGAGGTAATGAGTTTGATCCTTGTCGAGTACATCTCTGTATTGTATGTTGTCTGCTTTTATTTGTAATGTAACCCCTTTCATCGAATAAACTAAGGTTTGGACCTCAAATTATATATATACATATACATTATAAATATAAATATAAATATAAATATAGTAAATTTGTTATTTAAATAAATTTATCATAAATTTATAATTATTTAAATATTTATAATTATTTAGGTATAATTTTATGAATACTTTTCTAGAAATAAAATTTATTTATTTATAATAATTATAAAGATATAAAATTGCAAATAAAGTAAATATAGATTTATAAATACATTTATTCATAAATACTTATTTACTAATATATTTTTAACATTATTAATGTATATATAATCTTAAGTACATGCATTTTAAAAACTAGAGAAATTGAATAATTATAAAAGAGTAGAATTTACAAATACTGAAAAAATAGATATAATTTATTATTTAAATATAAATTATTAAAAAAAATATGGAGATATATTAACATTAACGATGAATACGTATTGAAAATACTAAAAAATACTAAATTAATATATATATATATATAAATAATAGAAAATGATTAAATTTAATAATAAAATAAAAAATAAAAAATAAAAATATTAAAAATGGATAAACAATACCAAAATATAAGATTATTATAAAAATAAAAATAAAAATAACCTATTAAAAACATAATATATTAAATATTTAATCTCATAATGAAATTGTAAAATATACAAAGATTTATATAAATTGCATAAATATTATGTGTACATGTTTCTATATAAGATTCCATTAATTTCATAAATATTAGTGTGTGTTCATTGTATATAAAAATGTATTAATTATGTATATGTATATGAAATCAATGTAACAAAATCTGGTTAATATATGTTCAATCTTTAAATCAAACGACATTAAAATTGAAAAACACATTAATGAGTTTTTAATTATTACATTTTATTCATTTTTATATATTTATAATTAATTTATATTATTTATTACAATTTATAAATAATATATATATATATATATATTATACTTACTCATTTTAATTAATTATTGTTTCATTAATAAATTTTCAAATAATTTTTTAATTTATTCATTTTTAATCGTTCTGTTTAATTATTACAATTTAATAATTTTAATTTTTTTAATTATAAAAAATTATTAATTTTAAATATATATATATTTAACATATAATATTTATTAATATTTAAAAAATATATATATGTATATTAAATTATTCATTTTTAACGATAATTATTTTATTAATAAATCATTTAATATTTTTCTTAATTCACCACTTTTTAATTTTATTATTTTTACATATCTATATCTTTAATATAATCAATTTATTAATTTTATAATTTATATATATGTATGTTTAATTTATTCATTTTTATCAATAATTATTTATTTAATAAAATTGTTAATATTTTTTAAATGTTTATTTGTTTAATTATATCATTTTATTTAGGACCATTATCAGTTCTAAAAGAGTTTTCATAAAGGCTACCCTTTACTATTGCTAAAAAATAAATAGATGATAAAGGGTTCCCAATATCATCTCTAAAAATAAAGTGTTAATAAAGGTCATGTTTATCAGTGTTTTTTTCTAGCACTGATAAAGGTTGGCACTGTTAAAGACCTATTTTTTAGTATTTATTTTTATTTATATTTTATATTCCCACCACTTTTCTCCTTTATATTTGGAGACCTATGTAAAATATTATGACATACGGACTCCATTTTTTCCCATTCCACTTCTTAAAATGAATTTTAAATCTACATTTTATGATGTGGGTTTTAAAACTATATTAGAAAAATATTAAAAAGGGGTTTCCCTTAATGTCCATATTTTAATCTTCCACTCCACATATCCTTAATATAACCTTTATATATATTTCATATCTATATTATTGAATATTATTTTAAAAAATAAAAATTTTCAAAATTTTTCACTTATCCTTTTCTGAATGTGACCCATTACATTGTCTATTACAATTATGGTAAAAAAAATTTATAAAAACATTTTTACAGTTTGGTTTCCATTTTCCACATTATATTTAAAATATCAATCTAATTTTGAGTAATTTTTGATAAATCACCATCTAAATTCTCTTATGAAATATTTCTAGGGGTGATTTGAATTTTGTGTATTAGTTTGTCCATTTTTTGGCCCTTTTTATGTGATATCATTCAAAGTGTTCTTTTTAGGCATGTGTTTTTCATCTATATCAAATTCCCTTTAAATATTCTATATTTCACTAATGATATACCCTAATTATATAATCTACCTTCTTTAATTGGATGTCTTTTGATCATATAATTATATTTATTGGTCAGTAAAATTGTTAACAAAACATTATACCCCTTACTCTATATAGTTTTATTTTGATGGATACTTACATAGAGATCTTTTCCATTTATTGAGTGGAGAAAAATGAACAATTTATATAATTTTTATTTGAATATGTATGTTTATTAATTACTAATGAATTTATATATATATATATTAGTTCATCAATTTCTATATATAATGAATTAATTGGGATTAATTTGTGAAGGTTGTTCAAATAATAACCCCTCGATGCATCAATGGGTCTCATGAGACAATCTAGCATGGGTATTTGATGAAATCCTTACGTATTTATTTAGGATTCCTTGGAACTAGTACATGATGGTAATAATATTATGTCTAACATTATTCATTACGAATCCATTTTTTTCTATTAATGTTATTATTTATATTGTTATTTCATCTATGGATTTATTTCAAGTTAATGCATTTAGTTATATTAAATTATTCGATTATTATTTACTTCTTGATATATTATCCATACATTATTTATTATGTGATAAAATTCTCTTATATTCATTCCCTTAACGAGTAATTGAGATCACCCTACTTATTTTTTCATTTCCCAAAGTTTTATAAAAATGTATTACACATGATATTTCTAGAAGAATAGCATATGTAGAATATTTATAGGAGATATTGAATATTTATTATGGATTAAGCAGTTTTCTTTTGTAGTGGAAAATATATCCATTTTTTATAAAGACATAGGCTACATTAGTTAACTATGTATCATAATTGTCTATAATATAATCCTAAAAGGACTTGGGAATGTATGTAATGAAATATATTCTATAAATCATCTAATTATGGGGAATTTACATGTAATCAATCAAAATGGATATTAGATAATCAGTTAGATAACCTTATATATTAGGATTTTATTGATTTAGGATAATTTAAGAGTTATAAATATCATCTATGGTTGATAATTTATGTTTTCTCATAATTTTAAAGTTATAGATAACCCTTTAGGTTAGTTGTGGTAACAATGAATAATTTATGTTATTTAGGAATTAAGATGAGATTACTTTAGTTAAAACCCTTGTAATATGTCTATTTATATTAAAATATTCTTAAATTTTGGTAAAGTAATGATTTTGTGGTTCTCATAGAAATTACATCCTTTTTTGGATACTTGAATGTAGATGTGGTTGTGATAAAGGATCAACTTTTTATAATCACATAGAAAAAGGATGTCTGAGTGCCAACACAATTTTCACGTGTTGATTTATAAATAGTATTAAGCTTGAACACCTAGATAGAAATTCATGGGGAATATTCTTTGGAAATTCACATTCTCTTTACTAACCATTATGATGGATTTGAATATATTTAGTTAATGGAACCTAATATTGAATGAAATGGATAAACAATATTGAAACATAGAGATTCATAATTAAGGTTTAGAATGACATTAATGATCAGTTATTCTATGTTTATTGTTTCATTTTATGAAATTATTAATTTTTTCACTCCAAAACAATTCTTTTATATATATAATTTCTAGAGGAAGGAAAAACAAAGTAAAAAATGGATCTGATGGGAAATGTAGTGATTGTCCCAATGAGTAATAAAAATAAATTGGAGTTAGTGTGAGGAATATTATGAGTATTCCAAACCAACAATTCTGAATTATGATTAAAAATGTAAACATATATGAATTCAAAAACACACTAAAGAAGAGAAGGATAAAGTCCTATGGAAGTTCGAGTGAAAAAGACAATGAAATAATGAATATTTAGTTTCTTACTTGTCAATAATGTGGGATGAATAACCTAGGTAAATTTTTATAAGGATGTATAATATTTTTTATATGTGGGAATGGAGGATGTAGAGAGACTAATTGAGGAAGAAAAATATAGAGTTTAGTTAACACGATGAAGGGATGTGATGTTCATGCATAGGTACTAATAGTTGTTCAATGTCTTAAATGCAGTGAACTTGGGAATTATCCAAGTCAATTACCTAATAAAAGCACTAAAAAGATGATGAGAATTGACAAACACATAGACAAAGGGTACAAGGAAATACATATGGAATGAAAATTGATAAAGTAGATCATGATAATTAAGTTACACTTATCCACTATTACAGAGACATGTATGTCATTTTGGATATTGATTATAGGGACTCTATTATATATTGGATGTTTTCTAAGAGTACTAAATCACCCCCAATGATTTGGTATTTAATTATTATGAAAAAAATTGATATTTTTAATTATTCTATCCAAATTTAATGTGTGTGGGAATTCACCTAATAAAAATATTTGTATTCATCATTTAGATGAATTTTATGTGATTTTGGAAATGGACTGGTTCTATTCACGTAGAGGAAAACTTAATTCCGAAAATAATAAATTCACATTTCATATCAACCTATTATATTTTATCAATGAATTTTTGATTTTGAATTCCCTTTGGAAGAAAAATTTATAATATGAGTCCTGATACAAAATAATGAGAGTCTATTTTTTTAAATGGTTGTAAAACAAATCAATATTTGGAATATTTTAATTAGTATGGAGTAGATAAATTTTTTGGTACTACCTAAGTTAGTGAGACAAACATAGATTTATAAATTGTATCTGACGTCTTTTTTATCTTTTGGATACAATATAATATTTTCATTAGTATGTGATAATTTAAATTATGAGGATGTAATTTATTTAAGTGGGGAGAATATAATACTCCAATATTTATGATTTAATTCTTATTTAAATAAAACAAGTCGAATAGCTTGTTTCAAACACAAGATCAAACTAAACGAAATTGAGATAATTTTTATTAAGATAGTATTATAATTATTATGTGGTATATGTATAATGTATCCATTGGGTTGGTGGGAATAAATAGATAAAAAGTCATTTTTAAATCTATATATAATGAATAATAAAGGATATATATATATATTAATACTAGATTTATTTTCTTCTTATAAATATTTTTTATGTTATTTAATATTATATTAAAATTAAGTTGAATCACATTTAAAAATTGAAATTAATAAAAATAAAATCATTTTTGATTTAATATGGAAAAATTAACTTCAGATGATTTTTCATATTTATTTTTGAAATAGTTTCTTTTAAGAAAATAGTGAAAATATATTTTATACCTATACCACAAATTTTAGGACATTTTGAATTACTAAGTATGACTATAAAACTTATAAAAACATTTCATGACCAAATATTCATTTACGAAGTAAATGTTTTTTTAAAAAATATTTTTTATATATTACAAAACCCATGTTTAAGATTTAGAAACATAATTTATTATTTAATCATTCATTAGTCATTTTCTTTTGTCTTTGTATCTAAAAGGAGGAATTTAGTTTATTAGTGTATTAAACACATGTAAATATTATTTTTATTTTAATAAAAAATTAAATTTCCTATAAATCATCAACATTTATAATTATCTCATAATCATAAATTTATGCATAAAAAACACTTTTTCTAGAAAATGTTTTTACGAGTTATATGTGTTAAAAGTAAAAACAAATTTCTATCACTGATTTATTTATTATTAAAAAAAATATTTCACAGTTTTAATCATTAGGTCCAAATTATATAATATTTCTGATTTTATTTTAATTAATTAAATGTTAATTACTTACTTAAAAATTAGTTACCATTGGTAAAAACTAAAAAAGTTAAAAGTGAAATATCTAAGATTAAAAGACGTAAAAATATGTAAAAAACATGTTTAAATTACTTTGTTCTAGGGATTAATATTCTTTACCCATCTTACCACTCCAATTTTTTCTATTATTAGATCCATTTGACCCTTGAATAGTGAATTTTCCTATAATATTATTTCATAAAAGCCACATTCTCCACTTTTAAAAGGATCCTTCACCACCCCACATCTACTAACAAAAAAATACACTTATTTTTAATTAGAAACTATCCAAATAAATACTAAATATTCCTTTCTACATTATAATTATTATGTTCTTAAACAAATACCACCATTCAGTGGCTTAATACTTTTTGAAAAGGAATTTCTAAGAAGTAAAGTAAAAAATCTGAATTACTCATTTTCCATTTCAATTATTTTATTTATTCATCCACATCCTTAATATATATTTTATGAATTTTATTATAATAAAATAATTATTATTAATATATTTAATTTTTTCATTATTATGTAATAATAATTAACTACCCTTTCATTTTACTTAGAAAAAAATGTCACCATGCAAACAGGCAGACTACCGACTCCATGAACTAAATGTTTGATTTTTCATCACCAACTACATGGATGGTTTATAAAGGGTATTTAATAGATTAATATTATATTTTTATTCCTATTAATATTCTTTAATTATTATCAATTCCATATATTTCTCTCATTCTATGGAAAATGAATGTGTCGCCTATATGTACGTGAGAACTGCCACCTACATGAAGGTGACACATTTTTTTATATAGCCTTTTTTTATTTATCTATATCTATTAAAATATGATTATGAACCCTAAATAAAAATAATAATATAATTATTCTTATTTTATAAATATATTATGATTAAATAATCACTTACTAAACCAAACTCACTCATAGAGTATAACTTGTTATTATTTGTGTCAGTTTAGCCACCTACTTAGACAATGATATAACTTTTTATAAGTGATGAATATGGAATATTACCAGTGGGAGTAATTATAAATTAAGGGTAAAATAATGTTTGGTTTATGGTTTTGTAATTATTATATTAATATTAAATTTATTATTATTGTATCACCCTTCGATCATTAAAATTACCGAAATTAACTTATCACCAACTTCATCATCATCAGAAATCCTAACCAAACAAATTATGAAATAAAAATAATAAATTCTAATTCATTATAAAAAATCTATAAAAGTACCAATAATTATCTTATATTTATGATATTTTAATCCATAAATAATAACTTACATTTGCATTATTAAACCAATACTAAACAAAAAATAAAAACTAATAACCCCTGATGATGAAATTAAAATATAACTAAATGATAAATTTATAATAAATTATTATAAATAAAATTTATATTTATAAAAAATTTAATTAAATAGGTGATTAAGATATTTATTTTTGTTATAAAGGATGTTAGATCATTTTTAGCTAAGCATAATTAAAGGTAAGGGGGTTTCGTCTTAATTTTAATTCATTGAGATATGATTTGTATTCACCAATTGTTTCCTTTTTTGTTGTATATAATTCCCATGGATATATTATATCATAAATTTTAATAATGTTTTTTGGTTTTATATATCCTTCTCAATTTATAACTTTCACTGGTTTTCAATTCTAAATATATCGATGATGTAAGGGTTTTTATTAAATACATTTCTCTTCATTGAATTATGTTTTTATTGTTGAAATTTATTATTATACATCAGGTATATTAATCTATATTATTTTATTATGTGTGACTTCTTGATTATATTAATGGTATTTAAAATTAATTTCATGAATCCCTTCTAAAAATTCAATTAATTCAACTGTTACCAAATCATTCTGGGTCATTTATAACTCAATTGCATTTCCTTTAATTATAATGATTGTTATTGAACCCCATTATTATAATATGAATTATTTTATCATATGATTTTATTAAATTTTATTTCCAATTTAGTTTATTGATTTATAATTATTTCTCATAAACATCTTTATGAAGTATCCCAACTTAAATGATTATGATATTCATATGGGATTTTTCATCTCTGACTTCATTTCTTTGGGTCATAATTTTACTTATTAGAAATCATTCTTCTAAGTCATATATATTATTCCATTTCCTATTTTATATTATATTAACCCTTATCTTTCTATGGAATGAGTCATTTTTAATTGAAACCCACTTCTCTAAGTAATGCCTTTCTATTTAAAATATAGCATTGTTAATAATAATTCCTATTATTTAAAAAGTTTATTTCTCTTCCATATATATATATATATTCTCTTACAACCAATATTATGCTTTAAATATTAAATCCCATTTATATTTAATCTAATTAATACATAACTTTTCACCTTTCTAATTTTCAAAATGATGTTTAATTATGCTTTTTTGATTATGTGGGGTTTGAAAAGGTATTTTTCAAAATATTTAAAAGGTATTTTCATTTGATGTAAATTTTTATATCTTCCACCCTACATTTATTCAAGATAATCTTTATGCATTTTTAAGGGATCCATTATTGATTTTTTTTTAAAATATTTTTTTGAATGCTTTCAATTCACTTTTTTGATAATTATTTTTGACTCTAACCCATAACATTATATTTTACAAATATAGCAAAAACATTTTCTAAAAACTATTTTTTTATTTGGATTCCATTTTCCACTTTGTCTAAATGTACACATATTTTTTTGGAGTAATGTTTAATAAATACATCCTTAAATTACATTGTGAAATATTCCTTCGTGTGATTTAATTTTGGGTATCAACTGATCTAATTCTTTATCTTTTCAGTATATAATTACATTTAAAATTTTATTTTTATTTAATGTTCTTATATATGTCAATATATTTGAAAGACTTAATGATTTACATATTATTTACCAAATGATAACAACCACCTTATTTATCAGGATGACTTATGCTCCAATAATTTTGTGAATTGATTGGGTTAATTATTGAATTAACTGTATAACCATAACTTGATACGATGTTAGTGTGAGAGAAAGTTATATAGAGAACTTTTTTATTTATTTATTGGGAAATGAGAAAAATATTTATACATTATATTTAAATATAAACTTTTATTTATTAATAAGTAATTTTGGTTATGTATTTTATATTTATATTCATTCCTTCACATGAGGTTTTCATTAGACTTAATTGGTTATGGGTGGGGCGCACTATAGCTTCTCAATGAATCAGTAGGTATCATTGGAGAAAATTTCTTGGGAACAAGATGAATACCTTATTAATATAATATTTCTTGTTATGAAGACTTAACAGTAATATTATGATACATGACATTATGCATTTTATCATTATGAAACCATTTTTTGTTATCCATGTAATTTTTTTATTATTATTTCATCCATGGATTTATTTCAAACTCATGTTATCATTTATATTTAATTAATTCATTATCATTTACTTAATTGCATACTATTTATAAATTTTTTATTTTATGATAGATTATGGTATATTCATTCCCTTACATTATATTTGAGATCACCATTATTATGTTTTCATTTTCCTAGGATATATAGAATATTAAAACATAGGAAATGTCTATAAGAATATAATGTTTGAAGAATTTATCGGAGATGTTGGTGACTTATTATAGATTACACAGTTATTAATGTAATGGGAAAATGTCCATTTCATAATAAATAAATGAGTTGTATTATGTTATGATCTCTCTTAATTATCAAAAATATAAACATAAGTGTTCATAAGAATTTATGTAATGAAAATATTTTCTATAAATAATATAAGTATTCGATAGTTACATCTTGGTTATCAAAATAATAATCAGAGAAAAATAATATTCTGTAAATGGGGACATATTTCTATGAGAATAAGACTCTAGAATGAAGAAAAATAGTAGGTTTTTGTATAAATAGATGAAAATTCCCCTGAGAAAAGTATTACCCAATGAGGTATTAGTTTAAGATTACTTAATTATTATTTTACTACTTTTAAATCTTTATAGTAGTTTAATACATTTCTATTTTGGGAATATACATGTTACCTTTGTGATCTATAAACTCTAATGATATGGAAAACTAACTCAAGGCTTGGTCCTTGAGAGATATTACTTGGGCAACTGAATCACTTCACTTTTATTTTATATTATTATCTTCTTATCCTTGATTCTGATGTTGGTTGGTCTGGATGGAGATTAATGATCATCATATTCCCTTCTTCCCAATTATGATTGTTCTCTTACTTATATAAAATATATTATTCCAATTGTATATTTCTCTACACTTCATACGAATGATTTGTTTTGGTCAAAGAATGAACAAAATACAGTGGATTTGGGGTTTGGTATAGTGGTTTTATTAGTTGAGTGTGTTCACTACATATTCACTATAGAGGTGGTGGGGGGCATATGTATAGGAAGGTTTTATAAGTGTATATACTACAAAAATTTAGATAGGGGATAGTAAGCAATGATTGGTAATTATTCAATGACTTGAGAGTATCTTCTAGATAATGAAGTGCCCATGTAGTCTAACATAGGGTGATCTTTCTTCAACCAAACATTTTTCATTAATTTTTTTATTTTTAATTTCAAAATAGTTTAATGTTTTATCCTTACACTATTATAAATATACGGAAAATATTAATTTTTGTGAAGGAAAGTTTGTTTTTAGTCTTAACTCCAGGAAAAGAGAACCTATGGTTATCTCATAAGCTATGTTTATACATTATTTTAAATTTATATTATGATAGCCCTGCTATAATTGATATATAAAACATGGAACTGTTTCTTGGGAGTTTAGAAATTAACATCACTATTTTCTCCCTTTCCTTAATGAATTTCATTATCTAAGAAAAATAAAAATAATAAACACATGGATTTTAAAATCCTTAAACCATCTTAATAATCTTCCTAGTACCAACATTGAATATTGGTTAATAAAATTTTTCCACAATAATATGATAACATCATATTCCCGATATAAAATATGAAGAATAATTTTCATCTATATTATTTTATTTAAAGAATGTTTAAATAGAGGTGTTATAATAAACAAAATAATCTAAATAATAAGAAGTTATATTTGATAGATCAATATTGTATGTAGAGTAACCATTAGAGTATGAATGTGAAACCATTGAAAAACTACCCCAGAACATATAAATAATCCATAGGTGATAACAAAAGAAGTAGAGAAGTTATCTATTCTAAGGAGAAAGTTTTTTTTTATTTTTCTTCTAAATTTATAAAAAGTGAATTGAGAACTCACTACTTTATATATGTTTTTAATAAATCAGTGCTAACATTATAGGACATGGATAAGTTTCTCAAAATTTCTATAGAATATAAGGTATAATGGGTTGAGGAAAAATAGGGGTTTTACATATTAATATTATAAACATGTTCAAAGAATCATATTATATTGAATAAAATATTCATACTGATACCATAGATGTAGATTATTATACTATGGTTTTTTTTATGATATCAAAAAATATGAATTTATAAAAACTAAAATTTAGTATTGCACATCAATACATGATTTGTTAAATAATATTACACTTCATAAATACTAAATGATCAATAATTATAGAGTATTTGGGAATTAGGTACATTACATAACAACTTAAAACAATAAAAACATCATATTTATTTAAAAACATCCTTAACATGCTAATACTTAAAACTACATGGGATAACTTGGTGAAAACAAAAGAAAGGGGTGGGAAATAAATCCCGATGAGAGAATAAACATAGAATAAGGTGATACATTTGTGAAAGTATGAATATCAATGGGTCATAAAAATAGTAGTAATCATAAACATGAATAATGAGACATGATATAGAATTATAATCATAAAATGAAAAATTAGGAAATAACATAAAACATTGCATCCTAAACATAAGTCAAGGATAAACTGCTAAGAAATCATGGAGGAAAAAATACCATAAAGGAATATGGTTCACTCCCAATCCTAACATGATGTAATATGATATTAAACATTACCCAAAGCATTTGAGCTCTATATAATTTTGGGCACATCCATCACATTCATTTCATTCTCTTTCTTAAGTATCCCACATAGACCATACAACATGCATTCACTCATTATCAAAAATTATTCAATGATCACGGAGTATAGAATAAATAAATTTATGTCCAAAATAGAAAATTATAAGTTTATAAAGGTGAAAACCCTTAACAAGAAATTGGTATGATATTCACTACACAATTGGTTTGGAATGGAAAATCGCAGTGATATTTCAATTGCAAAACAACGTCGCCTAAACATTCATAAAAATGGGCTGATGATAGGTAATGTGTTATATAATCACAAATAAATAAAATGTAATGTTATAGGGAAATAGAAAACATATCCCATTAATGGATATTTGAAATTAGAATCATAAGGTAGTGAATAATCGTGAATAAACAAAAGAATCCTAACTACATTTTGTCATAGAAACCGGTGTATATAAAGTTCCATGAGAGGATTAATAAAAGGGAAATGGGGATATAAAAATTTATAAATTAAATATAAATTAAGAGTAATATGGAATAAAATATACCAACACAACCCAATTAAATTTAATAGACATAACATAAAAGAATTGATTGAATGGAAATGAAAAGAGAGAGTTCCCTTACTTGAGTGTGTGACTCAAAATGCTTAGATGGGGCTTCTTGGTATATTTGGGGGAGACTTGGTAGGACTATAAAGAGTATAGGGTAGAGTATGTACATGATATAAGGAGTTTTTGTGAAGATAAATGGGATATTTGGTGGGTTTACATAGGAAAAGATAAAGATTTCATAATTATTTAGGTTTTAGACTCTACATAATAAAATAACCAAAACCCCAAACAATCCCATGGTTTTTTACTAGTGTTTAAAAATAATGGGATTATTTATCGTTATTCTATATGTAAAAGGTCCTAAATTAATAAAATAATTCCCTTGATTTTGTAGAGTCGGTTCATACTCTAAAATAAATTATTCTAAAACAATAAAATATATTAATGGTTTTGGGGAATTCATAATGGATTTATAGTATAAATAAAATAATCATAAAATTAAATTTTTTAAAATCAAACCACATATTATTTCGTTTATACATTTTATAGAATTTATTACATCACTTTTGGGTCATTATGATGTCATAATACTCAACATATATCTATATGGTATTTAATTTTAACCCGAAAAAATAAACTTTCTAAAAAAAATATGAAAATTCACCCTTGGAAAATCTCATCATTATGATTACAAAATTTATGTTCAATTTATCTATATAATTTTATAAATATGTTAATTTTATCTTTTAAAATAAAATCAAAATTGTCTAAGTAATGCCTGGTTTTTTGATAATAACTGTTTTTGAATCCTTATAAAAATTACATTTCACTTCATAAAAAGTATATGATCAATTATATATATGTAATGTTATTTAGTAATAATATTCAATTATAATATTATTTATTTAAAAAATCTATTAATTAATAAAAATTAATTCCTTAATTGTATTTGAATATTAAACAAAATTACTATTTGTGTTTTACTAAATCAAAATAAAAACATTAATAAAAAATAATATGATGAAAATATATTAATTATTCTGTGAAAAATGATTTAAATAATCATAATTATAGGGTCTTGAAATATATCCCTTTAATACACAAGAAAACACATTATGGGAAAGGTGCGTGATGGTGGGGTTTTTATGGGGTGGTTCAGTGAACATAGTTTCTCATGTGATTTCAAATATCCTGAACATATCCCATAAATATTTTTTCTCATGCTTAAGTTGTTGAATCCCGACTTGGTAAATTTCAATGGAGAATCCCAGTGATTCTATCTCCCTTAGAAGATCTTAGAAATGGGCTTCACTGTGTATGATCCTACTAGTTAAGGCAATCCCTTCCTTTGTTTATGTCAATTGGATTTTTTAAAACCCTATATTTATTATAATCAAATGTTCAATAGTAAAATGAATATATTATCAATGGAAAATATAATTAATGTTATTTTAAATCAAATTTTATGTAACAAAAAAATATGTGCATGCATTTTCTATAACCATATTATATAATAAGACATTTAATCAAAAGGGGAATTTTATTTATAAAATTTCAAGTCAATAAATCATTCCCACCATTAAAAAATTCCTCCCTCAAAATTTTCATTCCCCACAATATAATAGATGATAGAAACTCTATTTCATCACTTCATCTAGTTCCTACATCACATCTTCAAACTTGTTGTTTCTCCATAACACTTTGACCAGGTGCGCTGTCTTACTTTGTAGAACATGGTCTCTATGATATAATATCTTAACCAGTTGATCCGCATAGGAATGATCATTATCCAATTATACACCATGTGTATTGATTACATATGATTGGTCTATAATGTTCTCTCTAGAAGAATACTTGGAATAAATTACATACATGAGATAGGTTTAGTGGGAGAATTGGTAGGTGGGCCACCTCTCTAATGTGATCAGGGATCAAAAAGGGACAGATGTATCTTGGAATAAGATTTACCTTCTTCCAAAATTATATAATTTTATTCCAGGGTGATATGTAGTGTAATGACATTTCACCAACGTCAAACTCTATACCACTTCGATGATTTATATTATCGGTCTTCTATTGACTCTGAGGAGCCTTAATATGCTACTCAATGGAATTAACCATTTCCATGATTTCCTCAACCATTACAAGACCTAAAAGTTTTTATTTTCCAACATCATACTAAAATATAGTTGTGATGAACCTTTTACTATAAAGGGCTTCATAGGGGTCTATTTTTATACTCAAGTGGAAAATGTTTTTACAAGAGAACTCGACCAGAGGAATTTGTTGATCTCAACCTTTTTTGACATCAATTAGGTATGACCTCAACATATTCTAATGTTTATGGATAGGATAATCGGTTGAACATCCATTTGATGGTGATAGAACATGACGAAGTTCAAATCAGTATTCAATGAATGTTAGAGAATCTTCCAAAACATAGAGCGGAATATTGGATCTCGATCAAATACAATCAATAGTGGTACTCCAGGTAGCCTTACCTCTTCTCTGATGTATATCTGTGCAAGATGATCCAATATAAAATCCTCTCGAATCATAATGAAGTGTGAATGGTTTTTAAGATGATCCAGCACAATAAATATAGCATTATTTCTTCTTGATGTCTTCAGAATACAAGTAACAAATTCCATGGTGATGTTTTCCCATTTCCATTTATGAATGTGTAATCGTTACATCATCCACATAAATTTTTTTCCTTTCTACTTTCATTTCCTAGCCTACAAGAAATAATATTGTATATTTTTTGATATCCTTCTTCATATTATACCACCAATAATTCTCTTGGATATCACGATACATCATTGTGATTTGTATGTGGATAATGAAGGTTGAGATATGAAACTCATCCTATAGATCTGTCTTTAACTCAATATTTTATGGAACGCATAGTAGTGAATCTAATATTACATCACCTTATTCCTTAACATTAATCTTCATGGATTTGACGTTTATTATATTTTCCAAATTTTTTTGAATTCCTACATCATCTATTTGAGCATCCTTTATCGTTTTTAGAAGGGATGGTTAAAGAATCATTTGTGAAATAATTTATGATCTTTATATCTGTTTTATTACTATATACATCCTTTATAAATCTTATAATATCATATCCCTCTCAATTATCATTAATGATATAATTTTTAGATCATTTCTACTTAGGGAATCTCCCACTTTATTCGATTTACCAGGATGGTGGTGAATTGAGAAATAAATATCCTTGATACGCTTTAACCATTTTCATTGGTTCATATTAAGATATTTTTGTGTGAATATATATTTGAGACTTTTTTAATCCGTATATATTTCACACTTCTCCCCAATTAGATAATGCCTCCATATTTTCAAAGCGACGATCACCATACCCAACTCCAGATCTTGCATTGTATTGTTCTACTGATGAACATTAAACTACCTTGAAGCATAGGCTATGAAATTATCATTCTTAATTAACAAAAAGTGGAATTACCTCTTTGAATAATCCTTGAATACCACAAAAAATCCACACTTGTGGGTAGTGTGAGAACAATAGAAGTGATAGGATTCATTTTTAACTCCGTTAAGATATATTTACATTAATAATTCCAAGAAAATTTAATCTCTTCTATGTTATCTTGGATAGAGGGATTGAAAAATGTGATACATTTCTCAAAAATCAAAAATAATAGTCAGCTACTCCAGTGAAACTATATATATCTACCAAAAATGGTGGCCTTAACCATCATTTAATTTCTTGTGTTATTGAAGTGTCTATATATATGCTATTTCTTATGAAGATATTCACTAACAATGTGAAAACCTTAAACGAGGACACACATTTTTTTTACATTTCACAGATCTTATCCTTCTGAAAGTTCATTAGAATATTTCTTAGATTCTCCTCATTCTAACCCTTTCTTCTAGATTAGATTAAAATATTATATATAAATATTACGAATTATTATTCATGGAAATATCTAAAGAATCTATTAATTATTTTCATGATTATTTATAGAGAATTAATGAGTCCTAGTGTAATTACTTTGAACTCATAATGCCTGTAAGTTGTAAAAAAAGCAGCCTTTGGGATATCCACCTTTTTCACCCAAACATGATAATACACCGACCTCAAATCCACCTTGGAAAATTATTGTGCTCCATGTATATGATTAAAAAAAATTATCAATCCATGGAAGGGGATACTGGTTTTTAATCATGATCATGTTGATATCACCGTAATCAATGTGAATGTGAATTGTCCCATAACTTCTCTTGAAGAAGAGGATCGGTTCACCCCATGGTGAAGAAATTGTTATATTAAACCTTTACCGTGATTTTCATGTAGTTTTTTTTTTCATCTCCTAAAATTCCACACCAACCATTCTATATATAGTTTCGGATAAGAGTAATTCCCCAAGTATAAGATCGATGGAAAAATTAAACCTCTTTTATAAGAAGAAATTTTGTAAATTCATTTGGAAACACATCGTCATATTACCTTACAATAAACATGTCTTTATGGATGATTCATTTATTAGACTCAAAAATTTGATCTAGATACTCTTGATCATAGGTAAATAATATCAACTATTGAGATACTAGTGCTAAATAATATTTGACCTCCTTCTTGAACTTGTACAAAATAAATGGTTGATTCACAATAAAAATCTTGATTTCCTTATTATGGAAATTTATTTTGGATCGATATAAGAAAAGACAATACATGCCAAGAACTGCATCAAATTTCACAAAAGGGAGTATGAAAATGTTTTCTTGGATGTTCAACCCAAAAAATGTGATAGAGGAAGAGTTATATACTTGAGATGAAATAATTTCCCTATTTTCCATTTTCACTGAAATCTCTACTTCCATGCATTGTGGTGGTGTTTGAATAGTTCTAATAAACATTCTTGATATGATGGAACTCATATAACCATAATAATAAAGAATTTTTGATATCCTTTAATGAATAACTCAAGTACCTTCCACCACTTCTTTTTTGGTATCCACCTGAGCATTTGTGATGGAAAAATATCACCCTTATAACATTAAATGTTGATTGTTTTCTTCAAAAACCCTTGGATTAGAGCATTGATTTGGAAAGTTCAAAAGTTCCTCATAGTTAATGAAAAGAAAAGTGCACTGAGGGTTTCTTGAAGAATTATTTTCCTCTATCTTATTAGCAGAATTCTCTTATCTACATTTTTTATTTAGGTTACCTTCCTTCCCACATGTAATGAATTTCCTTTTTCCAGATAGAAAATTTTCCAGGATTTTATTTCATCATTTTAGATAAGTGAGATAATGAAATTTCTTGGAATAATAATATTTATTCATCTGGATTCTTGATTTAAAATCCATTGTCCACTTTTTATCCCCATGATAACCTTGAGATTTGACTATCTATTTCCTAAATTTAAGGGAACATCATACATTTTCTTCTTATCTATTAGTGTCATGGATCACCATTTCTATTTGTAGACTCAGTTTTATCCCACCAAAGAAGTGGTCAACCATTCATTTAGGGGTAACAATAATGATGGTAGTGTATTTTGTAAGTATTGTGAATTTTTCTTCATACGTATTGATATATTAATCATATTTTTTCTTAATGGAGATGAAATCATTTTCCATTTTATGTCGAAGAGTGAGAGGAAAATATTTATCCAAATTTTTCTTACAGAATTCTATCCAACCCATCGATTTGATCTCTTTCTCAAACTTCATATTCTTGATCAATGTTCACCACTAATCAGTTTCTCCCTCTATATGATAAACATGCAGTAAAACCTTATGTAGTTCAAAATATTAATGGATGGAGAATATCTTCTCAATGAAGTTGATCCATTTTTCTTCAATTAAGGGATCATATGATTTATTGAAATTTGGGGTTATTTTTTGCATAATGGACTCAATCACAACTTTTTATCTTTTGGGGAATTTGGGAACTTCTCTATATATAGGTTTCTATTCATAACCTGATTCAGCTAAGAGAGTATCATCATAATGTTCACCATTATTTCTCCCATCATGTTGGGTATCTTGATGGGGTAGTCATCACATTTCACACCGCATTGATTGTATACTAGATTCCTCATATATTCTTTCCATTTTATAGAATATAATAAAAATTATGGATGAGTATTTTTAATAGCAAAAAAGATAATCCAATGATATTAAAGATATAACTTATAAATTACATTTATTTCCTTAATATGTAAATTTATTTGATTTAATCTATGTTATCCATGATCAATTTCCAAGAAAATATTCTTATGGTAATTTTCTTTCATTCCCTTAATAATGATTCATAAATATCTTATGAGTTTTCCATGAATATCCCCTATTATTTTCAAGATATGTGCATATTAAGGCCCATCTTTTTGTACCAGGTTACACCAAATCAAGCCCGACACACCTTGTCGGAGTTGTTTCACCTAGGTACATCTATGATAAAACCATGTCCAATTCTAGTATCCAAAGAGATTTGTAGTTTCTTTATAAAAAACTAATCTATAATTACCGAAATTTAAGGATTTTTTCTTATACTAATTCTTACCCATAAGTATTTCCCTATAGTTTCCTAATTCTAATCTAAAAATTGACTAAACCTTTCCATTGATTCCAACTATAAAAACCGTACTATTTATTAAACTATAATACACAATTTATTATATAAGATTATACATAATGAAAACTGAATGATCGATAATTATACTGTCTTTAGGAATTTGGTATATTACATAACAATTTTAAATTGAAAAAACATTTTATCTATTGAAACACTTCCTTAACATGCTCACACTTAAAACGGCATGGGATAACCTTTTAAAAACATAAAAAATGGGTAATATATAAATACCATTAAGGTAATAAACATGGAATAAGGAGATACATGTTATAAATTAGTCATATAAATGGAAAATAAATAGATTAGGAATCATGAACATTAACAATGAGACAATATAACATGATAGTCATAAAATGAAAAATGTGACGACAACATAAAACACTGCATCATAATCATAGGTCAATGATAAACCACCAAGACATCATGGTGGAAAATTTATTATAAAGGATTCATGTTTACACTCTATTCCAAATAAAGCATAATGATACTAAACATTACCCATTTCATTAGATTTATATATACTTTCAGATGCACCAATCATATTCATTTCATTCTCATGCTTATGTGTACCACATATATCATAAAACATGGATTCATTCATCATCATAATTTATTATTAGATTAATTAGTATGGAATAAATAAATTTAATTCCCCAATTAAAAATAATATGTACATAAAGGTGAACACCCTTGATTGGAAATGTTTATGGTATTCACAACATAATTGGTTTGGCATGGAAAATCATAGTGATATTCCAGTAGTAAAATGGTGTTACTTAAAGATTCCTTAATATAGGTTGATAAGAGAGAAAAGGGTATCTAATAACATAGATATAAAATATCCCATAATAGGTATATGTAAAAACATATCCCAACATTAGTAACCGGAAATAGAAGGCGTAAGATAATGAAGAAAAATGAATAAAGAAAGGAATCCTAACTATATTCTGACGTGGTAATAAGTGTACATAAATGATAATTAGATGATAAATGAGGCTGAAAGAGGGATATAATATTTTTTATATTAAATGAAAATAAATTTAAATATGGAAGAACATGTCTTAACATAATAAAATGGACTTTAAGTTATATAACATAAAGTAAGTGTTTGAATGAAAATTAGAAGAGAGAGATCCCTTACTCAAGTGTGTGCCTAAAAATAATTGAGAGGGCCTTATTAAGTGATTGGGGTGCCTTGGGACGACTATATAGAGATTAGGGAAGTGTTTTAATGTGATCCATGGAGTTTTAGTGAATTTAATGCGATATTGTGTGGGTTTATATAGAAAAATAGAGGTTTTTTTATTATTTAGTTTTTTAACTATACACAATAAAAAACCAAAAACCACAAACCGTCCCATGGTTATTTAGCATGATTCACTCCAAAAGGTTTTTTTTATAATAATTTTAGAATGAAAATTTTCTAAAAAAAATTTCCCTTTCTTATGTGGAGGTGAGTCATACTCTTAAATAAATGATTTTAAAACCTCAAGTATATTAATGGTTTTTAATGATTCATAATAGCTTTATAAAATTAATTAAACTATATTAAAATAACATTATTTTAAATGTAAAACATATATTAGGTCTTGGATACTTGTTATATTATTTATTACATCACTTTTGTGTCATTATGATGTCATAATAATCAAAGTATATTTATATGATATTTAATTTTCACCTGAAAATTTGACCATCACTGAAAATTATGAAAAATTCTATGTTCGATAATTTAAATGTTTCGATTCAAAAAAATATTAATTTTATCTAAATAATGTTTTAAATATATGAATTTTTATTTTTAAAACAAAATTAACATTTATTAAGATCTAATGGATTTTTTTGGAAATAACTGTTTTCGAACACTTAAAAATTACATTTGACATCATAAAAATAACATGGTAATTTATATTTAATAAGTATTATTTAATAATAATATTTTATTAACATAATATTTATTTAAAAATTGCTTTAATTAATTAAAATGAAATCCTTAATTATATTTTAATATTAACCAAAAATACTATTTGTTATTTATTGAATAAAAATAAAAACATTAATAAAATAACAATAATAATATGAATATATATTCATTATTATATAAAAAATAATGTACATAATAATATTACTATATATCCCTTTAATACATCAGAAAACATCATAATGGTAAGGCTCGTGTTGGTGGGACTTTCATGGGGTGGTTCGGTGAACATGGTTTGTGCAATGTTCTCGATGAGCTTAGAATTATCCCATAAATAGTTTCACTCAAGCATAAGTTGTTGGATCTTTTCATGGTCTTGGTCAAGAAAAAATATCATTAATGAAATCTCCCTCAAAATCATTGATAAATGGGATTCTTAGGGTATGATCCAACAGTTTAAGGCTATCACTTCCTTTCTTTAGGTCAATTGGATTTGTTAAGACCCTATATTTATACTAATCGTTTGATCATTATTCAACTACTATATAACCAAAGATAAAGATACATAAAGATATTTTAAATCCAATTGAATATTATAAAAAAATACATGTGTTTTCTATTACCATATTAAATAATTTGAACGTTAATCAAAAGGCAAATTTTATTTATAACAGTTTGGGTAGTTACAGAATTAAATTATTATCTTTCCAATTCTCACAAAAATATTCTGTTCCACTCATTTATACCCTAAAATAAAATAATTATAAGGCCATATGAGAGTTGGGACATTTATTAGATAAAATAAAAGATCCATTGTGGTTTCCCACTGAGTTTGAAGAGGGACATATCATTGATATGTTTCTTCATATTGAAAATATGTTGATAAATCCACATGAAAATCCACTCTTTAGAGAAAACAAAACATACTTGATAGAATTCCCATGGTTCACATAAAATAAATGGGGACCCATATTTTGTCCTGCCACCCCCATTTTGTTGATGTACATACCTAGTTAAGATTTAGTCAATCACAACATATATTTTGGTGTCCTATATATCTAGTGTATATAGATAAGAAATAGACGAAATTAAATGTGGTGGTTTTACCCACAAAATCTAAATCCTCCAATAAATTTGGTATGCCACAATAATTTCGTAGTTATTAAAATGAAAAACAAAACACCCACTAAGGGGGTTCAAACCAGGGCTATCTTCTTATCTCTTTCACTTTTAATTATTTCATTTTTAATAAATTCGTAATTTAGTTTTTTCTCTCTTTAGGTATTTTATGGAGGTAGATAACAGAAGGATCATTTAAAATCCATTATAGATCATTCCATATAAAACAACCTCCAATTTTTATTATTCATTTAAATTAATTTATATATTTACCAACAGATATAAAATTGTAAAATTACTATAATCCGGGTCATAATATAAAATAGGTTAGTAAATAGATATGTATGGGGATGAAACCATCATATATAGGAATTTGTTGCTTAGTTTTTGGTATTTTTATGAAATATTGAGGTTAAATTAATATTCAATTATTTTTTACACTTGGTTTATTTTTATAAAACTAAAATTAATTTTAAAGGAATATTTTTAAAATATTTTTTATATAAAACTTTTTTACATGACATTAATATTAAAATATTTTTATGTTTTTTCATAATTTATGAAATCCATGACCATGAGTAGAGTAACAAATTTTTTTCTCCCATACTAAGAGGATTAAAATATTATTTTTACATATTAGTCTTGATACCATATATTTCATTTGAGATTCATATATTTTTGTGTCAAGTAAAACATGTTTTTATTTTCTTTTAAAATCATTAATGTTCATGAAATGTTTTTAAAATTATTGAGGAAATTATTAGGATTGACCTTGTTTTACTTGGACCTACCATTACATCAACCTCATTTTATCTATTATAACCATTAAATTTATTTATAGTTTTAGGAAAACTTTATGTGATATTTTACCTTTTCTATCCTTGAATATTAATATAATTTAATTGATATTTCATGTGTTAGTATGGGGGATGATTTCATGTGTTTATTCTGGGAATATTTAAATGTTAGGGTGGAATCATCTTTTTGGGTACTTGGAAAATAAATGGGCATGATTACAATTTATTATATGTATATTTATCCCATTCTCTCAAAAAATCAGAGAAAAAAAATTGTTATATAAAAAAATGTGAACAAGAAAACATAATAAAAAAATAAAAGAGAAGAATTTGGAACATAAAAAATTTCTTTTAATCTTCATTTTTTAACTCATGACTAAAAAACGATTAAGTTGGATTATTATACAAGTTAATTGATAAATATGTATTATTTTAAATTTCATAAATATTCTTTCTTTTTAATTAAGAGTTTAATCTATTCTTTTCATCAAAATTTTTTATTCAAAGTAAACTTGGTAACCATATTCCACAAAAATCACCTTTAAAATACCACAATATTAATTTTAGATTCATGTATTATAGTGTGTTGAATAATATTTTTTACAATCATATAATGATCTTGCGTTTTCAAAGTATGAACATTAATGCACTCACAATTTATATTGATTGAGAATGACAGGAACACAAATGTGAGGAAGTTTGTGATTCAATCATGTTTAAAGTCATGATATTTAATTAATTTAAATGTGAGATGAGAAGAAGGATAGAAAAATGTGTTATAATAAAGTGGCAAGGTAATTTTCATTTTGGATGAATTATTTTATGTTTTTTTAAATTTTAACTCTTATGTGGATTTTTATTTGGATATAGATTTTTCTTTATAAGAGAAAAAGGTTATGTTTGGGGGAGTAATGAGATCTTAATTTTGATAATTTTTTTTGAATAACCTATATTAAAGAACCAAATTTTAGTTAATATTAATTCATTAAACTTATTTTAATCATTTTAGAATAAACTGGATGTTATTTATTTTATGGACTATTTTTATGGTTTTTATGATTTTATTTGTTTTGGAATAAATTTTTGGAATGAAATTTAAGTTTGTGTGTGATTAAAATGGTTAGAGATTTTAATGAAGTGAAAATAATATTGGAAGAGTGTCTAGAAACATGGGAGTATATGGAATCATTTTTTAATGACCTTAAAAAATGATCCAGAAAAGAGGGAATGATTTGTTGGATAGAGTTTGTAAAATGTGCATGGGTAAAATTATCTTAATTGTTTTATAATGGGGTTGAAATGTAATATTCATATTTTTTTATGTTTCTATATATATTTTTACGTTCTCACTCAAACATAAATGTTATTTCTCATGAAAATTAAAATTTATATTGCATTCAGGTGATTAAAATGGAGCTATGTGTTATTAAAATTTGATTTTTAAATTATATGTATGAATAAATAAATTTAGGAACAATTTTTGGATGAATAAACAAATTTCCCAACCTCTATATAGGATAAAAAACTATATAGAAGAAACCACACAAAAATAAATGGTACATTTATTTTACTGTGTGATATCAACTCTCATAGAATAATAGTTGTGTGAGATTAGTCTTAGGAGTTGGGATTCAATGTATGATATAAATGTTTTGGGAGAAATGTTTCATTTGACTAACATGAAATGTTCAAAGTCTCTTTTAGATTAATTCCTACTTATATAAGATAAACACCAACCTATGTAAGATTATTTGTTTTCTCTAAATGGCTATGTGAGGTTTTATGGTAGTCACATAAGATTAACTTAAACGGATTCCTATAATGTATATCATATCCAAAGACGAAATCATAACATCCCTTTAACCCTAAAATTAATCTCATTATTAAAATCATTTTGTATGATCCATGATGTTGTTTTCTATGATTCAATCATAGACAAGGTAACCTTTATAACATAGTTCGATCCATACACCACCATAAAAGATGATCAAATGAGAATCATGAAACCACGCTATGAAAGTGTTTTGGAATCACCTAGAAGGCCCTAAAAACACCCTTAAATGATCAGTGTAGACATTGGATAAGTCCAAGTGACACATTCTCAATAATAAAAAAAACCATTAACCAAGAGAATATCTGCATACAATTTGCGTAACCAAATCGGGAAAGGTATTAATTAGTCGAGAATCTGAAATAATTCAGTGGGAACAACTATTCTAGAATTTCGGCATTGAATTCATTGGATAGAGGTTTAAAGAAGAGTAAAAGGATAAGATATATGTATAAATAGATCATAGATTCCATTTTTCAACTCATTCTCCTATAAGGTATTACATTAAGAGTTTTTTAATAATTTTTCTATTTAAAATCTTTTTTGGAGTTTAGTTATTTTATTTTATGTGGTCGTTATTATCATCTACTATGATATCTAAAATCCATTTTTTTATTAATAAACATTTGGTTTGGTCACTGTGGGAGATTAAATGGGCATTTAAGTTGGAAATATTTTATTCTCATACTTGATATAGAAGTGAGTGCGTGGAGAAGTGGATCGATGGTTATCATCTACCCTTCTTCCAATTTTTGGTTATGTTCTTCGAAGTGACTGGATTAGTGTGAATGACTGAGAGGGGGAGGGGGGGAATAAGTGATCCCTTTTAAACTTTTTACAAATTGATTCATTTCAATTAAAACTTTATAGTTTTTTAAATCCTAGAACCACTCTTCTTGTGTCTCTTAGCCTTACCTTGGATGATGATGTAAATATAATGGCACTGAACACAAGGATTTACAAGGTTCAGTTAAAAGAACATCTCCTTGTTGTGTTGGTTATTCCCCCCAACATATATTTTCCACTACACTCTTTTTATCAATTATAATGGTTGATATAAATCCACAATGTATCTCTCCCGAGTCCCACAAGAGGGTATTTATACTGCATCCCATAGTGTTACCAGAGTCCAATGGCCTACATTATAGTCTAACTGAATACTTCTCCTCCTCCCGGAATCTCATAAGAGTCTTCTAACTCTCGAGTAACATGATCATATTCCTTCTTTATGTTCTTTCATGATTTACAATAAAAGATTTTATTATCTCTCCATAAAGACTTTCTGAATCACACATTCCTATGTATCGCTTCAAAAATCTTCAAAATACTTTGGTAAGTTCTGTTGGAATTACTCAATAATTCTAATGACTTATCTGATCAGTACTCAGCTCAAAAATGCTTGGGAAATTCTTTATTCTTTTGATGAATACCCAACCTTACAAAGGTGTGTGAAAATGGTTCACACAACATCTTCAATAATGAAACAATAATTCTGCACAGTATCAGATTTGTCTTCTTTCTTGGATTCTATAATGTTGTCAACTCAGATACAAGATCTTATTTTAATTCTTTCTATCTTCTGTCTCAATACTCAATCACTTCATATATGGAATTCATAGAATCCAGACATTTTTTTGGATATCTCAATTTATTTCTCACATTTTCATATGATTATTTATGATTATATTCATGTATAATGTGTTTCTTGTAAACCCAAACACACACTTTTCTCTTGAAACAATGGTTTTTGTTAAATGTGTGTATTTCAGGAATAGGAATGAAATTCATTATTAGTGAAACTCACTTTCTATTCTTCAATATTGGTTTTTAGCACACACACACTTGTTCTTTTGTGAATAATTTAATTTTATATGACATGTGGGTGTATTAGTTCGAACCTTCTTCAAACCCGGATGGGTGTGCTACTTGGTGCATATGGCCTCCTCTTCTCTTCTTCTCACATGTGAGTGCATGTATGCCTACAATACTCCTTCTCATGAGTCCTTATCTTTAAACAAAAATTCATAGACTTTAGTGGATTCAAATTAAGCACATGAGTGTTTGAATTTACTCACCACCCTTTGGAAATAAGGTCTCTTGATCCTCTTCTTCTCTATTTTTTCATTTTGTTTCACTTGGTTCAGATGTGTTTAATTCATAAGTTCACGAGTTCTTCATTTCAAAACCCAAATGGATATGTTCTTCCATTGTGTTCTTATTCTTTTCTCTCTAAGTATCTCATATAAGCACATGAACCAGAGAGGATTTGTGCTTCTATATGTGTTACTCAAACAAGGGAGGTGCAGAGCAATTTCCCTATTTGGTTTTTACATACCAGATTCTTCACAAGGCATGAAGAGGGTTTGTTGAACCGATCGTGTGTCTATGAGTTTCTGTCTCTCATAGGGTTTAGAATAATTCTTTTCAATGAGGGTTTAAGATTGTGTAGCACTTTTTGAACTCTTATGGTTCTTCTTCTACGCATAGCAAGGCAGTGTGGAAACTATCGGTGCTCTGTTTTTCCGAAAACAAGAGCTATGTCAATATGTTCAACAATAGTGCCTCAGTCAAGGGACCTCTTATTTATAGGTGAGGATAGACACTGCTCCATGTTCAAATATCGTGAGATATTCCTAGTGGATCATACGAGATCTTGTGCTTTTAATATTTTCAAATGCGGGATAAGATTTCCCAAATCTCTCAGTTTTTTCTATTTAAATAGGGTTCCTTATTTATCGGTGAAATCCAAACATAAAATAATTTTTAAATGAATGAAAATCATCCCCCAAACACATCAACCATCCTACGGTGGCCTTGAAACTTTGTTTCCTTCATCCACGTATGATCATGTTTTTTGGGTGCATGCATGCTAATGAAATTGCATGCATGTATTTGTTTCATCTGGACGATCTTCATGGGTAGTGTTAGATCATTAATAGTGGCCGAGAGCATGATCATAGTGGTTTAGGGGATTCTCTGGTAGAATTTTTTCATTGGATGGCTAGAGGTTAAAGACAACACTACTTAGGAATCATCAAACAGTTCTGGTTGAAAAAATGTGGCACAGATGGATGGACAGCTCAGATTGTATTGCGGGACGTGGGATGCAATGTGCAGCCAAGATCTCACGCAAGATCTAATGGATGGTCGAGATTGCTTCCACGGGTTTAAATGTTGTCCCACATAGAAATGCATCATTCTTTTCAGCTTCTTTAAATAAAAATCCATTGATAACATGGCTTCAAATTTTATTCCCCCCTCTCAAAGTGCTGCCCCACACCGGTGTTCTGCGGGCACACTTCTACACACACTCCTGCTTCCCCAAGAACACTCTTCATGCCAAATTTCTTCACAGGTTGATCATTTTACATTCTCATGCGAGATTATACACATACCACATGCCATGTTCCTCTTTTGGGGATGACCTTAAGTCTTCCCTTAGGCACGGTTGACCCTTAGGTCCCACATATGTCGAAGGTTGAGGTCCTCAGCTGGCCTCCTCGGTTGGCCTATATTTTTAATGTAAGGCCCTAGTTGGTTAAAAACAATGTGTATAATAGTTCATGACAACCTTCTTCCTACTAATCACATGCATGGTAAATTTACTTAGTATTATCCATACTAATTCCTTCCTCTTATCTTCGTCTTCTTCAAAAATCATCCTTATTTTATTTTGGGAAAAAAATCCAAAATCTTATACATTTTTTTAATCCAATTATTGATGATGCATGGATAATTTCATCATTACTCATGCATTAAATCATAATGCATAGCCTTCTTGTTATGAGGTAAGTGTTTTCCATTAACACATATCGTAAAATTTTAGGAACAACTCAAACAATCATCTAATTTTATTCACAACCTTCATCCAATTTGAAGTAATTATATGAATCTTCCAGTTTCATCATGCAATAAAGTATTACATGGGGTTCTTCAAGATGATTTAAAAATGTATCACATTGATACAAGTATTTATAACTTAGTAATATCTCAATCAATCATCATAGTTTGTTCACCAACTTAATCCAACTACAAGTTATTGGATGGAATTTCTAAATTCATCATGCAATCAAGTATTTCATGGCCTTCTTCAAATGGTGTAACAATGTGTCATCCAATGACACATGTCTTGGAAGTTAGGACCAGATCAACAATCATCTGTATTTTTAGGGAGAATGTACAAGCATGACATCCAATTTCATTTCATATTGATTTTCCATGTGACATAGGCTTTGTAACAACTTCTCTTCTTCAATCATCATCATCACTTCATTACTACCTTTCTATACACATATTGACATCTTATTGACAAAAAATGAAAAACTCTTCTCTAAAATCTACCCCTTTTTCTTTTTTTTCAATAGCCATTAGGCACACTTTTGTAAGGGTCAATATGGGTGTTAACCTATTATCCCCTTTATTGTCATCCAAATGAAAAGGTTAAGTGGGGTCTTTTCAAAAACACTTTATATTTCCTTTAGAGAACACCATCTTCATTTCTGAGAGAGGGAGGATGTCTCATGGTTCACATAGAAAAGTGCCTTTAGTTAATCAATTCTATGTCTACTAGGGATAACCCAGTGTAGAAAACAGAGGAGATATGACCATGGTTTTTAATATTGTCCATAAACAACAATTCATGTGAAATCATGCTCATAATGTAACAAATCTTATCCCAGGGGTTTGAAATAGTCATATTTGTCAATGAAATGCTAAATCATGAAAATCCTTCACCAAACATATTAAAAATTTCAATTGAAAAAGTTATAGATCCCCATATCATCCCATATTGTCATCTATCAAGCACTCCCCCTTACATGACATGACAAATACAATTAAAAACTGGGTATGAGAGTGTGATTAGAATACCTCAAGTATAAACTTCTTAAGATGATATTAATTTAATTATTTTTCATCAAATAATGCTTGATATCATTTCCTTCATGTCCCCCCCTAAAGGGTTGCACTTCTTTTGATTAACCATGGTGGAGAATATAATCTGTTAAACATGAAACTATGCATGTTGATTATCTTCAACTATGGATCACTTCAAGTAATTATCAAATCATGAATGATTAGTCCAAATTTTTTTTCTCCACTATGACATTAAAATTTTCATATTGACAATGACCTTCATCTTCAATTACATGGAATGTGTGTACACATATACAACAAAAATATAAGGGAATAATATAGAACCCTTGTGAGCTTCTTAATAGGACCAACAAGGCTAAGAATTTCCTCTCAACCCATGAACTTCTTTCCATGTAGCTCTAATGTGTCTAGTACTCTTCATGCTAGTTTCTTTTCTCCATTTGACATTATTAACATTAATTTCCACCATGGAACCTTTATTTCCTTTCTCATTTAACATGTTTGGATTATTTGTCTTTACTTCTTCCAGTAGTGAAGTATCTTCCACTGGTGCATGTTTTTCAATTTTCAACATCTCTAGTTGACCTGGTTAAACAACTATACATTTATTTTCATGATTTTCAGCCTTCATGAACCATCCACATAATAGTTTTGATACACATTGGTTATCATGTGTTGAAAACCTCTCATGAAATTCCAATTCTCTTTTATGTGGAATGACCTAGTTCCCCTTTGTATTAGCTTTAACTAATGCTTCATTTTCAGTTAATTTTAGTTGAATAGAAATTATCACTTTATTAGGCCAGATAACTAAACACGTCTTCTTATAATTCATTATCTTGTAGCTTCAGCATGGCTTTATCATTGTCTTCTGGTTTCCTTACTTAGACAACCTATTATGATTATCTTCAGGAATGTATTCATTCAATCCCATCTTCTTCTGGATTGATTCTCCTTTTATATTTAGCTTGATTCCATTTTTTCCAAGGATTGTTTGTAGTGACCCATGGTATAAACTTTATTTCCATAGTAAAATTATTTTTTCATGGTTCAGATGAAATTCTTGGAATCTGGCTTGAACTTATTCTTGGGAATAATTTCTTTCACTGGTTTCCTGACATCATTGTTTTTAATATTCCTAATGGAAGGATTTTAAACACTTTTTTTCTTTCTCCTACCTTTTTTGTGGTCTATAGTTCTAATCATCATATGCATGAGGTATGGTAGTACTAAAACAACACTCAACATAATTGTTACCACTTCTATTGCAATTATCACAAAATTCATCAAGATATTCAAATCTTTTCTTTATAGACAAATTCTTCTTCATCTGTGTTTTCCTCTTTTGCTTTGAAGGATGGTTCATTTCATCACATATAATTTCCCTGAATTTAGGCCTTACATAATTTTCATATGATGAAATATTATTCCAAAAATCATTGTCATGATGCCCAAACATCCAATAACACCAATAGTAGCCAATAAATCTTCTTCTTTTTCTTGTAGTGTTAGTATGAATAAATCTAGTGCATTGTTGTTTTTGGAATTGATTTCATTCATTGGAGAATAAATTTGGGAGTTGTTCTTTTTATTCATACCAACACCCATTCATAAGACATTGTTGTATTTATCAACATTTTTATCAATGCACATTTTCTCATCTTTTATCTTTGAACCTATAATTGCATACGAATATGTATTAGTAGAAACTGAAATAACTGGGTTTTGGGATACCTTCTTCTTGTAGGATGTTTCCATTGGATTATAGGATGATTATATGTTCCTTTTATAATAATATTATTCAATGAAAACATTAGTGGAAGTATCTCTTATTTCATTTCTTCGAGAAATTCCAACTTAGAGTGAATTTTGATTTTTCAATTTCCCCTCCAGCTCTAAACACTTTATGTTGAGGGAGTTATTCTCATCCTCAACTGATCTCAACTTGATTTCCCAATTCTCCTTCAACATTGTCATTTATTCTTCATGGACATTTTTTATTGTTGAAAAGAGATTTCAAGATCCTTTACCTTATTGGATTTTTCTTCTAGTTCAGAAGCTTTGAAAACCATAGAATCCTTGTGTAACTTTTCAAATGAATGGAAAGATTCTACAAATAAAATCTCAAATAATAATTTCTTAGAAATACTTCCCTGCAATTGGTTAGTAACCTGATCATGTCTTACATTGAAAATAGAAATTTTTTCTTCCTTTGTCTTCACATGTTTTGTGAGAGTGTTGGATATGCCAACCCTTTTAGCCAATGATTCTTATATGGCATTAGCTTCTTCTTCCCGTTATAATTTTTCATCTTGAGGAGAACAAATTCTTACAAGAATGTGTCTTGACACTTCCTTAGGGAATTTTTTTAGATGATCTTTGAGTACAGTATAAAGATCACAAATTGATCTATCATCATTGTAGATCGAACATGCTTCATCAGAAGAGTAAAAATAATAAATATAATTAACACATGTTATTCCTTTCGGAATACATTCAGTTGAATGTGTCTCCCCATTAGTTGTAAGATTCTTCTCCATATTCATTGCATATATTTTCTTTATATTTCTCTGATTCTTGGTAGAAATATCCATTTGATGTTTCTCACTCATTTCCTGAAATCTGCACTTCAAAAACACTCCTTTGGATCTTTTAGAGGGAACTGCCCTATGATACCAATTAATGTTCCCGGGTCAGTGTGAATCATTGAGAGGGGGAGTGGGTGAATAAATGACCCATTTTAATCTTTTTACAAATTTATTCTTTTCAATTAAACTTATATGGATAATTAAAGCCTCTATCCACTCTTCTTGGGTCTCTCAACCTTCCTTTGGATCATTCTATAAATATAATAGCACCGAACATAAGGATTTATAAGGTTCGGTTCAAAGACCTACTCCTAGATGTGTTGATTATTCACCCAAACATAAATTCTCCACTATAATATTTTTATCAATTAAAATGGTTCATAAAGATTCCAACTATATCTCTTATGAGTCCCACTTGTGGGTTTTATACTACATCCCATTATCTTACCAGTGTCCATTGGCCTACTTCAGAGTCCCATAGAAGACTTATCCTCCTGCCTGAATCTCATAGGTGTCTTCTAGATCTCGAGTCACACGAGAAACATTATTTTTTAAGTTCATAATTGATTCAATGTAAATGATCTTCTTCTCTCTCCACACTTTATTTCTGAATCACACATTCTTGTTTATCTCTTCAAGAATCTTCAACATCCTTTGGTAACGTCTATTGGTCTTGCTCAATAATTCTGATCACTTCATTGATCAGTACATAGCTAAACAATGCCAGGGAAATTCATTCTTCTTATGATTAAGAATTGGCCTCACATAGGTGTGGAAAATGGTTCACACAACCTCTTCAATAATGCAAGAATAATTATGCATAGTATTATCTATGACTTCCTTCTTGGATTCTCAACTGATGTCAACCCAGATACAAGGTCTTCTTTTAATTATATCTGGCTTCAGTCTCATTACTCATTCACTTCATGCATGGATTTCATGGAATCCAAACATCATGTTTTTGGATATCTCAATTGAATTATCACATGGGAATATTACTATGCATGATTTTATGCATGTATAGTTTGTTTCTTGTATGCCTGAACACATACTGTTCTCTTGAAACAATGGTTTAGGTTCAATGTGTGTATGTCATGAACAAGCATGCACATCCTTCTTGGTTCAACTAACTTTATCTTCTTCACTTTTGGTTCTTAGAAAAAACACGCTTGTTATTTTTTAATTCATTCAATTTTATATGACATGTGGGTGTTTAAGCTCAATCCTTCTTCAAACCTGAACAGGTGTGATCCTTTGTGCATACAGATACCTCTTCTCCTCTTCTCACATGTGAGTGCATGGATTAATGAATGACTCCTTATCGTGAGTCCTTCTCTTTATACATCTATATATTGCCTAAGTTTGATTCAAATTATGTACAGGAGTGTGTGCATGTACTCACGGCCCTTTGTTCATAAGGTCCCTTGAGGCTCTTCATCCCTATTTATTCCTTTCCTTGCACTTGGTTCAGATATGTTGAATTCATAAGTGTCTGAGTTCTTCCTTTCAAACCCTGAATGGGTATGTTTTGCCCTTGGGTTTTTCATATTTTTTCTCTAGGTATCTCACATGAACACATGAACTACAAAGGATTCGTTCTTCTATATGTGGTACACAAACAAGGGAGGTGTAGAGCACTATACCTATTTGGTTTTCCCAAACCATATTCTTAACAAGGCATGAAAAGGGTTTGTTAAACTATTCGTGAGTCTGTGGTTTTCCTCTGCACAGAGGGTGTGAAATTATTCTTCTCAAGGAGGGTTCATGAGTGTGTATCAGTTATTAAACTCCAGAAGGTCTTCTTTTTCACGTAGCAGGGCAACGCAGAAACTCTTAGTGCTTTGTTTTATGAAAAAAAAAGAGTTTTCTCAATATGTTGAACAAAAGAGCCCCTATAGATGGCTCTATTATTTAAATGCGAGGATAGAAACTGCTCTTCATTCATATCTCGTGAGATATTCCATGATTATCATAATATATCTTTGGCTTTAAATATTTTTAAACACAGGATACGATTTCTCAAATCTTTTAGTTTTTTTGTTTATTGTGAGTCCATTATTTAACGGTGAAATACTCATGTGCATGAATTTTCAACTGCAATAAAATCATCTCTTGAACATATCAATCATCCTAAAGTGTCCTTGAAACACCATTTTCTTCATCCACGTATGATCTAGTTGTTTCGGTGCATTCATGAAAATGAAATTGCATGCATGTATTAATCTCATCCGGACGAGCTTCATGGATAGTGTTAGACCGTTAACTATGGATGAGAGATTTATCATGAAGGTTTGATGGCTTCTTTGGTGGACTGGTTTGCATCGGGTGTCTAGAGGTAGAAGACGACGCTGGTAAAAGATCATCGAATGGTCTTGGTTCAAATAGATGTGGCCCAGATGGATGGACGACTCTGATTGCATCGCGGGACGTGGGATGTGACGTGTGGCCAAGAACTCACGTGAGATCTGATGGTTGTCTGATATTTCTTCTACGGGTTAAAATTTCTTCAAACATCTGAACAGATCATGGTTTAAAACTTTTGTAGATAACAATCCATGAAAACCTCGACTCAGAATTCTCTTTCCCCCACTCCTAGTACCGTCTCGCGTCTGTGTTATGCGGTCACGCCTCTGTGACCACACTCCCCTCCTCGGGTGCTCTCCTGGCACCAACTATGCACCGTTCCACACGGTTTCATCACTACATATGTTCACGCAGGCTTATACACAACCTGCATTCCATGTTCATCTTGCGGAGATGGCCTTGAGGCTTCCCATCGGTGCGGTTGACCCTTAGGTCCTGCAATTTCTAGAAGTTTATGTACATAGCTGGACTCATTGGTTGGACTATATTTTTAATTTAAGGACATACTTGGTTAAAAACCAGGTGTACAAGAGTTCATGGCCACCTTCTTCCTACTAATCCCATGCAAGGGCAATGCACTTAGCAGATTCCATACTAATCCCTCCCTCCTCTCTTCATCATCTTTAAAAATCATCCTTCTTTTTTAGGAATAAAGAAATCCAGAATCTTCAAAATTCCTTTAATCCAATCATGGATGATGCATTGATCATTTCTTCATTCATCATGCATTAATGAATAATGCATGGCCTTATTATTGTGGGGGATGTGTTTTCCATTAACACATATCTTAAAAATTGAAGAACATCTCAAACAATCATATGATTTTATTCACCACCTTAATCCAATTAGAATTCATTGGATGGATCTTACACTTTAATCATGAAATAAATTATTTTATGGGGTTCTTTAAGATGGTGTAAACATGTATCACTTTGAAACAAGTATTTGGACCTCATGACTAGCTTAATCAATCATCTAATTTTTTTCACAAACAACATCCAATTAGAAGCTGTTGGATGGAACTTCTAAATTCATCATGCAACCAAGTATTGCATGGCCTTCTTCAGTTAGTGTAACAAAGATTCATCTAGTGACACATGTCTTGGAAATTAGGACTTGCTCAACAATCGTCTGAATTGTTAGGGAGAATTTCCAAGAATGATATCCAATGTCATTTCAAATTGATTCTCCAAGTGACCAATGTTTAGGAACAACTTCTCCTCTACAATCATCATCATCACTTCATCACTACATTTTTATACACATATTGGCATATTAATGATGACAAATGCAACACTATGCTCTAAATTATTCCTTCCATATAATATCTTCCACCTTTATTCTCTTTGTATACAATATATATGGTTTATTTGTGTGGATTTAAGGATTAACACCATACTCAAGAGTTGGTTTCTGGAACATTGGATGCCTTTGTTGATTATTTTATCTACCTCTTCACTATGAAGTTGGTGTGGATTAATATCTTTATAAAATAATCCCATGTGTATTTAGTCATACAATTTATATAGAGGGGAGTAATTAATGAATAGTTATGAAATGATTATAAGATGAGTTTAGAATAGCTTTTTGATAAATAAACATATAGTATATCATAGGGCCATATCATTTGACATTGATATTTTTTCTAAAATTTCAAACTCTATCCATGTATCTTCTACTTCCATTTTTATATAAAAAATATAAATAATTATTAAGGTAAGTATATGTTTAGGATTGGATCATTAAGAGACGAATATGTTTTCGTCTTCTAAGATATATTCGTAAGGTATTTTAAATTCCTATTTTAATAACCTCACTATAATATTCTTATAAAAAACACACACACACACATCATGTGATAAATCCAAAAAATAAAATTTAAATTACAAAAATAACCCAAATCATTATGTGGTTAATTCAATTAAATTAGTTTATATAAATAAACTCATATAAAATTTTTTACAAATAAATTCACCAAAATATTCATCTTATTTCATAAATACACCTTGAAAAACATTCTATAAAAAATCACTATTAAAAGAAAATAATTTCAAAAAAATAAATCATTTTCATGTAACAAATCCCATTCAAACCCCCATTTTCAATTGAAAACTACTAATAGTATAAAATACCCAAATTTTTAGAAAGTCCCTTTTTAATCGAAAAATATAAATTTTTTCAGAAAGGCCTATATTTACCCAAATTATAAAATTTCACTCCTTAATAAATCATAATCAATCAACAAAGAAATATAAATTACTTATTCTTCGTGAAGGGATCCAAGACACCTACCTGGATGCATTTCCTCTCAAAAAAACTCTAAAATTCCATGCACAGAAAAATATTTCTATGGGATGAATCCATATATCCTTAATCAAGATTAATTAAATAAATTAATGAAAATAAATAGGATTTATAATATAAAAACAATTTTTTCCCTAAGATAAACAAATTGAGAAAAAAAATTATATAAAATATATTTATGTCATAACTAAGATATGATTCCATATCCATGATATGCATGCAAGATCCATCAAAGGGAAGAAGAGATAGCACCAAAACACAATAATATTCCAATAGAATATATCAATAGAGTTTGGAAAAGAAAAATAAGAAACTATATAGTATAATGTGATAATAAATGCTTGAATTGCATCACTTAAAACAACATGCAAAGCCCTCATAAATGGTCCTTAGGACTTTTTAGCTGATTGTGACTTCCTCAATGGACTAAAATTTACATAATTCACGATCACTATCCACTATCTATTGGACCATGAAAAGGACCATGAAAAATCATATAGTCAAAGAAATTTAAAATTCATTTTCTCCATATCTGGTTTCCAATATCATTTAAGGGACCATTTTGACCCAGAAAAACCTCTCCCAACTGCACAAAAAATTCAAATTTATAAAAAACCTTGACTAAAATATAAATGACCCATTTTCAATCCAAATTTACAAAAAACTTACATTAGAATTATTTTATTCTTCCAAGATCCAAATATTAAATAATATTATATATATATATATTAAAATAGGGGAAATGAACTTACGGGAGAGAGCTCCCTTAAGTGATTGAGGACGACACCCTAACATGGATGTTCGATAGTTTATAGACATTGTCGCTTGGTAAAATAAATAGATGCAGAAGGAACATTGGTATTTTAAGGTCATTGAGATCTTTGAGCTGAAGAGAATCTAACATAGGGGCTTCTCTATAATATATTTATCAAATGTATAGGTGCAGTTTATCTCTTCTATTTCATTTTATTATTTTCACAAAATTTAACAAGCATAATAACTCACTAATATTATTAAGAAATCGACAAGATTCTATTATCATTAAAGGATTTCATTCCTGTCTATTGATCTCTTTGAATGATGTTTTCCATTTCACATCTAAAAATTTTTACTATCATTTACAGATGAAAGGTTTGTATAACATTGGGGGTATATTTATGAAATTATTAAAATTGTGTCTAGACTTCAACACTGATTTTGTCGCTCCCATTGTACCAATTTAGATATGAATTAATATTTTACTACTTTTTCTTTTTAAAATAATATTCTATCGTTATGGTTTCTCGATTAATTTAGAAACACATGACATTAGACTCCACTGTTAAAAACCTCCCCATTCCCTATATTTATAGATTCTTTTCCGATCGTTATATCTTTTATCCTCATAAATCAAATGAATGTATTCAAAATGGTGACAATTTATTTTTACAGGAGTTGTTCTATGAGAACCAAACAATTTGTTTCATTAAATGTGTTAAAATAAAACATTCATTGAAGGGATGCATAAATAGGAATTACCCTGCAAAACCCCTTACATGAAATGATAAATATGGGTTGAAAAAGAAATATATAATGGGAAATATAATGCTTCTTCTAGACCCCTTAGGAGTCTCTTTAATAATGATGTAAATTAGGGCCTTCTTGTCCCTTCTAATTATTATCCCTTTATAGAAATTTTTTATGGATTTGTGGACAATGTTTATGATTTGTATCCTATAAATGAAGGCATGGAGGATATTAAAAGGCCTAATCAAATTCTTCTTGACACTCTGTGATTGGTTCAACCCTTGAAAGTTGATTTAAATGAAGATCACTCTAATTATAGTGGATTTATCCATGATTCACAGGAACAATCTTATCTGGTTAAGGATTATTATTCCAATTTTATAGGTATAAAAGGTAAAACACCAATGTATCACTTGGATAGATTCATTAATCTATATCCTAGGAAGAATCAGAAGTATATGGAATATAATAATCATAATAGGATAATAATTACAAGATCTTTTGGGACCTCTATGAATGTAAAAAAATATATCCCCCAACAATAGGTGGTTTCTATGAATATTATGTCACCATATGATGAATAAGGGCACGTAGATTTAGAAAATATTAATAATTTCACTTATTTCTTGAAGGATGTTCATACGGAATATTTCTACACATGGGATGAGGAATATAATAATTTTTTTTACTATAGATACCAAAATAAAGAGTTAATAGTATATAATTTTATAAATATTAGAGAACATATGTTTGATAAAATTTAATTTCAATTTCACTATAATCCTAATTTTTATTACCTGCAACTCTCATGTGAATAGTTTTCTTTTTCAAAGGGAGGTTGTTTTAAAATGAATAATCAATATGAAAATTTCTATCATTGATGGTTATAAGTTTACTAATTTTGAGTTGTACATTAAATTTCTTTTTAATTTAGAAAATGTGAGAGCCTTTCTTGAAGTAATATTATCAAACTACAAGAAAAATTAGATTTTCTAGAGTATTCAAGTTCTAAACCTATATGGATTTGACTTCTGTTTATACTTGTAATGAGTTTTTTCATTTTCATTGTATGATGTTATTGAAAGCTTCTTGGCATGTGTTTTGAGAACATTCTATGAGGTGATGGTAGATATGGACCAGTAGCGTATCAATTCCAGGAATATTTTTTTTATAGTAATTCAATCATAATAAATTTTGGTGACTATATTATAAATATGGTTGAAGTGATGAGTTAGTGACTATTGTGTTTTCTTCTATATTGGATGAGTACCAAATAGGGATCAGTTCATTCTGAACTTATTTATGATATTTCAAGTCTGATATAGAGATCTTTTCCAGCTACTTTATGCCTCATTTTTTCACCTATTCTCTTTCTGGTGCAAGATCTTTTCACCATATGTAGTCACATGAATTTTTTTTAATTAATAATTTTTCAGGGGCATGAGTTTAAAATAATTATTTCAAAAATTCATGTTATATATCAAAATTCATGAAACAAAATCAACACAATAACTTGGACGATATATTATATCTTTGATAAATCCAAATAAACGATTCATTTATATAAATTATACGAATTTGACACTCCATAATCCTAGGCCTCAAAATGATGTCATTCCTAAAATGAGATAGTTCATAATATCCACGATTTTAAACTACCATTTTTATAAGAATCAATATAGATATATTTTTTTCTCACCTAATATAACGTATTAACGCTCAATATCAGTGATAAAACGGTTTTAATATATTAGTAGATATATCCCTAGTGTGTATAAAACTCAAAGAAATCAAAATATCTTAATGTACCTGACAATTATATCTAACCAGAACATAATATTTTAGTGGATATAACATAAAAATGGTAGGTTAAAAGTAGTTCAACCAATCATAATTAAATCCAAATGTTATTAAATAACTATTATTTGAAAATTTTATTACCCAAAGTGAATTTTAAAATGATTCAATTGAAAAATATGACCACATAGACAAATCAAAATTAGTGGAAAAATATGATTTTTAAGTAAGAAATTTTCAAAAAATTTAACTCACAAAAAAACAACAATAATAACAAAAATACTATAAATTGATTATGTAATCTAAAACTATAATAATGAGTACATTTCCTAAATTTAATAATGTTAAATGACTAAAAAAACTAGTGATTTTCAATATTTTAAAGTAGTTTTATAGAATTTTTTAGTATTAGTAACAATATTTGATTTTATAGTGTGAAATGTCTAAATTTAGAAGACTTTAGATTCAATTACATTGAATGTCAAGTATAATTAAAAATATTTTGATACACCAAATGAAGAAAAACGTTTTTTTATATATTAGGTTTTATTTATATATTTGTTAATGTTGAATATTTTATAATATACTAGAATAAACATATTCCTTCTCTAGAAATGATTCCACTCCCAATATATAATGGGTATTGTAATAATATCTCTGAACAAAAATCATTCTATAATGATTCAATTTATATAATAATATTTTTATATCCAAATTAATTCCATGTTTTATACATGTCTTATTCAACAATATACCCCCTCAATAATTCAATTTTTCTGATCAATTTTTTTAGTAGACCCTTTAAATATCATCATATAGTGTCCAATATGGTACCTCTACCTCAATTTTATAGGTCTATGATGTTGTATCTCTATTACTATGTGAACCATAAAGAGAACTATAATATCAATGAATAATTTAAAGGAAAAAATATCTACTTCAAATAATAAGATAACATTTTTTTCTTATTGTATTCGACCATTTCATGTCAATAAATTTTCTAGATACTTATTTTAAAAATTAATAAAACATTTTGATTGTGTGTTGAACATTTGAAAGAAAAATAAAATGCACATTCATAAGAATTAAAAGGTATACCATAGCATAAAAATCTAGTGATTTAAAACCCCTTAACATAAAATAATTCATGGATATAATATTTTTTTTAAATTAACCATTGTGACCAATATAACATTAACTAATATAAAAAAATAATGAATATTTTTAAAAAACATATATTTGATGAAAAAAATTATGTATCCCTTCCTTTACTGGTTTCAATTCTTCCCATATACCATGTAAATTATGTCTAACCTTTCTTATATTTAATCTGTAGTATACTATTTGATATTGATTAATATCCAATGAAAATATCATATATATTTTTCCCGATAAGAATTAACTCTATAAATTTTTCATATAAAAATACTTATATTAAGGTAATTGAAATATAAATGATTATCATTCTAAACCATTATTATAAGGGTTTTAGATAAATGTTTGCAAAAAAAATTGAAAAAATATTTTACCCTTTATTTTTTTAGTTAATGGAGAATGTAAAACACCTATTTATGAGTAATAATGGAATTATTTTTTCAAAAATTAGTATCAATTCGATTGAGATAATATTATATGATGTCAAAGAAACATGATCTTCATAAAATCTTAAAAACTAATTATGTGTGAACATTCTATACATATATAAAAATATAATCTTATTTTAATATTTTATCCTAAACACATACAATATATAGGAAATTAATTTATCATACTGAAAAACATGACTCTCAAAATAACATTCTCTTAGATGAGACATTTATACACCATAAAAACAAATCCCATAGTAATTTTACATCATTAATTCACTTATCTAAATAAATTTTAATTACATTATAAAGATGTTTAACCATTGAAAATAACATAAAAAACTTGTAATGCATTAATTTAATGTGTAACTACATATATGAGTTATAAAATTTCAATGTAATTTCCCATGTATAATGAGTTATTATTTGAAAAAATAAATTTCATACTATTTATATAGAATTTTAAAAAGGATTTATTTTTTAAAATTTTGTGATACTCATGAACAATTTTATTTCATTGATGAAAATTTGTGAGGGGTTGAAGGTTCATATCCAGATTTATATTTATTTATGTGGTGTGTTATTCTAATATACCATGGCCACATCTAAATCATTGAATTATTTAGAAAAAAGACATAATTTCATGGTAAAAAGCCTACTATAAATTTTAAAAAATTATCTTTTAATCAATCTACTTATCATAACGATACCGTAAAATAATGGATCTCCATAATCTATAAATTGAAAATAATGGATTCATATCAATTCATTGACCATGTAAATTTATCTCCACCATAATATCTTTCCCATTCTGATAAATAATAATTAAATATATGAGGATATATTTTACTAAACTTATTATTCCCTTTTCCATACTATTATACCACCCACACAATTAATTAAATCTATATTATTCTAATTGCCTCTAACTAAAAAATTTATATATTTTTAAAACAAATAAATATATCAATTCTTCATAATAAATATGAATAATATTTATTTAATAAATAAATATTTCCATCCATTAAACCTTTTTATTTTCATATTTAATATCTTCATCAAATCCCATGACTAGAAAACTCATCATATCAATGGATATATGGTAATTTCCACCATCATTTCTCTAATATATAATTATAATCATAAATATAATTATAATAATTAATCTATTGGACCATATAAATAATCTCTCCCCTATTTTCCTTCTAAAATTAATTTTTCCATCCAATTAAAATAAATGAAAAATAACACATTAATTTATATCTTAATTTATTTTACCACTCATTATAAATATAATAATAGTAATAAATAAAAATAAAAAATCTCAACTAACACCTTTGACCACAAAATAACATAAAAAAATTATTATTAATAAATCCCAAATATTAATTTAAAAAAGGATAATTGAATAATTTTAAAATTAATTCCTTCAATCCCAAATATTTTTGAATTCAACAACCTCAATATTATTTATAAAATCATATTATGTGTAAAACATTTTATTATATGATAAATATATTGACCAATTTTTTTCAAGATCCTAACAAATATCATTTCACTAAATTCATATAAAATTAAAAAAATGATAATGATAATTTCACAAACAATGAGAATAGGAATTTTTAGGCCTCTATATTACATACTAACGGATTTATTTTGATATATATTCCCATATATAGTTAATGAAAACCCAAATCTTATATACACGGTCAATTACAAGATGGGTCAATAAGATGAATTTATAAAATTGTAAAACCAAGTACACCTCACTATCAAGGATGAAACTTTTCAAATAGTGATTTTAATGGATTTGAATCAGTATAGAACAATGTGTTCCTACCTTCAAAGGTATCCATCAACCACTAGAATTACAAAACTCTTTTCTAATACTTTTTATTATATAAATGTTTATGATAACCTCCTACATAAGTGTGAATGAATAAAATATATTATAATGTGTTTAAGCTTTATGAATCAACTATATTTATATGAGATCCATGAACTCCAATTTTTAAAACTTTTTCATTGAATAAATTATACTATTGGAGTGAAATGTTTCATAAAATTTGAAGGTACAACCTTTGAATTTACACCATTAAAATTTTTTATAACATCTACATTAATAACTATATGATTTACATAAACTAATTTTAACATTCAATTTATAGAAAAATCAACATATGACATGTCACAATTCAAATTAAACTTGATAAATATCATAGGACATTTGTCTAAATGAAATGTCATATCATTCTTTGTGAACACAAAAACATTATATAAATAACCAAAACCCCATATAAACCATGTTATGGTGACTTTAACCACATTAATTTCTATACATTAGTTCATATTTCTAATAATATCTCACTTATAGTAAATCCTCATACAATTTATGAAAAACATAACAAATACTTAAATCTATCAGAACTCCTTTGGGTATGATCATATTATATATTCCCACAAAATTTGGACAAACACATTATACAAAAAATAATACTCATTCTAGGGATTGTTGTGTCACGCTATAGGCCTTTATAACATTGGAAACACTTTTTAATTCCCAAACACATAAATATAAGAAATGGTTTTTTTAGGAAAAACTCATTTCTACTCAATCCAAAAAGGGTTCTACTATGATCTTGATCAAACATAATAAAATATCCTTATAAACATTTCATCCAAAATATAGATATACACATCTCATGAATTAATTTATAATACATTTGTCTAAAACATAAAGTGACCACTATAAATAGAACAAGTTGATCTAGTATAGTCACTCTAGTATGTTCAATACTCTCTAAAATATTCTGACCACTTTGAATGAATACGTAAAATGTCATTCATTTAAATGTTTGACTACATCACGTGTCACTCTACTAGGTATAGTCATTCATATCCCTAATTTAATAAATCTATTGGCCTAGATTTAATACTTATCATACAAGGTGATAAATCACATCTTTGTTAATGTATGAAAGTTAACATGAAAAGTATCCTACAAACCTTATGTAATGGAGATTAATAAAAATTATAAACACTTAAGAATATCAATTATTGTTTGAAATTACATGTGACAAACTTTGGATGGTAAATACAGATAATAAGTATCCATTTATTATTACATATATCTAATATACATAATATAAAATATTATAATCATGTTAAGATTAATATATAATTACATCCTTTAACACTCCATGATTAACGTCAATTAGGGATTAATAAAAAGCATAATTTGATGGATTTTCATCGTTTAATTGTTCAGGTAATTATAAATCACACAAGAAAAAATGATAAAGATATATTGACGTTATTATAACACTATAAAACATTTATATTGAAAATAACTGTTACGTTTAGTCACTAATATATTTGATAATATGAGACCTTACATAGAACTCATGATTCTACTATAGTATTATATTTTTCCATAGATCTACTACATGATCCTATATTTTCACCAAAAATATATTTATATCACCTATCAAAATTATTTATCAAATGGGATGGATTTTTATAAGGATTACTCATATCCATTGGTTAGAATAAGGTTCCTTGGTTGAGGAAATAACAGTGTTATTATAATAGTACTGAAAAATTGTTACCAAAATACTAAAAAAATACCATGTTTAGTGATGAATTTATTTATATATATATAATAATTCATATAATATGATGAATTAATGTTATTTTCCTTTATTATTGAGTACCCCATGATGGGTGTTTTGGGACTCTTTCAACTGATAGCTTCAAATTTAAGGCAAAACATAAAACTGGATTGTGATATTTTATCACCTTTGATAGTTTTGAAAAAATAGTCAGTGTAGCCCATTCCAATCATATCTTTCTAGCCTCAAAATGAAAATAATACATCCTTACTTATTTTTAATTACATTAGAATGTTTTTCATCACAATATAGTGAATATCTCTTGTACCACATTAGTATCTTAATATTATGTTCAAAGGATAAGAGAAATTAGTTTGAGTACACAACATGGAATAAATAATAAATCATATGGGGGATGCATAAATAATATTATTTATTTTTTCCTATTATTAATAATTACAAGGACATTGGTAATTCATAAGAATCATTTCGTGTAACACAAATAACAACCCCTTACTAGAGGTCTCTAGGATAAAACTATTTATAACTTTAGTAATATATATAACCTAAATTAATCTAGGAATACTTTTAAATTGTTATCTATAGATATTCATACCTAGTATATAGATGTATTCACACAGGTATTTAACAAAAAATAATTTTCCCAGCCATACCTATATAAATTGTGTATTTTGGATATCATTTATTATGAGCATTATGTTTTATACATAAAACACTTTCTATTCCATAGCACTCACATTGCAATTAATGTATAATAATAATTATATTCATTATTTATGAACCTAAACTACAAGATTACATTTTCAAACTGGATATTCCTACTGATATAATCTTATTTCTATCCATAAATGGACCATTAAAGCTTATATACCTTAGTAATAAAATATGTCACACCAAAACCAGTAAGTTTTATTATATACACATCCTTTTTTGAATAACCATTACATAATGAGATTTTTATTCCTATTTTATATATCACATAATCATAGTAAACTGCTATAAAAAATAATATCTTAACATAATTTTTCCTCAAAATAGGTGAAAATGCCTTTTCATATCTAATAACATGATTTTTTAACAACCCAATACCACTAATAATGATTTATATATTTAAAATATATCATACATATAAGTTTTCATATGGAAAATATACATTAATCCTATAGGTCACACCCCATAAAAAGCATCCACCAAGTTCCAACTGCGGTTGGTAGTTATAAAGTTCTTCTCTAATTTCATGGATTACAACCATTTAATAGAATAAAAACACTCAATAGACTCTCATCACATAGTATATTCATAATTTATAAAAAATAATTCATTTTAAATTTCAACAATAAATTAATTTCAATTAGGATTCTGATGGATCCTACTATAACATTGAAGTTGTTTTATAAACTGATCTAGTTCGGTTTTCATAACCCTTTCTGGAAGTGGATCACTATCTATCTCATTAAACATGCTTATTTATTATTTTTCAGGTTCTCCATGTTTAACTTCGCTCCCCTTAAATATGTGATTGGTATATTCATTCTAAAATAAAATAAATGTGTAGGGAAAAAACAATTTGTGTTTTATAATATTATAAAAATAAAATCTCATAGTCTCCTTGAAATAATGAAAAAAATTAGTAATTTTATGATTTAAAGTCATGTTCATCAGAAGAAAAATGTTATATATATTATTCATATCCCCAAATACTCATAAAATACAAATTTTAAAACCTCCCAGTTTATATTTCATATAGTGTATTTATGTTTTATTTATCTAGAATGTGGTTATGTAAGAATGAAATAATTTCCATTTCATATCCCATACATTTATAGGAAGGCTACAGTAACTTATAATCGATCAAAACATTTCAAAAAATAAATAATTCCTTATAAAAATACACTATTCCATTATGGGATTCCATAAAGAGTGGGTTGTGATATAATTCTAAAATTTCTTAGATGATATGTGACACCCTAGACTCGTACTCCTAGATCTGACATGAAAAAACAAATTATTTATATACCATATTTGATAGAAAATAAAGGGAGCCAAACATAAAAATACATAATTACAATACTTATAATAAATATTTAGTCACTTACACCATAATGTATTTTAGGTTTATATATTTAGAGTATTTGGAAAAACAAAAAACCATATTATTACCATTTAATGGAAATTTAACCCAAAAAAACAAGGAATTAATTTTTTAAAATTATTGTTTACCATCTCTCAAGAAATTCCCAACACATCATACCCATATAGATACCTCACACATAAAACTATTCATCATAACCGTATGGAAATAGAAACATTATAATTCTAAGCTCAAACGACCAGTAAGGGGTAATATACAAAAAGATATAACATGGAATAAATAAGGATTGGATTATATGAAATGAATAAATAAACTGAATAATATAATAATAAATAGTCTACATGAACAATATATATATAGATAACATGATAATAAATAAACACATGGGTATCAATAACAAATATCATTATTATTTAATGAATAATGTCGGACATAATAATCTTATCATCAATGTTGCAACCAATATATCATACTTATCAGCAAGACTATAACCATGATATCATGCCTATCACTATAAACACAACCATGATTTCATAAATACTATCAAAAAACCAACCTAGTCTTAATTCTCTTATTTAAGAATGAAACCATGAAATAATACCTATCATCAAAACTAGAACAAAAGCATCATACTTATCATTAATACTACAACAAAGACCTCATAGTTATCAAGAAGACCACATCCAAGACACCATTCTTATCAATAAGACCATATTCAAGACATAATTATTATTATAAAGGATAAAAACCAAGATATTATACAACAATAAGTAGTAACACACCAAATACAAAAACTATTATGTCTCATGAGACTTAAATATTCATGGAGGGGATATATGATTCCAATTTCCACCCATAACATACACATTTACAATGAATGTTTGATATATTTAATGAATACTAAAATACATAATCATCCCAATTTATAGAACCATAAACATATATATTAGAATATAGTCATAAGGGGTGTCAATAAATTCCCAAGTCAACAATTAGAATAATATTATACTAATCCATACAAATAAATAATATATACACGATCATTAGATAATATCACCATTTAATAATAATATACTTAAAATCATGTTTACATAGTTGAAAAAAAACTTTTTGAAGAACATAAAACATAACATGGAAAAGGATGAAGAAATAACCAATATATTTTGATAATATTTTTAGAGAGTATTTTTAAAAAAAATGATTATTAATTTATTTAAAAATATATGAAAACCTATGGATGAGTTTCTCAAATAAAATTTATAAAGTTAGTGTGAAATTACATTATTTTGGGAAATTCTTGAAATAACATTTTTTCTCATTTTTAATGAATTTTAGATTTAATAAAAAATGTTGTCATGAGTCAATTTTAAATATAAATATAAAGAAGATGAATAGATATTTTTAAACTTTATTTCAAAAGATAAATATCCAAAATTTAATTTTCAAAATTAATAAAGGATATTTACATAAAATTGGATTGGAAGATAAAATATACAGATGTGAATAATAAATAATAATATATTTATTAAAACCAAAAACATTAAAGGGGTGGGTAAGGATTTATTTTTAAAACATGTAAAGATAAATATTATTGTCATCAAAAATAATTAATATTTGGGTTTTAAAATAAAAAAGGATAAATTTGACAAAAATAAGAATATTCTTATAGAGGAGAAGGATTCTGAACCAAAAAATTGGATTTGAAAAGAAACCCTTACAAATTTGGTAGATCTGGAATCATATTACCATGGAAGATAAAACAATAAATAAAAATTAAAATACCATGAATAATTATATTTAGGGAAAAATATGTAAACGGGTATTATATACACTATATTAATGAAAATAAGTTCATATTACAAAACATTCATCAGAGGAGGGAATTTGAGATGAAGAAACCTTACATTGGATTTCTGCTTGGTTGGACATGATCTGATCTTCTATATAATAGAAGTTAATATATTTATAGATTATTTCATAATATTATTCATATATATATATCTTTTTATACACATTAATTATAATCATTCATTTGTTAGTTATTGTTAATATTCATCATCAAATGCTGGTAATTTTGATTGTTTTGGGGTATTTCTTAATAGTGATTTTAGAAACCATTATTTGATACCAAGTGAATAATTAATGTATTTTAAAATTTCTTAAAATACTTTATTTTTCATTATTTGTAAAACCCCATGTTAATTTCAAAGAAACTATGGGAATTATTTGAAATAAAAAGATCCCAGATAATCTTGTTTTAGGTAATTTACTAATCCCAATGGATTAACTTATAATGATAAATATTTATTTTATCGTAAATGAATAATAATAATAATGATATATATTAATCCTTAACATTATATATATTAAATATATATTTTTTAGAACAATCAATGTAACATGGTGATGAAAATGAAAATTTTCTTCCATAGAGGGGGTTGTCTGCACATATTGATGAATGGAATTTTCATTTTATAATGCCTATGGGGAAGGAAATGTAGATAAAGGTGTATAATTATTTAATATTTATAATTTAAAAAATATTATATTTTTCATTAAATAAAATCTTATTACTATCCATATAATGTAGTTATGAAATAAATATGTCACTCATGGAGGCAGTAATCTGCACATACACATGAGAGATGATTTCATTTTTCAAATGGTTTGCTGAAAGACCAAAAATTATTATTCCACAAACCTAATAAAATTTCTGTATAATATCAATATTGATGGCATTATGTTATTATGGGTAGAATATATTTGGTTTAGGTATATGAATAATGAAATCAATATAAATGAAAAAGGGGTTATTATGAGTTTTTACCTAACTCCACAAGATACCTCCTCGAGCCTTCTAATATTGTTATTCTAGTGAGAAAAAAACCTATATAAATTGAGAAAATTAGAAGATTTTTTTGTTATAGATTTTTTGATTGAAGAGTCTTTATATGTGAGGATATGTCGGGTGGTGAAAGGATCCTATTATAAGTTAGAGGGAGGATTCAATTGTAAATAATCATCAATTTATATTAAGGGCATATCACATTTAAAGGTAAATGGATAAAAAGTGTAAAATAAAATCTAATGGGAAACTGATGGTCAAGATACCACTCATAAATAAAAATAAGGGAAATTTTTAAAATATTTTTTCTCTTTCCCCTTGATTTGACTTTTTACCCTAATTTACATTCCCTGTGGTAACTTATCTTTTACCTTGGTAATTTATTTTTATTCCACAATATTAATATAAGCGTATTAAATAATTTGAATATGATGATTTAAAATATGGAATCTATTTTAAAATAGTCAACTTATGTTACGACCTGTCCCCCAGGGAGCCATGTGGTGACTTCCCCAGCCTACCTCCCAATGTTCAGGGGTTGGTGACTAGTGCCAAAGGCATTATCCCACAAGTGAGAGGCAGTTTCCCATGTACCTCTATGCACACACGCACACACCATCAGCCTACAATGCTGAAATGTAAACTGGAATGCTACTAAGAAAACCATATAGAGTTATTGTACAAAATAGAATGTAAAGGGTATAGAATATAATCCCAACCAAATACATGTACACTATCATGATGAATGTATAAGGTAAACCCTTCTTGATGGGTAGGTTAGGGGGATTCCACTTGAATTCATAGAATTAGACCTCATCTATTAGATCTTCTTGGGAACCACCTAGTCTCGAACAACCAAGGTCTCTGTGTATGCATCTATCATTTTCATAAGACACGACATGTGTAGGTGGAGCCTGTGTAGGGGTGAGTAACACAATACTTAGTAAGGACCCCAAAACACAAATTTTATACCATAATGGAAAGTATGCACAATGTTTTGTCCGCTCACGCATGTATAATATAAAGAAATGAAAGAAAGGCTATCAGTCGTAACACTATACACCTTGTACTGATGAAGCACTCAACCCTGTTGAGTCACTTATGTAAGAACCCGATTCATTTTTTTGAGGTACGGGTTTCTTTTTTTCTCTTTTCATTATGTATTTTTGAGAAAATATGAAAAATGGGGAAAATCCCATATTTTGGAAAGTACATGTCGTGTACTTTTGGCCGTGTGGGATGAGTACACTGGGCGTGTGGCCATGTCGGTGATGAAGGGTGTAGGAACCAAATACACGCCGTGTAGTGGTCCCTTACACATCATGTAGTCAATCGGCGAGAATATAGTAAGTCGGTGGCCAGCTGTGAGACAAAACACACCGTGTACTCAAGAAGACACGATATGTAGTCATGTCGGTAGATGAACAGTGACATGCTGGTAGGAAACCGCCAGAGGAACAGTTAAAAAATGGGAAGTACATGCCGTGTACTCGGAAGTAAACAACGTGTACTTTGTTTTTTTCTTAAAATGGGAAATAGCCTCCCATGTTCACAGGGCAGGTATTGAATGAGAAGAGGTCTCGGGAAGGAAGGCTGGAGCTTTGGAGATCCATCGAGCACATGTTAGGAATCTGTTTTTGCCTCAGATGATCTCCCTGGAACCGCATGGGTAAGCCCTACCTTCTCCTAGAGTAGTTCTTACCAATTCTTAATCTAAGGGAAGTTATTTGAGTTTGAACGGGCTTTCTTGTATATCAGATCTATTTCGTTCTTGGATGTTTTAGAGGGCTTCGTTCAGGTGTACCATTCTTTGGTGTTTAAGGTAGGTGGCTTGGTTTTTATTTCCCAACTGTCATGCGCTTTTGTGTGTTTTTGAGCTACGAACCCATATTTGGGGTGTCGTGTGGCTGAGTTCGTGGCTATTTTACAATCCTAGAATTGTATAGGTAATTAAATGTGATATAAAAATGCCATTTGGGATCGCTGCTTGGATCCAAGACCACCCCGGGGGTGCGTTCCTCTGTTTATCTATTTGGAAAGGATACCCGAGGGTATGCCTTGTTTATATTATGCCTTTAAAGTAATGACTATATAATTTCCTTGAGTGGAATTTCTTGTGTACTATTTTTTTACATGTTGGGCATGGCCCGGTTACCTGTTTTATCCTGAGGGCGGTGTTGTGATTAGCCTGTGGGCATTGTATTATTAGCATGTGGGCAACTTCTTCTATGCCTGTGGGTTGTTGATTCTATGCTTGTGGGTGATACTTCTTATGCCTTTGGTAATTACCCATATGCTTGTGGAAAGATTCATCTGTTGGTTTCTCATTACCCGAGGATAGGAGTTGTACGTGTCTGAGGACATTGGCTGTTTACTTAGATTACTCACTGTGGTGCTATTTTAAATTAAATGATTAAATGAATGTTAAAATGGAAATATAACTGGTTAAGTTAGTTACATTTCAGTCCTTCTTACTTCATTGCATTTTACTACTGCACACTGTTGTTGTATGTTTACTCACAGTTGGGCACGAGCCTTTGGTGGGTGCCTACTGGGATTTATTTCTCACACCCTGTTTGGGTAATGATTTTCAGCCCAAAAAGATTTCGTTTCTGCAGGTGTGGATAGGGACAAGTGTCCCTATACAGGTACTCGATTACTGCTGGGGTGTAGGAGAGAATGGGAACGAGCATTGTCTCGCGATGACGTTGTCCATTCTGTTGTGATTTTCTGTACTTATACTTCAGTGGTAATGCATTCTATTCCAGTTTAATATGTTCTGGCTATTTTTTAGAATAGTGATATGATGTATCTTCATATATATATATGACTTCCGGTTTCCTTTTTGTTATCAGTTGTCTATTTCAGTTATATATACTATTGATACTTCTGTTGTTGTTGTATGTTTCTTTTTCATTCAACTATGCTACACTTTAAAAAATGAGGGCATAGTTTTCCCATTATCATACCTGGTCCCTCGCTGCTAGTCATCAACCTCTAGCATTTGGGGAAATGTGCTTGAGGTCACATGGAAAAACGGGTTCAGGGCACTCGTTGAGTGGCACCCGGAACCGGGACATTACAAAGTGGTATTAGAGGATTTATTTTCTTTGACTTACTACTTGGAGCCTTAGTCAGGGATAGGATGGAACGGTAGTTGGTAATAAGTCGTGCCCGGGCATAGCTAACCCATGTATAGGGAAAATCCAATTTTCCTCATATTGGAATTTTACTAATTTTAAAATTTAAAGTTGATATGATTTCACCATTGGGTGACGCACTTGTGATTGTGATGTTTATAGTTTATTCATGGGTTCTATTTAGTTGCAACCCGATGAGGTGAGGGTATGCCATCTCATGCATCATTTCGGAACATGTTAGAAATCACATGCCATTCATAGGTCCATGCCATGTAGGTGCATTAGAAATTTCATGATGTTGTGATAGTTTTTGTGCTAAGAAAAGTATGTTGTTGTAATAGCTACCTGATAAATACCTATTGTGTGATAGGGTATTTCGTATGATCTGGTTTATAGAATGAACACCAAACTTTGATTTTTGGATAGTATGGACCTCCATTGACAATAATTTGGTGAATCATTTTCTGTTTATTATGTTATAACATATATAAGATTCCAGACATTGATTCGTGGGGAGTATGGGCCCTCACAGATCGGAATTCGGCACTTAGGTGTTGTTTTTCAGTGTTTTTTGGGTTCCGGAGAAGTTTTTGAGGCATACTGTCTGGAATACCTAGTATACATGCCGTGTAGTAATTTTGACACTCCGTGTATGTTCTTTTGTTCAAGGAGAAAAAATAACTTTTTGAGTACACACCGTGTACCCAGAGTACACACTGTGTAGTATCATCTTGTGTCACAGACCACGTGGGTGACGACACGAGGAAGGGAAGATTTTGGGGAGACCACGTCGTTTATATTATGTACACGCTATGTAGTGTTGACCCAGTGTCTTCCGTGTAACTAATAACATGGGCGGAGGAAAACTTAAGACATATATGCCGTGTCCATTATGGAACACGCCGTGTAGTCTGACCTAGAGACCCGGCTGTGTAACTAACAATACGGGTCAGTGTAATCCCTTCAAGTAAATGTCTTGTGTATATCGAACACGCCGTGTAGGGTGAGCCGTGTGTCCGGCCGTGTAACTAACAACACGGGTCAGCGGAGCTCCTCTAGTACACGCCGTGTACTTATGGGACACGTCGTGTAGTCTTGTCCGAGGACAGGCCATGTGGACATAGCCGTGTGGCACGGGAAATGGGGTAGTGTACACGCCGTATGCGGTTGAAACACGCCATGTAGTTCATGCCGAGTAGTCGGCTGTGTCACAAATGACACGGGTAGTTGGAAATTTCACCAAACACACCGTGTAGATGTTATACACGCCATGTAGTTTTTGTTCAAAGGGTGCCATGTGGCTTAGCCATGTAGAAAGACCCGGGCTGGGGAAGATAAGTCAAGTACACACCCTGTAGTCGGTTTACACGCCGTGTAGACTTGTTTTGAAATGCCTTCTTCCCCCTGTTCCCTTTTTGGGTTTCTTCTTTTTTGATCTTTAATAATCATGTTCTAAGGCGTCCATTTAACCTTGTAGTGTCATGCCGTCGAGACAATCGTGCATTGTTCTCCAGGAGAGCAGCAAAGACTATACTCCAGAAACGGTGGGCCATGGGCTACTAGTTGATCCTCCAGCAGATCTAGATGCGGCGCCTTCCGTAATACCAAACATAGGCGCGGAGGCACAGTTCCTTGATGGCTTTATGTGGTTCATGTAGACCTTTTAGGGAGCACCGTCGGCTGCCACATATATGGTTGAGCTTACTCGTATCTTCCAGTAGCAATATCCACCTACATTTTCAAGGGATGGTGGACCATAGGCTGCGGAGTCTTGGATGGGGTTGATGCAGACTATTTTCGAGCACCATGAAACACCTCTAGGGAGGAGGGTCAATCTCACAACATATATGCTGTGTGATTCCATCAAGAGGTGGTGGGGTGTTACCACCTAGTCAGATCATCACAGAGACATGGTGTGGAAAGAATTTTGGGTAGCCTTCTATGACTTCTTCTTCCTGGAGACGCTGAGGGAAGATCGAGCTTGAGAGTTCATGAATCTGAAGCAGGGCACTATGTCGGTGATGGATTATTCTTCTCTCTTTAAGAGCATCATCATTTTGCACCTATTCTATTGGGTGATGAGACGTTGAGGGCCAGGCGCTTTGAGGATGGTCTCTGATATGACATCTGAGTTCTGGTGAATGTTTTCAGGTTGCGTACTGTACATGCTATTGTGAATCAGGTGCTGATTACAGAGAGGAACCTACGGGAAGCTAGTGGTGTGGTCCATGGAGGTTCAGCACCAGTTTCTGGTACTATTTCTACTAGTAAGAGGAAGAGACAGATGGACTTCTCTCAGGGTGGCAGTACCAGTCAGAAGAATGCTTCAGGTGGCTAGGTTATGTTCTACCAGTGTGATAGAGAGGGGTACCAGAGGCCACAGTTTCCACGAGACCCAGTGGAGTGCTGAGCTTGCAGCATGATGGGTCATCTGCAGCGCTTTTGCAGGGCGTTTCCACAGATGGCTAGTGAGAAGGGTTGTGTGCAGACTGCGCGTGTGGGAGCAGGACCAGCAGCTTCTTACCCATCAGGGAACTGGAGTACGTCAGGGCGTGTAGGCAGAGATGGTGGTCATAGCCATGGAAGCCAGACAGCGGGATCTCAGAGGTAGCAGGGCGGGACAAATCAAGGTAGTCAGGCTGTGTCGCAGGGCCGCAGCACTAGGTAGGCATATGCAGTGCAACAGACCCAGTAGGAGCAGGATCCCAGACCTTCTACAGTTAGAGGTACTATTCTAGTAGCTTCTGTTTTATCTTTAGTACTTTTCTATACGGGTGCTACACATATATTCATATATGTACCCATTGTGGAGAGCCTTGGGCTTTTTGTTTCTACCTCTTCAGATATCATGACGTTGGACACTCTGTTGGTGACTAGAACGAAATGTGTCTGTTAGTGTAAGGAGTGCCCTCTTGAGGTTGGTGGGTTTAACTTTCTTTGGGACCTTTATGTCTTAGAGATGACAGCTTATGACGTCATTCTTAGGATGGACAGGTTGGTTCCATTTTGATCCTTTGTAGATTTCAATCGTCGTAGGGTGAGTTTCATGTCACCAGAGGGTGGAGGTTTCTATACAAGGGAGAGTGGGATGTTCAGGCAAGTCGAGCTAGACCAGAGCATTGTGGGTGAGGTGGAGTCATGGCCCAGATTAAGAGTTTATATCTGGATGATCAGGGGACTTGTCATACAGATTTCCCTCCAGTGGTTGATCGTTTCAGGGATGTCTTCTCAGACAACTTTTTGGGTCTACCTCTAGAGCGTGAGGTGGATTTCTCAATCGAGCTTGTGCTAGGAGTAGCACTGGTGTTCATTACTCCTTATAGTATGGCCACACCTGAGTTGCAGGAGCTTAAGAGGAAGTTAGAGGAGTTACAGGAAATGGTTTTTATCCGACCCAGTACTTCTCCATGGGGTTCACCCATCTTCTTTGCGAAGAAGGCGGACGGTACCCTCTGACTCTGTGTGGAATATCGAAATCTGAACCAGTTGAACGTTAATAAATGATATCCCTTGCTGAGTATTGATGATCTTTTTGATCAACTTTGTGGGGCCCGAGTGTTCTCGAAGATTGACTTCAGGTCAGGATATCATCAGTTGAGCGTGAGACCATCGGATATACTGCTTATAGATTTTCGAAGCAGATATGGTCTGTATGAGTACGTGGTTATGTCGTTTGGACACACGAACGCAGCAACAGTTTTCATGGATCTGATGAATCGTGTGTTCCATCCTTATCTGGATTCTTTTGTGGTAGTATTCATGGACTAAATCATGGTGTACTCTCACACTCGACATGACCATTCCACCCATCTTGATATCATATTGAGTACACTGAGAGAGAATCAGATATATGCTAATCTCTCAAAGTGCCACTTTTGGATAGACCAAATACAATTCATGGGTCATATCATCTCAGAGGCAGGAGTTTCAGTAGACCCAGAGAAGGTGAGAGCAGTAGTTTTCTAGGAGCATCCTAAGAACATGTTTGAGATACGGAGTTTCTTGGGACTGGTTGGTTACTACAGATGCTTCATACAGGACTTCTCCCACTTTGCAATGCAGTTGAAAGGTCTTAGTAAGAAGGGTGTGAGGTTTGTTTGGTCGGAAGCTTGCGAGACAGCCTATCAGGACCTTAAGGGATGGTTGACATCTGCACCGATCCTGATACTCCCAGAGCAGAAGAAGAGCTATACAGATTACTGTGATGCGCCAGGGATTAGGTTTGGAGAAGTGTTGGTGTAGGGTGATCGAGTTGTTGCGTACGGGTCTCGGCAGTTGAGACCACATGAGCGGAATTAACTGAAGCATGATCTTGAGTTGGCTGTAGTTGTACATGTGTTGCGCTGTTGGAGACAGTATCTATTGGGAGAGCATTTTGTGGTTATCACCAACCACAAAATTCTCAAGTATATCATTACTCAGCATGACTTGAATCTGAGGCAGTGTAGGTGGGTCGAATACCTTCAGTCCTTCGATTTTGATCTTGCATGTACACCTGGTAAAGTTAATTCCATAGCTGATGCACTAAGAAGGAAGACTCAGATACAGGCAGTGCAGGAGGCCAGTGGTGAATGGAAGCTTATGGCTTTGTTCTCTAAGATTCATTTGGAGATGCACGACAGTCAGGGACATACCTATCTTTCATCCTTATCTTTGACTTCTACCCTCATAGATAGAGTGAGGATGAGACAGTTATCTTATCTAGAAGGCCTAGTTCTACGGGAGTCGGTGGAAAGTGAGGACTCTCCTCCTGATTGGATGATAGACGATGGTGAAGTACTACGTTTCCATGGATGAGTATGGGTTCTAAGAAATATACGCGAGGATATGATGCTGTAGTTTCATGCTTCAGTTTGGGAAGTTCATCCCGGAGTTATGAATATGTACCGTGACATGAGGCGTTAGTACTGGGGGCCGGGTATGAAGAGAGAGATAGCTGGTTTTGTTATGAGGTGTTCCACCGGTCAGCAGGTGAATGAGGAGCATCGGAGGCCAGCCGGACTGTAACAGCAGTTACCCATCTCAGAGTGGAAATGGGTTGATGTCGTGATGGACTTCGTGACTAGTTTTCTGAGGTCACCTCGAGGCAATGATGCCATGTGGGTTGTTGTGGACAGACTCAAGAAGGTAGCTCGCATCTTGTCGATCAAGGAGACCTTCGGTGTTGATGAGCTCGGTAATTTTTATATCTGATAGATCGTCCATCTTCATGGGGTTCCTCGTTCTATCATGTCAGATAGGGATGCCCGTTTTACTTCTCGTTTCTGGTAGAGTTTTCAGAGGTCACTGGGTACACAGGTGCTTCTAAGCACGACTTACCACCCTCAGACAGATGGCCAGTCAGAGCGTACGATACAGGTGCTTGAAGACATGTTGTGTGCATGCGTCCTAGACTTTGGGGGATCTTGGGAGAAGCATATAACCCTAGTCGAGATTGCCTATAACTATAGTTTTAAGGAAACTATTGAGATGGAACCATACGAGGCTTTATAGGGTAGTCCATTCCGATCACCGTTGTGCTAGTTAGAGGCAGGTGAGGCACCATTACTGGGACCACGTCTCCTGCAGGAGACTTCTACGCAAGTCCAGTTGATTCAAAACCAGATGGCTACCACACAATCTCGTCAGAAGTCTTATGATGATCACCGTAGATGAACTTTGGAGTTCGTGGTCAGGGATTAGGTTTTCTTACGTGTTTCACCGAGGTTGGGACACAGATTGATCAGGAGATAGGGAAAACATTCACCGAGGTATGTGGGGCCCTTTGCGATTCAGGAGATAGTCGGGCCGGTTTCCTATCGGTTGTAGTTACCACAGAGGTACCGATCCGTGCACAACGTGTTCCATGTATCTCAGTTGCATCGCTATCATTCAGACTCGTCTCACATTTTTCAGCCCGAGGAGGTTGAGCTTCAGTTTGTTGCGTCCTTTGAGGATCATCTGATTTGTATCGTTGATAAAAGAACGAAGGTTCTCCGAGGCTGGTCAGTCCCTCTCGTATAGGTGCTATGGAAGCATGGCCTAGTGCAGGACGAAACCTGGGAGTGGGAGACCAACGTACGTGCTCAGTGGCTAGAGTTATTCTCAGCTTTATCTTCTCCACCCTTGGAAGGGAAATTCAGGGACGAATTGCTTTAATGGAGGATTTTTGTAAGAACTCGGTTCTTTTTTTGAGGTACGGGTTTCTTCTTTTCTCTTTTCCTTATGTTTTTTTTAGAAAATAAGAAAAATTCGGAAAAATCCAAAATTTTGGAAAGTAAACACCATGTACTTTTCCACACGACGTGTACTTTTGGCCGTGTGGGATGAGTACACAGGGCGTGTGGTCATGTCGGTGATAAAGGGTGTAGGAACCAAATACACGTCGTGTAGTGGTCCCTTACACGGCGTGTAGTCAGTCGGTAAGAAAATAGTAAGGTGGTGGCCAGCTTTGTGACAAAACATGTTGTGTACACAAGAAGACACATCATGTAGTCATGTCGGTAGATGAATAGTGCCACGTAGGCTGGAAACTGCCAGAGGAACAGTTGAAAAATGGGAAGTACATGTCGTGTACTCGGAAGTACATGCCATGTACATTGTTTTTTCGCTTAAAATGGGCAGTATCCTCCCCTGTTCATAGGGAAGGCTTATAATGGGAAGAGGGCTCGGGAGAGGAAGGCCGGAGCTTTGGATATCCACTGAGCACACGTCAGGAATCTGTTTCCGCCTCGGACGATCTCCCTGCAACCGCACGGGTAATCCCTCTCTTATCCTGTAGTTGTTCTTACCAATTATTCCTCTAAGGGATGTTATTTGAGTTTGACCGGTCTTTCTTCTATGTCAGATCTACGCCGTTCTTGGATGTTTCAGAAGGCGATGTTCGGGTATACCGTTCTTCGGTGTTTTAGGTAGGTGGCTTGGTGTTTATTTTCTAAATGTCGTTCTATTTTGTGTGTTTTTGAGCTAAGATCCCATATTTGGGGTGTCATGTGGCTGAGGTTGGGGATATTTTACATACAAAGAATTGTATAGGTAAATAAATGTGATATTAAAATGTTTTTTGGAATTTCTGCTTGGATCCGGGACCACCCCGGGGTTGCGTTCCTCTGTTTAGCCATTTGGCCGGGATGACTGAGGGTATGCCTTGTTTATATTATTCCTTTAAAGTAATGATTATAGAATTTTCTTGAGAGGAATTTCTTATGTATTGTTTGTTTACATGTTGGGCATGGCCCGGTTTCCTGTTTTATCCTGAGGGCAGTGTTGTGACTAGCATGTGGGCACTGTACTATTAGCATGTGGGAAAATTCTTCTGTGCTTGTGGGCAGTTGATTCTGTGCCTATGGGCGACACTTCGTATGCCTGTGGGAATTACCTGTATGCCTGTGGGCAGATTCTTGTGTCAGTTTCTCTTTACCCGAGGGTAGGAGTTGTACTTGTCTTAGGAAATTGGTTGTTTTCATAGAATACTCACTGTGGTGATATTTTAAATTAAATGATTAAATGAATTTTAAAATGGAAATATAACTGGTTAAGTTAGTTACTTTTCTGAACTGCTTACTTTATTTCATTTTACTACTGCACACTATTGTTGAATGTTTACACACAGTTGGGGACAGGTCTTTGGTGGGTGCCTACTGGGATTTATTTCTCACGCCCTGTTTGGGTCATAATTTTCGACCAAAACAGATTGCATTTCTGTAGGTGTGGAAAGGGGAAAGAGTCCCTATACAGGTACTTGATTGCTGATGGGGTGTAGGGGAGCATGGGACCGAGCATTGGCTCACGATGTCGTTGGCTTTTTTGTTATTCTTTTCTGTACTTATACTTCAGTGGTAACGTATTGTATTGCATTGTAACATGTTCTGGCTGTTTTATAGAACAGTGACATGCTGCATCTTCATATATATTTGACTGCTGGTTTCCTTTTTTTTACCATTTGTCCATTTCGGTTATATATACTATTGTTTCTTCTGTTGTTTTTGTATGTTTTTTTTTCATTCCGCTGCGCTACACATTGACAAATGAGGGAATTGTTTTCCCATTATCAGACCTGGAACCTCGCTACTAGTCGGCAGCCTCTGGCGTTTGGGGAAATGCGCTTGAGGTCACGTGACGAACCGGGTTCGGGGCACCCATTGAGTGGCACCCAGAACCGGGACGTTACAACTTAGGTCTGCTAGGTCACCTAGACCCACTCATCACTTAATCTTACAAGGTCACCTAGACCCCCTCATCACATGTTCACCTGAACCCCCTCATCACAGGTTCACATACACTCGTTCATCACATAGCCATGCTGAGTCACCTAGACCTTCTTGTTTCTAGGTCACCTACACCCTCTCGTCACAGTCTTCTCGTCACAACCAGCCATAGGATTCATGCTCTTAATGTTATTCATTCTAGAATAATCTACTCTTCAAGACATCGGTTATATCTCAACTCACACGAAAACCCACTTAAGGTATATCAAAAACACTGCCTCTTCATGAGGGTCCCAGCACAGAAAATGTCTTGTCAATCGGACATGTGGTTTGGATGTTATAATCCTTTTAGTGGAAAGGTGTCAGTTGGGTCTAGGCCTAGTTGGGCCCTACCAGGCTGACCCGACCTGCTGCATATTGACCAACCCAACCCATCCCAATCGGGTCTGGGCCAACCCTGTTTGGCCTAGACCAAGGGCTTGCTGAACTCAGCCCGTTGGGCCATAGGTCCAGTACATCGGGCCACCATGCGGCCTGATAATTGTCCTCCGCAGCCCACACTAGCGAACTGGTTTTGTCTAGCTGGGTCTACCCGAGCCACGTTGGCCACCGTGTTTAGCATGAGAGTTTTCGGCATAGTCTCCTCGTAACTTTGCACTGGGGTCCTGTCGGGGTCATTTGAAGTGTGACACATATGGGATCCTCGTCCGCCCATACCATCACCAGTCGCTTGCTGACGACCTTTGATCACCACCCACAGCACTCCGTTGTCTCATGCCTCCTCCGTCAGGTACTTCCAGGGGCTAGTATTCATGCTTCGGTGGTCTATTTTCTGATATGAAAGTCTCACTATCGTCCATCAGTCACCACCTCCATTGACATGAGCTCCAAGATGTCAAGCTGTTGATCCAGGGGTCCGACCATGTTCGGAACCTCTGATGCGACCATGGGGGTCTGTCGGTGAATAATTTTAGGAGGAATAGAGATCAAAACAAACACCCAAGGAAACAAACATCGGCCTTATTTGTTTGTCCTTCATTCATTTCATTAGAAAATAATAGGGTGAAATTAAAATAATTTCCATGAAATAATCCCCACATTAATCCCCGCATGTAAAAATCCCATTCTCGCAAGGATGATCGATCCACGGGACAATTTTTTAGTGAATTGACATGTGTTCATTATTTAAAAAGGAAGAACATGGTATGGCAGGCCACACAAGAAAACAATAACCCAATACCTGGAATCAAATTGTTTATTAGTGAAGAATGGAGTTGTTCTTTTGTCATTCGTTGATCCAAAACTCTCATAGATGGTGAGGTCATTTGAGGAGAATGGAAGAAAGGTGTTCATCATCAGGGGTGGTTTGTCATTTTCTAACATATGTTCTCAAGAGGATTAGAGAAGTCTCCTTAATTGTGATCTGATTATTGTATCCACTTTATGATAATAATTTATAAAACATATTTCGGCATTTTTGTAATACTGAGTCACCACGTCATTACGTAGCTTCATTTATGAAATTGAACAGTTGCATCATCACTACATCGTAGCAATTTTTTGAATAAAATAAACTAATTTAGGTTTATTTTATTTTTCCTTAAAACACCATAAAATTAATATTTTTCCTCAAATTGCGCATGTTGAGGTTCGGTCCATCCTTGGGTAAATTCAATATTTTGGACGCAACAGTGCCCTAAAATTTTTTATCTAGTTACCTATTTAGATGTTTCAAAAAATGCACATGCACACTATGTTAAACAAACTTTAAAAAGTTCGATCATTTTTTCATAGATCACTAGGCCTCAGAATCACATTCCATCTGAGGGAATAGATCAAAATAATCCCATAAAATTTCCAAAAATTGAACATTGAATTTCTAGGACATTACATTCTCCCACCTTAGAGATTTACTTCCTCGAAATCCAAAACAAGGGTTAAACAAAGAAATGGGGATACTGAGCATGAATTTGTGCCTCCCACCCCCCCAGTTCTCTCATGGAGAATTCCTGGGATGCCACCAAACATACACCAGAGTTGTAGAACACCCACAAAGAACCCTCCCCTTTCTATCCCAGACCTCCAATAGGAACTCTGCAAACGTCTCATTATCGTCAATGTACAGCCTACTCTAGTCGATGACTTGTGATGGGTCATGCACGTACCTCCTTAGCTACGACATGTTAAAGACATTATGCACCTTATGCATCTATGAGAGAAGATATAGCTGGTATTCCACCTCGCCAACTCTTCCTAGAATCTTGAAAGGGATTATAAATCTCAAATACAACTTGCGGACCTGGCCAAATATTCACAATCCCCATCGAGGTGACACATGAAGGAACACATGGTGTTCTTCCTAGAACTCAAGGGCCACTATATCCTATCAGCTTAATATTTCTACCATCTTTGTGCAATCCTCATCTTCTCTTGTATGATCTACACCTTCTCGTTTGTGGCATGTACTAACTCTTGACCCATGAGTGCTGACTCTCCTGGGTGAGTCCAGCATAACAGTGATAATCATGGTCGCACGTAGATTTCCTAGAATGGTTTCATACCAATGGTGGAGTGGTATATATTGTTGTATATGAACTCCACCTTTGGTATATGGTCCTCCCAAGTGCGACCAAATTCTAGAATGGATGAACAAAACATATACTCCAAAACCTAGATAGTCCTCTTTATCTATCCATCCCTTTATTGATAAAATGTCATGCTCAAACACAGCTGAGACCAGAATGCCTCCAACAGTCCCTTCCATAGGAGGGAAATAAAGTGAGCATCACTGTTTAAAACAATCATCAAAGGTATCCAATGAAGACAAACTATCTCTTTAATGTAAAGGCATCCCAAGCCCTTCAATGAACCCTTCTCCGAGAGGGATAAGAAGTGGGACGACTTGGGAAGTTAGTCAATGATCACCTGGATGGTATCATGTCCTATAGATGTTTGTGGTAAACCATTCATGATGTACATCGATAGAACATCCCATTTATTCTCTGGTATCTCAAGTGGATGAACTAATACTATTGGAACCTGACTCCCTTCCTTCACTTGCTGACAAATGAGACATCGAGAAACAAACTCTACCACTACCTTTGTCTTCCTCGGACACCAGTACTAACATCAAAGATCCTGGTTCATCTTTGCCACTCCTGGATGAACTTCCAAGGAGGAGGTGTGTAACTCCCACATCCTCCTCTCACAACTTCACTGATACAATGGTGCACCCTCTGAAAAGGGTTACATGATCCCTACATATCAAATAATTATTAGGGGTCTGCCCTGTGGATAACAAAGCTCGTTAGTCCTCACAATCGACATTCACAATTTTTTCCTCCCTAAATCACTACAAGAGTAGGGGAGTGACAACCATCGGATGAAGGTATTCTACTCCAACACCATCTGTGATGGATATCTGCATCACGAATAACTACTCTAACACCTCACATAGAAACTACAACCCAATTCTCTTACTGAGTGTGTTCACCACCACATTCCCCTTACCAAGAATATAGCTGATCTCAAAGTCAAAGTACAAGAGGAATTATATCTATCACCACTACCTCAAGTCCAAGTCCTTATAAGAGAATACATACCTAATAATTTTGTGGTCAGAGTGGATGGTAAACCACTCACACATAAAATAGTGATGACAAATCTTCAAAAAGAAGACCACTACTGCTAGCTCAAGACCATGATTCATGTATTGTTTTCATTCATCCTCAACTTTCATAATCCATAGGCAAAAAAATCCTTCTCTTGGATCAGGATACAACCCAGTATTCTCCCATGGATTCACAGAACACTAAATACCCCATTCCCTCCTTTGGATGTCTCATGATAGGGGATCTCGTCAGTCTCCACCTAAACTCTTGAAAACACTACTTGCACTTCTTTGTCCACATGAAGGGGTTTCCCTTCCAAGTAAAATATGATAACGGTTCCACTACCATAAAAAATTTGGGCATGAACCTCTATTAGTATCCATTCAAACCTAATAAACTCCTCAACTCAGTCACTCTCCTATGTGGATACCAAGAAAACACCACCTCTATCTTTGTTGGGTCCACTACAACTATGTCCTACAAAATGTTGTGTCCCAGATAGTAGACCTCCCAGATCTAAAACTGACACTTAGAGATCTTCCCATAAATATGGTTCTCTTGGAGTGTATCTAAGACTATTCACAGGTGTGTCACGTGCTCCTCCTTCAACACCGAGTACACCAGGATACTGTAAATGAATACTATGATAAACCAATCAAGGTAAGGCTAGAAGATCCTATTCATAAGTCCCAAAAACACTACTAGGGAATTGGTCATCCCAAATGGCATCACCAAGAACTCATAGTTTCCATACTAACATCTAATGGATGTTTTCAGTAAATCCCCACCCCGTACATGAAGCTGATGATATCAAACCCTAAGGTCTATCTTCGAGAACAACCTCGCTCCATTCAGTTGGTTAAAGAGGTCATTGATTATCATTAGTGGATATTTTTTCTTCATGGTAACCTAATTAAGGCACTGATAGTCTACACATAGTCTCAAACTCTCGTAAGACATCTTGTAAAACATAACTTGGCCGCCCAAGGTGAAACACTAGGCCTTACAAATCCCTTCTTTTGTAGGTCCTCAAGCTGTACCCTCAACTCACAAAGCTCCATGGGAGCCATCTAATATGATGGTGTGGATATCGGTGTCATACTAGGGTATAGGAAAATTCATAATTCAACATTTATATGAGGAGGTAATCTTGGAACATCCTCTAGATGATTTCCTAATACTCGTTTACCACTATAAGAAAATAAGGACTCCACTCATCCACCGTATTGATGGTAAGGATATCCATGTAATGTGTGATGGGCAGAACCCACCTCCGATAAAGTTCATCATATTCTACAAGCATTCCTTTTTCACTGGTAAAAAATAACCTGGTCCCATATCCACAGGCACACTGCACTCTAGACCTAAAATAGTAAATCTGAGCATGGAATTTAGATAACTAGTCCATAACTAGAATGAAGTTGTAAGGCCTTGATGCCACTACTAGAAGATCCCATCCAAATCTAGATTCTCCAAGTGTAATATTGCATTACCAAAACCAGTGTGTTATTATCGAATCCCTTCCCGTAGGAGTGTGTAATCGTAACGATCGATCCAACAACTCTACAAGAATCTATGAACTCCAAACAAGGTCCATGAAAAGGAAAGAGTTACCAGAACCAATTTCTATTATAACTGATGCTAAAGTGGATAATCCATAGATCGTACCTCTAATCATCTCTTGGGCATCAAGATTATAGGCCTCTATCACCTGAATCTGGCCCCTCCCTTGTCCACCTACTCCTATAGCTCATGTTGGACCAACTGGGGGTGGTGGTGGTAGAACCACAAACCTCCACTAACATTTTATCTCCCTTCCTTCTCCCATGCCATGTCTTCCTCCCTATAGACCACCCTATTTGACCCTCTGGATCTACCTTGGCGGTCCCTCGACCATATTTTGAACATCTATATGGTCAGTTGGGTAGTCATGTGCCATGTGTCCTGGGCCGTCTCATGCATAGAACACCCTTCCCCTATACTTACTCCCCTTACCTTGGTAGACTCGTATTGATGACCCTATATCCTAGGGTCTTCCCCTGAAAGGCATTACCCTCTTGGGTCCTTGCATTTGTTGCCTACTACCCACCGTTGAAGACTCTGTCACCTGATGTCTACCGGTAGCTCCTGTTACTGGTGCTCACTCCACTAGGAATCTATCCATGAGTAAATATATCTCCAGTACCCCAGACCATGTAGGGATGCTAAGGGATACTATGGATGACCTAATCTCCCAGAACAGTCCCTACTCAAAAGCTCGAGCCCTGAAGTACAGGTCTCTCACGATGTCTATAGAGTATAGATAAATCTTAATGAATCTTGCGGAGTTCTCTGGTAATATCATTATACCTTTTTGTAGGTTCAATAGCTCTTAGATACGTACTGATTTCTCAGTCACCAGAAATAATTCCTCCCTAAAGTAGTGATCAAAATCTGTCTATGGGAGTGTCTCCCTGTCTCGCGTTTTGGATCATCAAAATCGTCTATCTCCCCAATAAGCCCTAAAGAAGGATCACGACAAAGATCACCATCTGGTCGGGTGGTGTCCTCACAAGACAGAAGACATGGGTGACTGCCTCTTGCTAATAATCACCTATTTGGGGGTCAGTATCTCGCATGAACTTGAGAGGTATCTTCTTTTGGAACTCATGTTAGGCACTGATCATGCATACATCCAGTTTCAGTAATGTTGGTAGGAAATGCTGATCAATGGGTGGTGGTGGTACATGTGCACCGCCTTGTGGGGCCACCTCTAGTACTAGTACCTTTACTGATGCATCTCCTATAGGTGTACCATCCTCATGTTCATGTACTAGAATCCTAGTTTTCCGCCTATGTGGAGGCACCTTGAAATAGATCAAGATGAACCACAATCAATATATTATGCCTGGTTAGCTGAATTGGACTCAAGAAGGACATGAGAACACTCCCAATTCAAATATGATTCATGAAACCAGTTTTTTTTACTACTAAGACAAAAACCATAATTCAGGGTCCTGGTGTATAGATACATCGGCCGGCGTAGCAACAATGGACTCCCCGAGTCTGAAAGCTGAACTCAAACCATTCAACACTATTTACCCAAAACAAATCCAGTGAATCTTATTACTTAAATAATAACTGACCGCTTGTGATATTAATCTATCACATCCCATCCCCCCCAGGCCCGTTCTATGACTACCCCAAGCCCACATCCCAAAGGCCAGGGGATGAAGACTACATCCAAAGGCATTATCCCATAAGTGGGAGGCATTTTGTCGAGTAACTGAGCACACACACAAATACATCCCCAGCCCACAATGTTGAAATGTAAACATGCATTCTACTAAAACTACCACAGAGAGTAATAGTCCAAAACTGAAAGTAAAGGGTCTATAATAAAATCACAACAAAAGAAATGTACAAGATCATAAAGATAGTCTGCATTAAACCCTACCCTAAGGGTAGGTAAAGGGGGATCCGCCTGAATCCATATAATTACGCCTCATCTGTCAGATCTCTCTGGGAACTACCTATTCTTGGACAACCAAGGTCTTTGTCGAAGTGTCTGTCATTTAAAAAATACACGACATGTGCTAGTGGATCCCGTGTAGTGGTGAGTTACACAATACTTTGTATGGACCCAAAAACACAAAGCTAATACCTCAAAGGAAAATATGTACAAAGTGTTTTCATCTCACACATGTATAATCTAGTGAAAGGAAAGTAAGGCTATTAGTCATAACATTGCACACCTTGTACTTCTAAAGCACTAATCCTCGATGAGTCACTTTGGTCTATTGGGTCACCTAGACCCGCTCATCACTTAGGCCTACTAGGTCACCTAGACCTGCTCGTCATTGGGTCACCTAGACCCACTCCTCCTCGGGTCACCTAGACCCCCTCATCGCTTAGGCCTTCTGGGTCACATTGAACCGCTCATCTTTTGGTCACATAGATCTACTCATCAGATTCCTCTCATCACAATCAGCAGCATGATTCACACTCATAACACAATTGATTATAGGAGAATCTAATAGTTATTCCATCAGTCATATATCAACTCCCACTAAAAATCACCTAGAGTATATCACAGAGAACACCACATAGTGGGGGTCTCATCTCCTTAAACAAATCGTGAATCAAACATGATGTTTGGATATTATGAGGCTTTATGTGGAAAGGGGCGGGTTGGGTCTGGGCCCAGTCCGATCAGACCCTGACCAATTTCGGCCAACACGGACTATAGTAGCCCAAGGTCCATGCCCATCATGACTACCAGAACCATACCATTCAGCCATGAGTCCATCCCACTAGCCACCCAGTGGCCTAGTCTTCAACCGGCCTTGCCCGTGCGGGCGGGATGGTTTTTTCCAGCCAGGATGCGGCGAGTACTGCATCAATCTGAGGTAGGTGGGTAGCTGCGTGGCCACCCCATGGTCAAGCTAGACTAGGGTCTTTTTCTACGTAATGCGACTAGGGGATGAATCCGCCAACACCACCACCGTCTGTCTGTCAGCGACCTCTGATCACCTGTCATGACAGATGACGCGAGCCTCATTCGTCGCACCGCCACACCGACAATTTCTTCCATCGGCAACCGAAAATTCTCTGATGATACTTTTTCTGATCTAGAAGTCTCGTTGTGGTCCTCAGGTGGTCGTATACACTTTTGTGTTCTCCAAGCATTAATGTCCTTGATCTGGGGGTCCATCCATATTTTGAACCTCTCGGAAATAATTTGATACGACCACAGGGGTCCATCGATGAAGAACGCATGGAGGAAGAGAGATCACAATGAACACCCAAGACAACAAATGTCATCCTTGTTTGTTTGGCCTTCATTTGTTACATTAGAAACAAAGGGGAGATGTTAAAATAATTTCCATGATATAATCCCCTCTTTAATCCTCACATGTTAAAATCCCATTCCCGCAAGGTCGATCAATCCATGGGTCAATTTGACAGTGAATTGACCAACATTCATCATTTAGAAAGGAAGAATAGGGGAAGGGTGTCCAAAAAACTTCTTACATGGAATCAAATCATTTATCATAGAATAAAAAATGTGTTCTGTCTTCATTCTATGATCCAAAACTCTCATTTATGGTGAGATCCTTTGAAGACAAAGAATGAAGGTGTTTGTTGTCACTGGCGAATCGTCATTTTCCAATGCATGTTCTATGGAGGTTTAGAGCGATCTCCCCAATCATGTTCTGATTCCCATATCCATGTTAGGATAATAATGGATTAAACTCGTTCATTATTTCTATTATGCTATGTCACTATGTCACTATGATATTTCATTTATGAAATGAAATAATTTCCTCATAGCTGCATCGCAGCGACCCGTTTTTGAATAAAATATACTCTTTTGTGTTTATTTTATTTTTCCTTAAAACACATGAAAGTCATATTTTTCCCTTGACTCGCGCCGGTCAAGGTTTGGTCCATCCATGGGTAAAGTTGTCATTCTGGACAGAACGGTTCCCTATATTTTTAATCCAGGCACCCGTTTAGATGTTATCAAAACCACAGATGCACACTATTTTAAACAAACTAAAAAAAAGGTCCAACATTTATTCTCGTCTCACTAGGCCTCAAAATCATGTTCCATCTGAGTGCATATTCTCAAAATAATCTTTTAAAATTTTAAAAAAAGTAAATGGAATTTATGGGAATTAAGACTTATATATTTGTCAAAAATTAATTTTAATAAAAGTGAACTATATGAAAATAATAACAGTTTCTATAAAAATGCATTTTTATGAATAAAATTAAATAATGTATAGAATTGATTTTTATGAAATTTATTGGTTTATTATTAAAAAAATTAGAGTTAATTTAAATTTAAAATCATACAAAATCTAATATAACATTTTAAATTATTAATTAATGAAAATGATAAAATAGTTTTTTACTAGAATAAAATTTAACATAGGTTCCAAAAAGTTATGTATGGGATTCCAAATTCAACATAAAATATTTAAATTTATAATTTAACTAATAAAATATATATTAGATAAATAATATGTTTTTATAAATTTGTATTTTACACTTATGTCATGATAATTCCATAAAAGATAGAGTTTTTGTAAAAACGTTATTTTTCACTATTCACCCAAAACTCAACCTTTTTATAAAAATCTAAAAAAATCCTAATATTAATTTTGAAATTATTAATAAAAAATTAATTTCATTTCATAAAATTTAAAATCTAAAATTCATATTTCTTAATTTTAAATTAAAATACAATATATGAAGAAAAATAAGCTTTTCTAGACAAAGGACCTTTTAAACATTAAGTGTTTATAATATTATTTTATATAAATTAATAATTAAATGGAAGTTATAATATTAGTTCAGAAGATAAAATATTACATATCATCATAACGATTTAATTTTTTTGGGATTAAATACAAAACTCTTAAAAAATGGTTTTTTTTAATGAAATCCCTTTTTAACATTAAATAATATTAAATATTTAACCTCCAAATGATTTTTTAATTAATAAGTATGTATTTATTTACATGAGATTTAATTGTTTTTATAATTTTCCTAATAATTTTCATCTAATATGTCAATGATACTTTTTGTTTAGTTTTGTGTGTGCTAGAATACATTCAACATAGTACTTATTTAAATAATAAAACTTTTTAAAATATCAGGGTGTAATGTGATTAATAAATTATTGAATCAAGTATTCAACACCAAAAAATTATTATAAAATATTTATATTTTTACCTTATTGATTATATACTTATCTTTTTGAAACCATGATGTTCTAAAATGGTTTAGTATTTTGTCTCATAATAAACACATTATCATACTGATGAAAGTTATAGTCTTTTTGAGACCTGGAACCTTGTTTTCAGTGTATGAAATTTCAGTGGTTAAAACTAAATGGATACAAATTAAAATTTATATGATTTATATACCTATATAAATTTATAATGGCCATAAATATAATTAAACAAATATAAAATGCTAGTTTTAGTAACATAAAGAACTATTTTCAACTTATAAAATATAAGACTTTATAACTTGGGAATGGAAGATGCTTCAAACTACACCAGGATATGTATAAATATATATATAATTACTAAATTTAAATTCGTAAATGAATTGGTTACTATTAAATACTGATTCTAATTATAACTTAAAGATAATTTTTTTCTACAACATTAAATTGAAACTCCATATACTAGGACCTTTGATATAAGATATTTGACCTTGACATCGATGCAACCTTAATATAGGATAGTTGGGATTGTCTCTTGTGATCCCTTATGATCTTTCATGTCACCTATACCTACATTTAGGGAAAAATAGTTCTGGGTATTGAATCTTTTGTAGGTATTTTTTATACCTATACTATTTTTTACCAGTGATCATTTATATTATAATATACTCTTTTACGGATTTTTTGACATTATAAAAAAATTCCACCATGAATTCCTCAAGTCATGCACTAAGAAGGTGAGGATGATAGTGATTTAGAGGTTGTGGGTCCTGTACCATTAGTATTACATTTTGTAATGATTTTTTTGGAATGTCTTACTATTCATGATCTAGGTGTTAATGATTCGTTTTCAGATGGTTTATTATGATAGGTATGGCTATAAAGGGATCCCCATGACCTACCTATTATATGGAAGAGTAGACTAGGGGGTTTCAAAAGAAACATCCACCTACCTTTTCAGGGGAAGGCATTCCATAGGCTACTGAGTCATAAAAAATTCAATTCTATTTAACATTGATCACATAGAGACACATCTAGAAATGAGATTGTTGTATGAAGTGTGCATTCTTGATAGTCTTCCAAGAGATGGTCTGGCATTTTAACCCAGTATGTTGGCATCAGGATATGGTTTATAGAGATTTCTAGTTTTCCTCCTAATATAATTTATTTTTTAATATGTTGAGGACAAACCTAACTAGATAGTTTATTCATCTGGAGTAGGGAACATTATCTATTATGGACTCCTCTTCTTGTTTCCCATATATTCAAGGTTTCATTCCTACTCTCCCAAGTGAAATGTTTTTTATGGATAGGTTATTTGAAAATGGGATCATTTTTTCCATCAATTCATAAGTTAACATTTTTCGGTTGAGTATGATATCTATTATAGATAACCAGACCCTTATCCTTGAGAAAAATATAAGGAAATATGAAGGTGTGGGATGGAGAGGTTCAACATCTACATTATTTAGTACCTAGACCAAGGGATAAAAGCACCATTTTATGCCTTCTCGTGGAGATAGATGTATTCTAAGAGTGCACCAAGGAATAAATGTGATCTATTAGTAGTGTGGTATGTAGAGAAACATGAATATGCATTATAGTATCACCAGTTTGATTTCTAGGTCATTGATAAAATTGTTCATCTTTAGATGTTTATTAAAACATATACTCTAGTGGCTAGTGAGAGGGGGTATTAAATGAATATAGGTTATGGAGTTTGATCAACTACTCCACGTTAGGTGGGGAGCTGGAGTACCATCGTCCATACAAGATGAGGAGGTAGATGAGGCTGAGGATGTCAGAATAAAATATGCAGTTTCAACACGCTAGACATCTTTAGGGTAGTTAGGTTGTGAATTAGGTTGACTGGATTAGGCTAGAAATATATAGTACAGAGTACACCACAGGACCAGAGTGCTGACCCATCTATTTTTAGAGGTATGAATTTGGTAGCCTCTAATTTAGTATCTACCTTGTAAGAAACATATGTGTCACACTTCTTTATATGTACTTCTATTGTTAAAAGTTTTGGTCTGGAAATTTAGTAATTTTATATATTTATGACTCTTGATATTCCGTTGGGAGACCTATGAGAGAGTGTATGTAAATTTATAGAGTTCCCATTTTATATTGGTGGATGTAATTTATTGTGGATTCTATTTTTTCTTGAGATGATAATATTTTACATCATTCTTGAAATAGACTTCTTTGTTCCCACCGACCCCATAATGATTGTGATCATCCTAGGGAGTTCTTCTCATCACCTATAGGTGGTAAATATGTATAAAATGATTAATGGTATTTCTAGGAAATTCATGATGAACTTGAGAATTATTTATGGGGTGGAGTGATAGCCTTTACTTCCAATCATCTTCTCTGTGAGAAGAGAATACATCAGATCGATTTTCCTCATGTACTGGACTATTTTAGGGACATCTTCACTGTTGAATTTTCTAGGATACATCCTAAGAGATAGGTGCATTTCAATATTGAGATAGTTTTTAGTTTGGAACCAGTATCTATTCCTCCCTATAGGATAGATCCTAATGTGATTTTTGAACTAAAAAAGTCAATTAGAGGTCCTTGAATCCCAAGGGTCTAAATGACCCAGGACTTATCATTAGGGTTCAAAAATTGTTTCACCAATAAGGAATATTGTACCCTTATGATTTTTTTGGATTTTCCAAAGTCTAATTATCTTATGGTTAAAAATGATAACCATTACCTCATATAGACAACCAAATTTATTTTCTAAAATGATATCATGTTTTCTCAGAGATTGATTTAAAATTTGTAAATAATAAAGGGTTGGAAAATAAAATATATGATATACAACATTATATAGTTGATATAGATTGTTTATGTATTTGGTAATGTTGTTCGGTTCCATGAACATATCGAAATTGTTAATGTATCTGATTTATCAGGTTTTCCACTTGAATCTGGATTCATTTTTGATAGTTTTAATGGATGAAATATTGGTGTACGCACATAATTGAAATGATCATTCCATACATCATAATATCATTTTGATAATTCTACAATATCTTAGGTTATATTCCAAGTTCACAAAATTCAATATATGCATTGATAAGGTTTATTTATTGGGTCACATTATCTCAGATGTCTGTGTTTCTATGGACCTAGAGAAGGTGAGAATTATGGATTCTTAGGAGGGTCCTAATAATTTATTTTATATTTAGAGTTTCTTGGGGATAACTGGATACTATTGTAATTTTATTTTGGTTTTATCATGGAATGAAGAAATTCTAATGGGCTTATCCAAGAAAGGAATTATGTTTATATGGTATTAAGCTAATGAGAAACCCTTTCAAGAGTTAAACAGAAGCCTTAATTCAGTGATGATCTTGTTTATACCTAATCCTAGTAGAGGATATATTATATATTATGATTCATCAAGACTTAGGATAGAATCCTTATGAATTGGTAAATATGGGTCTGGGTGTATGGGACTCATAATCTAGGGACACATGAGTTTAAATAACAGACACATGATCTTTATCTAGTTGTAGTTGTACAAGCCTTGTGATACAAGATGAATTATTTTTTTGGAGAATATTCTTTTGTATACATGGACCATTAATGTCTCAAATAAATATTATCTCAATGTGATTTGAACCTCAACAAGAGAATATGTGTTGAATAGTTGTAGTCAACAAATTATGAGCTTTATTATACACTTGGGAAGTGAAATGTTGTGGTCGATGCTCTGAGTTGGAAGAGTCAAACCCAATCTATTGAAGAATATTGTAGCGAGTGGAAGTTAATGGACATATTTTTGAGATGCATATGATGGTTTAGGACCATAACACAAATACTATATCAGGAGTATTAGTAGTGATATATTTACCCCTATATATATCAAGTTTAAAAAACTTTAACATCATATGGTTTTGGTCCCAAGGGAGAGTGTTTTAGGTGAGGACCCACCACTTGGTTTGATAATTAAAGGGGTTGAGATATTATGTATTCATGGGAGTTCCTAGGTTTCTAGAAACATTTGAGATCTGCTTATGAGAGAATATAATGTTTTTAAATTGATAACACGTCCCAGAATCATGATGAGGTACCATGATTTATGCCACCAGTATTGGAGGCCCGATATGGGAAGAGATATTCTAGGATTTGTTACTTTCATCACTTGAATATACGCAACCAGTAACTTGGTAGTATTTTGGATCTATTACCCACTTATTAGTGGAAATAATATATTTTTCATGTATTCAGTGATGGTGTTACCGAAATACCATTGAGGCGGTGATACTGTATGAGGTATCGTGGATAGATTGAAAATGTTCTTACATTTACAATATATGAGGATGAAATTCTCAATGGATGTGCATGGGAGGCTTTATATACATGAGATTATTAGGATTAATGGAATACATCATTGTATCATATCAGATAGAGACACTAAGTTTTCATCACAGTTTTGGATGGGGTTGTAGAAGACTCTTGTTTCATAGATACTTCTGAGAATAACCTACCACCCATTGACCAATGGTTAATCTGAGCGCACTATATAGGAATTGTAAGACATTATTTGAGCATAAATCCTTGATTTGGGATGTACTTGGGAGAAAAAATTACCTTTTTCTGAGTTCAATTATAAAAATAGATTCCATGTGACCATACAGATGGATCCATCCGAGGCCTTATATTGTAGGATATTCTATGCACCTATGTGCTGGTTAGTGGAAGAGAAGAATAACTACTAGGATCACATCTTATTCTAGAGACCTCACAGTAGGTAAAACTTATTAGGAAACATATGAATTCATCTCACTATAGGAATAAGTTTTATAATAATAGTCATTGTTGAATGCTGGAGTGTGAGGTGGGAGATCAAGTATTATTTCATGTTCTCCTAAATTGGTGTATCAATTGATTTTAAAACAATGGAAAATAGAACATAGGTTCATTGGACCCATTTATATTTTTGAGAGTGTCGGTTACTTCAATGGTATGAACCTATTCCCAATGACTTACATGTTCCATAGATTTTACTTTATAATTAGAAACCATATCATATACTTAAGCTTGATGGGGTTGATTTGGATATTGATTATTCTTTTGAGACGTTCCCTATCTGTATCATTGATCGAAGTACAAAGGCTCTATGTGGTAGGTTTATTCCTCTAGTACATGTTTTATTGAAAAACAACCATATACATGATGGTACATGGGAGTGAGAGTCTGGCGTACATGCCCAGTGATGCTAATTATTAACATATGATGATCAACCACCATAAAGTAAACTCACAAAAAATTTGTTTTAAGAAGGGTAGGCTTTAAGATCCTTGTTTTTCTATAGGGTATGGATCATTTATTTTTTTATTATAAATATATTATTTAATATATATGAGAATTTATACAGTATTAAGGTAGAATTTTGGAGTTTTTAGGTCTTGTTTGGAGCACCAAGTTATTATTTTTAGAAAAGAAAGAATGAGGTGAATAGTTGGTGCGTGATTAGTAGTAATCATGTAGATCAACTTTGTATCCAAAAAGTGGAGGTGAATTGTTTGACTAACCCTGAAATTTAGGACACATGATAATGGGAAAAATAAAAACATATTATAGAAGTGAAACCCATGGTTGACATAAAATGTTTCTACCCGTGTGCCTAGCCATACGGGGCTGGGTTGATTTTGGATAGAGAGTGTGAACATGCCACAAATGGTTAGTAAAACCATACACTAGTCCATTCAAGGGATATCAACTCTTTTAATGTACTAGTGAATTATTGGAATATAATTTTTCTAAACAAGCAACCGAATTGTGCACTCCCTTTTTAAAAGTATTTTTTCATTTAAAAAAATTATTCCTTCTTCTTCCTTCTTCATTTCCATTATCCACCCACCATATAAGTTGATAACTCTTCCAATAATCCTAGGCATTGACAATACTTCTTTATGTGATGTATGGTTCAAACATTGTTTTTCACTTTGGATACCCAATAGAAATTCCTTCAATACTATTATTTCTTTTTTTATATTTCCTTCATCATATTAAATGCCTAATCAATGTAATATAATATGATTTATTTTAAAATTGTTAGTATATTTGTTTTATTTATCAAATTTTATCTCAGATTAGAGGATGATATTAGATGAGTATTTGACTACTAGTATAAGGAAGGTTATCTTTTCCTTGTTAATAAAAGTTTGGATGACTGTATAATGTGTCATCATACTTTCCATGAAACCATCCATGTGATGCCTCTAAAAATGTGGAATTATGTTAATTAGACATATTGTACTTGAAGAGATAATCCCTTACACCCTTGAAATTCTAAGTGGATGATGATGAAAACTCTAACCATCCCTTTTGGGGTGTTGGTATATGTTCCCTTGAAACTTTTACCTGGTTTATAAAAACAAATCACCTCATAAAGAGGATTTGGCTTGATAATTAAAATTAAAATGAGTAAATTTAATTGATTAAAATTTTGAATGATATAAACAATTTGTGAATGTAAATAACATGTCACATAAACATTTTTAAACCTTGAATTATGCCCTTAACAGAAGGTTATTTGATATGAAAGGAGAAATGGAATTAATCTTATCTTTAGCCTCTTGAAAATTTATGAATTGAATGAAATAATTGTGATCATTTAATTGATAATGGTAATGTAAATTAACATGGACTAATATAATTTTATATCTTTCGTGAATATGGTCATAGACCTTGAATTGCATTAAATGTTTTCCTTTCCCTACGAAATACATGGGCTCCCATTTTTTTTACATGGACAGCCTGATGATATTATAACTGATTCATTGAGGCATCTTCCATGTGAAGGACCAAAATTGGATTTAGGATTTGAGTTATGACTGAGAATTCCCCATCTTGGAACCAAGAGTTCACCAATATTTACAAAAACTAAATAAATTGAATACCTTGGAATAATGTAATTTGATTCAGCTACATATCATGGACCTCCTTGGTTACCACCATTGGATCCTTCCATGTCAATCACTAAGGCTACCTAGGATATGTCCTAGGGATTAGTTAGAATTTTAATCACATAGGGTGAACTGTAAAGGGTACACCCCTATGGACTTTACCCAATTTGAAAACATAAATTATTGGGTGATTAAGGATCCTTTTATGATTACCACTATATATGAAATCCATGGTCATATTTCTTGATTATATTCTTATAAATATAAATTAAAATGTGTAATTCTAAGAAGCATTTTAGAATTAGGATAAAGTAGGTAGTATTAAATGAGTACCCCCAGGGGAATTCAGACCAACATTATTTATTTATTTATCACTTTAATTTGTTATACCCTCACACTAATCATGGATTATTCATAAACTAAATAGTTCTACACACCATTGGTGGTTTCCTATTATGTTTTACTCACAACCTTTTCTATTTCCTAATAGGTACCGAAAAATACCTTATGGATATAGGTAGAGAAAAATATAATCTCACTACTATGGATCCTTTATTTTTTTACTAGGATAGAGTATGGGTGAATATGATTGAACTTGTTCTTACAATTTTACTAGAGATATATTTTTACATTTCTGTTTTTTATTGAATTTTCTCTTTATTATAGCTACCTTATTCCCATTTTTGTTCCCCTAATTTTTATAGAATCACAACATCATTATTTTTATATTACATTTTCTATTATTTATGTATGTTTTCTTTATTTTGGATATTGCGATATATTGTTTCCATTATTTCTAAATTTTCAGGTTTATTAATAGATTTCTCGATTGTGATGTACTATGATCATGAGTGTACAATCTCTCCATTTTATCAAATTAGACCCTTTCTACTAGTTTCTAGCCTCTAGGATACATGGAGGTGTGTTTCAGATGTTTTGGAAAACAAGGTTTAGTTACTAATGGGTGATCTGGGCTGGTAATGTGATAATGAATGAAATTATTATTTAATAAAATGAGATGAGTAGTTTTTTATACACATATTTAATATTTTTTCAGTTCTTTAATTTTTAAGGGATATTAAAATGGATTATTATGGTCAGGGAGTTTATATTATATTCATTGAGGAAATGTTTTGAAAAAATGATTAAATTCAATGAATATTTACCTGATACTATAAAAATGTAGAAAATGGTTGAACATAGCATATGGTTTCTAGATTCATGTATTGTGTGAATAATACAATTGGGTAAAATTTCAAACTGGATGAACATAAATTAGTTAAAATGTTCAAAAATGATTCTTAAAAAATCCAATCATGTACATTGAAACCTAGGGTTGTTAGGAAGGAGGAATATTGATTCTATATTATGGGATTTTCTAGAATACATGAAGGAGTTTTTTAAATTCCATTGGATTTCCATGTTTACTATGGATGTTATAGAAATTAATTATTCATTTTTGAATGATATATGATACAAAATATTTGTTTTGTTAGTGTTTTAAATATATAGGAGTTCAAAAGAAATGGAATAATTTATTAATCTTGTACTTTATATTACTGGGATGAAGTAAATATTTAAATCATCATAAATTTGAATGTAAAGGATTTTATCAAGCTCAAATGAATATATTTAAAATATAAGTATCTCCATCTCATTTAGCATATGTGATAAGTGATTTTTTTAACTATAAAATAATTTTGTGAACATGTATGAGATGATTAATTATATTCAAATGGTTAATGATTCATAAATTTTTATAACAAGTTTTGAGAAAGAGATATGCATAGATGTGAGTTATCATGGATTTAAATTTTATCCAAGTATCTGTTAAAAAATGTGGGATTGTTTTTCCACCACCCATTAGTGAGAAATTTTAATAAAATATTCTTTTTAAAAAGGAAAGGTTCCAAATACATAGAATACCATATTTTATATGGAAACAATAGACTATATTATAAATATTCAAAAAGAAGAAAAAAATTTTATTTCCTAACATCAAAGTGGTTGTGTATCTCAATAAGATTTTCTAAAGATGTTATACAATTTTAAAGGCTAGTGGGAGTATTTTATGACTTAGATAAGTTCAATTTTAACAAATAAATAATTACACTAATCTATATTTAAAGTGAATTTTACATAATATCTAATGAGGGTTAGGATTTATTAGTAAATAATATTATAATTAGTAAAATTATTTCAAGGAAATGTTTGATGGAATAGGGTTCCAATTTTGATGATGATGAATAACTTATAAAGAGTATTAAGATGAAAACAAAAGTCAAAATCAAAACCTTTTATGTTATAAAGTTATGAAGTTTAAATATGTTCAAAAGTTGAATAGTTTGAAATATGATTCTTAAATCTCACCATTATTCAAACAAGATTACTTCATATATGTTTCTCACAAAAGATTTTAGTGGGGTGGTTTTATATGAAAGTCTCATAGAGATGTGATGGGGATTATATGTGATGTAATATTGTAACAAAATTTAGAATGTGTAGAAAACATAACAATGATTAGATAGTTTATCATATATAATATGGTAAACCTGTTTTTATGTTGGGTTTGATGAATATTATTAAATACTTTAAAAATATAAAAATGTATCATATTAAAGGAAACCACCATTATATAATTATATTATATGTTCTATGTAAATGTATATATAGATATAAATTTTGTGAAGTGAAATGATAATTGACTTCCCAAACTATAACTTCATGTTTATCCGTAATCAATGTTTCTTTAAGGACTATTATTGTTTATGATAAAAAATTTAGATTATCATGACAAGGATTATTGTACAGTGATAAAAAAATGATCTTGAGGAACAAAATAGAGAATTAGATTCTTTCAGTGCGCTGGATGACATACTAACTATACCACATGGAGTGTCATACATATGTATTTGGTATACTAGTGGTAGATGGATCATATTTGAGTCCCAATTACCTATGGTTGGAGATATACCTAGTATTATAACCTTCATACATTAATACCTCACTTACGTAAGTCTACATATTGTCTTAGCAAATACAAGTGGTGGTATGGTATGTTACTGACCATGTTTTAAATTGTAGCTTAACTAAGATGCCTTTTATTCACTCGTATGACGAGTAAGACATCTGGACCTCCAATAGAGATAGACATTGAGAGTGTGTGGATGTACCATGATATTATATAATTCTATCTATATAAGAGACATGTGATGTTCTTATCAATAAGGATGAATTTCATTTTATGTATTCATTGATATGATCAGTCTATAAATTGAGAATTGAGAATAGTTGTATTGGATATATGGGATTAATTTTTTCCTTGTCCCATGGTCACTAGATATCATGAGAAAAAATAAAATATGAGAATGCATGTTTTCATATGATTCAGACTGGTGGACACATGTATAAAGATATGTTTGTTTGGCGGAGATCAAACTATATCCATTTATAGCTTAAGTAGAATTGACTCTTTTCTGTAGGCTGATATATTATTAAATATATGGATCCATAGATTCATATTTTTTTCAATGGTGTAAGGACCTATGGGGTGACACATTATGTTGACTAAATAAGGATAGAGTTTGACTTAGAGTGTTACAAAAATTGTTCTTAGAGTAAATCCATAATTATTTTGGATGGGTATCCCGATGGTATTTTATATAATGTGATATAAGTTGAGGTTAATAGCTGTTTTCCTAAAGTGTTTGGGATGATATCCCAAAGTAGTTTCGGATTTGTTTTCAAATTTTATTTTATACAATACAATATAAGGTGAAATGGCACAAAGAATTTTTGGATTTAGTGTAAGTGGTATATTGATGGGAATATACCCAAAATCCTTATATATTTAATATATATATATATGTATATATATTATTGTATTACGTGAAAATTATGATTTTCATGCCCATGCATTTATTGTTTTTGGAAAAATGATAAATAGTTATAATTTGTTATTTTTCCCACATATTATATCATTAAAGAAAAATTACATTAGATGTGATGTATGGTATTTTGATCAAACATTTGACGCATGAATTTGGATGTATTATTTATTCATGTGTCATTATTGATGAATAAATGAAACAAAACCCAAGGAGTGTCTTTTGGTGATTATATTTATATAACTTCCATGTGATGGTAGTAGGAGAATATCATGATTCTTGGATTAACCTCAATTGAAAAAAATATTTATTCACATGGTAATTATTTATTTAATTATATGAATATGGAGAAATATTTATTTTTTCCCATTTATTCATAAGGTAACAAATTATTTATTTATTTAGTTATATGAAATTAATTTTCATTCACTAGTTTTGTTGAATATAATATTTATATATTTATTCAAAAATAATGAAGTGATATTTATTTAATTAAATAAATAGTCATTATTCAAGGACTAATAAAAATTTAGGAGTATTGGAAAAATGTGTTTAATGGTCCATTGAAAATTTTCAAATTAAATATTATTTGAATGAATTTTAATTTATTTATTGATGAAAAATAATATTTCTTTTATCATTGATTTTGACACTTGAAAATTAAATAATATTTTTATTATAATTATTTAGACATGGGTTTGCCAAGAATTACGAAAATAATATGAGAGATTACTCAAGTATTTTTTTACCCTAGTAATAAATATACCTGGTGAAAAAATTCTATAATGGTGGCCCACATTCTTTCATTGTACACAATGATTATTAGAGAGAATATTTTCAAGCCCCAGTAGGCTCTCATCACTAGAACTATATAATGAATTAAATGAAATTATCCTTCTCCCCAAGAGAGAATTATTTCTCCCTTTAATAATTTGGTTGTGATTAACCTCAATCATCACAACTGATAGATTCATCCATTCTAGCACCTGAATAATTTTATGGTCATGATCGAAGCTTCGTGGAACACATGTGGATCAATTCTAAAATGAGTCTATACATCATTACTATGACACAATAACATTATGAAAATATTGTTCAACCAATTCATTAATGAAAAATGAATTCAGAAAAAGGTAATAATTTATTAAATAATTTAAATTTAAATTATATGTGAATGTATTCTCTCTACATAGAATCTAGGAATACATTTCAATATAGTTATAAGGATAAAAACAATGAATTATATGTGATAAATTTTTTTTGGAACCATCCTAACCGCTTATGTTATACCCTAGAATCTACAAAACCCTGAATCATTTAAAATAGATTATTAGACATCATGGATGAATAAATCCATTAAAACTAAAAAAAATTAAAATGGATTAATAAATTGAAAATTAAAATTTCCTAAAAACCAAAACCAACCTTGGACCACCATCACCTTTGAGAATAATTTTAACTATAAGAAACTTATAATGATAAAGAATATCGTGAAATGAGAAATCATGTTGTGAGATCTAAAATCAAAACTATAGAAATAGGAAATGTGAATGGAATTTTTTTAGTAAGGTTATATATATTAGAGTGAAATTTGGCTATTACCAAAAAATTTGTTTGTAAATAGGGCTTATGAAAATATGGTCTAAGAAAATAGGGGCATTGTTCACATATTGAGTATGTATACTGATGTTGTGTATTTTTATGTAGTAAATTTAAAATAATATAACTCATATTGAAATAACAATATAGTATTTCATATATATACATATATTTATGTGTTATGTATAATAATTATTATTATTATTATTGAAATATGATATGATGTAAATATAAAAATAAAATAAATATTTTAATATTAATGGTGTGGTAAAATTAAATTTTAGAATATAAATATATAATGGTATTATTTAAAACATATTTAATATAAAAGTAATATTTTTTTCAAAGAACAATTTTTTATGTATTGTATATTTCATATCATCATATTTAACGTAATAATTTTAAAATATTATTATATATGAATTAATATATTAACATATTTAAAATTATAAATTTTTATTAAATTATATTTTGAACACTTAATGTTTAAAAACATCATTTTTCACTAAAAGATGTAATCTATATAATTTTTATTTTAATTTGTAAAATAAATTTATAAATTTTAGAAACTGTAGTAGATAAAAATTACATTATTATTTTATTTATAATTTCAAAATTATCTTATCATGAATTCCTAAGACTAAAAAATTTATTTTTAGTTGGATAGTGAAATTTAATGATACCACGCCTTCTATACCATTACTAGAATATAATTATGATATAAAAATTATATGAAACCTTTTTATTGAAAAATAAATGTATTTAATAATTTAAATTATAAATTTAAATATATTCAATATATTTTAAAAACCTATATGTGATATTTTAAAACTCATGTAATATTTTTATAAAAAGTTGTTTTAATATATTGTAAATTAATTATATTAAAAGTAATATTTGACAACTTTAGAAATTGAATGAGAAGAAATTAATTTAAATTTTATAATCAATAGGTCCAAATTGTATAATATATTACACTTTGTTTTTTTCATAAATATAAAATTACCTTAGGATAAAACACATAACGATAGTAAAATGATTAATTTTCAAATAATTACACTTTTTTAAATATTATGTATTTTTATATTAAATGGATATATTTTAAATTAATACTATAATATAATGGTTATATATATTTAAATTATCACTCATTCAATTTTTAATCAATGTTAAATAATTTTGAGAACACCTAACGATTAAAATAACTTCTTTTTACAAAAATTATTTTCTACACATTAAATGTTTTGATTTAAAAGATAATTTTCTCTTATTTTGAAAATAAGATAGCTTAAATGGATCTAAAATGTTAATTTATAATTTAAAAAAAATAATAACGTCCATATTATATTTTATATTCTTAAATAATTCCCTTAATTTATTTGTAATCAAGATTAATACGGGTAAAAATGGGTAAATAATGTTTCATTGATTTTTCATAATAAAAAGGTCAATTATAGATTTTACAAATCATTTTTACGTATGAAAATAATACCCATATATCTCACCTAAAATTTCACCATATAATTATCCTTACTAACCTAACCCACCTAACACTCATGTTATTCAATTCCTAACGCATACCTAACATTAACTTCCATGAAAAATATCCTCTTTTTCACTTATAAAAGGAGATCACTCCCACTAATTATCTTCACCATGTCCACCAAAAATGAAAGTGATTAGAAATTTCCTATAAATAAACCTATCAAAATACCTCTCAAGGAGATAATAATGTTCTATGGATTTCTCCCAATATTTAAGATGCAACTTTTCAAGGTAAGGGTTATCCTCCTCCTTTTTAATTATGTAATTATTTTGTGTTATGACTTTTTTTTCATATGATTATTATTTCACGTGTCAATAATAAATCATTTAATATCCAATTTATTCCCAAATTATGATCGATTACCCTTATCTCCCATTAAACCAATTTAATAATCCCTTTTGTATAGTCATTATGCAATTAAAATCACTACTTGATTCTCTCCCTCCACTTTTCAATTCAAGAACTTCATTTATTATAATCCATTTTATTTAAGTATTATTATGATTACAGATTTTTATAATCCATCATTTATTTTCCTAATAATGACCTATTTATGAAATTCTCACTTTATCACACAATAATCCTTTTCCATAATACTTACGTATGTCTTCCATGTTGTGGAAATTAATCGTTTATTTTCCTTTTAATTTTTTCATGTTATAAAAATTTTTCTTGAATAAAATATTTCTCTTAAGTATTAATCACTACACTTATATTATAATCTTTAAATATTTATTTATCTTACCTCATGATTATTTTTTATTTTTTTCCATATTTCTTATGAGAAATAAGGTTTCCAACTGAAGTATTCTCCTTTCATGAGTCCACTATTTCATAAAAAATATATTTTTTTAATAATAATTATCATTTATTTTAAGGAATTTTAATTCCATGTCCATAAATTCATTCCCACTAATTTTCTCTAATCATTTTGGGAAGGATAATGTGGATAATATTATATTATTCTCATAATTATATTTACATCATTTCAAAAGTAATATTTAATACTATTTTAATGATATAGGCATTCAACAACCAATTCAAAAATATTTAAAAGGTTTACTATCATTTAAAAATAAAAAAATTTATGTTCCACTACATGTTCATTTTTGAGAAACATTGTGTGTTTCAAAAGATCCATTATTTAACATTATTTTCAAAATAAAAATTTTTCAAAGTGTTTTCACTTCACTTTTTTTAAAATTTTATATCATTTTTAAATTATCATCTCTTGGGAAATAATTTTTAAAGTAATTCATTTTCAAAAGCCCTACCTTTCCCTTGAAAAAAAGTTTTTTTGAAATAAATTTGTACATCGATATTTAAAAAACATTTTTTGAAGACCTTTTTATTTTCACTTATATTTATCCTTTCCCCAAGTATATCTTTCATAAAGGGTTGTGTTTTAACCATATATATCTTATTATATATATTATTTGGTAAAATGAAAGTTTTGTTATCCTTTGATTTCTTATGTTCTTGTTATGAGATGTTTCTAAAAGTTTTAATAAACCAATTATTATTCCATGGGTTCTTTATGAAATGATGAAGCTTTTCTTTTATTTAACACTCATATGTATATATGATGATGGTGTAATTATATATCATCCTATAATTAATTGGTTAATGTTTTATATCATATTATATAATTAAATTTTGTATTAATATCATGAGGGAAATGTTTTTCAAAAAATATTGTGTGACTGAGACATGAGAATTTTTTTCACAAGTTTGTTGAGTGAGTTAGATATGAAAGGCTATATTCACAAGTTATTGTTTAAATGTAATATAAAATTATTTTTTTATGATATTTCCCAATGTTTATTGTTTTTTCAGATTTCCATGATATTTATCAAGTTATGCCAAATTTTCATGATGCATTTAATTTCCATGAAATTCCATGTTAACATGATTATGACTTATTTTTAATTATTTAAATGTTTTATGACATGCCCACATGTTATATGATTGTTGTGATGTGTTTTGGGCCATTTCATAACTTTTATACTTCCATAATGATCTCATTATGAAATTATTTTACTCTAAAATGTTCTATTATTAGAATATAAGTTATTTTTATATTTTATCAAGATATTAATGTTTTACTCATTTTTTATTTTGGATTTATGATTTGACAAATTATGATATGTCTTTACCTTACCAAGTGTCTAATATAACCCATTTTAAATGTTTCTATCCCCTAGGTTATAAAGATGATTATATGATGTGAGATTTCTAAAAGATTCATGAGGAGTGTAATTATGGATTATATGTTTTCAATTACTATAAAATAAGTTTTCTATGTATCTAATCATTAAGACACTAAACATTTTGATCCTTGGGTTGATATATTATTTTTATTATGTATCATATAAATCATAAAATTCTTATACTTTTTAATTTATATCGATAAGGGGTCACTGAAGATAGTTTCATATCAGGTTTCAGTTATTTTTTTATTAGTTTAGTTATTTTTGGGAATATGATTAGATAACCTTATCAAAAACACTAGAGTTGAGTCTATTAATATGATGATATCCTAAAATATTGGTAAATTCTTAAGTATATGGTTTTCCTAGACATTATATACTTTTTGGAAACAGGTAAGTGGGTGCAGTTATAGAATTGATATAGCTATTGGTAATCACCCTAAAAAGGGATGTTTGAGCATTGAATCGGTCGATAACTAATTCATGATTAGTGGGGATAAAATTGTAGACCTGGATAGAAACTTCATAGGGATATGATTTAGTTTAAAACAAGTTATTTAAAAACCACTATGAAGGATTTATTTATTAATTACTTTAAAGGATTAGGTTAATAAGTATGATAGAACACAACTTAATGTAACTTAGGATGAACCAAGAGAGTTATAGGATACACTAATTGCAATATAGTTGAAATGAAAGTATCATATATTGAAGTAATGGTTTCATTGAAGAAGACATTGTATGATTGCGATTTAGTATAAATAAGATCATTCTTTATAATTCAGATGGATGTTATCATAATCAATTTGGTTTTAATATTTGATTAAAAACAAGATCTTCAAAATAGATCTATGGAAGTTATGCTCTTATAATGTCTAAAGACTTAACTATAGGTTAATATTTGGAATTAATGGATGATAATTTTAATATATTCTTATAATGAGGGAAAATATATGTTACATAGTTTTCCCTAGGATTTAAATTTTATTATGTAATAGAATCTATATGTTAAGTTATACTTTTATTTATATACCATTATGTATAGTTATTAATAAGTAAATATTAAAATTTCAATCATGCAACTTCTTTAAGGAGGAGAATGGAACAACCCTAATTTTTGGAGCTATTATTAATATTAATATTATTATTAGTATTTTATGTCTATAATTTTTAAAAAAGTTTCTATATAATTTAAAAAGTAATAAAACATGATTATAAAATGTACCATATAAGATATTAACAAATTTGACTACACTATATTCAATTATAATAGAACATTAAAATGATTTTACAAGAAACCATGTATCATATATAATGGATTATTACACATCATAGATAATTAGATACATTAAATATATAAAAATTAAAAGGAGAAATAAAGTGATAAGAATAATATCATTAAAACTAGTAAATCTCATAAACCACCAATTCATTTAATAATCACCATTAGTATAAAGAAACATACAATGATAAAAAAAATTACATGAATGGATAAAGGATATTGTGATATCTATAATGAAATGTATGAAAATGGGAAGTGTGAATAGAATATGTTTTGAAATGTTATATATATAGAAATCAATTTTTTGTAATATCCTAATCTGAACAGCCACCCAAACAGTGCTAAATGGGTTGGGTGTTATTGATGTTATGTGCACCTTCCCAAATTCCAAAGGTTGCTGACTAGTAGTGAGGGTGTAATAGGTATAGTGGGGGGGTATACCCTATGGGAAGGAGGAAAATAAAGGTATTGGTATGAGTATAATAATGAAACATTCTGTAGAAATAAATTACTTAGAAGACTCAGACCAGACCTGCAGAGTGGAAGCACATCCAATATCAATAAATAGTGGAAGCAATATTTAAACAAGTGCAACCGAAAGTAAATAGAACAACATGATGAACGTCACTTGTAAAAATTAAAAAACCAAGAATGCATCCAAAGAAGGTTGGACATGTCAATATAAAAAGGGTGATTATAGATAACCAATAGCAGTTACAATAATAAAGTAATCATGCAAATAAAATATTAAATCTAAAATAAAAGAAAAAATATTAGCTTGGAATGACCTCAAGGTCAATACCATATCCAGGCCAAATAATACTATGATATAGATCCTAAGTCCAATCTTTTACCTATACATAAAACCATAACGTCTACATGTGTCTTGAAGGGACCATGTAGGTTGTGAGATGAATCTCAATAGGATACGACCAAATGATATGTACATAGTACAAGTGTATAAGCAGGAAAGAATCAATAATGAAATAAAATAGTATGATTCATAATGTAAAAAAACCTCCACTGGTGCACAATAACCACCATGGAGTGTCACCTACTTTGGCCAATGTTGGAATCTCAGTCACGCAATGTAGAACCATGTGCCTCCAGACACAGTATGTCTCAAGTACCGACGTTCTGAAGGCACACCCAAGAAATAGTAACCTGACGCCATGTGACTCCTGACACCTCATGTCTCAACTATCAACATCTCGTATTCATGACCAAACAAAATGAAGGAACCTTGCCTTCCACGTGGCTTCCATAGAAAGCACCCCCAAACCATAATCACCTAACCAAAACTACGGGGGCCTCTAACCACACAAGGGGTCAAAACCACCTCATTATGGATTCATTTGTGTGCACACAACCCAAATCATAGGTGTGAAGTAATCACCAAATTTAGAACCCAATCCATAACCTATCTGGAACCTCATACCCATGCGACCATGTAGATCAAAATCTGATGGCCTTACCATCCAAGTAACATGGTTTATGCCCAACATGACAATCCCACTACCTTAATCAGACATCCATGATTCCCAATCATGAGGATAAACCACAAAAATAATTCTTCCCAATCCCAAACTGTGATCAAAATCACTCAAGAATATTTGGGCGACACCAAACACAACCCAAAGTTTCTAGAATATAAAATTTCACTAATCACATATATATAATCAAAATAATCACTTTAGAAAAAGAAAAACAATTTAATCATTTTAATTTCACTAGAAATGTGTTCTCCATACCATAATTGAGGTCTAAAAAGTCTCTAATAAACATAATCATGCTTAAATAGTTTAAACTAAGTAGTTTAATCATTCAATTGAATGATAAAAAAATTTAACCCCTGTTTAAAATTCCCCAAATGGTAAATGGCCTTTAACCTGACCTCTCTCAATAATAATAATGTAATGTAATTTCAAACAACATCCTATAAGGCATATTGTCAATTCAATATAAAGAAACACATGTCTCTCTCAATACCCGACATTGTGCTAAAAATACATAACCCTTAAATGGCCACAAAAACACAAAATAGGGTATGAACCACCTACCTCATACACATACAATAACCCTCCTCCGATAAAATCCTCTAATTCGGTCAAAATGAAGGTAGATCTACAAAATGTGTATAAATGATGAAACACCTATAACATCATTTAGAACATAAATCAAGATGAAAGGATGAATAGGAATCAAGCCCTTACCGAGGGGGTTCCAATGGATCTGATGACATTCGAATGCTATTTCGGATGAATATTTGGGAGAAAAATGATGTTTAGGTAGCTGTTTTGTGGAGGTATTGTCAGGAACATGAAAACCGAGTCTACTGCTCGTTTTAAGCATAAATTAGAAACTACACGGCTTGTATATAGGTATACACGCTCTGTATACCATTTAACTATTCCAATAATGGTTTTTTTCTACCGACATAATTTTTTGACCTGCTGATATGTCTTACACAAAATGTGCTAGGGAGTAAATCGAATGTACTTGGTTTTTCATTTATTCCTCACCAATTTCCCCACAAGCCATGTATATCATTTGTACACAGCTAGACTAAACAACATGTACCTTGTAGTACATAGTTTGAAACTCTAAAATCTTTAAATGTGCCCAGTTTTAGTCCAGAACAACCTAGTATCCCCTATTTTCTAGAAAATAGCTCAAAACTGAAATAAAAAAAGAAACCCAGGCCTTAATGTAAGAACCTGGTACTTACAAACTTCCTGCATTAATGTAATTCCACCCAAAATTTTCCATTAAAGGGTGGAGAAGAAAACTCCAAATAAATATATCCATAAAACTCAAATCTAAAAGGTCCACCAACCGTTTTCCGAACCCATGGTCCTCTAATGATGCATCATCACCCATGCACCTCATAAGGTGCTCTCTTGTCACTTCTGACACCCAATCATGTCTCAGACTACATCAGTGTTTGCCTCAATGAGGCCCTACATCTCTTGGATGCTAAAAACAAAACATGATGCCTTTAACCTAAAGTAGTCATCATCCTTGATGCCCTAGTACACATGACACCATAAGTATCATGCATCCTCGATACTCCGATTCCGATGACATCTCAAGTAACCTGCGTCCTCGATGCCCCGATGCCGAATGAACCTCATGTAACCTATATACTCGATGCTTCTAATGCCACACATCTAATATATATATTTATATATATATATATCATGTACCAAAAATGTTTCCAATCCCACTGACCAGCATCTGGTCAGTCCACATAAATCATGTGCACCTCGTGCACTCAAAACGGACATGCCTTAATTGGCCAAGCAAAAAAGGAAATAAGAAAATCATGACCATGCCTCTGGCGTACCTCTAACCTTCATCATCTCACCAGTCTATTGAGTTTCTAGTAACTCCACGGTGTGCACCGGGCCAGACACACTATCACCCTCTGACCCCAGGCTGCCCCGAATCCAGGGTGAAGCTGAAATAAAACATTGTGTGTAAATTTATTTTTATAAAAAGTAAATCTGAAAAAACACAAAAAAATTTCCACTAGATAGGATAGTTTTGGTTTAGGTCTTGGAGAATCAGATATAATTACTATATTCCTTTCGAAACTGGAAGAGAAAGAAACTCCACAAAGCTTCCACTGAACAAAAATTCTAAAGTCTACTAAACCTGTAAAGGAAAATAGATTGAAAATCTAGGGTGAGTATATGAATTCCTAGTAAAGGGTTTTAACATAAAAAACTATACCAATTAAAACCTTTTTAAAACATTCCAATAAAATGTTTCATAAAACATTTTCTTAAGGAATGGTGTAACACATGAATAATAACATAACATTTATTCTCATAATTTTAAGATCATATTTCAAGTAATACTAATAGAGTAAAAAATAAACATGTTCCGATTATAAGAATGCTCATTCAGAATAATAATTAAAAGAAATTATAACTTCAATAGATATGACATGTGAATATATAAGTACAAAATTTATAACTAAGAGTAATACATGTTCAGAGTTGCATATAAAATAACATCATCAATTTCATCCTTTAGTACAATGAATCACACTCTGGATGATGAAATTTTGTGTGCTAAAATAATTAATAATCCATAATCTTTTACTTCATCTGATTATCATAAACATAAGCTCTTTAACCAAGAATATTATACTAGTCAAATATTATTTTGGTTAATTAAATTACATTTTCATAATGAGGAAAGTAAATATGTCGGACTATATTAAAAACTCTGCCCAAGACCATAAACATTGTGTCAAGGCCTTGCTCGAAGACCATAATTCATAATCAGGAAAAGCCTCTTCCAATTCAATGTCTAGTTTGACTCATGAGACCCACTGATGCATCGTGGGGCTATAGTGGGCCCCACTAATCATATAATAAGTCCAATTCATTCCTCATTTCTATAAATAAAAGTTCTCATACCACTTTGATTTATTAAATTACATATTTTCCTAGTGTCACATATTACTTGGTTACTTATTTCATATTATTCAAAGTGTCGCATGCCACATTGAATAATTTAATTTATCATTTCATTTTATTCAAAGTCTTCCATACCACTTTGAATAATTTACATTCTTTATTCCTTAAATGTCCATTTTATATTGATTACTTTCTTTATAAATTTACATATACATAGTAATTGATGATTATAAGTGTCAATAATAATACAATCAATTCATGAAAATGAATAAAAAGTATGGTAGACAACACATGTGTCGATATTTAAAGCACATTAAATATAGGTTTATCACATAAAATTAAAATACCTAACATCCTTTTTATGAATGTAAATATTTTATATTTTAGAATGAATAATTCTAAAATTAGGATAATTTTCAATAATATCTAAAACACATGCTGATAAATGGTATTATTTAACAAAACAGAACATAATGATTGAAAATATTTAGTGCGGCAGATTCATGTGCTTTAGAAAAATAAATAGATTATTTCATTCTTCTAAAAATTTTAGGAGGGCACACACTTGCGTGACACAAATCTTATTAAATCACCAAGAATTGGTTGTTATGAATAAATAATAAGTTTATGATTAACACCCAAAGATGCATATACATATGGCTATATATACAAATATAAGAATTTTGTACAATGATATAACTCTCTACATCTTACAAAAATTCTTAAAATATTAAGGACCTTAAATATGAGTCTTAATTTTGAGTACAATAGAGGTTTATCTATATTTGAATGAACAAATTTATATATATATATATAGATATATAATAATCATACATCATATGTGTCATGATACTTGTAATGATCATACATCATATGTGTAATGATACTTGTATATTTAAAACACTTTAGGAACATTAGTTAATCAATGGTGCATATAACGCAAATCATACAATTAAATATATAAGGTTTGTTTATAAAATATATAAATATAGATAATTATAAATTATTATACACATATAGAACCACAAATAATTACAAACTATTGTAAGATAAGAAGTTAAGTTCATCATGTAAAATCAAGAATTCACTATCATAGAAAGAACCCAGTAGGTTATATACCCAGATTTATGTCTGTATATATATGTATATATATATACATACATACTCAAACCAAATCAAAGCAAGAAAATTAGGTCCCTTATATGTTTTGTGTAGGAGGAGAGGTCTGAGGAAATGCGCTGGAGGCTTGAGTATAAGGAAAACCCAAAGATTAAGGTGCAATCAAGATATCTATATAAACTATACCATATATATTTTTAAACACCACTTGCATGCAAAGACGGGGCCTACTTGGCTTAAAGAATTTATTGAGGACGGTATGGCCTTGTAGAAGATGCGGGAAGGGAGGGACCAACTGGTCAAGGGTGTTGAAATATGAAACAAAGAAAGTGGAATAAACCACTAGTTTAGCACATGCGGGAGGAAAAGGACAATGTGGATGAGAAAATCCAGAATATAATTGGATTTCTGAGATTAAATCTCACCCTGATCTGAAGGCTGGGGTGCGTCTTAAAATTTAAAAATGAATGGACGGATGAGATCCATTGAGGAGATGATAGGACGACTATGGGAGATGCGGTGATTTTAAAATATCATGGATAGCTTCAATTAGATCTGCGATGGATCGGACGGTGCACAAAAAACGTGGAGGATATCTTCAGCCATAGTGGTTCGAAAGCCGAGCAAATCGGGTGGCTCAGAATGAACGTGGCATCATCGAACAGCCCAGATCCTCTCTCGAATTACTTTCTCCATCCCAAATCAAAATGGATGTGCTTACGCGACTCCTTTATAATCCTAGGACTCTGATCCATTTCTCAGATTAGTCCCCCTCTTCTCCGGGTACTGCCCCATACCGGGTTCTTCTGCGGGCGCGCTCTTCCACCCACCCATGCAGATGTGCTGCCCTGCACGATGGCACACTCTGGACCTTTCACACACACTCATGCATGCTTAGGGAAATCTATGCTTCTCGTGCACGCAACATAGCACAAACCCTACGTGCACACCACCCTTGGGCTATTTCCAGGGGTTGTGGGTGAGATGCCTATCAAGGCCTTGAGGGCTGCCACAAGGTGGCCCTCAGCTAGGTGGGGTACTCACCTATATTTTAACTATGTAAATTTTTATTTTTTGTTAAATATAAAAATAAGTAATCATATATATATATAGGTTCAAATAAAATTGAATTCTCTACTATAACTACATATTTTCCTTATTTGTATAAATGCTAAAGCTTTAAAATTTTAAAATGATAAATCAAAGATCAATACATCATTAAGAATATTTTATATTAGTATTCCAAAAATCCAAAACATATTCTTTGTTATAAACTTGGTGTTACACATCTGTGGGTAAATACTTTAATAATATCTATTCATCATATTTGAAATATTTAAAAGGTATTTGAAATAAATAATTTATTTTAAATGTAGATAATATATTTATAAAAATAGTTTATATGATTTAAAGTTATTATTTCAGTACATACATTAAATATTTTGTAAAAATAATTGTACATGAATATTTTAATTTAAACCACTAAATAATAAACAGCTATAATTATAGGTGTTAGAAACTCAATGGTCACCCGAAGGGAAACGGTCGAATTAAGGCCTTATAAAACCTTGTTTAGGGTCGATCCACTTCTAGATAACCTGATTAAAATGGATCTTATAAAACCACTGATGCTCAATATGGTTTCTGTGGCTCTGGCCATACAAATGTTCTTTTTGACCGATCCAAGGACATTTCCTATCTTCTTGGGGGTTTTTTTGTTTGGTCTCTCTATAATTCTAATAGGTCTTTTAGTAAGTATTTTTGGTAAGTTGGATTCTCTTAGTTTTGAAGAAATGTATTCAATTCAGTGTTTAATAAGAATGAATTTTTTTACTTCATATGTTTTGTTTGGGTAGCACCAAAATTAATCATAATAAACCCATAATATTATTATTATATGAGAAATATGTTTTGGGGCATCACATTATCCCCCCCCCCTAAACGAATTGTGTTCTTGAAATTCCAATATACTCATACACAACCCTCTAAAAAACCAAACTCTCATCACCCCCAAGGTTACTTTATTGGGAACACCACCGCTAGTAGGGTGCTGATGACCTCGGGTGAATTCCTAAGGATGTATCGAGCTCCTCAATTTCCTTGGCCCATATTCATTGTTAACAACTAGGTTCGAACATATTCCTAAAGAACTCATCCTTCAATAGAGAGGCATGAGAGGTGTGGAGCTCAGAGATTTCAGAGTGGTATAAATCCCTAAAAATTCCATGCACCACGTCATGCTGGAAAATATTAATGTCGTAGAGTTCCTTGTACATACTAAAACTCAGGACCTAGAATAGGTAGGACACTCAATTGTCACCATCCAAAGTATCTTCTAGAAACTTACCTACATCTTTGTTGTTATCAGCCAAAGTGAAACATAGAAAAAGATCTTCATGATACTTTCCTCTTTGTCTATATTTTGAAAATTGTGAGTTTTCTATACTGTAAAAGGAAAGATTGATTCCATGGTAAAGATGGAGGATTTTTGGGCGGTTTGGAACCCAATGGAGTTGTTTACAAGTCAAACGTAAGTTTTCATATGGCTGGTATTCTTCATAGCATTTCTTGAAAATTATAATCACTAATATTTTGGTGGGAAGTGATATATTATTGGTTGGTGAACTCATGTATGTTATCTAAAATCTCAAGAGATATGTTTTATTCAGCAAGCCATAAACAAATTAAAATAGAGGCTTTATTTAAATAATCAAAACACATAAAATTATTTAGTTATACAATGTTCATAAACCCATGGTATTACATAACTACTCCCTAACTCTCACAACACAAGTATGTATTTCCTAATGTCCTCCATGATTGTACTTCACTCGATTCACCAGTGTTGGTGAATCCCCCAATTTCTAGTAAAAAAGATTCCCAAAGCAGTTCCAAACTCCTCAATCTCCTGGGTTTAGATGCAACATAGGAAGTCCGAATAAATCATATTTGGGAATATAAAGTTCCAACAATGGAAAGTGTGAAGGGTGTGGATTTGGGTGACATTTTCTTGAACTTGTTGTCTATAATGTATACAGGTAGATTATTCCTCGAGAATTTCAAATTCCATGACCTGACCTCAAAGACCATAGGTTATGATTTGGTAGAGGTATGTTTCCTGGAGGTCACCATCTTGTGAAGCTTCATGGAATTTCATTAGTGAAAAGAAATTTTTTTCCAAGGTGAAGTATCGGAATAGTCTTTCATATTACCTTCCATTACGTGCATAATAGGGAAGTTGTGAATGCATCATCAAAAAGTAATCAATGCAAGATCCTTAGGGAAGTTGGAGTACGCGAGGAGAATTGGACACATAATAGAGATGTTGACATGATAAACAGTGGTTCTCAAAAGTTTCATATCCTTCTAAACATTCCCTAGCCACTATGGTTTCTAATATTTCCTTCGGAAGGTACAGAAATCTCGATTCTCCTTCCATCTAAAAATTCTAAGGAAACTACTACATAGAAAGACATAAACATGTTTTTTTGTATAGTTCTAATTCTCCAAGGTTTTCTAAATCAATCATGTGATACCATCTGTCATGCCCCGGCCCCGGGCTACCTCGAATCCAGTTCAGAGTTAAAATAAAAAATAGTGTGTAAGTTTTTTTATAAAAATAAAAGATTAAAACACACACACCTTTTCCACTATAGAGGATCATTTTGGTTTTGGTTATGGAGAATAAGATAAAATTATTACATTCCTTTCAAAACTGGAAGAGAAAGAAACTCCCCAAAGCTACCACTGAACCAAAATACTTAAGTCTAATAAACCTGTAAAAGAAAACAGATTAAAAATATAGGGTGAGCATACAAACATTTTCTTAAGGAATGTTTTAACACATGAATCATGATATTGAATTTACTATCAGAATTATAAGAGATCATTTCATGGAATCCTAACAATGTTTAAAAGAAACATGTTCTAATTATATGCATGCTCATTTTGAATAATAAGTAAAATACATTCTAACATAAATAGGTATGACATGTAAATATGAAATTACAAAATTTATAACTACGAGTAGTACATGTTCAGGGTAGCGCATAAATTAAGAACTTAAATTTCATCCTTTACTACTGTGAAACATACTCTGGATAATAAAATTCTAAGTGCTGAAACAATTAATAAGTCATAATCTTTTACCTCATCTGATTCTCATAAACTTAATCTCTTTAACTAAGAATATTCTACTAGTTGAATATTTTTTTATTAATTATATTACATGGTCATAATGAGGAATGTGCATATGATGCAATATGTCCAAGCCTCATGCCAAGACCATAAACACTATGTCAAGGCCTCGTTCCAAGACCACAAATCATAATTAGGAAAGGCCTCAGCCAATTCCACATCTAGTTTGTCTCATGAGACCTACTGATGCATCAAGGGGCTATATCGGGCCCCACCTGTCACATAATAAGTCTAATGCATTCCACATTTCTATAAATCAATGTTCTCATACCACATTGATTTATTAAATTATTTATAATCAAACTGTCACATGTTTCTTGGTTTCTTATTTTATATTATTCAAAGTGTCCCATACCACCTTGAATAATTTAATTTCTCATTTCATATTATTTAAAGTGTCACATACCACTTTGAATAATTTACATTTTTTATTCCATAAATGTTCATTTGAGTTTTTTTACATTCTTTTACATTTACATATACAAAGTAATTCATTCTTATAAGTGTTAAAAACAATACTATCAATGCATGATAATGAATGAAAAGCATGGTAGGTAACACATGTTTCAATAATTTACGCACATTAAATACAGGTTTATCACATAAAATGACAATCCCTAACATCCTTATTATGAATGTATACATTTTCTATTTTAGAATGAAAAATTATAAAATTAGGATAATTATTATTCATATATAAAACACATGCTGATAAATGGGCATATTTAACAAAATAAAACTTAATGATTGAAGGCATTTAGTGTGGCAGATTCATGTGCTTTAAAAAAATAAATATATTTTTTTCTTCTAAAAAAATTAGGAGGGCATACACTAGGGTGACATAAATCTTATTAAATCACCAAAAATTGGTTTTTATGAAAAAATAATCAGTTTATGATTAACACCCAAAGATGTATATACATATGGTCGTATATACAAATATAAGAGTTTTTTACAATGATATAACTCTTTACATATTGCAAAAAATCTTAATATTTGATGCTCCATAAATAGGAGTCTTAATTTTGAGTACAATAGTGGTTTATCTAAACCTGTATGAATAAATATAAATATATATAACTAATTATATAAATTGTTTATAAAGATCATATATCATATGTGTAATGATACTTGTATATTTAAAACACTTTAGGAACATTGTTTAATCAAGGGTGTATAAAAAAAAATCATGCCATGAAAAATAAAAGGACTGTTTATAAAATATATACATATATATAATTATGTATTCTTATACACAAATATAAACTCAAAGAATCACACACCCTTTCATGATAAGAATTTAAGATCATTATTTAAAATCAAGAATTCACTATCTTAAAAATAAACCATTATGTTATATACCCTGTCGTATGTCTATATATATGTGTGTGAATACATATATATATACAAACTCAAACCAAATCAAAACAAGGCAATTAGGTTCCCTACATGTTTTGAGGAGGAGGAGAGGTCTTAGGAAACGTACTGGAGGCTTCATTAGAAGGACAACCCAGATGTTATGGGTGAAAACGAGATATCTATATAAACTATGCCATTTATATTTTTAAATGCCTCATTCATGAAATTTCAAGGCCAAATTGTCTTAAAAAATTGATTGAGGTGGTCCAGCCTTGTGGAAGATGCAAGAAGGGTGGGACCAACCGGTCACTCGTGTGGAAAAATGGAAAAGGGAGAGTGGAATAAACCATTTGTTCAGTGCATTCGGGTGGAAGAAGACACAGCAGATGAGAAAATATGGAAAATAATTGGATGACTGGGATGAAATCTCACCAAGATCTGATGGTTGGGGTGCATCTTCAAATTTAAAAATGAATGGACGAATGAGATCTGTGGAGGAGTTGATCGAATAGCTCTGAGAGATAAGGTGATTTTAAAATATCTTGGATAACTGCAATAGGATCTGTGATGGATCAGACTGCACGTATAAAATGTGGAGGATATCTTCAGTCGTGGGGGTTCGAAATCTGAGCTGATCGGGTGACTCAGATCGCACGTGGCATGATCGAATGTCCCAAATTCTCTCTCAGATGATTTTCTCCATCCCACATTGAAATTTAGGAGATTACACAACTCATTTATAAGCCCGAGAAACTAGGCCATCACTAAGATTACTCCCCCTACCCTCCCAGTACCTCCCCATACCGAGTTCTTTTGCGGGCGTACTCTTTTACCTACCCACACTGTCGTGATACCCCACACGGTGGCACACTTTGGTCCTTAAACAGGTACCTGGGCATGCTGAGAGAAATCTATGCTTCCCGTACGCACGACTTATCATGCACCATGCATGTGCACGTCCACTGGGGAACTGGCATGAGGTTGTGGGTGAGATGCCTATTAAGGCCTTGAGGGCTGCCACAAGGTGACCCTATGCTAGGTGGAGTAATCGCCTATTTTGTCACTAAGTAAATATTTATTTTTTGTTAAATATATAATAAGTTCTCATATATATATATATAGGTTCAAACAAAATTGATTCCTCTACTATAACTACATATTTTCCTTAGTTGTTAAAATGCTTAAGTATTAAAAACATAAAGTGATAAATCAATGTTCAATAAATCATTAAGAAAATATTATATTAGTATTAAAAAAATCAAAAACATATTCTCAATTTATATCTTGGTTTTATACATCTGTGAGTGGACACTTTCATAAAATATTTTCATCATATTTGAGATATTTTAATGGTAATTGAAATTCACAACAAATTTTAAAATTTTACTATATATAGCTAAAATATTTATAAAAAGAGTTTATATGTTTTAATGTTATAATTTCAATACATACATTAAATATTTTATAAAACTAGTTATTCCTGAATATTTTAATTTAAACAACCAAAACAAGAAAAGGCTATAATTATAGTCACTAAAAACCCAATGGTCACTCGAAGGGAAACAGTCAAATTATGGCCATATAAAACCATGTTTAGGGTCGATCCACTTCTAGAAAACGTGGTGAAAATGGTACTTATCATACCATTGATGCTTAGTATGGTTTATGTGGCTCTATCGATATTGATGTTTATTTTGATGGATCCAACTGACCTTTACTATCTTCATGGGGGTTTTGTTTTTTTGGGTGGTCTACCTGTAATCCTGATAGGGCATTTATTAGGTGTTTTTGTCTATTTGTATTCTATTAGTTTTTAAGCAATGAAACCAATTCAATGTTTAATAATAATTCCTTGTGTTTAGTTCATATATTTTGTATGGGTATCATAGAAATTAAACAGAATAAAATGATAATATTATTATTACATGAGAAATAAGTTTTGGGGTGTCACACACACGACTGCCTGGAGCCTGTCCTCCTTATGGTGTTGCACAAGTCACTAACCACTGACCCCCACGGTTGTGTCCCATTGTCTCTTCCATGTCCTCCATGTGTAGCTGAACCTAAACTACCCTCACCTGGTACTAAACACGATCAGACACTATATACCATAGTCTTTCCTGGTCCTTACTTGCTGAATATCTGAGAAGGTTTCCCACCAAACCACTCGAGATGTCAGACCTACCCACATGGTCAACACTCTTTTGGAGGAATATCACCCTGAGTCTGGACAAGACCTGGTTTCGCACACTGATATAAAACCAATTTTGAACTACCACGAGGAGGTCTAGTTGAGTTTTTTCCCTAGTTACCCTGCTATAAGTCATCCTAGCCTCGTTTCTTACTATCTGAACCATCACTTTTAGCCACTGTCTAGACCATGTGATAACTATCCACCAAGTTGTTCTCTTATTTCAGGTCATGATTCAGTGCCTCTGAGAATTATGTCAACCTCATGGTGTTTACCTACTATCATATGGCGTTCCATAATCCATCTTCAAAGCGCCTCACCCATGAGGTGTCATTGATTACCATACCAGGTGAAAACTGAGAAAACTTGGTGAAAGTAGTTGTATAGTCCATGACGAACATGGAACCCTACTGAAGGCTCAAGAACTCCTGATATTTCTCTTCCCTCGGCGTATCTAGGAAAAATTTCTTGAAGAACCTATCCTTGAAGTCCTTTGAGGACAGTCCCTCATGTTTGTAAGCCTGAACTCTCACATACCCCCAGCGTTTCTCCAGTCCTCGAAACATGTATATCACTACCTTAACCCTCCAACCTGAAGGCATCTCATGATTCTCTAGGATCATATTCCAGCTCTCTATCCAATTATCAGCCACTTGTGGAGCACCCACACCCTAGAAAAGTTGTGGGTGTTGTGAATGGAACTCCCACATTAGATACTCCATAGAGGGATATGTTCCCTACTCACCTATGTTGATCCCATATAAAACATGTACTAGGCTAGATCGAAGCTGTTCATCGAGCCTTGACATGAATGCTGTCAAAACTAGTGGTTTTCTTACTTGCACTAGATCATGAATCTGATCTTTTCCCAAATCATTTACCTATAGCTCATGCTCTGCCTATCCCTTAGGTGCCTAAACCTGATCAAGATTCAGTGGCACTGTACCATCACCCGCTTGACGCTCCATCGAGTCTTCTAGGAGGAACCCGATAAATATCATAAATGGACAGACATCTCATATATATATATATATAAAACAATATAATCGTGAAGATAGAAAAATTAGTAAAAGGAAGCGCATAACACATACCCTTAGTCTCCCCCACTGTAACCCATTCCCACATCATCCTGGCATCATAGACTCTTAACCTGCCCTCAATAGAGCCATGTATCACAGTATCACTAGTCTGCACCCATCTTGACAACCAATGTTGCTTTAAACTGATGATATAGTCTCCCAATCCTGATAGTCAGTCTCTCCCAAACCAACATCCAAGATGCCCAGTCCTTGTGACTAACATCAACTATATCATTGTACATGCCTTCTCATATACGATCCATGCCCAAATCTCATGACACATGAAATTTTACATAATTTAAAGCATGTCATATTACATTGGAATAAACAAATATTCTATCAAAAATTTCACCTTTCACATTTTAAAAGAATCTATAGCATAGAAATTGATATTTTTCACGTGGTATTATCACTTCACAATGAATATGTGAATATTTGAAATTGAAATACCCTAAAAACATTCCAATCAAAATCTATGAAAAGACACATTTCCAGACCATACAAGGTCCAATTATTTCTCCCTTACATCACTGAGTTAAGGGTCACATATCCCAACCAATAATAATCACAAACCATGTGACTCACCAAGGTGTAAACCATAAAAACTATAACCATAGAAAGAGAAAACTAGAAAACCCCGCCCAACGAAACTTGGTCCATCACTTGTACTTGGGGATGCAGGCACCCAAGAACAAGATAAAAACCCAGTTCCAACAATAACCTATCTCTAGGCTACCAAATCCCATATAGTAAATCCAATTGGAAAAAGGTAAGTCTCGATCTCATTAGTATTCAGTCAAAAGTTTCTTCAAAATCACTATCAAGAACAAACTCCTTCGATACGAATTTTTAACATACTAACCCGAGCATCCACCCAAACAGTGCTAAATTGGTCGGGTGTTATTAACTATAGGCGCACCACCCCAAACACCATAGGATATCGACTAGTAGCGATGGTGTAATAGGTATAGTGGAGAGGCTATACCATCTGGGACTAAGGAGTATAAATATAATGGTCTGAGTACATTAATGAAACATGAAGTAGAAATAAATGACATAACATACTAGAATTAGACCCACATATAGGAAACACATCCAATATGAATAAATAGCAGAAGCAACATTTAAACAAGTGAAGCAAAAATTAAATAGAACAACATGATTAACATCACTTGTAACAACATTGCAAACTAAGCATGCATCCATAGAATGTCAAACATATAAATAAAAAATGGTGCCAATGTCTTACCCATAGTAGCTACAATAATAAAGTAAGCATGATGATTCAAAATTAAATCTAAAACAAAAGAAAACTCCAACTAGGAATAACCTCAATGTCCATATCATATATATGCCCAAAAACACTACAATCCGTCTCCTGAGGCTGATCTTTTAACCATACATAAAACCATAAGGTCTACACGTGTCCCGAAGGGCCCATGTAGGGTGTGAGATGAATCTTAGTAGGATTACAATAAATTATGCATACATAGTCTATGTGTTTAAATAGGAAATAATATTTAAAGAAAGTAAAAAATTATGATGCATAATGTAAACAAAACCTTCTCTAGTGCTCAGCAGACACCATGGAGTGTCACCTACCTTGGCCAACGTCAAAATCTCAGTCACGTTACCCGGCACCATGCTCCTCCTGATACCATGTGTCTCAAGTACTGACATCACAAATTCATTCCCAAGTAGTAATAAACTAAAACCATGTGCCTCCGGACACCTCATGTCTCATGTACCGATGTCTCATAGGCATGCCCAAATAATCTAAAGGCCCCTCACTTCCACATGGCTTCCACATCAAGCACCCCCAAACCATAATTAGAAAACTGTAACATCGAGGGCCTCTACCCACACAAGCGGTCCAAACAACCTCATCACATAGATATCTGTGCACACATGACCCAAATCATAGGTGATAGGTAATCATGAAATTTAGGTTCCAAGCCATAACCTTTCTGACCCCTCGTTCCCCTGAGACCATGTCGCTCAAAATCTGATGGCATTTCCATCCATGTCACACAGGCCATGACCAACCTAACAGTCACACTACCTGAATTCAAAACCCACGATGCTCAATCCTGAGGTCAAACCACCCAAAAAAATCTTAGACAAGCCCAACCTATGATCAAAATCACGGAATAATATCCGGGCCACACCCAACACAACAAAAATTTTCCAAGATATGCAATATCAAGCATCACACAAACACACATATATATATAATCAAAATAATGATTTTAAATAGGAAAAAATAAAAAATTTAATTTCACCAGCCATTTGTTCTTCCATAATAGATTTGAGGTCTTGAAAGCCTCTAAAAATCATAATCATTCTTAAAGAATTTAAACTCACCAGTTTAATCAAAATAATCATGATCACCCTTTTTTCACCACTGGATAAAATTTCTGAAATGAGAAATGTCCTTTAACCTGACCTCTCTCAAGAATAACAAGGCAATGGAATGCCCAACGTCATCTCATAAGTCATACAGTCAATTCAACATAAAAAACATGGGTCTCTCTAAATACCCAACACTGTGCTAAAACCCTGTAACACCTAAATGAAAAAAAAACACAAAATATGGTATAAACGACATACCATGTACTCGTACGATGACCCTCCTCAAATAATAGCCTCTAATTCGATCTAGATAAATGTTGATCTACAAAACGTGCATAAATGATCAAATCCCAATAACATGGTTTAGAACAGAAATCAAGACGAAAGGCTCAAAAAGAATCGAGACCTTACCAAGGGGGTTCCAATTGATCCGAAAATGTTTGAATCCAACTTTAGAGGAATAGTTGCAAGAAAAATGAACTTCGAGTGGCTGTTTTGCAAAGGATATGTCCTAAACCAGAAAAATAAGGCTACTACCCATTTTAAGAAAAAATTAGAAACTAAATGGCTTGTATATAGGAATACACATCGTGTAAACCATTTAACTATTCTAATGAAAACTATTTCCTACCAACTTACTTTTTTTAACTACTGACATGACTTACACGATGTGTAATATGCAGTACATTGTGGGTACTTGAGTTTTCCTCTATTCTTCACCGACTTCCCCACACACCATTTATATCCCTCGTAAACTACTAGACTACATAGGGTGTACCTAGAATTACACGACGTGTAACTCCAAAATCATCCCATGTTCCCAGTTCTAGTCCATAACTACCCAATCTCCCTTGTTTTCTCAAAAATAGCTCAAAACAGAAAGAATAAAAGAAACCCGTACCTTAAATTAAGAACAGGGTTCTTACATTTGTCCATTAAAAATATCGTTATTTAAAATATGGTCATTGTAAATATGGTTGTTGTGCAGATATCCAATATATATACTGACGTCATGTATTGCTTAGTAATTTTAAAATAATATAACTCACAATGACATAAAAGTATGACTATATATATATTTATGTGTTATGTATAAATATTAAAATTATTATTAAAATATGATACTGTATATATATAAAATTCATATAAATATTTTAATACTGATGGAGTGTTAAAATAAAATGATAGAATATAAATAATTAACAGTATTGGTTAAATCATATTTAGTATAAAAGTATTATTTTAGTTGTTTCTTCAATAAACCTATTTGTCACATATTTTATATTTTATCCTAATAAATTATATTTTACACTTTTGAAATATTATTATATGTTAACTAATATATTAAATTCTTATAAATTATAATTTTTTATGAAATTGTATTATGAAAACTTAATGTTTAAAAACATCACTTTTTTAATAAAATAATATTTGTTTATATTTTTTATTAACCTATAAATTTTTTATAAATTATTGAATCTTAATTTGATAAAAACAGCACCATTTTTTATTTAAAATGATAAAATTATCTTATCATGAATATTTGATATTCTTCAAAAAAATGTTAAATAATACAATATTATGATACTACAACTTTTACGCCATTATTAGTTCACAATTAGAATATAGAAATTTATAAAACACTTTTTTTGAATAAATATGTATTTTATAATTGAAATTATAAAATTTAAAATATTTACTATAGTTTACAAACTTATATCATATATTTTTAAACTCAAGTAATATTTTTCTTAAAAAATATTTTAATGAATTATACATTTATTTTTTTAAAATAAATGTTTAACACTTTTAGAAATTTAATTAGAATAAATTAATTTAAAAATTATAATTAGCCGTTAAAAATTATCTAATAATTTTAAATTTAGTTTTAGGCATAATGATTAAATTTTCTTGGGTAAAAACTAATTACCACAAGAACATAGTTATTTTTAAATGAATAATAATTTTCTAAATATTTTTTCATTTTTATATTAAATTGATATATTTTAAATTAAAACAATAATTTTTTGAATTAATATATATAAAAAAGAAATTAACACTTATTTAATTGTTATTCAATGTTATATAATATCATGAACACCTAGAAATTAAAATATCATATTTCTATAAAAACAATTTTTTCTAGAAACTATATTGTTTGTTTTAAAAGATTATTATCTGCTATTAAAAATTGGAATTAAGTTAAATGGGCCAAAAATATGATTCCTCATGTTACTATTTGGTAAGAAGGGTCATATTAAATTTTTATTAAGGAAATATCTATACTGGTTAATTTTAGTCAAGATTAATAAGTGTTAAAATGGGTAAATAACATATCTCTAATTTTAAGAAATTAAAAGGTCCATTATACCATCTAAAAATACTTGTCAGTTATGAAATTAAAACCAACATGTATCTCCATCCATTTATTTACCTATATCACCTAACCCACCTAAAATCCATGTGATCCCATTCTTTCACCTTACCTAACTTTATTTTCCATGAAAAGCCCCTCATTTTCACATATAAAAGGAGATCAACCCCACCAATTATCTCATTACTCTCAAAACAAAAGAAATTTATCATGAATATAAATTTGATATCCCTCCTTAAATCCATCCCAATTAGTTCCTAATGTTTTAATGATTCCTCCCATGCATTAAGAAGAAATGTAGAAAGGTAAGGGTTCTTCTCCTCCTCTGTTTGACTCAAGTACTTCTTTTGTGATAAACCCTTTTGAAATCAATATTATTATTCTTCCATGTGTTCATAAAAAACATTACTATAATAATTACAACTTAGTTATTATGGGTTAAACATCCCTATCTTTAATCCCATTTCATAATCCTTTTTTTATAGTCATCATGTTGTGGAAATGACTCGTTGATTCGCCATCCTTTTTTCAATTCTTAAACATCTTTTGTCATATGCCTTTTTATTTCCATGTGATTAATCTTACACATGTTTATAATCAATTATTTACTATATTAATTATTTTATATTGATTAGAGACTATATTTATCTGCCATTAATCTATTTCTATAATCCTTTTTTATAGCCATCATACTGATAAAATTGCTCCTTGATTTTTTATGTAATATTATCTTGTTGTTAGGGGTTTTCTTGACTCAAATATTTTTGTTGTGTCAGAATAAATCCACTTTGAATATAATAATTTTATATTTAGCTATCCTACCCTATTATGTTGTTATGATTTATTTCTATCATATTTTCTCATGAAATAATGCTTCACACTAAAGTATTCTTACTTGATGAATCTATTACATCATAAAAAATATATGTTTTTAAAAAATAACTATCAAATATTTTAATGGAATTTTCTTCCTTATATATACATATATTCAGGAAAATGTTCTCCTATAATTATGGGAATGATAATATGGATTATTTTATATGATTGGCATAACTCTCTTTACAAATTTTCAAAAGTAATGGTTAACACTATTTTTACAATGTGGGCATTCAATAAGCTATTTTAAAATATTCAAAATGATTTCCATCATTTCAAAATAAAATGTTTTATGTTATAATCCATGTTTATTTTTTATAACATTAATGTATTTTAAATTATCCATTGATTAATATTCTTTTAAAAAGTAAAATATTTACAAGTGTTTTCACTTCACCTATTTAAAGCATTTGTAAATTTTTCAAAGGCTCCCGCATTGAAAGTTCTATTTAAAAGTTATTAGTTTTCAATATTTTCACATTCCCTTAATTTATTTTTGAAATTAATTTTTATTTAAATGTTTTAAAATGATTTTTAAGCCTTATTTATCTTTAATTCTAATTACCCTCTATGGTTATTCTTTCCGAAAGTGATATGCAGTTAACACTGTATTTATTATTATGTGATTTAATTTTGAAAAGGAGATTTTTCATATCCAATTTTTTATTATGTTTATATTATCTAATGTTTATAAAAGTTTTAACTAAATCATTTGTTTTTTCCATGGGTTATTTAGGATACATTGAATGTTTAATTTTATGTGTCACTCATATGTATGGATAATTATGTGTGGGGTCCAATATCAACCTCAAATGCATTAGATATGGTTTCTTATCACATGAGACAATAAATATTTCTATGTATGTGATGTGGGAAGATTTTTTAATGAGTTTGTTTTTTTAGGTACATATAAGAATATTTGTTTAAAAGTTTTTTTTGAACGTGATTTGGAATTGATTGTTGAAAATATTTCCCTATGATTATGGTTGTGACAAATTTCAATGTTATTTATCAAGTTATGCCAAAATCTCATGATGCAATTTATTTCAGTGAAATGAAATGTTTTAATGATTATTACTTATTTCTAAAGTATTCCACAATTTTATGTCATGAATAAATTTTATATAATTGTTTATATTTTTTGGAGTCGCATCATATCATTTATGATTCCATAATAATATCCTTATAATCCTAGGTTACTCTAACATGTTTTATGATTATCATATGTGGTCTTTAGATATTTTATTAATATATTCAAGTATTCATAATGATATACTTAATACTTATGAACTGATATATTATGATATGATTTTTCTTTATTGAGAATATGATCTCACCCCTTTCTTATTTTTTCATTCCCCAGATTATGAAAATGATTATATCATATGATATGTTAAAAGGGTCTAAAAGTGTGAAATTATGGGTTCTAAGTTTGAATGTGTTTCAAAATAAGTTGTATATGTAGCTAATATACAAGATAATAAACATTTCAATCCATTGGTTGGGTGAAAGTTTGTGGGATGTATTTTCTAAATCATTAAATTATTGTACTATTTAAATCATGTATAGAACGATAATATTTAATCAAGAATGATACAATCCTACCCAAGGAATAAATTTTATATTGAATCTATAAACAACTCAAAAATTAAATTTAAATATTAATATTATTATATTTTCCTAATTTTAGTATTAGATTTTATTATTGAAATATTACTGGGTTTTTCAAAAAGAATAGAAATTCATGGTTGGTCCATGATTTGGACAAACAGTGCACAAAGTGAAAACTTATTAATATTGATGATAGTGTGGAATATATAAGAAATTTTCATTCCGTTCATAATTTTAAAATATTTTAAACATAAGAGAATTTGTGATTGATTCATCACCATTCATCCATCAAAAAATACCCCAAAAACATTATTTTACTCTAGATACTCTATTGTTTACCTTATCCTGGACCTTATATAAATATTTCAACATCTTGGGTTTTTTTGGGAGATTCTATATAATTTTTACCTTCTTAGAAACTATCTCTTACATTCTTGGGTGGTGGAGCCTTACATCAAAGTTTTGTTACTCTATATTCTTTATACTTTTTTCTCTATACCCATCATCAAGAATGCTAAACATGGAATGTCGGGTAGATCAATTTTGGGATTTGAAATGATTTTAGACCTTTTTATGTATTATTTAGTGAATTTTTAATATAAGATAATATATTTCTAGTAAAACATGGTTTCATTTGGCTAATCATCTAAGGTTTATGTCTTATCTTACACATTATCTTAATTAAAAATCAGGTTTAGCTTAGGTGTTGGTTTTAAAATAAAAATATATTAATTAATATTTAATTAATAAAAATAAATATTATTTGTTTTTATTTAATAGTATTTTAATGAATTTTTGGTGTGGTTTAATTTTAATGAAGGATCAATATTTTATTTTTGGGTGGGTTTTTTTTCATGTTAAATAGTACTTCATGAGTTTTTCTTTAAAAAAGGTATTATTATTTTTTATTAAAATTGTAAAATAGGATTACATATTTTTTATGTATATGTGGATTAGAGATTATTTATGATAATTTGATCCCCCTTTAGTTTGGTGGATCTATCTATGAAATGTGGATTTATTTATTTGGTTTTACTATCGAGTGAGGAAATATTGTTAGGTGTAGTATTATACTCAAAAGTATGGTTTCCCTAGAAGAAAAAGGCAATTTTTTCTCCTATATTACATCATTTTTTAAAATTATAATGGGTGTGTTAGTTAGTTCCTCTTCATATTTGTTGTTTTATTATGTTTTATTGGTATTACAACAAATATATTTATATATTAATGCATTGTTTAAATGTTTTGATTATATAATATCAATTTGAAAAGTTTGCGTATATTTTAAAAATAATTCACATTATATTTATTGCTTTTAACATGTATAAAATCAAGAGAATTCGTTTTTCGAGATAGTCTACCGAGTTTTATTACTCACCTAGATGTATTTTTGGATATTTTTTATGATACAAGTAATGGAAAGAAAAACTACATGAATAGTAATCGATCAAAAATAATTCAATGGGATTATAGGGGTAATGTAGAATATTGATATTTGATGGTTCTATAATGATATTTAGTTATATGGATTAATTATGGAGACTCCTTCATTTTCATATAGATATGAAATGGCCACATTTTACACTCTTTTTTAGTTTTATCATCTAATTTCAATTCAAATAACTTGTATTATAAATTCCAAAATGTATAATATAAATCATATAGTGGTAAATATTATTCTTCAATATGTAATAAAAATTTTGAAACTAAATGGGGTTTATCATGTTTTTAAAATCTTTGGTATATAAACATCCAATACCAAAATTTAAATATAAATTAAACATGATAAAGATGGATATTATTATAAATAAACCATACTATAATAGTATTTTATAATCCCTTTAATATTTATAATGTTATTTAAAGACTAGTGGATGTTTGTAAGTCTTAATAACATACAAACTAAATTAAAATTGGATTGGGATTATAATTGTAATTTCTGTTTGGAACATTAGAAATATTAAAATTTAGTTCATTTGGTTGGTATATGTGGATATTTATTGTTTGGGTGTCATGAACCAAACCAGAGTTCAATCAAACCCAACACTCAACCCAGTATGTGGCTTGACCTGAATGGCATTCACAATCCCCATACTCTGGAAAGAATTTTTTGGGAATCAATAAAGATACTTGGTAATGATTTCACCCATATAAATAATCATGAACAAAAATCTATAATAAATAAATAAAAATGAAATAATCATAACCCAACATGGATTAGAAATTATTATATTAATGTTTACAACATTTAAACAAAACCCAAAGAGGCTACAACCAAAAGGGAACAAGACACTATCCCAAAAACCACCATGCAGTAAGAGGAACATCATCCTCAATCCACTGCCACAACACTCACAAGGGTAGACCACTATAAACCTGAACCACCATCACGATATATCATTCCATTATGTGTTGAAGGAATAACCAAGTGTACATACACCCATATGTGTAATTAGTGTGTGATCAAAATCCCTTTTGGATTATACACAACAAAAAGATTACAGGTTATAAACATTATATGGTAAACGAACATGAATGCTATAAAAATGATAGCTTGATAAATTTTTATAGAAAAAATTTAAACAAAAACTTGATTTCACTTCAAAAAATCAAAAATGTATATTGTATGTTGATGATGACTACAACATCACAAAATAGAACTATGTCAATGGATAACCCTATATGCACTAGCTAGAAATGGGACACTATATACATCATATCTAAGTGAAAATCAGTATACAAACCCTGAAAAATAGAATTCTCCTGCACGATCCACTAGTAGGGGACACCCCATGGGACTAATGGTCTCCAATCATCAATATCATTTTGTTAGTGTGGTATTTTCAATCCTACTAGATGAATACATTATGAACTACTTCCTAGTCAACTAGTTTACCCGTCCTAGTCCACCCTCCTAGTTACCCAGGTTTCCCTTTGTTCTCAATTTTCATTCCACATGTCACATACAACATCACATTCATATAATAATATTCAAAAATATATAAAAATGCTTGAAAAATAACTTCTTTCACAACTAAAAAAACTCTTAAATAAAAATGTAAACCAAAACTATTCAAAATGGGATACTAACCACTTGCACAATTTATTAAACATGTTTCATAATTTATAAAACACATTCAAATTCACAATAAGGTTTTGCATTTTAAATACACCCAAATTCCTTTGAAAACCCACTTTCAAGAAATATTCATATCAAAAAAATTAAAAAATACCTTTCTCAACATTAACATAAATCATAGAACACATATTAAAACTCAAGAAGTAGTGTCAAATTCATCCAATAATTTTTAAGGATACAACCACCTACCTAAAATGAGGTATCTTCTAGAAAATAGTTCAAACTAAAACCCCACCTCAAGAGAACCATTTAAAGGAAATACCAAACGAAAACATCAAGATAGATCCTTGAGAAAGAAGATCCAACCATTAAAATTACACCCAACCCACTGGAGAAGTGAAACCCTAATGAAGAAGAGGGGAACCCCTATAAAAGAAGAAGAAACCATGAGGTGAGGGGACATACTAGAGTAATATAGGAGAAATATATCTAAATCCACCACCAAAATAGATCTCCATGGTGGGAATAGGGAGAGGGTGGGGAGTCTAGGGTAGGAAATCCTGAGTGGGGGGAAATGGGGGTTCAGGTTTAAAAGTCATGGAGAAATAAAACATAAAAATACAATTTTGAATGACTTAGATTGGCTACATTCTTTTCGTGCTTATTTGGTCAAAAATATATAGCAATTATGCTCCATTTAGTTTCCAAATAGAAAATAACACATTGTTAGTCTGCACGGTTTACAAACCATGAGCTAACTATGAAATTGGCCTCTACCCTAAAACACCACTTGGATTCATGATTGCCTGGGCAAGGGAACATGGTTTGGAAAACCATGAAGACCATGAGGTAAATACCAAAAACATATTTTTTCACCAAAAACAACTTGGAAAACCATGGGATAATCATGAGACCAAAATTAAATAGAATAAATACCTGAAAATTTCAAAACTGTAACATTCAGATCCTAAGAGATAAGTCGATTCCCATAAAATAACCAGATCTAATAATGAAAAAAACTCAGGTGTGACAATTCTCCCCTCCATAACACATTCCTCCACAAGAAATTCACAACAAGGCCTGATTTGAAAAAAAACCCCACACTCCCACACAGATCAAGGATATTAACAATAAATACCAAATGAGAATAAATCAAGACTATGAAGAACAAAAATATATATTTAAATGATTTAACGTGGGAGGACATAATAGAAATTTCTATACACACCTTCTACCCCTTAAAAGCCACAACACCTCCGGTTGATCTATCAATAAATATAAAATTATCTCAACCACATAATATATCTTCTCTACCACAATCACTTAATACATTACCAAAAAAAACTCATTACTTTGTCTTGGAATGAGAAAATTTACTCAAGAAACTCCTCAAATAGCATCAGAAAAACATGAACCACAACTCTTACAATTATTTATTCAATTAAGATAATTCATCACAGTCTAAAAATCCCCAAGTTTACTTGGAATAGAAAATCAAATCAAAAAACTCCCACTGAGACTTCCTAAGAGTACTTTCACAACCTTGATTCAAGAAAACCATTGGGTGGACACCAACCCAAAAAATTATATAAGAGAGGAAATTGAAATTAGATATCTCCAAATGAGACTACATTCTTCCAAAAAAACTCTAGAAACTAATGTAGATTATCAACATAGGGAGGCCAAAATAGAATACCCACAATTTGAGATAAGCTTGAACTGTTTACTCTAGAATATTTTTTTGGAGATCTTCCTTGGGTATCCCCACCATTAGATCCAACCTACTTAACCAAATATAATAGTTCAACATAGGAACCCAACATGTTCCTAATTAAAAATTCCCACATAAACTAACAAGCATGATCCAGCAAACCCCTCCACCAGGGGAAGAGAAAATGAAATGGGAAATAGTCACCCAAGATATGGGCTAAAACCAAAACTAGTTCCGGAATACAATTAACAAGGATAACAAAACAAGAATCCACATACCAAAAATTCAAATATTGTAACTTTAGTAACACAAAACCACCTCGCCTCCTCACAACCAAAGAGGATCATCCAACCCACTTGACCTTCAAAGAGAAGACATGGTCCCCTTATCTATTTTCACTAAATGGGACCATTCAAGATGAATCAACTTCCCAATAATCATAAACAATATCCATTACCCACACTAAATACAAAATTTGGACTGAGCTGCCTTACACCCTAGGGTTCATGAATATGCACGAATATTACTCCAAGACATATGGATGGAGCCCTACTGTTTTATGCATATCCTAAATCTAAACTAGATGTTTATAATCCTTGATAAGAATATTGTATTTAGTTTCATGAGAAACCATACAAAATTCCAAGTAGAACCAAAAGAACACAACACCCCACAAGTCTCACTTGCCCCAAAAAATAACTCTCACTAAGACAATGACATAGAAGATTTACATGAATCAATCATATTTCACATGAATGAGAAACCTCAAGAATAAGGATCACATACAAGACACTTCTATTTAAAAAATAATAATTTTTGATTTCCAAAGTAAAAAAAACTCTCATATTAAAATGGATGTTCAAAAATGATCCACAACATCAAATTTTTCACTTTAAAGAGAAAACAACACCACAAAACACCACAAGACATGACCATTACAACCAAAGATGAATTATAAAGATATGAACATTAAACTGATCCCCAAAAAGCACATTATCCCTGAAAATTGGAATGTTATTTTAGTACAGGGGGACTAAGAACCATGAATCTCCTTGGAAAATATTTGAAAAAACTATAGCAAGTGACCTACGTGTCCATAAGCACACCAGGCCTTCTGAGAATTCATACATGATGGATTATTATGATTGAACATGACACACTAATGGTACCTCGTGATCCCACACTGTAATGGTGTTGATAAACGATCCAAAGGCATTTTTTTTACCGTGGACAGCACCCACAACTTAATGTTTTTTTTCTATTACTAGAATTTCCTTCACCACTTCCAAGTCGGGCCTTCAAGTGTAATGGTTGTGAACTTGACCTTTAGAAAATTAGAATACTTAAGGAAGTTAAATATTCTTTCAATATTTCGTATCCACTATTCTATTTTGTGAGGGTCTGATTGACTAAAAATGAGAGGTGAATTCAATTCCCAAAAGTTAAAAAAATATATGTTGATCAACTGGAGGGTTTTGCAATGGTGAATCAACTGTGGCCGCAATTCAAATATGAAACTAATATTGTGGGGGCAAAAACTAACCGATCATGAAAAAAATGACTCAATTAAACTATTAAATACGTGAAAACCTACCACGAACCAACATAGAACATGTATAAATAAAACCATCTCAAGGGCTTCCAAAAATAGTTTTCAAAATAATCCACTAACCATAATTTCAAATCCAAATAATCTATAATGATATAAATTGAATCACCATTCAAACATAAATATTTTTCCAACTCGAAATATATTGAAAATAAAATTAAAAAATCACAAAGGGAAACACCGCACAACTATTTGTTATAAATACACCACACTTTTTCTTAAAAGAAGTTTTAAAGAATGAAAAAAAGGCTTGGTGGGTTTCACACTCACCAATGGTATTCCATGGATTCTCAAACATGTATATTCTCCTACCATACTGGGAACCCATCTGTTCATACCAACCTATTAACTCACTCATGTGTACTATTATCCATCAATATTTCCCATATATCCATGCATGCAATCAGTAATGGAAACACCAAAGGTATAAAAAACTTTTCCATATTAAAAAAATATTCAACTGGAACTTTCAACTATTCAATATTCTTTAAAACATTAAAATTTTATAAAATGTTTCAAAAACTCAATAACCCCCAAATGAAAAGGAATTTTTAAACAATAAAAATAAATCCCCTTTTCATATTTCTCAAAATAAATTCTCTACGATTTCATTTGAAAAACATTTTACCTCATTCAAAACACTATACAACAACTCAAAAAATCCCATTTCGAAACCATTTGTGCCCCATAACCAATCCAATTTTTTCAATAAAAATTTAACAAAAATTCACATATTCTTAATAAAAAAAAGTTCCCAACAACCACTTTAGGTTAAAAATATTTTTTCCAAAAACAATTTTTAAAAACCACTAGTCTTGATTACAAAAAAATTAATTTCCAATATTCTCATTCCCAATTTTACCAGAAATTCCATTACAAAATATCATTTTCGAATATTTCCTTCAAAATGATTCCAAAAATTCATTTTAGATATTCTCTTAACTAGACTATTACAATTTCCAAAATATGTCATTAATAAATTAAAAAAAAGAATTTTAAAAAGAAATTTTTAGAACCCAAGATGACACAAAACAATTTATAAGAGGAATATAATGTCGATAGGTGACTTTTCCATATAGTTGGTGGAAATACACCAATCACACTACTACCATGGATATTGTCCTAAGACCGTGTTCTCTGATGAACATGGATTTTGAGGCCTAGCGAGCTTACATAGACCATTGAAAAACACACTTTTCATTTTCCAATGACAAAACAACCCAAAAGAACTAAAAAAACTGAAGGAACACATGACATCCCATGGAAAATCAAGGTTTAGTTAAGAAAGTGTTGGCCAATAACTCTTAAAACCTACACCCCAATCTCTAACAGTTCTACGCAATCTACCTTGAAATCAATAATATAATATAGTGCTTCACACGAAAGGTCCTCTAAGGAACCGAACTTCTATGATACTATTTTTCACAAACCAAGCTGGAGAACCATCCAAACATAAACCATACCAAGTCCTTTTCATGTACTGAAGGGTGTTCATGATCCCCACGAGCGGGAAATAAGTGATTGGGTATCAACAATGCAACTTGGGTACGATTTCACCCTTATAAATAATAATAAAAAACTAGATATAATAAATAAACCAAAACTGAATAATCATAACCAAAAGTGGAATATAAATATCCACTTTCAAGTTTAAAACATTTAAAAAATCCCCAAAGAGGCTACAAGATAAAAATAAAAAAGAAACTATCCCAAAAAGCACTATGAAACAAGAAGAAAATATTCCTCAAGCCACCGCCATAACACCCACAATGGTAGACCACTAGCAACCCAAACCACCATCCTGATACATCTTTCACTTACTTATTTCAAGCATAACTATTTATACATAGACCCAATGGTTTATGTAGTGTGTGACCCAAATCCTAGTAGGATGTCACCGAAAAAAGAGACTCTATCGTATAGAACATTTTGAGATAAACTAACTTGCATGTTTTATAAATGGAATGCCTACAATATTTTTATAGAAAGCATTTAATGGAAAAAAAGCTTGCTTTTTAAATGACCAAAAAAGTATAACATATTCTAATTATGAGTATAACTTCACAAAAGAGAACTACGTCATGTGAAAACCCAATAGGAACTAGCTAGAAATGGGACTCTAGGTATATCATATCTCATTGAAAAGTGATATTTTATCCATGAACAACTACGTTCTCATGCATAATCCACTAGGAAAAAAACCCCATGGGCCTAGTTATTTCGAATTTTCAATATCATTTTTTTAGTGTTATTTCAGCAATCCTACTAGATGAATCTAGGATGAACCACTTCCATGTCAACTAGTGTACTAGTCCTAATCTACCCACCTAGTTACCCTAGATTTTCTTCATACACAATTTTCATTCCACATGTCTCATACAGCATAAATTTTATATAACTATATTCCAAACAATATAAACATTATTGAAAAATAACTTCTTCCACAAATAGTGCCACTTTTAAATCCAAACTCACACCAAAAATATTAAAAAACATTTTCCACGCAACTTTCAAAATTTATTATACATGTTGCATAATTTATAAAACAAATTCAAATTTAAAAAAATGGTTTACACTTAAAATACTCCCAAGTTAATTTTAAAAACCCACTTTCAAGCCATATGCATATCAAAAAAAATCAAAAACACATTTTTCAGCACACAAATAAATCATAGAACACATATAAATACACATCAAAGTATATAAAATTCATAAAATATTTTTTAATGATTGAACCACCTACCTCAAATGAATAATATTTAAAAAATGACACAAAACCATAACCATACCTCAAGATAATCCTATAAAGGAAATATTGAACCAAAAAAATTAATATAAAACCTCAAGAAAAAATATCCAACACTAAAAATGTCATCTAACCCGCTAGAGTGGTCAAACTTAAAGAAAGAAGAGGGAAGCCCATATAAAATAAAAAGAAACCCTGAGAGAAGAGGAATTACATGATGAATTAAGGATAAATCATTACAAATATAGCACCCAAATAGAGATCTAATGGAAGAATATAAAGAGGGTGTGGTGCCTAATGTAGTAAATCGTGAGTGGGGAAATAAATCGATATTTAGGGGTAAAAACTGAGGAGGGAGAAAACATAGAAATCCAGTTTTTACAAACTTGGATAGGTTGCGCGGTTTTCCCATACAGTTTTCCAAACCATGAGCCAACTGTTCACCCCTTACTATCAAAGTAGGACATACTACATTGTTACACTACATAATATAAAAATTGTGTGTAGACCATATGATAAACATCTTCTCAAAAATACCACTTGGCTACACAATTACTTGGGAAAGGGGACACAGTTTGGAAAACCATTTGTCAACCATATGCACCATATTGAAAATCCCAAAAACATCTTAATTCACCAAAAACACCCGAGAAATTGAATGGATAAATGAGGGACAAAAAATAAAAATAATTAAATACATAAAAATTTCATACCCGTTACACCCAATTCTTAAGAGAAAAATCTAGATCCATAAAATAACTAGATCTATGAATGAATTAAACTAGGAATGACATTGAGACTTATTTTATAATTATAAATAATTGAACTTAAGTATTTATAGTGACAAATTAGTTACTAGGAAGTTTAGGTTGATCAAGAGGTTATTTAACACATTTTATGTTTTTCATATGGTTATATTGATTGTATGCTCTTACCTATGGATGGGGGTTATCTGTGCATATCATATAATAAATAATGGTTACATATTTTATCATGATTTCATAATCAATGATATATATAAAAATATTATGGTAATTTTTTTTAAAAATTTTCTTTAAGGTATTTTAAATTTTTTTCAAATATGCATATGACATGGGGGAGTACTATAAACTATTATTTTATAGTTTATATTAATAGTGTTTCCTTATGGATTATAGAGTGATTTCTCCAAGGATACTTCATATCAACTCTTTATAAAATGATATAAATAATTTCTTACATATAAATACTCCCTTATATCATTAAGAAATAAAATGGATGGTAGAGAGGGAAAAACTAAAACCCTCATCATATTTTCTAGTCGTCTAAGTTGGGAAAGGAAAACCCCTCTATACATCTAGGATGATGCAGGACTAAAAGATGTATAGAAGTGTATATATAGGTTCAACCATATATTTTAATTTATGGATTCCATAAATACTCATATAGTGAAATTATCTAAATATATAATTTAAATACATAATCACCGATCAAGTGATTTTTTAATTTAGGATATGTTACATTAAGAACATTATTTGATGGGATTTTATAAATTTTTTATTCCATATTTTTTCCCTAAAACATTTTAGGTATCAAAGAAAAAAAATTATTTTACTTAATATAAGAGAGCCTCTCTATCATATATTTCACTTATAATTTAACTATCCATAACTAGTTTAAACCTGAGGTATAATAATGTTGTTTTTCTTATGATTAAATTATTTGAATTTCAAATTTGATATGAGATTTGATCCAGGTCGATGATGTTAAAAAAATACACCTATGTCAAGATAGTGAATAAAGTTATCAAGATGAGAAATATATAGTGGGTAACTACACTAGATGTAATTTCATCAATCAATTCATTAGTGGTATAATAGATTGAGTTGTGGGTATAATATAAAGTGACATAATTTCCCTCATACGATAAGGGAATCTTATTAAAATTCTATGGTGACTAGTTATTTTTATCTCATAGACTCATATGTCACAAATTTTTTTACTGTTTTTGTTACAATACGTGATGATGAAATGTATTTACAATCCACTAATTTTTCATTAGTGTGGTTGGATAATCTATTTGAAGTGTTAATATAGTCATCTACTACATGTATCTAGTAGTGAAGGGTATAATTAGACTAGCATATCATATATGAATAATATAAGGAAGTAATAACCATCAAATTTTAGGTATTAATTTTAGTTTTATATTCTAATTTAAATTAGTTCTTATTAGTTGGTTTTAGATATTTTTTGGGATTAATGTGGCTTGGGAGGAATTTAATGTAGGGTAATGGGGTCACCCCTACTGAATTTGTAGTAGAGGGGGTAATTGGTACTTAGTTGAAGGTCATTAAATACCCTGTGTCCTGAGAAGTATCCTTATGGGGCCTAGATCCCTGATGGATAGTTAGTGGTAGTACACTATGTAGTTGATAGAGCACCATGTACCCAATACAGTAAGATCAAGTACCTGGTGTGTTCTAGATTAGTTTTTAGGGTAGTTGTAGAATCTCCATTCAAAGACCCCTTTAAGACTTTCTATATCCTACCTTGGCCCATAGTTGACCTAGTAATTATTTTGGGTTCCCTTTTTCTCCCAAAGATACTCTAATATCTCTTCTTCTTTATTTTAGGCCTTATTGGTTCAAGTGAACATCCCCTAATATGTCAAACATTGACCATTCTCCTATTATCACCTTATGTTAATGTATCTTTTTTCATATTAAATCCTTATTTATAAGGGTTTGAGGATTATTTTAGGGATTATGTGGATTAATATTTAATTATAGGGAATCACTGTGTGATTTTTCTCCATTAAACCATATATAAAAAGACTTTAGTATGATAAAATATTTATGTATATTTATGCGGACTACCATGTATACATTTGTATTTATTAGCATAACATGTTTTTATTTTGTTGTTAAAGTGGTCGAGTGAGCTTGAATTGATGTAATTAACCTCATATACGTTATTTTTTGGTGGAATGTTTTAGGTTTTATAGAACCATGACTTGTTCCATGACATGTGGAAGGGATGTTTTCTTAATTTGGTTGGGCCTACTATGATCTCTTGGGGATAAATTGGGGCTTGGATGACCATATCGTTTGGTATATAGTTATGGGTGATGAAGTCATCAAATTCTAAATAATTTGGATTAATGAGCTTGTGTAAAATGATTAACCATGAGTGGATATATTAAGAGTAGATATTGGGTTATTCTTTTGGATTCCCCATGTCTGTGAGGTCATATTTGGACTTGTAGGGGCCATGGGGAATTTTTGATTGATGTTTAAAATATCTATTATACTATATTTCAAGGATAATGAGGTTATAGACACATCCTAAGTGAGATAATGGTTTCAAATAATGGGTGTTTGACATCACATTCAGTGATATGGTGTTTCTTATGATGATATTGTGTGACCAAATCATAAGTGTTAGGATGATGGCTTATGATGAGATGGAATATGATTGTCGATATTAAGGATTCTGTGAGTGAGAGAGTTGAGCCCGGAGAGGATGATGTGTGACCTTCCTTGGGTGATATGGTGTGATCTAGGACTTTATGTGTATTAGTGTAACATTATATGGGAGTGTTCTTTTAGAAAGAAGGTACATGTGAAAAACCAACCCAAGTCATCCATCCATTAGACACTAGAACCAATTTAGGATATCACCAATGAGTCTTCTGGCTTACCCAAGGATGGAAATTGGTGACAGGTTCTTGTAATGTGATAATTCATTATGATTTAACCCATAAGATATTATTATAATAATGATAATAAATCAACTAGATCAGGATACCATAATCACATTTGAGTAAGAAAAAAAAGAAAAAAAGGGATATTAAATAAATTAGAAGGAAGCATCACATAAAAATAACATTTTACATAGATGAATAAACCTAAATTCTTCTAAAAATTAAATACTAAAGATATAGGTGGTTCAAAAACAAACTAAAAAGGTAAAACAAATCGGAACTGCTACCCATAATCTCCATGTGACCCATGGTTACTCTACACACCCTAAGAAAAAAACACCGAACAACTTGTATCCCAAATTAAGGGAGATAAAATCCAAGGTACCTAAAAGAAACAATAAAAACTTTATACACTCTATGGTGTGTGTAATATTTGAGAGAAACTAAGCCTAGTAGGTATGCACCATATATTTTTTACAATTATAACATTATAAAATCTATTCTAAATTAGTTTTAAAATATAATTTCACAATGGTTTTAATGAAAAAGTATAAATAATAAAAATAAAACTCACACATTTGAAAAAAGGTAATTGTTTGGATTAGATAAAAATAACCACTTAAAAGACACTTTTTTCATGCCTCATCCCTTTTTTATAAAACAACCCCTCCTCAAATTAAATAAATATTGGTTGATTGAAAATATTTTTTCTAAACACTTGAGATAATATAAAGAGGAATATTTTTAAAAATCAGAAAAAAACAAATGAAAATCATTTTATCCACTTTTAAACAATTTTCCAAATACCCATTTCAAATGTAGATCATGTTGTTTTTAAAATCCTGTTTCCAAATATTTCGCAATTGAATTTGAAACTAAATAAAACCACAACTATAAAAAGTGTAAGTAACCATAATACCCAGAGTAAAAAATTATAAATAATCCAAATAAAATAAAGGTTCCATATAGAAATCAATGGTAGGTGATAAAAACAAGGAATAAACACCATATATCCCTTAAATCATTCTATAAAGGATCTCAATGACATGGGTAACCTTTTAGGACACTAGTACAATGGTCTAACCTGGTGAAAAAATCCATAGGATGACAATACTAAATAATTATCATCCTTGGTAGTCCTATCAAACCAATTTGAGATAAGCCTCTTGGGTACACAATGTTATCACAAGCCTCGTTAATATCTCCCAATAACACCCCTAATCTAATGGACATTCTCAATTCTAGTAGCTCACTCAGCCTAGAGGGCACACATTCTAGTCAACACACTTTCCAGTCTAGGGTTTTCACTTATCCATACCTTTACAGAGTCTATTAGGACTCCTATAAAATATATCAAATGGATTTGACTAATAAAATGCATTAATATAACAAATCAATAAATCACTCCCCACATATCAGACCCCAATAATAAAAAACCACATAAAATTTACATATTAAAAAATAAAATATGAAACATGTACATAAGGCTATAAATTATAGAAAATAATAATAAATATCCCCCTCGAGGTTATAATAAAATAAAGGAATTACTAAGGTATCACACTCACCTATTACATTTTGAAATCACCCAAACATCCAATGAGTCTTAATTAAAAGGATAATAATTCCTTGTCTCTTTATGATTTATTGAATTCCCTCTCCAATCCATTCATTAAAATGAATCCCTTAAAATCCATTTAAAATTTATCTTATAAAAAACTCAATCAAAAACATTTGGAAGGATCTTTTCAAGAATCAACATATTATTCATTAAAAACTATAATATATGTAAGATACATATCCCAAATTCATTTAATAACCCAAACATTGTCAAAGAACATTAAAACCAAAGACTCTTTTTAAAATTATTATTTAAAAAATTCAAATCACTTGAAATGTTAGACCACCAATTCATTTATGAAGATAAAACCTCTAAATATTCAAACCCATAGTTCCCATTTCATTTCATGAACCAAAAGGGTCTAAAAGACCAAAAACACCATGTTTCATTTAAAAAAAATCCCCAAAAAGTATAAATAACACATGTAATTTTAATAACCACTTGAAATTCCAAGTAAAACACTTATCCCGAGTGGAAAACCACTTTTAAAGCCATTCAAAAGGAAACCAATCCATCACACATGGATGTAATTTAAAAAATGGGAATATTTAATCTATATATAACTCAATTAAATGTAAATTTATAAAAAAACACCTACCTATTTTCAAAAAAAAATCAAGATAGAATTAATCACATACAATGGTGAATACTTTAACAGTAATCAAGGGACCTCTAGATATACCAAACATATAAAATCTCCATGAGTAAACAACCCCAAATCATAAAATTGATCTTTAAAACCAACAGGGGTTGTGAGAGGGAGGAAAAACTAAATATTAGGTAATATTAATGATAAATAAGAATAATAAATGGATTAATTTGAATGAATACAAAATAGGATAGGATAAATAGGCATGAACATACAATGGAAATATAGGGAGAGACATCCCAAGGTGCTCGATGGCTTGGAAAAATGAGACGAAGTGAAAAGGTCATGATACCCTTTTATTTTTAGTTTGGGGAAATGTCAAAATCCTGAAAATTAATCATATGGTAACACCACATGGTTTGGGAAACTATGTGTAAAAGGTATAGATTTCTCCAGAAGGATAAACTGCCAACACATGACTTCTACTGGGGAAATTGCACAGTTGTTCTACCCATGTTCCAACCATGTTGAATTTCACCATCTCAACATATATCTATATAACATTCTTATTTTCTGTTTTCCTAACCATACAAAAATTGTGCACCATGAAATTGAAGGAAATAAAGAGCCACATGATTACTTCTAAGAATTACCCCCACTATACACTACCCATGCAGTTCAAACCATGCACACTCAAAAACAACTAAAAATTTTCCTATATAATGGTATTAACATGGTTACATATTATCTATTCAAATAAAACCATGTGTAGAAGAAAAAATATATATAATTAAAACTCAAATAAAAAACATTCAAAAAATTAAATTTACCAAAAAATTAATTGAAATAATAAGTCTATAGTGGCATAAGGTGTTACAATCTTCCTTTGATGACACTTTCTTTCCAAAAAAATTTCATACTCAATAAGGAAATAACCAGAATGATTCAAAATCACAACCTATTGAATGGGGATATTGGGATGAAAACAATAGAGATGGTCAAGGAAGAAAAATCTCGAACACAAATGATTTCTCCATACCAAAAAACTAATTCCACAAAACCATGAGACTTCTCCAAGAAAACAAAAAACTAGTTACTAAAAAAAACCCAATGAGATATAGGTTAAAAATGGGTCTCCCTACCATTTAGAAATTATCAAATTGGTGTATCAAAAGGGATAAACTCCACAATTAAAAAACATTAACTATCATAAAAAATATCAATAAAAATACATAGAATTCTACATTTTCCATCAAACATAGACAATAACCAAAGAACCCACCATAAATATCAATGAGAACACATACCAAATTTTCTCAATGTAAATAAGGAAAAAATAAATCACTAATAATAACATGCATCACATCTCCATGGGTAGCTCACAATCATTCCAAAAAAGGTATCTTAACCTATTTCATTGTACTCAGTAGGTAAACTAATACATCAATATTAGAACACCATCCCATGGAGAACCCCATAAAACTTTCAATACCAAGTGCCCAAATACCTATGGGAAAATACATCTTAATTACCCATGGTCTTACCCAATGTTCACCCATGATCATATCAATATGAAACCATCCTAAAAATTTTCATAACATAAAAACACAGAATCTCCAAATTAAAGAAACTAAAATAACATGGCATGAACCAAATCCCAAAAAACAAAGGCATCCACAAAATCTATAAGTTCTACACACATTTCCATAAATCCATTTCCATAAATAAATTAATTACTCAATTATATTCCACACACACCATAATAAGTTTTACCAAATAAAAAACCACTCAATTATGTCACACCAGATTCTCAAAGAACATATGTAAGGCTTCAATATCAATACACATTCTAAAAGAGACTCACTAAAAGAAAACACCAAACCTTATCAATATAATGACAAAAAATAGTGTAAGGGTACTTACCAAAGTTTTCCTAAAGTGTAAATATATTTTTGACTCTTCTAGTCTACTTGGAGTCTAGATAGAGTCAAGAATATAAGAGGTTAATTCTAAAAAATTTAAGTAAATAGTCAAGGAAAACTCTTAGAAAGTCCAAATTACTTCTAGAAAGAAAGTCATAGGATACAGATTACCACCATCACAATAAATGAGATTAATTTATCATGCTACATGAAAAATGATACGAAAACCAAGGTAATAAAACAACTGCACCCTTTTTAAATCAATTTAGAAAATCCATTTTAAAACATGTTTGGAAAACCAATTTTAAAACTACTTTTAAAATATCATTGGAAACCCAACTCTTTTCAAAACCCTGATAATGAAATATTTCAATCCCTTACTAAGGCCCACTAATTTCAAAATCATTTAAATAGGGGGTAATATCATTTTTTTCAAAAATCATGTAGAAACATTTCACAAAAAATGAAAGTTCAATTTCACTTTTTAAAAGAATAACTAATATATTTCAAAAAATGTATATTTAAAACATTTACATGGTCATTAATTTATACTATAATTTTCTTTAATAATAAAAAACCTTTTTCCTCTTCAAAATAATTTCAAAATAATTGTTTTAAATCAATCTCCATTAAAAAAAAATTAGTTTCATAATTATTACAATATCCAATTTAAAAATTAAAACCTTAAAATTTTCCACCATTTAATCATAAAAGAATTTTCCCACAAAACATTTTACATATAACCAATCATAAAAAATATGGTTTTTAATAAAAAAAATTCAAAACCAATAAAAATGATTTTAAAAACATAAAACCTTGTAGAATTCCTATCATATATTCCAAAAACCCATTTTCTATTACATAACACAACATCTCTAATAGACAAAACCAATAAAACTTGAAAAATTATCGAATAAAACACATTAAATCACATCAACTAACAAAAATACCCTATGAAAACTTCACTATTTGACAAAACACCAATGTAATACTCCATTTTAATCAATTTGGTGAGAAAGGTAGGGTCAAAATCATAATGAGAAACTATATTGTGCATGGATTGGACACACAATCTGGAAATCCATGCACCAATCCAGAAACAGATACAATCATGGTTGTAGATACATACTATGAGAGTACCATATAGTTTTCCAAAAAAATTACTATCTGTGTATCCCATTTTCATGAAATACTTTCACCATAGAAACTTATAAAAACCATAGAGTCTATGATACACAAAACAAGGATAAAAACAAAAAAAACAAAATATCAAAATCCGTGATTAACATCCAAATATAAACTACAAATCATGACTCAATCCCAAAATCCAATAGATAATCAAGGTTCATTGTGAAAAATATCTGACCCAACTCTTTCTTGAAAACTCTACTAGCTTCCAAATGATGATTTTAGTCTCCAAAGAATATAGGCACGCCCAAAATAACAAGAGTGTAACCTATGAAATCATTCTTTCATGAACCATCATGATTCATTAATCCATTAGAGACTTGAACCTATCTAGGATATACCTGAGTAGAGTTCCTAATTTCTATAGGCTAGATACCAGTACTAGGTTCTCATAATTTAATCATTGGGAATGATTTCACACTGAATATAAGTCACGAATAATTAATATAAATTAACCATATAAATATTACATAATCAATAAAAATTAATCCTAAAAAATGTAACAAATTGAGACAACATGAGACTAAATAAATGATAATGAAACATCACATAAAAATAATATGGTACAAAAATTAATAAACATCAAATCTTATAAGTAGTTAAGTCTGATTATAGAGATGATAAAAATACAACCCAAAAAGGAGGAGAATATGAATTACTATATCTGGTCTCTATGTGACCCACTTTTTCTCCCCACACCCCATGCTAAATATATTGAACAACCTTCATCCCAACATAAGGGTTACCTAAGATAATACACCTAAAAATAAACCACAATAACTCAATACATAGAGTATTTTATGGAGGGTGTGAAGGAAACTAAGACCAATAAGTAAGAACCATAGAGTACGTGAAATTATTATCAAATATAATCCATATTACATTATTCTAAAAATAAAAAAGAAAACTTGTTTTCAATCTACAAGAAAATAAAATCCATAACACACTCAAACATTTCATAAAATGTAGTTATTTAGATTAATTATAAACAATCACATGCAAACAAACATTTCCTAGGCCTCGTGAACTTTAAATAAAAAACCTCCCATTTATTCTTGAATAAATAAGGGAGGATTCAAAACTATTTAAAAAACACTTTAATGAACCAATAGAGGACCATTGTTAAAATCCATGTAAAAAATTCATTTTATTATTTTTTTTTTAAATTTACAAAATAACCATTTCCAAAAAACATCATATTTTTAAAAAACTAAATTACCAAATATTTTTTTATAATACATGTTAATGGTGAATAAAACCAATACCCAAAAAATAGATTGAATGTATGGTATAGAGTAAAATAAACAAACCAAATAATCCAAACAAAATTAAAGGTGTCATGGTTCAATAAATGAAATTGGATAAAAATGGAATAAACATCAAAATCCCCTAAAAACTAATAAAGGATATCAACACCCTGAAAATAATTGTATCCATAAGTAAAATGGTATAAGTTGGTGACATAATCCTTGGGATAAAACTAATGAATATGTCTTTTACAAAATAGTTATGTAAAAAAAACTATTGATAATTCTCCTAGGCAGACAATAAAACCACAATCCTCATGAAGAGCACCCATTTTCTCCCTTATTTTAACGAACATGCTAAATTACACTATCCCACTCAGTCTAGTGGGACACACTCTAATGTTTATATAATTTTTATTCATGATTTTTCACTTATCCAGACCACTACTTAGTTTATTTGTAATCCCATGATATAGATCAAATGGAGGTGATATGTTACATGCATAAATATATGAATGAAATAAATCACACCACACCTCTCACACCCTCATAATCAATAGAACCATACAATTTAATTTATAAAAAATGAAATACACAACATTCCATTGGTCCACAACTCACATCAATCAATAATAATTCTCCTCCTTAAGGTGATAATAAAATAAAGAGATCAAAAAATTATAACACTCACCCACACCAATTAGGAATCACCTAAAGTTCTAAATGAGACCTTATCAAAAGGCTTGGAATTCCAAGTCACTTTTGGATGGTTTGAAGTCCCACTCCAAACCATTCATTAAAATAAATCTCATAAAATCCATTTAAAATTAATATTAAAAAATAAGTTAATAAAAATGATTGTGAGGACCTTTTAAATAATTAACACTTTCTTCATTTAAAAAATTACCTATGGGAATAATATACCCACAGTAAATTAAATTCCTAACCCAAATTGGGTAAAATAATTTTAAAAAATCATACCATATTTGAAACTCCTGTTTAATTTTTTTAAAACACTAGAAATTTTATATCAATACTCTAATTACCTAGAAAAACCTCAAAAAGTTAAAAACCACACATATCATTTCATTTTGTGTCCTAAATGGGGTTAAAGAACTATAAATTATATGTTGTATTTAAACATATACTCAAAAAAATTATAAATAACTATAATTTCACAACCACATGGAAATTCCAAGGGAAACACATGTACCAACTAGAAAACCACCATGAACACCATTAAAAAGACAATCAATCCATCACACATGTATTAAATTGAAAAAATGTGTCATTTAAAATAATGAGGAACTCAATTGGATGAAAAATTGACACAAAAACTCTAACCATGATTAAATGGAAATAAAGTTTAAAATCATTACCTATGGAGAAGAACACCACAAAAAGAATTAAGGGATGTCAAATAATACCTAAAAAGAAAAATGGACATCAATATAAAATCCAAAACCATAAAATAGAACCTGAAATACCTTATGTTTAAAGGAAGTGAGTAAAATCCCAAGATAAGGTAAGGTTAAAGAGAAACAAAAGTAGCAAAGGGAATTCATTTATGGAAACTACAATAGAATAGGTTTGAGAGTCTTGAAAATTGAATAGAAAGGGAAGGAGAGACCTCTTTGGGTGTGAAATATCTTGGATGAATGAGATGGAGATATAAGAAACCATGATACATTAATTTTGAGTGGGTGAAAATATATAAATCCTCTAAAAATAAACACCTATTAACTTATAATTGATTTTGCACATGGTTTAGGAAACTCTTTAGTTTCTACTAGAAGAAAAACCCTCCAAAACATTGATTATACTTGGTAACTGACATGGTTCAACTACCCTTCTTCCAAAAATTCCAAATGAAAATTTCTAACCATATATCCATATCACACGATTTTCACAAGGTTTACCAAACAATGTGAAAGCTATGCACCCGGAAACTCAATGAAATAAAGAGTCTCTCTGTTACTACAAAGACACACCCTAACCATGTGATACCCATGAATATCAAATTGTGCATGCTCAATAGATAACACGAAACTCCCCCACATAAGGTTATCCTTATGGTTACTTCTAAATTATTCACCCCTAAAAATTTGTAGAAGAAAAAATTATAGAAAATTAAAACTCAATCACAAAACATTAATAAAGTCAAATTTCCCAAAAAATTAATTAACATAATAAGACTATAGAGAAAGGGGTGTTAAAGTACTATTCATGTTCTAATATGTATTAGTTGAATAATTTAAGACTTCCTTTTGGTATTGAATATTAGTTAGTATAGTTAGGGTTTGTAGTGGCATGGTTAGAACATTATAACTTTAAGAGGATGTCTGATTATTTCTTATATATTTTCTTTCAGGAGAATACACTATCATATATTTACTTCACTTATGATAAGGACCTATTATTGGTGTATTATTTGTTTTATTACTCATAACCAATATGGGAATCTGGATGTGTGTGTGTAGATTTTTTAAGGGACTTAACCAAAGGTACGGGACCTATGTTGAGATATTATATAGGTGGAGTTGGTCAAAGATAGATGCATTTCCATTACACACTCAGACACTTTTTCTAATTTTGATCTATTTATTCTTATATTCTTTTTTGTGTCATATTTTTTAGTCCAACACCTATAGGGATAATCTTGACTGATATTATATAACTAACTACTATCTCATTTTTTTATAGCATGATATCTTTTTTTATTGGTTCTTCTTACCACTACATTATAACATTGATTTTCATATTAATTTTTTCACTTCTACTAATTTTATTGATGTTAGTTACTGATATAGAGGACATGGTCTCCCAATTGTATGTTGTATAACTTTATTCTTAGTATAAAACCTCTTATATTTAGGGAGACATGTTGGGGTCTATGTTCTGATTTGGCTCAGAATCAATGATCTAGGATTATGCATTATAAAACGGTATCATGTCCCCTTTTATTTAATTTATTAATTAGGAATTATTAGATTGGAGATAGGATGGTTGTGACTCTAGTGTTATGTTTTTCTTATGTTCAGACAATATAAATACATTAGTAATTCACATAACTAATGTAGTGGAATTTATTTTATTGGTTTTTTTTACAAATTGATTCCATTAGTCATGTGATATTATTATTTCAAGGTTTATAGGGTTTCCCCTATTTCTCAGGTAAAGTAGAGTGTATGAGTACATGCAGCATGATTTGAAAAGTAGGGTAACATGTCATGTTCCTAGTTATATGTGATTGATATAGGCTTAAATTAAATAAATTTAAAAAAGAATAAATTTTTAATTTTACCAAGTAAATTATTAATGAAATATAGTTAATTTAACCTAATTATGTTGAAAATTTTGTTATCTATGACAATGAATAATCAGTTGGTGCTTGTGGTATGACTATATTCCATGGTTGAGTAGTGGGTGGTCAGTTTTTATGGTTGTGGTTATATCGTAAGGACATGTATTCAAGGTTCATTTCATGCATAAAAACTTTTAATGTGGTTAAATTATAATAAAATTTAATTTTTAAATGATTTTTTTTTCAGAGTATGTTTTGTAATTTTAAATAAAAATGCTACCTCAAAAACAGGCCATTGTGCCACCCGTGGATCTTATTGTGGATATTCATGATATTGGTAACGATCTCAATGTGCCTCCAGGTATTATTGAGGGAGTATATATATATTCTCTTGAGGTTACTCAATTGTTTTAGGTAGTGGAGCCACTCCATCCACGAGTTTTTCATATAACACTATTAAGGGGATGAGGTTTTCATTGGGTTGGACATATAATGGTGTGTTTTTATTAAGACATCTAGACACTACATATTCTAGATTTATATTATATAAGAGGTACTCAGGATATTTAATATTTAATCTAGGTTATATAGGGTTTCTTAGAGCTCTTAGAGATACATGATAAGTAGGTGGATGTTGAAAAACTATATTATTCCAGAACCTTTTAGTTGATGGTGGGAGTTATCGTTCAATATATGAGGAAAGATAAATTTTTATTGGAGGCCTTCAAGAAACTATTTTTTAAGAATTTTTTTCTAAAGTCACTAAATTTAGTATGGTTAAGGGAGTTTATAGTGTTGTAGTAGGGGATGATGTCTATATTGGACTATGATACTCGTTTTTCTAAGACGATGAATTTTACTCCCTTGTTAGTAGGGAACGAGGCTTATAAAATGCATGAATTTGTGGTCAGACAATGGATATATTTGTGGTTTCTAATGAGGATGTTAAAATATATGTTTTATGATTATTTTTTGGAAGGATATCTTGGTTAATAAGGGTTTAGTGTGAGATAGTTAAATAGGTTCTCTAATTGTCTTTAGTGGCCCTCATGGCCTCCTTTTTAGTGTTTATGGGATAGACTATTATAGTGGTAGTAAAAGGAGTTATAATAAGGTAAGGAATGGTTGTGAAAACTGGGTATGCCAATAGTTCATTGTTTCTCCCCGATGTAGGAGTTTAGGTTACATGCTATTAGTATAGGAGGACATGGAATTTTTGCAGCAATTGTCCCAATCATCCAAATGAGAGACTTGATTGTGGAAGGATGGACCATTAAAATTAGTTTTGTTTGAGGATATATCATTTAGATTAATAAAAATTTTTAGGGTAGGTGTAGGTGTCTCATGCCTGTTTAGGACCACCACAGATAGATATAAGGGATTTGTTTGGGAAATTGAGTCATAGAGTTTTCCATGTGTCTCAAAGGTAGCAACAACTACAAAAATTTCAAGGGTTAGTTCCTTAGGTGAGATATGGATGGCGGGGTTAAATAAATAGATCATATTTTGGTTGGGTGTACGTTTTATACCATGTTACAATTTATGGGACATAGGTTCCATCTACCATGAAAATTAAAATGGTATATACTTTGATTCTTTTTTCCGCTTTGTTCAATATAATGGAATCTCATTATTTAATGTATGCCCTGGTTGTTTCTAGATTAGATTTGGTTGTGGAGTTCTCCCTTAGTATGTGGTAAATGATATAATTCTCAACAATATTCTAGATCATATTCATATATTATCTTATGGTACCAGTTGTTTTCCCCAATAAAGAGTATTATTAGGTTATTTCCCCTAATTATTTCTCTAGAACGCCTCCGGATAGTAAGATTCACTTCATGATTTATCTAATTTAGAGTATAGATCCGATATTGATACCTTATTATTATAATTTAGTGTAAAATATGAGAGAGAATAATTTATATCTTGAGGGCCTTAAGGTGAAGGGTTTTATTCATTTGAGTTCCTATCCATGGGGTGATTCTATTTTTTCACCATGAAGTTCAAAATAATCCCTAATTTTTCTATGGATTAATAAAATCAAAATAATTTCATGGTAATATATTTACCCATATCATTATTTATATGATCACTTTGATCGGTTGAGGAATTCTCAATTGTTCTCTTTTATTGGACTGTCATCAGCCTATCATCAGTTATGTATTAGGGTACATGACATACTGAAAATGGAATTTTGGTGAAGGTATGGGTTATATGAGTATCTTGTATTTTCATATAGTCGTATGAATATCTTAAAAATGTATATGGAACTCATTAAAAATATTTTTTATCCCTCCCTAAAATCCATCATTGTGGTATTTGTTAATAAAACATTTATATACTCACAATTCAAAAAAAAAATCATATCGATTACCTAGAGACTATATTGAATATGGTTTGAGAATGTTTCCTTAATTTTATGTACATAAATATTATCTTATTTATTCATGAGGTTCACTTTCTCAGGCTTGTAATGTCATAGGTAGGAATTTTAGTTTTCAAAAATAAATTGGAGGTGGTGATGTATTAGGAACAACCGAGAAATGTGTTTAATAATACAAGTTCACTTGGCTTAGTTGGATATTGAAAGTGGGTCATTTAATATTTATCGTTATTGGAAGAAATGATGGTAGGTATAACCAAGAAGGGGGTAATATTTTGAATGGAATGATCAGCATGAATTATATTTCAAGGAGTCTATATTGAGGTTGAGATATTCTCTGATTTTAATTCCTTTGTATTAAGAGAATGGTTACACAGTCTATTACGACACCTATATGAATGTTTTAGATGATTGTTTGATATAGGGATACAATGTAGTCACTTATAGGTCACTTAATTTATTAACAAATTAGGGAAAATATCATAACCATGACTTAGTGCTAGTTTTTGGGATTTACACCTTAAAGTGTTGATCTCATTACCACATTGTTGAGAGGTTTTTCATCTTCATGTTTCACAAGGGTTTGCAGTAAAAATATCCCCAAAGGGACTTAACCCTATGGTATAGGTGTCAGTACATGTACCCACAAAAAATTATTTTTAGATATAATATTTCCATGCTAATGTGAATATTATAGAATATTCTATCAGTGATAAGATTTAGGGGCATGATTTTTGAATGCCTACCGAGGAGTGGAAGTTGATGATATTTCTCACTAATTAGTGAATAAATGTGTTAGAGGTATGAGAGGACATATACATTGATCCTTTGTTAATTACCTTATTGTTAGTAAACTATGTAAAGGATATCTATGAGATTTATTTTTGTATTCTTAGGAAATAATAACATTTCAAGGTTGAGGAACCAATCCCACAATTGTCTCAGTATTAAGATACTATGTTATATGTCAATTTGAGTGTGGGGGTCCTTACTTTAATGAAGGTGAATATGGTGAGGGACTCACTTGAATTATGTTTGTTGGTTCATATAGGATGGAACAAGATGTACTATAAAATAAGGTACCTTTTCTAGTGTTATTTCATGAGGAATAATCTCATGGGGTTTTATTTGTTGCCTTACCTATTTGATAATAACGGAATACCATCAGTGAAAAGGTGTCTTACTTTAGCCCCTTCTGATTCCTTTATGCAAATTGGACCATGTGACTATAGAATTTATGTTTAACTGTATTTAAATCACATAACATTACATAAATTATATCATAATTAACCTTAATAGAAGCCCATAAATATTGAGAAACAATGTCTTTGGGAGATTATATACATAATGAATCAATTTAAAAATGAAAAACCTCATTTATTATCTCCATAATTTGAACATAATATATTTTTTAAATTTTATTACTATAATGGATATCATGGGAAAATATATAAAATATCATCGTTAAATATAAACCCTAGTAAGGGATTAATTAGAGTAAAAAATATGACAATGAAGTATAACATATGATTCAGGAGTCATAACAAGATTCCATAATAAAGCTGGATTATATATAATCACATGGAAGCATTTCATAATGTAAACTATATCATAATATCATGAAATTATAAATATGTACCACATGCATATGTGCATGAATAATCATAAAAATGTGAAAACCCATGATAATAAAATGGGTTTAATAATCATATAAAAAATGAAGCATTATAAAGTATTTCATGAAAATGATAGATTAAAGAATAGTATACATTTATATGTGAATAAGGAATAATGAGTCCAAAAATAAATGACAAAATTGAAAGAACAATTATATGGAAGGGTTGAACGAGTAATTGAAAAAAATAACCCCTTAAACAATATTTTATGAAATAGGGAATGAATTTTTGGAGAGGATAAGTGCATAAATATTTCTGTAAAACTATTAATGAATTATATTTTACACTTTTTGAATACGTTGGTTATTAAAATTAAAAATTATCACAAACTTGATTTATGAAATAAGAGATGTAAAATGAAAAGTTTCTTTTTTATAGAGGTTTTTTAAAAGGAGAGACTAGAAAAGGAAATTTTAAAGTTTTAATATACCCAAAAAAGAAATGGAAAATGAAATAGTTTATATAAAAAAATTCAATATATTGAAAATATAAAGAACATATGTGGATAACAAGAAGGGATAAAATAGGGTTGGAGAGAGAGATAGAGAGCATGAATTAAAGGAAAAAAGGAAGGTAACGTAGTTACACTACCTCAGGCCATGACTCATATTAGAACATGTGTATATCCACCTAAATGATCAAATTAAATTTATTAAATAATTGATTTAGAATATTTTTCACAAATACTTTATTTATTATTATTCTATTATTTTCATTTATAATCATTTTATAAAAAAAAATTGACCGCGTTCAAGGTCTAGAATATGCTTGTTTCATACTTCTAAGATTGTATCAACTTATTGGTAATGAGAGAAGATATTTTCAAATGAGTCCATAAATCTGAAAATGTTAGGATATAGATTTCATATATTAAAATAAGTTAAAATGGTTACAAATTGCAAAAAACAATCTATCATAATAATGGGTTAATGGGTGTAAATGTTTTCATTTAATGGTTTGTTTATTTAGTCGATTTTACTGGATATCATGAACTCAATTTGGTTTATTTTATTTTGATTTAAAATTTAAAAATTATGTGTCATAATAAAAAATAATTATTAAATTAATTGTTTTCAGCTTAGTGAATTATTAATACCTCTCGTGAAGGTGTAACATGTTTTTTAATAACAATATTTCTATTTAATGTTATTCTAGACATAAATAAATATTTTTTATAAAAAACTACTATGCCAATTTATTATTTTATAATTAATATTAATTATTAAAAATATCAATTATTTTACTAAAAATACCCTACTTTTTTAGATTTATGAGGTAAAAAAATAATTTAAGGAATGAATAAGATTTCTTACCTTAATCTTTGATTTGGCTCCATTATTAATCGACTGCGAGCTTCTAAGTATGGTATTTTTATGATATATGATCATATAGAACATGTATTGTAAGGTTGGGGAGGTATTTTAATATAATTTTGACAATATAGTATGATTAATGTGTGAGGGTATGTAGGGTGGTGAGGGGTTGTATTTATAAGAGGAGGATATGAATGTTTTTGAATAAAATATTAAAATAAAATTTTATTTTTCTAAATATTAATCAAAATTATGAATAAATAGTATGGGTCATGTAATTTTAAAGTTAATGAGGTAGTAAAATATTCATCTAACTTCTAGAAACCTCATAAATTAATTTATATATACTATTAAAAAATAATAAACTTATTCTATATTTTATTATTCACCTATATATTTTAATATTTATGAAAATTTCCAAAACATCAATCTTATATAATTTCAACATAATAATTCTAAAAGTTACACTCATTTTTAAAAAATAATAATATAAACTTGAAAATTTAATTTTTAAATAAAATATTAATTTTTTAAAACATTATTATTATTTTTTTACAGTCAATTTTCTATCCCGTAGAAAAATTAAATATGAGTTCTTAAAACTGTATTATTTTATGTATAAATAATTATTTCTTTATAGTTTTTTTATCAAAATAATTTTCAATTTTCCATTTATTAACTTTATCATAAAAATTAATGTTAATTAAAATAAAACATATATTTTTTCCTAAAATTAATTTTTTTTCCATGAGAAAAATATTTATTTTATCACATTTAAATCATTTATTTATTTATTTATTTATTTTATAATATAAATTTTTATTATTTTTATTTCCTAATATACCATAATATTATTTTGTTATTATAATGATCATGTTATTATCTTAATAGTCATGTAATTATTACAATGGATCAGTTACTATTTTAACTATCAGGTAACTATTCTAACATTATTATTTCTATTGATCATATTGGTTTTATACTTCCTATAAATAGCATATATATATATATTCATCATTCATCATTCACAAAAAGTATACTCAAGATTATATATTCTTCATAGTCAAATACCCACTTATATTACTAATATATTATTTTTAATTTATTTTTTGTGACTTTGATAATTCCATGGAACTATTATGTTCTAGAAGATCAAACTCTTGTCTTGTTATTTTCTGTGTGTTTATTGTCCATTTGTATCACTTTAAATGTTATATAGTATATTTATTATCTAAATGTTAGATTCCATATTGATGAGATGAAATATTTTTTATTTTTTATTATGTGTCACATATTACTTACATACACTATACCTTATTGACATATATATATATACATTGAGAATAAATTTTTATGTAAAAAAAGTATGGGTTGTTACAACCATTATCAAAAGGACCGCCTAGGACCCAATGTGGTCATGATGAAATGTGGTTGTGGATGAATTTCTAATAATGGTTTGGTATTTTTTCCCCTTCAGGAAATGAATTTAGTTAAAAATGTGGGAAATTTGTATATATGAGAGATAGTGTGGCTAAACAAGTTACCAGTGATCATAGTATTAGATTAGGATGCACATTTTACATTGAGATTCTGGGTGGATCTATATAATTCCATGATCTCTCAATTGAAGTTTAGTACCATGTACCACAAATAGATAGATGGGTAGTCTAAGAGGAAACTCTAGATACTTGAGGATATGCTTAGAGAATGTGTTCTTAATTTTTCTAGAGTTCTGGTTAACCACATTGACTTGGTAGATTTTTTTATAATAATATTTTTTTAGAAATTATTTAGATGGAACTCTTTTAGGATTTGTATTGTAGGTGGTTTTTCTCACTGTTATACTAGTTATTGGTGTGTGAGTCAATGGGGGTCAGACTATGCCTGGTGTTGGAGACCATATAGAGGGTGAAATTGATAAATAAGTTGTTAATTACCCCCAAAAGAAAATGTTGATCATATGCTGACTAAGTTTGAAGAAATGGATTTCATCATGGGTTTAAATGTATTTATATGGGCATTAACTCGGTTGGGGAAATGGTTTCTGATGAGCGAAGAGAAGCTCATGTGTCATTTTATTTTTCTATTCAAAACTTTTGAGTAGATTAAGTAAGTATCTTAATTATTAAGTCTTACTCTATGGAATCTATTTATGAATGATGTATTTAACATATCATATCTTTGATATAATGAGCCAGATGTAGTTTATGTGATCAATAAAAGTGATTTAGTATTGTAGGTAGATGAATCATTTAAGTAATGTCTGATATATATCATGGACCAGAATGAGAAGGTTTTTCAAGGGAGTAAATTTCCTTTTGTAAAGTTATTGTTATACTTTGGGAACATCCAAGTGGGAGCCTGGGAGTGAGAGTTGGATATATGATCCCAGTGGCCAGATATGTTTAGTAATGATCTCTAATGATTTGTTTTTTAGGAAAAAATCACTTATAGGGGGGTTTGTAATGACCCAAAAAATTTCATTTTGAATTCAAGGATTTTATTATGAATTAATTATATTATTATTAGATATTATGATTTTTTTTATAGATTAGTTGGGATTATGAGGTGTTCAGTGTTTGGTATTTGGGACACCCATATTGAATTTGTAGTGTAGATCTACTAGATACCTAATAGAAGGCCCCATATATACCCCATAGCATATGAAATATACCTTTAGGGTCTGTATGTACACTAGCTCACATGTGGAAGTGTATCATGATGTCAAAGGAGGACCGATGACCTAGTATAAGATAATTAGGTATCCACTGTGTTCTAGGTGAGTTTTTTGGGATGTTTTATAATTTCGCATCAAAATACCCTTGAACCCATTCCCTCTCCACTTTTGACCCCAACTACACCTATGTAAAATTATGGGTTCCCCTTGGCTTCCCATGCTTCTCTGAACTCTCATATCCTTAATTTCAAGCCCCATTGTTGTCATTTATTGTTTCATGGTGTGTGTAATGTTGTTCATTGCCTAGATGTTTCCTTTTCTCATTGATTCTTTATTTCAATCTCAAATCCAAAATTTTAATGTTTTCAGGATGATTTTAGGAATAAATGTATCAGGATTGAATTGGAACATGAGGATTGGGGAGTATTCTACCTTAATCTATATATTTTAAGTCTTTAATAAGTTATGGAATTTGTATGTAGTTTTGTAGACATTTTTTAATGAATGTTCTTATGTTGGTATAACATATAATAAAATGTACTTGATGTACATAGATATTACATCTTTAATGCGGAATAAATAATACATTATACGAACACATGCCCACATATCGTACTAGTCTGGTTCCTTTGGAAACAAAGAAACATAAACAATGATACATAAGTGTTGTTCATTATATCCTAATAGGTTCTTCTCAACTATAACCCTTCTCAAACTCATCAAAAATAATACATATATTCATAACCTGGTGGAAAAACAAAAAATGTGGTGTGGTCAGATGCTTTGTAATGATAAACAAGGGAGATATGTGAAAATAATTAGGAGCATAAGGTTATGTAAACATAATCACGAAAATAAAATATCAAACCATGCATATCATTGATCATAAATAGGATTTCAAGAATAAATATTGGATTTTTATAAGACATGAATCATAAGAAAATAAAGAACATAATACATGAATTCATATGATAGGAGGAAAACATTGAATGTGTGGTAGACACATAACCATATAAAATGATTTAATTAGTTGATAAGGCATCACTACCAATGAAACCATAATATTATGTGTTTCCTCCCCATACTATATTTGTTGTCATGGTTTTCTCCCATAACAGTCTTAGTAGTCAAAGTTCAATCCTAATAAAATATTAGCTGTCAAAGCCTTTACTAAACTGAGTTCACTCCCTATTCCATCCAGGTTTATATCATAATATATAAATCATTACCCAATGCATGATAGGGGGATATAGGTCCCACCCATCTCATAAATAACCAAACATATGTTTTCCACAAGAATATAAATCATTAATCATATGAGAACCCACATAATTAAATGTGTTTCATAAAAATCATTCAACCATAACATAACCCATGGAAAAAAATGGGTTTCAAAAATATCATCCCATCATAAGAATAAATCATTCTTAGAAAGAAAAAAACTTTATATTTGAGTCATATCTTGAATATAACATATTTAACATCAAATAATTTAATTTTAGATAGAAAATAATTTTGATAGATCACATGAAAACAATTATTGAGGAAAATATTTGTACTCATTTGAAAACCTTTTCTTTTTAAAAATTCCAGGAAATTTTAAAAAAAAAAATTAAAATAAACATGTTATATTTTAATTAAATATCCAATCAAATGAGGCACAATAAAGTTTAAAAATCCATTAATTATGTATATATTAAAACAAAACATTCTTTTTGTACATTTTCTATAAAATTCACAAAGTACCTCATTTGAAAAACGATAATAGATTCATTTCAATCCATGAATTAAAAAGTAAAAACTATAAAAATGAATTTATAAATCTAATGTATAATTGTAAAACATTTTTTTAAAAACATTTTTATATAAAATGGACATGGACGATAAATATTTACCAATCCAGCCTTAAAATGAAACAATCCTAAATACTTAAGAGAGTGTAAAATAAATAATTATCACATTATAATCGTAAGAATGATATGTATCATTGAAGAAATAAAATTATAATATTATGAAAATATCATAATAATCTGGATAATAATCATAAAATAAATTATTGTGATGTTTATACACTATTTTGGAAAAATAATTGCTGAATATAGCATAAGTCTCACCTAAATAATAGTGATACTAGAAATCCCCTTACTACATGAGTAACATTAGAATCATGAACCCCATGAAAGAATAAAATTAATTAAAGATTTCAATGTCATCAAATAATGTAATTTAATGATATATCAAGTCATAGGTTATTATATACACCACACAAAACCATCGAGTGGTAAATATGGCCTGTATCTCACGAAAATAAAAGTGAGATTAAATTCCCTTACCTTATATCTTGACTCTCATCATACTCATGAAAACCTAATATATAATAAATATAAGTTTCATATACATCTATTAAAGGGAGATATTCATATATATAATACCATATATGACTTATATATGACTTTATATTACCCACTAATTAATAATTCTATGATTAGGTTATGTTTTGGGAAATAACAGATATGTTTCTCGTACATGTTTTGAATTTTTAATATTGGTCCCCACACTTGAAAAATTATTAAATTTTCATCACAATGATGAAAAAGATACAAATATTATATATATATTTAGTATATATGTATTCATGTTTATTTATAAATGTTATAGGTATAAAATAATAAACACCATTCAGGGAGATGGTAGGTCGTACATATGCTTGGACGCTATTTTTATTTTCTTTCAATATTAAAATAAATAAAAGAATATGATATATTATAATTATAGAATCATTTATATGTTATATTTATCATATATAGTCATAATATTCATCATTATTACCGCCCATGTGAAACATAGATGAAAACAAATCACATTGCATCATGAAGATGGTAATCCATTAATACATGTGAGCGACATTATCATTTCCTAAAAGATTATGTGGTAAAATGGTAAATATGGTATTATAATCCCGTAATTGTAATAATTTCATAAATTTCATATATACACATTAAATCTATCATAATACACACTCATAAATGACCATGATGGAAAAAAGAATTGTATCGTTATGGGGAGACGGTAAGCTGTATGTACGCACGAGCGATACTTCCTCTTATTGTTTCTTGGGAAAGGGGATGTATAATGGTGTTTTCTTATCGTAATAAATTTTAATAATATTTACCATGATATTGTTTTTATTTTATGATATATATCATATATTTAAATGAAGTATGGATGACTAGGAAAAGAGAGTGATCTATTAGAGCGATTACCTCTTCTTCGAAATGGATCCTTTAGATCTCCTTTGAAGAACAACAAAGTTGATATTTTTGGAATATAATAACCTTATAATGTTTCTATTTAACTTTATAAGACACTTTTTTAGAGTTTGGTTAATATAGAATGCTCAATGTGTTGAAATAAAATGGGGGATGAGGATCCCATTTATAATTGAGATGTGGCGCACCTTTAGAAACTCTCAAAATATTAAATTAATATAAATTAAATTTCAATTCCATATAGATAAAAAATAATTTATTTAAAATATATAATTATTATTGGTCTAAATCATCTCAAAAAAAATTATACATGTTTTTAGGTAAAATTTAGCTTTATCATTTTGATTAACCATTAGTTAACTTATTTTAATTATAATTATCACAAGAAAATTTTCATTTATAAATGGTGGAGTATATTTAATTATTTAATTTAATAAAACCATAAATGGTCCATTTATGTTATTTTATACTTTCATATATCATTTTTTTAATTTGTTTTAATTTTTTTACAAATTTAATAAAATATTATTTTCATAAAATATCATTAGCATCATTTTAAAAATGTTCATTATTTTTTATTTTAAAAATATCATAACAACATGATATATTCATAAACCAATATAGAATAATCCCTAACTTTTCAAACTCATAATAAAATTATTGTATTAAATTAATTGTATTAAATTTTATTTATTTTATGATTTTGAATACCATCTATTTTGTGTTTCTATTATTTAAACAATTCTGGCATCATCATTGAAGAAGACATTAAGGTATTTATTAGTTCATAAAAATTATAAATAATTGACCAAGATAAATACAGAAAAATTATATTTCAAATTAATACTTATAGTCTAATTTATCTTATAAATAACCCGATATTAAAAATTATATAGTTATTGATAATATAAGTATGACATCTATAACGTTTCGTTGAATATAATATAACAAATTTCTTACTCTTATCCAAGTGGTGTAATATGATTATAATTTCATACCAAGGATTTTTTGGTTCAAAAGTAATCATCAAATTAAACTAGGATAACTTATAGTGTAATTTTCTGTAATTTATAATATTATTTTTCCCCTTAATTACTTGTTTTTCCTTTTACAGTGTTAATAAAAAATTATTAGTGTTACTATTTATAATTCCTAAAAACAAAATAAGAATATTTATATAATTTTTAACTTATTATTCCAAATATGGAATTATTTTTTAAACATTAAAAACACATAATTTAGAGTAATTAATTTAAAATTAATCCTGTTGATGGGGTGAGAAAACAAATTAATAAAGTTAAAACATAAAAAAATTTAAATGTTCTTATATATATCAATATATAATTGATTCAAATAAACTTAATTATATTAATTGATTACAATTTGATCTAATTATAATTTAAAAGAAATAAAAATAATAAATTTACATGATAAATTGTTTCGATAAAAAAGTTGTTTTCAATTAAATTTTAGTAGTTTTTTTATATTCATCAAAACATAAAACATATCAGCAAAATATAATAAATTCAACCAAAGTAAATTTTTATAATTATATTTAAAATAAAAAGTTTATTTATCCAAATATAATTTAAAAAGTGTGAAAATTTAATTTAAAATAGTTTCACCAAAAAAAGTTGATAATTTTTCTATTTTGAATTATATATATTTTTATGCATGCAATTGGGTAGGTTCTTATCCTATGCCCACATAACCAATTATATAAATAAAAAAAATATTTTATTGAATATATAACATATATATTCCATTAATTTAATTAACTAATTGTGATTTATTTAATTTATTAAGACAAAATCACTTTGGGATAAAAAAGATAAAATTATTTCCTTTATATTCAATGGTCGTATAGTTTCATTTCTAATTAATTGGTAATAATTCAATTCTTTATATAAACCAAATATTTTTTTATGTTATTTATTAATATAAATAAATTATAATTTAATGTCAAAGTTATATATTATTATATAAAATAAAAATATTTTAATAATATACTTTAGTTTGGTAAAACACGGTCTTGTATATAATGAAAGTTATTAAATGAACTCGGCATTTTGTATAACAGAATCCAAGAATATTTTTGTGTATACTGAATGATAATATAAGTATTATTTGTAGAGAGGTATCGACTTCATGTTTCATATAACGCAATCCAATCATGGTGCTTTTTATATAAAAAAAATCTATACTCAGTATTGTGTGAAATGAAAAATATTAAAAGAATAAATCAATTTGAAAAACATATTTCACAAAATCTTGGGGTGTAACATTATACCCCCCATAAAAATGAATTTATCCCTCAAAATTCATTTGGGTTACCAAAGGTTTAATAGATGAAAATTAATTTCATCGAAACCCACATCGTAATAACTAATACTAAAACTTCCATTTAAAAAGGTATGTTAGAAAGATAACAGTTTCCCAAAGTAACTCATAACTAGGTTTCCACACATGATAACATTGGTGGGAATTGGAAACATGGACTTGGAGGAAGAACATAAATATTTATAGGGAGGGATTGAGGTGCTCTATCACAAATAAGTGAATGATAAATGGAAATTTGAGGGCCTCAAATTCATAGACTTGTGATGATTTAAATTCCCATTAGTTAAACAAAAATTAAGGTATTAGGATGAAATTTTATATCAATATTATTTTATTAAAGATGAAGAATTTTCATAAAAATATTAACATACATGATATTAGAACAATGTTTCCCTTTTTTGTGCCTTGATCAACTTCCACTTTATCTCTCATTCCAAGATATGAAGTTGAACATGTCATTCCTGAAGAATTTACAGATCATGAGATCCATAAATAGAATTAAATATCACTCAATTTGTTTTTATTACAAAAAAATATTATCACAAGTTATCAAATATGCTTAAATCCTCATATGGTGAGATAATACTTCAGTCTATAAAACCTTATCAAATATTTAACATAAATCATTCCATAAATGGTTAAACTTATAACCCTTATAAAATATGAATGCTTGTAACTATAGAAACCTGATCACAAAATTTCTCAAAAACAACTGAACATTGATCCTACATATTTCATAATGTTTCTTTTAGTTGTTGAATACCAAATATGTTAATACTTTTATCATGAATTCCCTTGAAACATGGTAACAACCTAACTTACCATAATTTATTGTTGAAAAAATGCATGTTTATTTATTCCAATATATATTGGATATATTCTTTAAATCTAAAAATGTTGTAAACTTCATCGATGATAGCATAACCACTTATCTAAAAGTCATTAATTATTTCAAAGGTATTCAGTACCATCGAATTTACTTATTCATATCCAATATATATTTACCCAAACAACATTATCTTAACATAAGGGACATATTAATGGTTATCCTACCTTAGTCAAAATGTCTTCCTAATACTAAATCACTTTCCAAGTCCCTCAAAAAAATCAACACAAACATATAAATCCTGATCAAAAAACATAAACTAAAAAATAATTAAATATTTCACCATTCATATAACATAATTATTGAATAAAAATATATAAATAAATTGATTATTCCTCTCCCTTAAAAATCCATAAGTATTATACTTTATAGACCCATATTTTCCGGGTAATTTTCTTTTTAATTATATTGAATTATTACATGTTTGTGAAAATTAAAAGTGCGTGATTCTGAGGCCCGGTATGCACAGAATGAATTTCTGAACTTTTTTAAGGTACTTTCAGTAAATTCACGGGTTGAGTTTTCTATATTTTTAACAAGTTCTCAGATTAAAAAACTTAGGGCACCATTGAATCCACAGTGTCGGGATTCGCTTAAGGGAGGCTTCACTTTGACCATTGTAAGTCGGCAGAAAAAAGATAGATTTTCGGACTTTTTAAAAAATAATAAAATAACTTTGTTATTTTATTTCTTTCTTTATTTTTTTGAAATGGACAAGAGGAAGGGGGGACCAATGACGTGTCACTCCATTAAATGTCTTGACTCCCCAAACCATTTGTAACAGCGCCGTTGGAATTAGGAAGTTTTCTATTAAATGAACCCATATTAATTCCATGAGTGTTATTCACCCTCCCCCTCTTCTATTTATATAGAGCTTGGAGAGAGGTATTGGCATGTATTCACAAATAGACAAAGTTTGGATAAAGTGTTGTGACACCAATCACTTGGATGATTGAGCTGGTTCCAGTGGGCAGTGACGAGCACCACTGAACGACGAACACGATCTCTTCCTCAAGAGTGGATGATCTCCAATGAACTTCAGATAGGGATTTATTTTTGTTATAAATTCAAATGATTGTTGAATCCTATTCCTCCCTATGTTTTCAAGTTAACGTGGAGGGAACGGGCTAAACGAACATGGCCCGGACCCTCCGCTACCTTTTTTACCATTTCGTTTTCTATGGAAGACCGTCGGCGCAGCGGCACCGGCCGACAATGATGGAGGTGGCGCGCCGTCACGCGTCGCCCTATGTTGCGGTCGTTAGTGGTTCGGTCGGAATTGTCCAACCGCAGAGGTGGTGAGGCACTCCATTGCATGCCGCTGGTGAGGAAGGTCACGGCTGAAGTCGTGGAAGGTCAAGACGGCTGCCAGGTCGAGCCAGCCGTGGAAGGCGGAGGCGAGTGGCATGTCATCACGCACCGCTGGAGGAGGTCATGGATCAAAGTTGTAGTGGTAGAGGGAACCACCCTCATGTTGATCTCACGGAGACTGGGCATCACCCCATTGCTCCACTGCCCCAAAATATGAATGGTCGCACAGTCGTTTGAGAAAACAGGGGGGACTCCCCCCCATTTCGGCTAGAACAGGCCCCACTCCAGCGGTCCGCATGAACCTAGTGGACCGCGCACTTGTGGGTCGGGCCACGCCCACCTACGGTTCAGGATGGACCGTGGCCTAACGGGCTGAGCCCACCATGGCCTAGCCGAGCCCGGTGAGACTAGGACCGAGTTGGGTCAGTCTGACCGCGTCGGAACACACCTGGGCCCTTCCAGGCCAGTTTCACCTAAAGAACAATAACATGAAATTCGGATGTCTGATTGACGAACCACCTATGGAGTTGGGACCCTTGGAGAGAGATGGTCCTTTTGGTATAATCCACTTGAGTTTTATAGAAATTTATTGTATGGATGGGTTGGATCGAATTTGAATCCAACTGGGCCCTCGAATCTAAAACACTTATAAGTCACAGACCGGGAATCTGATTAACTTGCCTTCTATCGATTTAGAACCCTTATGAAATGGCAGTCCATTAGGATAATTTTTCATGGAACTTCATGGAGGTTAAGGTTCAGCTGATGGATTAAGGAGAGATTCTCCTAGAATCCAGCATACTATGAGCAGGAATCCAGTGGTTGGCAGTGAGTTGGTGGTTGGAGACAGATCATACATGGGATAGTACCGAGCGATCCTATGTGGGATAGCACCAATCCTGTGTCGGTCAGATTCTGTGTGGGTCAGCGCTCAGTGATCTTGTGTGGGTCAGTGCATACTGATCCTATATGGGTTATATCCTATGTGGATCAATGCTCAATGATCTTGTGTGGGTTAGTGCATACCGATTCATTGTGGGTCTGATCCTGTGTGGGTAAACAGGGGTTAGTACCTATCATTCAGGTGTGGGCCAGAATACATAAAATCGGAAAAAGTGCCTCTCAACAGAATAATATGATCTATCTTCTTGACGGATCATCTGTACTTCTATGACTTACATATATATCTGGTGTGATTTGAGTCTTTTACCATCATGGTGTTAACTGTGTGGTAATTTTACCTTCGTGGTGATATCTTTGTGGTGTTATCTATGTAAAACATTAACCTACGTGGTATTACCTTTGTGGTGTTAACTTTGTGTTATTCTTTCCCCATGTATGAGAGGAGTATATCTTGATAACTTAGGTATATGTATGGGAATATACATATGTGATTTGTTGACTTCTTAGTGATTTTTCGTTGAGGTCTTTCATTGTGGTTTTTCCTTTGTGGAACTCTAAGATACCTTCAGGGGTCTCAGGGTCCCTAATGTGTATCTTTATACTCACCCCTACATGGGCTACGCCCGAACCTTGTTGTGTCTTATGCAGACGACAGGAAGCATTGATTGAGGCTCAGGGAGCCAGGACTGGATTGTGCTTGGAGGTGGACCTTTCTTGTGACATGATGCATTGAATACTGATCATGATATGTACCTACCCTTCAGGTAGGATCCTTAGTAGATGATCCAGTAGTTGTTTTTCTATTTTCAGTTTTACAGGTACTTTTCAGTTGGGCTTGTATTCCGGCCCCTTTACATTCATTATACTTTTTACTACAGCAGTTTACGTCATGGTTGCCTCTTGAATTTGTGTGTTTGTAAATTTTTAAAGGAAATTAATTCTCGTTATAGGGATATGTCTTTTCGGTGCATGTGGCCAACCCCTGGCCAGTGGAAGGTGAGCTTGGGGTAGTCACGACACGGGCCCTAGGGGACGGCTCATGAAAAGTGGTATCAATGGAGTCGGTTCTACCGAAGAACTATGAATTTGATCTTTTCAATGTGGTGATAGTGTTAAGTTTTATGAGTGTGGTTTTTAGTTTGGGGAATCTAGTGTTGGTGTGGTGGCTAACATGTCCATACACTAGGACCTTGAATTATGATTTCTGGCTCAGTGCATGAAAACACTAATTACGCGCGTTTTGAAATTTTTTCTTATGTTTTTATTTGTGTCAGATCACCAGGTATAACTTATTGACTATGGTGCAACTATTTTTTTTTTGAGGTTGTCACAACATAGACAACCAAATAGGATTCCTGAGAGAGTACACGTTGATGGCCCACCGAGCAATGTGGCTTCGGTGCATGGCCCTCTTACGGTGATAGTACTACCTGGTGGTGCACCAGTAGCACCACCACCAGTTGAGCAACAAATACCACCAGCCCCACTAGAAGAGGGTGCACGCCGACTGAGCATGTTGCATCAGTTTTAGGGATAGAGAGCTCTATTGTTCCAAGGCGAGATAGATCTGCATGGGCCTAAGGACTAGCTGGAGGCTATTGCCAGATTTTTTCCCATAGTTGGGACACCACCTGATCTAATGGTGATCTTATCTTCTAGTCTCTTCCATGGAGAAGCTTGGAGATGGTGGAGTATAACACACCAGTTACACAATGAGTTTACCTTCACCTAGGTGGCATTCTAGGGCCTTTTCAGGGAAGAGTTTGTTTATGTGACTCTGCGCTCAGTGCATATATAGAACTTGTTGCACTTACATCAAGGTTTTATGATCGTGGCCTTGTACTCAGTGAGGTTCACTGATCTCTCCTGATACTACACCGATATGGTACATGACACATTCTTTAGAACTTGGACCTTTGAGTTGGGACTTTGATGGGAGATCAGAGCATCGATGATATCGATCAATATTCCTATGAACGTTGGGGTGATAGAGAAATTACTTTTTGGGGACAGCTTCCTAGTTGAGCAGGCACCAACAGTGAGAGCCACCACTGGACATCAAGTAGCGGAGTCATCCGCAGAAGGTAGTTGATGGATGACGCAAGGGCCTAAGTTTTCCAGACCTTCTAGTGGATGACCTCATGATACATGGTCAGTGGTGAGGGGATCAGAGGACAAACGAGGATAGTTGAGGATCAGGAAGTGCTACTAATACTGTAGGTAGGGTCACATGGCTCGCAACTTCCTAACCTACCATACGGATGACCAGCTAATGGTCGAGGGGCCGCTGAGGAAGAGGTAGAGGTTTGAGTGAGGAGGTACGTAGGGCGGTAGATGGGGAAGAGGACAAGGTCATGAAAAATGTGGTGGATGACGATTCGAGGTTCTACTGCCACAACCTCTAGGTGGTCCACCTCGACCACCGGGAGCAGGTGGACAGGGACGAGATCAGATATAGGAAAAAAATCCTAGGACCACAAAACTCTACATATGATTAGTGTTATAATATCTATCTATTCCACCCTAGATGCATTACATATAGACACAGGTTCTAATCACTATTGTATTTTCACGACCCTCATTTGGAGCTCAAAGATTCTGATGGAGCTGTTGACTTGATAATTATTTCTAAATACTCATACGGGAGAAGATTCTATGATTACACACTAGTGCTGGTAGTGTGAGCTTACTCTAGGAGATGAGAGCTCAGATGGAATTTTCTAGTAGTGGTGTTGAGGGCTTATGAAATCATCTTGGGTATTGATTGGTTATCCACATTCCATGTTCAGATTGATTGTATTGGGTGAAATGTGTGGTGTGTCCGCGAGTATGGGACCGAGTTTTCGCTTCACCGGTGAGAAGGAACCTTTGCTGCACTTGATGGACTTACCCAAAGGAGGGTACAGTTGGTCACACATCAGTTGGCTAGCTATACCCTTGGAGCAGTTGATGTTGAGAGTCTGAGATATCCTATAGTGGTAGACCATTATGCCAATGTCTTTCCTGATGATGTTCCCGGACTAACTCTATGTAAATAGGTAGACTTTTACATCGACCTATACCCCCGGGATGACACTGATATCTACACCAGCATATCGGATGGCTCTTGCGGAGCTACGTGAGTTGAGGGTATAGCTAGAGGACTTACAATGGAAAGGTTTTATAAGGATCAGTGTTTCTACACGGGTAGGCTTAAATCTGTTCATCAAGAAGGCATATGGGAGTTTGAGACAATGTGTAGATTATCAGTGCTTGAACCAGGTGACCTTAAAGAACAAGTATCCACATTCGAGGATTGATTATCTCTTTGATCAATTGAAGGGAGCTCGTTGGTTTTCGAAGATAGACCTCAGATCATACTATCATTATCTTAGGGTATGAGATGAGGATTTGTAGAACACAGCCTTTAGATATCGATATGACCACTATTAGTTCTTAGATATGCCTTTCGGCTTGACCAATTTCCCTATAGTGGTCATGGGACTCATGAACAGGATCTTCATGCAATACAATGATCGGTTTGTGGTGGTCTACATCGACAACATCTTGGTGTACTCAGGGACGGAGGAGGAGCATGCCTATCATCTGCATATAGTACTGGATACACTCCAAGAGCACCAGCTTTATGGTAGAATCGCAAAGTTCTAGTTCTGGATATGAGAGGTCTACTTTTTGGGACATGTTATCTTAGAGGCTGGATTTTCAGTGGATCTGGAGAAGATATAGGTTGTGCTAGCTTGGGAACCACCTATGAGTGTGACCGAGGTGCATAGTTTCCAAGTGTTGGGTGGGCAGTACAGTGGATTTTTACCCGATATTTCCATAGTTGTTGAACCCTTGTCAGCTTTGAAAAATAAGGGACAACCCTTTCTGTGGATGTCAAGATGCCAGTAGAGTTTTCAGGAGCTTAGGTAGAGACTGAAAAGTGCCCCCATCTTGAGGCTACCATATGAGGGCATTGGGTATGTAGTCCATTGTGACGCGTTAGGGGATAGGAATGAATGTGTCCTGATGTAGGAGCATGTAGTGATCACTTATGGTTCATGATAGCTGAGACAACATGTGCCGAACTACGCTTCCCACGACCTGAAGTTAGCAGTAGTAGTCTTCGCCTTAAAGATCTAGCGACACTACTTGATTGGTGAATGATTTACTGTTTACTCTCATCATAAGAGTCCTACGTATATATTCTCACATAAGGACCTGAACTTGAGACAACGACGATAGCTAGAGTTCCTCCATAACAATTACTTTGAGATAGTCTATACTCCTGGGAAGGGAGACATAGTGGCAGATGCACTCAGCATGAGGTCTGGTCTACAGTTGCTAAGTGAGGTGATAGAGTAGCTAGCAGTATTTCAAATATCCTTTGTGGATAGAGATGGATCATCTTACCTCTAGTCTATATGTATCATGCCCCCACATCCTTAGCAAGATTGAAAGGAACAACTTGGGAACATTGACTATGAGGCACGATCTTCTCAAATATCAATAGGATGGGAACCTAATGGATTTTCTTATGGTGGGGAGCACATCATCCTCTTTAGAGGAAGCACAATGGTACTAGTGGCGCTACGAGAGGAGGTGTTGATGGAGTCTCATACATTTTATCTGGCGGTACATCCTAGTGTGATGGAGATGTACCAGGACCTCTGGTATCATCACTGGTGGCTTGGGATAAAGAAGGCAGTAGTAGAGTTTGTTTCACGATGCCTCACTTGTCAATAAGTGAAGGTCGAGCATCAGGTTCCAGCAGGCATAGCGCAACCACTAGAGGTACCTGAGTGGAAGTGGGATGGTATCTCTGTGGACTTTGTGATAGGGTTACCATGGACCTCCAGGGCACATGATTCCATATGGGTGATTGTTGAATGACTCACCAAGTCGGCCCACTTCCTAGCCATCCAAGAGAAGGGATCAGTAGAGGGATTGTGATGCCTCTAAATACAAGAGATTGTAAGACTTTCGGGGTTATATCGATGATCATCTCCCACCGTGATGCACATTTTACATCTTGATTGTGGAAGGGATTAAAGGAGGCGTTTAGGACTTAGCTATGTTTGAGTACCACCTTTCATCCATAGAAGGATGGTCAGACAAAGCAGACCATTCAGACACTAAAATACATGCTACATGCTTGCGTCCAAGATTTTGGTCACTATTGGGAGGATCACTTTCCCTTAGTGGAGATTCAATAAAACAACGACTATCCCTCCACTATAGGTATGGCACCATTCGAGGCCTTATATGGTCAACCATGAAGATCACCTCTATGTTGGACAGACCCAAGGCAGTCAGTGCTTATGGGTCCAGAGTTGATACGGCTACCACTGAGAAGGTGCAGATCATCCAGGAGTATATGAAGACTCCACAGAGCAGACAGAAGTTTGATGCTGATAGAAGATGGAGTCCCTTGTATTTCGAGTAGGGAGACCATGTCTTCCTGGGGGTCTCACCTCAACATGTTTTATGAAGATTTGGCTGAGGTGGAAATCTCTCATCGAGGTTTACCAGACCTTTTCTGATACAAATGATGATTAGAAAGGTAGCATACCACTTGTAACTACCACAACAATTGGATAGGGTGAACTATATCTTCAACATATCCTTGCTAAAAAGATACATGCATAACCCATCTCACTTCATTGACCCTGGAGAGCTGTACTTAGATGATGGAGTGAAATTTATGGAGGATCTAGTAGAGATTTTGTATTGACAGGAGTATTTCATTTGTGTACGATCGATACCTATGGTGCGCGTTCGCTAGTAGCACGGGAACCTCCAGCAGAGAACATGGGAGTGGAAGGCTCAGATTCATGCTCAGTACCCCCCATTTGTTTTTTTAGTCTATGTTGTGGCTTTTGGGGATGAAAGTCCTTTAGGTGGGGAGAATATAAAGACCTAGATTTTTTATGTATTTTTTTAATTATATAGAATTACTACGAGTCTGCGAAAATTAACAGTGCATGATTCGGAGGCCCGGTGTGCCCAAAATGAATTTCTGAACTTTTTTTAGGCCACATTCAGTAAAAGCGCTAGTGTAATTTTGTATCTTTTGAACCGGTGCTCGAATTAAAAATCATAGGACACCCTTGAATCCAAAGTGATGGGATTCGCTCAAGGGAGGCATCACTTTGGCCGTTGTAAGTCTGGAGAAAAAAGTTATATTCTGGACATTTAAAATAATAAAAAATAACTTTGTTATTTTATTTATTTTATTATTTTCCTCCAATGGAAAAGCAGCAGTGGGGGGAATAATGACGTGTCAATCCATTAAATGGATTGACTCCTCAAATACTTTGTAATAACGCCATTGGAATTAGGAAGGTTCTTATTAAATAAAACCCCTTTAATTCCACAGGCGTTAATCACCCTCCCCCTATCATATTTATATGGAACTTAGGGAGATATATTGTCATACCTTCACCAAGAAATGAAGTTCTGATAAAGTGACATGACTCCGTTCACTTAGAGGATGGATCTGGTTCTAGTAGGCGGCGACGAGCACCATCGAACAACAAACACCAACTCTTCCTCAAGCGCGGAGGCTCTCCAACAAACATGGGGTAGGGATTTATTTTTGTTATAATTTCAAGTGATTATTGAATCATATTCCTCCCTCATGTTTTCAAGATAATGCGGAGGGTTCATGCCAAACTATCATGGCTCCGACCATCTGCTAACTTGTTTACCCTTGTGTTCTTCGTGGAAGACCACCGGCATGGCGGCACCAGTCTCCCACGATGGAGTCGACGCATCATCACACATTGTAGGAGGAGTCCGTGACACTATACCATGGAAGTTAACGGAGCAGCTAGCACTGGAAGACCATGGAGGAGAGGTGGCGCGCCGTCGGTAAGAAAGGTCGTGGCGGGTGAAGATAGAATCCAGCTTGAGCCGGCCGTTGAAGGTGGAGGCGGAGCGGCGTGCTGTCGTGAGCCGCTGGAGGAGGCCATGGGTCAAAGTCGTGGTAGTGGTGGGAGCTTCCCTTATGTGGGTCCTGTGGGGACAGAGTGGTGCCCTGTGGCACCACCGCTTCAAAAGGAAAACAACCGCTCTGACATTTGGGAAAACCAGGGGGACTCCCCCACCCCATGTCGGCTAATGAGGGCCCTACTCTAGTGGGTTAGGCCGCATGATCCCAGCGTTCCACACCCCTTACATGTTGGTTCGGACCAAGGCCTAGCCTAGATGGGTCATACCTAGACCGGGTCGGGTGGCATAGATAGGGTCGGATAGGACCCGGACCCTTCCAGGCTAGTTTCACCTAATGAACTATAACTTGAAATTTGAATGTCCATTTGAAGAACCATCTACGGATCTGGAACCCTTGGAGTGAGATAGTCTGTTTGGAATACTCTAATTGAGTTTTGGAGAATGTTGGTGTATGATCGAGATTGATCAAATCTTAATCCAACTGGGCCCTCAGAACTAAAACAGTTATAAGTCACAGACCGAGCGTCTAATTGACATGTCATCTGTTGTTTTGGAACCCTTAAGACATGGTTGTCCTTTGGGACACTTTTTCATGGAGATTCGTGGAGGGTAAGGTATGAATGATGGATTGAGAAGTGGTTCTCCCATAATCAAGTTTACTATGAGTGGGAATCAAGTGCTTGGTAGTGCGGTGGAGGTTGAAGACATATCATACGGAGGCTAGTACCGAGTGATCATGTGTGGGCCAGCAGTAATCTTGTGTGGTTTAGATTTTGTGTGGTTCAGTGCTCAGCGATCCAATATGGGTCAAAGCATACTGATCTTGTGTGGGTATGATCATGTGTAGGGAAGCTCTTAGCAATCCAGTTTGGGTCAGCGCATACTGATCCTCTGTGGGTCAGATCCTGTGTGGGTTAGCGGGGGTTGGTACCTATCGATCTAGTGTGGTACAAACTCCATATAATTAGTAGTAGTGCCTCTCAATAGAATAAGTTGATCTAGATTCTCAAATAATCATTTGTACTTCTGTGCCTTACTTATATACCGGGTATGTGGTGAGTCTTTTACCTTTGTGGTGTTACCTATGTTGTACTTTTAACATAGTCGTGTTATCTTTGTGGTGTTACCTATGTGGTACTTTTACCTTCATGGTGTTACCTTAGCGGTGTTTCCTTTGTGGTATTCTTCCCTCGTGTATGAGAAGTGTATAAATTGATAACATAGGTATATGTATGAGTATATACCTAAGTAGAGTTGTTTACTGCTCTGTGCTTTGTGGTTGAGGTCTTGCTTTGTGGTTTTACCTTTGTGGAACTATGGGAGACCTTCAGGGGTCTCAGGGTCCCTACTGAGTATCATTATACAAACCAACAAACGGGTTATGCCCGTACCTTGTTGTGTCTTGTGAAAATGATGGACAACGTTGATCGAGGCTGAGGGAGCCAGGACTGGACGGTGCTTAGAGGCGGACCTTTTATGTGACATGCTATAGTGACAATCGATCGTGAGTTGTACCTACCCTTTAGGTAGGATCCTTGGTGGATGATCCAGGAGATATTTTTTACTTTTATATTGTACTTTTACTTTTCAGTTGGGCCTGTATTCCGTCCCCTTTACTTTCAATTCAATTTTTACTATATCAGTTTAATTTTTGGTTGACTTTTTTTATGTTCTTGGATTTGTGTGTTTGTACAGATTTAAAGGCAATGCCTTCCTGTTATGGGGATATGCCTTTCCGATGCTAGTCGCCAGCCGCTGTCCTATGGAAGGCAGTCTTGGGGTAGTCACAGCATGGGCCCCGGGGGACGGGTCGTGACATATACTATATCCTATTACTTAATACTTCTTTTATTTCACATTTAATATGTAGTCTCATCGTCATCAATAATATAACTATTATTCGTACAAACTTACCGATTCTCTTCTTTATCTTTCCACTTGGGATATATATTTTCACGATGAAAATTTATTCCATAATTAAATAAGTTAACCTTTGATGATTTCATAGGGAGGCCAGTATTCCTATCCATTTTTTAACCAAACCCATAATTTTTCCTTTACAGTTACCTAGTTGGTGTCCTTGTTTTACACAATCAAGACATCTTCTTGTTCCAATGAGACATTCACATAGGTTATTCTTTAAAAATTATTAACATAAAGAAAAATGATTCTTTTTTCTCTAATAGTCTCCATTACCCAAAATCCCATTTAAAACCTTCTTTCTCTTCCTTGGTGAGTCCAAAATTTGGTTAAGGTATAAATTTTTAATCAAGATCTATGAAAAATAATTATACATTATCACAAAATCCCTCACTCCAGTTACCATACCATTTTACATATCATTATAAAATTTTCTATCACATTTAATATTAACCTAAATTATTATAGTTCCCACCAATGACTAATACTCGAAAGAATTGAGTAAAAAATAATTATTATAGTGACATACCACATAATCATGAAATCTATATATAAGATGTCTAAATTATGACACCTTAACCTATCTATTAATCCATAGGTTTATCCTTTTTTATTCATTGAAAAATTCAATTTAAAATCACCATGATAGTTCATAAAGATTTTTTGAATTTCCAAAGAATTCCCCCTAGGAGTATAAAACCAGGTGTGCAACCAGTCCCCTTGTGATGCACCAGGTTACTCTCGAGTCAAGTCTAGCTCACCTTCTTGAAGTTGTTACCCCTAGGTAAGTTTGTTCCAGATACACATCCACTTGTATAATCTGTACATGGATTTAATACTAGGAAACCACTCACTCTATCCATTACCAAATTTTCAGAACATTTTCCCAAACATTAAATCATCGATAGACATATCCTTAGTGAATCCCCTATAAATTTCCTTAGAAATATACCTCGGTGTCTCTCTAAAGTTTTTTCATCCCATTTTCCAAAGGATTAATAAACATTCTCTTTGATACCAACTATAATGACCCAAGATTGACGTATATGGAAATTACATACTTCTTACAGAATACTTAATAAATTATAGAAAATGATGCCCAAAGACTGTTCTACTCTAGTACCTTTGGAAACATAGAAACATAAAAGATGGTACATAAGTGATCTACATTATCTCCCACTAAGTTCTTCTCAACTAGAACCCTTCTCAGACACATCAAACATAAGGCATATCTTCATAAATTGGGTTATGGAAACATAAAAATGAGTGATCCAAGATTTTATGTAAGGTTAAAAAAGTGAGATATGTAATTATAATCATGAGAATAAGGGTATGAGAACATTATCATGAAAATAGAAGATCTTAACTTATATTTCAATGATCATAAACAAGAATCATGGAATAAATACGAGTAGATAATTCATAAATCATAAGAAAATATGGAACATAATCCATGAAATCATAACATAGAAATAATTCATGAAATTTAAGGTAGACACATAAGAATATAAAATTATTTTCATAGAATTAAATGAATTGTTTCCATGTCTAGCTTAGTAGTACGGTTTTACTCTCCATACCATGTTGGTAGTTATTGTATACACTCATTACCATATAAGTATTCAAGGTTCAATCCCAACACCATCATAGCGAACAATGTCCTTTTCTTAACCGAGTTCACTCTTTGTCTTATCCATGCCTATCTTATGAGATATAAATCATTACCTAATAAATTGGAGGTAGATATAGGTCGCACCCATCACATTATGAGAACCATAAAAAAATTATACATGAACATAAATATTTCATCATATTAGAACCAAAAGAATGAAATTGGTTATATAAAAATCAATAAATCATAACATAGCCCATGGAAAAGATATATATTTCATAAATATCATTAGATCATATTCATAAACCATTTTCATAAATAATAAGAATATTATAATTGAGTCATATCCCCAATAAAACATAAGTAACATCAAATAATGATATCTTACATGGAAAATAATTTAGATAGATCACATGAAATAAAATTCTTGAGAAAAATATCTTTTTTTTCTTTGAAAAAAAAATTATTTTCTTAAAATGCCCCCAAAATTTTAAAATAAAATATTTTTCCAGTGCTTTTGTCCAAAAATTCATAATGAACATTGTTGGAAGACAAGAAAAGAATCCTTTCAAACCGTGTAGTAAAGAGTAAGAAATGGGTAACAATTACTTTAAACATAAATTGGATAATTGTAAATAATTTTTTTAAAAAAAATTATAAAACATGTACATGGATGATAAATATTCCCTACTGGAGTCTTAAAATGAAACAATCCTTAGTATTTAAGAGAGATTGAAATAAATACTCATCACTTTATAATTGGTAAAATCATATGAATAATGAAACAAATAAAATTATAAGGATATAAAAATATCCTAATATCCTGGATAATACTCATAAAATACATTCATGGGTATTATATAAACCATGTATTATAAAAAAGTGGTGAATATGGAGTAAGTATCATATAAATAATAGAGAGGCTATAAATCCCTTAACTACTTGAGTAACATTTGAATCGTGAACCACATTAAACAATAAAATAATTTATAGCATTAAATGTCATTAAATAAGGAAATTTTATTATATGACATGTACTAGGTCGTTATATACACCACAAAAAGAAATGAGTGGTGAATAGGGAAAGTATCTCATGAAAATAAAAATTCAAATAAAATTACCATAGCTTATATATTGAATCTCATTGAACTCGTGAAAAAATCCTATATAATAAATATTAGTTTATTATATATATATTAAAGAACAAAATTCATGAATAAAATACTTTATATGATTTACATATCACATTATATTATCCACTTCTAAATAATTCCATGTTTAATTTATGTTTCGGGTAATAACAACGTTGTTTCTCATATACGTCTTGAATTGTTATTATTAGTTATCATAATTAAACAATGATTTAATTATATAAAGAATGATAAACATGATATAAATATCATATATATTTTCAATATATATTTATTCATTGTTATTCATAAAATTTATAGTTATAATGTAAAGTACACCATTCACGGAGACGGTAGGCTGTACGTACGTATAAACTCTGTTTTCGTTTTATTTTTATAATGAAATATATATATATATATATATATGATATATTATAATTATAGAATAATTATTATGTTATATTTATCATATATATTCATATAAGTCATCTTTATTACCACCCATGTGAAACATAGATGAAAAATGGATCACATCGCATCGTAGAGATAGTAAGCCATACATAGGCACGAGCGACGTTATCATTTTACAAAATATTAGGGAGTAAAAAGGTAGATATAAAATTATAATACTATAATAATAATAATTTCATATATATATCATATATATACCTTAAAATCATCACACATCCCACTCATAAAATATGGTGATGGAAAATTAATTGCATCACTACGTGGAGATGGTAAGCCGTATGTACGCACGAGTGGTACTTTCACTTCTTTTTCGAAAGGAACAGGTTTGTATAATGATGTGTTTATAGTAATAATAAAATTATAGAATGATTATAATGATTTAATTATTATTTTATAATATATATCATACATTTGGATGAATTATAGCAGAGTAGAAAAAGAGAGTGACCCGTTAGAGCGATTACCCCTTCTTCCAAATTGGTCCATTAAATCTCCTCTAAATGACTATAGAGTTCATATTTAGGGAAGAAAATTACTTATATAATGTTTCTAGTTATGTTTTAAGATATTTTTTTAGAGTTTTTTTCATGATATAATGCTCAATGTGAGTAAATGAGATGAGGTATGAGGATCCATATTATAGTTGAGATGAAAGGCACTTTTGGAAACTCTCAAAATATTAAATTGATGTAAATTAATTTTCAAATACAAATAACCGAAAATTGAGTTATATATATGGTATTATGATTATGAGTCTAAATCTTATCAACAAGTAATTTTTAGAAATTTTTTTATGTAAAATTAAACCTAATGGTTTTCTATTAGCCATTAGTTATCCTATTTTAATTTCTACTATGATAATAAAATTTCCATTAATAAAATGTGGAGATGTTTACTTAAAATAGTAAATTGAAACATAAATGGTAAATATGTTATATTATAAACCATAATCTATTATATTTTTCCTTATTTTTTAATTTTATGAATTTTATCTAATTTAATAATATATTTTTTTAATCAAATACCATCAGTATAAATTTTGACACTACTTATTATTTGTCTTTTTAAAAATATCATAATAACATGATATTATAAAAGAAGTGCTAGTAAATAATAAATAACTTGTAAAATTATCCTAGAAAATTATTGGATGATATTAATTATATAAAATTATATTTATTTTAAGATTTCCAATATCATTTATTGGGTGTTTTTATTAAATAAACTATTACAGCATCATCACTATAGAATCTTTTAAGGTATTTATTTATTTTCTAGAAGTTAAAAAGATATTATAATGTAAAATAAATAAAATATATTTAAAAATAATATATATAGTATAATTTATCTTCTATATAACCATATATTAAAAATGATATAGTTATAGAAAATATGAGTATGACATCTTTAACTTTTCTTTGAATAAAATATAATAATGTTTTTACTCTCATAAACGTTAATTAAAGTGGGTATAATTTAGTCCCATGAAAAATTTTGTTTGAAAACCACTCATAAAATGAAATTAGGGCAACTATTAGGGTACTTTTCTATTATTTATAATACAATAATTCCCCTTAATCACCCGATTTACCTTTTACCGTGTTAATAAAAAATTACTAAAGTTAATATCCAAATTTAAAAAAATAAAAGAAACATATTTGCATAATTTGGAACCTATGATTAAAAATATGAAATCCAATTTTAAAAAATAAAAATATCAAATATTCAGTAAAAAATTTAAAATTAATTCTGTTGATGGGGTGAGAAAACTTGTTATTAAAGTAAAAACATGCCAATGATTGAAACGTTTTAAAATCTAAAATAAATGAAAAATATATTCCAATGACCTAAATTATAATAAATAAATAAAATATCTGATTTTACTTTAAAACTAATCAAAAAATAATAATTTAACTAAACAAATTTTTCAATGGAAAAAGGTTCTTTCAATTAATATTTAGTAATTTTTTAGTATTCATCAAAACATGAAACTTATCTAAAAAATATAAAAATTTAAACCAAAAGAATATTTTTCTTTCTAATTTAAAATATGAAGTTCTTTTTTTAACTATAACATATAAAAACAAGAAAATTGTATTTAAAATGAGTTCTCCATTAAAATGTTATAAAATTACCCATATAAAAATATAGGTTTTTATGTATAAAATTAGGTTGGTATTTATCACATCAAAATAAAATATAGTGGATAAATATGAAAAATAATTAATTGAATATATAAAATATATATTTCATTAATATCAATAACTAATTGTAATTTATTTTATTTATTAAGACAAAACTACTTTGGAGAATAAAATAAAGAATATTTCATTTATATTGAATTGGTGTATATTTTCATTTTTAATTAATTGGTAACAACTTAATTCATCTTAAAAACCATATATTTTAGTAAGTTAGTTAATAATATTAATAAATTTTAATTTTATGGCTAGTTCATATCTTATTGTATTGAATAATAATATTTTTATAATATACCATTGTTCTGTAAAACACAGTCGTGTGTGTAATGAAAAATATCAAATGAACTCGATGTTGTGTATAAAACAAACCTATAATAGTGTTTTGTATTCCAAAAGATAATATAAGTGTTTTTTTGAGGTGTAAACTTGACTCAGTGTCTCATATAACTCAATCCATTCATAGTGTTTTTCGTATAAAAAAAGCTATACTCACTATTGTGTGAAATGAAAAATATCGAAAAGATTAAATTAAGTTGAAAAAAAATATATTTCACAAAATATTGGGTGGTTATATGTTATGTAATAATTTTTAGGTAAACTTTTATAGGTGATCCTACATTAATGCAATTTAACCCTTGGTGTTTATTTATGGGTGAAATATCTTAGGATTTAAGGAACTATGACTTCTTCCATGTCATGAGGTAAGCTTGCCCTGTTAAGTTGGTTAGGTCTTGTATGAGATATTGGGGCTCAATTGAAGCTTGGGTGACCTTTTAGTTTAGAATATTCTTATGGGTGATGGATTTATCTAATTATAAATGGTTTGGGTAAATGAGAGAAGGATTGAATAAATACCCTGATGGGGTTGAATTAGGGGAATCTGATGTGATATCCTTATAGATTCCTTATGTCTTTGAGGTATTCTTAGGAATAATATGTGATCATGATGAAATGTCTTGAATAAATATGTTTCTACTTTGTTTTGTACTTTTTTTATGTTAATGATGTTTTGAACACATCCTTGGTGAGAGTATGGTATCCTATGTTGATTTTGTAACCACACCCTATGAGAGAAGATATTACCCCATGAGCAGATTATGTGAAGAAATATTGAGGGATTTAATAATATAATTTGATATGATTGTATGTTATTATAAATTTTGAGTCTAAATTTAGTGATAGGGTTGGGTAATGAGATTATGATCTGTAGAATTCCTTGGGTAAGATGGTGTGGTTTGGGACTTGATGTGGGGTTTTAGGTGTGAGTTCCACTGTGTAAGAGGAAGTAGTCTAGGAATTGGCATGGTACTCAAGTGTAACATCATTTGGGACCATTAATTGAATGATAAGTTATTCATCATGTTCTAAGATATTTCTATGGCCTAGTTTAAATCCAATTTTTACATAAATGTGGCATCTTCTTATAAATGGTATTATACTTATTGTCAATACATGTTGCTTGTAATTACTATTATGATGATCCTCTTGACCATGAAAAGTGATGAAGCTGCAGAAGTACTCTGTAAACATTTTAGGAATGTTTAATTTGAGATAATGGTGTAAATTAAATTGTGTTATTAGAGATATTCTCAATGGTGAGTACCTTTGATACCAAAGTTTTTTTGAAGATTGATAATATGTTAGCGAAGTTTGGAGAATTTACAAAGGTGTTTTTAAGTTTTTAAGAATGATTAAGAATAGTTAAAGAATCGAAGATAGGATCCTTGGTTCAAAAAGTATAATGTCTAGAATATTTAGTGACCCACATATCCAAATTAAACATAGAGGAATTCCCCATGTATTTTAATCTTTATCAAATAAGTGAATTTATGTTTCCAAAGTTACCGCGTAAGGAAAACTAAAACTGTGTTTGATAATGATAAAATATACAAAGATCTATGTAAGGGTATCTATGATGTTACTGAGTATACATATATAAAGTTAAAATTTATGTGAATAAATACTACCTACAAATTGAAAATATTTAGGTTTTTGGAATTATTATTTTTTGTAGAAAACAATTCAGATGAAGAAAATGATCTATTTTTTAGAGTTTAAATTATTTTGATAATGAAAATTATCATGATTCAAGACATTAATTAAGAAATATTCATGATATGAAGTTAATTAAGATTATGTTTAACACATGTAAATAATGATATTCCACATCATTATGCTTCTATATAAATTTCTTATGATATGAATTCAATAGATTGTGTGGAAGTTATAAATGATGCGAAAGACTATAATATTTGAAATATCATGTAGAGTAATATAATTGAGTCTTCATCTATATTTACTGGGTGTTTTAAATGAAAACAAAACTATAATTTTCAAATACAAAAGTACAAGAATGAGTTATAGGATATCACATTAATAATTAGGATGTTTTCTAGAACCATAATTGAAACAATAATATTTGATGAATATAAAAGGGGAGACACAAATGTGAGGACAATATTTTTAGTGAGAATTGATACTATTTTATATAAATAAATAAGTTCTAAGAGTAGAATAAAATATTTATGTGAAATTAATAGGAAGAAGAACAATTTATTGGAGTCATAAAGAAGTATCATACATTCATCTGTGATCATTCTCCAAATGGATCTATTTACACCATCGAGGAGAACATGTAAATAGATGATTCCACTACTTGTAAGAGGATCAAGGTAAAACTCTTTCTAGTATCTTTTTTAGTAATGAAATATTAGATGTGTAGGCATGGTATAAGAACAACTGTTCCCCATAGATGCAGTCATTATAAGGTAGGAGAACCTTACTGACAAAATTGTTGTTCTTTATTTCTTTTCTGTCAGGATTTGATGGTGATATCACAATTGAATAAGACAAAGGGATTATATGGTTTGAACAAAATTAAAATTCATGTAATTCACTGATTCACACCCCCCCCCCACATACATCAATTTTATCATCACCTATTTGATTATATTTTAGTTTATATAAGATCAAGGATTGCACTTGAATATATATGCCTTTAGAATTATGTAAAACACAACTAAAATGATTCATGATTTTAGCAAATGACTTTCCTTAATTAAATACTATGTGAGTAGATTATCATTAACACAAAATATATCTAAAATTATTCACCACATATTAGATAAGAAAATTATAGAATGATTAAAACCTATAATTGATAAATGATATTAATAAATTATAAATTCATACACTCATGGCCTAATTAGTTCATTTTTTTAAAAAATAATTTTATTTATATATTATATTTTCATTTACAAAGTAAACCTATAAATCTTATAATTTTTGTCAGATAAAAATATTATCATTTTTTGAATTTATAATGTAAAAATTATCTTAGTATGATTTTTGGAAATTTTTTTAAAATACTATATTTTTTGTTAATAGTGAAAAATATAGTTCATACTAAAATTATAAATTTTAATTTCTTAATATATTAAAATCCTAGAAATATATTAAAACAATGAATTAATCAAACTATTTTTGGTATTTCCTTTTAATAAAATATTATTTAGGAAAAAATCAATTTATGATTCATTTGATATCCACATTAGATTTTTTATTTAGTAATAATAAAATTTATATCACGATAATCAAATACATTAAAATTTTTACACCACATAATTTTTTTCTATTAAAAGCAATTTTTTTCTAAAACCATGTTTTTACACGTTACATGTTCTAATGTTAAAATTAATTAATTTTAAATATATAAATTTTATAAAATAAAATCGATTTAATTTTCTAAATTAGTGGTTCAAATTAATTAATCATGACTATTTTATTTTTATCCATCAAAATTAAATTACTTAGGTAAAAACTAGTTATCGCTGTAAAATCTAAAATAGTAATAGTAATAAATAAAGTGGTAAAGGGATAGAAACATGCTAATAAAGTTTCCAATTGAGTTATTGAGAGATGATTGATCTTATCCTATCCTAAAATCCATTATTACCCATTTTTTATTGACACTTTATATAACAACATGATATTTTATATGAATTATTTTGAAATAAATTTGATGTATTCGATATATTTATGTACCTGAAATCCCGAGTCTAATTAGACCACAATATATTATAACCCATATAACCTAGAGATTTTATTAGATAGTACGGATAGGATTAATCGCATATTATAACTCACACACATACATATATATATCAATTATTGTCTTAGTTAAAATGTATTGATTTAATTCCTATGAAATCGTCATTAATTTTTTTTAAATCATTTCATGATTAAAGTACCTATTTTCAAAATAAATATATTTTTATACATGTTTTATATTTCTATATATATAGATATATTGATCACTACAAAAAAATATTTTAGTGAAATGTATTTATATTTTATTCAAAGATAAATTATTTAATGGTTTTTAAGGAAGATAATAACACTTTAAGGTAAAATGTGTTATTTTCCAGAAAACTAATTTTCTATGTGTGTAATATGATTTTATCTTGATAAATTAAATAAATAATTATATATTGAATTTTTAATTAAATTTGAAGATTATATATTCAATAAAATATTTTAGTATTAATCTAATAGTATTTATAAGGAAATGAACGAAAGTGAATTTAGTTTTATTCATAAAAATAAATTTTTTAAATGGGTTTAATTTATTTTTATATGTTTATATTAAAATTAATTTCTTCAGATTTTAAAAACTGATTTTGATAAAAAGAATTCCATATTTTAATCAGATTTTAATTTTTTTAAATATTCTACATTTATTTTTTGTAATAATTAATAGTAAAATAGTATAAATTCATTAGCATAGTTGGGGTTAAAACAAATTTATTTTTGGGGGGTTCAACTAAGAGATAAGGGTGAAAATTACACATAAACTTGTATAAATATTGTTGGTTTAATATATTTATACCTTATATTATATTAACTTGATTTTATTTCACCACTTTCAATATAAAATGGAATTATGTTATTTAAGTCTCCTAAGTAATTCTATGCATGTCGATCCCCTCACTTTTAAAAGGGCACATATGTTCCTACCTTATTCGAAAACATAGAGAATTATATCTCTGAAAATACCTACCCAAAAAACGTCCTAGATATCTTACCTTAATTATTGAATTTCTATTATTATCAAAATATAAATCTAATAAGTCTTAAGGTTCATGAAAAATATGTCCTTAAAAGAAGGGTTAATAATCATTGCAAACTCTTTCCAAGTTTATTTCTTCTTATACTTATTATAAATATATTTTATTCATCCAATCATAATGAATTAACTATTTTAAATATACTGAGATGTTATAATTATTATGGTACAACCATTTCTGCCACCTTTCCATCAAATGGAAAATGTAAGTATTGCATGTGCATAAATGAAAACTGCCACCTCCACATAGCGATATGATTAATTTTTCATCAATACCTCATATTGATGTATATAATGAAGGATTTAATAAATATATATTATATTTATGATATAATTATTATTTTTTAATAATAAAATATTATCTATCTTTATTTCCTTCTATTTTTTGGAAAATGAAAACAACAGCCATGTGTGTGGATAGATTACCATCTCAATGAATGGTGTTATTGATTTTTCTATAACTGACTTTTATATAAGGTTATAGATATTTATTTAACTAATTTAAATTTTATTTATATAACTAATAATTTTTTTAAATTATGGAATAATGTTCAAGAGGAAAGGACCATAACTGCTAAATTGAAACATACTTGAAACATTAAATAGTTAACATCAACAAAGGTAATGATAATGAGAGGAATTTAATGAATGATTCATTCCATAAGTAAACCATATATGAAATTTAAATTATGAATATGGTTCTAGTATTTAATTATAATGAAATTAAATTTATTATAAAAGAGGTTAGTGCTCTTATTAAGTGAGACAAACTCTAGGTAAAGGTTTTGTGTCCAAATATTAGTGTTTACCAGGATTGTTTATGATTAAACATATAATAATGAGATTATATGATATATCTCTCATAAATATCACATAATTTATTATCATCTATTTATTTATGGAGATTACCTATTTTCAATTCATTTTCCTCTCTCAAAATACTCGTAGTACTGGAATAATGTTTTTAAGAGAAACTTTAATTATTTCCCTCTTCAGTAGGGAATACTTTTCTTCCTCATATATATATATATGTATTATTTAAAATATTTTCAAGAATATTTATAATATTATAAAATGATTTATTAAATTCATTTTTTACCATGCTGGTATTTCTATAAAATATTTTAAAAGGAATCTTATTGTAGTTTTATGAGAAATGTACTTTTTACTAATGAAGTGAATGAAATATTTTTTTCACATTCACCATATGAAAAAATTATTCTACCATCATGACTATTATTTTCCTTGAAGATTACATTCCTTGTTATCATGGTTCTTTTCAATGAAAATATTTTTTCAATATTCTATAGATTTTTATACGTTAAATAAGTGATTTTGAATTAAAATCATATTTTCCTCATGAAATGCTTAAATGACCATTTAAATGTTTTTCATCTATATAGAAAATCCTTTAATGTTTCTTATGATTTACTAGGTATATGATCCAATATTATAATCTTTCTTCTTTTTTATGTGAAATTATAGATTATGAGGAAACCATCATGATGAAAGTGAATTTCTTTTATTTTCATGGGTCAATCTCTGATGAATTGATATATGTTTTCATGAACTTGTAGAATATATATGAATATATTATTATTATGTGATGGGTGGGTTCTTTATATACCTCAATATCACTAGGTAATGATTAATGTTCTATGAAATCAAAGGGCACACAGGCGATTATCCCAATCCCAAATAGGGTACATTGGTGGTTAATCATATCTTAGAAATGGTATTATATAGTTCATAGCTTGGAAATATGATTTATATGATTATAATATATTTTATTCCGCTCTATATGAAATTTTATTATGATTATTATATGATCGCATGCCTTTTTATAATTAATTCATCTATGATTAATGTCTTTTGAACTCTTAGATTCTTATTCAATGGATATGATTTATGAATTTTTGGGAACGATTTTGAAATGGTATGATCATGTAATCATAACCTTATTCTTTTTCTATGATTATATATAGTCATAGATTGAAATCTCTCATTTTTACCCTTACTAGGAATTTAATCTCATAATTTCATATGATTTCTTTTCCCTGGGATATAAGGAAAGGCTGTAAGTATAAAATATCTATGAAGGGTTCTGGGTGTGAAGAACTTAGTGGGGGATTCTTTAATGTATAATTTGTTTATGTATCCATGTTTCCAAATACAATAAACTTTTTTAGTCCTTAGCATAGTTTGTAAATATATATATTGAATATTCATATAAAAATATGAAGTATTTATGTATGTTACTCTTGGGTTACCTTATTTGTTATCATTATAGGGTTTAGTTATTTTTTGTAACTAGAATGAGAAAACTTTTAAGGGAACCCATAGGATAAGCCTATGTATATGAGAACATCTTAATGTATGGTAAAGGAATGATTTTGGTTTTCCTAGAAAATAAATTTCAATCTAGATACAAGAAAGTGGATATGGATGTGGAATAGAATGACCTATGGATAATAACATTGAAAGGGGCTTATTGGATATTAAATAGGTCATCATAGGTGTACAATTAGTGGGTATAAGACTGCACAACATTCTAGACACAGTCATGGGATATTATAATGTTGATTAAAATTTTATTAATAAACAATTATGATTGATTTTAACAGTTAATGAACATGTATTACCAAGGTTAATCCAAAGGTGTCATAGATTGAAAATTAGCTATCACGATTTAGATATACAATGAATTATTTTTCATTATAATTTTATTGTTTACATGGATTATTAATGCCCATTATATGTTTTTTTGGTTTTAGTCAATGAATAAAACTATGGGGAATAACATTAATACTAAATATTATGGAAAAATGATAGGATTTTATTCCAAATAAATTTAAATCTATTTGATTGATAAATTAATTTTTTTCCTATGCATACACACATTTTCATTATATGAATCATTTTAAGCTTCAAAATGACCAAAATATGGAATATCGTATTATTGATTCCTTCATTAGGTATCATCCACATTATATTATTAGGTCCACTAATCCAATAATTTATAAAAATGGATAAATACCACTGAAAATATATTTTCTATTTTCAAGTTCTTATATCACGAAAAAATTATTTTTATTGTTAATCATTTAGAATGAAACTAAGATCAATAGTGGAATCTTATCATGAACACGAGTCAATATAAAAAAATTAAATTTATGTAGTGTGATGATTTTGGGATATTATTTTTCAATAAGTAATTTCCCTACATTATTAATTTAAAAATGGATAAATAATTCCTTGAGCTAAAGTAGAAGTATGATGAATCCATTAGCATCTATGAGGGAAATGTTTTAAGACTTGTGAGGTATGCTTTGGCTAATATCATCCAACTTGAAAAAAATATTAACCAATTCATCAATGGATTGAAACTAAGTATCTAAAACATGTTATCCATAGTAGACATCAATATATATGAATAAACCATTCAATATATTTTGAATATAGAAATAGATTTTGGAGTCACCCATTAATCTCATTATTTTGATAAGAAAATAATGATGAAATTCAAGAGAAATTATAATAATAAAAAACAATAAGGGAATAATATGAGTCTTCCTTTAATCTATATGTGTGGAAAAAACATGGAGTAAATTATCTTAAGGGGAATATTGAATGCATTAAACATGTAAATAATGGTTATTAGGAAATGAAATGTTGATGTTATGGGAATAAGTAATCCAATTATGTAAATGGATAAAAAACTCTATAGAATGCACCACCCACAATCTACTATTAAATATAAAGATTATGGGCACAATGTTAACCTGTTCTTGTATAAGATAGTAAATAATGATAACTGATATCATCAATGTCCTGAGATAATATATAATAGGGAATATCATGTGATCATTGTTTTTTATGTGGGTTACAAGAATGAAGTTATGAAAGGTACATATATCAACCACTGTAGAAATGATATTGTATTATTTGATAGTAGTTCTACCCACTCTTTTATATTTGACAAATTTTGTAAGGGTATAATATTACCCCCTCCATGATTCAATGTTTAATTAGAAGTTAAAACTCTTAGTGGAATAATTAGCTCATATCTATTTTAGGATTCTTTTCTGAATAATTTTTTTTTGGATTTACATCCTATAAATATTACTATTATCCTACTAGATGAATGTTATGTGATTTTGGGAATATATTCGATGTCTTTATATAGACCATTACAATTACCAAGGAAGAGAATTCACATTTCATATTATTTATAAACTTGACATCATTTATAGGTTTTATGATGTGTACCAATTTACAGTAGACATTTTATCCATTTTATGGAAATTAATTATTATTAATATGGGGTATTTATCTTTGATTATTGGTGGGAAACTAAATATAAAAGATATTTCTATATAAAGGGTGATTTTTGATGTCTTTCTGGAGGAGTTTCAGAGTCTTCCTCCAAAAATTGAAGTTGTGTTTTCAATAAAAGACATACATGGTGATGCACCTATTTAAAAGAAAATTTATAAATGGGATCGATTGTATGGTTCAAAATGAAGAAAAAACACTTAGGGAATCCTGAAAAGTGATTCAATTGAAAAATTTAACTAACATAGGGTGAGTAAATTTTATTTAGTAATAAAGAAGGTTTAATGTGGAAATTTATTGATTATTCGGAACCAAAAAAATTATCATTATCATGAATAATTATCGTCTTCCATGTGTTGATGATTTATTTGATCAACTACGAGAAACATAATACTTTACAAATATTGACCATTGTGTGGGATATTATAAATTAAGGGTAAATTTTTAAGGAATACCATATACAATGTTCTAAACATGGTAAGGATAGTTTAAATTTATAATTATTTAATTTAAACTTTTTTACATTCCCCACTATCATCATAAATACAATGAATATAGTCATTATATATTTCCTTGCTAAATTTTAGATAGTATTTATATACAATATTCTAATATACTATAAGATAAATGAATATGATGAAAAGTAGTTGATAATTGTGTTTAAGAACTTGAGGAATTATAAAATATTTTTTAAATTAATGAAATCTTAATTTTATTTACTTAATATATAATTATTGGGATAATGATGACAAGTGAGGTTATACTAGTATATCCTTATATGATAGATGTCATTGAACATAGGATTATACCAACCATTATGACTAAGTTCTATATTTATCTTAAATTGGATAGATATTATCAACAATATGTGAATAATTTCATTATAATATCTAATCCACTCACAAATTTAACACAAAAGAGAGTCAAGTTCCTTTGAATTGAGTAATGTGACAAAATTTCAAGTAGATAAAGAGAAGAATGGTTAGTGAAATTGTTCTCACAATAATCAAAAACAAATAAGTGTTTGTGATTTATGAGAAAAAGTATAAGATGATGTATTTGGTGGATAGATGTTGGATTTTATAGAATTCACATAAAAGGGCAGACATGAAGGATTATTTAGTTACTAAATAGAAATAAAGGTTTGGGTTAGGTCCTTGGTAGTGGATCTAGAACATTTACCCATGTAGGGGGAGATATCACCATCCTTGTAGTGGATTATGGCCAGTAAGGGTCTCATTGTTCACATGCCATCTCCAAAATGAAAATGGGTGGATTGGATTCCTGTTGATAGAGGAAATAGATTGAACATTGATGGTTCATAAATAAATGGTTTCAGGTGGGTAGGAGGTTCTATTCATGATTAAAATTCCTCTATAATGTTTCTTCAATTGTATGTTTTGTCCATGAATAAACCATATTGAAATAATCTACTACCATGCTCAAAGGGATTGATTTGTGCCACTCTCACAACATTAGATTATACTGGGTGGAAGTTGATTACATGACCATCCCCAACTCAATCCAAGGTGTGACAACTATCCTTTGGGATGTTACATATTTAGTTTTAAATTTTAGGTGTTTTCTAAATAGTTTCATTGATCTTACACACACTTGGAGAGACAAAAACAAGGTTTCAGAATTATGGATTTCTTATACTACCACAGATAACCCATTTATCACATATAATATTTTAGGATCCCATCCTACAAATTATGTTAATCTTGTACGGATAGATACCCTGATATTTATCTATTTTAAACCCCCGTTACTATTATTTGTCCTTGGCCTCTCTACCATTTCTCAATAAAAATTCATAAAATTGGATTGAAATGGTGATAGCTTATGCCTCTCATAAATTAAAGGTTCATGTGATGAATAAACTGACCCACGACATAGAGTTATCATAAAAAATATTTGTATTAAAGATACAAAGTCATTTTCTTTATGGAGAATAGAGTGACATATATATTGATCATAAAATTTTAAATTATATATTCACCATGAAATACTTTAATTTGAACCATATAATATGTTTAGAATTTCTTAATGGTTACGATTTTTCAATATATTACCACAATGGGAATGTGAAAAAGGTTTCTAATGATTTAAGTTGAAATGATCATGATAAATTATCTGTGATTAGGATCACCAATGATCTTATATTTATAAATTTTAAAAGGGTAGACCTTGAAATATTTATGTAAGTGCATAAATATTATCTTTCTCAAATGAGTGTTCAATTATATATCCATGTAATGATTAGAGTCACATATGGTAAATTTAGAGCTATAAATGAAGGTGAGAAATTTTTGTGAGTTAAACAATGGTTATGATTGGGTTATAAGGTTTTGGAATATAGTATGTTTCCATGTTATACCACAATTAATGAATTATATGCTGGATAATGCTTATAGCTCATAATTCTCTATTCATCCTAGATGTACGATGATGTATAGAGATGTGATGGATCATTTATGGTTAGATAAAACAAAAGGAGATATTAAAGATTATTTATCTCAATACATGGTATGAAAACCATTTATGGATATATAGAAGCAATCTAAGGGGCTATTAGACCCATTACTCATTATTGTATGGAAATGAGAAAACGTAAATATTTATTTCATTGCATGACTCCCCAAGATATATAAATAGAATAATGATATTTGGGTTGTAGTTAATCACCATAAGATATCATCACATTTCATTACAATCAGGTAACATTTTTCTCTTGATCATCTTAAAAAATATATACATTAAGGAAGGGGTAATGTCTTATGGATCACCATGTTTGATTATATTTGACAAAGATCCAAGGTTTTCCTCAATGTTCTAGAAAAGTCTTCAATAATCTTCGGGTACTTATTTTAGTTTCAATACCACCTATCATCCTTAGAGATATTTTCAGTATGATAAACCATTCAAACCCAAGAGGATATGATAATATCCCATTCTCTAGATTTCAAATGTGATTAGTATTAATACATTCCTCTTATTGAATTCTCTTATAACAATATCTTTCATCATGTATTCAAATGGATCATTATTCATCAATCTGGTGATATAATGGTAGAACATAGATCTGTCTAGATGAATTTAGAGAAACATTCTATCAGAACATGATCTAGATAAGTAAATGGAAAAGAAGGTTAGAGTTATTTGGAAAAACATCAAGGAATCTCATAGTTTAAAGAATAGTTATACTAAAAATAATTATAAAGATGATGAATTAAAGGTTCATGAGATTGTATTTATGTGATTTTTCCACATAATAAGGTAATGATATTCAGAAATAAATAAAATATTGTACCAAGGTATATTGGCACCCTTAGGATTCTTAATCGATTTGGGACAATACCATACAAAAAAATAGATTTTTTATTATAGTTTTAACATCATTTTTTCATAATCAATGTAAAAAGTCACATAGAAAGCCTTTAATGTTATATTTTTATAAATAATATGTTAAAATATTTAAAAAAATCTAATTCTCAATAGAATCTCTGAATTTCTTTTCTACGAGATCATTCAGAAACCCATGTACTCTTGAATCACAACAACATATAACCCATGCTCGATAGTCTAATTCTATTTTACTTTCATCTTGTTTTGGACTTATTTATTCTCAATCTTCCAACCTTCATAATTATTCCATGGACCTTGACATTATTTGGTCTAGAAAATCCTTAATACACTCAAATCCCTACAGTTCTCCAAGGTTTTTTTAGTTAGTTTTTACTTGATTTATTCAAATTTTTCTATTCAACTTCACATAATTCTCACTATTTCCAATGCCCTCAAGTAAGGCCTTTATATTTGGAATGTTATTTTCTTTAGTTTTTTAATATTAAATATTTATTTAATATTTATAAATTTCATTCATCTATACAGTTATTTTATAAATATAATTTTCAATTATAATTGTTTGTTTGTATGTTTTTTTTAATGTTATAAATTTTTTGAACTATAAATTATTTATGATTGTAATTTTTTTGGTCAAAACTATTTGTATTTATAATGTCTTGTATGTGTAAATTTTTTACTATTAGAATTTTTGTTATTTTTTAAACCATTTTTTATTAAAAACAATTCATTTGTAAATTGTATTTATTATTATAATTTCTTTTTGCTAAATATTATTTTCTAGCTATAAATTATCATTGATTTTTTATTTTTTTTAAAATAAATTATTTATTAAAAATTTATTCATGTTAATATTTTTATATGCATATATGTTTTAATTTTATAATATTTATGTGTTTAAATTTTTAGAAGTATAAATATATTCATATATTATATTGGGTCTTTTTAAAAAACTAATCAATCATAATTGGATTAAAGAGAATAAATATCTATGTATTTGGAAAAGGGGTAGAAAATTTCATGTGATTCTTTAATGTAAATATTGAAATAAAATATGTGATTTTTTCCATGATTGGTTTGTTTTCTATTGTTTTATTCATAATTATACATATTAGATATGGCATGGTGAAATGACAATCATGTTAAGATCTAATGAAATTAGATATGTGATTTCATGGAAATTTCTAAGAAAAATTGGATACATAATGGTGAAATAACAATTAAAGTTATGATCTAATGATAATGATGATGTTCTACATGAGACATAGGATCATCCTAGAGCACTATTTCATGATGTATGTGTTAAAATAAATAAAAAAACAAGTGTAGAATGACTATATGAATATTATGAGAAGCATGTATTCTTATGTTGCACTAAATTTACAGTTTTATTAGTTGTTCTATTATTATTTATCTTGAAAGAAAGAAATGGATGGGGTGGTAAATGTTTCATTTAATTTCTTAAACATTTAAAAGGGATACTTCCATATTAAAATGGTATTTGAGACTCCAATAATTACGAAAACATATAATGTCCAATGGGATTTGGGTGTAAAAAAATCATACCTTCCAATGATTTTTTACTGTATATTAAGGAATATGAAATTTTATAATAATTTCATAAATTTGGGAAATTACAATATAAAATGGATGAAAAATCTGAAAATGATTAATTATTAGGAACATGCTCCAAACATCATAATAAAAATATAGTATCTTCTAATAATTACTCATTTGAAGCATCTATTTTAAGATTTAAATTTTTTAAAGTGGGTAATATAGAATATTGATGAGTGAATATATGATGGAAAAATTATTCACTATGTTAATTCACCATAATGTAATTTTTTTATCTAAAATATTCTGACTTTTGAGAATAATTTAGAAATATTTGAATGGAATAGTTTATAGATGGAATAATTCCATATTATATCCATTGTAGACAATATAGTTCACGGCTTATTATGTCATCTAAATACAAATAGTCCCCATAGATATATATAAATAGGAAAATGTGATAATGATCTCAATGATTTCTAGACTAAAAAACCATGAAATGATATTGATATTTATCAATCAGTATTGATTGATGATTTGAAATTCTTATGGGTGACAACTGTTAAAATATTTTATGCATAAAATAAATATTATTTTTTACGTTCTTTGATTATGTTCACTATAAATGACTTTCCTATATATGGAAACTTATCCTTATACAATGTTAAAGGACATAAATATTCTCCAATTTGCAAAGTGGAGAATTCCTATAATGAATTGTAGAATATAAGAAAAATATTGTGCATGGGACATAAAAGATTTTTAAAAATCGATTACCCTTATCAATGATTAAAAATATAATTTAATAACAAAATATAGTATGTTTTTTCCAAAACCATTTTTAGATAAATAATAATATTAGAAGGTGAAAAACATCGATATCACATTTGTAAAGAAAGTAAATTCGGGTCGTAAAAAATATATGTAAAAAGTGATCTATTTTATTCTATGTACATTATTTGATAATTTTAAACATAAAATAAAACATTGATTGTATGAATGTGGAGAAAAAAAATTTATTACAATCTAATTAAAACATTATAAAACAAATAAGGAAAGAAAAATGATATATTACAAGCAATACTAGGCTTAATAACCGTGGGAATATGTTTGGAATTAAATCTTACAATGAAAGAAATATAATATATTTTGGATTCATATTTTCACATGTTATGAAAGAGTGAGAAGATAAATTATTTTTAAGGATTGCATGGTATTAGAGTGCCTAATTGGTTTTTTCAAATGTGAATAATTATTTAACATGGAAGCATTTAAAGTTAATAAGTATGAAACATTGTGATTGACATGTGTTGATGTTATAATTACTATTAGTTTCTTTATATGGAATATTAAAGATACATATTAGAAACTTTACCATATACTTATGTTAGTTTTTAAATTTATTTGTAAAAAAAGTATGGATATAGATCAGTTATATGTGTTATAGATTGAATTATCCCTCATAATTTGTCAACAATAAATGTATTTTAAACCATCACACTTAAGTATAATGGTTAGTCTATTATCTCAATTTATGAGAGGGATACTAATATATGAGACTATTTATTTAAATTAAATGTATCCTTTTAAAAAAAATATGAATCTTTTGAAGGGATATGTTAAGAATTAGCATCAACCAAAGCCCTCTATCATTCAAAAACGTATACCATATGACGTAATTGAGTTATGTACTAACTATTTTTTCTAAATTAGAGCATGTTACTCTCTTAATATCCTTATATTTGATAGTTGATTGTGAAGTTTAAGTGATCAGTGGCTTAAAGGTAAAGTTAATTCCATGTGATGAGTGAATCACACACATTTATTCATTTTTAACAACATAGGTGCAGTAGAACAATATATATCATCACATATTTCTATATTGGATTATGATATCTGTGAAAAAATTAATGTGATTGATTAAGAAACATAATAACACATCTTTTTAATGGATTAAAAATAAAATCAATTATAATTTATGCATATTAGATATATTGAAATAGTTAGTAGAGGGACCAAGTATTAATGTGACTATGTGTCATAGTTTTGATATTAAGCGTTTCACATTTTTTATAAATAACTAGGATGATAAGAGTACTATTAAAATTAGTGGAGTAATGGTATTCACTAAATAACTACATTTTTTTAGTTCCAAATATGAAAACCCAATTTCTACATCAACATTATATTTTGGATTTATTTAGGATATATGTGAGATTTATTCTACTAAATTTTTGGTACCAATATTTATTTATAACTGGTCTGAAAGTACTAATTATGTGAAACAAGATGAGTACATATTTACATATGTTTATTTGAAAATATTTAGTTCCAATGGGGAATCTTGTTTCATGGTGATGCATATAAAAAAATATTTTTTGTTTTTGACCCAACAAATTATCAGTGGTATATTTTTTTGAAGGGAAAAAATTCATTTTGGATGATGAAAATATTGATGATGCTGAATAATTATATAAAAGTTAATCATATATTATATGACTAAATGATTATAATAATTAATTTTATACATACATTATCTATGAAACATGAAATGATTATATAGAAGGGATTTGAGAAAACACTCCATTACACTTCTATTTTATTATGTAATTTTTTTCTTATAAAACCAATAATGTTAAAAAAATTATTTTTTAAATTTTGATATTTAAATATATAAATGTTCACCATTCATTCCATTTTTCAAATATTTTTTATATTTATTAAATTTAGATATCAATTTTTTGGTATATTATTTTTTTAATCATCATTTTGTTGTGACTATTTTATTTATATTTCTAATTTTATGTTATACACATTTATTCAATAATATATTTTTAGATTCATTCCTATTATATGTAATTGAATTTTTTTAATTATAAAATTTACTTATTTATGATCAAAATGGTATAAACATAATACTTATTTATATGATAATAATTTATGTAAATTTTTTTGTTTGTTAATATTTTTATGCACTAGTTTTAGTTACTCTTTCATTGGGAATAATTTAAAATTTATACTTTTTTCTGTTATGAAAATTCATTTTTTCAATTATATAATTTTAATAAAATATAGGTACATATAATTTTATTGAAGTATCCTAAAAAATTATAAATTATAGACCCATAGCTATGGAAACTATGGTATGTACATTTATCATATAAATATATATATATAATGATTAAAATATTTAAATAAATTAAATTTATATTTTGTAAAATGATGTGAGGGTCTACTTTTTCTCTAAAAAGAATGTTTCCTAAAGATGGTACGTGTGTTATTACATATTTACCAAAAAAATCACTCACACATGGAGAACATGGGATGATAATTAACATTGATGGGAACGACCAACTTGTTGTACAACAATCCACATTGTTTAAGACATGCCTTGTTATGTAGAGTCATTGTAGGATAATTATTCCATTCTCTGATTGGAGGATAATTGACATGTTGGTGAAAGATATTTTATAGGAGTCCGTAATGGTAAAATTTATAAATTTATTTATTTATAATTCCAATGTTTTAAATCTTCTACATTTATAAATATTTTTTTTATTCAATTGCAACTTCCATTTTTTCTTTAGTGGTGGCGTAATGGTGAAGCTGAGGAGCATACCATTGTTCTTATTTGGGAGGTGTAGGGTTTGATTCCTATGATTCTTATCTTGGGAGAATTTCTCCTTTACATGGGGTCTAGTCATCTTACCATTTAACCTGGTCCCTAACTAAGTTTGTGAAATGAGGTACAACCCACTTTTCTTGATGGATTTCATTGATTATCTATCCCTACTTGGGTTGTTACCCTTCGTGATACTTTCCCATCTCAGCTAGCAATGAATCATTCATAATTGGGGATCTATCTAGAGTGATCCTTTAATGATAGGGGGAACCCTTGTATGGAGGGTTCTAAAAGGCCACACTAGGGGCTTCCCATTCTAAAAAAGAAAAGAATTGAAAATGATATTTAACTTTCAAGAGTCTAATGTAATTAAGAAAAGTGTATATCCTTTGTGGAAACCAGTTTGATAGATTTTATTTGAATTCATTTTAATGTTTCAGAAGTAAATAGAATCAAAATACTTGCCTTATTTATGGGTTCATAGATATGAATACATGTAATATTTTTATCTCCAATTGACAAAAGGAAGCCTTTATGGTATTTTTTTTTTGTAAATTTGTTTGTTTATTTAATATTCATTATGTGGTGAATTGTTCATTTTTTATTATATGAAATGCATCAAGGAAAACATACCACTAGATAGAGTCCAATAATTTATACCCTCATCCATTTTCACATAGAAGGTATCCTTCATTAGAAGAGAAAATTATTGATGAAAAAAATTAGTAAATTAAGAGATAATTAAATTAGAGACTCTGAAGGGGCACCAAATGAACCTTAATATCCTACCCATCATCATGAAAAATAGAAAAGGGTGAGAATGACCAAAAATTAGAAATATATTACTGGTCCAATAGAGTAAGCAGCTAATAAGATTGTATTTAATTAATTGTTAATTTTTTTCACTATTAATATTTTGTAAATTTATCTCACTAGTATAACATTTGTGAATATTATTTATGGATTATCTTTTGGAAATCATTTATAGGGAAAATATATCCCTAAGGTTGGGATGGATATTCATACAACTTCTTTATGAAAAATGGAACACTCGAGCCACATCTGAGGGTATAAGAAGGGTGTTAGTTTTATAAAGGTTTTTTGCCATACCCTTAGTAAAACATCGATGAGGGAATAAAATAATAGAGAAAGATATTATTTTATGGATGATATTATATAGATTAATTAATTGATAGAGTGTAGAATAAAATCCTTTATAATGGTTATTCATACAGAATCGATGAGACATAAATAACCTATACAACCTTCATATTCTGATCCACCACAACCTCAATTATACTAGATCACATACTAAGATATGAATATTGGGAATCCCCTTTGATCTATTGTAGCATATGAAATTATACATTATCTATGGTATTATTTACATCATCATCATATGAAGTTGGGTTTTGTAATAGTATTGGTAAATGATATTATTAATTCAATTTCTCCAATGCCACTACCAACTGAGGAGGTGTATATAGATGGATAGTATGATGACCCAACCTTAAAAATTATATACTACTATGTTTTTATTTTAAAGGATTCATATCCTTACATTATATAAAAACTTTTAGGTTTATACTTTAAGAGAAATAAGTCATAACTCTTTCAAAACACAACAATATAATAAAAAGTATACACTTATACCCAGTATCCGTTTTCCCGCAATATATACTTTTTAAACAAAACATGATTTCTTTTAATGAAAAATCCAAAAGACATTCAGCTAGCCTTCCTCTTTTCCCTTAACCGTCATTAAATCCTATGAAAAATATTTTAAAAATATTGGATGATAAAAAAATATTAGTAAGGGGAATAAAATGAAAAAAATAGACTATTGGAAAACATGAAAACCCATGAAATTTTTTACCTTTATCACAATTTTCTTTTAGTGAATGAAATAAATAATTTCCACAGAAAACACACACAAAAATTCAAGGAATAAATTCAAAAACCATAACAAAAAAACTCCTTTTTAGAATATTAATGCATCATATCCATAACCCATTTTATACACATGTCAAAAATGATAGGAGCCTAGCTAAATCTATAGAAGAAACCACAATTTTTATCTCCCTCCTTCTCCCCTTTCAATATGTAAAATAATACCAAATGCATTGGAGATCTACAATGGTGATCACCCATTATATAAGATATTTTATGCTCAAATATTTCTTATATGTAATTCTAAATTTCCATATCATGAATAAAATGTTTTATCCATATATATTTTCTTTATAAAACTCATGAAAAACTCGTTTGATACCATATTCTAAACACTTTCTAATATTAAAATAACATTAATTTTAAAAATGAATATTAAAAATTGAAAATAACCAGAAAAATGTGAAATATAACTTCTATTTTAAGAATACATGAAGGCTTATAAAGGAATAAAAAATTAATATAATGGTTATAGTGGTATAAAACACCATTTAGTCTATATATAATAAAATAAAAAATTCATTTTCCTTTTTCAAAGAAAGTAAAAACATTCCATATAAAATATGTACAAAGAGTTATTTTTAATTTTTTTTAAATAATGTCAAAGATACATAGAATTTACTTCATAGTCATTTTATGATAATATAAATACATCTATTAAGAAATTATAAGAATATTTATAATTAAAAGAATGATTTGGAAGGGATACTTTAAAAGTGGATTTTCTAAATCAAAGTATCTTACCTTGAGTCTGACTCATCGCATACGTTATTTATCTTCTTGAATAATAAAATTTTATTAATTATTTATTTTATTAAAAAAATTCAATTGTATTATTCCTTTTATTTTATTTATTTTCATGTTATATTTAATTACATAATAAATTAATTTTATAATAAATGTTTTGACAATATTCATACCATATGTACAAAATGACTTTGGTAAACTGAATATAGTAAAAGTTGTCATTATTAAATCATCAATAAAATAATTATCATGAAATAATTTTAATTTTTATAAATAAATTATATTTTTAAAATCAATCAATAAATATGGTAAGAAAAATTGAACTATGTTACAATCATGGAGATGGTAGGTTATATTTATATAGGAGTTATGTTTCCATCATTCAATGATAATTTTGAAAAAAAGGGAAGTATTATTTTATATTTCAATAATTAAAATTATATCATAAATAAAAAAATATTTCTATATATATATATATATATATTCTAAGTGATATAATGATGAAAATAAGTCACGTCTTTTTATGGAGGCAGTAGTTCACACGTACCCTTGAACAACATTATAATTTTTCATTGAATGTAAATGTAAGAAATTTAATGATATATTATCTTTTAAGAATGTTAAATATTTCATGAGTATTAAATATATAATGTAAATACATTATTATAACCATTCATGATAAGAGTTTTTTTAAAACTAACTACATCATTTTGCAATGTGTTAAACTATCGTACACACAAACATTGGTTTCGTTTCATATTTGATGTAATATGAGATGAATATAAGAAATTAAATTAACATAATAACATCTCAGTATATGGAAGATAATAGACTTATTAATATAGATTTTTTTAAGAATATTTGATGTCAGTATAAGAAGAAATAAAATGAAAAGTCTTGGAAAACAACTATACCTACTCTTCGGACAACCTCATAAAGTTTATACCAAAATCATTACTTTGTTGGTTTTATGATAAAAAGGACTCTATGATGTGGAGAGATATTTTGTGGTGGTATTTGGGAATTAATTATCTAAACCAAAATTATTTTTAAGTGTGAATAAAAGGTTAGAGGATGTACCCTTTTATAATGGAGGGTAGAGGCACTCTTTGAATTTCTTATTATATTAAATTAATATAAATTAATTTTCACATTAAAATAAAAAAAATTATTTTATTTAAATATAGTATGATTATGAGTCAAAATATTCTCATATAAAAAATATTTTTTATTTTAGATTATATTTTTACCCTTATCTTTTATTCTGATCCTCTATTAATGATTTTTATAATTATTGCAGTATTAAATATTTTAATCATTAGGGGTCAATAATGTTAATATAAAAGACTAATTAGACCATAAATGGAACAGGGTGCATATTTTAAACCATATCTAAATCCATTGGCCCAAAATAGATTTATTTTGGTGTTTTAAATCATTTAATAAAATATTCTTTGTTATAAAATAACATTTATTCCAATTTTGGAACTATTCATTTAATTTAACTACTAAAACTACAAGACAATAGTGGAATTAAAATAGAATAAATTTAAAACTATATAATATTTCATGTTTATCTAATTTTTTTAATACAATAATTTATTCAAAAAATATTACTTTTAATAATTTTAAAATAATTTTTTTTTATTTTTCTATTAATTGAATAATCATTATACCGATGTTTCGTAGGCATTTAAGGTAATTATTTAATCACAAAATAATATTAAACAATTTCCATGATATGTTAATATAATTTATATTTATAATTAATATTTATAACCAAATATACTTTCTTCTTGTCTATGTGTTAAAAAATAACGAATATAAAACAAATAGAATGACATTTTTTTTTTACAAAAAATATTATAAATGTATAAATCATGGAAATATGACAAAAAAATGTTCATATATTTGAGTTTTGGATTATTATGGAAAAAATATAATCATCCCATAAAATTAATTCAAGTGTTAGTGTTACTCTTTAGTCCTTTTCACATTTTTTGGCCCTTAATTAACATATTCTACATTTACCGTGATTACAATGTTTAATATGATTACTAATCATATAGACTAAAAAAAGGTAAATATTTACCAAATTTTGAAATAATTATAAAAAATATGGAATTAATTTTTTAATATTCAAAACATATATTTTTAAGAATTTAATTTAAAATTAAACCTGAAAATTGCGTCAAAAAGTAATTTCTCAAAATAATGTCGTTTTTAAAACAAAAATCATTTTATACTAAATTAAAGAATAAAATTAAATTAATAGATCATAATTAGGTTATTATTTAATCATAATTAACTAATAAAATATTAAAATTAATTAAAAATAGAATTTTAATTCATAAATACCTAGAAATAAAATATTATTTTTTAAAAAATTAGTATTTTCCACTATTAATAGAAAATAATCCTTTTTAAAAATTCTGAAAAAAAAATTATAAGATAATTTTGAAATTCTAATTAAAAAATAAAATTCATCTTTTCAAATTAAAATTCATTAATTTTGAAATAAATTTTTTAAACAAAACCATATAGTGCTGGAAACCTCAATTAGGTTTGAAATGAATATTTTTTTTCTTTGACTAGAAGTTATCTAACAATCCTATATTGAATATAACTCAATAAAATATATTTAATAAACATATAAAAATATTATTCATAACATCACTTGTTTTTTTACAAATATAGTATTAAGCTTCTTTTACTTTTCATATCTAATATTTTTTATCAACAAACATGTGTTTTATGAGTTATTTTTAATTTATTATTTAATTTTAATTTAAAAATTCTATATAGTATTTTATTACACTTACCTTGTATATGAGTCTCTAAAATACATGGAATCCCTACAAAGGAAACGAAATTTTCATGTCCCACCACCTATAGATACTTCTCATGATGTTGATGGGGGTAAAAAGGTTAACTATCATTTTTTCTATATTAGATGATTATTATACTATTCTAATTAGCATTAATATACTAGGATGATATTATATATTTAATATATTTAAAAAGGAATCAAAGATGTTGTAAAGGGAGAGGATCTCATTGTACCCATGTTTCATTTTTTAAATTTATGTAAATTTTAAATATTAATTTAATTTTTTAAAGTAAACATATATTATATTGACTTAATTAATTAATTTTATAATCAGGTATCACCATATTCATTGAATTTAACATTATTTCACTTTTTATTATAGTTTTACAGATCCATAATACATTTAAAATTTTATAAAATTCTTGAACCATAATTCCATAATTGAATATATATATATATAATATTAAAAAACACATAGATTACATATTGTTTATTTTCATTCATTAAATGGTAATAAAAAATATATAATGATAACCACTATTCAATATACTACTATAAATATTTCTTTTATTTTTTATTGGATATTGGATATTTTTTATATTTGTTTTCCAAAAGAATATTAATAAAATTGGTTATGCTCTTTAGTAGGTGGTGTTTCAAGTAAATTTATAATGTTGTTAATAATGTCAGTATTATTCTATTGTTTTAGTTATTTGACCATAATAGTTTCATTTTATATAAGTTTTAATAATTAATACAAGAAATTACAATAAGAAATTGATTGATTTCAGTAGGCATCAGCATTCAATAGTAAATCCATACAAATTGAATATGAGAATATTCTTGTTGATAAATTTTATATTATTGAATGATTCTTTTTTCATACATATTTAGTGTTTTTATTTTTTATTAATTTTTCAATAAATGTAGTTTCAGTTTCACGAAAGTTGTGTTGAACATCATATAATGTTTTATGATTTAGTTTTTAGATAATAATGACCAGAACAAAAATAGTTTTATAAAAGGTTTGTTTCATTATAACACTTATAATTTAAACAAATATGTTATATTTTTAAATTCATAACACCTTATGATGTAATTTTTTTATAATCTATCTCTATATAAATAAAATTAATTGAAACAGCATAAAAATTTATTTGTAATCTATTTTCCAATTTTAAATATTTTGGATATTTAGTATAATTTAGTTATAAATTTGAAAAAAAATGTTATGAAAGTGTTTAATGAGTTTTTCTACTCTTTTTTCTAGTTGTGTTGTTTTTTTATACTATTTGGTGCAGCAATTTGTGTTTACCAGTATCAAATTATATATTTTACAATATTCTTTTAAAATAAAATACCTTTCCAATTGATTTTTTAGTAATGTAGATGTGGGATGATCCGAATGAAGGTTTTCAAATTCATTTTTTAGTAAAACCAATATGGAAAGCCATTTATATTTTGAAATTTAGAGGGTATTTGAATGTTATTTTTTATAAAATTATGCAGACAGTCTCACTGTATACATCTCTTATATTACTTTTATTTTCAACAATACATAATGGAAAAAAAACAAATTCTTATTGTTATTTTCTGCCTAGTTTTATCTATTGGAGCATCCACCAAACCTCTCTCAAGTTCAATATGTGTTTTATGGGTCACTTTTGAGGATGTACGTACCTCATACTTCACATGTACTAAATCGGTAGGCTATACCACGGGATCATAATCTTTATTAAGAAGAAAAATCTATAAAAATATTTTATTATAGAAAGAAAGTTCTATAGAACAAGAAAACTCACACTGTTAATGTTATTTACAGTAATATAAAATTTGGGGAAGCTACATGACAACCCAGGGATGTAATAGAGCAGAATTCTGACCATTTTTTCATGGACTTCATGGAACTTCAAGGAATATTTTCATTTTAAGGGTGGTGGAATATAACACAATGATATTTTATATATTTTCCTTTGAAATAAATTTTACTTATTTGATAGTATTCTTTACATGCAACCCTAAGTCATAATGATCCATTATATATTATAACCTTTATAACCAAACCATTATATTGGAGGGTATTAATATAATTAATTACATTATTATATATATACGAATATTTTTCTTAGATCATAATTATTGATTACTTTCTAATAAATAATCATTCAATTTTTTAATAAAATCATTACATGATTCGATGGCCTATTTTATGAAGAAATGTATTTTTTTATGTATTATGTATTTTTATATAAAATATTTTTTTATCACTATTAAAAATATATTTTAATGAAATTAATTGATAATGTATTCATAAATTATTTATCTAACGGTTACGAATGAAGATAAAACCATTTGAAATTATAGAACAGCTATTTTTTCATAAAATTATTTCTATATGTGCATTGTATTTTTATCTAAATAAATAAAATAAATAATTATAGATTCATGGTGTTAATGAATGATTTATATTATATATTTAATAAAATATTTTAACTTTATCTAATAGTTTTTAGATGAAAATTAATTAATGTAAACTTAGTTTTATGCTTAAAATATATATTTTTCTAAAAAATTGTTTAGATTTCATTTTACAAATTTATGTTAAAATTAATTTTTATCTATTATACAAACTAAATTCAATAAAATGGTTTATATATTTTTAATTATAATTTTTACATTTTTTAATGAGTACACATTCATTTTTTCCATAATTAATATTAAAAATAGTAAAAATTTGTTACCATGGAGAGGGTTAAATGGGTTTATCGGTGGGCGGGATAACCTTTTAGATAACTATAAAAAATTCACATTAACATGTCAAAATATTTGTTTTGAAGATATTTTTATCTTATATTATCTTATTTATTAATATTATTCCATTTGTTGCCACTTACACAAGAAAAATCATTTATATTTTTTAAATATTTTATGTAATTCCATGTGTGCCCCTCCCCTCGCTTACGAAAGGGAACCTATTCTCCTTAATTATTAAAAAACTTTTCTCAATATTTCTCATCAACAAAATACCCAAAAATATTTATATATTCCTTTCCTTAATTCTTGAACTTATTTTAAAACCCTAACACCATCTTAAGAATGCTTATGGTGTATGGAAGGGGAGCTATCTCAAAGATGTGTCAATCGTACAAACCAATTATTTCAACATTTATTTTTTCTTATAATTTTTCTAAATATGTCGCATCCATACTAAAATTATTTATTTAGTATCATAAATATACTGAAATTTTACTATGATTATGAGAAAACCATTTTACACCTCATTTCCATCAAGTGGTACCTGAATGTATTTCACGTCCATAAATACAGACTACCGCCTCCACATAGTGTTATGATTCATTATCCATAAATTCATAATAGTAATTAATATAATGAAATATTTAATAGAAATATATTATATTTATGTTATAATTATTATTATTTAATGATGAAATTTTATTATATTCCATTGATTATTTTCATTAGAAAATGAAAATGGTGTTCATGTGTACGTATGGACTATCATCTCCAAGAATGGTGTAATTGATTTTGTCTATCAATGGATTTCATGGGTAGTTCTAAATAGATCTATAATTAATATATATTAATTTTGTATCATTATTATTATATTCTATATGATGTAACCATGATTAATATAGATGTACCATAACTATTGAATTGAAACATACATGAAGAATAAATCATTTAACTACTAAAATGATGATAATAATAAAATATTTATAATAAAAAAGTAACAATATCTCATTATTAAACAATGAATGATATTATATGTTTGAATATGAATCTATTATATAATTATTATAAATTTAAATTTATTATATTAGTGGTTAGATTTCTTACAAAGTAAGTCAAATTTGAGGTTGGACTTTTATGTAGCAATCTCAATGTTTACTGGGATTATTTATGCTTATTTTTACAATGGTGAAATTATATAATATATCACTCATAAATATCATTTATTTTATTATAATATAGTTATTTATACAAATTAAATGTTTTTATTTCATTTTTTTATCTATGTACTAACAAGATCATAAGAATGTTTTTAGGGAAAATTGAATTTATTTCTCTCTCCGCTCAGGAATATTTTTATTCTAAGTCTGTATTTCAGTTAATTTTTTTTAAATATTTTTTTTACTATTCTATAATATTTGATTCAATTTATCTTTATCAATGTTTAAATTTCCATAAAATGGTATAAAAGTAACATTCTTATTATTTTATTAATGAGTAAGATTTTACCAAATATGTGAATGAAATATTTATTTAATGTTTACCACATAAACGACTATTCCCACAATAATGACTATTATTTTTCTTGAAGATTCCTTTAAAATTTTCCATGGTTATTTTCAAATGATTTTGTTACCAAATAGTTTTTCAAATTTATATATTTTAAATAAATGATTTCATAATGAATATGGTATTTTTCTCAAGAAATTTTCTAATTATATTTTAAAGGTATCATCTACATCATCATCTATAACAACATCCTTTGATGTTTCTTATTGTTTACTAGGGATATGATCCAATGTTACTATATTTATTAATTTACCATATAGTAATTTATTATGAATATGTAATCTTGATGAAACCTATTATCTTTTTTCGTGGGTTATGTTTTGATGAAATGATAAATATTTTCATTATCATATGCAATACATATAAATGGATTGTGATTATTTAATTGGTGGGTCCATTATACCTCTCCAATAAATTGTGTAATTATTAATGTTTTATAAGATCAAAGGGTACACATATTGTTATCCCAATCCACAATAGGTTATATTAGTGGTTATCCTAATAACAAAGAATGTACCTGGGTGGTTATTCTATGCCCGTGAAAGGTATTATGTGATAAATATCTAAGTGGGTAGCCTCGATATATGACTTATATGATTATTACACATTTTATTCCACTCTCTATGACATGTTATTATTCTTATGATATGATATCATGGATCATTATATTTTATTATTATATTTTTTATTTATTATGAATTATTAAATCCTTATGCCATGAATTTGATCTATGAATTGTGGGGTATGATTTTCAAATTTTAAGCTCATGTTCTCATACCCTTATGCTCATGTTATGTTTGTGTATAGTGATTTATTGATATCTATATTGTTTACCTATACTATTAATATAATATTACCCTATATTATGTTCTATTTTCCCCTAGATATTTAGAAATTTGATAATTATGAAATTTTTTATAATGATTATTTGAATGTAGAACATAGTGGGATATACTTTTATGTGACGGTTTTTTATGTATTGATGTTTCAAAATACACTAAAAATTTATATCTATTTTCATGTACCCTGATTATATTTAATTAATATTCAAAAAAAATATGTAACATTAATGTATGTTATTATTGGGATTCCTCACTTGACATGTGAAATGTGTACACTCTTTTTATTAAGTTGAAATACTTATAGAAATACTATTCTAAACAATTATAAATGGTATCTCTCACCACCCACATAAAAAAAACTCAAATAATTTATTTTCCCCATGAATCTATACCCATTATTTTTACTTTATAACTCTTTTCCTTTTCCATAATCCTATGTTCATGCAATATTGTCTTAAGATATCCATTTATAAGGATTTTTCTAAGGGAAAGCTTAATTTCTCAACTTGAGTACTTTTTCCCCTAAATTTATTTCTTCTAATTAATAGAATACAAATGTAATTTTATAAGTACTAAATTATTTCATCAATATTAATTTTAATATTAATGTTATTATGTTAATGTAATAACTACAAACCATTATTCTCCTTTTCTATTAACAAAAACAAATATGTTATTTGTGTGTTGTGTAGATTACCGCCCCTATGAAGTAACACATTTTATTTTTTTTAGTTCATTTTTATTTATTAAACCCTATTAAAATATTATTCAAAACCAAAAATATATCTAAATTATATAATTTTTATTCTATAACAATGACACTATTCCAAAATAAACCACATTTATAATCATAATCATCTATTTATTATGGTATGTTCATGTTTGGTTCAATCTAACCACCTACCTAAAAAATACAATAAAATAATATCATGAATGAATTTTAGAACATAATTAAAGGTGATATGTGATAAAAATAATTAAATAATGATTTTATTTTGGTTTTTTATTGGTAACATTAATATTAAATTAGTTAATTAAGATATCACCATCCATTAGATAAAAATCATTGAAACATGATTATGTCCATGTTCTCCAATGAGAATCACGAATAAAACTCTCATATAATAAAATTATAACATTATAAAATATCATAAAACATAAATTATCAAACCTTATATTATCCGTAAATTATTATTTTTGTTAAAAGAATGAATATCGATGATGTTATTACAAAATTAGTTCAAAATGATCAAGATTACTCTCACACAATATTGAATATAAATAATATATCATTAATATACCTGAAAAGAAAAATTATAAATGAGGTTTATAAAATGTTATCGATGTGAAGAAGGTTCTAAATTTCTTAATTTATTTTATAATATTTATTATATTAGAGTTTGGAGTACGTTTGAGTAAGCACGAATATAAGTTATGGTTTTCTCTGGACTCAAATTTTTTTCTTGAGTAATAATTATTCTTATTAACTTCGGTTTTAGAATATAAATTTACTATATTATATGATGATAATATAATTCATCCTATCTCAAGGTAAATTGAAATTTATAATTCAAATATTTACTATGTTTTATTTTTTTCTAAAAATTTAATCATTGTTGAGAATAATCCATATCTTATTTAATGAAAATTTTCCCACCTTGTCGATATTTTCATTTACCTCCATTGTTATCCTTTTTATGTTAAAACCTGAATATGTGTTATCTTTGGTGAACCACATATTTTATTTTTACTCTTTTAAAAAATTTGTTACTATTTTGATGATGTGGGTTTTAAACAAGGTATTTAAAAATATTAAAAAGATTTTTAATCATTTTATTCTAAAATGTTTTGTATTATACTGTAAATTTTTTTATAACCTTCATATCATATAAATAAACTTTTATTGAATAATATTTTTAAATATATTTTTTACCAATTGTTTCACTTTATCTTTTTAAAAATTGATTTTAAATTACATCTAAAACTTATTCTGTTATGATAATATTATTAACAGTTTTCAAAAAACAACTTTTTTCTTTCAAAATTATTTTTATCTTTATCATAAATTGAATTATTTCATTGTAAATTTCATTTCATAAATCCCCTTTTATATTTTCTTATAAAATAAAATTTTTGGGTGAGTGAATTTTAGTTATTAATCATTATTGTTCTTGAAGTTAATTTTGGTGACACCATGTGGAAATTTTATGTAACCCATTTTTATTTTCATGGGTTATTTATTTTATAAAAGATGAATTATTTTCATTTGGATGTTTTATGAAAAAGATTTTCATCTACAGAGGTTGTTTATAAAAAGTGAATGGATTTCATTTAAATTTCTTATAATTTTTTTTTATTTCAATGGGTTATTTATGATGTGATAAGTGTATGATTTTAAACTAGAATGTGTAAATGTGTATTAATTGTGGGTGGGGTCCTATATCACCCTATAATGCATTGGTTTCGATTTTATGTCTCATTAGATAATATAGCATGTGCCATATTTGATATTCTCAAAAACTAATGGGTGAGCCCTCATTGATATGTTACCAAACTAAATAGAAATACTTATTAGATATTATCACCAATTAAACGGTGATACTTCTTGGATATACTCACATAATAAAGGGGGTGCCTTATTGAATAGTCTCACAAACTAATGGGTGGCCCTTCTTGAATATTCTCACAATATAGTGATACATTATTCTTATGATTATTCCAAATAATCACTATTAATATATGTATAAATGGAATATTTAATTTATATTCCATATTCATATTATTATTCTTCATAGATCATGTTTACTTAATCAAGCATCCACACACATTTTCCCTAGTATATGTTTTGTATTATATTTCCTTATATCATGACTCATGGAAAACTCTCAGGGATTCCATGTTAGTTTAATAAAATATTTATCCCATTTTTATGTTTTATCTTACTCTTATTACCTAACCCTTGATGAATTAATATTATGTTTTACCTTATCGATCATTTAAGCTCACCCATTTCATATATATCCACTCCCCTTATTATGAAGATGATTATTTCTTATGAGAAGCAATGAAGGGATTCCAATGAGGATCAAGTGTCAAGGAATGTTCACAAGTGTTTTAGAATACATTTCTTATGTTTCTAGTCCTTAAAGACATTAAGCATTCAGTTCATGGGATTATGAGTTTATATTTTTGACATATAGTGTTTATAACATAAAAATAAAGTGAAATAAATGTGTTTTTATCTTGGATTTTTATAGCTAGTATCGAATAAAACTATAGTTATTTATTAGGATTAGATTGGTTATTTTGGGGATTAAGTTGAGAAAACTATAGAGAAAACTACAGGGGTAATTTTAATGGATATGTCTAGGTATAGGATAAAATATTGATGTTTTGGTAAATTAAACATTGTGTGGTTCTTTAAGAAAGTACATCATTTTTTGTATTTTATAATTCAATGAAGGATCTGTAATATATATAAATAGGGGAAATAACACTAAAAAGAAGATTGGGTATTATCTTGATTATCCCCTAGTTAATTAAATAGATGGATAATTGCATACCTTGTTTGAAAATCCTAGAGGATGTGCTTTGGGATATAATGTTCTCTTTATGAACCATCATATAACATTGAACAACATATTTGTGTTAAGATTAGAGTGCCTAGTATGAGATAAATAATGAATATCCTAGACTTAACCCTATAATATTATTTTATTTATTATCTATTCAATTTATGATTAAATAGTTACCTGTTTAAGTTATGTTTTATTATCTTTAGTTTTTTATTAGTTAATAAATGTGTGGAGAAATGAAAAATCTATTTAACATTGGATGTGATGGAAATTAAATTATAATAACAATTTACAACCAAATGAGATGGGATTAGGACTACTCAATCTTGTAGATATTCTCACTATAGCCCCTCAAGATATGAATAATAATAAAAACCATGTTAATCTTCCAAATGAAAAAAGGTTAAAATTTAAATCAATTCTTTCATACGAAAGCATCCATCCTCTATTAGTGGATATTCATATAAAACTATTGCTAAGAAATAGACTAATTCACCAGAAGAGATATTTTCCATTCTCTAATGATCAAGACATGAGAAGGTTGTACTGGAAATTTAATATTTTGAATATGGGGTTGACCAATAGTGGACTCTCATTTGGAATATAATGGAAAAATAGAATGTAGACTCTATTGAATGGGAGGATTTCAATCATGTGTGCTTTAGTATGTATTTTCCTCACACACACAACAAGAATATGGAATGAGAATTCTTGGATTTTAAAAAAAGGAGGATGAATCCATCGGTATATATGAATAAATCATTATAAGTCTTGAAAGATATATCCCTCGATTTATCTTTTTCCTAATATTATAATTGATCATTTATTTAGTGTATTAATTTAAGGTTCATGAAATAAATTATCCATAAAATACTTTTGATTCTATAAATATGTTTTTCAATTTTCACTAAAAGTGGAGATGGAAACTACATACTCCCATTATTCAATATATAAATAAGGAAATTAGAGTATCATGAAATATTTTGCGATAATTCTCTAGGGGGAAGTAAATTTCAATGAATATCATGTAAAAATAATGAAGTGTTTCAGGTGTCTAATGATTAGTGATAAATATAACGATTTTCACAAGGTGTTGAAGAGGCCATTATATGCGGTAGATGAACAAAACATCCCATCTAATGTTCCACCAAGACTTTATTGCTTCAAATTTAATGATTTTTTTAATTATAAAAATAAATTCCCAAAAACTTGAGTTAATGAAGATAATAGTCCGTATCAACCTCCGAAACTAAGGGAAAAAGGAAGGGTTCATACTATCACTTCCACTACGGTGGATCACAATAATAAATTGATCCAAGGTACGATAACTATTCACCCTAGATATGGGAAGGCCTTTTTTGATTTTTTTGATATATAATTCCTATAAATCATGAAATTTTTATTGGAATATTGATTCACAAACTCAAGTGTTTTACATTTCACTACTTATGAAAACACTTGGTGGTTAAATGATCTCGTCTCAAAAATATAACTCATCTATTATATAATTTTATTGGAAGATACTTCATAGAAATCTTTTCTATCATCCCTTAGTTGAATTTTATGTAATATTAGGTATGGGTTAGATTTCATTTGATAAATCACATATCAATTATTTGGAAAAATAAATCTCATTTGATATCCCAAATCATTCGATAGTAAAATATCAAATTAAATATGATCTTCAAATCTGTGTGAAATAGAATTAAATAATACAGGTTATGAAACCCAATAATTAAGGAATCTTAACACGAATGATGATAGTGGAAATAAACATTGATATCATGCCTATTATATGAGAATATACTGACGTTTTTTGGATGAAAATACTTTTCTTCTTGTTGAGTGTGAGGATTAGTTTTCAATTGAACTTAGAACTTGATCCACTACTATATAAAATATTCTATTTAAAATTTTACTCAATTAATTGGAGGAATTAAGTTAGAAAATATAGGAGAACATAGAAAAAGGATTCATAAACCCTAGTGTTTCTCTGTGGGGATCACCAAACATATTTTTCAAAAATTATGATGGTTCAATGAATCATTTCATTGATTATCACAAGCTTAATAAAATAATAGTCATGAATGGGTATCCCCTACCATAAATCAATGATCTTTTCAGTTATCTTAATAGAGCTCAATACTTCTCAAAGATTATCCAATGATCTGGATATCATTATTTAATGGTTTAAAGGGATGATATTTATAAGGAAACATTCCATATGATTTATATATAATATGAATTTATAGTATTTCCATTTTAATTACAAATTCTCCTTCCATATTCATTTATCTAATGAATAGAGTTCTTAGATACTACGCTGATAAATTTTTGGTTTTCATTATAGATTATATTTGTATATATTCAAATATTAAGGAAGAAAATAAATATCATTTAGGCACTGTATTAAAGACCTTATGAAAGGATGGACTTTATGTTGATTTTAGAGAGTGTGAATTTTACCTTCAAGAAGTGTCATTATTTGTTCAAGAAATCACACGCAATGGCATATCAATATATCATTCAATGATGGAATTTACCATGAAATGTACCATACCAACTATATTAATTGAGATATCTAGTTTTATTTGGTTATCTAGGTACTATTTATTATGTTTGATAAATTTATCACTGCAATTAAATACACTAACCAAGTTAACATGGAATGGAGTAAAGTTCCTCTGGATAGATGAATGTGAAGGATGATTCAAGAAACTAAAATAGAGTTTCATCACCACTCTTGTACTTATATTACCTTAAAATGGGTAAGAGTTTGTAAAATATATTGATCCGTCAGGAAAATGATTATTTTTAATCCTCATGTATAATGATATGATAATTTCCTATGCCTCACACAAATTAATGGTCTGTGATGAAAATTATCTGATCCATGATTTGGAGTTGGTAAAGGAGATCTTTGCATTATGTATTTGGTAATATTATATATATAGTGAAAATATTGATATATATTATCATAATAAGATTGGGAAATATATATTCACATGGAATTTTGTGAATCTATACCAAAGGATATGATTTTAAATGATAAAATATTTAGAGTGTTCAATACCTTACCACAAGTGGAAGGAAAATAAGTAGGTTGATGCTCTAATAAGTAAATAACATGATAATATATCCTGATGATGATTGAAATTAAAATATAATAATCATGGATTTATAGAAGAATAATCTTGAAGTCATCATGGGAGTGAAATCATATCTTTCCCAACTGACTTCTCAACCTTCCATCCACTTAATGATCAAAGAATCCCATAATGATGATTTAGAGATACAGAAAAAGGTAGTGAGTATTCTATATTTCAACTTTGATAAATATGGAGTTATACTATTTGGTTCCTGTATATATTACCCATTCAAACTATAATTAAGAGGGAACTTTTGCATGCTTCACCTAACTCATCCTTACACAAATATGTGTACATATCTAATGAAAATCTTCTTATTGAGATAACATGAAGAGGGGGATTGCTAAATACAAAAAAAACATGAGGATATATTGATGTTTTTAGTGATAATTAGTGATAGATCATAGTTTTAACACTACTTATCAACCTCATATAGACGTTTAGTCTACGTAAACCATCAAAACTTTTAAGGATGTGGTGAGATCATATTCAATGTATTTTAAATGATTAAGGTATACAAACTTTTCCCTAGAATATTTATCATATAAAAATAGTTTCTATTATATATTTTAAATGGAACTATATTAGGTTGTTTTGGGAATATATGCCTAACTCTAATATGTTGAGATGAAGTTAGAGAGAGGATGTTGATAACACCTGACATTGTCTAACAAATGAATGAGAAGGTTAAAACCATTTATCACATATAAAAGAGGTAAAAAGATGATATAAATTTTATATAGAAAATGTTTTATGATATCGTGTGTTTGAATTTTGTGATTGGGCATTCCTATGGATATATTTATGGAAGAAGGTCATTAGATATTTGATGAAAGGGAAGATGATCCCAACGTATATCAACCCCTTTGAGATCCTTAACCATGTCTAGAATATAGCTTATTTATTACCACTCACACTTAATCACTACCATGTACTTAATGTGTTTTATGTCACACTTTTCAGAAAGTATATAATAGAACCTTTACATGACTAGAACATGATATCTCATTTGAGGAATAACTGGTGAAAATGCTGGATTGAAGAGGCAATGATTTTTAGAATAAGATCTCTCATCAAGTTATAGTTATTTAGAATAATCAAATGTTTAAATAATATTTGTGTTAACCCAAGTATGTAATTAGAGAAAATTACCCTCACATTTTTTCTTTTTAGTAATAAAATTTTTATGATGGAATTCATTATAAGGTTGTATAATTTAATGACTCAAAGTTTTAGTGAATAATTTTCCTTAATTAAATAATGTGTGATTATCTTGTTATTAAGAGAATAAATAAATAATATGATCCGTGAAATAATATAATATATATTTATAGCAATAATAAACATTATACTAGATAAAATACTTTAATAAATTTGGAACATAAACATTAAAATCCAAAACAGTTGATTATGTTTTAGTAAAATAATTTTTCCTTATATATTGTATTTTAATTTAAAATATATATATATATAATAAAAAATTTCACTTATATAAAAATATTAAAATTTTATAATTTATAATATTATAATTATATTGGTATTAATTTTTTAAATATTTTTGAATTAGTAGATTTTTATATGAATAGAGAAAATAGAGTTTTCAGAAAAAAAAATTAATAAAAATAACATTATAATAAAATATACTCCTATAAATAATTTTAATTGATGAAATATGTTAATATTGGGTAAAAATATATATTTCTAAAAAACTATTTTTTATTTTAAAACCTAATATTAAACTTTCTAAAAATATAAGTAAAATATTCTAGTAAAATTAAATATTTTAAGTCTTTCATTTTAATTAAAAAGTAATTAGTTAAAAGTTGATTTTTCTTTATTTTAAATAAATATAAAATTTATTATTTTATAAGAAACCAATTTATATAATGATAAAAAAATATAGGGATAACTTTTCCGGACAGATAATTGTTTTATCTTAATAATACATTATTTCTAAAAATTAGTTTTCACACGTTACATGTGCTAAAATTAAAGTTCTTTTTTTACAAAAAAAATATTATATTATATAATTTATTTAATATTTTGAATAATTAGGTATAAATTATATTATGTGGGCCCTTTTATTTTTAGATATTAAAAGTAAATTAATTGGGTAAAAACTTGTTACCATAGTAAAATCTAAAATAGTAAATTTAATAAATTAAGGGGTAAAGGACTCAAAACAGGTTAAAAACATTTCTTTAATTTATGGATTGAGATATTATAATTATTATTTCATTCTTACATCCATTAATTCCCAATTTTTTAGTGACATGACATGTGAAACACATGATCTCTTTTTATTACATCGAAATATTTACAGAAATTTCATTATCACCACTTATAAAAGGGGGTGTATCACTACCCATTCAAGAAAACTCAAATAATTTGGTTTTCATATGAAACCCTAACCATTATTTTTCATTTATAACCCTATTATTATTCCTTTATCATCAGGTCCTAATATATATTATTAAATTCCCAATTGTTTGGAGTTTTCTAAGGGAAAGCCTAATTTCTCAATGTCAGTACTTTATTTTCCTAAAATTATTTATTTTTTTATTAAATTCAGAATTTAATATTATAATTACTATATAATGATATAAATATTTTTTATATTTATTTTTATTATGGTAAGGTTGTAACTATTAAGCATATTTCCCCTTATCTGTTAAGAAAAATGACACCATTATTTCTGTGTTGTGAAAACTATTGCCTCCACAAAGTAACATATCCCATTTTTCATATAATTTTATTTATTTTTATTAAAAACTATTACAATATAATTCATCACCCAAATATTATATAAATTATAACATTATTCCTTTATAATAATGGTATTATTCCAAAATAAACCATTTTCATAATTATAATCATCCATTAATTATGGTGTGTTCATATATGGGTCGGCCTAACAACTCACTTGAAAATTTCAATAAAAAGTTTCATGTATTACTATGGGAAATTAATTAATTGTGATAAATTATATAAATAAGTATATATATATTTTATTTTGGTTATTTAATTCAAACATTACTATTAATTATATTAATTAAAATACCACCATTTGTTTATTAAAAAATACCAAAACTTACTTATCACCACTTTCATGCACAAGAACCCTAAATAAAAATATTATAGAATTAAATTATTTCTTTCAAAATAGTCATAAAACATCATTTCTAGTTCCTTATATAATCTATTAATAATTAAATTTGGGTGATGAATTATTACAAATAATTCTATTATGGAATTAGATTATAATGATCAATAATAATCGCACTAGATATGAATGTAGATAATAACTACTTAGTATAAATATATAGAATAATAATGAATGAATATTATACATGTATTTATGTATGAATAATATTTTAAAATAAGTAATTAATATAGTTATTTTTATAATACAGGAGGATTGATCACATTAAATTTAGTGAGAATACAATGTAATATTTTTTCATGACTCAACTTACTTTCTTTATTCATAATGATTCATTTTGACTATGTTTTTACAAGATGGGTTTATTATATTATTTGATGATACTATAATAATACTTTTCTCTGGGAAAATTTATATTTTTAATTCAAATCATTACCATGATGGTTTTCTTTCTAAAATGTATAATATTACTGAGAATAATTCTCATCTATATTAATGACAGTTTCTCATCCTTTCCCATATTTTCATTTCTCACTAATGATCTCTTTTTTATATATAAACCCAACAAGGTTCTATATTTGGTGACCCAAATATTTTCCTTTTATTTTAAATTTTTTTTTTTGATTTATTTTCTATGTCGGTTTTCGAAAAGGTACATTAAAATATAAAAATTATATTCCATAAATTCATAAGAAATTACTTTACATTCCACTAAAAATTACTTTTTAATAATATTTATTCATATTAATGTAAATTTTATGGAAATAAATGTTTTCTAACTTTTTTCTTCACTATTTCTTAAATTAATATTGAATGAGATCTAAAACTTCTTCTTTAACCACAATGTTAATAATGTTTTTAAAAGACCCTTTTACGGTTTAGCTACTTATTTCTTCTTTATCATAATAGGATATATTTACTATGAAATTATTTTTCATAAATAAACCTATATATGTTCTTATGAAATACTCTTTTAGGGTGAGTGAATTTTTGGTATCAATCTTTTTCAATATGACAACTAAAAAATAGGCCTTTAACAATGAAAAAACATCCTTTATCAGTTCTAGAGAATTGATGACTACCAGAGAGTGGTTAAAATCCATAAGATTTTGTCATTGAAAAAATTACTGATAAAGGGTTCTATTATCATCCCTAAAAAAGAGTAGATAAAGGGGAACTTTATTAGTGCTTTTAGAAGAACTGATAATATAGAAAATTTATCCATGCTTTATTTAGCACTACTAAAGGGGTCCTTTATATATTCTTTCTGAAGCACTAATAAAGGGAAGATTCATCAAATCATTCATTTAGAACTAATAAAGGTGGTCTTTTATTGGTGATTTTATAAGAATTGACAAAGGGTAATGGTGTAGTGTGTTGTAACAATACACAGTAATAACAAAAAAAACTACCTGAAGTCATCAAAATGAAGTACCAGTATAGAATTTAAATGAAATAAAATTTACAACAGAAATAAAATAAAAAAATACATATTATATATATTTAAAACATTAGTTTATATAATTACATGAGTAAGTACAAAGTATTAAATACATTCAAAAATTAAATTTCATTTTTGCCTTTTTAACTTGTCCTTGACTCATACTCTTACTGAACAAAAAACCCCTTCTCTAGAAAACAAACACAGCTGTATAAGGAAAAATTATTTTGTTAGAAATAATATAAAAAAATAAGTTAAATTGAAATTGTTAATTGTTAACTAAATTTGATTCATACAAAAAACACTATTTACCAGATTGAGGTGTGGTTGATTCTTACACATCACACCATTTCTTGTTCATATTCAAGAATTATCTATGTGAAAATTAACTAAATTTGTATAAGAGAGAAATAATAAGGAAATTAAATAAGGAAAATAAGATATAATGATGTGAAAATAATCTAGGCTCTTTTTCTCAGTTTTTTCAGTATAATTCATACTTTAAATTAAAACGACAGTTATATATTGAAAAGAGACACTTTGATTCATACCAGTCACACTGTATATTTTATTGACATGAGGATAATTATTACACATCAAAAATGTCTTATAGATCATTTAATTAATGTATCAAAATAATACGAATTTATTTTCTTAGTTTCAAGTATGTAACTTGTCTTTCTTAGTGAAATATCATTTTAAACTGCAAACACGCACATTGAGTCTTAATGGTCACATAGTTGGACAGTTTTAAGTGAGAATTATTCCAACATGTCACAAATTACATATGACTAATTTTGTTTTATTATGAGGATAATCTTTTCAGGATTTCATAGTTTTCATTGAGTGAGAAATTTTGACCTAAAATACTAATTTTAAACTAATAACATAAACATTATTTCAGATCAGGGACATAATGTATCAGATTGAGGTTTGGGTGATTAATACACATCAAAAATGACATATGGATCATTTTTCTAAATTATCAAAACAATTTGAATGTGTTTTCTCAATTTTGATCATGTCAGTTTTCTTTTTTACAAAAAATAATGTCAATTTTAAATAAAAAACCCCCTTAAACTCATACTGGACACACTGTGTGTTTATTTAGGTGAGGCTGATTCATTAATGTACCAAATAAAAAATGTATTTTTTTTGTAAATTATTAAATCAATCCATGTTTGTTTTCTCATTTTTGAGTGCATCACTTATATTTTTTACAAAAATGTCATTTTAAACTGTATACGCTCAATTTTAGTCGTACAGGTCATATAGAGCTTCGGTTTGATGTGATACTAATTCATACATATCAAAAATGACTTATTAATAATTTTCCAAAATTATCATGAAAATTTGAGAATATTCTATGTATTTTTATTGAGTGAAATTTTTTTAACTAAAATATCATATTTAAACTGATAACGAACACTTTGTATGACAACTCTTATCTTTATTTCACAATTAAACATGATTTATTACATAAAATTTCACATAATGAAACCTAGAAGATAAATAGGTATAGTTTATTTGGTAAATTAGATACATTACACAGAAGCTTATAACATGAAATGAAACACCGTTATTTAAAACTTTTTTAACATGACCAAAACGCTCTTCCATACTCAACACTGCATGAGATTTCCTAAGGATATTAAGAATGGGGTGAGATATAAATCCAAGTATGGGAATAAACATGTTATAACATGAAAATAATTATACATATTAGACAAGTCATATGAATGTGGTATAAAGGGAAATGAATAATAAGGAATAATATAGCCTGATAATCATACATGTGAATTGTAGAAACAACATACAACATGACATAAGATTGAGTCAAGGCTCATTTTCACATGGAGGAGCATGATTCATGGCACATTGCACATGGAGGTGCAAGAGTCATGGATCATTTCACATGGAGGATCATGATTCAATTCCCATTTCAAATGTAATATTCTAATAATAAACATTACCCAATTCATTGGAACACCATCAAGGTGCACCCTTCATAGAAATTTCATTCTCGTGTTTAAGTGTGCCACACAGATCATATAACAAGGTTTCATCCAACATCATAATTTATATCACAATATAAGAATGTAAAATAAATACATTTAAGTCCGCAATAAATAATTATATGTTCATGATGGTGAATACCCTTGATAGAGAAAGGGATATGGTATTCACTACAAAATGATTTTGGCATAGAATGTTGGGCTACAATTTCGGCAGTATAACAGCGTCATATAAGAATTTATAAAATGGTTTTGTGGGAGAGAAAGGGGTATCTAATAATTTATACATGAAATTTAAATTATTAGGAATATTTTATAACATAATAGAACATATGAAAAAATATTTTATAAGACAAACATAGAATGAATTATTGATAAAAGTGGTGGGTGAAAGATTCCTGACAAAATTTCTGCATGGTAACAGGTGTACATAATGGTTATTAGGAGGTTTAAATGAGAGTAAAATGGGATATCATCATTTAAACGTAAAATTGATAGGATGTCAGATAGGTAATAATGTATCAAAACTTATGAAAATAGAAATCAAAATAGAATATCATGAATTAAGTGCTTAATGATAAGAGGAGAGAGAGAATCCCTTACAGAATTTCAGCATAGTAACAACATAATTAAGGGTCAAAATGAGGGTTAATAAATTATAACTCAAAAAAATAACATTAATTGTGGAGTAATTCAATGATTATAAGTGAAAATAAATATAAGAAATTAAAATTAAAAGAACCAATCTCAAAGAAGGTTATGGAATTCAAATGAGAGGAGAGAAATCCCTTACTTAGATGTGTGACTCCAAAGGCTTGGGAGAGGCTTATTGGGAGCTTGGGGAGCCTTAGGGGACTATAGGGAGTATAGTAAAAATTTGAGACTATCTTAAAATATTTTTAGTGAAGAAAAATGTGATATTGGATGGGTTTATATAGGAACGGAGGGAAATTTCATTATTATCATGGTTTTGGACACTGCAAAAAAATATTTAAAACCATAAACAATCTCCTGGTTTTTAAATCTGTTTTATAAAAAATGAGTGTATCTTAAATCATTTTATATGTTAAATGTCTTATGTTAATAATATATTTAATTTCCTTATGTGGAGGTGAGTCATACTTTCAGAGAAATGATTTTAAAATATTAAAATATTTTATAGGTCTTGGAGGTTTCAATAAGGCTTTATAAAATAAAAAAAATAAACTTGAAATTATTTTATTTTAATTTAAAAACTTATATTTGTCCAAGGAGAAATTTTATAGTATTTATTACATCACTATTTGGCAATTATGATGTCATAATACACACCATATAATTATATGATATTTAATTTTCACCCAAAAATTCGTCTATATTAGAAAATTATAAAAAATACACCATTGAATAATTTTTACATCATGATTCTAAAAATAATATTAATTTTTTATCAAGAATTTTCTAAATATGTGAATTTTCACATTCAAAATAAAAATTGATATTTGTTGAAAATGGTGGATTTTTTGACAATTATAGTTTTGAAACCCTAATAAAAATTTCATTGGACTTCATAAAAAATATATGATAATTTACATTTAAAAATTAATTTAATAATAATATTTTTAAAAAATATTATTTATTTAAAAAATCAATTAATTCATCAAAATAGATTTCTTAATTGAATTTTAATATTAACCAAAAATATTATTTCAGCATTAAAAATCATTTACAAATAAAAATAATTTGAATAAAATAAATTCATTATTCTATAAAAAAAATGGACTTAATATTATTACTATGGACATGATACATATCTCTTTATTGTACATGATTATTCCCTAAGAGTAAGGTGTGCGATGGTGGGGGTTTCATGGTGTCATTCAATGAACATGGTTTGGACTGTTTTTTTATGTACTTAAACTTCTCTTGTAAATGGTTTTGATAAAGATTAAGTTGTTGGATCTCAGAGTAGGCTTGGTCTAGGTAAAATCCCATAAATTATATCTCCCAAAAAAGATCTCATTGATGGTATTGGTATGGTATGATCCTACTAGTTGAGGTCATCACTTCATTTTTCTGCCAAATAGATTTATTAAAAACCTATATTTATATTAGTAATGTGATAACTATTAAATAGATATATTATCAATAGTAATGGTTATTAACAGACATTTAAATTCTTCTTGGATAAAACAAAATAAGTGCATGTGTTTTTATATACTTAAGAAATTAAATTAAATCAAAATATTCAATTTTATTCCTAAAAGTTAGGGTCAATACAATATTCCACCATTAAGAAATTTCCCCCTCAAAATCTCTTATTCCCATAATAAAACATATGAGGGTGACTCCACTTCATCACATCCTTTGGTCCCCACATTTTTTCATCAAACTTCTAGTTTATTATAATACATTTATGAGTGGAATTGCCTTATTTCATAGAACTTTTTCTCCACAATCTAAAATTTTCACCTACTACTTCCCATAAGAAAGAATATACCCCAATTATACCACCTCTGGATTGAGTACATGTGATGTGTCTGGTATTTAGTTTCTTAAGAGGGATACATGGAATACATCATGTACTAGAGATAGGTTCAGTGGGAGTGCTAGTTGATATTCCACTACTTCGATTAGATCAAGGTTCCCAAAAGGGTTTATGTACCTTATACTAAGATTTAACATCTTCTTAAATCTCATCACCCTCTTCCATAGAGATATGTGGAAGAATAAAATGTATCCAACATCAAACTCAAGATCACGTCGTTAATTGTCAACATAGATCTTTTGTTGACTCTAGGCATCTTTGATGTGTTGTTTGATGGTCTTAACCTTATCCACAATTTATTCAACCATTTTAGGACATATATATTTTTCCCAACTTCATCCCAACATGTCAGTGTTCTCCACCTCTTCCCATAAACGGATTTATAATGGGCCATTCAGATGCTCTAGTGGAAACTATTTTCGTAACATAACTCCAACAAAATAATATGTTGTTCCCATTCACCTTTGATGTCAATTGAGCAAGATCTAAATATGTCCTCATGTTTTTGGATAGTTTAATCATATTTTTCATCAGTTTGAGGGTGATAAGTTGTACTGAAGTTCAACTTAGTTTTTGGAGCATGTTGAAGAATTTTCAAAAACATAGAGGTGAATATTGGATATCAATTAGATATAATAGATAGTCGTACTTCTTGTATACTTACCCCTTATAAAATTTATATCATTCCCACTTGGTCCTGTGAGAAATCCTCTTGAGTTGCAATAATTTGTGTAGACTTTGTATGGAGATCCATAACAACCTTGATAGCATTGTTTCCCCTGTATAACATTGGAATTCTAGTGACAAAGTCCATGGTGATGTTTTTCCATTTCCATGTTGGTATGGATAATGTTTGCATCATCCCCTTATACTTTTTCCTTTTATCATTTACTTTCTAATATATCATTCACTTTTATGTATAATCTAGGATTTCCTTATTCGTTTTATCCTAGAAATTGTGCTATAAGAGATCTTGATGCATCTTTGTGATTCTTGGGTGAATGGAGAAAGTTTAACCATGTGAATTATCAAAAAAATATTATTTAGCTTGTGATTATATGGAAAACATAGTCTTAAAGCAAATCCCAAAATTATGTCTCCATTAAATTTAACCTTAGAGGAATTCCCTTCTCTAACAGTTTCCACTTTCTTCATAATTACGACATCATATTTTTTTAGCATCCTTTAATCTTTCAAAAAGGGATGGTTAAGTAATAATTTATGAAAGGATTTATGATTTTCTATTCATTATGATTCCCATGGCCAACTTTTTCAAGTCAATGAAGATCATATCATTCTCAATTCTCATCAATGATGGAATTGTTTGGTCTTTTCAACTTAGATCATATGACACCTTATTTACTTTTACAGGATGGCAGTGGATTGACTAGTAATAATCCTTCATAGGGTCTAACCATATTTGTTGGCTCATATTGATCTCTTTATGTGAGAATATATATTTGAGACTTTTTTTATCTTTATCTATTTCACACTTCTCCCCAAAGAGATAAAGTCACTATATTTTCAATGCAACGATCACATCTGTTAACTCCAAATCATTCATGGCATAGTTTTTCTCATGAATTTTCAACCACCTTGAGGCATAGGGATTGAATTTTTTATTTTTCATCATCACAGATCCCAATCCCCTCTTTGACTCATCACTGAAAATTACAAAAAATCCCCCACTAATGGATAGTGTGAGCACAGAGGTAGTGATTGACCTCTTTTTAAACTATAGAAATATTTATTCACATTCTTCATTCTAAGAAAATTTGACTCCCTTCCGAGTTATCTTGGTAAGAGTATTTGAAAATACTGAAATATTTCTCGGAAATTGTTTATAATATCCAGCTAACCCAATGAAGATATGGATATTTATCATAAATGTTGTCGTTGGACATCCCTCAATTTATTTTTTTGTTTAAGGATCAATAGTTATACAATTAAATGTGATTATATTCCCTAAGAATGTTACATCATTATACCTGAACTCTCATTTTCTGTACCTTTCACAAGGTCATTAGAACAGTGCTCATTTTTCCACATTCCCCTTCTTGGTTTTAGAGTATTTTATAATTTCAATTATAAATACTAGTAAAAATGTGTCAAGGTAATATCTAAAGATTCTATTCACCATGTCCATGAATATTTTAGGGGAATTTGTGATTCCAAATAGCATCACTATAAACTCATAATTCACCTAACATATATGAGAAGAAGTGTTGGTGGTGTCCTCCTTGTTCACCCTTACATGGTAATATCACGACCGCAGATCCACCTTATAGATGTATTGTTACCCACATAGATAATTGAACGAGTCAACAATTTATGGAAAAGGATAATTTTTCTTTATAATGATTTTTTTGAGATCATTATAATAAATGAAAAAGTTCATTGATCCATCCTTCTTCTTAACAAAGGGGATTGGTTCACCCCATGGTGAGTCACCTGTGAATATAAACCCTTTATCTAGATTCTTCTGTAGTTGTTTCTTCAGTTCCTAACATTCTATAATGGTTATCCTATATAGAGTCATAGATACTGGAAATTCCCCTAGTATAAGATTGATTGAGAATTTGACCTCTGTGCTAGGAGGAAGACTTGGAGAATCATCAATAAATACATCAGTGAATTCCCTCACAATAGATATGTCTTTGAGGATATCTCATTCGATAGACTCAATCATTTGAGCTAGATTTTCTTTCGTATAGGGAAATAATATCCATACTTGAGATAGTGATGATAAGTAATATTCATCCTCCTTCTCTCACTTATATATAATTGGGGGTAGATTCTCTATTTGGATGGTTATTTTCCACTTGAAGTACTTTATCTTGGATCTAAATAAGGAAATCCAATCCTTGCCTAGAATTACATCAAATTCCACCAAGGGATGTATAAAAAAATTCCCTTAGAATTTCAATCCTCAAATTGTGACAGGGGATAAGTTATATACATGGGATGCAATAATTCCCCATTATTCATTTTCACCAACATATCTATTTCCATTATTTTTAATAGTGATTGAATAGATCTCATAAGATTTCATGATATAATGGAATGCATAGAACTATGGAAGATACACCGGCCTTTACCTTTTTTATTTGATTTTTACCCATTTACATCATTCCAATTGTCTTAGAGAAGCTATTTTTTAAACTATTAAACACATAAAGTGGAATCCAATGACATTAAAGGGGTAAATTATGAATTCAATTTATCTCTTTATCTTATGGGTTTCTAGGCTTAAATCTATATTATCATGATATTCTTCCTAACTTATAATCAAAAATTGTTTTTTTGTTACCTTAATAATGTTTTGTAATGAGCTTATTAATTTACCAATGCATATGCCCCAAAAGTGTCAAACCGGGTGAGTAGTAAGGCATTTTTTTATGTACCATGTTACCCCAAGTAAGGCCCAGAACACCATGCCATTGTTTTTACCCCTAGGTAAATATGTGCCAGAACCACTTCCACTTGTAGTATCCATATAGGAATTTATTTTATTGATAAACTAATTAATCCAAACATACCAAAATTTAGGGATGTTTTCTTACACTTTGTCTTATCAGTAAGGTTTTTCATTAAGGTTGTATAATACTAATCCCAAAAATAACTAAACCTACCCTATCATGTAAACTATATCAAGACTGCTATTTATTTTATATTTAAAATGTTTTATTAGATAAAATTGTGTATAATACAACTCAGAAGATTTATTGGTCTGTTGTATTTGGAAAATTAAATATATTACATTACAACTTAAAACATGAAAAGTAACATCTTTGTTTTAAAAATTATTTAACATAACCAAAATTCTCCTTTTTAGTCAACACTTCATGGGATAAACTGAGGACATTATAATAAAGGGGTAATATATAAATCCAAGTAAGGGAAAAAACATGGAATAACATTAGGATAATAATACATGTTAGACGAGGAATATAAATGATGAATAAATGGAAATGAATAATAAGTCATGATATAGCATGATAATCCTAACATGAGAAATGTGGAAACAATATAAAACATGACATAATCATGAGTCATGGGTCATTTTTACATTGTGGAGCATGAGTCTAGGATCATTGTAGTGGGAGGAGAATCAATCAAGTCCCATTGAACATGGAGGAGCATGATTCAAGGCCCATTTCACCATGTTTATCATGATACTAAACATTACCCAATTCATTGGAGCACTATTAGGGTTCACCCCTCATAATCATTTCATTCTCATGTTTATGTGTTCCACATAGATCATATAACATGGTTTCATTTAACATAATAATTTATTCCATGATCCTAGAATGTGGAATACATACATGTATGTTCTCATAAATAATTATATGTAAATTAAGGTGAATAACCTCTGATAGAGAAAGGTCTATAATATTCACTAAATGAAAATTTTGGCATGGAAATTCATAGTGAAATTTTTACAATATAACGATGTCATATATGAATTCATAAGATGGGTTTATGAGAGAGAAATGGGTGTATCGTCATTTAGACATGAAATAGATAGTAAGAGGGATATTTGATAACATATTTTAACATAAGAAAAAGTAATTTATAAGACATAATATAAAAGTAATTCCTGATAAAATAGGGGTTAGAATATTACTTACAAAATTTAAGTATGCTAATGGGTGTACATAAAGGTTTTTTGGTGGTTTAAATGAGGGTTAAAGGGGATATTATCATTTAAAAATAAAATTCATATTAATGGTGATTGGTAAGAATTTATCCCAACTTAATTTAATGGATATTAAAATGGAATATCATAAATTTTGTGATTGACGAAAAGAGGAGAGATAGAATCCCATACAAAATTTCGGCATAGTAATAGATTAGGTAAGGGTGAAAATAAAGGAGAATAAATGATACATCATAAAAATGAAATCAATTTCAAACTAAGGAAATGATCATAAATTAATGGAAATATATGCAACTTAAAATAAAAAAACTAATCTCAAAGAAGGCAGTTGAATTCAAAAGAGAGGAGATAAATCCATTACTTGGATGTGATACTCCAAAGTCCTAAGAAAGGATTATTGGGTGACTTAGGGATCCTATGGAGGACTCTGGGGAGTATAGGGAAGAGTGTGAATGATCTTTAAAGATTTTAAGTGATGATGAATGGGAGATTGGATGGATTTATGTAGTAAAAGAGGGAGATTTCTTAATTATTTTGGATTTGGACACTATATAATAAAATATTCAAAACCAAAAACCATCCTAGGATTTTTTCCCATTGTTTTTAGAAAATGGTATTGAATTAAATTATTTTATAACTCATGTTCCAAAGCTAATAAAATATTTCCCTTAATTATATGTAGGTGAGTCGTACTTTCAATGAAATGATTTTAAAATCTTAAAATATTTTACAAGTCTTGGAGGACTCACTAAGGATTTATAAAATAAAACAATTAAACATGAAATTGCATTATTTTAAAGGAGAAATTTTTTTTATCTGATTATAAATTTTATAGTGTTTATTACATCCCTATTGGTACATTATGATATCATCAAACACACTATGTATTTATATAGGATTTAATTTCCCCCTAAAAATTCAACTTTCTTAGTAAATTAGAAAAAATTCAAAATTTGATAATTTTAACATCCTGATTCCAAAAATAATATTCATTTTATCTAAATAATTTTCTAAATATTTGAATTTTCACTTTTTAAATAAAAACTGCCATTTATTGAAAATGATAGTTTTTTTGAAAATAATAGTTTTCAAACCATAATAAAAATTTCATTTTACTTCATAAAAATTATATGATAATTTACATATAAAAAATAATTTAATGATACTATTATTTTAAAATATTATTTTTTTTAAAAATCCATTAATTCATCATAAGTGATATCTTAATTGAATTTAAATATTAACCAAAACTTCTATTTGTGCTTCAAAAATAATTTACAAAGTGACAATTATATGATGAATATATATTCATTATTCTATGTAAAATATTTGACATAATCTTATTTCTAGGGTCTTGATACATATCACTTTTTTCACCATCATATTATATAAGAGTAAGGTGTGTGATTTTGGGGATTTTAGTGGGTTTCTTGATGAACATGGTTTGGGTCGTGATCTCATTGAGGTTGAAATTCCCCCATAAATGGTTTCGAGCATGATTATTTTGTTGGATCTCAACTTGGGATTGTTCTAGTTAAAATCTAATAAATTCAATTTCTCTTAGAAGCTCTTATATATGTTCTTCATAGGATACGATTCTATTGGTTGTGGCTATCATTTCCTTTGTCTCCTAAAAAGATTTATTAGAACCCAACATTTATACTTTTCATGTGATCACTATTAAATGAATATATTATCAATGCTAATTATATTTAATGGTCATTTAAAATCCAATTGGAAAATAAAAAATTAGTGAATGTGTTTTCTATATATTTAAGAAATTAAATTAAATCAAAATGGTAATTTTAATTACAAAATTTTGGGTTGTTACACTTTGATTCATAATAAATACACCATGTATCATATTGAATTGAGGATGATTAATACACATAAAAAATTAATTCTAGATTATTTTTCAAAATTATAAAAACAATATGAATGTAGTTTATCAGTTTTGAGTATGTCAACTATCCTTTTTACTAAAAATAAAGTCAATTTTAAATAAAACGATTCACATAGAGTCATAATGGTCAAAAATTGACTGAGATTGGGGTTTGGATAACTCCAAAATGTCCTAAATTACTTATGGAACATTTTAATAAATTATAAAAACTATATGAATTATTTTTATTGGTGTTGAGTATGTTGTTTCTGTTTCTACTAAAATTCCATTTTAAACTGGAGACACACACTTTGATTCACTCTGCTCACATATTGTTTCAGCTTTACATGATATTAATTCCAAGATATCAAAAAGGACTTATAAATAATTTTAGTAATTTATAAAGACTATATGAGTGCATTTTATTGGTTTTTAGAGATTGACACTTTTTGAACTAAAATGTTAATTTTAAACTATTAATATACACTTTTAGTCATACTAGGAACATTATATATCAGATAGAGGAATGGATGATTACTACACATTAAAAATGACTTATAGATTTATTTACTAAATTAAAAATACAATATTAATGTATTTTATATATTTTGAGTTTGTCTGATGAATTTTTTATTAAAATTAATGTTAATTTTAAAAAAAAGATGTACTTGAAGTCATACCAGTCACACTGTGCATCAGATTATGGTATATATGATTCATGAACATCATAAATGTCATATGGGTCATTTTCATAATTTATCAAAACAATACAAATCAATTTTCCCAATTTTGAATTCTTCAATCATATTTTTTACTAAAGCTTCTTTTTAAAATGGATACCCACACTTTGATTCATATAAATTACATATTGTATTAGTATGATGTGATACGGATTCCTAAAAATCACAAATGACTCACTAATCATTATCCTAAATTATCAAGACAATGTAAGAGCATTTTCTTAGTTTTTAGTGATTGACAATTTATGGGGAAAAATATCAATTTAAAACTAATAACAGACACATTGAGTCATACCTAGAACATAACCTATCAAATTGAGGTGTTTATGATTCCTATAAAACAAAAATTACTTATTTATAATTTCATAAAGTATCAAAATAATGTGAATGTGTTTTATCTATTTTAGAGTATGTCAGTTTTCTATTTTATAACAATTAATGTCAATTTTAAATAAACAAATGTACATAGAGTCACACTGGTCACACTATGTGTCAGATTGAGGTGTGGATAATTCCTACATGTCCCAAAGTCTCAAAAAAACTAAACAGCCAATGTTAGAATGCTTTATATTTCCATTAATTGTCAAAATTCCTATATAAAATATTGAGTGGATTTTCTTCGAAAAAAAATCTACTCTATATATAATGTTTCTAGTTTTACAAAGAAAGGAAATGAAAAAAGAGGTAGCATTCTCATAAAATAAAATTTAATTTCTTGTGTTTATTGTTTTCAGATATTTGAAATCAAAATATGACTTCCCACAATATTTTTGAAAAACCTATATAATTTTTATGTAAAAATGATAAGGAAAAATTAAAATAGTAGAAAAATGCTCACTAAAATAATTAAATAAGTAGTATAAAATCAAATTTACATGATGGTTGTATAGATTTTTGACCCATTTCCTTGTTTTCATTATTTTATTTTCTTCCTTGAAGTCCAATCTCTCATGGGCATGAGCGGATTTGAACAAAAAACCCCAACTCAAATTAAATAATTCACCTATATATGAAAACAATTCTTATGTGGGTAATAATAAAAATATATAAGTGAATCATAAATATTAAATAGTAAATTAATTACATGGAAAATGGTTTTATTTTGAAAACATCAATATTAACTATGTTATTTAGAATATGCAATGCCATTTCTCTTCCAATAAAAATAGAATAGGGAACTCGAAGGAAAATTATAAATGCTAACACTGGTGGGATGAAGAGGTTCTGATGGAGAAGAATTTTATAGAAGATTTGGTGAATAAAGGAATGAAATATGAATAGAAATATTCTAAAATAAATGAAATATTTAAGGAATAATGAAAATTAAATCTATTGTTTCATTGTATAATCAATCTGTAAAATAGATAAAATATATCGTAACATTACCATTACATCATCCCAAATGGTTTCCTTCTTTATAGTCTGTTATTCTATGAGATTGGTAACATCATCCTGTGTAAAAGAAATTATATTCAGGATAGGTCAAACACATAATTTAAATTATGTTAATGTAGTATAAAATAGATAATAATATGAGGATAACATAATATATTTATAAAAAATTTACAGTCTCATTAAACTCTATTTTTTAAAATGTTTTAGAGATTTGGATCCTCCATCAAGAATCCAAATCCACTATTTTTTTCCCATATAATGTAAAAGAAATTTTCTACATTGGGACTTACATAACATGATTGATATCTCCCAATGAAAGGATCATCAATGATTGAATTTTCCTCTAACCAGAATTTTTTTGTCTCTAGCAGAAAAATATGCCAATTCTTGTTTATTTGATATGAGAGATAAAATACATTCACGAAATGTGATTCCATTATAATTAGCTCATCTTTTTTACCCATCCACATTGAAATTAACCTTCATGTATCCCATTTCTTCATCTTTTATAGCACTCCTATTCTTAACCCATTTTCAATGGAAAATCAATACATGAAATGTTGTATAATCTAACTCATATATCTATTTGATAATTCCAAAATATGACATATTTTCATAAATTGGATTTATATACATTGATCCAAATATGTGAATCTCTACTACTATAATTGAAACACCACTATTTTTCTTGATATTTCAATCATCAGGTTATTTTTTATAGAATGTATCAATATTGATTAAAAAATCGATGTATGATTGAATATTTTCATTCAGTCCCCTGGGTATCCATAGATGTCATTCAATAATTGAATTTGGATTTTAGATAACCCCTTATAAATTTGATCTTGTAAAAATCATATAAACTTTTGATTATGTGCATTTTATATCTTTACTTTATCCCATGATGGAATGAAATCTTTATGAATTTCATTTTGGACTTCAACATAGGGATCAACATCATTACCATTATGGAGAATGTAAAGGTACACTTTATCCCACTCAAAAAATTAAATTGTAACCACATCTCATTTTGAAATCTGCAAAGACCCGGGATTTCCATGTAAATGTTTTTAAATATATGGGAATTTTACGAGTCCACAAAAATTGACGGTGCATGATTTCGAGGCCTGGTGTGCCCGGAATCAATTTCTAAAGTTTTGTTCGGGTGCGTTCAGTACAGGTATTAGTGGTTTTTTAAAACATTTCAACCAGTGGTTGGAATTGAAATCTGAAGACACTATTGAACACTCAGTGCCGGTATTCTTTTTGGGAAACTTTCACCTCGACGGTAGTTGGTCGTGGGTGAAAGATTGTTTTTGGGTTTTTCGTGGAAATAATAAAATAAAATAAACACAAGTTTTATTTTATTTTATCTATTATAACCACCAATGTGAATCTTGTAGGTGGGTACCACCACACCTTAACCTCCCATGAGAGGTTTTGGTGGTGGGGACCACCCAAGGCCTAAACCTGCTCTTCATGATTAATTTTGGTGGGGACCACCCGAGTTCTCAAAACTCCGAATTTGAATTTGGGAGAAAGGACCACCCGACCCCCTACTAATGGGGTGAGATGAAAACCTCTCAACTCCCTCATTAATTTGGAGGAGCCTCTTGAGCTTCCTCCACATTAATTATGCCAATGCACCTATTGATTGTTCAAAATCTCCCTCAATCAACTCAACCATTTTGAATATTATACCAACAGATTAATCTATTATTTGGAGGTTATTATTTCATTTTAGTGGAACTTGGAAGATAAGAAATATTGGGAGAAGGCTCCCAATGAATAAAGATCCGCTGACAAAGAACGCCGATGAGGAACGCCTTGGACTACGAAGAATGACCTCCTTTGACTTTCTTCCTCAGGAATTCCTCCAACGAAGGACGTGTTCGTCTACAACGAATTGACGTTCTCCTTCTCACGCCAACGTCAACTAACTTCGAAAAAGTAGGGATTTTTATTTCAATGCGATATCATTCCCTTTATTTTTTCCTTCTAAAACAAAGAACACTGATCAACTTCTAACTATTTGATCTGCATATGTTTACCTTTTGCGGGTTGTGAGATTAATCATTGCGGAAGAATTTGTTGTGATTAGTTCTTGTGATCCAAATGCTACCACCCTAAACATGGAGGGTGCGAACCAAACCAACATGGACCAACCCCTTCGCCGTTCTCTTTTGTGGTGTTCTTCGAAACGGAGGAAGGCGACAACGATGACGAAAACGAAGAAGGAAACGGTCGCGCCACCCACGACCTCCGCGACCCTCACCACCCCGGCGGAGTTCCGCACCGCCGCCGGCCAAACTGGCCGCACCCCCTCACAGTGCCTCGGCCGAACCGCCCCCGCGGTCTCCACCCTTTTGGCAGAGCCACCCTAGTCCAGGCTGAGCTGCCCTAGTCACGTCGTCCGCCAATCGAACTGGCCCCGCGGAGCCCTTCTGAGTTAACCTGGTCGCGCCAACCGCCGGCCTCCCAATCCCCTACCCTAACTCATGCCCTTGCGTCACCCCGGTGGAGCCAGCTTCCTACGCCCTTATGGCGCCATGGCAGAGCCGGCCTCCCGTGTCCCTCACGGGGGCCCGGCCTCACCGACCTCGCACGCCCTCACGGTGCACTGGCCGAGCTGGCCTCCCATGCCCCTCACAGCACCCCGGTCAAGCCAGTCTCCCGCGCACCTCGTGGCGCCCCGGTCGAACCGGATCACGCCCTCACGGCGTCCTCCGGGATGAGTCTCCCATGCGGCGCCCTCAAGGCCAAACTTCGTTCACACAAACCGCAACCGGTCCGCGCCCTCGCGGACCTCCGCGACCTCTCGCGGCCTACTGGGTTGTGCCCATCGTGCAGGGCCACACCCAACGGGTCAGGCCAGGCCGACCCGAACCAGGTCAGCCCAGTCTGGGTCGGGTCGGATCATACTCGGGCCCCCTACGACCCTTGACATTCTTTTGGACATATCACTGGAACGGATGTCAATTTGAAAAACCATCAGTGGCCCTGTTAATCTTGGAGCATTAAGGTATCTTTGAGTATATCCCACTAGAGTTTGGGGTATAGTTGAGATACGGTCAGGTTGGATCATGCACAAATCCAACCAGGACACAATGAAAAAAAGGCTAATAACTCAATGACCGGGAGTCCGATTGACACGTCGTCTGTTGAGTTGAGACCTTTATGATGTGGAAGACCTTTGAGATAATTTTTTGTGGGGCTTTGTGATATTTTATATATAGACCGATAGCTCAGGGAGTGGATCCTTTTAGTGATGAGAAAGCAGAGTGTGGAGACCTAGTAGCTGGCTGAGACCTGATGACTGCTGATCGTTTGACTCGAAGTGATTCTACTAGCCCATTGGAGAGCACCTGGGTGTGGTGGAGGACCCAGGGTGGAAGAGGGTGATCTGTGTGACGCGACAGACCCATGGTATTTGACCGGAGGAGTACCTCAGCAGGCTACGAGGGGGAGCACCTGGGTGTGGCGGAAAAATTGCGATGAAGAGAACCTCAATGTGACACAGAAAACCCATGGTACTCAACAGGAGGAGTACCTCAGCAGTCCAAGGTTAGTGGTAAGCATGCATGGTGTCCCGGAAGTCCCACTATAATCGATAGAGGAGGAGTTCTCTAGTAGCTGAGGTTTTGTTAATGTTAATAAAATCCTGGTCGAGTTGAGTTAGTACTTTTGTGTTTTCCTTGTGATTGAGATGGGTCACTTTATAACTTAGGTATTTGTATGGGCATATACCTAAGTATGGTTATCTATTGATTTCATGCTTTGTGGTTTATCCTTGTTGGATTTTGTGTGACCTTGAGGGTCTTGGGGTCTCTAATGAGTATTGTTATACTCACCCCTGGATGGGTTATGCCTTCACCTTGTTGTGTTGTTTGTAGACGATGGACAACGCTGACTAGGGATGAGAGTACCGGGACTGGAAGGTACCTGGAGGTGGACCTTACGAAGAGTTGGTACACGGAGGGGACTGACGGCTGTGGATTGTTGAGGAGGCTATTTGTACCTACCCTTCTTGTAGGAATCCCGGAGGATGACCTAGTAGCTATTTTTCCTTTATTCAGTTGTATTTGAACTTCCAAATCCTTTTACTTTACAGTTGGTATGGTTTTTTCGACCCCTTTTACTTTTCATCACTCTTTTGTTATAAAGTTTACTTAGTGTTTTGTATTTCATTCTTTCCTCTATTGTGTAAATTTTCAAGTTATAATGGCAATGCCTTCCAGGTTTTAGGGAATTATACTTTTGGTACTAGTCGCCAACCCATGGCTTATGAAAGGCGGGCTTGGGGTAGTCACGGGATGGGCCCCGAGGGACAGTTTCTGACAAATTGGTATCAGGCGAGTCGGCTCTACCATAGAACTTTGGACTCTGATCTTTTCTGTGAATTAATATTGTTAATTTTAGTGAGTGTGGTTTTCATTTCAGGGAGTCCAGTGTTGGTACGGTGGCTGATGTATCCATACACTAAGACCCAGAATTCTTATTTCCAAATCAGTGCATGAAAACACTGATTGCGTGTGTGTTTTAAAAATTTTCTTTAAGTCGTATCAACCAGGTCAGCACACCAGGTATAATATTTTGACCGAGTCGCATATGTTTTTTTCAGGATTCCTCAACACAAACAACCGACTAGAGTATCTAGAGTCGTACGCACTGATAGCCCACCGAGCGATGAGGCTTTAGTGCAGGGCCCTTTTCCAGTGGAGGAACCAGCGGTACCACTCCCCGTTGGGTCACCGATGCCACCATCCCTAGTATCATAGAGTGCACACCACTTGAGTGCATTTTAGGAGTTCCATCTCTAGAGGACACCCAGGTTCAAGGGATAGATGGACCCACTGGTAGCTGAGGATTTGCTGGAGGCTGTGGTGAGAGTCTTCTGACTGGTAGGGACATCAGCAGACCTCGTGGTGATTCTTGTTTCCAGTCTTCTACAAGAAATAGTAGTAAGATGCTGGAGCTTGATGATCCAGGTCCATGATGAGATGACGCTTCTCTGAGAAAACTTCGGGAGCCTATTTCGGGCATAGTTTGTCCCAAAAACTCTTCGCGTAGTGCACATACAAGAGCTACTTCATCTGTAGCAGGGCAGCAAGAACGTAGCTCAGTACTCAGTGAGTTTCATATACCTCTCATGCTAATACACTGATTTGGTGTAGGACCCATTCTTCAGGGCCTGGACCTTCGATCAGGAACTCAGGTGGGAGATCAAGGCTTCGGTGATCTCACACAGCATCCTAACACAGGCGGGGGTGTTTGAGAGAGCCCTCCTAGGGGATAGATTCCTTTCTGAGCAGTCTCCAGTAGTGAGATCCACCATCATTAGACATGTAGAAGAGTCTTCTGCAGGTGGCAGTAGACAGATGTCTCAGAGGTCCAAGAGAAATAGATTTATAGTTGGAAGACCGCATGACCCAGGATCGGTTGTGTGGGGCACCCGAAGCGGAGAAAGACATGCCAGAAGCAGGCAGTGTTACGCATGCAGTGGGCAGGGTCACATGGCTCATGACTATCCAAACCACCATTCAAATGATCAGTAGACAGTCGAAGGACCACCCAGGAATAGATAGTGATTTGATCGAGGCGGTCAATAGGGAGCAGGTGGATGTGCTAGAGGATTTGGCCGCGCAACTGGCAGTAGACGACAATTCATGGTGTTACCGCAACCACCACCAAGAGGTCCACCCTGACCATAGGGAGTAGGTGGATAGGGTAGAGCTTAGCTTCATGAAGCTGAGGCATACAATCATGGAGCTTCGAAGATGATTTGAGGTACGATCTATGTGTACTACACCATAGCTATAGTACTTTTAGACACAGGTTCCATTCATTATTTTATTTCCACTACCCTCATTCGGAGCATAGAGATTCCAATGGAGCCGTTGGATTGATCCTTACGGCTAGAGACTCATACAGAAGCAGATTCGATGATTATGCACTGGGGATGGAAATGTGGGCTTACTCTATGATGCGTGAGCATCGGTTGAGATCTCGTAGTAGCGGCATCAAGGCCTTATGATGTCATCTTGGGTATGGACTGGTTATCTATAGTCCATGCTCAGATAGATTGTATTAGGGGAAAATTGTGGTGTGTCCGCACTGATGGGACTAGTTTTACCATCACCGCTGAGAAGGGATCCTTTTCAACATAGGATGGACTTACTCGGAGGCGAGTGCAGCTAATCACTCATCAGTTGGCTGGCCTTACTCTCGTAGTAGTTGATGTAGATAGTCTAAGCTATCCTTTAGTGGCGGACCAGTACACAGATGTCTTCCCTGATGGTGTTCTAAGTCTACCCCCTCTCATAGAGGTAGAATTTTACATTGACTTGTACCTCGAGATGGCACCGATATCTACACCAGCGTATCGGAGGGCTTCTGTGGTGCTTTTCAATCTACGGGTACAGATAGATGACTTGTACGGGAAGGGATTCATCTGGCCCAGTGTTTCTCCCTAGGCAGCCCCGATTATATTCACCAAGAAGGTGGATGGGAGCTTGATTCTTTGTGTTGACTATCGGGGCCTGAACCAGGTGACTATGAAGAACAACTACCAACTCTTGAGGATTTACAACCTCTTTGATCAGTTGAAGGGAGCACGGCGGTTCTTGAAGATAGACCTTAGATCAGGATATCACTAGCTCAGATTTTGATATGAGGATGTGCAGAAGACGGCCTTCAGATGTCGTTACGGACACTACGAGTTCTTGGTTATTCCATTCGGCGTAACCAATGCTCCACCAGTGATCATAGGACTCATGAATAGGATATTTCAACCATACCTCGATCTCTTTGTCATATTCTTCATCGACGACATTCTGATCTACTCGACTACTGAAAAGGGGCATGCCTATCATTTGCGAGTAGTAATGGACACACTCCGAGAGCACCAACTTTATAGTAATCTCTCGAAGTGCCAGTTCTGGATCTGGGAGGTTCACTTTATGGGACATGTTATCTCAGAGGCTGGAGATGCAGTAGATCCAAAAAAGATTGAGGTGGTACTTTCTGGGAAGCCACCCAGGAGTGTGACAGAGGTACTATGTTTCTGGGGTTTGGCTGGTTATTACTGGTGGTTTGTACCAGACTTCTCCAGAGTTACAGAACCACTATTAGCCTTTAAGAAGAAGGGGAAACCCTTTGTGTGGTCGGAGAGATGCCAGTAGAGCTTTCAAGAGCTGAGGTAGAGGCTGACTAGTGCCCCCATATTGAGGCTTCCAGAGGAAAGCATAGGGTATGTAGTCTACTACGAAACATCAGGGACTGGACTCGAATGTGTCCTGATGTAGGAGTGAGCAGTGAACTTTTATGGCTCTCGACAGTTGATACAGCATGAGAAGAACTATGATACCCATGACCTGGAGTTATCAGCAGTGGTCTTTGTCTTGAAGATATGGGGACACTATCTGATGGGTGAGCGTTTTACCATGTACTCTAATCACAAGAGTCTCAGGTATATATTCCCTAAGAAAGACCTGAACATGAGACATCGACATTGTATTTAGTTCCTCCCGGACTATGACTTATATATAGTCTATACTTCTGGGAAGGGGAACATTTTTGCAGATGCACTCAGCAGGAGATCTGGTATACAGCTGTTAGGTTAGGCGATTGAGCAGCTTGCTACTTCATAGATATCATTTGTGGATAGATGTGAATTAGCCTTCCTTCAGTCTCTTAAAATCACTCCCCCACTTCTTCAGCGAGTTAGGGAGGCACAGAATGGGGACGCTGACTGCGAGGCTCGACGTGATCAGATATCCATAGGGAAGGCACCTGATGGATTTTATGAAGCTGGGGAGCATTTCATCCTCTTTAGAGGACATACTATGGTTTCAGTGTCACTTCAAGAGGAAATGTTGAGGGAGTTACATACATCCCCTCTAACGGTAAATCTAGGAGTGGTGAATCTGTACCAAAATCTCTGACGACAACACTGGTGGTCGAGAATAAAGAAGGCAGTTGTAGAGTTTGTCTCTTGGTGCCTCACTTGTCTGCAAGTGAAGGCGGAGCACCAGGTACCATCAGGATTGGTTCAGCCTTTAGAGGTCCCAGAGTGGAAGTGGGATGGGATATCCATGGAATTCGTCACAGGAATTCCACGTACATCTAGGGGACATGACTCTATTTCGGTGAGCGTCGATCGACTCACCAAGTCGGCTCACTTTCTACTGATAAGAGGGTAGGGTTCAGTAGAGATCTTAGGATGCCTTTATGTGCAGGAGATTGTGTGGTTACATGGATTACCCTCGATGATTTCCTCTGATCATGACGCATGATTTACCTTTCGACAATGGAAGGGGTTGCATAAGGCTTTCGAGACATAGTTTCATTTGAGCACTTCCATCCATCCTCAGACGGATGGCCATACTGAGCGGACCATTCGTACCCTTGAGGACATGATGCGTGCTTATGTCTGAGACTTCGGTCATAGCTAAGAGGATCACTTGCCTTTGGTGGAGTTTTCATACAACAATAGGTATCACTCCACCATTGGGATGGAACCATTTGAGGTGTTGTACGAGAGACCTAGCAGATCACCTTTGTGATGGATAGACATAGGGGAGTCAGCACTCGTGGGACCAGATATGGTATGAGCTAACATCGAGAAGGTTAAGATCTTCTAGGAGTGGATGAAGACCACACAAAGCAGGAAAAAGTCGTATGCCGACAGGAGACGGAGACCTTTGGAGTTCGATGATGGCGACTATGTCTTTCTATGGGTCTCACCCCGACGAGGTCTACAGAGATTTGGCCGAGGCGTAAAGTTATCTCTGAGAATCATCTGACCTTTTTAGGTCCTCAACAGAGTCGGTGAGGTGGCTTATCTCTTAGCTCTTCCACCTCAGTTGCACCGGGTGCACGACGTCTTCCACATATCATAGTTGAGGAGATACGTGCACGACCCTTCTCACATCATTGACCATGGAGAGCTAGACGTCGATGATGGGGAGACTTTTACAAATGTTCCAGTATATATTGAGGATCGATATGAGCGGGTCCTTCATGGATGGTCAATACCTCTGGTGCACATTCGTTGGCATCACGGGAACCTCCAGGAGAGCCAATGGGAGCGGGAAGCTAAGATGCATGCTCAGTACCCCCACTTGGTCCCTTATTTTATGTTGTGGCTTACGGGGACATAAATCCTAAGCTGGGGAGAATGTAAAGACCTAGAATTTCCATGTAATTTTTTTTGAATATATAGGAATTTTACTAGTCCGCAAAAATTGATGGCGCGTGATTCCGAGGATGGTGTGCCCGGAATCTATTTCTAATGTTTTGTTTGGGTACGTTCAGTAAATGTAAGAGCTGGTTTTTATAACTTTTTAAATAGTTCTCGGAATGGAAATTTGAGGCCACTGTTGAACTTGCCGCACCGGTATTCTCTTAAGGTGACTTTCACGTCAACGGTAGTTGGTCGAGGGTGAAAGTTAGTTTTTGGGTTTTTTGTGGAAATAATAAAATAAAATAAACAAACTCTTTATTTTATTTAATCTATTATAACCACCTATGTGGAAGTTAAAGGTGGGTACCACCATACCTTAACCTCTGTTGAATGGTTATGGTGGTTGGGACCACCTGAGGCCTAAACCTCCTCTTCATGATTAATTTTGATGGGGACCACCCAAGTTCTCAAAACACCCAATTTTAATTTGGGAACAGGGACCACCTGACCCCTATTAATGAGGTGAGAGGAAAACCTCTCAAATCCATAATTAATGTGGAGGATCCTCTTGAGATTCCTCCACATTAATTCTTCCAACGCACTTATTGATTATGCCAACTCTCCCTTAATCAATTCAACCATTTTGAATATTATTCCAACAACTTAATCTATTTTTTGGAGGCTAATATTTCATTTTGGTGGAACTTGAGAGAGGAGAAGTATTGGGAGAAATATTGGGAGAAGGATCCCAATGAAGAATACCCCCCTGAGGAAGAACACCGACGAGGAACGACTTCGACTACGAAGAATGAACTCCTTCGACCTTCTTCCTCGGGACTTCCTCCGACGAAGGACGTGTTCGTCTAAAATGAATCGACATCCCCCATCTCACGCCAATGTCAACCAACTTCGAACATGTAGGGACTTTTATTTTAATATTATTTTCTTTCCTTGATTCATTCCTTCTAAAACAACGAATGCGGATTAACTTCTAACTATTTGATCAGCATATTTTTACCTTTTGCTAGTTTTGGGATAAATCATTGCGGAAGGGTTTGTTGTGCTTCGTTCTTGTGATCCAAATGCTACCCCCCTAAATGAAGAGGGTGCGTAAAAAACCAACATGGCCTGAACCCTTCACCATTCTCTTTTGCGGTGTTCTTTAAAATGGAGGAAGGTGAAAATGGTGTAGAAGACTATGAAGGCAACGATTGCGCCACCCACGACCTCCGTGACCCTTACCGCCCCCGCGGCGTTTTGCGCCGCCGCTGGCCGAATCAGATGCGCCCCCTCACGGCACCCTGGATGAACTTCCCCTGCGATCTCCTCCCTTCTAGCTGAGCCTCCCTGGCCATGAAATTCGCCAGCCGAACTGGCCTCAGCCACCCCGACCTTGTGGCGCCCTTCCGAGATGCCCCAACTGTGTCAGCTGCTTGCCTCCCAAGCCCCCAGCCGAACCCACTCCCTCGCGGTGCCCCGCCCAAGCCGGCCTCCCGCACCATCACAGCTTCTTAGCCGACCTGACCTCCCATGCCCCTCCCGGCACCCCGGCCGAGCGGGCCTCCTACGCCCCTCATGGCGCCCAGGCCGAACTGTCTCGCGCCCTCCGTGCCGGGTCGCCCACGCAGTGCCCTCCGGGCCAAACCGCCCTCACGACAACCGCAGCCGGTTCGTGACCTCATGACCAGTCTGCACCCTCATGGCCCTCTGCGACCTCTCGCTGCCTACTGGGTTGTGCCCAGCGGGCTGGGTCTATCCGACTGGGTCGGACTAGACCCGAGCCCCCTCCGACCCTTTACATTCTTTTTCCCATATCACAAGCACCAGACGTCCGTTTGACGGACCGTCAGCTGCCCTGATAATCTTGGAGCATGACGGTCCCTTTGAGTATACCCCAATGAAGTTTGGGGTATAGTTGAGATACAGTCAGGTTGGGTTGTGCACGAATCCAATCGGGGCCCCAGGACAAAAACACGAATAACTCACAGACCGGGCGTCCGATTGACGCGCCGTCTGTTGCATTGAGATTCCTATGACGCGGCGGACCATTGAGACAATTATTAATGGGACTACATGATAGTTTTTGTATTGACCAGTAGCTCATGGAGAGGATCCTTCCAGTGAAGAGCGAGCAGAGTGCAGAGACCTAGTAGCTGGTTGAGACCTGATGACTGTTGACCGTTTGACTCAGAGTGATTCTACTAGGCTAGTGGGGAGCACCTGGGTGTGGCGGGGAAACCACGGTGGAGGAACGTGATCAGTGTGACACAGAAGACCCACGGTACTCGATAGGAGGAGTACCTCAGTAGGCTATGAGGGGGAGCTCCTGGGTTTGGCGGCAGACCCGCGGTGGGGAGTGCCTTTGTGTGACGTTGCAGACCCACGGTACTCGACAAGAGGAGTACCTCAGTAGTCTATGGTTAGTGGTAAGTGCACTTGGTGTCGCTTCAGTACCACTGTACTCTATATATGTGGAGTTCTCTAGCAGCTGAGGTTTCATTAATGTGAATAAAATCATGGTTGAGCTGAGTCAGTACTTTTTTGTTTTCCTCAGGATTGAGATGGATCACTTGTTAACTTAGGTACATGTATAGGCATATACCTAAGTAAGTTTATATGTTGATTTCCTTCATTGTGGTTTATCCTTGTTGTATTTTGTGATACCTTGAGGGTTTCGGGGTCCCTACTGAGTATCATTATACTCTCCCATGCATGAGTTATGCATGAACCTTATTGTGATGGTTGTAGACGACGGACAATGCTGGTTGAGGCTGAGAGTACCAAGATTGGATGGTGCCTAGAGGTGGACCTACGATGAGTTGGTAAATAGAGAGGAAAGAAGGATGTAGAGTTATGAGGAGGATATTTGTACCTACCCTTCAGGTAGGAATCCTGGAGGATGACCCAGAAGCTATTTTCCCTTTCTTCAGTTGTATTTTTACTTCCAAATCCTTGTACATTACATTTGGGCTTGTATTTACAACCCCTTTAACTTTTCATCACTCTTATACAATTTACTTAGTTTTTTTATTCTGTTTTGTGCTCTGTTGTGTGCGTTTTCAGGTTATAATGGCAATGTATTCCTAGTTTTATGGAATTACACCTTTCGTGCTAGTCGCCAGCCACTGGCTTCTGGAAGGAGGGCTTGGGGTAGTCACAGTACGGGCCTCAGGGGACGAGACGTGACAAAATCCCTTCACCCATATGGAATCTATTGTGATGAGACATTGGAAGACCAATTCTCACAACATCTAGAAGGTAATCGGTAAAAAATTCAACATATAATTCAATAATATATCACTATGGAATACAAATTTATGTATAAGTTTTATTATTGAAATCCCCTTTCAAAATATTTTTATACCCTTCAATGAGGTACATTTATCTATTGTGGACATGAACACATAGTTGAACCCCACTAACCATTAAATCATCAGGTGGACCATTATAACACAATAATTGTGGTGGGAAGAGCATATCTAATTCACAAAAATTGTGTGCAAGCTACTCATTCATGATTTCATACTTTGTTGGGTCCACAAATTTACTGCATATGAATTTAAAAATAAGTAGACTTTGGTTAATGTAAGCCATTAATTTTTAGGTAAAATTCAATGGAATGAGATTGGATTCAAATCTAGCATTAAAAACTGAGTGTGTGATTTCTTCATAAACAGGACACCCCAATATTCCATTAATGTAATATCCTGATAAACTTCTATATGCAGGAACATCATTTATAATCCCATACAACCAAGAACTAAATGTGAATTATTCACTTTTATGAGCATCATACATTGTAACACATGTATCAAATATCAATTTTATATCTTTGGTCAATGGATACTAATAGAAATCAATATCATTTTTGGCTTGATTTGGTCTAGATATAAGTTAAGGAAACAAAATGTATTTACGCTTCATGCATAACCATGGTAGTAAGTTATAATTTACCCACATGATGGGAAATGTACTAAGAATAATACTCTTTAAAAAATAGATTTATTACATATATATATTATGCAAGAAGAATGTTTATCTACTCATTTTCAAGTTCAGGATACTCGTAATCAATTTTCTTCCACTGAGGATAATCCTATAGATGATGTAGGTTCCCGTATTTAATTCATGTTTCTGCATGCTATTCTAATTATCTCGAAGTTTCAATACATCCATATATTATTCTAAAACTTGTAATGATATGAAAGTACCATAAATATTCCAACGTAAATGGTTAATTTTTCTTGCATCGATCCATGCCACACTTAGGGCATTTTATGAGTGATTCATGGTCCTTACAAAAAAAATATGAAATCATTAGGAAAAGAATTTATTTTTATAGATCATTCCCATTGAAAATAGTATTAATTTAACCTTATATGTTTGAAATAGTTATTCACTTTATTCCTATAGAATATCATTTATTTGACAAAGTAGTTATATAAATCTTGTGTCACTCCATCTTCTACTAGCTTTCAAATTATATAACATCAATACAGCTAAAAATGCTTCTTATTTAGTATAATTGGTATACAATGGTCTCCTAGAACAACTATTTAACTTCTAAAACAAATTTGGTCAATAATGATGGTCATATTAAATTTTAATTGTATTTCATCCATGTGATATCCATCATTATTTACACTTGTATTCATATTAAAGGATACATAAAATTAAGTATATCATAATCAGTATCCATGATCAATTTCTCCTCTTGATTAATCCAACATTTATATCTATGATCTATTTTGTGACATGTAATATGTTTTTTGAACTCTTATAGACTAAATTTTCTTGAATAAAATCAACATAAACATAGTAAAAGGATTTCAAAAGGGGTGTACTCATGCTCTATTAAAACCATGATGAACTTTTTAACTCTCGATTCAAAATCTTTTTCCAATTAATTAGCAAGCATCCATATTAAATTAATATCCCCTCTATTGGGTTCATAAAATATTCATTTTGTATAGTAAATAAATAAATACACCTAATATATTCATTATCAAAGGTTAATGTTATAGATAATTATAATAATGGAAACCCATCAATTTATTATTTCAAAAATTTCAGTGTGATTTCAAGAAAATGGATAATTGAATTCAAGAAAAGAATTACTCCACTATGGTAAGTTTTATCCTCTGAATTCATCTAAAGGTTAAATTTATAGTCAAATTACATCATCATCTTCATGTTCATAAAATATGTTTTTTTTAGACTCATCATCCATATCATGTGGACATGAACCTAGGTTTCTTGAACTAATGTTAGGAGTAGACATCTATAAGATGACTACTACTCAGAGTAGCTCAAGAAACATAATAGAGATGAGGGATGAGTCTGAAGCATAAAATAGTAATAATAACTATTCATGAGATGAGGATTATGAGGATGAAATTTGTACACCATTGTGTTCATTTAATGGTTAATGCCTTCCATTTGTTATAATTACACAATTGTAACTATTTATTAACATGTAGTTGATTGAATTGGAGATTTTGGGGGCATACAAGTTATTATATGTGATTCAAGGGGTCTTTGTGGGGATATGTTATGATATATGAATCCTTGGGGCCTCTATGAATTCAATATTTATAGTAGAAATACCACTTTTAATACATTCAATCCTATAACTAAGACCTGACCTACCTATTTTAAAATGATCCATCAAGTCGTTCTTAAATTCCTTAAACAAAATAAAATAGAATATAGTAATATAAAAATTAATAATAAATAAAAATATGATAAATTAAAATAATAAACTCTCATTCTATAAACTATAATATATAAAAATTTATTGATAAAAAATTATAAAAAATAAAGAGTTATTTCATATACATTTATGGTAATCAAATATTCTTAAGGGTAGAACCAATACATGTAGACATAAAATAATGAATACCTAAATTTTTTTGTATTACTTATTCCATCATATATATAATTTGATAACCTATATTCTTTTTTTTAAACAAGTTATTTAAAAACCTAATGAATTATTATATTTAATATTAATGGTCTATCTAATACTATTTATATCCATAACTTATCTTAATAAATATTTTCACCTTAATAACTGATATTTTATTGAAGGAAGATACTTATAGAATCTATAAGTATTCTAGTGTTCTTTAATGTGCTTATTTATAACCATACTCATGAATAATAATATATATTAAAAATGATACATTATTAAGAAAAATAAATAAATGTAGAAAACCAAATAGAAAATATAAAAAATTGGTCACATTGTAATAGATCAATGATAAATCTGAAGGAAGTAAAAAAAATACATGTAAATTGTATTAAATGAAGCATGCGTAATCTTAAGAAATTCCAAAACATTCACTTATGTGACTATAGAGATACTTGTCTTAGAACAACCTATATGCAGAATGATGAGTTCTTATATTAATAACCTATTAGAGACCCAAAAATTTCCTACCTTGTTGGACTCCTATATGGGAATTAATATAAGTGGGGACCCATAAAATCTAATCGAGACTACATTTTAACAATCTATCGTCACTCACTAAGATGTATACGATCCCTATTATGATTTTAATGGGATATATAGTCACATTTTTTGAAAACATATCAATCGAAATTCAACATAACCCAAACATATCTATTAAAACATCCTTCTACCTATCAATATGATCTCTATATTTAAAACCAAAAACCATACCACATCAAAACTAAAATAGGCAGCTTCTATAGATAGTCATAACTTTTTTATAATAACAATTTCAGGTAACCATCAAGGCCATAACACTTGATAAAAATATCAATATTCAATGAAAAGCTTATTTCATTCTGTAAAATTTTAAATAAAAAAGTGATAACCAATATAATTTTTAAAAGATAAAAACAAACCTCAAATCCATAATTTTAAAAAACACGCATCGATAGTCTCTCTTGGAATGCATTTTTTAAACCCAAAAAAAACTTTTCATCTACTTTATTAAATGAATCCTATCTATATTTCATATGACTATATACTTAAATATATACTTGAAATAATGTGTTCATATATATATATATATATATGAATATATATATATATGTGTGTGTATATGGATGTTCATATCAGATATCAAGAAAAAAGTGATAAAATTCATGACAGTTGACATAAAATAAGAATCTCGATTTAATACCACTAAAGCTTCAAAATAGAATAAACCCCAAAAAACCACACCTCAAATTCAAGAAATCATTAAATGAAAACCATTTCGATTTATTAAATAAAAAACATTGGTGGAATTTTAAAAAACACTTTTTTTGTGTTATGTACATGGAAGAAAGTTCAAAGCATTAAAAGTTACTACACTACAAATATGAAATTGGTGTGTGTAATTCTTTATAGGATAAAATGGATCTAGGAAATACAATAAATGGTCTATAAAAACTAAAAATCACAGAAACCACCAATTATAAATTCATTATACAAGGTAGATCAGTGATGTATAATGAATAAAAATATATAATTAAAAAAAATGCACATATATATTTCCAAAAAAGAAATCAATGAGTGAGTAGGAGGAGAAAATAACATTAAATGGATTTATGATTTAAATCATGTTTAAGAAATTATAGATATATCCAAACATGGAATTCCTTCAGTACTTATATTTGTTCGACCCTTTAATAAATCAATCCATATATTTGAGACATGTAATTGTTAGGGCCTTCATTTAACTTTGGATTCAACGAGGAGTAGCACCGGCAGTAGGTGGCTTATAACACCTTGAGATTTTGTGAAATATTTATTTTCAATTTAATTTAATCTTTTATTGATATTTTTCATTTCATGAAACACTAAATCTATCTTTTATATATGAAATTTCAATTTTTGGATTTTATTATACACAACACCAAGTTATTCTTGCGCTACACACAACACCAAGTTTGTAAGGGGATATAATATCCTGACACTTCACAAAACATTTACAATTTTAAATATATTTTATATATTCTATATAGATTTAAATTCATTTGATACATTGTTATCATGTGTCTCACGCAACAATAAGTTTCTTCAATGACTTGTGTTACACACATTACTAAGTTTAATCGAACAATAATTTATCATTAAAAAATTATTATTCAATATTATAAGAATCAAACTAGATATTAAATTAGTAGATATGAATAGTAATAAATAACTTATGAAAATATAAGGTTTTAAAAAATATAATACAAATTAATTTGTTTCTAATTAATTTTTAATGAACATGTAAACTAATTTAATATAAATGAAACATTTATATTTTGATGCTCAGCAAGATTTGTTAGCCAAATAAATTACAGTAATTATAAGTTTACTATTATCTTATGATGTTAATGTACATTTTTACACTTGTTTTACCTTTTAATTTTTTTCAAAATTGGAGTCTTCTTATCATTTTCAAATCAAAGAAACCTTTCTTAAACTGTAAGTTACAAAAGGAATTTCTTGCATGCATAGACTTACCCGCAGTCAGGACCATTATTTCCTTGAAGCTTGTTTTATATGTCTAAAATATATTTTTTGGGAAAAAATTTTTCCTAATATTACATAATTTTTTATTTTAATATTTTTCACATTAAAAGGGTTTTCAAATATATTTTATGCTTAAAACTTGTTTTAAATGATTTTCAAAGCATCATTTATCTATTTTCAAAAGGTAATTTTCAAATAAAAGGATTTAAAAAATTGAATCTTTCCATATAAGTTTTAAAATACATTTTATATAAAAGATATTTCAATATTTTTTCCATATTAAATTTAAAATTTTAAAATTAATATCAAAGAAAAAAAATTTCAAAATTTTTTCAAACATGTTTTATAATATTTCAAGGAAAAATGTTTTCAAATATTTTTTAGACTCCTTTATATGTTTTCAATTTTTTTAAAGGACTTTTTAGAAGGTTTTTATTTGAAAAATAAAATTTCAAATAAGAAAGCATATTTTCATCAAGATAAAGTTTTAAGCTGTCTTTCAATATTATTTCCTATCTAATATGACATCTATTAATGTTACTCAAGACTTTCTATAAAATGATCTAAAAGTTCCATTCATATTCATTTAACGAATAGTTTATATTTGATAGAATAATGTTTATGAAACTCATTATCTTTCATAGGTTCTATGTTTATGAAATATTTTTCTCCTTCACATGTTATATTTTTATGAATTATGCTTCTTATTATGGTTTATGATTTGTTATAATGATTATAAAACACATATCTTTTCCAAAGGTTATGATATTATTACATGTTTATGATTCTCATTTTATTTCATGGGTTATGTTATGATTAATATTTATTATCTTTTAGAAAATGTGTGTATTATTTCATTATGAGATGGGTGAGACCTAAATAACCCTCTAAATAATTAGGTAAAGATATATATCTCATGATATTGACTAAGATGGTCTTGGGAATTAACATTGATTACTAAGATGACTTTGAGAGTAAAATCATACTAATAATATAGCCATAGGAGTGAACCATGACTACTAATATGGTATAGGGAGTGAACCAATACTACTAATATAGACTTTGGAGTAAAACATGACTACCAATTTTGTATGGGAATTGAAATCATACTACTAAGATGATCTTGTATGTGATTCCTTCACTACTAAGTAAATAATTTTTATATGCTTATATATCTACCAAAATTCAATTTCTGTTCCTATGTTATGTTATTGTGGCCTAAGTTATTTATTTACCTATGATTAATATATTATGAAATTCTAACATTTTTTAAACAATTAATTTTATATTCTCTGATATGAAGGTTATGATCTTATAATGACACGACCATGTTCTCGTACCCTTATGTTCAGTTATTCTTATATATTTATATTATTTACCCTTATCGAGCATTGAATCTCACTCATTTCTTATGTTCCCTTTCCCCAGGTTAGGGAGAATAGTTTCTAAGTAACAATACTAAGGGGTAATGTAACGCCCCGACCCCAGCTACCCAGAGTCGGTGCATTACTTCGTAACATTGGCATGATCACAAAAGATCAAGTCTCGAAAGACCGATTATTTTAGTAGCCTTGGAAACACTAGATACATTCGTAAACGTTACATTACATCATAAAGTGAAAAACTACAAAAACAAAGTCTCCATAGTCCACACTCAGATCCTCTTCTGACAATCCCTGCAGGTCATTCATAAAATACTTCTTCACATCCTGGAAAATATTAAAACATTGAAAGGGGTGAGCTCAGATTCTCAGTAAGGATAACAATATTGCGGAAGCTTTCATAAATAAACATTAACATTTAAGGCAATGTATAACTAAAACAAAAGCCTTTTTAAACTTGAACGTCATCATAATATGGAAAAAATAAAATTAAATAATGCCATTTACTTACTCACATGGATATTCTACTAGTCGAATAATCACATGCAATATCAATAACCACTTTTATAATGAGGGAATGTATAATGCCAGACATTCTGAAACATTTTGTCAAGGCCTCGGCCAAGACGTCTAAAATGATTAAGGCCTTGGCCAAAACCATAAATCAAATTGGGAAAGGGCCTCGGCCAATTCCACGTCTAGTTGTCTCATGAGACCTACCGATGCATCGAGGAGCTATAGCGGGCTCCACCCGGCACTTATTAAGTCCAATACATTCCTCATATGAATAGGTTTAAACATATCATAAACCATAACATAATCGTATCACATAAAACATGCATAAAGGAAAAATAACATTTCCACATTTCAATCACAAGATATCAATACAACACATTGATATAATAAAAACGCTTTCAAAACCATTTTCAATACCAAAATAAAAGAAAGTTAAAACTTTGTATTTATTTTTCATTAAAAAAAGATGGCTTGTAGAGGAAGCTGAAACTCAAATAATGGTCACGGCGGCAGTGAAGTCGTTGTCGCCGCATAAGTACGGAAAGAAAAACATTCCCTTTTGTCGTTTAGCAAAATGCTTCGTATAAAAAGATTCCTTTTGAATAAACGTAAAAGTCAAAGGGGTTTATACACCGTATAAAAGAAAGTTGTGTATAAAACCATATATGCCTCAATGAAAGGGGATTGAGACGAAGTCCTTAAAAAGATCATTTTTTTATAAAGTATGTCTATTATGTGTATTCACTATAATTACACATAAATAATGTAAAAATACGAGATAGGACATAATAATATCATGACATAATTTGAAAGTAGGAGATTAACCCAAAGAATAGAAATTGGGTTAAGAAGTTCCTTTACCTCGTGTCTGACTTGACTCAACCGTTCTTTAACCTCCTAAATAATAAACTAGAGTTAATATATACCTTATTAAGAACCATTTTTAATTTCATTATCCATTTTATATCACTTATTAAAATGTTATGAACATTATGTAATTATTTAAGTTAATAACGGTCGTTTTGTCGATTTTTGGTACTTGAGTCAACAATAAACTTCTTATAATTACAAGTTGTTTATGTGGTAGAATATCCATTATCTCAATAATTATATTCATGATTTAGATGTCATATATATCATATATATCTAGTATATACATTCATTTATAATATTACGTAACATTTAGAGGTAAGAAATGAAATGCACCGTTCATGGAGACGGTAAGCCGTACGTACGAATGAACGCTACTTTCATTTCTATTTCGTATTTAATGGAATTAAATAAGAATTATATAAATGTATAATATAATTCCAGTATAATATAGTGTATAATACCATTTACTCCATCCTTTATACATCCCACATATGGCACTTCCTAAAATGAAATTATCGCGTTTTACCCATAATGGAAATCATAAAGTATGCCATAAATGAGAAATACATAAGCATAAGTAAAATATAAACATATTATATATCATATATAAATATATTGACATCTTAATGGACACCTTTGAAGGTGTTATATGAGTGTTGAACAATCATTGTTTCGTGAGGCAGAAATTCGCCGTCCACAGAAACTGTATGTTCTTTAACCATTAGATGTAGGTGTGTGTAAGTGTAGCTCAAATCCTTTTTATAACAACATCCTAGTATATTGAGTATACTGGTTTTGTTACAAAAGAAATGAATAAAAAGATTTTAGGGGGTTGGAGAAAAAAATAAAACAAAACAACATTAGAGAAGACATTACCTCAAAATCGGGTAACTCTTTTTGATTTGAGCCAAAGGATTCCTTGGGAAGCGTTCTGCACAAATTGAGGCTTCTAGGAGTAATAGGGGGAAGTTGGGAGAGTATTTTGGCAGAGTTTGGCCGAGCCAAATGTCTTGAAAGTGTGAATGAGGTGGTAGAGGTGGGGGCCTTTTATAAGAGGAGAGGAGGGGCACTCTTGGGAAGTAAGAAAATTTTACATTATTATACAATGATTTTCGGATTCTAAAGGTCCCACACTTATATAATTAGTGTATAAGGTGATAAGGGTTAGAAATCTACCCATCCAATAGTCTTTGGACAACTTTAAGCCTTGGATTGTACATTATCTTTTCATTTTATTAAAATCGTTAAATAATGAGGTCATCGCTGCATCATAATGATGTCGTAAATAATTTAATTTATTCAATGTCTAAAAATTATAAAAAAAAATACTATGATGCAGTAAATCTTTTTAGCTTTCCAATGACTATTTATAGTCAAAAATATGACTTGTATAACCCCATGTAAAAATTGTTTTAGTAAAACATTTGATGTTTGTGTCATTTTTTACTTTAACATTAAATAAATATATATTAATGTCATTTTCCAACCAAAGTGGCTTCATGGGGTCCCCAAGTTGACCCATGGGTTGTCTTGGTCGGCCATGACTCATCCAATAGGAGTAGGACAAGTGTCAAGCTGATCTCATATTATTAAAACATTATTTTTACCTTAAACTACACTAATTACCTCTAATCGCGATTAAGAACTTAAAAGTTACTATTCACCAAAAAATTATTTTAATCTCATTGAACCACATTTTACTTCTTAATGAAAACCATGTATGTCGGATTTTTTAGAATCAAATCACAGAAGTGGTAATATTTCATTTAAACGAAAAATCAGTTATTTAACTACCACTTAGTGGTTTCACTATTCATCAAAAATTGAAGTTTTTCAGAACAATGCCAAAATTTCACCCTAAGATATAATTGATATTCCGAATTAAAAAATGATTTCTATTATACAAAATTCCAAACATATAAGTTGAATTAATTAATTCTATAATTAATTCCCGCTGTCACAACAATAGCGTGTTTTTAAGAAACAATTTATATCAAAATATTGGCAATTGTTTATGTCCAATTTCAATGTTAAATTAATTCTAATGACCACCATTGGATAAAATGGTAAAAATATATTCTAATTATAATTTAAAACCACTAAATAGTATAATTTATCAGTATAAATTATTTTGATTAAAAAAGTTGTTTTTAAGTAATTTTCACTATTCATAAAAAATTGGAAGTTCTCAGAAAATTACAAAAAATTCAACTTTGGATAATTTCGATATTACGAATAAAAAAATGAAGTCCATTTTGAAATATAAAATTTCTATAATTTTAAAAAGTGGTTATTACTATTCATAATGGCTACTTTGATTAGTCGCGGTGTTTAAGAACTCGAAGTTGCGTACAATGCAAGCTATTGCATTATTGAATGAGAAGCGTATCGTGGAAGCTCGGGGTGTTACATTCTCCCCTCCTTCAATAAATTGCGTCCTCGCAATTTGAAATTTTTCTTTGAAAATAAAAGGTTGAAAAGAGAAAATACCTTTGAGGAAAACCCACATTGGAAATAAGATTAATAAAATTTAGCCTTAATAAGAGGGAAAGGGAAATGAAAAAGTCACCACCCAATTATGATCTCGATTAAGAGAACATTTGTGGAAATTAGAGACATATAATTCGAGGAAAAACGTAAATATTTTTAGGGAGTGATTGAGGTCATCAATCACAATCAACTGTCAAATTGAGGGCCTCAAAGCCTTCAATCTATGTTGATTTAAAATATCCTCAGTTCAACAAGACATAATGTATTAGGATAACACATTTTATTTGTTTTAATATCCCTTTACTAAAGTTTAAGAATTAGTTTATTCATTGAATAAGAGATAGGTATATATATATTTATTCTTGACAATTAGAGTTTCATCCTTCAACTCATCTTTCACTCAAAAAGATAATAGAACTCAAAAATATTATACTTATCCTAATTTTATAAGGTTCCAAATGTTAACACATACCATTTAGATTAGTAATATTATTTTTTAATAACCAGGGACTTCCTATAGGCTAGTGGTAGGAAATAAAGGCCTGTCGCACTATGATTGTGGGTTCGATTCCTGCAGCTTTGTCCGACGCGACGGGTTATGTCCCACCCTGCAAGTTGTCCTTTTCCTAAAACTATAGTATCATAATATTCCAAAAATAAAATTCATAAATTTTTTAACCTTAAACAATACTATCCAAATATCAACTTAATCCACTCCAACCTTTATAGTTATCCAAAATACCTCTGTCCAGACTTTCTCTAAAAGGTCTCTTAATTCCAAAATCAATTTATCAGATTCCCCAAACAAAGTAAAGTTTCTCTTATTATCACATACTAAAAATATAATTACCTTCATCATATTAAAACCTTAATGAAATCAACAAGTACTGCAGTACAATCCTTATATATATATCACATTATTCTAATAACCAGAACATAATCCATGAGTCCAAAAGCACCAATACATTAGTTATTCTGCTTCAACTGTAGTAACAGCATAAGATTGTCCTTGATCCCTTGGCCTTTTCTGAGGTAAGTTTCCCTGACTCTTAGGACATTCACTTGCATAATGACCCATTTCTCTACAATTGTAGCATTCAACTTTGATAGCCTCTTTCTTTCCCTTGCAATCACGAGACTAGTGACCCTTTTCTCCACATTTATAACAAACTCACATTCCTTTTAGGAAAGTACCAGGGTGATTCTTCCCACAATTATCACATAATGGAAAATCCTTCTTTCCTTTTTTCCCTTTATCTGTCTCTTGTTCCACCGTTCTCTTCTTCTCTTTCTTTACTTTGTTGTCATAAGACTTAGAGAATTCCTTTTCTGTCTTGATAGCACACGAGACAATATCTTCGTATGATGAGAAGGATTGTGATACTAAATATCGACGGAGAAATGGTTTTAACCCATCAAAGAAACGATCAATCTTACTCCTTGGGTTATGTATATAATCGGCAGCATGCCTCGCTAACCTTGTAAAGTTAGCCTCAGACTTTGCGACATTCTCATCCTCCTTTTGCCTCAGACTCAGAAATTGCCTTTCCATATCTGCTCGATGGTCACGAGGAAAGTATTTTTCTAAGAAAAGCTCTTTGAACTCCCTCAATTCCATATTCGATACGTCATCATCTTCCTTTGTGTTTTGAATCAGCGACCACCACTGATCGGCATCTCCAGTGAGGTAGTAAACTGCCATGACAACCTTCTCCCTTTCGCTACTCCCCAAGGCATGGAATATTTTCTCTAAGAAGTTTATCCATTTCTCAGCTACTAACGGATTTGTACCCCCATTAAATGGTGGTGGTTGTTGCCTCATGAAGCGGTCTAACATTGATCCTCCACGTTGTGGATGAGGATGATCCATACGAGTAAGGATATTATTCATAACTTGAGTGAGTTGTCCCAGTATGGTAATAAGTTGATCAGCACAAGTTGTATCTCCAGATCCACAATAATTATCTTGAGCAAGAGGGAAATCCCTACACGGAGTGCGTGCATTGATACGGTTTCCATTCCTTCCACTAGGCTCCATTTCTAAACAATGGCATAAACTAGATTAGTTTATGAATCAAAATACATAATTCCATACTTGTAAAATACTTAACATAAATTTAACTATTTATGGATATAATCCATAATCATAAAAAAAAATTATTTGAGGAAGTATATACTCATAACCGTTCAGATTGGTTTGTAAAGAAAATGAGAATTATCCTAAGCATATCCCCCGGGAGTGTCGTAACCAAGAGTGCAGCAAGGCCCGTTGTCGTGCACCAGTTCCCGTTTGAGTCTACCTCAAAGCAGTGTTTTCAGGTTTTACCCCTAGGTACATCTGTGCCAGAGCCGCCTCTACCTGCTCATATCCAGACAGGGATGTATTGCTTGGAAAACTCACAAAATCTCTACAATAACAAAATTCTAGGAAGTTCTTCTATACTAATCCTCAAAGTCTATCTTTGGGCTATGTGCTCTAATCAGAGTTTATCTAAATCTAGCTTCCAAGGTTCGTACTAAACTTCCTCTGATACCAACTGTAACGCACCGACCCCAACTACCCAGAGTCGGTGCATTACTTCGTAACATTGGCATGATCACAAAAGATCAAGTCTCGAAAGACCGATTAGTTTAGTATCCTTGGAAACACTAGATACATTCGTAAACATTACATTACATCATAAAGTGAAAAACTACAAAAACAAAGTCTCCATAGTCCACACTCATATCCTCTTCTGAGAATCCCTGCAGGTCATTCATAAAATACTTCTTCACATCCTGTAAAATATTAAAACATTGAAAGGGGTGAGCTCAGATGCTCAGTAAGGATAACAATATTGCGGAAGCTTTCATAAATAAACATTAACATTTAAGGCAATGTATAACTAAAACAAAAGCCTTTTTAAACTTGAACTTCAGCATAATATGGCAAAAATAAAATTAAATAATTCCATTTACTTACTCACATGGATATTATACTAGTCGAATAATCACATGCAATATCAATAACCACTTTCATAATGAGGGAATGTATAATGCCAGACATTCTGAAACATTTTGTCAAGGCCTCGGCCAAGACGTCTAAAATGATTAAGGCCTCGGCCAAAACCATAAATCAAATTGGGAAAGGGCCTCGGCCAATTCCACGTCTAGTTGTCTCATGAGACCTACCGATGCATCGAGGAGCTATAGCGGGCTCCACCCGTCACTTATTAAGTCCAATACATTCCTCATATGAATATGTTTAAACATATCATAAACCATAACATAATCGTATCACATAAAACATGCATAAAGGAAACATAACATTTCCACATTTCAATCACAAGATATCAATACAACACATTGATATAATAGAAACGCTTTCAAAACCATTTTCAATACCAAAAAAAAGTTCAAACTTTGTATTTATTTTTCATTAAAAAAATGATGGCTTGTAGAGGAAGTTGAAACTCAAATAATGGTCACGGCGGCAAAGAAGTCGTTATCGCCGCATAAGTACGGAATGAAAAACATTCCCTTTTGTCATTTAGCAAAACGCTTCGTATAAAAATATTCCTTTTGAATAAACATAAAAGTCAAAGGGGTTTATACACCGTATAAAAGAAAGTTGTGTATAAAACCAAATATGCCTCAATGAAAGGGGATTGAGACGAAGTCCTTAAAAAGATCATTTTTTTATAAAGTAGGTATATTATGTGTATTCACTATAAGTACACATAAATAATTTAAAAATACGAGATAGGACATAATAATATCATGACATAATTTGAAAGTTGGAGATTAACCCAAAGAATAGAAATTGGGTTAAGAAGTTCCCTTACCTCGTGTCTGACTTGACTCAACCGTTCTTTAACCTCCTAAATAATAAACTAGAGTTAATATATACCTTATTAAGAACCATTTTTAATTTCATTATCCTTTTTATATCACTTATTACAATGTTATGAACATTATGTAATTATTTATGTTAATAACAGTCGTTCTGTCGATTTTTGGTACTTGAGTCAACAATAAACTTCTTATAATTACAAGTTGTTTATGTGGTAGAATATCCATTATCTCCAGAATTATATTCATGATTTAGATGTCATATATATCATATATATCCAGTATATACATTCATTTATAATATTACGTAACATTTAGAGGTAAGAAATGAAATGCACCGTTCATGGAGACGGTAAGCCGAACGTACGCATGAACGCTACTTTCATTTCTATTTCATATTTAATGGAATGAAATCATAATGATATAAATTTATAATATAATTCCAGTATAATATAGTGTATAATACAATTTAATCCATCCTTTATACATCCAACATATGGCATTAACGATTCAAATCACTTTGAGGGGGCGGTAGTCCGCACTTCCTAAAATGAAATTATCACGTTTTACCCATAATGGAAATCATAAATTATGCCATAAATGAGAAATACAGAAGCATAAGTAAAACATAAACATATTATATATCATATATAAATATAGTGACATCTTAATGGCCACCTTTGAAGGTGTTATATGAGTGTTGAACAATCATCGTTTCGTGAGGCAGAAATTCGCCATCCACAGAAACCGTATGTTCTTTAGCCATTAGATGTAGGTGTGTGTAAGTGTAGCTCGAATACTTCTTATAACAACATCCTAGTATATTGAGGATACTTTTTTTGTTTCAAAAGAAATGAATAAAAAGAGTTTAGGGGGTTGGAGAAGAAAAATAAAACAAAACAACATTAGAGAAGACATTACCTCAAAATCAGGTAACTCTTTTTGATTTGAGCCAAAGGCTTCCTTGGGAAGAGTTCTGCCCAAAGTGAGGCTTCTAGTAGTAATAGGGGGAAGTTGGGAGAGTATTTGGGCAGAGTTTGGCCGAGCCAAAAGGCTTGAAAGTGTGAATGAGGTGGTAGAGGTGGGGGCCTTTTATAAGAGGAGAGGAGGGGCACTCTTGGAAAGTAAGGAAATTTTACATTATTATACAATGATTTTAGGATTATAAAGGTCCCACACTTATATAATTTGTGTCTAAGGTGATAAGGGTTCGAAATATACCCATCCAATAGTCTTTGGACAACTTTAAGCCTTGTATTGTACATTATTTTTTCATTTTATTAAAATCGTTAAATAATGAGGTCATCGCTGCATCATAATGATGTCGTAAATAATTTAATTTATTTAATGCCTAAAAATTATAAAAAAATACTATGATGTAGGAAATATTTTTATCTTTCCAATGACTATTTATAGTCAAAAATATGACTTGTATAACCCCATGTAAAAATTGTTTTAGTAAAACATTTCATGTTTGTGTCATTTTTTACTTTAACATTAAATAAATATATATTAATGTCATTTTCCAACCAAAGTGGCTCCATGGGGTCCCAAAGTTGACCCATGGGTTGTCTTGGTCGGCCATGAATCATCCAATAGGAGTAGGACAAGTTTCAAGCTCATCTCATATTATTAAAACATTATTTTTACCTTAAACTACACAAATTACCTCTAATCGCGATTAAGAACTTAAAAGTTACTATTCACCAAAAAATTATTTTAATCTCATTGAACCACATTTTACTTATTAATGAAAACCATGTATGTCAGATTTTTGAAAATCAAATCACAGAAGTGGTAATATTTCATTTAAATGAAAAATCAGTTATTTAACTACCACTTAGTGGTTTCACTATTCATCAAAAATTGAAGTTTTTCAGAACAATGCCAAAATTTCACCCTAATATATAATTGATATTCCGAATTCAAAAATGATATCTATTTTACAAAATTCCAAACATATAAGTTGCATTAATTAATTTTATAATTAATTCTTGCTGTCACAACAATAGCATGTTTTTAAGAAACAATTTATATCAAAAGATTGGCAATTGTTTATGTCCAATTTCAATGTTAAATTAATTCTAATGACCACCATTGGATAAAATGGTAAAATTATATTCTAATTATACTTTAAAACCACTAAATAGTATAATTTATCACTATAAATTATTTTGATTAAAAAATTTGTTTTTAAGTAATTTTCACTATTCATAAAAAATTGGAAGTTCTCAGAAAATTACAAAAAAAATCAACTTTGGATAATTTCAATATTACGAATACAAAAATGAAGTCCATTTTCAAATATAAAATTTCTATAATTTCAAAAGGTGGTTATTACTATTCATAACGGCTACTTTGATTAGTCGCGGTGTTTTAGAACTCGAAGTTGCGTACAATGCAAGCTATTGCATTATTGAATGAGAAGTGTATCGTGGAAGCTCAGGGTGTTACAGGTAAGATCTTTGTGGGGGAATAGTTATAATCTTTTACTGAGTTAGATAATTTTTGTACCATGTTTCAAAGAGAAATAAACTAATACAATCTTTGGGAATATATTTGTGTAATGTTTTAGGTATTATGAAAAAGTTATGTAATATTAACATATGAAATTGATTGTATAAACATTCAGGATCAGAGGTAAGGTTGGGTAAACCATTGTAAATAATTATGGGGAAACATTAGTGAGAACTATATGGACAGGTCTAAGGATAAATCTAAGGATAAGCAAAAGTATATACAAATGTCCTATCATTTTGGTGAAGGATAGAGTGAGTGGATTACTATAAATACATATCTATTTAGATAATACAAGTGTATAAGGATCTAGAAAAAATCTACCTAGAGGTAAAAACATCGAAAAGGTGTGTCTGGCTTGACTCTGTGTAATTTGTTATATCACTATGGGCCTTGCTACACACCTGGTTTGACACTCTTGGGGGATATTAATTGAGATTTCACAAAAACATTACAAACCATCATAAAGGATTTAAATATAAGTTGGATATTAATTATCTAAGATAAACCGTTGTTTCCCAATATTAAAGAAGTATGTTTCATGATTTAGACATCCTATAAGATATTTTTTCTGATTGTGTGGTTTTCCATTATGATAATTTTTTCTCACCCTTTTATTTCTAGTTTTAGGCTATGAAACATCGTTAAAATTGAATGTTTCATATGTGGAATGTATGGTCATTATGAAAATTGGTTTCCTAAGAGGAGATCTCATAATAAAAATTATGAAATTAGTTTGAGTCTTGGTTGTACTACTAATGATAATGAGACAGAAAATGACATGTGAAAGGTAATGGGTGTTCTTCTAGTATTTTTCTCATTAAATATCAGAAGAATGGTTAAAATTAGTTTGAAAAAGATTAAAACATGATTCATCGTATTCTAGAAAATAGGTACTAAAGAAAATGATGACATATCCTATGTAATGGTTTAAGAATAATGTTGGAATATTGGAGTGTATATGTTTTATAATTCAATGATTATATTATATAAATCATGAAATATATAAGTACTTTCCGTACAAGTTTTTAATCAAGGATTAAAAAGGATTTGTTGAATGGTGGTGAAGAATTAGAAAAGTGTTATTTTTTTAAGGTAATGTAACCCTAAATGTGATTAATAGGTTTAGAAAATTTTGTTTTACTTTGGTAAAGAGATTATTAATTTGGAAAAGTAAAATTTGACAGAACTGATTACCCTTGATCTAATTAGTGATTTGTTAAAAAAAGTAGTGTACGCCATCATGGATGAAGTTTAAAACATCATGGATTATTAAATACATCTAGTAACCATTGGAATAAAGAATCGTGAAATTCTTTTGAAAGGATTTATGGTAATTCAGGTCATTAAATGGTTTTAAGAGAATTTATGATGAAGGTATTAACATGTATGGTATGTGAAAAAAGTGAAATATTGTGGTATATGGTGGTTAAATGTTAATCTGATTTTAAAGACATTCTAATGTTTTAGATTTCCATATTTTACAAGAGTTAAATGGTTATATAGTTATGGAAGGGTGTAAGATATAAGTAATATCTCACCATATGAGGATTTATGCATGTTGGATAACTTGTGATAAATATTTGCAGGTATGATAAGTAAAGGAAGATGGACTGACTTATCAATCTATTTAAGTATCTAACAATCTGTTAGTTATTTAAGAATGAAAAATTCTCTATCATTCTATAGAGTAATATATGAAGTTGGAATTGGTCAAGGCCAAACCAAAGGGTGAAATTATACATATAAAAAGTAATAAAATCAAGTAAGTTTAGTTCCTTATGTTCCAAGACAGTAAAACAACTCCAAAACTCTAGGAAAATGATTTTGAAAAATATTTATCCTAGAAACTTTATTTTTGATTAAAAATATGGTTCCTTAGATCATCATAGATTTATGGTTTTGTGATCACCCACTTCTGCTTATCAATATTCTCTATCTGTCTCCATCAAAACTTAATAGTTGGATTTCTCTTCTAAGTCCATAATTTCACATCCCACATATGTTCTACAATGTGGAAACCTAATTATATTTTATCTTGTATTACCATTATGTTTCCAACATTTCTTTTTAAAGGATTTTTTATTATTCCTTTTTTATGTGGGTTTCTGTGGAATGAACTTTCAAGAATTAAACCCTTAATAACCCAAAAAAAAAATTGAGGGTGAAATTCGTTTTCAAGGGGTTATAATGTAACAACCTCTAATTTTATAATTTTTATTATTTAAATTATTTTTATTATATTTTTTCTTTCACACAACACCGAGTTTAGCCTTTTTATATGAAAGCTCTAATTTGGGATTGCGTTATACAAAACACTAATATTAACATTCACTAGACGCAACACCAAGCACATAACTAAATATAATATCCTAATAAATTAACAAATAAATTTACTATTTATAATATATTCAATATATTATACATATATTTCAGTTCATGTGATACCGAGTTAGTATACATCTTAAAAAATAATGAGTTTCTTTGATGACTTGTGTTTCATGCATTACTAAGTTTAACCGAATAATAATATATTAATAAATTAATATTATTTAAAATAATAAGAAATAACCTAGATGTTAAATTATAGGTTATGAATAGTATTAACTAAATTATGAAAATATATGGTTTATAAAAAATAATATGAATTCCTTGGTTACTAATTAATTGTACAAAAAATATAAACCAATTGAATATAGAGGTAATATTTTAATTTGTATACTCACGAATATGTTTTATCCTAATAAATTAAATTAATTACAATTAGTTCGTGATATTAATGTAATAGATATTATGTACTAAATCAAATATTTTTTATGTTCATCTCATGGATTTTATAAGAATTATATAAAAACAAACCAAATATTTCGCATAAAAATTAATTACTTTATAAAGATAGTTTTAACACCTTTTAATGGAGAACGAATTTTAAATAAAATGTTTAAAATTTTATAAATTAAATATTTTAAAATAAAAATAATATCAAAATAGAAACATAAAATTTAGGTTAATATGATTTTTTTGGTATTAATCTCTAATGTTTTATTTTTTGTTGACTAGTGAAAAATAAGAAATTTTAAATCAAAACTTATTTTTCATATAATTTATATATAAAGTTAAGTTATATTATAAATTGATTTTAAATTTTAATTAGATAATTTTTTATCAATTTATAAAATTTAGTTCATTGAAATAATTTTCACTCTGAAATTTACTATAAAGACATAGCAATCTATTGAACCTTTTTTATTTAAAAACCCGCATTATCATCCCTTTAGAGAAAATAAATTTAAATGAATATTTAACAATTATGTGTTTTTAAATTTTATAAATGGATTAAATATGTTTAATCATAATAGTTTATAATTTATAATAATTTAAACTTTGTTTTTGATCAAAAATATTAGTTAAAAAAATAAAAATTATCTCCAATGATTAAGGTGAAATTAAGATTAAAAAGATACTAAACATTAAAATTAATGGCCCAAATGACCAATAAAATTTTCCAAAATCCATTTTATTGACTTATTTATACCATATACTCCATTTTCTATAATTTTTTCCATTATTTAATCCAATAAAAATGAGAACAACATGGTTGGAATACCCTTTCCATAAATTTTCAAGAGTGTCACTCCTCCTCCACTATAAAAAGGCCTCATATCCTCGTGCCTTCTCAAACATTTCATAACACTATGGATCTACCAAGATCTAACCAAATAGGTCCCAAATATACCTTAACTAAACCTATATTCCTCACCTTTGGAATGAATCTATCCATGTAATCCCTTTGGTGAAAACCAAAAGTAGTTACCTAATGAAGTGGGAACATCTTTCCTCAGACTATTTAATTTTATTTCCATTATCAACCCCCTAAAATATAATTATTCCATTATTATATAATAACAAAAGTATATTTAAAATAATTAGATGTTTTTAATTTATTTTTTCCACCTACACTTACACAAACTTCATTCTAATGGGTAATGAACTTACCCTTTTTGTGTAAGACAAACTACCTCCCCATGAAATGATGTTGTTCATTTTTCTTTTCCACCTTTCTTGGTTAAAAATTTTTATGATAAAATTGATTATATATGATATATATGATATATATTATGTATTTGTTATTATTTATTTATTTTATAAAAAATTCCTTTATACATTCCATCTTGTGTAAATACGATAACATCTTTTGTAGACATGTGGACTACCACCTCCTCAAAGCGATGTGATTCATTCACACATTACATAAAATGTATTTAGAATGGTTTTAGTAAAAATATATGATATATATATGATATTAATAATTCAAAAATAATTATATTATATATATATATATCATTTACTTACTTAATTTCAATACAATAAAAAAACAAAAACATTGTTCATATGTATGTATGACCTACCGTCTCCACGAATGGAGTATTAAATTTCATCATTGTATATTTTATATATTAAATTAAATATATATATATATATATACTGAATATATATGATATTTATATAATATTATACATTTTCTAAGTAAATAACGATCCAAGTAAGATGATCAATAATAATAAGTAAAATCATGTATGAAGAACAAAGATGATATTACTCGAAGTGAAACCTTAACATAGAATTGTTAATAAGAGGGTAATATAAATTCATAATCAAATAATATATGTTTTTATATATAATAATATGGGTTTTTAAAATACATATAATAAACTTATATTTTTTATACATGAGGTTTGTATGAGCACAATGAGAGTCAATACATAAGGTAAGAGAATTTCATCTCACTTTTTATATCTGTGAGATATATACCATGTTCACTACTCATTTATTTTGTGTGGTGTATATATTGACCATGAATGTATTTTATGAGAGTTATTATTTAATTTATTGTTATTTACAAATCTATTATATGATATTTCTTTCATGGGGTTTATGTTTCAAAGGTTAAAAAATTAGTAAGAAAGTTTTGTCACAACTTTCCTTCTTTGAGACACATATTTTGTTTTGAACCTACATTATTTTTAGAGGGGTATGTAATTCTATTTTAAATTTTATATAATTAATCTTTTTATTTACATGATATTTTAAGCATCATTTAATTTTATTTTCTTACATGAATAATTTTATCTCAAGTAACCATGTGGTAAGATCTTATTGAAACAATCTCATTGTTTATCAGGATTGCTTATGATTATGATTTCATTAATGAAATATTATGTTCCATATCTCAAGAACATGCATTATTTTTATTATCAACTATTTATTAAATATATCTCCATTTATTAATACCATTTTACCACTCTTTGGTACTTAAGATAATTAATAAAAGTTTTTCAAGAAATATATGACTGTATTTCTCTTTTTGGTCATAAATATATGTTCTTTGAAAACTGTGTTTCTAAAAATGTCTTCAATCTTTTTTTAATAATATACTATGATGTTAAAGGAAATTTTTGACCCTTTTTACCTTTTAAGAAATGGTTTTAAAAACTATTATTCTTTTAATTTTCCGATCAAGCCACCTTTATGAAATTTTATGGTACAAAAGGAATGTTTTTCATGTACGAGCATACCTACATTCATGACTGAAAAAACCCTGAAGCTTATTTTATAAGTTTAAAATATTATTTATTTTAAAAAATAAATTTTTCCCTAATATTCAGTAAATTTTTTAGTTCAATAGGCTCTCAAAGAAAAATAGTTCTCAAAATTTTTTATGTTTAAAAACAGTTTTCAATGATTTTCAAAGAATCATTTATCTATTTTCAAAAGTTTATTTTCAAAGAAAATTATTTAATGATTTTAGTATTTCATCATAAGTTTTTAGTTTAATTTTATATTAATTGATTTTTAAAATGTTTTAAAGAATCATTTATATGTTTTCAAATTATTTTCAAAGAAAAAGTTTTCCAAAAATTTTTAAGCTTCTTTTTTAAGAAATTAAAAAAAATCAAATGTTTTCATGACTCTGTTATAAGTTTTCAAGTTTATTTTAATTGAAAATGGTTTTCATATGGTTTTATGTTATAAAAACTATTTTTCAAAGAAGAAAGGATATTTTACTCAAGAATTTCTATTTAAGGATCTTTTAAAATTAATTTCCATCTAAGATGACATCAATTGATGTTACTTGTTCCTTTCTGAAAATTATCCAATGTTTACGCATTTTATTTCTCCGAATAGTGTATAATTCATCGCCTGAATTTTAAAAAATCTATTATCCTTTAAGGGTTCTATTTTTATTACATAGTTTTCTCTTTCATGGGTTATGTTTCTATGAAACTCGCTTATTTTTTAGGTTATGATTTGATGAAATTATTGTGAAAACAATCTGTTTTCTATAGGTTATGATATGATTACATGTTTATGATGTTCATTTCTTTTCATGGGTTATGTTATGTATAATCTTTATGATCTTCTGAAATATATATGTATGATTTTATTATGAGATGTGTGGGACCTATATCTTCCTCCAAATAATTTGGTAAAGATTTATATCTCAAGAGATAATATATGACAATCTTGGGAGTTAAACTTGACTACTATATTGGCCATGGGAGTGAACCATGACTACCAAGACATTATGAGGAGTGACCTCGTATAACTAAGATAGCCACGAGAGTGAAGTAGGACTACCAAGATGGTATGGGTGGTGAACCCATACTAATAATATGGAATTAGGAGTGAAGAATGACTAACAAGATGGTATAGGGAGTGAACCCATACTACTAAGATTGCCTTAGCAGCGAAACCTTAATTAGTATAGAAATTATTATTATATAATTATGTGTTTTCCGTAATTCCATATCTTATTTCTATGATATACTTTCATGTACTATGTTATTTATTTAACTATGATTAATGTCTTAGGAAATGCTAACATTTATTCCATGCTTGATATTTATGGAATTTGATATATTGGGCATGATCATCTAAAAATATGATCTTGTTCTTGCACACTTATATTCAGGTAATTCTTACGTCTTTAATTTATTTACCATTACTAACTATTTGAGTTCACCCCTTTCTTATGATTCCTTTCTCCAGGTTATGAAGAAAGGATTTTTAAGTATAATTACTAAGAGGGAAGATCGTTATTTGACACATTGAAGATCATTTAGTGAGTTTGAATATTTTTGTTCCAAGTTTCCAAAGGCAATACAATAACATAGTCTTTGGGATTCTATTTCATTACTGTTTTATGTATTCTGCAAATGTTAAGTAATGTTAATTTATGAAAAGAGAAAGTCTCTATATGGATTCCACAGAAATCTTTGGATATCATAACTTGATTGTGACTGGTTAAGGTTCTTTAAATAGGCTGAGAAAATTTTACCAGTGCTTCCAAAAAAGCACAGATAATTCCCCCTTTTGTCAGTGATAAATTAAATATAATTGGTAAAATCCATCATTATGAACACAAATTTTTTAGTACAATTAATGATGGACTTTATCATCCCTTTTTTATCAACAAAAAATACACATTTTATCAGCGCTTATTACTTAAACACTAATAATGGATTTATAATTATTATTATAAATAAACAAATTGTAAATATATTCATATAATTATATATATATTTAATAAATATATATATATATAGTAAATATATTAGTTATTTAAATATATTTATTATAATTTTATAATTTTTAAATATATAATTATTTATTTATAGTTATATTAATACTTTAAAAATCTGATTTTTATATAATTATATATTTATAAAATTATAAATATTTTTATAATTATAAATATATATAATAAATTTAAATATAAATATGGTAAACAAATTCATTATTTATATAAAATTATTTTAATTTTATAAATATAAATATATATATATAATTATATAAATAATATTTAATTAGTTATAATTATAAATATAGTAAATATAAATTTATAAATATATTTATTTATAAATATTTATTTAAAAATATATTTTTAGAATTATTAATGAATATGTAATCTTAAGTGCATGAATGTTAAGAAATATTGAAATTGAATAATTAAAAATAAACACACTTTAACAATATTGAAAAAATGGATAAGTTTTTTTAGTTAAATATAAATTATTAAAATATTTATATATGTTGAATATATGTTTAAAATATTAAAAAATAGAAAATAAATAAAAATAAAAATAAATAACAGATAATTATTAAATTCCCAAAAAAATAAAAAATAAAAAATTAAAAATTAAACAAATTAAAAACAAATTAATACCTAACCATAATAAAATTAAAAATAAATAAATAAAATTTACCAACTAAAGTCATGATATATTAAATGTATCATGTTATAATGAAATTCTAAAACAATTACTAAAATTTAAATAAATTACATTAATATTATGTGTATATGTTTGTATATAAGATTTCATTAATTGCTTAAATAATTATGTGTGTGTTGTATATAAGTATGCATTAATTATGAATATATGTGAAACCAATATAACAGGAATTTTATATATATTAAATTGAAAAATCAAGTGAAATTCAATTATGTCCATTTCTCGATGCAATTAGTCAGTATTTTTAATTAATATTAATTTTTAACTATAAACCATTCTTTACTAATATATGAATTATTTAATGTAATGAAAACATATTTTTTTATATAAATAATATATTTATATACATCCTTATATATTGATATTTAATATATACTATTTACTAATATTATCTATAATTAATTAATTAATAATTTTTTTGATACTTTTCTTAATTTACTTATTTTTAATATTTATTTATTTTATTATATAAATTTACATATATATATATATTTAACATATATTATTTATTATTATTTATAATATATATATAATGTATTAAATTTATTCATTTTTATTAATAATTATTTATGTAATAAGATTCTTGAAAATTATTTTAACAAACTCATTTTTATTATTTATTAATTTAATGATTTCATTTTATTAAAAAACTTTATCAGTAATAAATTAAAGAACTCATAAAGGGTACCCTTTATCAACATAAAAAGTAAATAACTTATGAAGGGAACCTTTTATCTATGAAAACTAAAAGCACTAATAAAGGCCACCCCTTATCAAATATTAAATAAGCATTGATAAAGTGTATCTTTTATTAGCACTAAATAAATTCTGCTAAAAGGTGTCCATTTATCATTTCTTTTTTACAAGGGATTATAAATTCCACCTCTAGTAAAATCCTATTTTATACTATTGAATTAAGGTCACTTTTAGTGATAACATTTTGAAATGTTCTGAAACCCATTTTTTGTTTCCATGAGTTCATTGTGCTATGAAAGGTGAATGGTTTTCACTTGGAAGTTTTTCAAAACCCAATTCCATTTTCATGGGTTATTTATGTAATATGAATGATTATTATTTAATTGTATTAAGAAACCCTATTTTTTTCATTAGTTATTTATGTTTTGATAAGTTGATGATTTTTAGGTGGCACAACTATGTATGAATGAATGAGGGATAGGGTCCTATATTGCCCTTCAATGTATTCGTTAATTTTTTAGGTCTCATGATATTATTATTTTGTGATTATTCATAATATTCTCACAAACTAAAGGGTGAGACTTGTTGGATATGATCACAAACTAAAGGTTGATTCTCCTTGGATATTATAAAAAATCAAAGGGTGATTCTTATTTAATATGCTCACAAACCAAAGGGTCGTCCTTCTAAGATATAATCATAAACTAAAAGCTGACCCTCAATGGATATGCTCATAAAATAAAGTAAAAAATCTTCTTATATATTCTTAAAAACTAAAGGGTGGCCCTTTTTACATATGCTCACAATGTGATCATACCTTACGAATATGTTCAAGTGAAAGAATCATTGTTATACGATGTCTTAAGGGTTTTTCTACATATCCATAACGTATTTCAATGATTATGATCCATGGATCATGTTTATTATATTATGGTTCTAAAATCATTTTACATGGTATATGTTTTCTATTATGTGTTATTATATCCTGAATTGTGGATAACTCTCATAGATTCCATGTTCTTCTAATAATAAATTTTACACCTCAGGTTTTTGGTTATGATTATGATATAACCCTATATGGACTAATGATATGTTTTTCCTTACTGAGTATTTTATCTCACCCCTTTCTTATCTTTGGTTTCCCCATTTTATGTAGATTATTATAACTTATGCGATTTCTAGAATGGATTATATTTTGTCTTAAATATGGAGAAATGTTCAAAATTATTGTAGAATAGGTTTCTTATATAGTTAGTACTCATAGACAATAAACTTATTGGTCATGGTATTGTGATATGAAATGTTTATCTCATGAAAATGATGTAAAATAAATACTTTTTTATCTTGGGATATACTAATAACTTTTTTACCTAAATTCTATTCCAACCTATGATGGAAAATTTTTTCATTTATAAAACGAAATGTGGATTCTATAATTATTACCCCAAATATGATATGTTTTTTATTCTACTCTTCAAGGGTTCATTATAATAATGGATACAATACTAAAGTTTATTGGACTTCTAAAAAAGGAATGATGACGAATAAAACCCACAAAGGAGTTGATATTCAAACATAAGAACCTTTACAAATGGTATACACAAATGTCTGTAGAAAAATGTCAATGAAATAAATAAGTGGTGATTGTAATTTAGGTTCATTAGTTGATGATTTTACTAGAATGAAATTTATAATGTTTATGGCACACTAGTCTCAAGCTCAAGATAAATTTAAAATCTTTCACAGGATGGATGAAAAAAATTCATTGAAAAGATTATGATCGGATAACGGTACTAAATATGATAACTGTATTTTTTCAGAGTATCTTGAAATGAAGTACATTAATTGTCGTTATATTACCCCCTAACCCCTCAGGAAACTAGGGTATACGAATGAAAAAAATATAATTCTTATTGACATGGCTTAAGAAATTCTAATTTATCATGAAACATCATGATTTATCTGGTTACAGGACATCACATCTACTGGAATTATTAAAAATAAATTTTTCTTGAGGTCTAACTATGAAATGTCTCCCTATAAACAATAGTACATATAAAACTTAGTTTAAGGAAATTTAGATTTGTTGTAATCTCATTCCTGAACAGACAAAAAGTAATAATTTGAGGAACAGTTTATGAGAATGTTGATAAAGGAATATATAATTATTACACATCAAATAGAAGTTCATATTGATTCCACAACAAAAACATAGAAAAGATTTATGACTATGATGATGTTGTAGCTTTTGAAAATGTGGAGGTTATGAAGTGTTCGACTGTGGTTTAGAGTAAGGATGGTGTTGTTGTTTCATAATGCACTATACCAGATGAATAGTTTAAGTAGATTCATAAAGATAATACATATTCTTCTTATAATTGGGATGAAAAAGGAAAATTTAAGGTAATGGGTATAGGCTCATGCCAAATGAAACATTTTAACACTAGAAATATAAATGGTGATGAAAATTTGGGGGTTCAAAATTGATGATCATTCAAAGGAGCCAGTCAAACCAGCTTTATTTCTATGTTTAACCCAAAAAATATAAATAATATTTTTACCACAAAGAATATATTCTAGTTATGAATGATGATAATGATCACATAGTGTAGAATGACACATGGGAACTAGTTCCAAAAAATAGAGAGAAAAATATTATTGGAACAAAATATTCTTTTAGGGAAAATTTTAATGAAGATAAAAGTGTTATAATAAAAAAATCCATACTTGTATGTAAATTATATTCACAAGAAGAAGGAATTTAATTTTTTGATACATTTTCTCTAGTTTATAGACATAGAACTATTATAATTGTTCTAGGAATTTCTACTCAAATAAATTTCAAAATTTTTATGTTGTATGTAAAGTTAGAATTCTTAAATGGAAAATTCAATGAGTAGGTCTTTATAGAATAAAATAATATATTTCATATTGAAAATGATGTAAATAGAGTTTGTATGTTTAATAAGGATATTTATGTACTAAATAAATCTCCCAAATCATAGTATTTCATACATTATAATTATTTTAGAAGCATGAATTTCAGAAATAGATCGGTGGATGAAAATATATACATAAGTAAATTCAAAACCACCTCTCATATTTTTATTGTGTTTGTTGATTATATCATATTTTATACTAATAAATAATATTTTTTGATGGTTTTTTTATAATGATGAAGGATAAATTTGAAATGTAACTTCTTATTAAAATGATGCTTTCATGGGACTATACATAACATAGGTTACTGGGAAATATTTATTTCACAAGAAAACTATGCTAAAGAGATATTGAAAAAGTTAAGACTGGTGGAATCAAGATGATTTTTAACTCGTATAATGGTAGGAACAAATCTATTCAAAAATGATGAAGGAAAAATTGTAAATGAAATGGATTTTAGAAAACATATTGGAATAATGTTGTATTTTACCGATTTAAGGATTGATATTGTATTATCTATTACAATTTTTTGCAGATTTCATTCCAATAAAACATAATATATTCTTTTTTCATCCAAAATATTACTTAAATATATTTCATATACTTCTATGATTGTTTTACTATAATTTAAAGTATAAGTATTGGGTTTGAAAGGGTTTTCATATATTGATTAAGAAGGTGTTATGGATGATATAAAATCAAATCCATGTGATGTATTGTTTTTAAATAATAAATATATTTCATTAAATTCAAATAAACAACCTACAATTACCTTAATTTCCACTGAGGGTGAATATGTTGCTACTGCACAAGAATCCACTCATATTGTTTGAATGAAAACACAACTTTGGTACATAGAAGATCCAAATAGTTATATATTAATTCTATATGGTGACAACCAAAGTTACAATAATATTAGTAAGAACCCTATGCATTATTTTAAGGAAAACACATCAGTATAAAATATCATTTCTTAAAGGAGAAGTTGTTTGATGGTATTTTAAAATTTGAATTTTTTCTTAATTGGAACAAGTTTATAATATTTTTATAAATACAATCAAAACTAAGTCTTTTAAATGATTAAGTCTCTAATTGAGAGTGTTTCTTACACGTCGTCACCAATGAATGAATATGTGAGTTTCCTCTTCTTTTATATCTTTCTCATATTCATGTAGAGATTTGTTTAGTTTGAGAAAGTTTGTTTCCTTTTTTATGAATTATTTTAATGTGTTTGATGATTTGTGAATGAATGTGGATAGGGATTTTTTTACCTATTATTGTTCTTCAATATATGGTGAATTTTACATATAGTAATAATGAATGAATGATTTAACCCATATTATTTTTTATAAATATCTAGCTCAAATAGACTTAGAGATGATTTATTAATGATTCATTTTATATCAGAATGTTTTGTTAATCCTTATATATTAATCTATTTGGTTTAATTATCAATAATGGGAAGATACAAATGAGGTATTGGAAATATATATAAAGGGGGCTATTTTTGGTAATTCATGTGGTTGGTTTGGTAATTATTGTAAATAAATTTTATTTGTAAATATTGGTAATATGATACTAATATCCACAGAAAGTGGTAAAGCTAGAGAACTACCATAAACAAAAGTTTAGGAAGACTGAACAAAATAAAAAGGTATGAAGGCAGTGGATTTATTGGATATATTCTTAATGATGAGTTCTTATGCTTCCAAAGTTATATGAAATGTAATTGAAGTTACTAAAAAGTTTAATGAATTACCAAAGGTGTTTTGAAGTTTTTATAAATGATTAAAAATTGTTAAAGAATAAAATTGAAGAGCCCTGGTTTGAAATTGATGAATAATGGAATTTTGAGTGATCCAGTATCCAAATGGAACATAGATAGTTCCCCACGTATATGAATCTATATCATGTAGTTAAATTCACATAGACAAAGTTACCATGTAAGGATAACATGAACCATGTATGAGAAGAATAACATATGTGAAGATTGATGTAAGGTAATCTTTCACATAGTTGAGTTCACGTATGTAAAGTTAAAATTCATATAACCCAATTTCCCCCAAAATCTTAGGTAAAATGTTATTTGTTTCCATAATTATTATTATAAGGATAAAACAATTTATATAATGTGAATACTTTGTATTTTAGATATTAAATTATTATGATCAGTAAAATGATTAGGATTCTAGATAATAATTAATTAAAAGCCAATCAATGGAGTTTCTAGTTGAAGTGCACTGTGTTGCATTTGTTGTCAATGAGGTATGTTGTTGTCAAGGAATGAATGGATGGATGTCAAGGAGTTTCAATATGTGAATAACAAAGGATGTGATAGTGTTGGTGATGAATGGAGAATGGCCATGGTACTAAGATGCATGTCACTTAGGAGATTCACTACGTGACATAGGAGATGTGGTTGAAACATTCTCTATGAACATCAGACGATTGTTGAGTTGTTCTTAAAGTTCCAAGAACTTGTATCAACTGGATACAATGTCACAACAATGTTTGAAGACCATGCATTGTACTGACAATGCATGAGGAGATGAAGAGAGCCATCCACAACTTCTAAGTGGATGAAGTGAGCTGAAGAAGACCATGTACTAATTCTTAGTGCATGACAATGTGAATGTGATCCAACTTGACCTCTAATTGGATCATTGAAGAATATTGAAGATTTAATTGATTCGGGAGTTCGGTTGAAGATGAAGAACCTTCGGGAATTCCATCTCCTAAGTCTAGATTATATGTTAAGGAGGATTGGTGAATTCTAATGAAGAAGATGGAGAATATGTGTTAGAAGAGAAGAAATATAGAAGGAATGGCTTAGAGGCAGAAGTGGCATTTGGCATTTCAACTTGGGTTACTTTGTTTTTATACAAAGTCCCTAAGTCTCTCTCTAGAAAAAAAGAAGCCACCAAGGGCCAGCCTTAAGGGTTCAACCCCAAGGCACATGTGGGACTCGAGGTCGCCACGCCCAAGGGGGATCCCATGGGGCCAGCCCGAGAGGCCGCGGCCGTGTGTAAGCCGGGGCCACGCAGGGGATCAGGCCTGCGCAGCAGGGGCGCGAGGAGCGCGCCCGTGACATGCATAGTGGGCGCCAGTGGCGCGCCCGCAGGGAGCAGAGTGGGCGCAGAGCGCGCCCGCAGGGAGAACACGGTGCGGGGCAGCACCGTGGAGGGGGAAGTTCAATTACTGAGAGGCGGGAAGCGCCAGGGTGATAAACCGCGGAAAAACCGCGCCCCGTTTCGATGTGGGACGCGGAAAAATCACCGGGAGCGAATCCTGGCTGCACGATTGATCGCGCGCCAGATCCGAGCCGCACATCTGATCCGTGGCGAGATGATCTGATCCAGGACGTCCGAGATCAATTGAATCGCCGATCCAATGGCTGCGAGACCGCCTTCAACCCCGAGATCGTCTGAAGTCTCCCGCGAGCTGCCGACGAACCAGGCGCTCTCCGAGCATCGTTCTTGAGCTGTCGGCCACCATTTCCGAAGACGAAGGCTCCATTGAGTTCGTCTGGACCTACTGAACACGATCATGCCTAAAAATGACCATGCATGAAATGTTTGGAAGAATTCGAACAAGGCCGAGGCAAAACGAAGTTTCCGAGGCTTCGGTGTGTTCGTGATTTGCATGGATTGAAAGAAAAGAGGCCGTGCATGCGTTCTAAGTCGCATGCACGTGAGACCGAAGAAAAATAAAAATGAGCCCGCGTGAAACAGAAAGAAATCAAAATTTGGAATGATTTTAAAGAACCGAAAACTTCGGGAATTTAAAGATATCACACGCAGATGATATAAGGCAGCCTCGCCTATAAAAGGAGCTCCCGAGCATCATAGCTGCTTGCTGATGTTTTTGTTGAAGATCTGTTGATCCGTGAGAGCCATCTGCCTCGCGAAGAAGAAGCCCTGCGCAAGTTTACTTGTGCGGCTGGAGTCCCTTGCGCGCAACAACTTTGCGCGACAAGAAGAAGGGGACCCTGCGCGCTAATCCTTTGTGCGGCAGGAAGACCTCGTGGCCGCAACACCTTGTGAGCCCGAGGCTTGTTCCCTCTCTGCCCACACCCTTGTGCGGCAGGAGGAAGACCCCGCGGGTGTTGCACTTGCGCGCCCCGCGGTAGGAGGAACTTGTGCGCCCGACCAGCCTTGGATCCAAGTGACCCTTTCGCACCTCTGTTTGAAGACACTCGGGTTGTGTGTGCAAATACAATAAGAAGGTAGTGGGTGTGCACCAAATAAGACCCGAGGCCTTAGTGCATTTGTGTGTGCATTCTTGAAGAGTGAAGACCACCACACTTTGTGTGTTTGTGCATTTGAAAGGAAGGCTGAGGCATAGCTTGGGGGTGTTCAAAAAGAGTGGAGGCCAAATATACACTCATTGTGTGTGTGCAAATCAAAGAACAAGTTGTGTGTGCAAAACAACAAAGTGGTCGAACCTAGTGTGTGCACTAAGTGGAGTGAACACACTTAGAAGAAAAGAAGGGGACTCACACTAATGTATAACACACTTTTAAGTGTGTAATCAAATTGAATAAAGTGTGTGAAGTTTGAGAAGGTGTGTGTGCTTAATAAGAATACACCCTTTGTGGGTTTATCACACCAAGACAAGAAAGAGGGGAGTGCATGCATGCATGCATGCACATGCACACGTGAACAGAGTCAAATCAGTGGTGTGCAATTGAGTTGTCCAAGACAGAAGATCTTGAAGTATTGAGAAGGCCATGCAGTCAGTGCATGAGGAAGCAGAGTTTCCATGCACTCAGTGCATGAAGTTGTTTTGAAGTGAGACTGGACCAGACTGAAGTTAAAGATATCAGTTGTCTGAGTATTCAGTAGTTGAAGAGAGAAGCCAGGTCATCCTTAGAAGAAGAAGATAAAGCCTGAGCAAGACGAGAAGACCTGATCAACTCAAGTGATCAGAGGTACAGAGCAAGGCCAGCAGTCTTTATCCCAGACTGTTGAAGATACTTGAAGAAGCTTAAAGTGAAGAAGAGCTACTCGTGTGACTCGAGGAGCCAGGAGAAGACCATGTGGGACTCAGGGAGAAGAAGTCTTCAGTGGGATTCTGGAGCAGGCCAGTGGGACTCTGGTAACACTGTGTGAAGCAGTATAAAGACCCTCCTGTGGGACTCAGGAGAGATACGGTGGGAAGCTGTATCGACCATTGTAATTCTAACAAGTTATAATGGGAGAATCCATGCTGGGAGAGCATGGCAAGGATGTAGGCCTTTGGTGCCGAACCTTGTAAATCCTTGTGTCCTGTGCCTTTTCATTACTGCATTATCCGGGAAAGGTTGAGAGACATAAGAAGAGTGGATCGAGGCCTTAACAAGCCATACAGGTTTAATTGATTAAGAATCAATTAGTAAAAAGGTTTAAAGGATCACTGATTCACCCCCTCCCCCTCTCAGTGATTCACACTGATCTGGGCACTTCAGTTGGTATCAGAGGGAGGTTCCCTCTAAAAGATCCAAGGGAGTCTTTATGAAGTGCAGATTTGAGGAAATGAGTGACCAGCCTCAAATGGAGATATATTCCAAGACTCAGAAAAATAGAAAGAAGAAACAGGCCAAGAAGATGAAGAAAGCCTGTCCTAGCTGTGATGAAGTTGGAACAATGAATGATCTTCAAAATGCACTCAAATATCTTCAGAAGACTGTCCCCAAGGAAGTGGCAATGTGTATTACTACTGGCATCCTTGATCTTCAAGAAGAAAAATTATAGCTAGAAGAATAAGCCAATGCAATGGAAGATCAATTGGAAAAAAGGGTTGGCATAACCAACACTCTCAGAAATCTGGTGAAGGCTAAAGATGAAACAGTTTCTCTTTGCAATGAAAGATATGAAGACACTGCTGATGAATTGCAAAGAAGCCTTTCTGAGAAATAATTCTTTATTATATTAGTCAAAGATGTTTTCCATGCACTGGAAAAATTGCACAGAGTGTCAATGAATGTCAGAGATGCTCAATTCAAAGACAAATTCAAAATGGTGAAGGAGCTGGACAATTCATTGCTTGAAATAAAAAGGGTGCATGAAGACCAGATAAAGCAGCTGGAAGAGAAATGGGAAGGAAGGCTAAGAACTATTGAGGATGAGAAGAACTCCCTCAATATGAAATGCATAGAACTGGAGGTGATATTGAAAAATCTGCAATCACCCAAAGCTGAAGCCTCCCAGTCAGCTGAAAGGAGAAATGTTGCTACTCAAGTATGCTTTGAGCAGGATGATTCTAAGAGAAAGACATCCTCTAATAAAAGTGCAACATCTTCTAGAAAGAAGGTACCATCCATAACATCTTGTACTCATGCTTCTAAAAGTGTTTCTACTAAAAGTGCAGGATGGAAGAATGAATCCAAACAAGTATGGATGAAGAAAATGAAGAAGCAGAGCCCTCCTGAAATAACACAGCAGCTCCAGAAAAGTACCCTAAAATTAGAAGGACTGAAGAAGTCAAGATTTGTGGGTCAATGTTGGTGTTGTAATATGTATGGGCACTGTGCAAAGGATTGTTGGTACAATCCACTAAATGTCAAAGCACAAAGGAAGCCCATGCCAAGGGGGAGCAAGCCAGAAGAAAAGAAGCAGTATCCACAGGTCCAGAGACATCTGTTTACTGCAAATAGATTTGGATTACTTGACAACATCTGGGATGATTGCAAAAGTGGTCAAAAAGATACATGTCAATCTCCAACTGTATCCAGAGCTAAAAAGAAGAGAAGATCACTGAACCTGGCTAAACTGGAAACCTTGGGAAGCAAGCAAAAGAAAGTAGAAAATGCTCCCAAGAAGTGCTTGAGAAATGAAGAGAAGTCCTTTGAGTCTGAGTTCAAGAAGGGTGATGCATCCAGAAGGACCACCAAGAAGTGCTTATACTGTGGAAATAATGGCCATACCATGGATCTTTGTAAACAAGCCATGAAATTTAATAGAAGCAAACTGCACTCAAACAGACAATCAATCCAGAAGAAGCAGAAGGGATTGGTTGAAAATAAGTTGCCTAAGAAAGGTGTCTTAACAGTATCAAAAGAACCATGTGGGATTTCCAAAACTGAGGCCTCACTTCCAAATGACTTGTTAGTCATATGGCCAAATCAGTTGCAACTTTCCAGAGAACTGCAAAGAGCTGAAGATGAAGCACTGGTAATTGCTAAGGAAAAAAGGAAACAAAATATTTCATATGAAGATGTATTGAGATCCACACCAGCACCAACATCATTGAAGATCAAATGTGCAAGTGTGAAGTATGGTGAAAATGGGACATCTCGGTTGAGAGAATCTTCTCAACCTTGTTGTTCACATTGATGAACCAAGGAGGTTCCATCTTATTCCCTAATCACTTGTATTTACATGTGCTAACATTGCAGGGAATTGAAGATCATGATCATTCTCATATGGAGAGTGGTTTGGACAGAATGGAGTGCACCCCTTGAGGGGGAGCCAATCTGAAGAAGATGGGATTCTTATATTAATACCATCTTGAGAAAAGTGAAGGTATTCCAATCATACTTTCATCCCTTGTTTCTTAATTGAGTTCATCTTGTCAATTAAGGGGGAGTATGGATTGAAGACAAATGGATGAAAGGGGGAGCTTTATCATTGCACTGAACTTTCTAATGAGTTTTGTGAAGTATGTGCAGGATTTAGCAATTCATTGTTATATCTGAAAAATTTTCAAACCCCTAAGCATGATCTCACATGTGTAGAGAATTATGGACAGCTTTGAATTCCTTGGTCATATCACTCTTGTTTTCTACACCGGGTTAGCCCAAGTAGACTTAGATCTTATTTACTAAAGGTTTTTTGCTAAAGAGAACATGTGACATCATCCCTCTCTTAGTGCTTTTCAAGAAGATTCTATTCGAAGGGAGGAAGATATATTTTTGAAAGTGAACCACACCACACCTTTGCATTTGATTGCCAATAAGGGGGAGAAATATTGGGCACACATATTGACCCATTCATATGTGCTGAAGTTGTGATATTGACAACAAATACAAAGGGGGAGATTGAAGTGCACTGTGTTGCATTTGTTGTCAATGAGGTATGTTGTTGTCAAGGAATGAATGGATGGATGTCAAGGAGTTTCAATATGTGAATGACAAAGGATGTGATGGTGTTGGTGATGAATGGAGAATGGCCATGGTACTAAGATGCATGTCACTTAGGAGATTCACTACGTGACATAGGAGATGTGGTTGAAACATTCTCTATGAACATCAGACGATTGTTGAGTTGTTCTTAAAGTTCCAAGAACTTGTATCAACTGGATACAATGTCACAACAATGTTTGAAGACCATGCATTGTACTGACAATGCATGAGGAGATGAAGAGAGCCATCCACAACTTCTAAGTGGATGAAGTGAGCTGAAGAAGACCATGTACTAATTCTTAGTGCATGACAATGTGAATGTGATCCAACTTGACCTCTAATTGGATCATTGAAGAATATTGAAGATTTAATTGATTCGGGAGTTCGGTTGAAGATGAAGAACCTTCGAGAATTCCACCTCCTAAGTCTAGATTATATGTTAAGGAGGATTGGTGAATTCTAATGAAGAAGATAGAGAATATGTGTTAGAAGAGAAGAAATATAGAAGGAATGGCTTAGAGGCAGAAGTGGAATTTGGCATTTCAACTTGGGTTACTTTGTTTTTATACAAAGTCCCTAAGTCTCTCTCTAGCAAAAAAGAAGCCACCAAGGGCCAGCCTTAAGGGTTCAACCCCAAGGCACATGTGGGACTCGAGGTCGCCACACCCAAGGGGGATCCCATGGGGCCAGCCCGAGAGGCCGCGGCCGTGTGTAAGCCGGGGCCACTCAGGGGATCAGGCCTGCGCAGCAGGGGCGCGAGGAGCGCGCCCGTGACATGCATAGTGGGCGCCAGTGGCGCGCCCGCAGGGAGCAGAGTGGGCGCAGAGCGCGCCCGCAGGGAGAACACGGTGTGGGGCGGCACCGTGGAGGGGGAAGTTCAATTACTGAGAGGCGGGCAGCGCCAGGGTGATAAACCGCGGCAAAACCGTGCCCCGTTTCGATGTGGGACGCGGAAAAATCACCGGGAGCGAATCCTGGCCGCACGATTGATCACGCGCCAGATCCGAGCCGCACATATGATCCGCGGCAAGATGATCTGATCCAGGCCATCCGAGATCAATTGAATCGCCGATCCAACGGCTGCGAGACCGCCTTCAACCCCGAGCTCGTCTAAAGTCTCCTGTGAGCTGCCGACGAACCAGGCGCTCTCCGAGCATCGTTCTTGAGCTGCCGGCCACCATTTCCGAAGCCGAAGGCTCCATTGAGTTCGTCTGGACCTACTGAACACGATCATGCCTAAAAATGACCATGCATGCAATGTTTGGAAGAATTCGAACAAGGCCGAGGCAAAACGAAGTTGCCGAGGCTTCGGTGTGTTCGTGATTTGCATGGATTGAAAGAAAAGAGGCCGTGCATGCGTTCTAAGTCACATGCACGTGAGAACGAAGAAAAATAAAAATGAGCCCGCGTGAAACAGAAAGAAATCAAAATTTGGAAAGATTTTAAAGAACCGAAAACTTCGGGAATTTAAAGATATCACACGCGGATGATATAAGGCAGCCTCGCCTATAAAATGAGCTCCCGAGCATCATAGCTGCTTGCTGATGTTTTTGTTGAAGATCTGTTGATCCGTGAGAGCCCTCTGCCTCGCGAAGAAGAAGCCCCGCGCAAGTTTACTTGTGCGGCTGGAGTCCCTTGCGCGCAACACCTCTGCGCGACAAGAAGAAGGGGACCCTGCGCGCTAATCCTTTGTGCGGCAGGAAGACCTCGTGGCCGCAACACCTTGCGAGCCTGAGGCTTGTTCCCTCTCTGCCCACACCCTTGTGCAGCAGGAGGAAGACCCCGCGGGTGTTGCACTTGCGCGCCCCGCGGTAGGAGGAACTTGCGCGCCCGACCAGCCTTGGATCCAAGTGACCCTTGCGCACCTCTGTTTGAAGACACTCGGGTTGTGTGTGCAAATACAAGAAGAAGGTAGTGGGTGTGCACCAAAGAAGACCCGAGGCCTTAGTGCATTTTTGTGTGCATTCTTGAAGAGTGAAGACCACCACACTTTGTGTGTGTGTGCATTTGAAAGGAAGGCTGAGGCATAGCTTGGGGGTGTGCAAAAAGAGTGGAGGCCAAATATAAACTCATTGTGTGTGTGCAAATCAAAGAACAAGTTGTGTGTGCAAAAAAACAAAGTGGACGAACCTAGTGTGTGCACTAAGTGGAGTGAACACACTTAGAAGAAAAGAAGGGGACTCACACTAATGTATAACACACTTTTAAGTGTGTAATCAAATTGAATAAAGTGTGTGAAGTTTGAGAAGGTGTGTGTGCTTAATAAGAATACACCCTTTGTGGGTTTATCACACCAAGACAAGAAAGAGGGGAGTGAATGCATGCATGTATGCACGTGCACACGTGAACAGAGTCAAATCAGTGGTGTGCAATTGAGTTGTCCAAGACAGAAGATCTTGAAGTATTGAGAAGGCCATGGAGTTAGTGCATGAGGAAGCAGAGTTGCCATGCACTCAGTGCATGAAGTTGTTTTGAAGTGAGACTGGACCAGACTGAAGTTAAAGATATCAGTTGTCTGAGTATTCAGTAGTTGAAGAGAGAAGCCAGGTCATCCTTAGAAGAAGAAGATAAAGCCTGAGCAAGACGAGAAGACCTGATCAACTCAAGTGATCAGAGGTACAGAGCAAGGACAACAGTCTTTATCCCAGACTGCTGAAGATACTTGAAGAAGCTTAAAGTGAAGAAGAGCTACTCGTGTGACTCGAGGAGCCAGGAGAAGACCCTGTGGGACTCAGGGAGAAGAAGTCTTCAGTGGGATTCTGGAGCAGGCCAGTGGGACTCTGGTAACACTGTGTGAAGCAGTATAAAGGCCCTCCTGTGGGACTCAGGAGAGATACGGTGGGAAGCTGTATCGACCATTGTAATTCTAACAAGTTATAATGGGAGAATCCATGCTGGGAGAGCATGGCAAGGATGTAGGCCTTTGGTGCCGAACCTTGTAAATACTTGTGTCCTGTGCCTTTTCATTACTGCATTATCCGGGAAAGGTTGAGAGACATAAGAAGAGTGGATCGAGGCCTTAACAAGCCATAGAGGTTTAATTGATTAAGAATCAATTAGTAAAAAGTTTTAAAGGATCACTGATTCACCCCCTCCCCCTCTCAGTGATTCACACTGATCTGGGCATTTCACTAGTCCTTAAGTGTTCCATGCATACATAATGATATTCCACGTCAAAATCCATACATGTATATTTCATATGATCTAAAAGTGATGGATTTTTTGGTTGTTTTAAATAATTGAAAAGAACATGATAATTCATATATCTCACAACGTAAATGAAAAGAGTATTTGACCAGATTTATAGGGACTTTTCAATGAAACCTTAACTCTTTTTTTGAACACCAAATAAGAACAATGAGTCTGAGAATATCTTTCTATGAAAAAAATGATTCTTCCAAAACCCTTATGGAAGCTATGATATTTGATGAATATAAAAAATATAAAATTAATATGTGAAGATAATATTATGAGAGAAAATTGATACTCAATTGTTTTTGTTGACCAATATTTTATTCCATATACTTAGCACTCAAATTGGTTTTCCACAAGGCCATAAGTGTGTTCCCAATCCCTATGGTATGTCAACTAGTTTCAAGGAATGATAGGAATACCATAAAGAAATTTTTATCCTAAATTAGTGATAAAAATAGAACCTTAACATAGAAGAAACCAAAGAAAATAAACTTTCCAAATAGGTAATAACCAACCACATTGATCCAACCCTTTTTATTAATATGAGAAACATACATAACTAAAAATATACAAGACTGAATAATTGATATTAGAACTAACAAAAAATAAAGCAACCAAAAACCAATTCTATATGAAAATGACACTTTCTTCATATAACCTCCAATTGCCCACCACCTCCAAACTCTCCCCATATTGGCCTAATGGAGTGAAAAATGAATCCAGATAAAAACATAGAACATGAAGGATATATGTGTCTGATAAAAAACCCATTGGTTCACCATAAGCTGCTGATACTATGAAATTTATTTCATAATGAAATTCATAAATTCTAGTTTTAATATAATATAGAGTGATGTATTTTTAAATATATTTTTTGAAAACCCCAAAAAAAATCCCTAATAAGTTTTTAAAACATTCCATTGGGTATTCTTAATTAGAAAATATGTTTTTAAAATATTTCCACTATCCCATGTGCATTTCAAAACAATACATCCATTAACATTTCTTAAAAAAGTTCATTTTTTTATCAATATGAAAATAGGAACTCTATAATCATTTTTAACCAGATGAATCGTTATTTAGAAAAAATAGATATTTTTATATCCACTTAAAAACCCCACAGAAGAGTCTTTAAATTCAAAATAGGATTTTTAAAACATTACTGAAAATTTATTTTCTGAAATAAATGTCCCAACGCACCTGGGTCAAACACAACAATATAGCCACTATATATGAATAGCCACATAAAATCAAGACAGATATGAATGCAAAATAATATAAGAATGGGGAATTCATACAACCAAGAACCAGATTAAAACCCCTATATAAATAAAAAATCAAGAAATCAAAAGTTTCATGGGATCTGCACCAGATCCCTAATGTGATATGCATCTAACCAATTATTAGTTCACCACACTTGAACCCCTACTAGTTTATGTGGAAATCCAAACCATAATTTAACAAACTATCCTGCACAATAATCATTGCAATGACAACCCCTCTTATCCCTAGTGATGAGAATGACTGGAGGGGATCTTGTGGAATGTGATGAAACTAGTTCAATGGGATTATATCTCCTACATAATACCTAAGTTCTCATGAATAATAAAAACATGAGGTGAAAGAACATGAAATCCATGATTAACACAAAAGTCAAAATCAATGACTAGCCCTCACACCCATCACATTCATAATGAATATCCCCACATATATCCCATGATAAAATGGAATAAAAAAACAAATTCACACACAAGGGGGAGAAAAAATAAAACCCAAGGATAAAAATTCCACACAAGGGGTAAAAATCAAGGTGAAACTAAGGGGATTTCATTCCCATAAACCATTTAAAACTAAAGTTCCAACCAATCCTTTTTCATGATACATGTTTTGGAATTCCAATCCCATTTCACATTTCATAAAAACAATACCTTAGTAATTTCATATAAAATGATGTAAATCTCACACCGAATTTAAAAACACATTAATGACAACCATAAAACATGTTATTACCACTTTCAAATTCAAATGAAAGCCAATGGAAGCCCATTTACATCAAAAAAAATTAAACAACTAGTAAGGTATTTCCAAAAGGTTTAAACAACACAAAAAAATGAAAAATAACATTTTAAATACATAAAATAACCCCTTTTAAATAATTTGGTGTCTAAAAACTCACATTAACAAGGAACACTATTTCAAACATAGTTTTCACCCATTAAAACCAAAATAATATAAATATCCAATTTAGACTATTAAAACCAATTCAAAAATCCTCGTAAACATTTCAAAAAATCATATCACGTGAAAAAATTCAATTTGAAACATGAAAACATGAAATTTATATAAAAAACCTTTATTACGAGTTCAAAACCCCATCAAACTGCTTTAAATCATCACAAGGATATCACATATATTCATACTTTCATAAAAAATGAATATTTAAATAACATGCATAATTTTAATTTACAAGTTAATCAATTTCCCAAAAACACTTACATGGAAGTAGCATAAACTAATTTGAAATGTTTCTCCTACAATAGTGATCACACATATGGGGATGAACACAACATATAATAACCCTAGACATAAATAACACTAACATTAAATCCACTCAGAACACTAAAATCATCCAAAAAAGTTGTTGGGTTTATGGGGGAAATAAAATACCATAAAAAAGAGATTAGGGGCGGAAAAGTAGAGAAAGAAGGGAATATTTACTTTAAAACCTCTTGGAAATAACTAAAGGAGGGAGAACAATTAAGTGGGGAGGAGGTTGGAGATCTCCTTGGGATCAAATGTTTGGACAATCTAAATGGTAGATTTAAATGGGTATTTTAGATAATTCCCAAAATTTTAACACCTGGAAAAGGCACTTTTTTTAGGCATGAATTTATAAACCATGTACCAACCATGCACTAAACACTACCAAGGATAATAGAACTCACATGATCTAAAAAACCATTCATAGGATACTACCAATTCCAAAACAATAGCATGGTTTCCAGAGAGATCTTCATGGGTTGTTGAAAAATAAAAAAAATTGAAAAGGATTTATCACCATAATAGGACACTCCACATAATACATACATAGCTACTCCTAACCCTGAGTGATAATAATGTTTCACCCAGAAAAACAAAAAAAACTAAAAATCATATCCCAAAAATTATCAGAACCCAGAATTTCCCAAGATAATATAAAATAGAAAAAATAAGTTCTACAATGTCCTATGGGTGTCAACATTTTCCCCCACCAAGACACTTTATATCATTAGAAAGTCCATGGTGAAAAAAATGATGATAGGAAATGAAGGATTTAATGAGTATCTGACCAAAAAACAACTCAACACAACCTAACCATGAAGCCAACAAAAAGTATCCTTATAACATTCAAACTAATCAACCACAAGTTATTCAAAAATATTCAAGACCAACAGAAACATAATCCTCAAATAAAAAGTCCTAAAAATAAAGGGAGAACTATAATAGTATCCCCACTATTTAAAATTCCCATAACATGGTTCCTTAAAAGGGAACTACTGAGTGATAAATCCTTGATAAGCTGATAAAACATTATAGAAACTCACTCTCAACTGGAATAAATTCCCAACCAAAGGAATGATGAAAAACCATAAGTATTCTCAATAAAATGCCATATGATCCCACCTTAGGTTATAACACACCATGATAAACTAGGGTCAAAATTGGTTCACCCTCACATGATGCATCTTATATGGTGTAATCCAAACACCAGATCATATAAAAACATTGCTAGTGGTACACTCTCCCTAGTTATCCAATAATGTAACTGAGTCCTTTCCCATATTAAAACAATAATAACCTAAAAATATAGACATAATAATAAATGAAACCCATTAATCTATATAAATGGTGACCTAAAAAACAAGTCATAACTAAATGAAACTCACAACCAACAACAACAAATTGAGAAAAAATTTCTCAACAACCTTAAAATCCCATAAAAAGGAAAATCTAAAAAAGTAACTATCTAAATGATTACAAACTAAAATAACCAAATCTTTAAAATAAAAACTCAGATTATAACCAGGAAAAAGACTCCCCCAAACACAATAACCCATCCACATAGGTTTAAACCCAATACCTATTATGAAATTCCAACTTATAAAATGTTTCAAGATGACCCAAATGGACACAAAAGAGGAAAACTCTATGAGACTTAATATAGAAGGGATTAAAACTCCATGGAGCTCAACATTGGAATCACACGATGGATCATTTATTACCATGATAATACCCTTTATTTTTTATCTAGATCATCCTAATTATTCTACTCAATCATTGGGTTTCCCTTTTCCCATCATATGAATCTAAGGAATCATAATCTATAGATCTCTCTCTAATTTTACAACCATTAGAAATACCAGTATATAAACTTCATCCTGAAAAACACCCAAAATATATCTTCATGAATTTGAGAAGTCCCCATATACACTAACCAAACATGGATAAAACTAATTATAATGATCTTGAAAACTCTTAATCATGAATCTTCTAGTGTTCTGAGAGAATTGAGGATCACCTAAATCTCTTAAAATAACCCTACCACTTCCACATACCCTTTACCACAAACAAAATGAGGTGAATATTGATTAAAGAAGTCCAAAATGGGGTCTAAGCATATGGAGGGTTCCACATCCACTCCTCCCCTTGAAGTCTAGTTAGATACATGAATATAAGATCCCTTATTAAAAATTTTGGGAGGAATACAATAAAAAATATAAGTCACAGACAACATTAATTAATGCCTTAAAACATAAACCAAATGATTCTACTATAACCTTGGAATCAATCAAGAAACACATCATTCACACCAAGAAAAAAAATTCTATTGAGATCACATTCTTTCACCACAGAATTTTAAAAATATCTTCATCTAAGGTGTGTTATTAAAAACCAAGAGATCCAATAAAGGATCATGAAAACTCATTTTACTTTTAAAAATACCTTCTAAACATGTTTAAAAAATCATATTTTTGAAAACAATTTCTTTTAAGGAAACTCAGGGTTGAAATTTTGAGATAGAAAATTTTATCTTTAAACAGTATCAAAAAATAAATGTGAAAAAAACCACTTTATAAAACATTTCATGGTAACCAAGGGATTAAAGTATTCCGAAAAATTCTTAAGATCATGTTTTGAAAATAAACATTTAAAAATTTCAATTCATTTTTTCCAAAACAATAAATGAAAATCAAGTTCACTAAGAGAACTATTTTTTAAAGAATGGTTTATATGAAACATATAAAAAAGGAAATAAAAACACTTCTTAATCCACCTCCAACAAGTGAGAATCACTTTAGGAGAAGTATGGAATTGATAGGAGTAAAATAATCTGATCGGGGTAAGAAACAACAATGAATTCAATTTTTCCTAATGGGTTTATAAACATTGTTCTAAAAATACAACATGCATTGTGAAGGAGGAAGCTCAACTTCCTATGAACCACATGTTTTCCCAAGATATGAGAGCTAAGTTTTTACATAAATTTCTCAATAATTTTCACCTTAAATACAATGGATTATTCCAAATATCACTTTTATACTCAATATGGGATCAAAATATCATCTTTTAACATCAAAATAAATCATAAAAAACTAAAAAACTGAAATTAGTAATTAAAAACCCAAATTCTCTTGGTATGTTAATGAATGGGATGCATAAGAGCATGTTATACTCTTCTCTCCCTTATATGTGAACCTAAAACAAAAATAATCTCCTTTTTACCAAGTCATCCTCAAATAACAATGTCTACTTAAGAATATTTATATCTTAAAAAAGAAAACATAAGTCTGTGAAACAATTTTTTAGTAAACAAATCTGGGATTCCATCTACCTAAAACATGAATCAGTTTTCCACAAGGCCTTAAGGGAGTTTTCAATCCCCATTGGTTAGAAACTAGTTCCTATGAATCATAGGAATCCATTTAGGAATGATTTCACCTGAATCGGTGATAAAAGGTAGTGTAAACATAACATATAAGAAACCATTGTGAATAAATATTCCAAATAGGTCATAAACTACAATAGATATCCAACCCTTTTTCATACTTTTCTGTGACATCGATAAAGATAAAGATACAACATAAAATAATAGATATAATCACTAAAAAAATAAACCATAAATAAACTCGATATGAGCCTGAAACCATATCCATGAAACATATATTTTCTCACCACAACCCTACTCACCACACATCAACCTCATGGAATGAAAATTTAATCTAGCTAAAAGCACAGATCTTAAATGATATAGGCTTGAGCTAAAAATCCTATTATGTCCTTAAAACCAATTGAGACTATTCAATATTTTTCATAAGGAAAATCATAAATTCTAGTGCGAAAAAAATATATAATTTAGCATTTTCAAATATAACTCAGGAAAAACTAAAACAATTCCATAACAACTTATTAAAGTGTTTTAAATAGTATTATAAAACTAAAAACAAGTTTTCAAAATATTTACACTTGCTTGATCCATTTCAAAACCAAACACACATTAAAATTTCTCAAAACAAATCATTTATTTTATCTAAATAAAAATGTTCCCATTATAAACAATTTAGCTAGAAGAATTATTTTTTAAACTAAATCACCCATTTTTAAATCCACTATTAAATCACACACAAGAGTCTTTAAATTCAAAATATGGGTTCTTAAAACATCATTTAAAACTCATTTTCCAAAAAAAATGACCAAACACGCATGGGTCCTATAACGACCCATACATTACATACATTGGTAATACTTCAAATTTGAAGCATACTTATTACAACATTTAACAAAACCACGAAAGGACCATATAGGTATAGTGTCTCTAGAAACTATGAAACATAAACAACTGGTTCATAAAGCATCTACACTATCTCCCATTTATTTCATCATATCTATAGTCCCTTTTGGAATATCTTACTTAATAACCTTCTTCCTGACCTGGGGAAAGAAAACATACAAAAGGGTGAGCTCAAATGCTCAGTAATGGTAAACAAAAGAAATATAAATCACATAATATACATAAGCACATAACTTTTGGAAATCTTAACCTGCAAAAGAGATCATAATTTCCTTACATGGGATAAATCATAGTAGTGAAATGAAATCCCAATAATCATAACTTAAAACATGAAACTTTGTGGAATACACACATAATCATAGAGAATCATTTCTTATTAGTCAAGACTCATTGCCAAGACTATCTTAGTGGACAAAGTCCATTTTTGAACCAAGTTACCCTCGTTTCAGTCCTGCTTCACTGAACCGGTATAACCTACCGTTCCAGCCATGTCTATATCATGAGATATAAAATATTTACCCAATGCATTGGAGGGAGATATAGGTCCCACCCATCTCATAATGATACCATTCTTATGTGTGCCACAAAATCATAAATCATACATCATTGCATAACCCATATAATACAAATGGGAATCTTAAACATCATGACATCATAAAACAATTCATATAAGATAAATGAATTCATAAAAATAATTCCATCACAACATAATCAAATCAATGTAATAATATGGATAAAAACAGAACCCTTTTTTATCTTAGATGGAAAATAATTTTGATAAAACACTTGAACTCCATTCTTGAGGAAAATATCCTTTCTTCTTTAAAAACATTTTTCCTTTCTTAACATGTCATACAACTTTAAACTAAAAGAATTTGATTAAAAATAAACTTGAAACCTTGTAAATTAAGCTTCTTGGAAATAATGTTTTAAAAATCCATTCATGCTGTATAAGTTAAAAAAACATTCTTTTTGTACTTTTGTCGAAAAAGTCAAAATGTACCTCGTACGAAAAACGAAAAAAGATTCCTTTCATATATTTTACTAAAAACTCACCAAAGGGTAAAATAGGTTTTAAACAATTGTAGGTGGATGGAAATAACATTACATATTGAGGAAACATGTATATGGATGATAAAATACACCCCAGTAAATACTAAAGTATAAACAATCTCGGATAAAAATGAGATTGTGATATTTCCCTTACCTTAGGTCTGATATGCTTTGTACGTGTCCGAACCTATTGTATAATGATTTAAATAATGTTATTGACTTATTCCAGAATCATACTTATTTTTATGATATCATATATGGTCATTTTCTTAGCTTCTTAGTAGTAATATTTCATTGCTACTTGTTATTCGGGTGTTTATAACTTTTTGTTCTTATGCGTGTTTTGTAGAATAAATTCTTATTCTTCTCTTTAGGTTTTTGATACCTTATTTTCATAATGGTATTAGTTTAATATATATCATATTCATTCATTCAATTCATTTATATAATCATTATGAAATGAAGATCATGTAGAACGAGTCGCATCACATCGTGGAGACGGTATTCCGTACGTACGCACGAGTGATGATATCGTTCCTATGATCGTGGAATTGTATTGGAGTGTATGTATACTATTTCATAATCAATATCACTTTATAATAGTCATATATAGTCATTATTTACACCATTATACCCATCCAAGTAATGTGGTGGTGGAAAATAGATTACACCACGGCGTGGAGACGGTATTCCGTACGTACGCACGCGCGGTGATTTCTTTTTTCGTAGGATGGATAGATGGTGAAATAGGTTTGTTTCATACTTATACTAACATATTAGTATATGAGTGATACTGATTTTATTACTTCATAATGAAACAACTAAATAAGAATAAGTGGAAGAAGAAATAAAGATGAAAGAATCGGTAACGGATATTACCTCTTCTTTGAAGTGCTTCTTTGAGACCTTCTTTTAGGGCACTAAAATTGGTCTTTGAAGAAGACCAGGACCTCTAGTATGTATCTAGGGAAGTGGAGAGGAGAAACTTTCAGGGTTTGGCCAAGCTTTAAGGCTCAAACTGGTGTGAGGAAGAGGGGGAGGAGGTGTCCTTTTATAAGGGAGGAGAGGGGCACCTTTGGAATAACTAAAACTATTATTTTATTATAAAGTCAAGTTTGGTTTTAAATAGCTCCAAATTGATATATTTCGAACCTAAGGTGGGGATGGGTATAAATACTCTCATCCAATAGAATTTAGACAAGTTTAGCTTCCTATTTTAACCTTATCATTTAGATTTAACATTAAGTTAAATAAGTTTACTTTTACCGTGTCTTCTTGTGTTCTTATACTATAAGGCTAATAAACTTACTATAAGCAGCCAAAAGAACCCCAAGTTGTTTATTATTAATATATATAACCTTATCTAAGTCATATTTCCGAACCTTAGATTTTTAGGAATAAAATAACAATTACTAATATAATATTTGTTTTAAAAACTATTTTATGTCAATTTTGACACTATTTAGTAATTGATTTTTGTGAAAATCATAACAGAATTATTAGTTCAAACCAAGTTAAATAAATCAATACTAACATGTCATATTAACCTATAAAATTATTTGAATTCATAAAAAGTCTCAAATTACATTTATTTTGGTGTTTATAACATTAATTATGTCAATATTTCATTAATAAGATAATTACTACATCATCTTTGTGTCATAAATAAAATAATTTATTTAATGTCTAAAAATTACAAATAAAATACCATTATGTAGGAAATATTTTTATATTTCTAAGTAATATTTATAGTCGAATTTATCTTATGTATAACCCCATATTAAAAATTATTTACTTATTAAACATTGATTTTAACTATTTTAACCCTTCTTTAAATAAATAAATAATAAATGTCCTAATCTAATCCAAGTTGGCCTAAATGGTCATATTTTATTCCTAAGTTTGTTTTTGGTCGAACTACACTTGTACAATAGAATTAAGACATGTGTTAGGTAATAATAATATTATCTTTTCCCTTAATTACCCTATTTACTTTTAACCGTGGTAAAAAAGTAAAAAGTTACTATTCACCAAAAAATTATTTTCATCTCATTGAACCACATTTTACTTACTGATATCAACCGTGTCTCTTAGATTTTTGAAATTCCACTCACAGAAGCGGTAAAATTAAGTTTTATGAAAAATTCAGTTTTTTAACTACCACTTAGTGGTTTCACTATTCATCAAAAATTGAAAGTTTTCAGAAAAATTCCAAAATTTTACCCTAGGCTAATTTAGATATTTTGAATCCAAAAATGAAGTCCATTTTGAAAAATAAAATTTATAAAATTTCAAAAAGTGGTTATTACTATTCATAACGGCTAGTTTTAATAACATTTTAATAACATATCGTTGTTTAGTGAAACTCGGTATTGCATACGACGCAAGCTATCGAGGAAGGTCGCGATTTCATGTAAAGCAAGCCAAGCAAGTGTTGTGTAGAAAAAGATTCCTTTGATGATTTATATAACATAAAAGTCTCGTGTGTTACAGGTCAAACACAATAATGTAGGCACAATATATAAACATGAATATAAAAAACACAAGAAAGTGTTGGATTCCACAACAAATAAGTTCGGGTAAGGGATACAATAATGTTTTTGATAAGAATAACCTTTATTAATAAATAATAAAGAAAGAAAATGTGACATGGTATCTAACAAATTTCACTATCATGAGATGAATCTATCCATTTAAGAGTTTACCACTCAAAAACTAGCTATCAATTTATATTGATGTCTAAACCACAATCCATCCAACTAGAGCATATAAAAATCATTACAATAACACCCCATCCTAGACCTAGTTCTTAGTAATATTGGATGTTCACTTGTAGTTTTTTAAAAAAATAGATTAATAGGATTAGATATACCACTCATTACATGGGTTCCCATGATCAATAAGGAAATTTGGAGAAAGAACATACAATCAGAGATTAAAATGTATGGAAGAAGTAATAACTAACATACACACCAAGACCCTCACAATAGATTTCACCGCATATATCTCAAGTACCCATTCAATATAAAAACAAATTCCCCCAAAATGGGAGTAATAATATAACCAAGTGATAAACAACCCACATAAGGGGTAAACAAGTCAAGTGGTTAATCAATTGGTTCTCTTTCACATCATACATTTAAAATCAAGGTAAAAACGGAATCATTATCATAAAACCTAGCTCATAATTCCATGTCCTGTTCAAATTTTATAAAACAAAACTTTATAAATTTCTTAAAAAAATATTGAAACAACATAAAACATTTCAAAACTCTTCAAATACACACTTAACACAAGGCCAAAGGTCAAAAATTTCCCTTAAAATACATTTAATAACTATCAAGGAATTTCAATAAGTAATGAACCACACATATAATTCAAATTAACAATTTAAATACCAAAAATAAACCCATTTAAATAATTTTTAGGCCAACGCCTCACTTTAAAATGGAACTATTTTTAAAACATAGTTTTTATCATTGAAAACAAACTGGGTAAAAATCCAACATGCACCACTAAAACCATTTTATCATGCTTCATCGTCATTTTACAAAATATTATTACATGAAATGTTATATTTCAAACATGAAAACATATAATTTTTAAATGAAATAATTTTGAAAATATTAAAACATAACAAAATAGTGTTTAATAATCTTAAGGATATCACATTTCTTCATACTTTCATAAAAAATTAATTTAAGAGGCAAAAGTATACATTGAATTAAAAAATGAAACAATTACAAAGAAATTGCTACTTGGAAGAAGAAACAACCCATCCAAAAAATTTCTAATTCAATAAAATGAACATAAATGTGGATAAATATGGTATCTAAATATCCTTGACCTCAAAAAACCAAATAATAATCCTCCTGGAAGAGTTAAATCATCCAAAATATTTCATGGGTTTATGGGGGAATCCAAAACCACAAGAAAATAGAGAGGGAAGGGAATAAAAGAGAAATATAGGAATATTTTATTATAAATCTATTTGAAATTAAAAAAGGATGAAAAATAATCAATAGTGGAGAAGGTTGGAGCTCTTAATTGGATCACAAGTGTTGGCCTATTCAAATTGGGGAGAAGTGGGATGCAAACCCCTTTTAATTAAAAGAGGGTATTTTGGAAAATTAGAAAATTTTAATTCTTGGTAAAGCCACATGGTTTTTCTTCCTGTTTATTCAAACTATGTTACAACAATTATCAAGCCACTACTTAGGCTGATATCACTCATATAGTTTTCTTACATAGTCTGAAAACCCATGCATTAACTATGCACTAGCTACTATCAAGGTTAAAAAGCAGTTGCACGATTTATGTGGTGATTGGAATAGTATACCAATCCTTATGGAATCCATTTAAAATATATTTTCGCCATGAAATAACCCTAAGAATAAGCACTACACAATTACTCCAAAATATGAAGGATAACCATTCTTTACACACAAAAAAACCATTAAAAACGAAAAAAACAATCTAGAAAATTATTGAACCCCATTACAACCAAAGATAATATAAAATAGAGAAAAATAATCTCTAGAGTGACATTTGGGTATCATAGAGGTGTTGATGATTACGTTCTTAGTTAAGTGACATATATTATTGTGAAATTATGGGGGAGAATATCAATATCTTGAAGTCTGAGAGAAGGAAAAAATATTTCATTTTCACTATTCTCTTAGAGGACCAATTTATACTTTAGAGAAAAATTCATGACTTATTATTACTATTACATATATTGGGTTTAATTTCCCTAAATGGGCAATATTTTTTCATTATAATGATATATTAAATGTTTTTTCATTGGATAAAAATCACCATACATTGTGGGGGTTGTTCTTATAAGGGTGAAAAACTCATTAATGAACTTTTTTATGATTTATTTATTCTACATATTGGTTGGTTGATTAGATAGCTACTGAATAAGAATAAGGGATTAAATGCTTTGAAAAATAATTAAAATTTCACATGTAACTAAGTCACAACCCCTCTCAATTCCTTACTTACATGTTCAGACAATTTTCAATAGTGTCATAGTAAGTATGGTTGGGTTTCATTGGAACCCAGTTAGTGAATTATTACCTATCATAGATGTGTTATTATTGTTTAATTAGTTTTATCTAGAGCATACACACTCATATATTTATTTTAATTATTCTGATTACATTTTTATAGTTTCATACTGATATTATTCATCATTCCATACTCAATAAATATAGTGTGTGTGTGTATATTTTATTGTCAAGGATCTAGCAATGGAAAAGGTCCCTATATCGAGCTACTTCGTAGGTGGAGAACGTTGGGAATAAAGTAAATTTCGTAAACCACTCTTGAAAATTTAATTATTGTGCTTTAATATTATATTATATTTCATATGTTATGATATTCCACTTTTAAGGATTCTCTTGAATATTTTTGGACAAAAAACTTGTATTTGATTTTGTTATAACATGGGATGTTGGTTTCAAATTCAACTTATTGTTACATTATCATATTGACATTCTTATTAATTATTCTAAATTATATTATTTTTTATCGATACTTTTTAATGATATTAATGGATTTTTACCCCTATGTTATGACTCAATCCAACACTAGTAGTCATAATCTTTTTGTATAGAAAGTGGTGTGCATGAGGCCATGTGTGTCTCTGGCTCGAACTTGATGATCTAGGTTAGGGCATTATAAATTCTTTAAAAAAATATCTCAAAAAAAATATTTTACAGGAAATATTTAAGTTACTACCAAGGATTATAACATTTAGTGGCTATATAATAATAGACCGTAACCTAAAATGGAGGCGTGAGTTCGAAGTTCTCATTGGAGTTTTTTCTATTTTTTCAATAAGGGTGTAAGTTAGAAATTCAATTATTTTAAATTTGGAAATGGAATGAGTATACCCTCAAATAACATAATGGTTTTTCTTATACATGTAAGTCAAATGAAAGAAGATTCATCTACTTAAATATCAGGATCAACAAATTTAAGTATAAACCCCTCACATTAGAAGATTGTATAGAAGTTCCTCAAGTCAAAGAAAAGTGTTAAGTGGGAGAAGTGTTGAGTACAACATATTATGAGGGAATAGAATAGAATACTTCCAGACTATGTGTTATATATGTCTTAATATTTGGATAAAATTTATAATACATGTTAAAATTCATATGGGATGCTAGCTTGAGTTATGGATAATCAATACCTATGTAACTGATATTTAAAAATACTAAAACTAGTGAGACATTCCACATGTATGATGATTTGAGAATCCATTAATGTATATGGAATGTTAAGGAATTAAGATATATTTACATACTATAATTGTAGAATTCACAAGTTGTAATGGACCATTGATATATCCTAAAGTAACATTGAATTATTTTAATAATTACTAGAATTATTTGATGTCATTCTGAGGAGATAAAGAGATTATAAGTAGGCCTATAGTTTTTTTTAGAATCCCTAAATTTATATTTATATTTATAGAATTCAAAAGGAAATATGGAAAAAGAAAAAATGACCCACATAAGGGATTTCACTACTGGAGATTCACATAAGAGAATTATTAATCAATGTCATCATGTAAAGGGATTATCAATTGTGTCATTATGTATAAGGATCCATATAGGTATGGAGCAGGAAATAAGGGTCTTGTGACTATGTATGCAGATCTATATATGGTTATTCATACTAGAGCCCCATGTGGGGAGATTTAGTATAAGGAGTTGATCCTTATTCAAACAATATTTTATTTTATTTTTAAAAGAACTCATTTGATTTAATTATTAATTATGTTTTCATGTTTTTAGGTTTTTATAATTAGTTCATAACTCTTTTATAACAAACTTTTTCATTATAAAGTGTTCACCTCCACTTAGTGTCAGTTTTTATCCTAATTTCAATCTTTTATATTAAATCAAGTATTTTTTCAATAAAAATATTCATGATTTTAAAATTGATATCATCATTATTCCTACTCATCATTAATGCCTGAGAAAAATATTATTTAATGTGGTAAAAGAAAACAGCTTAGTAAGAGACATGAAAAATAAAAAGTAAAACTTGTTAGTCAATTTCATAACCACGAGAATATATACGGGAGTTTTCCTTCAACATGATAATCAATTAGCTCAAATAAATGTTTACATAAACCTGGAACCATATTTACTATCCAAATATTTTTATAAAAAACTTTATATGAACATATAAATGAAAAATAATAATAATTAGGTGTTCATATAATACATTATAACATATTGATTGTATTCATAGAAACTTAATTTTTTACCCTTAAAGGTAATAATCCTTTCTTAAAACAAAATATCAATATCTTAACTTATGAAGTCCAAATATTTCCATGAAAATATATTTATAAGAATATAAAAGTCACATAGGTGTATTGGGACATCATATTCATATAACCCTTATAATAAACCATGAAAATTGAATGACCTTCTCGGTTATTTGTAACATAATTTACTAAAGAGCATAATCATTACCCAATTAATTAGAGAGATATATTAGGCTCACATATCCTTATAAATAACAAAAAAAGACCTTATAATAAATTAAACACATAAAATATATCATTTATATTATCAAACTCATAAAATATTAAATTTTATACAAATGAAGAAGAACTTTTAGGAATTATTTAAAAATAAGGATAAAAATCCCCTTTCATTGAAAATGCAAAAAAAAATCAAAAAGAATGGGACATGGGATGCTATTTTGAAAACCCATTAAAAATTAAAGTGAAATATTATCAAATAATAATTTTCAAGTCATTGGGGGAACTCTATACATGTTGTATACATTAAAAAATTATTTATTCCACGCTTTTGGGAAAATGTCAAAATTATCCCTTTGGAAAATATTTACAAAATTTCTTTTAAAAATTTTATAAAGAATGTAAAAAATGGTTAAAATTATTTTTAACATAAATTTTAATATATTAGTAACCTACTTTATAAATTTTAAATAACATGGTTATGGTTGAAAAATAGAAGAAAATATTTTAAAAAGTTAAAATATTGTTTTAAAGAAAAACCCCTAAGACTTGATAACTTTTGAACCAATGAATAATTGAAGGAAATAAATATTAATAGATTTATAAATAATTTATTTTTTATATAATAATGATTAAATAAATCCTTATGTTAGTCTATACACCACAAAAATAAAACATGTTTTGAAAATAGATTTTGTCTCAAATAAAGGGAACTTAGTCTTGAAAGTGCTTACCTAGAGTCCAACTTGTCGCATACATTCCTTATCTTCAAGAATTAAAAATATATGTTAATATTTTAATTTATTAAGAAAAATATAAAATTTAATCATATTATATTATAAATTTTATATCTCTTATTACCATTCTATACTTAATCACTTAATTGATTAAGTTTACTTTATATATTTTGAAGAATAATTGTTCATAAGTCCAAAATTGATTTGATAGACTGACTATGGTCAAATAAATCAATATTAATCTATTTTAAAAATATTAATAATTTTTTAGTTACCATATTTATAAATTAATTATAATTTTATAACTAACCATATATGGTGGTTATGAAAAATGAATTATGTTACAACATGGAGACGGTAGTCCGTAAATATGCATGAGTAACGTTCCCATTTTTTAACGATATTGAGTGATAGAAGGTAAGTATAATTTTATCATTACATAATGATATTTATATCATAATTATAAAGTTATTTATTTAAATACACGTATATATATCAGTCATGTCATGCGGTAATGAAAAAGAAAATACATCGGTTCGTGAGGCGGTATTCTGCATGTACACATGAGCTACATTTTTCCATTTAATGGTAAATAAAGAATTATAATATTTATATACCATTAATTAACTAAATTAATATCCTATATATCATATTATTTCATTTTTATCCATCATTATGACCAACCATTAGAGTCGTTGTTGAAAAATGAAATATATCATCTCAGGAGGCAGTAGTCCACAGGTATGCACGTGTGATGATTTTTATTTTTTGTTGGAATGTTAAGTAAATGAAAATTGTTATAAAATTAACGCAATGAAACTAAAATATATGTTATATAATTATTATATTATATTAAAAAATTTAAGATATGTTTGAAAGTGGTAAAAGAAGGGAAAAACACCCAATTAATAATTATACCACTTCTTCATAAAACCCCCTTTGGATTATATGTAAATTCTTCTTAGGATGGTATTATTACTAAAATTTGACTTATAAGATGTGGTTAGGTAATTTAATGAGGTATTTTTCTATGGATTTTACAATATAATAGTATCTTTAATTGTGTATAGAAGATGATAGGGGTGTCCTTTTATAAATGAGGGAGATGACACACTTGGAATTTATAGAAAGATTAAATTATATTAATGTATTACTCATGTAAAATAGATTGAAAATATAATTTTTTTAATAATAGATAATATTGTGTCTAAATATGAAAATAAAATATAATTTATAATTGTTTTTAGATCATGTTAATCCTAATATTTTAGTTTCAATCCCTTTAACCAATTTTAACACTTACAATGGTAGCTGGTTTTTCTACAGAAGATATTATTCATAATGAACAAAAATGAATGTGGCCTCTTTAAAAAATTTATAAATGATGACTAAAAATATATATTCTACTTTATCAAATTAAATTTCTATAATTTCTAGAAACTACATAAAACATATACCTGAAAATGTGATGAAAATCATTTTTATGTATAAAAGTATTCTTAAGTATAGAAATGTTTTTATACACAATAAAAAATAAGATTGATCCTAGTGACATTAAATGAATTATTTATAATAAAAAACAATATAAAATTTAAAACAAATCAAAAATATATTGTTAGTTTATAAAAACATGAAATAAAAAGGCAGATGTCTTAAAAAATCAGAATTTTCTAATATTCACCGAAAAAAACTTTTTTAGAAGATTCCCAAAAAAAGTAAATCAAAGAAAATTTTAACTGTATGATATAAAAAAATTTAATTTTATAAAACTAAAATTATAAATTTTGGAAATGAAAAATTTTAATATAAATGTATAATGCATGAAACTAAATTTAATTAAAATCAAGATTTTTTATTTTTGTTTGAGAAATTACCTATTATTATTATAATAAATATATATCTATGAAATATAATTCATAAATATTGATAATGAATGAAATTTATTTTCAATAAAAATTAACCAGGTAGTCACATTATTCCACCCTTTTAGAAACTACATCTTTGTAATTGTATTTATTACTTAAATAACTGGGCATATTTTTCTTTTATATTATTTTCAGATTCCCATGTTTATTCTTCAATCATATTAATTTTTCAAAAAAAAATTAACCGGGAAAATTACCTTCTTCCACAACACCATCTCTCTACGATAAATAATATAAATAGGCTATTCTTCATAAGAAATTTTCTCTTCTGACAAAACTAACTCATAACTCAAAACATGATATCCATCCAAAAAATAAATCCTTAGCAATAAAATATGATAGACATCATATAACATAGATAAACTCGAAGATAAATCCACTTGATAATTAATTGATCAAATATTATCTACAATTTAATATGGTATAATTAATCATGGACTTAAGTTTCCATTCTTACCAAAATTTATATAACCTTTCCATGGAGATACTTAAAGAAAAACATGATTCCTAATCAGAAATGAAAGATCATTACTCCAGTTTTTCATATAATGCTTATTCCTAAACTAAGTTACCCTCACATGTTGTTGAATAACCTTTAATATATCAACTATATCTTCTACTAATTATTTTAAAAAAACCATATTTCACCAACTTATTCCCATCAATCTGGATTTTGACACCACATTCTATATATTTCCCCAAAAGTTTCCATCTATATAATAGAATGAAAATTATTGTTAAATTAAAATTCAATGAGTGAATGATTTTAATCCCAATTACCCTTGTAATCCGATGAACAATTTCAAATCATATCCTCGAAATTCCGAATATTTCAGTTTGACTATATATAAAATTGGGGATGAAAATCTGTATTGAAACTCCATTTAGTTTTGAATCATTTTGAAATTATTTTCCAAAAATTAGAGGTAAATATAGGATCATGATCACATATAATAAAAAGATGTACTCCATGAAATCTGATTATATATTTATCATAAATTTAATAAAGTTAATCTAAGGAAATATTATCTTGATTATTAATGGTCTAATTGCCCACTGGGCCCTCGGGCTATGTAATGGGTCTCCCTCTACCCAGTTAAAGATGTCTTAAAATATATATATATATATATATATTATCTTTATTAGGATTAAAATTCACATATCTAGTCAAATGATTACCAATAACCCATATCACATTATTACCACTTGGTATATTTGGTAATCCAACAAGAAAATCAATGGATATATTCTCCCTTTTACATTTTATCACTTGAAAAAGGAAAAATCATCTCCTTCTATAATTATATTTCTACTTTAACCTATTTACGAGTTAAACACTTAATGGTAATGTTAGAAATATAAATTTTCATTACATCCCACCATAAATGTTTCTAAAGGTCATTACATATCACAGCAATACCAATATAAAATGAAAAGATAGGGATATGATATTCTCTAAATAATAATTTCATTAACTAGGAATCAAAAGGACCACATAATATTTTTCTAAATCTCAAAAAACCTTTTTTCCAATGATAAAATCAGGAAACATACCTTTATTGACCATTTTACCTTTTCCTGTACAACACAATCCACCTTCCATGCTTTCTTAATTAAGTCTGACTATAATGATTTTACTGATACCTAAAACAAAATAAAAGAAGATTCTTCATCCAAAATTTCTATACCAACATTATTTAAAGAATTAACCAAATGGATATATTCATTTCATAAAATAGTTAATAATATATTTCCTTTCTGACTTAAAGCGTCAGTTATACTTTTTTCCTTTCCTGGATGGTAATGAATCATAATTTACAAATCCTTAATCAGTTACATCCATATTCTATGAATTGTGCTTAACTATTTTTGATTAAATATTAAATTAATGATTTTATGATAAGTATATATTTCATATTTTAGTCTATATAAATAACGTCTATAGATTTTAAAAATACAACACTACAACCACAAGATCATGTTCATGTTTAGAATAATTTAGCTAATGACATTTCAATTATCATGAATCCTAAGAAATTACCTAATAATTATACATGAAAACCCAATTCCTATCGAAGAAGAAGAATTTGAGACAGAAAACACACCATATCTAGATGGTAGGGCCAAAACTAGAGCATTCACTAATTTTATTTTCATTTCCTGGGAACCATTATCTCATTATTTCCTCAAGATTAATTTAAATCGATTTCTATTTAACTTAGTTAGATATATAGATATATGATAATTTTTTTCAATAAATCGTCAGTTTTTACCCACTAATCCAAGAAAACTACAAATCTATATGACAAGTGTAGGTATTGGATATTTTTAAACCACTTTTTTTAGCTCAATCAGTTATCATTTCAACTTTATTTACAATATGTATAGGGAAAGAACTATGTTTCTACCAAAATTTACATTTACAAAAAAAATTATATAATTTATTTTACAGTAATGTTTTCAACACAACCTATAAATGTTTTTCATTATCACAATAACTTTTACAATATATCAGGATCTCATCAATATGAACACTAAAAAAATTATCAAAAAACACATGGAAAACATTATTTATAAAATCCTTCAATAATTATGGATAATTTGTATCCCAAAAACAATAACCACAAACTCATAAACCCCATACTTAGTCATAAATGTTATCTTTCGAATTCCATGATACATTTCCATCAGGTAAAGATTAACAGTCTAGATATCAATGTTCAAAAAACAATAATCATTCTAGAGATGATTAAACAGGTCATCTATAAGAGGAAACTGATACTTATTCTTAAAATCTATGGAATTAAATGCTATATAATAAATAAAAATACTCCTGGAACTATAATTATTTTAAAAAAACAAAATAGGAACACCCCGTGTTGAAAATCTAGGATGAATGAGTTATATATCAAGAATATCTTGTAATTACTTTTTTCAATAGTAAAAAAATAATATTTTGATTAGGTATAATACTAGGAAATTCATTAGAAAATACATTTATATATTCATTTTACATATGAACAAAACAAATATTAATAGTTTATATCTTCTCAACGTTATTTGAATGATAAATTTCATTTAAATCATTAATAATTATCATATCTTCTTAATATGTTATCAATGGTTTGAATTTATTCTTGTATAAAAATTAAAACTTATTCCATGAAACAAATTATTTATCCATATAATCAATTTTATCATGATAAACATAAATCCAATCTATACCCATAATAACATTAGAATATACAAGGGTAAAGGAAATATTATTTATAGTTAAACCATTTCCATAGAACAATAGTATAAATATTCTTATAATTTCTTATTTCCTTAATAAAACCCTAGGTGTTTTTATTTAATGTAATTTCTTCATTTTTTTATGTTAAATTTCCAATTTACTAAAAAAAATTGTAAAAAATGAAAAAATATGTAGACCCAAAATCAAAAAAGAAATTGGCATGATATGAATAAAGAAGTAATGTACCTAAAAACATATCTTTGTATGGTCCAACATATACCAATGTAGTTTTAAATATTTTTACATGCCTTTTTAATTTTTATATTCATGACTTACATAATATAATCCTATCTTTAGAAAAGTAAAATTATATTGACCCATTTAATTTCAAATAAATTATCTTAACATAACCTTTTCATTATTTTTTAAATAATTCCTATGATCATTTTATTTGAATTAATTATCCATATGTCCAAACATAACACATTCCAAACACTTATTAGATTATATAAGACATTATTCAATGTTATTTTCAACACACTTTTCACAAGATTGAAACTTCATTTTTTTTCCATCATATTTCTTCCAATTATTCATCCCCATTGAAATCCATACAAACCAATTTTTCTTTTTATCTTCCTAAAACAAAATCATTTAAAAACTCAATTTATACCTTCTCATCACCTCGAAAAAGTTTCTTATAACTTATAAATTCATAAGAAACTAATTATCATTGATATATTAACTTTAATATAGAGTAAACCAAATTAATTTTACTATTAGGATCCTAAATAAAATTTGATGTGTACATTCCTAATGAAGTTATGTTTTCTTTATACAGAGCCATGGAATATTCTTCATTCTTCCTCAATACCAAGAATTACTTTTCCATCTTATGTTTAATAGACTTGGGAAAATATTTCTCAAGGAAAATATTATTAAGTTCATACCACTCTGAGGAATCAATCTCATCTCTTTTCTTGATATTTCTTACCATAGATCCCCACTAATTGCCTGCAACTTAAAAATGAAATATAAATAGAATTAACATTTTTAGGATTGTAAAAAATCATGATTTTAAATATCTTTTCCAAAACATTAATTTAACCCTCAGCAACCACAAGTTCAAAAGATCCACTAAATATTGTAGGGAGTTCATTAATGAAATTCTCTACTATTAACGTGTTCATATATGGTGAATAATGTTTTTCAATAACATGGATGCGACCACCATTAATTTTATGCAACAAATGATCCATCATATTAACAAACTACTCAATTACACTTCCAACCAATCTCGGTTTCTGATTTGGAAGGATATTTTCCTCTTAGTTCCCTATTATTTTAACTTCCCTACTTACTCTATAGAAAAACATTATAAAAAATTATAGATTAGATAAATAAACATGGAAATATTAAAATTTAATATAATTATAACCATAAATAAAAATATATTAAGGATAGAAAACATACATTATCATACCCTCTAAAGTTATCTAATCTCATATAGGATACTATCTATAAAAACACAATCCTTATTCAAACCATTATTTTATTTTTAAATAAGAATTATTTTATTTCATTCATGGTGGTATTTTCATGATTATAATATTAGAGAACTATATCATAAATATAATATAACAAACCCCTTTAATACAAAGTGGGAATATCCACTCGTTGTCCATATTTTTAACAATACAAAACTTTTAAAAAGTAGCATATTTTCTTTTCATAAGAAAACATTATGATTTTCAACATGATTTTATCATTTTTCCAATCCACACACAAACCGTATGAAAAAGAAATAAAAATTTAGTATGACTACAAAATCTCAATAAGATACATAAAAAACAAGAAAATAAACATGTTATTCCATTTCAAATTCATGATATCATATAAGAGAATTTTTCTTTTACTATAATAAAATGTGAGCACAAATAATAGTTTAATTACACATGAAATAAACATTACATCCCAAATTTGTTTCATAATACACATTATAAGAAATCATAAATGAAAAATCATAATCATAAGTCCTTATAAAATATGACAATCCTTGAAAAAAATTAAATAAAAACCTATCTTTTTACCCCCAATGGGAATGATCATTCCTTCAAAAAAAAGAATATTATATTACCTTATAAAAATAAAACTATTTACATTAAAATTCACATTTAAGTGTATACAACTCAGGTATGTTACTTGGGACATCATATTAATAAAAACCATACAAGATCCTTTAAAATATAACAACCTCCTCAATTAATTCCAACATAATTCTCCATAGAAAAAACTCATTACCCAATGCATTGTAGATCTATATTGGGAAAACATATCATCAAAAAAATTATAGGGCTATAACATACATTAAACATATAAAATATTTAATTTAAATCATCAAAATCATAAAATATTCTATTTTACACATATGAAAAATCTCTTTTTGGATTTGCGTAAAAAAACAACATAATTCATATTTCTTTGATTTGTTTTTTAATAAATTCTTAGAAGAACTAGAAAATTGGATATTCATTTTAGAAACCATTAAAAATTTAATTATAATATTCTCAAATAATAACTATCATTATGTAAGAAAAATCTAATCGTTCTACATACAGTAAAACTGATTCCTTTAACACTTATGTAAAAATGTAAAAAATAACATGTTTTTAAAAAATTTAAAAGTATTATTTCAAACCTTTCATAAAGAATATAAAAAATGGTTTAAAATTTCATAGAAAATATATTTTAGTATATCAGTAACATACTCCAAACATTTTAATAAACATGTATATGTTTGAAAAATCAAAGAAAACTTTAAATCATTTAAAATAAGTCTTTAAAAAGTCACTTAATGTTTAATAACTTTCTAACCAATGATTAATTTAATTAAATAAAATTTAATATATCTTTAAAAATTATATTTTTAATACAATAATTATAAAATAAATCCATAATCTTGTTTTTAATCAACAAAAAAGGCATTATGTGGTGAAAATATATTTAGTCTTAAAGAATGGGAATTGAGGCTAGAAGTCCTTTAACATGAGTCTGACTTATCACGTATGTCCATTTTATACCTAAATAATAATGTTAAATTAATTATTTACATAATTAATAATATAATTCAAAATCATTAAATTTTATCATTCTTCCATTTATCTTATTACCATTTTATACTTAATCAAATAATTTTTTAATTTTACTTTTAACATTTTTAGGATGTTTGGTTCATAAGTACAAAATGACTATAGTAGGTTGATAATGGTCAAGTGGATCATGATTATAAATTTTCTATAATCATAATAATCTTATAATTATCATTTTCATACATTGATTTTATTTTTATAACCAACCGTGTAGGTGGTTATGGAGAATAAATTATGTTACAACATAGAGATGGTAGTTTGTATGTATGCATGAGTAATGTTTCCATAATTCAATAAATATTAGATAAATAAGGTAAGTGAAATATTATATATATATAATTGTTTTTAAATTATATTTATAATATTATTTATTTAAAAAACATATATATACTAGTCATGTTTGGAGGAAATGAAAAATAAAATGGATTAGTTCACGAGGAGATGGTATGAAAATACATACGAGCGATCTTTTTATTTTTAGGTGAATGGTATACAAAGAATTAGAATATTTATTTACCATTATATAATGAAATTTTTATCATATATATCATTTTATTTCATTTTTATCCATCATTATGACTAACCATAATATTTAGTGATAAAAAAGGAAATACATCATCTCACAAGGTCAATGTCTATGCGTTCGCATGGAGAATTTTTTATATTCAAATAGAAGGTTATGTAGTTAAAAAAGTGTTATTTCATAAACATAATAACATTGAATTATATATTATATGAAAATTTTATTATATGAAAATATTTAAGATAGGATTGAAGGTGGGAAAATAATCAATATAAAGAAAACACTTGGTAAAAAACTATACCTATTTTTCAAACAACCTCCTTTGGTTTATGACTATAACCTTAATAGGATAGAATTATGATAAAACCAGGACATATATATTGTTTTGAGTTATTTTATGAATGAAATTTTTTATCTATTGTTTGATCTAGGTGTCTCTTGAAGTGTAGAGAAAAGAGGAGAGGTGTGTCCTTTTATAACTGAGGGAGTTGGCACACTTGAAAATTTTCAAAAGACTAAAATATATTTATGTCTTACTGAAGAAAAATGGATCCCAAATGGGTAATTTTAAAATAAGAGATATAATATTTTGTAAATATTAACATATAATATGACTTAGACAAGTTTTTCGGTCATTTTTACCCTTATCTTTTTATTTTTAACCCCTTTTAACCAATTTTAACTTTTACTATGGTAAATGACATTTTTACCAAATTTAATACTCATAATAACCAACAATTAAAGTTGAATAATTACAAAATTATTAAATTGTGATTAAATATATAGATTCCATCTTATAAAAATCAATTTTCTATAATTAGCAGAAAATAATTTGAAAATAAACCCGCAAAGCACAATGAAAAAAATTCTAAAAAAATTCTTTTTTATTTTTATATTTTTTATACTGAATTTATAATGACCCATACTTTACATACATTGTTAATACTTCAAAATTGAAGCACACTTATTACAACATATGAAAAAACCACAAAGGACCGTATAGGTATAGTGTCTTTAGAAACTAGGAAACATAAACAACTGGTTCATAAATCTTCTACAGTGTCTCCCATTTATTTCATCATATCTAGGGTCCCTTTTAGCATATTCTACTTAATATCCATCTTCCTGACCTGGGGAAAAGAGAACATAAAAGGGTGAGCTCAAATGCTCATCAAGGGAAAATAAATGAAATTAAAATCATATCATATCTTTTTGAAAATCATAACCTGCAAAAGAGATCATAATATCTTAACTTGCAACAAATCATAGAAGTGAAAATGAGATCCCCATAATCATAACATAAAACTTGAAACTTTGTGGAATGCACACATAATCATGGAAAATCATTTCTTGTTAGTCATGACTCATTGCCAAGACTATCTTAGTGGACAAAGTCCCTTTCTAAACCGAGTTCACTCCTCGTTTCAGTCCTGTATCACTGAACCGAAATAACCTTCCGTTCCAGCCATGTCTATCTCATGAGATATAAAATCTTTACCCAATGCATTGGAGGGAGATATAGGTCCCACCCATCTTATAATGAATCATTTCTTATGTGTGCCACATAATCATAAATCATACATCATCGCATAACCCATGTAATAAAAATGGGATTCTTAAACAACATGACATCATAAAACAATTCATATAAGATAAAGGAATTCATAAAAATATTTCCATAACAACATAATCAAATCCATGTAATAATAGGGATAAAAACAGAACCCTTTTATTATCTTAGATGGAAAATAATTTTGATAAAATACTTGAACTCCATTCTTGAGGAAAATATCCTTTCTACTTCAAAAACATTTTTCCTTTCATAACATGTCATACGACTTTAAAATAAAATAAGATGATTAAAAATAAACTTGAAAACTAGTAAAGAAAGCTTCTTGGAAATAATTTTTTAAAAATCCATTCATGTCGTATAAGTTAAAAAAAACATTCTTCGTACCTTTGTCGGAAAAGTCAAAAAGTACCTCGTATGAAAAAAAAACGACAAAAGATTCCTTTCATATTCATTACTAAAAACTCACCGAAGGGTAAAATTGGATTTAAACTATTTTAAGTGGATGGAAACAATATTACATATTGAGGGAACATGGATGTGGATGATAAAATACACCCCAGTAAATACTTACGAATAAACAATCTCGGATAGAAATGAGATTGTGGTATTTTCCCTTAACTTAGGGTCGATTTGCTTTGTACGTGTCTGAAACTCCTGTATAATGGTTTAAATAATGTTATTGACTTATTCCAGAATCATAGATATTGATATGATATCATATATGGTCATATTCTTAGCTTCTTGTTAGTAATATTTCATTCTTACTTGTTACTCGGGTCTTTATTGCCTTTTGTTCTTATGCGTGTTTTGCCGAATAAATTCTTATTCTTATTTTAAGGTTATAGATACGTTATATCCAGAATGGTATTAGTGTAACATATATCATATTTATTTATTCAATTCATTTATATAGTTACTATGTAATGATGATCATTTAGAAAGAGTCGCATCACATCGTGGAGACGGTATTCCGTACGTACGCATGAGTGATGATATCGTTCCTATGATCGTGGAATTGTATTGGAGAATATATATATTTTTTCAGTATCAATATTACTTTATAATAATCATAAATAGTTACTCATTACACCATTATACCCATCCTTGTAAGGTGGTGGTGGAAAATAGATTACACCACGGCGTGGAGACGGTATTCCGTACGTACGCACGCGCGGTGATTTCATTTTTCCGTAGGATGGATAGAAGGTGAATTAGGGTTGATTCATATTTATAATAACATATCAGTATGTAAGTAATACTGATGTTATTACTTTATCATGAAACAACTAAAGGAGAAGAAGTTGAATAAGAAAGAAATTGAAAAGATCGGTAACGGATTTTACCTCTTCTTTGGAACGCCTCTTTGAATCCTCCACTCAGGGAACTAAGATTGGTCTTTGAAGAAGACCAGGACCTCTAGGATTATTCTTGGGATGTGGAGAGGAGAAAATGGCAGGGGTTGGCCGAGCTTGAGTGCTCAAATTGGTGTAAGGAGGAGGGGGAGGAGGTGTCCTTTTATAAGGGAGGAGAGGGGCACCTTAGGAATATCTCAAAATATTATTTTATATTAAAGTCAAAATCGGTTTATAATGGTTCCAAAGGGTCTTATTTCTAAGATAAAGTGGGGATGGGTCGAAATCCTATCAACCAATAGGATTTAGACAAGTTTAGGTTTTTATTTTAACCTTATCAATTAGATTTAACTCTAAGTTAATTAATTTAACTTTTACCGTGTCTTTTTGTTTTCTTTCACTATATGGTTAATACACTTACTATAACATGCCAAACGAACCCCAAATTGTTTATTATTAATATATATATCCTTATCTAAGTCATTTGGCCTAACCTTAGATTTTTAGGAATAAAATAACAATTAATAATATAATATTTGATTTAAAAACTATTTTGTGTCAATTTTGACACTATTTGATATATGATTTTTGTGAAAGTCATAACAGAATTATATGTTCGAACCAAGTTGATTAAATCAACACTAATATATCATAGTAACCTATAAAAATTTTTTAATTCATAAAAAGTCTCAAATTACATTTATTTTGGTGTTTATAACATCAATTATGTCAATATTTCATAAATAAGATAATTACTGCATCATAATTGTGTCATAAATAAATTAAATTATTTAATTTCTAAAAATTATAAATAAAATACCATTATGTAGGAAATATTTTTAGCTTTCTAATGAATACTTATAGTCTAATTTATCTTATGTATAACCCCATATTAAAAATGAATTACTTATTAAACTTTGATTTTAACTATTTTAACCCTTCTTTAAATAAATTAATAATAAATGTCCTAATCTAACCCAAGTGGGCCTAAATGGTCATATTTTATTCATAAGGTTGTTTTTGGTCGAATTACACTTATCCAATAGAATTAGGACATGTGTTAGGGTAATAGTAATATCATATTTACCCTTAGTTACCCTATTTACTATTAACCGCGGTAAAAAAAAGTAAAAAGTTACTATTCACCAAAAAATTATTTTTATCTCATTGAACCACATTTTACTTACTGATATCAACCGTGTCTGTCGGATTTTCGAAATTCCATTCACATAAGCGGTAAAATTAAGTTTTATGCAAAATTCAGTTTTTAACCTACCACTTAGTGGTTTCACTATTCATCAAAAATTGAATGTTTTCAGAAAAATACCAAAATTTTACCCTAGGCTAATTTCGGTATTCCGAATCCAAAAATGAAGTCCATTTTAAAAAATAAAATTTATAAAATTTCAAAAAGTGGTTATTAATATTCATAACGGCTAGTTTTAATAATATTTTAATAGCATATCGTTGTTTAGTGAAACTCGGTATTGCGTACGACGCAAGCTATCGAGGAAGGTCGCGATTGCATTTAAAGTAAGCCAAGCTAGTATGTAGTGAAATATTCCTTTGATGATATATAAAAAAAAATATTACTCATAAAAATCTCAGGTGTTACATTCTACCCCCCTTAAAAAGAATTTTGCCCTCGAAATTCGTCACTTTGTAACAAACAGATGAGGATACTTCTCCCTCATCATATCCTCAAGCTCCCATGTAGCTTCTTCAAGTTGGTGGTTCCTCCATAAAACTTTCACCAATCGAGTGGTCTTGTTTTGTAGGACTTTTTTGCTACGATCCAGAATCTCTATCGGTTGTTCTTCATAAGAAAGATCTTGCTCCAGCGGTACAACTTTTGAGCTGAGTACATGTGAAGGATCAGGTATGTACATTCTCAGGAGAGATACATGGAACACATCGTGAACTTGAGAGAGATTCGGTGGAAGCGCCAATCGGTAAGCTACCTTCCCAACAAGATCCAGTATTTCGAAAGGACCGATATATCTAGGGCTCAACTTCCCCTTCTTTCCAAATCTCATAACCCCCTTCCAGGGAGATATTCGTAAGAACACTTTATCACCCACTTCAAACTCTAGGTCTTTTCTTCGGTTGTCGGCATAACTTTTCTGTCGACTCTGAGCTGATCTTATGTGTTGTTGAATAGATCTAACCTTTTCTGCCATTTCATCAACGAGATCAGGTCCTAACAGCTTTCTTTCCCCAACTTCATCCCAGAAAGTTGGAGTCCTGCATTTCTTTCCATAGAGATCTTCATAAGAAGCCATCTGAATACTGGAGTGAAAGCTATTATTATAAGAAAATTCCACCAAAGGTAGGTGTTTATCCCAACCTCCTTTGAAATCTATAGAGAAATCTCTCAACATATCTTCTAGGGTTTGAATTGTTCTCTCAGACTGACCGTCTATCTGGGGATGATAAGCAGTGCTGAAATTCAACTCTGTATCCAGAGTATGCTGAAGACTTCGCCAGAACTTCGAGGTAAATCTCGGATCCCGATCAGATATAATAGAAAGTAGTACTCCATGCAATCTTACCACTTCCTTTACATATATCCTGGCAAGCTGATCTAGAGAGAAATCCTCTCTAATAGAAATGAAGTGTGCAGACTTTGTAAGATGATCAACTATGACCCAAATAGCATTATTGCCTTTGGATGTTTTAGGAAGTCCTGTGACAAAGTCCATAGTGATGTTTTCCCATTTCCATTCGGGTATGGGTAATGGTTGTAACATCCCCTTAGACTTCTGTCTCTCAGCTTTAACTTGTTGACAAACCAATCATCGAGATACATATTCAGCAACATCTCTTTTCATGCCATCCCACCAGAAGTATAAGGCCCCAGCCTTAAACCTTACTTAATCTTGAGTTATTACATGATTACACATTGAGGATCTTTTCGGGTTTAGAGTTTTAGAGAATTAGATCATAAAACTTGCATTACATTCCACATATAAACAAAGTGGTTACATAAAGATAGTATTCTTCATTCCCATCAATGGAAACACATTTAAAATAAAAAATGGATTATTTCTTGACACATCCTTGACTCTATCATCTTATCATGTACCTTTCCCTTGACCTATGAAAAACATTTCAAAAACTTGGGATGAGCATAAAAACTCAGTATGGGTTATAAAAAAAACATGGAAAGGAAACATGAGTTCATATATACATAAGAATTAATTCATACTTTACCCATAAAACATAGGCACTTTAACATACCTCATAAAATCATGAATAAATCATATAAATCAAAAGACATAAAGGTAACTTGAGGCATTCATAAAATTCTTACATAGGGAGTGACCCTCTTGGTTACGTTTGGAATACCCATCACAGTATATTCCCTAAAATCTCTTCGGAGAAACCTTAACGTTTCACTCCTTCGCGTTACCCAATGCATTGGAGAGCTATAACGGGCTCACCCACCCTTAGTTTATCACGGAACCACCCGTCTTCATAATAATGCCCAAGAACCATAACATAATCATATCACATAAAACATGCATAAAGGAAACATAAAATTTCCACATTTCAATCACGAGATATCAATACAACACATTTATATAAAAACATTATGAAAACCATTTTCAATACTAAAATAAAAGAAAAGTAAAACATGGTATTTATTTTTCTTTTAAAAAGAAGGTATGGCTTGTAGAGGAAGCCGAAACTCAAATAACGGTTACGACGGCGGAGAAGTCGTTGCCGCCGCATACGTACGAAAAAAACATTCCCTTTTGTCGTTTAGTAAACGCTTCGTATAAAAAAGATTCCTTTTGAATAAACGTAAAAGTCAAAGGGGTTTATACACCGTATAAAAGAAAGTTGTGTATAAAACAAAATATGCCTCAATGAAAGGAGATTGAGACGAAGTCCCATACCTCGTATCCGACTTGACCCGGCCGTTCTTTAATCTCCTGAATAATAAACTTGAGTTAATCTCTACTTGATTATGAATCTTTTTCAAGTTCAATATTCCTTTTATACCATGTTATGAACATCTTGTAATCAGTTAAGTTAATAATGTTCATTTTGTCGGTATTTGGTTCTTAAGTCAAAAATAGACTTCTTACACTTACATGTTGTTAATTTGGTCAAAGGTTCATTATATCCAGAATGGTATTCATGATGTAGATATCATATATGTCATATATATCCAGTACATACATTCATTTATAATATTACATAATCATTTAGAGGTAAGAAATGAAATGCACCGTTCATGGAGACGGTAAGCCGTACGTACGCATGAATGCTACTTTCATTTCTATTTCGTATTTTATAGAATGGAATCATAATGATATATAGGTATATTATAATTCCAGTATAATATCATATATAATATCATAGTTCCATCCTTTATATGTCCCACATATGGTATTTAACGAATCAAATCACTTTGAGGGGGCGGTAGTCCGCACTTCCTAAAATGAAGATATCGTGTTTACCCATAATGGAAACCATAAAGGTATGCCCAAAATGAAAAAAACAGAAGCTTAAGGAAAACATAAACATATTATATATCATATATAAAAATAGTGACATCATAATGGCCACCTTTGAAGGTGTTAAATGAGTATTGAACAATCATCGTTTCGGGAGGCAGAATTTCGCCATCCACGGAAACCGTATGTTCTTTAACCATTTGATGTAATTGTGTGAGAGTGTAGCTCAAATAAATCTTATAACAAAATCCTATTATATTTAATATACTGTTTTTGTTACAAAAGAAGTAAATAAAAAGAGTTTAGGGGGTTGGAGAAGCAAAATAAAACAAATGAACATGAGAGAATGAATTACCTTTAAAAGTGTAACTCCTTTTGATTTGAGCCTAAAGGATTCCTTTTAAAGAATTCTGCCCAAAGGGAATCCTCTAAGATGAGTAGAGGGATGTGGAGAGAGTAAATGGGCAGGGGTTGGCCGAGCCAAAGGCTTGAGGAGTGTGTGAAATGAGGTAGAGGTGGGGGCTTTTTATAAGAGGAGAGGAGGGGCACTTTTGGAAAGTAAAGAAATATTACTTTATTTGAAAATGTGTTTCGGTTTCAAAAGGTCTCACATTGATATAATTCGTGGATAAGGTGATAATTTTCCGAAATCCACTCATACAATAAGTTTTGGACATGTGTAGTTCATATATTTTACATTATCTTTCCATTTTATTTAAATCGTCAAATAATGATGTCATCACTGCATCATTATTATGTCATAAATAATTTAATTTATTTAATGTCTAAAAATCATAAAAAAAACTACTATGATGTAGGAAATCTTTTTAGCTTTCCAATGACTATTTATAATCAAAAATAAGATCTTTATAAGCCCATGTAAAAATTGTTTTCGTAAAACATATTATGTTTGTGTCAATTTTACTTTAACATTTAATAAAAAGTTATTTATGTCCTTTCCAAACCAAAGTGTCTCCATGGGGTCCCCAAGTTTACCCATGGCTTTTCTTGGTCGGCCATGACACAACAAATAACGTTGGGACATGTGTCTAGGTCATTTCCTATTATTAAAATATTATTTATACCTTAAACTACCCTAATTACCACTAATCGCGATTAAGAACTTAATAAGTTACTATTCACCAAAAATTATTATAATCTCATTGAACCACATTTTACTTCTTAATGACAACCATGTATGTCGGATTTTCAAAATTCAATACACATTAGTGGTAAACTTTCATTTAACTGAAAAATCAGTTTGCTTGATTACCACTTAGTGGTTTCACTATTCATCAAAAATTGAAGTTTTTCAGAAAATTACCAAAAATTCACCCTAAGCTATATTTGATATTACGAATTCAAAAATGAAGTCCATTTTACAGAATTCAAATAATATAAGTCCCATTAATTAATTCAATAATTAATTCCCGCTGCCAGAGCAAATAGCGTGTTTTTACAAAATAATAAGTATCAAAAGATTGACACTAGTTTAAGTCAAATTTCAAAGTGAAATTGATTCCAATGACCACCATTGGATTAAATGGTAAAAATATATTCATATTACACATTAAGACCAATTCAAAAGATAATCTAATCATATAAATAAATTAGATTAAAAGCAGTTTTGATGTAAAATGCAGTATTTTTCACTATTCATTAAAAATGAACATTGTCAGAAAAATACCAAAAATTCACACAAAGTAAATTTTGATGTCCCAATAATAAAGAATAAGTTTATTTTGACAAACATAGTTTATAAAATTGTCAAAATATAGATTCAAAAAGGGTTTCCCATCATAAGGCACTAAAACAATCTTTTAAGAATATTAGTGTATTCCATGCATAAGATTGTATTTATTTTCATTTTAAGCCTCTATAACACTATCTTAATCATTAATAGACATAGATAAAAATATCTATTATTCATTACTTACTTGGGATGTTACATCCTTCCCCCTTTAGAAAATTGCGTCCCTGCAATTTATTTACTTATCGAATAAATGGGGGTACTTATCCCTCATTGCATTTTCAGATTCCCATGTTGCCTCTTCAATCATGTGGTTTTTCCACAAAACCTTTACCTGGTGAATCACTTTATTTCGTAACACTTGCTCCCTGTGGTCAAGAATCTGGACTGGTTGTTCCTCATAAAATAGGTTCTCTTCCAGCTGAACTACCTCTGGGCTCAAAACATGAGATGGATCTGGCATATACTTTCTCAACATCGAAACGTGAAAAACATTGTGTACCTGAGATAAACTCGGAGGTAAAGCCACTCGGTATGAAACTGATCCAACTCTCTCCAGAATTTCATATGGTCCAATGAACCTTGGACTCAACTTTCCTTTCTTACCAAATCTCATCACACTTTTCCAAGGAGAAACCTTGAGAAAAACATGATCACCTACCTCGAAAGATAGATCCTTCCTCCGGTTATCCGCATAACTCTTCTGCCTGCTCTGAGCTGTTCTCATGTGTTTCTGAATCAGCTGAACTTTTTCTGCCATCTCTTCTACCAATTCTGGTCCCATCAACTTCCTTTCACCCACTTCATCCCAGAAAGCTGGAGTTCGACACCGCTTCCCATATAATGCCTGAAATGGTGCCATCTGTATACTGGAATGAAAACTGTTATTATATGAAAACTCAACCAAAGAAAGATGTTGGTCCCAACTTCCCTGATAATCCATAGAACAAGCTTGTAGCATATCCTCCAATTTCTGAATTGTTCGTTCTGACTAGCCATATGATTGAGGATTAAAAGCTGTACTAAAATTTAATTCAGTACCCAACGACTTCTGAAGGCCTTTCCAAAAGTTAGAAGTAAACCTGGGATCATGATCCGATTCAATGGAGAGAGGAACTCCATGTAACCTGACTATCTCTTTAAGATACAAACAGGAAAGTTGATCAAGAGAGAAAGTATCTCGTATAGCAAGGAAATGAGAAGATTTGGTCAAGCGATCAACAATAACCCAGATTGCATTATTACCTCGAGATGTCTTCAGTAATCCAACAACAAAGTCCATGGATATATTCTCCCATTTCCACTCTGGCACTGGTAAAGGCTAAAGCATCCCTTTCGGTAACTGCCGCTCTTCTTTAACCTGTTGACATGTCAAACACTTCACAGTAAAATCAGCAATATCTCTTTTCATTCCATCCCACCAGTAATACTCCCGCAGATCTCTATACATCTTAGTACTGCCCTGATGAACTGAAAACGGAGAACTATGAGCTTCACATAACAGCTCTCTCTTCAACTGTGAATCAAAAGGAACACACAATCTCTTCCCAAATCTCAAAACACAATCACTATCAATGTTGAATTCAGGCAACTTACCTTTCTGAACCAGCTCTACCTTTTTCTGCAACTCACTGTCTTGCTTCTATGCTTGCTTGATTATATCTGATAGAGATGATCTCACTGATACCTGAAACAAAACAGAAGGACTTCCTGCACCAACAACTTCTATGCCAAAGTTCATCAAATCCATAACCAAAGGATCACGTTCCAAACGCAACATTGTTAATGAAGCATTACTTTTTCGACTCAAATCATCAGCCACTTTATTTTCTTTTCCCGGATGGTAATGAATTGTACAATCATAATCCTTGATTAATTCTAGCCATCTCCTCTGTCTCATGTTTAACTCTTTCTGAGTGAATATATACTTTAAACTTTTGTGATCGGTATATATTTCACACTTTACTCCATACAAATGATGCCTCCAAATTTTTAAAGCAAAAACAACAGCAGCTAATTCCAAATCATGTGTAGGGTAATTTACCTCATGAGTTTTCAACTGTCGTGAAGCATAAGCAATTACCTGATCATTCTTCATTAGGATGCAACCAAGTCCTTTCAATGAAGCATCACTGTATATAACAAACTCACCATTCCTTTAAGGTAGTTCCAAAACTGGATCATTCACCAATCTTCTTTTCAATTCCTGAAAACAATCATCACATTCTTTTGTCCAGATAAACTTAACACCCTTTCGAGTTAGCTTAGTCATTGGACTAGATAACCATGAAAAATTTCTAACAAACCTTCGGTAATAGCCCGCCAAACCAAGGAAGCTACGAATCTCGGTTACATTTGTGGGTCTTGGCCATTCTTCCACAACTTTTGTTTTTGCAGGATCAACAGTTATTCCATCTTTAGAAACAATGTGACCAAGGAAAGAAATTTGTTGCAACCAAAACTCACACTTGCTAAATTTCCCATACAGTTTCTTTTCTTTTAAGGTCTGCAATATAACCCTTAAATGTTTTTCATTCTCCTCTTTACTTTTAGAAAACACCAAAATATCATCAATGAAAACCACCACAAACTTATCCAAGAACTCATGGAAAATTATATTCATTAAGTCCATGAATATAGCAGGTGCATTGGTTAGCCCAAAAGGCATTACTACAAATTCATAATGGCCATATCTCGTACGGAACGCGGTCTTCGGAATATCTGCATCCTTTACCTTCAGCTGATGGTACCCCGATCTCAGGTCAATCTTTGAAAAAAACTGAGCTCCCTGGAGCTGATCAAACAAATCATCGATATGAGGCAAAGGATATTTGTTCTTAACAGTGATATTATTCAAGGCTCTATAATCAATGCAAAGTCTCATAGAACCATCTTTCTTTTTAACAAATAAAACAGGAGCACCCCATGGTGGTGTGCTAGGTCTAATGAAACTTTTCTCTAATAAATCTTGCAATTGCTCCTTCAACTCTAAAAGTTCAATTTGTTCCATTCGATAAGGGGGTTTTGAAATTGGCCTAGCATCAGGAACTAAGTCAACAGTAAACTCAACTTCCCGATCTGGTATTATTCCAGGCAACTCATCAGGAAAAACATCAGGATACTCATTTACCACTGGCACATCATTAATCTGAATAGTTCCTTTATTTTCAACGACGTGTGCAAGGTAACATTCATTTCCATCTTTTACAAGTTTCTCGGCCTCTTGATATGTTATCAAAAGTAAGGGTTCATTCTTGTAAACAAACTGAAAGTCTTTCTGAAAAGAAACTTCTTTAGCTCTATAGTCAATCTTAGCATGGTAAATAGAGAGCCAATCCATACCTAGGATAACATCAAACTCTACTAGAGGTAGAACAATAAGTTTTTCAAGTAGGTTCTTTCCACAGATAAGGATAGGAAGATTCTTATAAATTCTTTTTGCCTCGACAATTCCCCCAGGTGTTTTTACCCAAAGTTCAGGAGTCATTTCTTGAGATGGTATTCCCATTTTACTAGAAAATGTTTCAGAGATGAAAGAATGTGTAGACCCCGAATCAAACAACACACTGGCATAATCTGAAAAAACAAACAAAGTACCTGATACAACTTCATTTGATGTCCCGACATCTGCTGAAGTAGTTGCAAAGGATTTCACCACCCCTTTCTGCTTGTAGTCTAATTGCTTCCCATCACTCAAGCTCCTTGTCGGACACTCGTTTGCATAGTGACCCATCTCATTGCACTTATAACATTTCACTAACTGTAAATCAAATTTGTTCTTACCTTCACCTTGATTCTTTTCAGTGCAATCACAAGCCTTATGTCCCATCTTACCACATCGGTAGCACTTCCCAGAATTCCGAAGACATTCCCCAGCATGCCTTTTGCCACATTTATCACAAACTGGAAACTTAGTTCTCTTACCATCAGAATTTTTTGAAGAATTCTTACCTTTCTCCTGCCACCTCGGCCTCTTCTTCTACTGGTTGTTATAGAAAACTTGGTCATCGGCAAACTCCATTTCAACCTTCTCAGCACATCGAACAAGCTTTTCATAACTTTTAAACTCACGAGAAGCTAATGCCCTTCGGTATTTTGGCTTTAATCCTGAGTAAAAACGACTGATTTTACTATCAAGGTCCCGGATAAAATTTGGAGCATACCTTGCCAATCGATTGAACCTTTCTTCATAGGCAGCCACTGAGTCTTCCTCTTGCCTCAATTCCAAGAATTTCTTTTCCATCCTAAGTCGAACAGCCTTAGGAAAATCCTTCTCAAGAAACATACCTTTGAATTCATCCCAGTCAAGTGCATCAATCTCATCGGCATCCCTGATATTTTTAACCATAGACCACCACTGATCTGCTTCACCCTCCAAACGGTAAATAGCAAGACTAACCTTTTGATTGTCTGAACACCCCATGACATCAAAAATCTTTTCAAGTACTTTAATCCACCCTTCAGCTAGCACAGGGTCAGATGATCCTCTGAATGATGGTGGATGTTGCCTCATGAAATGTTCCACCACTGACATGTTCCTCTGCGGTTGGTCTGGCTGATCTCGTGCATGGATACCACCACCATTTATCGCTTGAGTCAACTGCGCCATTACTGCAACAAACTGTTCAGTTCCAATTCCAACCATCTCAGGATGCTGATTCGGAAGGTTATTTCCTTCTGTATGCCTTCCTAGCACTGCTTCCCTGTTTCCTCTGCAGAAAACCATTATGAACAAACATGTCTTAGATGAAGCAACATGGTAATCTTTAAATACTATATCATTTCAAAAAAAAATATATTTTTCGATAATCATTTAATAGAATTCTAACTCCTAAAGTTATCTAAACCGACCTTTGATACCAACTATAAGGCCCCATCCTTAAACCTTACTTAATCTTGAGTTATTACAAGATTACACATTGAGGATCTTTTCAGGTTTAGAGTTTTAGAGAATTAGATCATAAAACTTGCATTACATTCCACATATAAACAAAGTGGTTACATAAAGATAGTATTATTCATTCCCATCAATGGAAACACATTTAAATTAAAACATGGATTATTTCTTGACACATCCTTGATTCTATCATCTTATCATGTACCTTTCCCTTGACCTGTGAAAAACATTTCAAAAACTTGGGATGAGCATAAAAACTCAGTATGGGTTATAAAAAAAACATGGAAAGGAAACATGAGTTCATATATACATAAGAATGAATTCATACTTTACCCATAAAACATAGGCACTTTAACATACCTCATAAAATCATGAATAAATCATATAAATCATAAGACATAAAGGTAACTTGAGGCATTCATAACATTCTTACATAGGGAGTAACCCTCTTGGTTACGTTTGGAATACCCATCACAGTATATTCCCGAAAATCTCTTCAGAGAAACCTTAACGTTTCACTCCTTCACGTTACCCAATGCATTGGAGAGCTATAATGGGCTCACCCGCCCTTAGTTTATCACGGAACCACCCGTCTTCATAATAATGCCCAAGAACCATAACATAATCATATCACATAAAAAATGCATAAAGGAAACATAAAATTTACACATTTCAATCACTAGATATCAATACAACACATTGATATAAAAACATTATGAAAACCATTTTCAATACTAAAATAAAATAAAAGTAAAACATGGTATTTATTTTTCTTTTAAAAATAAGGTATGGCTTGTAGAGGAAGCCGAAACTCAAATAACGGTTACGACGACGGAGAAGTTGTTGCCGCCGCATACGTACGACAAAAACATTCCCTTTTGTCGTTTAGTAAACGCTTCGTATAAAAAAGATTCCTTTTGAATAAACGTAAAAGTCAAAGGGGTTTATACACCGTATAAAAGAAATTTGTGTATAAAACAAAATATGCCTCAATGAAAGGAGATTGAGACGAAGTCCCATACCTCGTATCCGACTTGACCCGACTGTTCTTTAATATCCTGAATAATAAACTTGAGTTAATCTCTACTTGATTATGAATCTTTTTCAAGTTCATTATTCCTTTTATACCATGTTATGAACATCTTGTAATCAGTTAAGTTAATAATGTTCATTTTTCGGTATTTGGTTCTTAAGTCAAAAATAGACTTCTTACACTTACATGTTGTTAATTTGGTCAAAGGTTCATTATATCCAGAATGGTATTCATGACGTAGATATCATATATTTCATATATATCCAGTACATACATGCATTTATAATATTACATAATCATTTAGAGGTAAGAAATGAAATGCACCGTTCATGGAGACGGTAATCCGTACGTACACATGAACGCTACTTTCATTTCTATTTCATATTTTATAGAATGGAATCATAATGATATAAAGGTATATTAAAATTCCAGTATAATATCATATATAATATCATAGTTCCATCCTTTATATGTCCCACATATGGTATTTAACGAATCAAATCACTTTGAGGGGGCGGTAGTCCGCACTTCCTAAAATGAAGATATCGTGTTTACCCATAATGGAAACCATAAAGGTATGCCCAAAATGAAAAAAACAGAAGATTAAGGAAAACATAAACATATTATATATCATATATAAAAATAGTGAAATCATAATGGCCACCTTTGAAGGTGTTAAATGAGTATTGAACAATCATCGTTTCGGGAGGCAGAATTTTGCCATCCACGGAAACCGTATGTTCTTTAACCATTTGATGTAATTGTGTGAGAGTGTAGCTCAAATAAATCTTATAAAAACATCCTAGTATATTGAATATACTTGTTTTGTTACAAAAGAAGTAAATAATAAGAGTTTAGGGGGTTGGAGAAGCAAAATAAAACAAATGAACATGAGAGAATGAATTACCTTTAAAAGTGTAACTCCTTTTGATTTGAGCCTAAAGGCTTCCTTTGAAAGGATTCTGCCCAAAGGGAATCCTCTAGGATGAGGAGAGGGATGTGGAGAGAGTAAATGGGCAGGGTTTGGCCGAGCCAAAGGCTTGAGGAGTGTGTGAAATGAGGTATAGGTGGGGGCCTTTTATAAGAGGAGAGGAGGGGCACTTTTGGAAAGTAAAGAAATATTACTTTATTTGAAAATGTGTTTCGGTTTCAAAAGGTCCCACATTGATATAATTCGTGGATAAGGTGATAAGTCTTCTAAATCCACTCATCCAATAAGTTTTGGACATGTGTAGTTCATAGATTTTACATTATCTTTCTATTTTATTTAAATCGTCAAATAATGATGTCATCGCTGCATCATTATTATGTCATAAATAATTTAATTTATTTAATTTCTAAAAATCATAAAAAAACTACTATGATGTATGAAATCTTTTTAGCTTTCCAATTACTATTTATAATTAAAAATCTGATCTTTATAAGCCCATGTAAAAATTGTTTTTGTAAAACATATTATGTTTGTGTCATTTTTACTTTAACATTTAATAAAAAGTTATTTATGTCATTTCCAAACCAAAGTGTCTCCATGGGGTCCCCAAGTTGACCCATGGCTTGTCTTGGTCGGCCATGACACAACCAATAATGTTGGGACATGGGTCTAGGTCATTTCCTATTATTAAAGCATTATTTATACCTTAAACTACCATAATTACCACTAATCGCGATTAAGAACTTAATAAGTTACTATTCACCAAAAATTATTATAATCTCATTGAACCACATTTTACTTCTTAATGAAAACCATGTATGTTGGATTTTCAAAATTCAATACACATTAGTGGTAAACTTTCATTTAACTGAAAAATCAGTTTGCTTGATTACCACTTAGTGGTTTCACTATTCATCAAAAATTGAAATTTTTTAGAAAATTACCAAAAATTCACCCTAAGCTATATTTGATATTACGAATTCAAAAATGAAGTCCATTTTACAAAATTCAAATCATATAAGTCACATTAATTAATTCAATAATTAATTCCCGCTGCCAGAGCAAATAGCGTGTTTTTACAAAACAATAAGTATCAAAAGATTGACACTAGTTTAAGTCCAATTTCAAAGTAAAATTGATTCCAATGACCACCATTGGATTAAATGGTAAAAATATATTCATATTACACATTAAGACCAATTAAAAAGATAATCTAATCATATAAATAAATTAGATTAAAAGCAGTTTTGATGTAAAATGCAATATTTTTCACTATTCATTAAAAAATGAACATTGTCAGAAAAATACCAAAAATTCACACAAAGTAAATTTTGATGTCCCAATCATAAAGAATAAGTTTATTTTGACAAAAATAGTTTATAAAATTGTCAAAATATAGATTCAAAAAGGGTTTCCCATCATAAGGTACTAAAACAATCTTTTAAGAATATTAGTGTATTCCATGCATAAGATTATATTTATTTTCATTTTAAGACTCTATAACACTATCTTAATCATTAATATACATAGATAAAAATATCTATTATTCATTACTTACTTGGGATGTTACAAGAAGTACTCTTTTAGGACCCTATACATCTTCTTGCTTCCAGGATGAATAGAGAATGAAGAACTATGAGCCTCATCCAGTAGCTCCTTCTTTAATTCGGGGATGGGAGGAACACAAACCCGATTCCTGAACTTTATTATCCCATCACAATCAAGGTTGAATTCAGGAACATTTCTCACCTTCTTTTGTAACTCGACATCTTCTTTCTGTGCCTCTTTAATCTTCACATGTATAGATGGTTGAAAATTCATTTGAGAAAGATAAGATTTTTCCCCTTCCATTATAATTCCAAGATCCATCCTTTGTAAATCCATAAATATTGGATCTTTTGTGATCCTCATCATGGATAAACTAGCATGGTCTTGTCGACTTAATGCATCTTCCACCTTGTTTTCTTTCCCAGGGTGGTAATGGATTGAGCAGTCATAATCCTTAATCAGCTCCAACCATCTTCTTTGACACATATTCAGCTCCTTTTGTGTGAAAATATACTTTATACTTTTATGATCAGTATAAATATCACACCTTTCACCATAAAGGTAATGCCTCTAAATCTTTAATGCAAAGATTACCGCAGCCAACTCCAAATCATGAGTTGGGTAATTTTGCTCATGGATTTTCAACTGTCGTGAGGCATAAGCTATCACCATATCATTTTTCATAAGAACACACCCCAATCCCTTATTGGATGCATCACTGTAGATCACAAACCTTTCTCCACTATAAGGCAGTGTGAGCACAGGTGCACTGGATAACCTTCTTTTCAACTCCTTGAAATTCTCTTCACATTCCTCTATCCAAACAAACTTAACTCCTTTCCGAGTCAACTTGGTGAGTGGATTAGATAATCATGAAAAATCCTTTACAAAACGTCGATAATATCCAGCCAAACCAAGAAAACTTTGGATCTCAGTTACTGTTGTTGGTCTCGACCATCTTTCGATAACCTCTGTTTTTGCTGGATCCACAGATATCCCCTCTTTTGAGATTATGTGACCCAAAAATGCAACTTTTTGAAGCCAAAATTCACACTTGGTAAATTTGGCATAACGCTTCTCCTTTCTCAGGGTCTTCAATATAATTCTCAAGTGATCTTCATGCTCTTCCTTGCTCTTTGAATAGATAAGAATATCGTCTATAAAGACTACCACAAATTGATCAAGATATTCTCTAAAGACTATATTCATTAGATCCATGAAGATAGAAGGGGCATTAGTAAGACCAAATGGCATCACTATAAATTCATAGTGTCCATACCTTGTACGGAAAGTCGTCTTTGGTATATCCTCCCTTTTGACCCTTAATTGATGATACCCTGAACGAAGATCAATCTTGGAAAAGTATTGAGCTCCGCGTAGTTGGTCAAATAAGTCATCAATGCGTGGGAGAGGATATTTGTTCTTGATAGTGATCTTGTTAAGTTCTCGATAATCAATACAGAGTCTCATTGATCCATCTTTCTTCTTAACAAATAGAACAGGTTCTCCCCAAGGTGACGCACTAGGGCGTATGAATCCCTTATCAAGATTCTCTTGGAGTTGCTTCTTCAATTCTTGCAACTCAATTGGGTCCATTCTATAAGGTGTCTTTGAAATTGGCAAAGTGCCCGGTACGAGTTCTATTGAAAACTCATCTTCACGATTTGGTGGAAGACCCGGTAATTCCTCCGGAAATACATCATCAAACTCCCATACAATGGGAATATTCTTAATCGTGAGTTTCTCACCAACCATTTGAGATAAATAACCTTCATTTAGTGGAATCAATACCCATAAGATGGAAGAAATTTCCACTGGAAGGTTATGTTCATCCGTGCATTGATAGACGATCGTAGATTGATCTGGAATATGAAATGTGACTTCCCTTCTTTGGAAATTGATATGAGCTCCATGTAGAGAAAGCCAATCCATTCCAAGAATCATATCAAATTCCACTAAAGGAAGGATCACAAGATTTGCAGGAAGCACTTTCCCACAAACTTCGATCGGAGAAGAATTATAGACTTTTGATGCGACTGTTGTGCCATTAGGTTTGTCACAGCTAACTCAACATCTAATTTTTGAGGTAGTATGGTGATACCCTTAGAAAATTTTTCAGAAATAAAAGACTGGGTGGATCCAGAATCAAATAAAACATTTGCTACTTTAGAGTGGATGGTAAGTGTACCTTTCACCACGTCGTTATCGTACTCCACATCGCTGATAGAAATTGCATGTGACTTTCCTTTGCCTTTAGCCTTAATATTTTGTTGACGTCGACCATCATCATCAACCCTTGGATTTGGGCATTGATTGGCATAGTGCCCCATCTCCTTGCACTTGAAACATTGAAGTGTAGTAGGTTCATTCTGTGTATCCCTTCCTTTGTTTGCATCATTAGACATCTTCTTCCCATTATCGCGGCATTCAAATGCCCGATGACCTTCCTTTCCACATTTAAAACATTTAATTGTCCCTTTAAGACAACTCCCTCCATGTTTCTTTCCACACTTTGAGCATAAGTGAAAGTTAATCTTCTTTTCAGTGTGCTCTTTAGATTTTCCTTTGAATTCCATCTTCCTCTTCTTATCAAACCCATGTGACTGATGGGTTACTCCAATCTCCATCTTGACTTTGAGAGCACATCGAACGATTTCCTCGTAGCTATTGAAGTCCCTTATGGATAACGCCCTTCGAAGACTTGGTTTTAAGCCATTAAAGAATCGATCGATCTTACTCTCAGGTTGGATAATAATACCAGAAGCGTACCTTGCAAGTCTTGTAAAATTTGCTTCATAGGTACCAACAGATTCATCATCCCTTTGCTTCAGTTCAAGAAACTCTTTCTCCATCTTTGTTCGGAGAATACGAGGGAATTACTTATTGAAAAATAAGTTCTTGAACTTGTCCCATTCCATAGACTCAATTTCATCCCTTTTCCTCGTATTCTTAATAAGATTCCACCATTGATCAGCATCTCCTTCCAAACGATACACTGCTAGGATGACTTTATCATGTTCAGAACATTGAAGAACTGAAAATATCCTTTCAGTAGTACTGATCCATTGTTCAGCAACTAATGGATCAGTAGACCCACTGAAAGAAGGTGGACGCTTCCTCATGAAGGATTCAACAGAATGTTGCTCCTTCCTTTGCTCGTTTGGAAGTCCTGCATGATTCATAGCTTGAGAAAGTTGTGTGAGCATGGCTACAAGATTTTGCATTCCATCTCCCATATCGTTTGGTTGCTCAGGGGGACAATCATTGCATTGCCCATCGCATTCCGCATTAACACGGTTCCTTCGGGTTCCAGCCATTGACTAAAACCAAGAAGAATAGTGTGAGAAAAACTAATTATAATAGGAAAAACACATAATCAAGAATAAATTTTCACACTTAAGGTCTTATCCTAGGGTATTCATGGCCATTTCTAAAACACTAAGATTGTGTTCTATGCTTAGACTTATCCTTAGGGTTCTTACTAAGGATTTCACATCCTAGTTTCCAAAGGTTGACTATACCTTTCCTCTGATACCAACTATAATGACCCATACTTTACATACATTGTTAATACTTCAAAATTGAAGCACAATTATTACAACATATGACAAAACCACAAAGGACCGCATAGGTATAGTGTCTTTAGAAACTAGGAAACATAAACAACTGGTTCATAAATCTTCTACAGTGTCTCCCATTTATTTCATCATATCTAGGGTCCCTTTTAGCATATTCTACTTAATATCCATCTTCCTAACCTGGGGAAAAGAGAACATAAAAGGGTGAGCTCAAATGCTCAGCAAAGGCAAATAAAGGAAATAAAAATCATATCATATCTTTTTGAAAATCATAACCTGCAAAAGAGATCATAATATCTTAACATGGAACAAATCATAGAAGTGAAAATGAGATCCCCATAATCATAACATAAAACTTGAAACATTTTGGCATGCACACATAATCATGTAAAATCATTTCTTGTTAGTCATGACTCATTGCCAAGACTATATTAGTGGACAAAGTCCCTTTCTGAACCGAGTTCACTCCTCGTTTCAGTCCTGTATCACTGAACCAAAATAACCTTCTGTTCCAGCCATGTCTATCTCATGAGATATAAAATCTTTACCCAATGCATTGGAGGGAGATATAGGTCCCACCCATCTTATAATGAATCCTTTCTTATGTGTGCCACATAATCATAAATCATACATCATCTCATAACCCATGTAATAAAAATGGGATTCTTAAACAACATGACATCATAAAACAATTCATATAAGATAAAGGAATTCATAAAAATATTTCCATCACAACATAATCAAATCCATGTAATAATAGGGATAAAAACAAAACCCTTTTATTATCTTAGATGGAAAATAATTTTGATAAAATACTTGAACTCCATTCTTGAGGAAAATATCCTTTCTACTTCAAAAACATTTTTCCTTTCATAACATGTCATACGACTTTAAAATAAAAGAAGATGATTAAAAATAAACTTGAAAAATAGTAAAGAAAGCTTCTTGGAAATAATGTTTTAAAAATCCATTCATGCCGTATAAGTTAAAAAAACATTCTTCGTACCTTTGTCGGAAAAGTCAAAAAGTACCTCGTACGAAAAAAAACGACAAAAGATTCCTTTCATATCCATTACTAAAAACTCACCGAAGGGTAAAATTGGATTTAAAATATTGTAAGTGGATGGAAACAATATTAAATATTGAGGGAACATGGATGTGGATGATAAAATGCACCCCAGTAAATACTTACGAATAAACAATCTCGGATAGAAATGAGATTGTGGTATTTTCCCTTACCTTAGGTCCGATTTGCTTTGTACATGTCCGAAGCTCCTGTATAATGGTTTAAATAATGTTATTGACTTATTCCAGAATCATACATATTGATATGATATCATATATGGTCATATTCTTAGCTTCTTGTTAGTAATATTTCATTCTTACTTGTTACTCTGGTCTTTATTGCCTTTTGTTCTTATGCGTGTTTTGCCGAATAAATTCTTATTCTTATTTTAAGGTTATAGATACCTTATATACAGAATGGTATTAGTGTAACATATATCATATTTATTCATTCAATTCATTTATATAATTACTATGTAATGGTGATCATGTAGAAAGAGTCACATCACATCGTGGAGACGGTATTCCGTACGTACGCACGAGTGATGATATCGTTCCTATGATCGTGGAATTTTATTGGAGTATATATATATTATTTCAGTATCAATATTACTTTATAATAATCATAAATAGTTACTCATTACACCATTATACCCATCCTTGTAAGGTGGTGGTGGAAAATAGATTACACCACGGCGTGGAGACGGTATTCCGTACGTACGCACGCGCGGTGATTTCATTTTTCCGTAGGATGGATAGAAGGTGAATTAGGGTTGTTTCATATTTATAATAACATATCAGTATGTAATTAATACTGATGTTATTACTTTATCATGAAGCAACTAAATGAGAAGAAGTTGAAGAAGAAAGAAATTGAAAAGATCGGTAACGGATATTACCTCTTCTTTGGAACGCCTCTTTGAATCCTCCACTCAGGGAACTAAGATTGGTCTTTGAAGAAGACCAGGACCTCTAGGATTATTCTTGGGATGTGGAGAGGAGAAAATGTCAGGGTTTGGCCGAGCTTGAGTGCTCAAATTGGTGTGAGGAGGAGGGGTAGGAGGTGTCCTTTTATAAGGGAGGAGAGGGGCACCTTAGGAATATCTCAAAATATTATTTTATATTAAAGTCAAAATCGGTTTATAATGGTTCTAAAGGGTCTTATTTCGAAGCTAAAGTGGGGATGGGTCTAAATCCTATAAACCAATAGGATTTAGACAAGTTTAGGTTTTTATTTTAACCTTATCAATTAGATTTAACTCTAAGTTAATTAATTTAACTTTTACGGTGTCTTTTTGATTTCTTTCACTATATGGTTAATACACTTACTATAACATGCCAAATGAACCCCAAATTGTTTATTATTAATATATATATCCTTATCTAAGTCATTTGGCCGAACCTTAGATTTTTAGGAATAAAATAACAATTAATAATATTTTATTTTATTTAAAAACTATTTTGTGTCAATTTTGACACTATTTGATATATCATTTTTGTGAAAGTCATAACAGAATTATATGTTCGAACCAAGTTGATTAAATCAACACTAATATATCATAGTAAGCTAGAAAATTTGTGTAATTCATAAAAAGTCTCAAATTACATTTATTTTGGTGTTTATAACATCAATTATGTCAATATTTCATAAATAAGATAATTACTGCATCATAATTGTGTCATAAATAAATTAAATTATTTAATGTCTAAAAATTATAAATAAAATACCATTATGTAGGAAATATTTTTATCTTTCTAATGAATATTTATAGTCGAATTTATATTATGTATAACCCCATATTAAAAATGAATTACTTATTAAACTTTGATTTTAACTATTTTAACCCTTCTTTAAATAAATTAATAATAAATGTCCTAATCTAACCCAAGTGGGCCTAAATGGTCATATTTTATTCATAAGGTTGTTTTTGGTCGAATTACACTTATCCAATAGAATTATTACATGTGTTAGGGTAATAGTAATATCATATTTACCCTTAGTTACCCTATTTACTATTAACCGCGGTAAAAAAAAGTAAAAAGTTACTATTCACCAAAAACTTATTTTTATCTCATTGAACCACATTTTACTTACTGATATCAACCGTGTCTGTCGGATTTTCGAAATTCCATTCACAGAAGCGGTAAAATTAAGTTTTATGCAAAATTCAGTTTTTAACCTACCACTTAGTGGTTTCACTATTCATCAAAAATTGAAAGTTTTCAGAAAAATACCAAAATTTCACCCTAGGCTAATTTCGGTATTCCGAATCCAAAAATGAAGTCCATTTTAAAAAATAAAATTTATAAAATTTCAAAAAGTGGTTATTAATATTCATAACGGCTAGATTTAATAATATTTTAATAGCATATCGTTGTTTAGTGAAACTCAGTATTGCATACGACGCAAGCTATCGAGGAAGGTCGTGATTGCGTGTAAAGTAAGTCAAGCTAGTATGTAGTGAAATATTCCTTTGATGATATATAAAAAAACAAAATATTACTCATAAAAATCTCGGGTGTTACATAATTCAAGTATTATTTTTATCCAAATGAATTTTATTTAATTATTTATAGTCAAAATGAACTAATGAGATTTTAAAATAAATCCAAAATTTAATTTTATTTTGTAAACTCATGAAACATAAAGTTAGTTTTCTTAAATACAAAATCTCGACTATTCACCCAAGAATCAACATTTTTAGAAAATTCCAACAAAATAACTATAATATAATTTTAATTTTTTATATTAATAATGAATATCATTTCTTCACATTAAAATTATAAAATTTTGAAATTGAAATTTTTAATAAAACCATATAGTGCTTGAATCTTAATTCAATTAGAATAAATCTATTTTCTTTTTTAGTGAGAAATTACACATTATTACAATATTGAATATGACTCAATGAAAATATAATTCATGAATTTTAATAATGAATGATATATAATTACTATTAAAATTTCTTTTATTTTTACATTCATCCTCTATTTTTGAAATTCATTCTTCACAATTTTATTAATTACTCAAATAAGTGGGGATATTTTTCCTTCAAACCATTTTGTTATTCCCAGGTTTCCTCTTCAGTAATATTATTTCCCATAAAACCTTAACCTATTGAGTAAATTATTCTATAAAAATGTTTCTCTATGATAAAGAATCTATATAGGATATTCATGATATTAAAATTTTACATTTAACTGAAATAATTCAGGACTCAAAACATGAGAAAGATATGGAAAATAATTCCTTAACAATAAAACATGGAACTCATCATGTATGAGAGATAAAATATGAGGAAAATCCCCTCGATAAGAAACTAATCCAATCTTGTCTAGAATTTCATATGGAGAAATGAACTATTGAAATAACTTTCCTTACCAAAACAAATAACACTTTTCCAAGGAGATACTTTAAAGAAAACATGACCACTTTGAATAAAAGATCATTACTATGTTTAAATGTATAACTCTTGTCCCTACTCTAATTTGACCACATATTTTGTGGAATCACATTAAATTTATCAACTATCTCTTTTACTAATTATATTCCCAAAAAAATTCATTCGCCAACTTATTCCCAACAAGGTGAGGTCTGACACCGCTTTCCATATAATTCCCTAAAAGGTTCCATTAGTATACTTGAATAAAAATAATTATTATTTAAAAATTCAAGTAGTAAAAGATATTGATCTTAAATTACCTATATATCTAATAAAAAAATCAAATCAAATACCCAATAGTTTTAGTTATTCACTCTATATGTCCATTATATTAAGGATGAAAAGCTGTACTGAAATTCAATTCAGTTTCTAATGAATTTTGAAGGATTTCCTAAAAATTAGAGGTAAATCTGGGATCATGATCATAAAGAAAAAGAAAAATGGACTCCATGCGATTTTATTATATCTTTAATATAAATTTTAAAATAATTTAAAATACATAATATTTAGAATCTGAATAAAATATGCATATTTTTTCAAATAATCAATAATATCTAATATTCCATTATTACATAGATATGTATTTGGAAATAAAATTGTGAAATCCAAAGAAATATTCTTCCTTTTTCAATATGGATATGGAAAATGATAAATATTATCCTTTATTAATTTCTATTCCACTTTAACCCATTGAAAATTTATCATTTCATGGTAATGTCAGAAATATCTCTTTTCATTTTATCACACCAGAAATGTTCTTTTATATGTCTATTCATCTTAGTAATACCATGATGAATCAATAATAGAGAGTTACAAGCTTAACTATACAATATTTCCTTCGATTTTTAATTAAAAGGAACACATAATATTTTCCTAAATCTCAAAATACCTTATTTTTCAATGAAAAAAATTAAAAAAATTACTTTTCCTAACCAATTCTACCTTTTCCTTTAAAACACAGTCCTCCTTATAAACTTTCGTAATTATTTATTGAAATAATGAATATAATAACACATAAAAAATATAGTATATCCTTGTATAATAATTTATAGACTAATATTAATTAAATCATCAACAAAAGGTTCATGTTCCATTCAAAACATAATTAATGATGCATTATATTTTAAACATAAAGAATTATTTGTTGTATTTTATTTTTTGGGGGTTGTGAATCATATAGTCATAATCCTTTTTCAATTCTATCCATATTATCCATATCAAGTATAATTTATTTTTAATTAATATATAGTTTAAAATTTTATTGTTAATATATATTTCACATTTTACTACATATAGAATACATCCTTAATTTTTTAGAGTAAAAAATATAGCTTCTGGTTAATTGTTATGTTTAGGATAATATAGTTCATGAGGTTTAAATTTTCTTGCAGAAAAATAAATTACCTAGTTATTATATATAAAAACAAAACCAAGTACCTTTCAAGAATCATTAATATAGATAATAAACTCAACATCTATGGATAGTGGGGCCAAAACTAGTGTAGTCCCAAATCTTCTACTCAATTCCTAGAAACATTCCACACATTCTTCCATCTAAATGAATTTAACTCCTTTTGAGTTAACTTGGTTAGAGGGATATAATATCATGAAAAACTTTCAAAAAACCATTGGTATTAACCTACTAATATAATAAATATATAAATATATATGACATTTATTAGTATTTTCCACTCTTTAACCACTTTAGTTTTAACTCAATCAACATTCATTACATAATTATTTACAATATTTGGAATGAAATAAATCAATCACAAATAGGATTCTTATTTATGATATTTTTCGTGAAATTTATTTTACATTAATGATTTTAACATAACCTTAAAATGTTTCTCATGATTATCAGAAATTTCAAAATATATCAGGTTGTCATCAAATAATACAACAATTTTTTTAATAACTCATGTAAAAATATATCCTTAAGATCCATAAATACAAAATGATTATTTTTAAATCCAAATGGAATAATAGAAAACTCATCATTCCAATACCTTGTTAAAATTCCACCTGAATAATTTCATCCTCCTTATCCTTTATCTAATCACACCTGGACCTGAGATCAACCATACAAAAATACTGAACACCAAGGATCTGATCAAACAATTAAACTATATGAGGAAACATATACTAATTAAAATAATTTATGTTATTCAATACTCTGTAATTAATGATAAGAAACATGGAACCATATTCATTTTAAAAAAAATAGGAGTACCCCACAGTCAAGTGCTATGAAAAATGATTCCTTTATCAAAATAGTCTTTTAACTAATTTTTATATTCTAATTATTCTACTTGATGTATTCAATAATAAGTTTTTTATAATTTCTTAGCATCAAACACTAAGTCGATATTAAATTAAACATATCGATCAGGTATAATACTAGTCAATTCATTAAGAAAAACATCCTGATATTTATTTACAATAATAACTTCACTAATTTAAAAATTTTCCTATATTTAAAAATTATGTGCTGGATAAATTTTATTTTTAGATTTAATCAATTTCTCATATTTTTTATATGATATAAAATGTATGAATTAATTATTTTATAAAAATAAAACTCATTATAAAGGAAAATTATTTATCTCTATATTTTGATCTTATCCTGATAAGAATATAGTCAATTCATACCCATAATAACATCAAACTCATCAGGAGGCAATAAAATAAATTTTCAAGGTAAATCCTACCCAAAAGAAACAAAATTAATTTTATTATAATTTATAATTTCCTTAATACATCCCCAAGTGTTTTAATAAATCTTTAAGATTTATTTCTTAAGGTAAAATTTCCAATTTTCCATTAAATTTCTCATAAATGATAGAATTTGTAGGCCTCGAATAAAACAATACATGGAAATAATATGAATAAACAAGTATTGTACATAACACCATATAATTAGATGGAATAAAACCAATTGATGTAATCACAATTGATATAGCCAAACATTTATTCATGTGATATTGAGGACTTCCATCCTTTACTCCTACCTTTTAACAAGTACTCTCATAATGATCATTTTATTCACAATTAAAACATATTACTCCCAACATTTATTTATTTATTTGATCATTACTATAATACCTTTCCTTATATTCATGATCCAATTTTCTAAACTAATCACATCAAGAATACTTTTTAGATTTTATAATTCATTCATCAGGGTTCCTTTTACCATACTTAACATAATCCAGAAACTTTATTTTCTTACCACTGGATATCTTCGATGTATTCTTCCTCATTTTCTACCAATTGAACCTCATTTTGCTTCTTGTTATCATAGAATATATGATCATAAAAAATCTTCATGTCTACCTAATAATCTCCTCGATCAAGTTCCTCGTAAATTCTTAATTCCAAAGAATCCAATTTACTTAGATATCTGGTCTCCAATCCAAACTAAAAGTAATTAATTTTACTATCATGATCTTGAATACTCATTGGTGCATACCTTCCCAATTGGGTTAATTTTTCTTCCCATGTGTCTGTGAATATTCTTCCTTTTAATTCAATTCCATGAATTGATTCTCCATCCAAATTCAAATAACATAAGGAAGATATTTCTAATGGAAAATAATAATAAATTATCCCCATTCCAAGGAATTAATCTCTTTTTTTCCATGGTATTCTTTACTATGAACCACTACTGATTGAATTAACTTTCCTAAAAATAAATATATATAATTACATTTGGATTATTTGAAAAACCAAATAATTAAAATATATTTTAAATATGTTTAATCTAACCCTTAGAAACTTTTAGGTTAGAATATCTATTAAATGAAAGAGGGTGTTAATTCATGAAATTCTATACTATAGAATTGTTCCTATTTTGTGACAGTTGTTGATCACAAACATTGATTCCAAAATAATTTATTATGTTAATAAATTGAGACATCACAATGAAAAGCTTCTTGGTTCCAATTATAATCATGAAATTTTATTAATTTGGAAGGATATATTCTTTTTATTGTTATCTTAACTTAGCTTCCCTATTTTTTCTATGGAAAATCATTCTGACAATACATAGATTAAATGAAGCAACATGTAAATATTGAAAATATATATCATTATAAATATAAATTTTAATATATTAAGGGTACTTAATTACATTATTCGAAACAATAAAATTATCTAAAATCTTTTCTGATACCATTTATAATGATCAAATCCTTATTCAACCCATAGTCAAATTTTCATTAAAAATTCATTTTATTTCATTATAGAAGATATTTTTAGGTTTATAGTTTTATATAATTTGGTAATAACACTTATTTAACAAACCCATTCATAAGAAAGTGGTCACTTGCACTAAATGTTTATTTTTTACAATTTAAAACTGTTAAAATCACATATGTTTTCTTTTCGTGAAAAATATTTATGATTTTCAACTTGGATTTATCATTATTTCAACTCATACTTCAACCATAAGAAAAATAGTCGAAAATTTTGGATAAAACCAAAATATCAGTAAGGGACATAAACAAAGAAAAAAATGAACATGTTAGTGCATTTCAAAATCATGATATCAAATAAGAGAGTTTTCCTTTACTAGAATTAACTTTAAGCTCAAAAAATTGTTTACTTACACATGAAATCATGTTTTATTGAAATTTTTCATAAATAAGTTATAAGAAAACATAAATAGAGAATCATAATCATGGGGGGTTCTTATAAACCAAGATAAACCAAGAAAATATTATACTAAAAATATACCTTTTTAACCTTATAGGTCATAATCATTCCTTTAAACAAAAGATCATTATCTTACCTTATGATATCATAATATTTCCATGAAAATTTATTTTTAATCCTAGAAAATTCTTGTAGGTTCCTTGTAAAATTATCTTCATGTAACCCTTACAATAGCCCTTGTAAAAAAACCCTATAAATTGAATTACTTACTTGGTTAATTCCAACATAATTGTTTAGAGAACATAGTCATTACCCAATGCATTGAGAGCTATATCAGGCTTAACAGTCATCATACAAATATAAAAGGACCATAAATTACATGAAATACATAAAATATTCCATTTACATCATAAAACGCATAAAATATTTCACTTGAAATATTTATATAAACACTTTAGGGATTTACATAAAAATAAGAATAAAATTAGGTCTTATTTGAAAAAATTTTAAATAATAAATACAAAAATAATGAAAAATGAGATATTTATTTAAAAAAAATAAAAAAATTATGATTAATATACTTAAATAATTGTGTTCAACATGGTATGAAATTTTTCTCATGTTGTATGAATTAAAAGAATATTTATTTCATAGTTTTTTTAAAAAGTAAAAAATAACCTTTTTGGAAAACATTTGATTGTATTATTTTAAAACAGTAATAAATGAAATAAAAAATTATTTATAATTAGTTTTAACATGTGTTTATATATATTTATAATATACTAAAAAACATTTATGAACATAGATATTGTTGAAAATGTGATGAAAAACATTAAATCTTTTAAAACATGATTTTAATGAAAAATCCCGTATAACTTGATAACTTTTTTACCCGAGGATCGTTAAAAGAATTCAATTTTAATAGACTTTTAAAAAGTTAAATTTTTATATATGAATGGTAAAAAATATCTATAATCTATTTTATATTACTAAATAACAAAACATGTGGTAAAAATAGCTTAAGTCTCAAATAAAGGGATTTAAGACTAGAAATATCTCACATCGAGTACGAAATTTCATGAACATTCTTTTTCTTCATGAATAATAATTTAATAATAATTAATCAAATTATTAAGAATAATTACGAATTTACTAATATTTTTTATTCATTTCAATTTTATTATTACCATGTCATACTTAACTACATAATTTATCAAGTTTGCTTCAGTTATTTTGAAGATGTTTGTATCAAAAGATAAAAATGAATTCGGTAGGTTGACTGTGGTAAAATTTGTCATGATTATATCATTTTAAAAAAATTTATAATTTTATAAATATAGTTTTTATAAACTTATTATAATTTTTTAAGAAACAATTTATAGTCATCATAAAATTGAATTACGCTACAATATAGAAATCGTAGTCTGTACATAAGCATAAGTAACATTTTCATTTTCAACGAACGTGAGGTAAATTAGGTTAGTACCATTTTTATAGTTAAGGAAGTAATATTATAACATTAATATTATTTTATTCATTTAAATAAAATTATATATACCAATAGGTCAGGTGGTGATGAAAAATAAAATACATCAGTTCGTATGGGAGTAGTCTGCTCGTACACACAAGTGATATTTTTATTTTTATTTAATGTGAAATAAATAATTAAAATATTTATTTACCATTATAAAATTAAATAAAAATCAAATATATCATTTTATTTTATTTTTACCATAATTTTACCAACCATAAGTGTCATTGACGAAAAATGAAATACATCAATTCACAAGACGGTAGTCTACACGCAGGCATGAATGGTGTTTTTATTTTTCATTAGATGGTAAATTGGATGAAAAATAGATATAATATAAACATAATAAAATTAAATTATATGGGAGATACTTATGTTATTATATTAAAATGTTTAATAAAGGTTTTAATGTGTTAAACTAATAAATAAAAAAGAAAACACCTACTTAAGAACTATACATCTTCTTCAAAAAATCTCCTAAGTTTTATAACTAAATCCTTTCTAAAATGGTATTTTGATCAAAATAGAACCTATATGACATGATGAAGGATATTACGAAGGTATATTGATAGGTCATACTGGGTATTATATGATCTTGAAGTTTGGAGAAAAGTGGATAGCGGTGTCCTTTTATAAGTGAGGGAGATGACACCATTAGAATTTTTCCAAAGATTAAAAAATATTAATGGATTACTCAATAAAACTGGATCAAAAAATATAAATTTTATAATAAGGTACAATATATGGTATAAATATGAAAAAATAGGATTTACACAAGTTTTTTGTTCATTTTACCAATTTTATTTTTAGTTTTAACCAATTTTAAATCTTACTGTGGTTGCTGACTTTTCTTACCAAAGTTACTATTCATAATGACCCAAAATGAAAGTGGAATCATTTAAAATTTTAGAAACTATTATAAAAAATATTGACTAAATATTATCAAATTCAATTTTTATAACTGGTCGAAACTAATTTTAAAATAAACCCTCAAAATGTGATGAAAAATTATTTTCTGAATAAATGCCTTTGTATGTATATAAATATTTTCATACCAAATTCAAGTTTAATTTTTATACAAATGATATTAATTAAATTATTTATAATATAAGGGAACTAAATATGTTTTATAACTAATCCAAAAATATACTGTTAATTTTTAGAAATATGAACATAAATTTTCATTTATTTAAAAAATTAGCATTTTCTACTATTCACTAAAAAAATCAACTTTTTTAGAAAATTCAAAAAAATAATAATTATAAGATAATTTTTACTTGATGAGATCAAATATTATGTTTATTTTTACAATTAAAATTGTAATGTTTCAAAATTAATATTTTTATAAAAATGGTATAATCCAAGAAATTCAATTTCGTTAGAATAAAAGAATTTTATTTTTTAGAGATAAATTACCTATTATTCATAAAATGAAATTGTATATATTAAATCTAATTAAGGAATATTAATAATTCATGAATTTTATATACATATAAAATTATCTGGGTTATTAAATTCATCACCATGTGTGTGGATCCACAAAAGGGTGAAGGTCAATATAAATGGACCTATGTATGAATTACTTAAGTATGGGGATCCATAGTTAGAAATTAATTTAAATTGATTTACACTTAAATTATATATATATAATAAAGAATTTCATGATTTTTTATTATAAATAAAATATTATTTGTAATGGTTCTAATGTTTTTCTTTATTTTTAAAAGAATCATGACGCTTTGAAGAGATCTGATTGAGGCCCAATTTTTGAAAGAATGGATGAGATGAATGATTAATAGATCATTTTTTCTTTATAGTTGTGAGTTTTAAATGAGGAAATTTTAAAAAAATTATCTATTTTAAAAATGAATATTCAAATCAAAATATTCTTATATTGAACTACAATGGATTTCAACATCACAAAAGACTTTGGATTCAAGATATAAAAGAGAAAGAAGATCTGAGTTTCTAGTTGATGTGTATAGACTCAATATTGATGCCTATATTAGTTTTCATGGAAGATCTCATGATACAGGATGAGAGACCAATTTTCTATTCTAAGATGATATGGTATATTTTTTATATCCTTTAAAGGATATTTTCTACTAGTGTTGAGGAAAGACATTGAGATGATAAAAATGACTCAATCTTATTGATGTAAAATAGAAGATATATTTTGTTTAGAAAATAGTATAAATAATGATAAGGGTATTTTTTGTAATAAACATAGAAAAAACTATTTAATGAAAAATAAGATTAACATGGGAACATATCAAGGTGTCAATAATGCTAAAAATATGGGGGATCATGGTGAAAATTAGTGGATTTCTTAATTTATGGATATCTCTAGTATATCCTCATTTATGTAAATATTAAAATGTCCCCAAGAAAAATTTGGTGTGTTAAAATAGAAATTGTGTGTGAGTGTAACGTTCCAAACTCTCACTTTTGGATCTGGTGCAAAAAACACATCCTTTACATACTAGATTTCATACCAACTATATAAAACCATAAATAATCAACCCATAATTATGAATATTATATAAAATATGGTATTCTATTATATTCCCATGATTTTTTAGGTTTATGGATTTATTGAAATATGAAATCTATTACATAAAAAAGTAGACACATTATTGAATTTTACATTCTTTACTAAAAATTATGTTCTTAAATTAATACTAATGTATCTTTTATAAAAAACATTCTTCTTTTAATAAAATTTTTATTATCAGAAATTTTACATTTTTAATATCCCTACTCCTCCTTATGACCTATGAAAAACATTTGAAAATGCAGGGTGAGTAAAAAATATCAGTAAGGGATAAAAGATGAAATAAAACCTATTAGTCCTTTGAAAAACATGGAACACCATATGAAAGTTTCCCTTTTCATGTAATAAAATTTCTCATCAATTAATAACATACTTACTCTTGAAATCAACTTTTTAATCAATTTTTTCACAAATAATTTAATAATAATTCATAAAGGAAAAAATCATAATCATGTAGCTTACGTGGGACATCATAATCATTTAATTCTTTTAATCACCCTAACAATTGAATAAACTACCTAGTAAATTCCAAATTCTTCATATAAGTAGATTATATTTATCTACATATATCTTTATATTATATTAATAATTTCAACTTATATCTACATAACTCTTCACACTTTAATAGAGTAACTTATTACCAGTTGAATCTGTCCACATTACCCAATGTTGTGGAGATATATATCAGACCCATCTATCATCATATAAAATGTATAAGAACAATAAAATAAATAAAACACATAAGGTATTCCAATTTAATGATAAAAATTATAAAAATATACTTTTGAAACCTTAATTATAATCATTATTAGTTATCCCATAACTAAAAAGAGAAATTCCCTTTTATTTTGATAACACTTAAAAATGAAAAAAATCATAAAATAATAGGTATATTATTATAATTGAAAAACCAAGAAATAAATTATAGTAATATTTATAATTAACAATGACCATGATGGTAGGATAATTTTTTCATGTTTTAAACATTAAAAAACATTCTTTTTTATCTTTTTTAAAGAAAGCAAAAAACGACTCGTATGGAAAATGATTAGAGAATACTTTATTACACATCTAAATAAAGTAAACTATAGTTTAAGTTTAACTTAAAATTTCATTTTAAAAATAAAAAATAATATTATTGAAACATTTAAAGGATCGTATCTATATAGGGAAAATATTTTAAAGAAAAACATAATTAAATTTAAAACATGGTTTTAAAGAAAAATCCTTTATACATTTAGTAACTTTTGAAACCAGAGGAATTTTAAAGAGGGATAATGAAATAGACTTTAAAAATATTTTATTTTAGGAAATTTATGATAAAATAAATACACTTTTTTGTTTTTATACCACAAATATAAGATAAAACATGTGGTGAAAAGAGAATATGTATTAAAAAAGTAAATCGAGATGTGAAATCCCTTACCTGGAGTCTCGACTATCCTAGTAAATCTATTACAGTCTTAATTAATAAAAATATATTAATTATATAAAATATATGAAACCATTTTAATTTTTATTAATTAATTTTAATTTTAGTAATTTCCTTTAATATCATGTTTTATTTAGTTACTAAATCGATTAAGTTCACATTGAATGTTTTGGTGTCGTTTGGTCCAAAACATCTTAATTGTGTTGACCAAGGAAAATAGATATTAAAATAGTCCATTAATCTTTAAATAACCTTAATAATTTCATAAAAATTATATTTACTCATCAAATACTCCAGTATAACCATCTCTGTAAGGAGGAGTTGAAAAAATAAAGGATGTTTTCGCAGATATTCAGTCCTTAAGGGTCAAGAATGTAATATTAAAAATTATAAGTGTATTATAATGGAACATTTATGAAATTATATAACTATTTACACACCAATTACTCTATTAAAATATTTTTGTTATTTATAAATCATTTAATAACATATTTTTCAACAATAAATGTCGAGATTCAATTTCGAGATTACTCATCTAATTGAACTTTAAAAACAATAAGTTAACAATATAATTTAAATATAAACAAAAAAATCATCAATTATCCTCATTTATTATTTATAAAATTCATGTAATTTAATATTTCATCCATGAATTATTACTTTTTATTTTTTAAAATCATTTACTTGATTTTATTATACAATTTTCACAAGCATCGTGTTGATTTTTCATTAGAGTTTTAGATAATTAAAATATTACTAAAAATTCATAATAAATTACTAACATAAATATATTTTATTCATAATATATATTATTATCTATAATTATTTATATTTCTTTTCTTTTCTTACCATTTTAATGGTAAAATATTAAAAATATTAATGGGAGAGAGTGTCATTTTGGTTAATACTCATAACTTAAAATAAAATAAAGGTAATTATCCCAATAAATTTGATCCTAATGGAAAAATAATAAAATATAGGATACATATGGGGTTCAATATAACCATAAAATTAAATTTATACTATTTTTGGTGATATTTTGGATCTTATATCTTAGTTTAACCAATTTCCACATTTAACATTGACCACACGGACAAAACAATTTCCTATGTAAGATATTTTTATGACTAAAAATTAAATATACCTCATTACATAATTTGAATATTCGTGTTAAAAATATTGATTCCATTTTACTAGATTGAATTATAATAAGTGGTAAAAATTAATTTTAATATAAATTCACAAAATGAAATGAAAAATATTTTTTTCAGAAAAAAAATCATTTTTAAGAATAAAATGAATTTGCACCAATATAATGTAGAGTATTAATTATTATGACATTTATTGGTCTATAAATAAAATATAAGATTTATTTTAAATTTAAATTGATCCAATGATGAATACAACCTTCCAAACACTCAATTATATTCAAATAACCCAAGATAGTTTTTTATTTGAAAAAAATGTAACTTAGGCTCTAAAATGTCAAGAATTGTTTATATAATTCAACATAATATTTTTTAAATAAATTAATTTTCTTCTTAAATATATATTTATTCTCTTAAAGATTTATAAAATAATTTAAAATCATTTTTATATAATAATTATTTCCTAAACTTAATAATATTTGTAAAAATGGTATTTGTCACTATTCATTAAAAAACTATTACTAAAAATACCAAAAAAGAACCATATGATAATTTTTAAATTATTTTTAAAAAATTAAATTCCATTTAATCAAATTTAAATTATAAATTCGTTATTTTAAAAAAAAATTAAAATAAAATATATAAAGAAAACCAACTTTTATCAAAAAATAAACTTTCTAAGCATTAATTATTTTGAAAATTATTTCCTATTTTTTACCAATGAGTGTAAATTTATGTTTCTCCTTACTCTATTATAAATTTATATATATTTTCCTCTCATTTATATAAATTATTATTCAATTTATTTCAATGTTGTGTGTATCACATGATATTAAATAAAATATTTACATAAATTAATACATACTAAAATCATATGGCCTTACATTCAACCCCCTAAAATAATTATGTACTGGAAATTTTAATTTTTTATTACCAAAATGTGTCTTTCTTTTCATAGTAATACTATCATATATAGATTTTATTATGATCATAAATTTCTAAGTTACAAAAATATTTCCATATCCATACTTTTCTTTCAGTTTCCATGATCATATAATGATAGTGGAGTGATAAGACTCAATAGTTTTATATTTATTTATATTGATGATTTCTTTCACCATTGAGATAGATAACATGGGAAAATATAATTACTTGGTACATCATATTCATAGAAACCTAAAAAGATCCATTAAAATGGAATAGCCTCCTCGATTAATTTGAATATAATTCTCCAGAGAACAAACTCATTACCCAATGAATTTTTGATCTTTATGAGGATAATTTATTTTAAAAAAAATTACTAAGGATTATAAGATAAGTTTAAAATATAAATTATTTCATTTAAATCATCAAATTCGAAAAATATTCAATTTTGCACATATAAAAAAGTATTTTTTGGATTTGTATTAAAATAATGATATAACTCATTTTTCTTTGATATTTTTCTATTAAAAATTCATAGACGAACATGAAATGGGATTTTATTTTTAAAACAAATTAAAACATAAATATGAATATTTTTATATAATAAGTATAATTATAGAATAAAAATTTTCTCATGACATATACGTTAAAAAATGATTCCTTTAACACTTATGTAAAAATGTAAAATATAACATGCTTTCAAACCATTTAAAATTATTTTTTTAACCTATCATAAAATGAATAGAAAATGTTTTAAAATGTCTTCAAACATAAATTTCAGTATATTAGTGACATACTAAAAACATTTTAATTAACATTGATATGGTTGAAAATTGAATAAATACTATAAAACATTTAAAATAATGTTTTAAATAAAAATCTCTTATCAATTTATAAGTTTAGAACCAATTAATAATTAAAGGAAAGAACATTTAAAGGATATTTAGAAACATTAATTTAAATATAATAATTATAAAATAAGTCTATAATCATGTTTTTACACAACAAAAAAAGATAAAATGTGGTGAAAATGGCTTTAGTTTTAAAGAAGGATAATTGAGCCTTGTAAATTAAAATTGATGTTATTCAATTTTCTCTAATCAATGAAAAGTATTATGGAACAATATTTATTTTTTAAAGAATATGATCACCCTGTGGTTATGTTCTAATATGAATGATTCCTTTATCAAAAAACTCTTGTAACTAATTATTTAATTTTAAGAGTTCTTTTTTAGATATTCAATAAGTAGTTCTGGATATTGTATTATAATTAGCCACTAATTCAATAGTGAATTAAACATCTAGATCAGGTATAATATTTTTTTTAAATTTTTTTGGAAACACATCTAGATATTAATTTACTATAAGAGCATCAAAAATTCTAATATTTTCCTTCTTCTAAAAAATATATGGAAGATAAATTTAATATCTAACATTAATAAATTTCTCATATTTTTGATATGTTATAAAAGGTATGAATTTTCCATTTTATAAAAAATAAAACTAATTATCAAGAAAAATTATTTATATCTACAATGTATCTTATCCTGATAAGAAGATAGTCAATTCATACCCATAATAACATCAAACTCTACATGAGGTAAGAAAACTAGGTTTCTAGATAAATCCATTCCACATGAAACAATATAAAAAGTTATATAATTTATAATTTCATTAAAAATACCCAATTTGTTTTTACATAAAGTTATAACTTCATTTTATAAGGTAAAATTTTCAATTTTCTTTTCAATTTATCAAAAAATAAAGAATGTGTAGTCCCATAATCAAACAACACATTGGAATAATATGAATATATTTGTAATGTACCTAACACCACATAAATAGATTGACTAACATCTATCGATATAGTAATAATAGATTTATCCACACATTTATTCTTGTGATATTTAGTACTTTTATCCTTTACACCGACCGTTGGATAAGTACTTGCATAATGATCTATTTATTTACAATTAAAACATATTAATCACAAAATTTATTTATTTTATGGATCATATATATAATTCCTTTTTTTATAGTCGCGAACCAAATTCCTAAACATATCACATTAGAAAAACTTTTATACTTTATAATTCATTCAATATGGTTTCTTTTACTGTAGTTATTATGATATATAAACTTGATTTTCATACCTTTATATTTATTCAATAGATTCTTCCTCATTTCCTACCACTTAGACCTCATTTTTGTTATTGTTATCATGGAAAAATAATCATGAAATAAATTTATTTCTACCTTCTTATCACATCAAACATGTTTATTATAAATTTTTAATTGAAAAAATCTACTTCACTTCAATATCTGGTCTCAAATCTAATTTAAAAGTATTTAATTTTACTATCATGGCCCTAAATAAACATGGTTGTATACATTTCCAATAAATTGATGTTTTATTCATATTTATAAACTAATGATTCATCCTTATAAATAAATTCAATGAATTTATTTTATATCCAATGGGAATCGACCTTAGGAAAATATTTCTAAAGGAAATTAATTTAAAATTCATCCCATTCCAAGGCACGAATCTCTTTTCTTTCCATGGTGTTCTTTACCATCAACCAGTACTTATTTAATTCACCTTCATAACAATAAATATCTATAATTACCATTGGATTTATTTAAAACCCCATTGATTAAAATATCTTTTAAAAATTTGTAATCTAACCTATAAAAACTATTAGGATGGAAAATATACTAAATTATAGAGGGTGTTAATTTATGAAATGCTTTAATATATACAATTTCCTGAGTTTTGAATGTTTTTTATCGCTAAAATGGATTCCAAAACCATTTATTTCATGCCAAAATTGAGCCATCACAAGGAAAAAAAATTTACTCCCATTTCAACATATTTGTGTTTTTTCATTTGTTAGGATATTTTCCTCCTAGTGTAATATTAATTTACCTTCCCTATTTTCTCTATGAAAAATAATTCTTAACAAACATAGAATAAATAAAGAAAAATATAAAAAATAAAAATATATCTCATGATAAATATAAATTATAATATATTAGGGGTAAATAATTACATTAATCTAACCATTAAAATTTTCTAAAATCTCCTCTGATAATAATTATAAGGATCAAATCCTTATTCAACCTATAGTATAATTTTTTAATAAAAAATAATTTTGTTGAATTACAGAAGATATTTTAAGGTTTATAGTTTATATAATTATATAATAAACCTTATGTAACAAACCCACACATTAAAAGGTGGTCACTTTAACTAAATTTCTTTTTACATTAAATTTTTTTAAAATGAAACATATTTTCTTTTCATGAAAAATATTTATGATTTTCAACTTGGATTCATCATTATTCACACTCATACTTATACCATATAAAAAAAATTAAAAATTTTGGTTGAAACTAAAATCCTATTAAGGGATATAAGAAAAGAATAAAAGAAACCTATTAGTCCATTTTGAAACCATGATATCAAAAAAGATATTTTTCCATTACATGAATAAACATTGACATCAATTTTTTTTACTTATACATGAAATCATATTTTCCTAAAACTATTTTTCATAATCACTTTTTATGAAAACATAAAGTAAAAATCAAAATCATTATGGATTCATATAAAAAATTTAACCCATGGAAGAAATTTTATTAAAAACATACATTTTTAACCTTACAAGGTGTTATCATTCCTTTAAATAAAAGGTTGTTATATTACTTTATGAAATCAAACTATTTCCATGAAAATTCATTTATAATCCTATAAAATACATGTATGTTCTTCGGAAAATTATATTCATATAACCCTTACAATAACCCTTACAAGAATCCCAAAAAATTGAATTACCTACACGGTTAGTTCCAAAATAATTATCTAGAGAACTTAGTCACTAGCCATAGCATTGAGAGCTATATCAGGCTCAATCATCATCATAAAAAATATAAATGGATAATAGGATACATTAAATACATAATATATATCATTTAAATCATAAATCTCATAAAATATTTTATTTTTCACATATGTAGAAGTAGTTTAGTGCTTTACATAAAAACAAGGATAAAATTACTCATTCTTTGAAAACTATTTAAATAAAAAATAAAGATGAATGAGAAATAAGATATTCATTTTATAAACATTAAAAAAAATTAAATAAATTATTCTTAAATAATAGTTTTCATAAGTGTGGTAGGTTGAGCTCATTCCATATGCGTTAAAATATGATTTATTTCCCAATTTTATAAAAATGAAAAAAATAACCTCTTTGGAAAACATTTAAAAGTATTATTTTAAAAAAACTTAAAACATTGTTTAGAATTAGTTTTAACATTTATTTATATATATTTATAATATACTAAAATATTTAAATGATCATGTATATGGTTGAAAATGTGATGAAAAACATTAAAAATTTTATAATATGGATTTAATGAAGAATCCATTGCAACTTGGTAACTTTTTTTCCATATGATCATTAAAAAGAGTAATTTTAATGTATTTTTAAACTCATAAAATTTTTTATATGAAGTATAAAATATATCCATAATTTTGTTTATAAAATAACAAAATAAATCATGTGGTTAAAATAGATTAATTCTCGATGAAAGGGATTTAAGACTAGATTTCTCAGACCTCGAGTTCGAATTGCCATGTACGTTATTTATCTTCATTAAAAATATATTTATGTTAATAAATCAATTATTAAGAAAAAAATTCAATTTCATTATCTTTTATTATTCCTTTTATTTATATTATTAACATTTCATACATAATCACTTAATTTAATAAGTTCACTTCATTCATTTTTTGGATATTTTGATCATAAGTTAAAAAATGACTTTTTTAGGTTGACTATAGTCAAATGGGTAATGATTATATCATTTTAAAAATATTAATAATGTTAGAATTTTTTTTTTTGTTTTTATAAATTAATTATTATTTTATAACCAACCATTTAAATTGGTCAAGGATAATGAATGATGCTACAACTTAGAAATGCTAGTTCTTACGTACGCATGAATAGTGTTTTCATTTTAAAAGAATAAGAAGTAATGTAGGTTCTTATAATTTTCCACACTTACGCACGAGCAATGTTTTTATTTTTCATTATATGGTTAATTGAATTTAAAATTGATATATCATAAACTTAAAAACTATATACTATATTGGATATAATGATATTATTATATTTCAATTGTTATTAAAGGTTTTAATTTTATAAAATTAGAAGAAAAGGAAAAGAAATCACCTTCTTAAGAACTTTGTATATTCTTCTAAAAAACTCCTTAGGTTTACAACTAAATCCTTTCTATGGTGGTATTATGATCCAAATAGGACCTATATGACACGGTGGAAGATTTTATAATTATTTATTAGTAGGTTTTGGTTGATATAATATGATCTTGAGGTCTCAAGAAAATTGGATAGTGGTGGCCTTTTATAAGTGAGGGAGATGACACACTTAGACTTGTTCAAAAGATTAAAATAGATTAAGAAATTACTCAATAAAAATGGATCCAAAATGGAAATTTTTATAATATGTTATAATATAGGTAATAAATATGACAAAAAATACTATTTAGATAAGTTTTTAGGTCATTTTAACAATTATCTTTTTTTTTACCAATTTTAACTCTTACCATGGTAGATGAGTTTTCTTTCCAAAGTTTATTTATTATTGGAAAAAAATTAGAGTGAACTCATTTAAAATTTTAGAAAATATGATTAAAAATGTGGATTAAATTTTTAAAAATTCAATTTTTAAAATTGGTATAAATTACTTTTAATATAAATCCTCAAAATGTGATGAGGAATAGTATTCTGAATAAATTCGTTTTTAAATATGAAAATGTTTTCATACAAAATTCAAGTATAATTTTAATCAAAATGATACTAATAATATTATTTATAATAAAATGGAAGTAAATATAGTTTATAAATAATCCAAAATAAAATGCTGATTTTAAAAAATAGGAAAATAAAGTACGATTTTATTTCAAAAGTAGCATTTTTTACTCTACAAAAAACAAATTTTTTCAGAAAATTACCAAAAATTCATTATAAAATAATTTTTAATTGATGAAATTAAAAATGAAGTTCATTTTTTGAAATTAAAATTATAAAATTTGGGAAATAATGTTTTTAATATAACTGTATCATATATGAAATTCAATTTAATTAGAATAAAATAGTTCCATTTCTTAAAAATAAATTACCAAATATAATAAATGAATATTAATAAGGAATAAAGTATATTTAATATTAAAATTATTAGGGTTGTTACATTCAGAACCATGTATGTGGATTCACATAAGTGTGATGGTTGACATAAATGGATCTATGTATGAATAACATAAGTATGGGGATACATAGCTTGAAATTCATTTAAATGGATTTATACATACATTCTCGATAAAATATATTGAATTTCAAGATTTATTATTATAAACAATATATTTTTGGGAATTTCATTGATCTTTTTCATTCATTTTATAAACATCATGAAGCTTTCAAGGGACATGATATAGGACTAATTTGAGAAAGAGTGGATGAGGTGAATGAGTAATAAATCATTGTTTCATTAAAGTTTTCAGTTTTAAATGAGAATATTTGAAAGTCATAAACTATGATAAAAATATCAATTCAAATTAGTATATTATTATATTTATCATCAATGGATTTAACCATCAAAAATATTTTTGGATTCAATATGAGAACTATGAATAAGATCTAAGTTTCTAGTTGATGTTTATAGAATCAAGCTTGATGCATGTATTGGTTTCCATGGAATATCTTTTACTACTAGCTTAAATACCCATGTTGTATGGCAAGATGATATGGTAAGTTTTGTATATCATTTAAATAATGTTTTCTACTAGTGTTGAGGAAATATTTTGAGATGAAAAAATTAATTGAGCCTATTTAAGTAAAATGAAAGATATATTTCATATTTAAAATTAAATAATTAAAGAGAAATGTATTTTCTAATACACTTAGATAAAATTATTTAAATAAAAATAGGAAGAACATTGGAACATACCAAACAGCTATTTATGAGAAATATATAGGGGATTTGGTAAATATTATAGTCTTTATAACTTTCCATATATATGAAGTATATGTCAATTTTTGAAAATATGAAAATGAACCTAAGAAAAAGTGGTTGTGCCCAAACAGAAATAGTGTGTGAGTGTGATGTCCCAAACTCAAACTTTGTGATCTAATGCCAAAAACAAATCCTTTACATGGATTCATTATTTCCAACTATAAAACCCCATACATAATCAACCCTTAATTATGATTATGATATAATGTATTTTATTCTCTTATATTCTCAAGATTTTTTATGTTTATAATTTTGGGGAATTATAAAATCCATTACATAAAAAAGTGTAACATCCATGAATTTTACATTTTTTACTAAAAAATAAGTTCTTAAATTAATAATCATGTTTCTTTTATAAGGAACTTTCTTCATTAAAAATAATACAATTATATGAAATTTGACTTTTTTAATATACCTACTCTTATTTAATTCCTTTGAAAAACATTTCAAAATGTGGTCTGAGTAAAAAAAGACCATTAAGGGATGTAAAATGGAAATAAACATGTTAGTCCTTTGAAAAACATGGAAACCCATATGAAATATTTCATTTTCACTTAATAAAATTTTATATCAAATAATAATATACTTACTCTTTAATTAAACTTTTTTTTACAATTTTTTCATAAATAATTCAATAAGAAAATATAAAAAAATCATAATCATGTAGCTTACATGGTACATCATAATCATTAATTCATTCAATCTATATTAAAATGGAATAAAAAACCTGGTTAATTATAAATTTTTTATAGAAGTATCTTGTTTTTATATACATTAATCACTATTATATACTAATAATTCTAACTTGTATCCACTTAAATATTTACACTTTATTAGAGTAACTTTTAACCAGTTGGATTTGTCCACATTACCAAATACAATGGAGGGTTGTATAAGACCCATATATCATCATATAAAATAGATAAGAACCATAACATAAATAAAACAAAAAATATCCTTCAATTTAATGATAAAAATTATAAAAATATACTTTTTAAACATTAAGTATAATAATTTTATTTACGATATAAAAATAAATAGAAATTACCTTTCCTTTTGAAAACACTTAAAAGTGAAAAAATTCATAATATAATAGGTATAAGTTTATATTTTAAAAAAAATGATAATAATTTATAGGAATATTTATAATTAATAATGACCATGATGGAGGGATATATTTTTTCTTATGCTAAATAGTAAAAAAACATTATTTTTCACTTTTTGTAAATAAAGTAAAAAATGATCCATATGGAAAATGTTTATAGAATAATTTTTTACACATTATAATGAAAGTAAAATATAGTATAAAATTACATTAATAATTAACTTTGAGTATAAAAATAATAATAATCTTGAAACATTTAAGGGAACATATCTCTATAGGTAAAATCCTTTAAATACAAACATAATGACATTTAAAATATTGTTTTAATGAAAAATCCCTTACAAAATTGGTAACTTTTGAATCTAGAGGACATTGAAAGATGTATTATGATATATATTTTTAAAACTATTTAATTATAGAAAATGTATGATAAAATAAATCAATATCTTAGTTTTTACACCCCAAAAAATAAAATAAAACATGTGGTGAAAATGGAATAAGTATCAAACAAAGTAAATTGAGATGAGAATTCCTTTACCTAGAGTCCCGATCATCCACGTACATCATTTACATTCCAAAATAATAAACATATATTAATAGTATAAAATATTTTGAACCATTTTTAATTTTTATTAATTTATTATAATTTATTTAATTTCATTTAATATCATGTTTAATGTAGTTACTAAATCTATTAAGTTCATGTTGGATGTTTTGAGGTCTTTCGGTCCAAAAAAACTTCATTGTGTTAACCAGGGTAAATGGATAATAAAATGATTCCGTAATATTTAAATTATATTAATAATTTCATAAAAATAATATTTTTTAATAGAATACACTTTTATGACCATCTATGCAAGGAGGTGATGAAAACTTTAACACGCCATTCGTGGAGGCGGTGGTCTGCACGTACACATAAGTGATGTTTTCACTTTATAATGGATGGAAGGGAAAGAAATTATATATTTCTTTATATTTATAGAATAATAATTGTGTTATTAATATCATAATTATTTGGTCAATACATCTTTATAACCATCCATGTGAGGTAGTAATGAAAAATGAAAAATGTCATCCTTGGTGGCGGTCGTCGACACGTAAACACAGAAAACGTTTTCCCATTTCTATGGATATAAAGAAGTTAGATAACAGTTTTTACATAAAAATAATAACATTTTCGTATATTAAAAATAATTATTTCATTATATTATTATTGTAATAAAATATTTGGTAAAGGTGGAAGAAGAGTAAAATTTGAAAGGACTCGGTTGAGAGAACGACCTCTTTCTTTGATATCCTCATTGCAATTGAACTTAATTCTATTAAGAAGATAGGTTTATAGACACATCATGGGATTAGGAAAATGAAAAGGGAAGTTTATAGAATAATTTTGATATAGTTTTTAGAGAAAATTGACCTCATATGTTCTTTTGGAGAGGTTATATTGAATCTTATTTTATAGGTAAAAATCAAGGATGTTTTCACATATATTAATTCCTTAACGGTCAGGAATATAATTCTAAAAATTAAAAGTGTATTATAATGGAAAATGTATGGAATTATATAACTTTCTATACACTAATTACTCTATTATAATATTTTTATTATTATTTTTAAATCTTTTAATAAAATATTTTTCAACAATAAATGTCCAGAAAGTCATTTTTGGGACTATTCATATAATTTCACATTAAAAACATTAAGTTAACAATAGATTTAGAATATAAACACAAAAAAACAACAATTATCCTCAATAATTGTTTATAAAATTCATGTAATATCATAGTCCATCCAAGAATTATAAGGTTTATTTTTTTAAATCATATACTTGATTTATTTATACTATTTTCACAAGCATCATATCAATTTTTCATTAGAGTTTTAGATAATTACAATATTATTAAAATTTCATGATAAATTACTAAAATAAATATATTTTATTCATAATAAAAATTATTATCTATAATTATTTATATTTTATTTCTTTTCTTACTATTGTCATAGAAAAATATTAAATAATTTTATGGGAGAGAGTGACATTTTAGTTAATACTCAAAACTTCAAATAAAATAAATGTAATTATCCAAAGAAAGTTGATCCAAATGAAAAAATAATAAAATATAGGATACATATGGGTTTCAATATATCCAAAAAATTAAATTTAGACTATTTTTTTATATTTTTGGTCGTATATCCTAGTTTAACTAATTTCTAAATTTAACCATAACCATACTGACAAAATTTTTTCATGGGTAAAATATTTTTGTGACTAAAAATTAAATTTACCTCATTACCTAATTGAAATATTAATATTAAAAATATTTATTCCATTTTACCTGATTCAATTACAATAAGTGGTAAAATTTAATTTTAATATAAATTCACAAAATGAAATGAAAAATATTTTTTTCAAAAACAATTATTTTGAAGCCTAAAATGAATTTACACTAATATAACGTATAGTATTAATTATAATGAAATTTATTGGTCTATAAATAAAATATGATATTTAGTTAAAATTTTAATCGATTCAAATATATATAATGACTTCTAAAAACTCAATTAAATGCAAAGAACCCAATATAGTTTTTTATTTGAATACAATGTCACTTAAGCTCTAAAATGTTAAGAATTGGTTATATAATTCAACATAATATTTGTTAAATAAATTAATTTCTCCTTAAATATATATTTTTCCCTTAAAAAGTGTTTCAAAATTTTAAATTCATTTTTATATCATAATTATTTCCTAAAATTGATAATATTTGTAAAAGTGGTATTTTTCAATATTTACCAAAAAAAATTAATGAAAAATATAACAAACCCCAATGATTCTTTTGAAATTAATTTTAAAAAATTAAATTCCATTTAATCTAATATAAATTATAAAATTAATAATTTTTTTATAAAATTAATAATTTTTTTATAAAATTAAAATAATATTTATAAAGAAATCCAACTTTTATCGAAAAATGAACTTTCTAAACTATAAGTATTTTGAAAATTATTTCATATTATTTTCCAGTGAGTGTAAATTTATATTTCTCCAAACTATATATTCTATATTTATTTATATTTACCTTTAATTTTATTAAAGTATTATTCACTTTATTTTGATTTTTTGTATATCACATGATATTCAATAAAATGTTTTCTTAAAGTAATGCATACTAAAATCTCGGGGTCTTACATTCTCCCCCCATAAAATTATTATGTACTAGAAATTTTAATTTGGTATTACCAAAATGAATGTTTCTTGTCATATAAATACTATCATATGTAGATTTTATTATGATTAGTAATTTCTAAGTTGCAAAAAATATTTCAAAATCCATACTTTTCATTGAGTTTCCAAGATCATACAATGATAAGAGAGTGATAGGACTCAATAGATTTCTATTCATTTTTATTTATGATTTCTTTCACCATCATCATAGATAATATGAGAAAATATTATTACTTGTTACATCATATTCCTAGAAATATGACAAGAACCATTACAAATGGAATAACCTCCTCAATTAATTCGAATATAATTTTCTAAAGAACAAACTCATTATACAATGAATTGTATATCTATATCAGGATCATCTATCATAAAAATTTAATAATGACTATAAAATACATTTAAAATATAAATTATTTCATTTAAATCATAAAATTGATAAAATATTAATTTTTACACATATGAAAAAGCATGTTTCAGATTTGTATAAAAATAATGATATAAATCATTTTTCTTTGATATTTTTCTATTAAAAATTCTTAGAATAACATGAAATGAGATGTTATTTTTAAGAACCATTAATACATTAATAGGAATATTTTTAAATAATATGGATCATTATGGAGTAAAACTATTCTCATTCTATATACATTAAAAACGATTCCTTTAACACTTATATCAAAATTTCAAATATAACATGGTTTCAAAAAATTTAAAAGAATTTTTTAAACCTGGCATAATGAGAATCAAATATTGTTTAAAATGACATCAAAAATACATTTCAATAAATTAGTGACATAGAAAAAACATTTTAATGAACATGGATATGGTTGAGAAAATGAAGAAAAACATTAAAACGTTAAAAATAAGGTTTAAATAAATAATAGCTTATAGCTTAATAATTTTCAAAACACGGAATAATTAATATAAAGAATAATGAAAGGATATTTAAAAACATTAATTTTAATATAATAATTATAAAATAAGTCCATAATCATTTTTTTACCCCACAAAAAATACAGAATGTGGTGCAAATAGCTTTTGTCTTAAAGAACAGGAATTGAGCCTAGAAGTCATTTTCCATGAGTCTAATTTATCATGTTCGTTATTTATCTTCCTCAATAATAATGTTTTATTAATTATTTACATAATTAATAATATAAATCAATCTCTTTATGTTTTATCCATAATAATATTTATCTTATTACGATTTCATACTTAATCACATAATTGCTTAAGTTTACTTTCATCATTTTGAGAATATTTGGTCTATATGTCCAAAATGACTTCGGTAGGTTGGAAATGGTAAAGTGGGTCATGATTATAAATTTTCAATAATCAAAATCATATTATAAATATAATTTTTATACATTAAGTTTAGTTTTATAACCAACCATGTAAGTCAGTTATAAAAAATGATTTAAGTTACAACATAGAGATGGTAGTCTGTATGTACACATGACTAATGTTTCCATAACTCAACAAAAATGAGGTAAAGAAGGTAAGTAACATTATATATTTGTATACTTTATTAAAATTTATAAATATATTATTTTTTATATAAATAAACTTATATATATCATTCAGGATGGGCGTATATGAGAAATAAAATAGAATAGTTCACGAGGTGATGATATGCACATACATACAAGGGATATTTTTAATTTTAGTTGAATGGTATTGAAAGAATTATAAAATTTAATAACCTTAATTTAATGAAAATTATATCATATATCATATTAATTCATTTTTATCAATTTTTATGACTAACCATAATATTTTGTGATGTAAAAGGAAAAACGTCATCTCGCGAGGCAATAGTCTGCACGTACGCACGAGCGATGTTTTTATATTTATATAGACATTTAAGTAGTTTAAAAATAGTTATTTCATAAGCCTAATAACATTAAATCAGATTTGATAAGAAAATTTTATTATATTAAAATCTTTAAGATACGCTTGAATGTGGTAAAAAATAAATATAAAGAAAACACCTGGTATTGAAATATACCTATTATTTAAAAAATATCCTTAGGTTTAAAATTATAACATTCTTAAGATGGTATTATGATAAAACCTAGAGATATAGAATGTCTTAAGGTATTTATAAATGGAATTTTGTAGTTATTGGATGATCAAGGTTGCTCTTGATGTGTGAGGAAAAGTAGAGATGGGCGTCCTTTTATAATTGAGGGAGAGGACACAATTGAAAATTTTCAAAATATTAAAATATATTAATGTATTAATAAAGAAAATGGATCCAAAATATATCATTTTAAAATAATATATACAATATTTATATATATAACCATATAATATTATTTTGATATGGTTTTAGGTCATTTTTCTCATTAGTATTTTATTTTTAACCTCTTTTAACCCACTTTAACTCCTACTGTGGTAATTGACATTTTTACCAAAGTTAATATTCATAATGACCAAAATTTAAATTGGAATATTTACCAAATTTTGAAATTGTGAATCAATATATGTAAAAACAAATTATAAAATTCAATTTTTATAATTAAAATAAACTAATTTTAAAATTAACCCGTAAAGCACAATGAAAATTGTTTTCTAAATAAATTTCTTTTATGTATATATTTTTATACCAAATTCAAGAATAATTTTATTCCCAATGATAGTAATTTAATTATATAAAATCATAAGTAACTAGTTAAATTTTAAAATAAATACAAAATACAATTGTACTTTGTAAACACATAAAAATAAAATTTAGTCTTCTTAAAACGAATATGTATTTTCTATTATTCACCCAAAAATAAAATTTTTAAGTAAATTCCCAGAGAATCACTCTAAGAAAATTTTTAGTTTTTGATATTAATAATGATTTTCATTTTTTCACAAAGGAAAAATAATATTTTTGGAGTAAAACATTATATAAAACCATATAATTCTTGAAACCCAATTTAATTAGAATAAAATTATTTTATTTTTTACTAAGAAATTAATTATTAATCTAATATTATATATGACTATATGAAATATAATTCATGACTGTTAATAATTAATAAAATATAATTACTATTTACATTGCTTGGATTGTTACATTATTTCCCCCTTTTGAAAAGTTCTTCATACCTTTTTATTCATTACTCAAATAAGTGGAGATATTTTTCCTTCAAATATTTTTTTGATTCCCCGATCTCTTCTGCATCCATATTATTATTCCAAAAAACCATAACCATGTGAATCAAATTTTTCCAAAAAAAACATCTCTATATGATCATTAATGTAAATAGGTGATTCCTCATAATTAATTTTCACTTCCATCTGAACTTATTCAGGACTCAAAACATGAGATGGATGTGGGATATAATTCCTTAACAAAGAAACATAAAAATCATCATGTATGAGATATAAAATCAATGTAAAATCTACTCTATAAGGATCTTATCCAATATTATATATAATTTCATATTGCCCAATGAACTATGGAATTAAAATTCCCTTCATGCCAAAATGAATAACACTTTTCTATACAGATACTTTAATAGAAAAATGGCCACTTCCCTTGAATGAATGATCATTCTTATAGTTATCTTCACAACTCTTTTCCCGACTCTAACATGACCTCATATGTTGTTGAATCCCACTAACTTTATTAGTAATCCCTTTTACTAATTCTAGTCACAAAAAAACATGTTTCAGTAACTTCTTCCCAACAAGTTGAGGTCTAACACTGATTTCCATATAATTCCACAAGAGGTGACATCTGTAAACTTGAAAGAAAATAGTTATTATAAGAAAATTAAACTAGTTAAAGAAGTTTATATTAACATCCCTAAGAATGAATTAAAAAATTAAATGCATATCCTCAAAAGTTTTTACTTTTCGATATACCTGTCAATTATATTAAGGATGAAATATTACACCGAAATTCAATTTAGTTTCTTACAAATTCTAAACAATTTTATAAAAATTAGATGTAAATTTGGTATCATAATCATAAAAAAAATAAACTCCATGAAATTTCATTATATATTTATCATAAATTATAGATATTTTTTCCAATGAAATATTATTTCAAATATAAATAAAATGCATATTTTTTGTCAAAGGATTAATAATAACTCATATTCAATTATTACATAGAAATTTATTTTGAAATACAATAATTAAATCTAAATATATATTCATCTATTTGAATTATAAAAATATAAAAGGATAAATTATATCCTTCATTAATATCTATTCAACATTAAACTATAGAGAATTTAATATTTTATAATAAATTCTACAATATATATTTTCATTTTATCATGCCAAAACTGTTCATGAAACTATCTATACATCTTAATACTACCGTGATGAATAAAAAATAGAGAGTTACGAGCATAAATCCAAAATTATTTCTTAAATTTAAAATCAAAAGGAACATATAATATTTTCATGAATCTCAAAACACTTTCTTTTTCAATGAAAAAAACAAGAAAATTATATTTCCGGACCTATTATACATTTTCTTATAAAACACGATCCCCCTTATGAGATTTATTAATTATTTCTTTAATTTAGGAACATAATAACACCTAAAAAGTATACTAATTCCATTTATAATAAATTATAGACCAATATTCATTAAATCATAAACTAAATGGATCATGTTCTATTCGTAACATAATTAATGAGGCATTATATTTCTTACATAAACAATACGTTACTCTATCTTTGTTTTTTCTATTATAATGAAAAATGCAGTCATAATCCTTAATCAATTAAACTGATCTAGTCCATATAATGTTTAATTTCTATTTAGTTAATATATAGTTCAAAATTTTATAATCAATATATATTTCACATTTTACTTCTTATAAAATATTCCTCAAAATTTTTAAATTAAAAAATATATATTCTAGCTAGTGGTCATGTTTATGATAATATAGTTCATGAGGATTCAATTTTCATTAAGAAAAATAAATTTACCAGTCATTTTTCATCAAAACAAAACTAATTCACTTTAAAGAATCGTCAATTTGGAAAATAAAATCTCCATCTCAAGACAGTTGGTCCAAAACCGGAGTAGTCAAAAATATTTTACTCAATTACTAGAAACATTCATCCTATTATTTAATCTAAATGAATTTATATACTCTTTGAGATAACTTGGTTAGTGGACAAGATAACCATAAAAAAATTTAGACAACCATTAGTGGTAACCTTCTGATATAATAAATCTAGAAATCTGTATGAAATTTTTTGGTCTTGGAAACTCTTCAAACAATTTAGTTTTATCTCAATCATCAGTCATTCCATTATTATTTATAATATTTCCAAAGAAATAAATCTATTTCAAACAAGAATCGCATTTACAAAAAAAATTATATAAATTATTTCCCTTTAATTTTTTTAACATAACCCTCAAATGTTTCTCATGATTACCATAAACTTTAGAATATATCATGATATCATTAATAAATACAACCAAAATTTTTTTTAAGAACTTGTGTAAAAATATATTCTTAAGATCTATAAATACAATAGGATTATTTTTAACCCAAAGGAAATAATCAGAAACTCATCATTCCTATATAAAGTCTAAAGTCCCACCTTTATAATGGAATACTCTTTAACTATTATCTAATCATACCTAGACCTGAGATCAACCATAGAAAATATTCAACACCCATGAGCTGATCAAATATGTCATCTATATGAGGAAACATATAAGAATTCATATAAGTGATGTTATTCAATTATATTTAATCAATGAAAAGTATCATAGAACGGTATATATTTTTTAAAAAATAGGAGCACCCCATGGTTAAGTTCAAATATGAATGATGCCTTTATAAAAAAACTCTCATAATTAATTTTTAAATTTGAAAAGTTCTACTTGAGATATTTAATTAGTAGGTTTCGATATTATATTAGCATTATCTACTAAGTCAATAGTAAATTAAACCTATCAATCAAGTATAACATTTTTTTAATTTTCTGTAAATACATCCAGATAATCATTTACTATAGAAACATCACCAATTTGAATAGTTTCCTTATTCTAATAAATATATAGAAGATAAATTTCATTTACAACTTTAATCAATTTATAATCATTTTGATATGTTATCAATGGTATGAATTCACTATTTTATACAAAATAAAACTCATTATATAGATATTTTATTTACCTCTACGATATATCTTATCCTAATAAAAAGATAGTCTACTCATATACAAAATAACATCAAAATCTATATGAGGCAAGATAATGAGGATTCTAGGTAAATCCATTCCACATAAAACAACAACAAAAATTATATTATTTTTAATTTCCTTAATAATACCCAATGTGTTTTTTATAAAAGTTCTAGCTTCATTTCAAAAGGTAACATTTCTAGTTTTCTTGTAAATTTCTTAGAAAAGAAATAACGTGTCAACCTAGAATTGACCAACTAATTGGAATAATATAAATATATATGTAATGTACCTGACACTGCATTAATAGATTGACTAACATTTATTGATGTAGTCACAATGGATTTATCCACATATTTCTTATTTTGATATTGAAGAATTTTATCCTTTACACCTACCATTGGACAAGTACTTGAATAATTATCCATTTATTTACAATTAAAACATCTTACTCTCAACTTTTATTTATTTTATTGATCATTACTATTATCCATTTCTTTATAGTCATGATCCGAGTTTCTAAAAATATCCCATCAGAAAGACTTCCTATATTTTATAATTCCTTCAATAGGGTTTATTTTACTATAGTTATCATGATATAGAAACTTTATTTTCATACCTTTGGATTTATTTGATGGATTCTTCATCATTTCCTACCACTTGGACCTCATTTTTCTTCTTATTATCCAAGAAAAAATAATCATTAAACAACTTCATTTATATCTTATTATCACATCAAAGATGTTTATAATAAATTTTTATTTGAAGAAATATATCTCACTTCAATATCTGGTCTCAAATCCAATGTAAAAGTAATTAATTTTACTATTATGACCCTAAATAAACATGGGTGAGTACCATTCCAATCGGGTGAAGTTTTATTCATATGTCTCCACTGAAGATTCCTCCTTATACATCAATTCCAGGAATTTATTTTCCATCCAATGTGAATCAACCATAGGAAAATATTTTTAAAGGAAATTAATTTTAAATTCATCCCATTCCAAGGCATGAATCTCTTTTTTTTCATGGTGTTATTTACCATCAACTAGTAATGATTAAATTCACCTTAATAACAATAAATATCTATAATTTCCTTTGTATTAATTTAAAACCCCATGAATTAAAATATGTTTTAAAAATATTAAATCTAACCCATAGAAACTGTCAGGTTAGAAAATCCACTGAAAAATATAGGGTTTTAATTCATGAAATGCTCTACCATAGATAGGTTCATCACTTTTGAATGTTTTTTATCACTAAAATAGATGCCCAAACCGTTTATTTCATGCCTAAACTGATCCATCACAAGGAACAATTTCTTAGTCCCCATTCTACCCATTCTAGTTTTTTAATTTGGAAGGATATTTTCCTCTTAGTTTACACCTAATTTAGCTTCCCTATTTTCTATATGGAAAATATTTCTGAACAAACATAGATTAAATGAAGAAACATGTAAACATTGAAAATATCCCTCATGATAAATATAAATTATAATATATTGAGGTTAATTAATGACATTCTTCCAACCACTAAAATTATCTAAAATATCCTCTCATAGAAATTATAATGGTCAAATCCTTATTCAACCCATAATATAAGTTTTTAAAAAAACATTTTCTTAAATTATAGAATATATTTTAATGTTTTTTGTTTTGTATAATTATGTAATAAACCTTATGTAACGAACCCAAACAATAAAAATTGTTCACTTCAACTCAATGTCTATTTTTTACATTACAAAACATTATAAATGAAACATGTATTATTTTTATGAAAAATATTTAAGATTTTCAACTTGGCTTCATCATTATTCACACTCATACTTAAACCATATGAAAAATATTTACAAATTTTGGTAAAAACAAAAATCCCAGAAAGTGATATAAACAATGAATAAAATAAACCTCTTAGTTCATTTCAAAACCAAGATATCAAATAAGAAAGTTTTCCCTTACATAAATAAACATTGAGTTCAAATTTTTTTTACTTATACATGAAAACATATTTTATTACAAAAATCCATAAAAACATTGTATAAAAACATAAAGTAAAAATAATAATCATTATTTATTTTTATAAAACAAGGTAACCCATGAAAATATGTTTATTAAAAACATACCTTTTTAACCACATAGGGCATTATCATTCCTTTAAATAAAATATCATTAGATTAATTTATGAAATAAAAATATTTCCATGAAAATTCATTTGAAATCCTAGAGAATACATTTATTTTTTTTGTAAAATTTTATTCATATAACCCATACAATAACACCTATAGATTTAATTACCTACATGGTTAAATCTTACACAATTCTCTAGAGAACTTAGTCATTAGCCAGTGAATTGAGAGCTATATCAGGCTCAATAATCATCATAAAAAATATCAATGGACCATAAGACACATGAAATACATAAAATATATCATTAAAATTATAAAACTCATAAAATATTTCATTTTATACATATATATAAGCAGTTTAGGGAATTACATAAAAATAAGTATAAAATTAGTTCTTCTTTAAAAAAATTAAATAAAAAATTGAATAAGAATGATAAATATAATATTCATTTTGAAAACATTAAAAAATAATTAAGAGTGATATTCTTGAATAACAGTGTTCAGATGGTGGTAAATTTTCTGTCATGTTATATGCGTTAAAATATAATTTATTTTACACTTTTGTAAAAATGTAAAAAATGACCAATTTGGAAAACATTTAAAAGTATTAATTTAAAAACATAAAAAATAAATTAAAACGTTGTTTAGAATTAGTTTTAACATTTATTTATATATATTTATAAAATACTAAAATATTTAAATAAACATTTATATGGTTGAAAATGTGATGAAAAATGTTAAAAATTTTAAAATATGGTTTTAAAGATGAATCTCTTGCTACTTGATAAATATTTTCCATAGAATCATTAAAAGAATGTAATTTTAGTGTATTTTTAAACTCATAAATTTTTTAATATGAATTATAAAAAACATCCATAATTTATTTTATACTAAAAACAAAATAAATCACGTGGTGAAAATATCTTTAGTCTCAAAGAAATTGATTTAAGACTAGAAATCATTGACCTCGTGTTCGAATTGTCATATATGTTATTTATCTACATGAAAAAAAAATTATGTTAATTAATCAAATTATTAATAATAATTTTCAATTTTTTTAGCTTATTTTATTACTTTTATTTCTATTATTACCATTTCATACATAAACACTTAATTAAATAAGTTCACTTCTGCTGTTTTTTGATATTTGGACATAAGTTAAAAATGACTTCTGTAGGTTGACTATGGTCAAATCTGTAATGTCCTAAAATTATATATAATTTTTTCTAATTATATGTAATTATTTCGAGACCACCAAATTTTATGGCACATGATTCCGAGGTCCGAAGTGCTCGGAATGATACATCGAAAAATGTTAAGATTTAAATAGAGTGCATGAGTGGTTTTTCTGAAAAGGTTTAATAAATCTTAAATGGGGTCCTGAATTAGAATTCCAAGAGCACCGTTGCATTCAGTGTGGCAGGTTTACCCTAGGCATGACTTAAATTTAGTCAGCACATGCCTCCATTGAGAAAACCCAAAAATGGCATAACCATAAATAAAATAATTAAATAAAATTATGTTGTTTTTCAAATGCTTATAACTCACAAAAGGTGACTCGGATTAAAAATCCAAGACAACTGCTAAGCTCTTGAGGGTATGCTTTATTTAGGTAGATCCTAACCTTTTTCGGCTCAGGCCAATATTGGAAGTAAGTTTTTTTCCATAAATAAAATAATTAAGTAACATTTATTTCATCATTAAATTATTTAACACTAAATGGTAACGAGGATTAGAGATCTAAGAGTGCATACCATTGAGCTCACGAGGGATTGTTTCCCTTAGGCTGAGCCTAACCTTGACTGGTGCGGGTCAATGGTAAATGTTATTTATTTTTTAAATATTTTTAAGGAGCATTTAGTAAACGTACAGGTGATGATTTCTATCTTTTGAACATATGCTCGGATTAAAAAAACCAAGGGCATAGTTGAATTCACAACATTAAGATTCGCTTAGGTGAAGTATAACTTTGACCGGAAAGGGTTGAACAAAAAAGTTAATTTTTGGACATTACAAAACATAATAAAATAAATCGATGAGTTATTTCATCTTTTATTTTTATCCATTGAGTGAAGTGATAGGACTGCAGAGTTAATAGTTCATTCAATGACTTGATCCTTTTTTTTTGCGTAACCTCGACGTTAGTTGTTTAATGGAACACTAAATGTAGTTCATTAATGAGCCACATTAATGTTATGAAATTTGGTTGGTTCCTCACATCTATTTAAACAATGCTTGGGCATGGTTCTAGGGAACTCATGAGAGTAAGATCTGATGAAGTGTCATTGATGACTTCATCTAACGTAGAACAGAGCTTAGACGCCTTATAGGATTCAAACCGGACAACGACAAACACCAACGAACACACTTCAAACGTTGTCATGTCTTCCCCATTTTCACTTTCCACTAACTTATTTGAGTAGGGGGTTATGTGCCTAATTCTTCCATTTTATTAATTATTCAATATTATGAAAAACACAAATCAAACATCTAACGAGTTGATCCACGTTATGTTCTTTAATGCAAGAGGATAATGCAGGATTTATTTATGGGAGTTTTTTATGATTAAATAATACTTCTCATGTTATTATGCTAATGCGGAGGGAGAGGGCCAATATGAAAAAGGACTGGAGCCACCTCCGATTTAAGGTTTGTGGTGTTCTTATTGGGCGGCCGAGAAATATGGAGGCAAGGCAAAACTTCAGGTCGCACGGTGTAGGCGTCGTCCCGGGAGGCCTGTAGGTGCAGACAGGAAAGGAATCGGACCACAGGAGCTTCATTGGTGGAACGTAAGAGCATCACAGCACGGATGCACTATCAACCAGAGGAGGCAGCAGTTGGCTACCACTGGCCACAAGAAGGCGGTAGCACCCAAAGGCACCGCAGCGGAGAAAGGGGTGGTCAGTCTTTTCTAGCTGCGTTGGAGCAGGGCGACGCTCTACAACTGCACATCACAAAAGAAGGCCACGACTTCGAGCTGTAGTGGAGGGTAGACCCAAAGACCACAGGGTACGTAGGTGATCAGTCCAATGGGACTGACCAGGTGGTGCAGCACCAACTGGTTTCACTTTTCTGAAGACTCGAACGACTCGGTCATTCAGGAGAGGAGCAGATCCCCTGCGCCTGACCGACGGGCCAGGCAGTTCTGCGGCTCGGTGGGCCATGCCTAGCAGGGTGGTCTAGGCTAAACCTGCGTCCAGTGGGCCATACCAAGCCCATACCTATTCAAGTCGGGCCCAATGGGCTGGCTCGGGCCGGTCCGATCTGGTCGGTCCGGACCCGGAGACCTTTTGGCCCGGTTACACATAAATGGGCATCTCTCTTAAACCAGACGTTCGTTTGATGAACCATATGTAGTGATGGAACCCTTAGGATGAGGCGGTACTTATGAGATAATCCTCTTGAGTTTTAGAGATAATTGTAGTATGGATGGGTTGGATCAAATCTGAATCCAACTGGGGCCTCAACACTAAAATGCCTATAAATTGCATATCGGGCATCCAGTTGACATGTCGTTGATTTTGTTGGAACCCTTATGACATGGCAGTTCATTGGGTTACTTATTCATGGGAATTATTTCTAGTTGAAATATAATTGATGGATTGAGGAAAGGATCCTCCCCGAATCAAGTATGATTTGTGTGGGAATCCAGTGGGTGGTTGTGACGTGAAGAATGAATAGCGGGCTTGTGTGGGTCAGCACCGAGTTATCCTGTGCGGGTTAGCACCTACCGATCTTATATGAGTTAGTACCGAGAGATCTTGTGTGGGTCCGCACCAAGTGATCCACTGTGGGTCAGCACCTAGGGATCTTAGGTGTGTCATCACCAAGTGATCATGTGTGGGTCAGCACCGAGCAATCCTATGTGGGTCAGCACATAGCGATCTCGTGTGGGTCAGAACCAAGTGATCCTATGTGGGTCAGAACCTAGCGATCCTATATTGGTCAACACTGAGAGATCTTGTGTGGGTTATCACCAAACGATCTTGTTTGGGTTAGTAGTGGATCCTCTTAAAATAATAAGATAGTCTAGATTTACGACAAATAATTTGTAATTCGGTACTTAAGTTATACCTAGTGTGGGTTGTCTTTTTATTTGTGATTTTTGATTGATATTATGCTTTGTGGTTTCCCTTTGGGAAATAATGAGAGACCATCGGGGGTATTGGGGTCCCTACTGAGTATTGTTATACTCACCCATGCACGGGCTTCACCCGCACCTTATTGTTTCTTGTGTAGATGACAGATAACTTGACTGATTCTTGATGAGTCAGGTCTAGACAATGCTCAGAGGTTATTGACAGATGGTGCACAAAGGTGACCGGTTGACATGGAGAGCTTCAGTGATGAGATGTACCTACCCTTCAGGTAGGATCCTTGGTGGAAGACCTCGGGAGTTGTTTTTTTATTTGGGTTGTACTTCCATTTAAGTTGGGCTTGTATTCTTGCCCCTTTACTTCCAGTGCTTAATTTTACACTCAGTGGTGTTTTTTAGTTGTGGTTGTACAATTCTTCTTCCATTGTGTTTTTTTGTGCATAGTGTACCCTGTATGTGTGTGTATAGGTTTTGAGGAAATGTTTTCCCATTTTAGGGATATGCCTTTCCAGTGCTAGTCGCCAACCCCTGGCCTATGGAAGGTGGGCTTAGGGTAGTCGCGGAGAGGGCACTGGGGGACGGGTCGTGACAAAGTGGTATCAGAGGGGTCAGTTCTACCAGAAGAAATAAGATTCTATGTTTTCAATAGAGTAATAGTTTTATGTTTCTTGAGATTGTATTTCAGTCCAAGCAGTCCAGTGTTAGTGTGGCGACAAACATATCCATACACCAGGACCCTAGTTTTTGTTTTCTAACTTGATACATGAAAATAGTGATTGCATGTGTTTTTGAAATGTTTTTCTTTTGATATCTTTTGAGTAATATCACCATGTATAACATATTGACCGTGGTTTATCTTGATTCTCTTTTAATATGCCTCCACACAGACAACCAACCAGGATTCCAATGTTTTTCCATGAGGATGGTTCAGAGTGTGTTGAGGATTCAGTACAAGGACCGTTGCCCGATATGGTACCTTCGGGCTATGTCCATGAAATACCACTGCCCATTGGTTAGTAGTTACTACAACTGATACTGGTAGAGGACACAAATAGGCTTAGTTCATTACATGAGTTTTAGTGACAGATACCCCTCAGGTTCCAAGGCGAGCCCAAATCACAGGCAGATAAGGACTGGCATTAGGTGGTGAATGATTTTTCATCTAACTAGGGCACCATTAGATCAGATAGTGGTGCAGTAAATGGTCATCCTATGTGGCTCAGTAGGGTATTGGCAGGGTTTATATTACCCCTATCTTATGATGAGATGACTTTTTCTGTGGACAGAGCTTGAGAACCTTCCTTAGAGAAGGGGGACTCATGCCATGAAATGTTAAGGGGTTTGTGCTCCTAAGAGCTTCTATTGTTTTGACAAGAAGACATGTTGTTAAATGAGTATTCATCGAGGTGTACTAACCATTCTAAGTACTCAATGAATATGATACAACCATTTCTTCAAGGCTTGGACCTCTGAGAGAGACATGTTTAGGGACATCAGAGCCAGCACTTTTTCCTCTTTGCATTATTACTTATGTTAGGGTTCTAGAGATAACCTTTGTGGTTGAAAAATATTTTGTTGAGTAGATGCAGCCAGTGAATGTCAATAGTGGGAAATAAAGAAACTGACATCAGTCTCAGAGACTTAGACTTATAAAATGTTTTGTGAAGAGTAAGTGATAGGGACAGATTAAACTACAGGGTAAAAGATGTGGAAGGGGATAAATGACAGAAGGAAGAGGTGGGGTACATTTCGACATGTTATAACCATTACCACAATGTGGTCCCCACCAGGCTTAGGAAGCTGGAGTATAGAGGAAGAGAGTACCTGCATGCGGTCAAGGAGTGTGACCCAAGGGCTCTATGAATGATTCAAGGAATGTTCTATGTCTACTACTAGCAGCTGTAATTAATAGACATAGGTACTAATCATTCCTTCATGTCATGAATCTTGTTCAAGACCTAGAGTTTCCGGTTAAACTTTTGACTTGAACCTTATGTCTGGAGATACCTATGAGAGGAGACTCGATAATCACACTTATTTTAATTGTTTGATTTGACCCTTAAGGCAAGAGTTTTGGTTGGAACCTCTCGGTGGAAGCATCAAGGCCTTACGATGTTAGTTTGGGTATGGATTGGTTATCCACATTTCATGCTCAGATTGACTATTTTAGGAAAAAAAAGGTTTTGGTATATCTATAGAGTTGGAATTGGATTATTTCTTTAGTTGGGTAAAAAGGAAACTCAGGCATTAGGGGATAAACTCGTGCATAATAGGGTGCAGTCGATCACTCTTAAGTTGACCATCCTTACCCTCGTTGCAGAAGGTGTTTTGAGTTCTCAGTTCCCAATAGTAGTGGAAGTGTTTGAGAACATCATTTCAAAATATGTTTCTAGGATTACCTCCCCGTAGGGAGAGTGACTTCTTCATTGGAATGTACCCAGGGATGGAACCAATATCTACAACTGCATAGCGGATGGTTCCTGCGGAGTTTTGGGAGTTAAGAGTATAGTTGGGTGAACGGTCTACTTTCTACTTTGATCAAAAGAGTCTCATGTATATCTTCTTAGAGAAGGACCTAAACCTAAGATAGTGTTAATGGAAGGAGTTCCTCCCAGACTATGACTTTGATATTGTCTACATTCTTAGGAAGGTAAACGTAGTAGCAGACACACTCAGCAGGAAGTCTGGGTTACAATTGCTGAGTTAAGATAAAGAGAAGCCAGTCGCGTTACAGTTATCCTTTGTGGATAGTGATAGAGAAGATTACCTCTATTCTATGATAGTCACTCCCCCACTACTTTAGTGAGTTATGGAGGCACAGCTTGGGAATGTTTACTATGAGACCCGACGTTCTCATATATCCTCAGGACAGGCTCTTAATGGATTTTATGGAGGTGGGGATCACATCATCATCTTCAGAGGATGCACCAAGGTACCAGTGAATCTACGAGAGGAGGTGTTGAGGGAGTTCCACACATCCCCTTTGGTGGTACATCCTAGTGTGTTGAAGATGTACCAATACCTCTAGTGTTAGTAATGGTGGCCAGTGATGAAGAAAGTAGTGGTAGAGTTTGTTTCATGATGCCTCAATTGTCAGTAAGTGAAGGTCGAGAACCAGGTTCTAGTAGGCTTGACCCGACCACTTGTGGTGACAGAATGAAAGTGGGATGGCATATCCATGGACTTCGTGATAAGGATACCACATATGTCAAGGGGCCACGATTCTATCTAGGTTATCATTGACCGACTGACCAAGTCAGCCCACTTCTTACTCATCCCAGATCATGGATCAGTAGAGGGATCGGGATGCCTCTACGTACAAGATATTGTAAAGAAACAAGGGGTCCTATAGATGATCATCTCTGATCATGACACTTGTTTTACATCTTGGTTGTGGAAGGGATTACCTGAGGCATTCGGTACTTAGGTACACTTGAGCACCGCCTTTCACCCTTAGATAGATGGTCAGATGGAGCAGACCATATAGACATTTGAGGAAATGATCCATTCTTGTGTCCTTGATTTTTGCCGCATTTTGAATAATTGTTTTCCCATGGAGGAGTTCGCATGCAATAATAGTTATCACTCCACCATTTTCATGATACCATTTGAGTATTGTATGTGTGACCGTGCAGATCAGCTCTATGTTGGACAGACCCAGGGGAGTCATCACTTATGGGTCTAGAGTTGGTATGAGCTACCACTGAGAATGTAAAAATCATCCAGGAGAAGATAAAGATGGCACAGAGCTGGTAGATGTTCTATGCCGATAGGAGACGGAGGCCCTGTGAGTTCGAGGAGGGAGATCATGTCTTCCTACGGGTCTCACCCTGATGAGGATTACAGATATTTGGCCAGGTCAACAAGTTATCTTTGAGGTTAATCGAATCTTTCTAGATCCTTAGCAGAGCAGGTGAGGTGGTGTATTGGCAAGCTCTTCTTAGACAGATGCATGAAGTGTATAAGGTTTTTCATGTGTAGCAGCTGAGGATCTGTGTGCATGATCCATTGCATGTTATCAACTATGGTGAGTTGGACATTGATGGTGGGGAGAATTTTACAGAGTTTCTGATAGAGATAGAGTATTTATAGGATCTAAACCTTTGTGTATGGTCGATCCCTCTGGTTTACGTTTAGTGGCAGCACGATAATCTCTAGGATATCACATGGGAGAAGGAGGCTCAGATTTGTGCTCAGTACCCACATATGTTTTATTTTCCTCTATTTTGGTTTTCGGGGACATTAATCCCTAAGTCTAGGAAAATTTAATGTCACGTAATTTTCTTATAATAGTTATTTAATTATATAAAAATATTTTGATACTGTGAAATTTGACAGCATGTGATTTAGAGGTCCGGAGTTCCCAGAATTATCTGTCGAAAAATATTAAGATCTAAATAGCACGCATGAGTGGTTTTCCAAAAAAAAAGTGGAATAACTCTTAAATGGGTGGCCATGATAAAAATCTGAGGGCACTGTTGTGTTCAGGATGGAGTTTTTACCCAAGGCGCGACTTATGTTTAGTTGGCATAGGCCTCCAGTGAGAAGACCCTAAAATGGAATAACCGTAAATAAAATTATTCAATAAAATTATTTTATTTTTCAAATGATTATTACTCAAAAATGGTTACTCGGATTAAAAATATAAGATAAATGTTGTGATTGTGAGGGTATGATTTTTTTAGGAAGATCCTAACCTTGGCTAGTGTGGGCCAAAAGTGGAAGTTAGTTTCTGTTCGTAAATAAAAAAATTAAGTAACAATTATTTTATTGTTAAATTCTTTAAATCTTAAATGGTAATTCAGTTTTTTGATCTGAGAGTACATATCCTTGAGCTCACGAAGACATGTTTCCCTTAGGCGGAGCCTAACCTCGACCGGTGCGGGTCGAGGGAGAATGTTAGTTATTTTTGAACTTTTTTAAGGTATGTTTAGTAAATGTGCGGGTGACTATTTCAATCTTTTGAATTGGTGCTCAGATTAAAAATCTGGGGGTACCATAGAATGTGCAGCCCTGGGATTCGATTAGGTGAAGATTAACTTTGATCAAAAATGGTCAGATGAAAAAGTTAATTTTTTGAATTTACAAAAAATAATAAAATAACTCCATGAGTTATTTTATCTCTTTTTTGTAACTGTTGAGTGGTGTGGAGGGACTATGGAGTTAATGGTTCATTAAATGACTTGACCCTTGAGTTGTGTGACCTCAACATTGGTTATTTTAATGGGACACTAAATTTGGTTCATTAATGAACTGTATTAATGTTACGCAATGTGGTTGGTTCCACGCATCTACTTAAACAAAGTAGGTGCATGGTTTATGGGCACTCATGAGAGGAAACTCTGAAAAAGTTTTGGTGATGACTTCCCCCAACATAGAATAGATCTTCAACACCTTAGAGGATTTGAACCGGATAGTGACGAACACCAACCAATATGATTCGAACGTGGTCTCGTCTTCCTCATCTGCACCCTCTACCAACTTATTCGAGGTAGGGGTTATGTACTTAATTCCTCACTTTTTACCCATTTTTAAATATAATGAAAAACACAGATCAATCGTCCTAAAGGTTGATCCGCATTTTATTCTTTAATACGGGAGGATAATGTGGGGTTTTTTATGGGAGTTTTATTATGATTAAATAATCTGTCCCATGTTATGACGCCAACGCAGAGGGAATAGCTCAATCTGAACAAGGCCTGGACCCTCCGCCGATCTCAGGTTGGAGGCTTTCTTTGTGGACGATCGATAAATATGGCGGTAAGGTGAAACAACGGGATGTGCGGTGTAGGCGCCTTCCGGGGTGGCATGTAGGCGCAGGCGAGAAAGGAATCAGACCACCAAAGAATCATTGGTGGCCCATGAAATCATCGCTAACGCGGGGGTCAGCTACCACTGGTTGCGAGAAGGTGGCGGCGCCCAATGTTTCCTCAGTGGAAAAAGTGATGGCCAACCATTATCGGCCACGTAATAGTAGGGTGGCATGCCATGGAGGAAGGTTGCGGCTTCGAGCTAGGTCAGAGGGCAGACCTGTAGAGACCCAAAGCTTGACGTACATGGACATTACATTACTTTTGTGGAATACTTAATACATAATAAGAACCAACACTCAAGGACCGTAATAGTTTAGTGTCTTTGGAAACTTGGAATATAAACTTCTAATCATGTTGAAAGACATTCAGAAACACCCATATCGATCTTCCCCTTTTGTTTCCTTACCTAAAACCTTTCTTTATTTCCTGGGGAAAATAAAACATAAAAAGGGTGATCTCAAATGCTCAGTAATGGAAAACATAGAGAACATAAAACAATCCATAAGCAAAAACTTGAACATGAAATTTAAACATCAAATTCTTGAGCGAATACATAAATCGTGGGAGTACATAAGGAATATATCATAAAGTAACATCAATCTAGATAAAATAGCATGGGAATAAATCATGTAATTTTGGAAACCATTCAGAACTTGTTATGATTTCCGTATTAGCCAAGGCATTGCTGCCAAGACTATCTTAGTGGACAAAGTCCCTTTCTGAATCCAGTTCACTCCTCGTTTCAGTTCTGTAACACTGAACCGGATTAACTTACCATTCCATCCATGTCTATCTCATGAGATATAAATCTTTACCCAATGCATTGGAGGGAGATATAGGTCCCTCCCATCTCGTAATGAAATCATTCTTACTTGTGCCACAAAATAAACTTAAAACATTCATCATAACCCAAAGAATAAAATGTGTTTCATAAACATCATCCCATCATAACATAATCCATATAAAACAAATGGAAATATCATCATAAGAAAAGTGAAACCATGTAAATCACAGAGACATTATACTTGAAACATACACATATGAAATAATGTCATCTTTGATGGAAAATGGTTTTGATAAAGCACTTGAAATGAATTCTTGAGGAAAATTTCCTTTCATCTTGAAAATCATTTTCTTTTCACAAAATTCCATTCAATTTTAAAAGAAATGGATTATGTTGAAAATAGTCATGGAATCTTTTGGAGGAACCTTCATGAAAATAAGGCTTTATAAAACCTTAAAAATCCTTTCATGCCGTATAAGTTAAAAAAAACTTATTCTCGTACTTTGGATGGAAAAGTCAAAAAGTACATCATAACGTAAAAAAAAAGATTCCTTACATACCATGTAGTAAAATTCAAATAGGTAAAAAGGAAATTAAACATACATGAAACCATTTTTAGGTAGAATGGACATGGATGATAATAATAACCCCAGTAAATACTTACGAATAAACAATCTCGGATAAGAACGATATTGGAATAGTTATCCCTTACCTTAGGTCTGAAATGCCTTGTATGGATCCAAACCTCCTGTATAATGATTTAAATAATTTAATTGACTTATTAGATAATCATATTCATTTTTATGATATCATATATGTTTCACTTATGACTTTATATTACCCGTTCTTTTGTAAATTCCATGTTAAAGCAGCGTTTTTGGTAAAATCATTTCATTTATCGTATGAGTTTGGACTTGTCGTTCTTGATATTATTACTTATATCCTTATTTACATGATTATAGAATGTAAAAAAAATATTTATATATAATATATATTCATCATATACATATATATTATAGATCAATAAAAGGAATGAAATACACCGTTCATGGAGACAATAGGTCATACGTACTCATGAACGTTGTTTTCGTTTCCTTATTAAATTAAATGAAACTAAATAGATGACATACATATATATATATATATATGCATAAATCCAGTAGCATTATTATTTCATATATTTCATTATTATTCATTATATAAAATTTATGATCATTCTTGTATGGTTAACATGGAGAATGATTCACATCGCGTCGTGGAGACGGTAGTCCGTACGTACGCACGAGCAATGATATCATTCCCATAATTATTGAATAGAATTAGAGTGGATGGTATAATATATCATAATCAGTATTATGTTATTATAACAATATATAGTTATTATTTACACCATTATACCCATCCATGTAAGTTTTTGGTGGAAAACAGATTACACCACGTCGTGGAGACAATATTCTGTATGTACGCACACAGGGTGATTTGGTTTTCCGTAGGATGGATAGAAGGTGAAATAGGGTTGGTTCATATTTATAATAACATATCATTATATGAGGGATACATATGTCATTACTTCATAATGAAACAACTAAAGAAGAGGGAGTAGAAGAAGAATGGAACTTGAAGAAAATGGTAGAAGGTATTACCTCTTTCACGAAGTGCCTCCTTTTAACTTTCTCTTAGGGCACTAAAACTGGTCTTTGAAGAAGACCAAGACCTCTAGGATGTTTCTAGGGAAGTGGAGAACAGAATTTGGCATGGTTTTGGCGAGCTTGAAGGCTCAAATTGGTGTGAGGAGGAGAGGGAGGAGGTGCCCTTTTATAAGGGAGGAGATGGGCACCTTTGGAAATATAAGAAATATTAGTTTATATTAAATCCCAACCCCACTTAAAAACCTTAATAATTTCTCATATCCAAATATTAGATGAGATAGGGTTGTAATATCATCAACCAATAAAATTTAGACATGTTAGGAATTTATTTTAAACATTATCAACATGATTTATCCTTATTTAATCAACTTAATTTTATTTGGGGTAATAACACTATAAATTTTAAATTATTTTAAATAATTACTTATTTGTTGTGAATTGTCCATAATTGGATACTTTATTAAATTTTAGATCATATAAATTCAAATTTATAATTTTTAAATATTATTGTGATTTTTAAACAATTTTATTATATGTTATTGTTATAAAATAACAATAGTGTCAATTTTGACAGTATTTATTTATTTGAATTTAAATAAAAAATAAAAAGAAGATATGTTCGAACTAAAAAATTTAATAGATTAATAACATGTCATATTTATCTATAAAATTAGTGGAGTACATTAAATAGTTCATATAATATTTATTTTAATATTTTTAAAACCATTTATTTGATATTTCTCTTAATAAAATAATTTCAACATCACTATTATGTAACCTTTAATGATAATTATTTAATCCCTAAAAATTATAAATAAATTCATATGATGTATATGATTTTATTATCATTCTGTATACGATTCATGTTTTAAGTTTCATGAAGTTTATCACTAAATTAAAATTAATATACTTATAAGATTTAAGAAAGTGACATGTTGTCACTTTCTTTGGTTTTAATAATAATTAAATTATTTTTATGGACAAAAGTCTATTAAATGAATCTAATCCGACCCTTAGGTGATATTTGTCGACTTTTAGTCATCCAATTGGATTTTTGAAGGTGATAGGGTAATTTTATAATCTTATATTTGCCTTTAATTACCCGATTTACCTTTAACTATGGTAAATAAAATTTACCGTAATTACTATTCATAATGACCAAAAATAAAAAGTAGCCTATTAACATAATTTGTACCCACTGATTCCAAATATGGAATCCATTTTTAAAAATTCAAAACACATAAGTTGGAGTAATTAATATAAAATTAATCTCGTTGTCGAAATAAAATGGGTTTTTGTTTAAATCATTGCAAAAGATTGAATTGATTTAACCTACGAATTCAAGGTAAAACCAATGATAATGACATACATTGTATTAAATGGTAAAAATATATTCTATTTATACTTTAAACCCATTAAATATTATAATTTAACCATATAAATTATTATGATGAAAAAAGTTGTTTTTAATTAAAATATAGCGTGTTTTTACTATTTATTAAAATATGAAAGTTATCAGAAAAATATCAAAACATTATCTAATGTAAATTTTTATAGCCTGATTCAATATATAAAATGTTTATTTTTTAAAATTGAACTTATAAAAATGTCAAAACTAGATTTAATTTGGGTGCGCCATCAAAGGGCAGCAAAACTGCATTTTTTGAAAAATACTTATTTCACCCAAAAAATTTATTTTGTTCACATAAAATGTTTTTGAAAATTTAGATAATGAATAATAATGTTATAAAATTCAAAATTAAGTTAATACTATTCATAATGGAAAGTTCATAATAATATTATAACAATATATCATCATTTATTGAAACCTGGTATTGCGTACAACACACGTTATCGAGGAAGATCGTGATTGCGTGTAATGCAAGCCAAGTCAGGGTTTCGTGTTTTGCAAGACTCCTTTGTTGTTTCATTATAACATAATCCAACCATTTTTCATTTATACATTGAATATATATATATATATACACACTCAATGTTGCGTAGAATGACTATTATCAAACGAACTTGAAATTGTGTGTAACACAATCTAAGAATAGTGTTTCATATATTGCAAGCTAATACGGTGTTGTGTATAGCACAAGATAATCTTGTTTTAGCATAAAAAACATGACATCAAATAAATTAAAAAAAATACTTATCATAAAATATCTGGTTGTTACATTATACCGCCTTTCAAATGAATTTCGCCCTCGAAATTCGTCGGGGTTATACATGGTTTTCTACTTGAAAGTTTCTTTAATTGAAAATCACATCGTAAAATGAAATACCAAAACATAACTTTAAAAACTAAAGTATGAAACGTAATGGTTACCCAAAATAACTAATCACTGGGTTTCCACATAGGAGAACATAGGTGAAAATATGGGTATGGAAGAGAAATCTAACCATCATGTTCTGATGGAGAGTGGTAGAGAACATTGATATGAAAAAGCCAACAATCAAAAAGCCATATATTTGTGATGATCTAAGGTGCCATCTAATTCATCGAATATAAGGGAACTAGGACAACATTTTTGGTTTCCAAGATCATTTCCCTAAAGTTGAAAATTTTGAATTAGAAGAAATACTTACATGATTTTGGTAAAATCTCACTGTTGTTCATGCCTTGAACAATTTACACTTCATCTCTTAAAGAAATTAAGTCGAATTTGTTATTCGTGAAGTGTTAGCAGATCATGTGATAGAATGATGGGTCATTCCATCTGTTTCAAACAAAGGGTTAGCAAAAGTTATCAAATAAGTTCATCTATAGTGAGATTAATCATATATGGTTCCTAAAATGGACGTATACTTCGTATATCATACCACATAACAAATGGAAACTAATTTATACTAACCAAGGACTTCTTGTAGCACAGTGGTATGTGATAAACGCCCGTTGCACTTAAGTTGTGGGTTCTATTCCCATAGCCTTGTCTGACACATTGGGTTGTCACCCATCCTGCAGGTTATCCTTTTTTTAAAACTACACTATTATAACATTCTAGAAATAATATCGAAAAAAAGTTCTATCCTTAAACAATACTTACTTATGTCCAATATAATTCATTCCAATCTTTAGGCTTATCTAAAATACTTCTGTCCAATCTCATAGTATAAAGAAAACAATTACTAGAAATGTCATCTGCTAAGCATGTGAATACCACCATTTATACAATATATCTTGTTGCTCACATTCCAAACATGTAAATACCTTAATCATGTATTCTATTGAAAAATGAATACCCATTTAACCTTAGTGAAAACATGAATGCTGTCAAAAGTTAACTCTTTCCACATACCAAAATCTAAAAATTTCGTTATACTCAAACCATGATATCACTTTGTCCTTATATCAGTCGTGAGCTCATGAATACTTTCAAACATTTCATTTTCTCTTTATCCCTTCATTATGTGCATATCATCTGCTTTCCAAAATATTTGAATCACTTTTCATGGTTACCAGTACCATAAAATTATTGAAAACCACAATAGACTAATACACAAATATTCCAATACACCATAAAAGTACCTCAACAACATTATTCTTGAATACCAAGGCATAAACCCTTCAATCCATCCTCTTCAATGATGGTCATGGAATAAGTCCTCCCTTGATTTAGAAGTAACTTCTTAGGTCAGTGCATTGAGTTGGGTAATTCCCATGTTCTCCACAAATAATACATTGAAATCCATAACAGTCTCTCACTCTATGACCCTTTTCTCCACATAGATAACATCTTTCCCTCCATTTTTGGTATTCCTCAAGGTTCTTCTTCCCTTCTATAGAAATATCAATCTTCATTTCTTTATGCTCCTCAATATGCGAACATGCATAAAATTCTATCTTCCTCTTATTTGATGAATTAGGCATACCACTAAATTTCACCTTTTTAATCATATATCGCGTTGAATGATTCGGCATAATCACAATATCATCCTCTCTAGGCATTATGCGATTTTGTTGCTAATAGTCACCAATTTTTTCATTGGATTCAATGTTAACCTAATTGCTTCTGGTTCCCTCCATTGACTAAAACACAAAAAAAATCTATGAGAGGCAAAAATCATACAAAGCAAATAACATAATAAAGGGAGAGTACCTTCTACATCTAACATCTTAGGTTTAATTCTAATATCATTACTGTAATTTTAGTACTATAACTTATACTTATACTTAACATTATGGACATCCCTAGACATACCTTAGAAATATCTCTAGGGATCTCACTAAATTTTTCAAATCCTAGTTTCCAAAGGATGACTAAACCTTTCCTCTAATACCAACTGTAGAGACCCAAATCATGACGTACATGGACATTACATTACTTTTGCGGAATACTTAATAAATAATAAGAACCAACACTCAAGTACCATAATAGTTTAGTGTCTTTGGAAACATGGAATATAAACTTCTAATCATGTTGAAAGATCTTAAACAACTCCCATAACGATCTTCCCCTTTTCTTTCTGTACCTAAAACCTTTCTTTATTTCTTGGGGAAAATAAAATATCAAAAGGGTGAGCTCAAATGCTCAGTAAAGGAAAACATAGAGAACATAAAACAATCCATAACCAAAAACCTGAACATGAAATTTAAACATCAAAATCTTGAGTGAAGACATAAATCGAGGGAGTACGTAAGGTATATATCATAAAGGAACATCAATCTTGATAAAATAGCATGGGAATAAATCATGTAATTGTGGAAACCATTCAGCACTTGGTATGACTTCCGTAGTAGCCAAGGCATTCCTACCAAGACCATATTAGTGGACAAAGTCCCTTTCTGAATCGAGTTCACTCCTCGTTTCGGTCCTGTAACACTGAACCGGATTAACTTATCGTTCCAGCCATGTCTATCTCATTAGATATAAATATTTACCCAATTCATTGGAGGGGGATATAGGTCCCACCCATCTTATAATGATATCATTCTTACTTGTGCCACAAAATAAACTTAAAACATTCATCATAACCCAAAGAATAAAATGGGTTTCATAAACATCATCCCATCATAACATAATCCATATAAAAAATGGACATTTAAACTTTAGAAAAGTGAAACCATGTAAATCATAGAGACATTATACTTGAAACATACACATATGAAATAATGTCATCTTACATGGAAAATGGTTTTGATAAAGTACTTGAAATGAATTCTTGAGGAAAATATCCTTTCATCTTGAAAATCATTTTCTTTTCACAAAAATACATTAAATTTTAAAAGAAAAGGATTTTGTTGAAAATAGTCATGAAATATTTTGGAGTAAGATTCATGAAAAAAAGGCTTTATAAAACCGTAAAAATCCTTTCATGCAGTATAAGTTAAAAAAAACATCTTCTCATACTTTGGCCGGAAAAGTCAAAAAGTACCTCATAACGTAAACAAAAGAAAGATTCCTTACATACCATGTAGTAAAAGTAAAAATGGGTTAAAAGGACTTTAAACATACATGAAACCATTTTTAGGAAACATGTACTTGGATGATAACAATAACCCCAGTAAATACTTACGAATAAACAATCTCGGATAAGAACGAGATTGGAATAGTTATCCCTTACCTTAGGTCCGATATGCTTTGTATGGATCCTAACCTCATGTATAATGATTTAAATAATGTAATTGACTTATTACATAATCATATTCATTGTTATGATATCATATATGTTTCACTTAGGAGTTTATATTACCCGTTCTTTGGTAAATTCCATGTTAAAGCAGTGTTTTGGGTAAAATCATTTCATTTATCGTATGTGTTTCGACTTTTCATTCTTGATATTATTACTTATATCCTGATTTACATGATTCCAGAATGTAAAAAATGATTTATATATAATATATATTCATCATATACATATATATTATAGATCGATAAAAGGAATGAAATACACCGTTCATGGAGATGGTTGGTCATACGTACGCATGGACGCTGTTTTCGTTTCCTTATTGAATTGAATGAAACTAAATAGATGACATACATATATATATATATGAATAAATATAGTAGAATTATTATTTCATATATTTCATTATTATTCATTATATAAACTTTATGATCATTCATGTATGGTTAACATGGAGAATGAATCTCATCGCGTCGTGGAGACGGTAGTCCGTACGTACGCACGAGCGATGATATCGTTCCCATAATTATTGAATAGAATTGGAGTGGATGGTATAATATATTAGAATCATTATTATGTTATAATAACCATATATAGTTATTCTTTACACCATTATACCCATCCATGTAAGGTTTTGGTGGAAAAATAGATTACACCACGGTGTGGAGATGGTATTCCGTACGTACGCACGCACGGTGATTTTGTTTTCCGTAGGATGGATAGAACGTGAAATAGGGTTATTTCATATTTATAATAACATATCAGTATACGAGGGATACTGATGTTATTACTTCATAATGAAACAACTAAATAAGAGGGAGTAGAAGAAGAATGGAACTTGAAGAAAACGGTAGAAGGTATTACCTCTTTCTCGAAGTGCCTCCTTTAAACTTTCTCTTAGGGAACTAAAATTGGTCTTTGAAGAATACCAAGACCTCTAGGATGTTTCTAAGGAAGTGGATAAGATAATTTTTCATGGTTTGGCCGATCTTGAAGTCTCAAATTGGTGTGAGTAGGAGAGGGAGGAGGTTCCCTTTTATAAGGGAGGAGAGGGGCACCTTTCGAAATATAAGAAATATTAGTTTATATTAAATCCAAAACCCACTTAAAAACTTCCAAAATGACTCATATCCGAAGATTATATAGGATAAGGTTTTAATCTCATAAAAAAATAAAATTTATACATGTTAGGAATTTATTTTAAACATTATCAACATGATTTATCCTTATTTAATCAATTTAATTTTATTTGTGGTAATAACATTATAAATTTTAAATTATTATAAATAATTACTTATTTTTTTATGAATTGTACATAATTGGATAGTTTATAACATTTTAGACCATATAAATTTAAATTTATCATTTTTAAATATATTTGTTATTTTTAAAAAAAATTTATTATATGTTATTTTTTTAAAATAACAATAGTGTCAATTTTGACACTATTCATTTATTTGAATTTAAATAAAAAATATACAGAATATATGTTCGAACTAAAAGATTTAATATATTTATAACATGACATAGTTACCTTGAAAATTATTGTAGAACGTTAAATAGTTCATATAATATTCAATTTAATATTTTTAAAACCATTTATTTGATATTTCTCTTAATAAAATAATTTCAACATCACTATTATGTCACCTTTAATGATAATTATTTAATACCTAAAAATTATAACTAAATTAATATGATGTAGATAATTCTATTATATTTCTTTAGAATATTCATTTTTGAAGTTTCATGAAGTTTATCACTAAATTAAAATTAATATACTTATAAGATTTAAGAAAGTGACATGTTGTCACTTTCTTTGGTTTTAATAATAATTAAATTCTTTTCGTGGACAAAAGTCTATTAAATGAATATAATCAGACCCTTAGGTGATATGGATCTAATTTTAGTCATCCAATAGGATTTTTTCAGGTGTTAGCGTAATTTTATAATCTTATATTTACCCTTAATTACCCGATTTACCTTTAACTATGGTAAATAAAATTTACCGTAGTTACTATTCATAATGCCCGAAAATAAAAATTATCCTATTAACATAATTTAGACCCACTGATTCCAAATATGGAATCCATTTTTCAAAATTCAAAACACATAAGTTGGAGTAATTAATTTTATATTAACCTCATTGTCGAAAGAAAACGGGTTTTTGTTTAAAACATTGCAAAAGATTGAATGATTTAACCTACGAATTCAAGGTAAAATAAATGCTAATGACATACATTGTATTAAATGGTAAAAATATATTCTATTTATAATTTAAAACCATTAATTATTATAATTTACCCATATAAATTATTACGATGAAAAAAGTTGTTTTTAATTAAAATATAGTGTGTTTTTTATATTCATTAAAATATGAAAGTTATCAGAAACATATCAAAACTTTATCCAATGTAAATTTTTATATCCTAATTCAAAATAAGAAGTTTATTTTGTAAAATTTAACTTATAAACATGTCAAAACTAGATTTAATGCGGGTGCTCCATCAAAAGGCGGCAAAACTGCATTTTTTGAAAAATACTTATTTCATCCGACAAATTTATTTTTTCACATAAAATGTTTTAGAAAATTTATAATATGAATAATAATGTTATAAAATTCAAAATTTAGTTAATATTATTCATAATGGCTAGTCCATAATAATATTATAACAATATATCGTCGTTTAGTGAAACCTGGTATTGCGCACAACACACGCTATCGAGGAAGGTCGTGATTGTGTGTAATGAAAGCCATGTAAGGGTTGCGTGTAGTGAAAGACTCCTTTGTTGTTTCTTTATAATAGAATCCAACCATTTTTCATTTATACATTGAATATATATATATATATATATACACTCAATGTTGCGTAGAATGACTATTATTAAATGAACTTGAAATTGTGTGTAACACAATCTAAGAATAGTGTTGCGTATACTGCAAGCTAATACGGTGTTGGTTATTTCACAAGATAATCTTGTTGTAGCATAAAACACATGACATCGAATAAATTAAAAATAATACTTATAATAAAATATCAGGTTGTTACAAGACCCACGGTCCACATCTTCCGCGGGTGATTGGTTCAGCGGGACCGTCCAGGTGGTGCGGCACCAAATGGCGCTGCTACTTTGAAGACGCGAATGGCTCGGATGTTTGGGAGGGGAGAAGATCTGCTATGTCCGGCCAGCGGGTCAAGCGGTTCTGTGGCCCGGCAGGCCATACCTAGCCTGGTGGGTCAGGCCGAACCCACTTCAAGCGGGCTGACCCCGTGGCCTACTGGGCTAGACTAGGCCCATCCCCATTTGGGTCAGGCCAAGTGGGCCGAGTTGGGCTGGTCTGACCAGGTTAGACTGCGCCCGGACCCTTTTTGGCCTAGTTTTGCTTAAATTGGCATATCTCCTAAACCAGACGTTTGTCGGACAAACCATCTACAGATCTGGAACCCTTAGGCTGAGGTGGTTCTTATGAGATACTCCAATTGAGTTTTGTAGATCTTTGAATTATGGACGGGTTGGATCAAATTCGAATCTAACCGGGCCCTCGACACTAAAATCCATATAACTTACAGATCGGGTTTCTAGTTGATGCGCCATATGTTTCGTTGGAACCCTTGTGACATGGTGGTTCATTGGGTTACTTTTTCAGGGGACTTTAGGCTTGTTGAATTATGATTGATGGTTTGAGGAGTGGATCCTCCGGAAATCAAGCATTCTTCATGCGGGGATCCAGTGGTAGGATATTATGTGAAGAATGAATAGCAATCATGTGTGAGTCTGCACTGAGCGATCATGTGTCGGTCATCACCGAGTGATCTTGTGTGGGTCAGCACCTAGTGATCTTTTATGGGCCAGAACCTATCGATCCTCTGTGGGTTAGCAACAAGAAATCCTCTATGGTTCAGCACCATGGGATCTAGTGTGGGTCAGCACCGAGCAATCCTGTGTGGGTCAGCACTGAGCAATATTGTGTGGGTCTGCACCTAGCGATCCTATGTGGGTCATCCCCGAGAGATCCTGTGTGGGTCAGCACCAAGAAATCTTTTGTGGGTCAGCACCGAGCAATCATGTGTGCGTCATCACCTTGCGATCTTGTATGGGTTAGCACTGAGTCATTCTATGTGGGTCAGTAGCAGAGCCACTTGAAAGAATAAGATTATCTAATTTTATAACTCATCGTATGTACTTATATACTTTAGTTATATCATGTGTGATCTACTATTTTCTTTTTGTTTTGTGATTGAGATCACGATTTGTGGTTTTTACTTTGTGGAATTCTGAGAGACCTTCGGGGGTCTTGGGGTCCCTTCTGAGTATTGTTCTACTAACCCCTGTACAGGCTTCGCCTGCACCTTTTTGTGTCTTGTGAAGATGACGGACAGCTTGAATGGTTCTTGAGGATTCATGGAAAGACAGTGCTCGGAGGTGATAGATAGACAGTTCATGGAGGTGACTAGTTGACATGGAGATTTGTAGTGATGAGCTCTACCAAAACATCAGGTAGGATCCTTGGTAGACGACCCCAGGAGTTTTTTTTCCTTTTTTTGTACTTCCATTTCAGTTGGTCTTGAATTCTGGCCCCTTTACTTTCAGTTCATATTTTAAACTCATTCATGGTTTTTAGTTTTGGTTGTACCACTCTTCTTCCATTGTTTTTTCAATTTGAATAGTGTGCCTTGTCTGTTTTTATATAGGTTTTGAGGAATTTTCTTTATATTTTAGGGATATTCCTTTCTGGTGCTAGTCTCCAACCCCTAGCCTATGGAAGGCGGGTTTGGGGTAGTCACGCCATGGGCCCTGGGGGACGGGTCCTAACAAAATGGTTCATGATTATATCATTTTAAAAATATTAATAATGTTATAATTATTTCCTTTATAGTTTATATAAATTAATTATTATTTTATAACCAACCATGTAAAGTGGTCATGAAAGATGCATTACACTACAACTTAGAAATGGTAGTTCTTATATATGCATGAGTAGTGTTTTCTTTTTCAATGAACATGAAGTGATGTAGGTTAGTATCATTTTTATATTTAAATAAATTATATAATGGAATAAATATAATTTTATTTATTTAAATCAACTTATAAATACCATCCGAGTTAAGAAGTGATGGAAAATTAAATGTATTGGTTCATGTGGTGGTATTCCACCCATACACACAATGGATATTTTTATTTTTCATTTAATAGTATATAAATAATTAGAATATTTATTTATCATTATATAATTAAATTTATATCATATATATCATTTTATTTTATTTTTATCATCATTATTGGAAAAAATAAGATTCGTTGATGAAAAATGGAATACATCATCTCAAGAGATGGTATTCCACACGTATGCACGAGCGATGTTTTTATTTTTCATTAGATGGTTAATTGGATTAAAATAGATATACCATAAACCTAAAAAATATATACTATATGGAATATACTGATATTATTATATTACAATTGTAAATATTGGTTTTAATTTTAAAAAATTATAAATAAAAGGAAAACACCTAGTTAAGAACTATGCTTATTCTTCATAAAACCTCCTTTGGTTGACAACTAAATCCTTTCTATGACGGTATTGTGATCAAAATAGGACATGTGTGACATGGTTAAGGATTTTACGATTGTATATTGGTAGGTATTGGATGATATAAGATGCTCTTGAGTACTTGAGAAAATTGGATAGATGTGTCCTTTTATAAGTGAGGGAGATTCCACCCTAAGATTTGTTCAAAAGCTTAAAATAGATTAAGGAATTACTCAATAAAAATGGATCCAAAATTGAAAAGTTTATAATAATTTAGGGAATAGGGTATAAATATGATAAAATATTATTTAGACATGTTTTTATGTCTTTTTAACAATTATATTTTTAGTTTTTACCAACTTTAACTCCTACCATGGTAGATGAGTTTTCTTTCCAATGTTCAATTACTAATGGACAAAAATAAAAGTAGACGCTTTCAAAATTTTAGAGAATATTATTACAAATATAGATTAAAGTTTATCAAATTCAATTTTTATAACTGGTATAATTTAATTTTAATATAAAACCTCAAAATTTGATGAGATATAGTTCTCTGAATAAATTCGTTTTGAAGTATAAAAATGTTTTCACACCAAATTCAAGTATAATTTTTATCTAAATGATACTAATTGAATTATTTATAATTAAATTAAACTAAATATAGTTTATAACTAATCCAAAATAAAATTAAAATTTTTAAAAATATGAAAATGAAATACAATTTTCTTCCAAACATAGCATTTTCTACTTTACACAAATAAAAAACTTTTTTCAGAAAATTACCAAAAATTCATTATAATATAATTTTGAATTGATGAAATCAAAAATGAAGTTGATTTTTTGAAATTAAAATTCTAAAATTTGGGAATTAATTTTTTTTATATAACTATATAATGCATGAAATTCGACTTAGTTAGAATAAAATTGTTCTCTTTTTTAAAAATAAATTACCAAATACTATTAATGTATTTTAATAAAAAATGAAGTTGATTTACTGTTAAAATTACCAGGATTTTTACATTCAGCACCATGTATATGTATTCACGTAAGTTTGATGGTTAACATAAATGGATATTTGTATGAATCACATATGTATGGGGATCCAGAGTTACAAATTCATTTAAATAGGTTTATACATACATTCTTGATAAAAAAAATATAGAATTTCAAGATTTATTATTATAAATAAAATATCATTTGTAATGTCTCTAATGTTTTTAATTCATGTTAAAAATATCATGAAGCATTGAAGAGACATGATTGAGGACCAATTTGAGAAAGAGTCGATAAAGTTAAGGAGTAATATATCATTGTTTCATTAATGTTTTCAATTTCAAATGAGAATATTTAAAATTCATTATCTATTATCAAAATGTTTATTAAAATTAGAATATTATTATATTAATCTTCAAGGGATTTATACATCATAAAATTCTTTATATTTAAGACAAGAAGTATGAGGAAAATTTAAGTTTCTTGTTGATGTGTATTGAATCAATATTGAGGCCTATATTTGTTTCTATGTAATATCTCTTACTACAAGCTGAGATACCCTTTTTTAAGCTCAGATGATATAGTATGTTTTTTATTTCATTTAAATAATATTTTCTACCAGTTTAGAGGAAACAGTTTGAGATGAAAAAAAGAATTGATCCTATTGAAGTAAAATTTAAGATATATTTGGTATAGAAAATAAAATAATTAAAGGTAAGGGTGTTTGGTAATACACTTAAAGATTACAGTTTAAAGAAAAAATAAGAAGAACATGGAAACATACCCAACTGTTGTTGATGAGAATGATATGGGGGATTTTGGTGAAAATTAGAGTCTTTCTAAGTTGCCTAATATCTGTAGTATATGTTCATTTATGAAAATATGAAAATGACTCCAAGAAAAAGTGTTTGTGTCCATACATAAATAGTGTGTGAGTGTGATATTCCAAACTTGAACTCTGGGATCTAATGCCAAAAACACATCCTTTACATGGTGTATTTGTTACTAACTATGAAAACCCAAACATAATGAACCCATACATATTATTATAATATAATGTATTCTATTCTCTTATATTCCCATGGTTTTTTAGGTTTGTAATTTTTGGGAATTATGAAATCCATTACATAAAAATAGGAAACTTCACTGAATTTTACATTTTTTACTAAAAAATAAGTTCATAAATTAATACTAATGTTTCTTTTATAATGAATTTTATTCATTAAAAATAATTCCATTATCAGAAATTTGAATTTGTTAATATACCTACTCCTCTTTAATCCCTATGAAAAACCTTTGAAAATGTGATTTGAGTAATAAAAAAGATTAGTAGGGGATATAAAATGGAAAAAACGCGTTAGTCCTTTAAAAAACATGGAAACCTATATGAAAGTTTTCATTTTCACATAAGAAACATTGAGATTAAATAATAATATACTTACTCTTGAGTTTTACTTTTTTGTATAAATGTTTTCATAAATAATTTAATAAAAAGGTATAAAGAAACAAATCCCAATCATGTAGCTTACATGGGACATCATAATCATTAATTCATTCAATATGTATTAAAATGGAATAAATAACCTGGTTAATTCAAAATTATTTATAGAATAACTTATATTTATCTACATTCATCACTATTACACAACTACAAATTGTATCTTATATCCACTTAAATCTTTACACTTTATTGCAGTAACTTATAACCAATTGACTCTGTCCACATTACCCAATGTAGTGGAGGGCTATACCAGACCCACATATCATAATATACAATGTCTAAGAACCATAAAATAAATAAAATACACTATTTCCTTATATTTAATGATAATAATTAAAAAAATATACTCTTTAAACATTAAGTATGACAATTTTTAGTTACCACAAAAAAATAAGCAAAAATTACCTTTTCTTTTGATAACACTTAAAAATGAAAAAATTCCTAAAATAATAGGTATAGGATTATATTTGAAAGACCATGAAACAATTATAGAAATATTTATAATGAATAATTACCATTATGGATGGAATATTTTCCTATTATAAACATTGATAAAAACATTATTTTTTCACTTTTATAACGAAATTCAAAAATGATCCATATAGAAATTGTTTGTGGAATCCTTTGTTACATAATATAAATAAATTAAAATATAGTCGATAATTACCTTAATAATTAATTTTGATTATAAAAATGTATATTCTTTAAACATTTAAGGGAATATATCTTTTTAGGAAAAATCCTTTAAATAAAAAAATGACATTTAAAACATGGACTTATAAAAAATCACTTACAGAATTGGTAACATTTGAATCTAGAGGACATTGAATGATGGATACTGAAATAGATTTTTAGAACTATTTATTTTTATAAATGTTTTGATAAAATAAATGTATCTATTAGTTTTTACACAACAAAAAATAATATAAAACATTTGGTGAAAATGGAATAAGTATCAAACAATGTAAATTGAGATGAGAATTCCATTACCTCGAGTCCCGAACATCTAGGTACATCATTTACATTCCAAAATAATATGCATATATTAATTTTATACCAAATTTAGAAACATTTTGATTTTTATTAATTTTATATTATTTCTTTAATTTTATTTAATATCATGTTTTATTTAGTTACTAAATTGATTAAGTTCACATTGGATTTTTGGGGGTCTTTCAGTCCAAAACAACTTCATTGTGTTGAATGAGGTAAATGGGTAATAAAATGATTCCATAATCTTTACATGATATTAATAATTTCATAAAAATGATATTTATTCATCAAATACACTTTTATAACTATCTATGTTAGGAGGTGATGAAAAATTAAACATGTCATTCGCAGAGGTAGTGATATGTACATACACATGAGTGATGTTTTTACTTTATAAAGGATGGAAGGGAAAGAAGGTAGATAATTTTATATATTTATAAAATAATAATTATGTTATTAATATCATAATTATTAGTTCAATAAATATTTATAACCATCCATGTGAGGTAGTGTTGAATAATTAAATATGATATCCTTGGTGGCGGTCATAGGCACATAAACACAGACAACGTTTTCACTTTTCTATGGATATAAAGAAGTCAGATAATACTTTTTAATTAAAAATAATAAAATTTTAGTATATTAACAATAATAATTTCATTATATTAGGATGGTAATGAAATATTTGGAAATGGTGGAAGAAGAATGAAATTTGAAAGGACTCGGCTATGAGAATGGCCTCTTTCATTGATATCCACGTTTCAATGATACTTATGACAATTGGAAGAGACGTTTATGGTCACATTAGGGTCTTAGTAACATGGAAAGATAAGTTAATAAAATTATTTTGATATAACATTTTAGGGAAAATTGAACTCATTTGTGTTTATGGAGAGGTTATATTGACTCCCATTTTATAGGTAAAAATAAAAGACGTTTTCACAAATATTCATTCCTTAAGGGCCAAGAATAAAATTTTACAAATTAGAACTATATTATAATGAACATTTTATAGAATTATATAAATGTTTTGAGTAAAATTTTTCTATTATAATATTTTTATATTTTTACATTAATTAATAAAATGTGTTTTAACATCTAATATCCATAATGTCATTTTCAAGACTATACATATAATTTAACTTTAGAAACATTTACATAACTATATATTAATAATATAAACACAGAAATAATCACTTATCCTTATTAATTATTTAAAATTTTTATGTATCATCATAGTTATTCTAAGACTAATCACTTTTATTTTTTTTAAATCATTTACTTTATTTTTTCAACTATTTTCACTAGTGTCATGTCAACGTTGCATAAGAGTTATAAATAATTACAACATAATTAAAAATTCATTATAAATTAATAAAATAAAAATGTTTTATTCATAATAAATATTTTTATCTATAATATTTTGTTTTTCTATTTATTTCTTTATCATTCTCCTGAAAACATATTAAAAATATTAATTGGGAGAGAGTGACATTCTGGTTAATACTCATAACTTAAAATAAAATAAAGGTAATTATCAATGTAATGTTGAGAAAAAAAATAATAAAATATATGATACATGAGGGTTTCAATAAATCCATAAAATCAAATTTATAATATTTTTAGTGACATTTTTTGTCTTATATATTAGTTTAACAGATTCCCACATTTAACCTTAAGCACGTTGACTAATTTTTTTCCTTGTTAAGTTATTTTTATAACTAAAAATAAAATAGAACTCAATAACTTATTTGAATATTAATATTACAAAAATGAATCCATTTTCCTATATTTAATTTTAATAAGTGGTAAAAATTAATTTTGATATAAATTCACAAAATAAAATGAAAAATAGTATTTCAGAAAAAAATCCCTTTTAAGCAATAAAGGAATTTACACCAATAAAATTTATAGTATTGATTATTATGTAATTTATTGTTTTGTAAGTAAAAAAGTTGTTTTATTTAAAATTTAAATTGATCCAAATGTGAATAGATTCTACTAAACACTCAATTAAATTCAAAGAACCAAGGATAGTATTTTTTATTTAACAAAATATATCTTAGGATCTAAAATGTCAAGAATAGGTTTTTAAATTCAACATAACATTTTAAAAAAAATTAATTTTTCCTTAAATACATGTTTTGTCTATTAAAAGTTTTTTTAAAACTTTTAATTCATTTTTATATCATAATTATTTCATTAAATTGATAATATTTATAAAAACGGTATTTTTCACTATTCACCTAAAAACAACAATTATAAACAAATCTCAAAAAAACCTTATGATAATTTTGACATGATTTCTTTAAAAATAAATTTCATTTAATATAATTTTAAATTTTAAAATTCAAAAATTTATTTTTTAAATTAAATTAAAATATATAATAAAAATCCACTTTAATACAAAAAGAACCCTTTTAAACTTTATATTTTTTAAAACTTATTTCATATCTTTTACCCTTGAGTGTTAATTTATGTTTTTCCTAACTATATATTCATAATTTATTGATTTTTTTCTTTTCATTTTAATAAATTATTATTATATTTATTTCATTGTTGTGTATATAACATGATATTCAATAAAATATTTAATTAAAGTAATACATACTAAAATCGCAGGGTCTTACATTCTCCCCTCATAAAATAACTATGTAAAAGTAATTTTAATTTAGTTATGCCAAAATGAATTTTTCTTATCATAGGAATATTCTTATATATAGATTTTATTATGATTATTAATTTCTATGTTACATAAATATTTTCAAAACCATAATTATTAATGAGTTTCCAAATCATAGCTTTATAGTGGACTGATAAGATTCAATAGATCTGTTCTTATTTTTTATGATGATTTCTTTTACCATTAAGATAGATAATATGAGAAAATATACATACATGATTCCATTTCATTTTCATAGCCAAAATATGATCCTTTGGTTATATGTTTCAGTTATTTCCCACCTCTATTTTATCTTAAATTCTAAATGATGAATATCAAAGATAATTTCTTCATTCTAAAAGCAAGAAAAACAATTTTTGATGGATAAAAGGATACAGAAAATACTAATAAGTTATTCATCATGTTTCTATATTTTTACGCACACTCCTTGATCTAGTGCTTAAAACATATACTTTAGAGACTTTATTTGATACTAACTATAACATAATATAAATTATAAACCCATACTCATGAGTTTAATATAAAATGTTTTACTCTATTATATTACCATGATCATTTATATTAAAAGTTTCATATAATTAGGAAAAAATACATAAAAATGTGGACACTTCATGGCAGTCTACATTTTTTCACAAAAATAGGTTATTTAATTACAAATTTTTTTTTTATGACGTACTTTTTTTGTTGAAAAAAATATACCTAACCAGAATTTATTCATTTTTAGTTTACCTACTCATCCTTAATCTCTATTAAAACATTTAAAAATTTGTAATAAACAAAACAAATTCCAATAGAGGACATAAAACGAATTTAAACCCATTAGTTCTCTAAAATAACATTAAAATCCATATTAATGTTTCCCTTTTCACATAATAAACTTTTATCTTAAATAATCATATACTCATTAAATTACTTCTTTCCCAAAAAATTTGATAAAACATTTCATAAAAAATAAAAATATAAAATGAATAAACATGTATATTACTTGGGATATCCTAATGATATAATTATTTTAATCACCCGTATAATGGAATGACCTAATTGGTTAATTTAAACTTCTTAATAATAGTATCATATGTCCAACTAGCTCCATCATCATTAAACTTGCATAGGAGTATACTATATCTGGTTAACTTGGCCTACTTTGTAGGAGTAACTTATAAACTGTTGAATTATTCTATAATTCCTAATGAATTAAAAGGATATATTGGAAACAACACTAGTCATATACAATGTAAAATAAATATAACAATAATTAAAATTATTTGGGTCTTTAATTTCATTATAAATCTCATAAAAATTTTAATTTGGAATCCATAAACACAATCACTTTCATTTATCACATAAAAATGAAAAAAAATTACCATAACAATGGGTATTGGATTTTATTTGAAATACCCTAGAAACTTGTATCGAAATATTAATGGTGAATAATGGCTATGACATCATGAAATGTTTTATATGTGGTAAATTTATAAAAAATTATTTTTGAAATTTTGAAACAAAATTCTAAATGGCCCTTACGAAAAATGTTAAAAGATTAATTTTTAATTTTTTTTGAAGAATATACAATATTGTTGAAATTGATATAAATCATTAATTGTGAGTACAAAAAAATTCTGGAAACATTAAGTAAAAAATAGATATGGATGGAAGATACTCTAAATAAATTTTTTAAAAACTGTATAACAAGGTTTTAAAAAAAATCTCTTCTAACATTGATATATTTTTTATAAAAATTTGATCATAATAAAGAACATGAAATGGATTACTAAATTTCTATAATTTTAATAAATGTATGATAATATAAATTTATATGGTATTTTATATGACATATATAAAACTTTTGGTGAAAATGGGATATTTATTACTGAAAGGAAATTCATAAGAAAAATACCAAACCTCGAGTCCTGAATTCTCATGTAAATCTTTTAATTTCCTAAATAAAAAATTTATAATTATAATTTACTTGATTCAAAACAATTTCCCTATTTATTTATTTATTATAATTTATTTTACTTCTTTTACTATCATGTTTAATTCAGTTACTAAAGTAGTTAAGTTCACATCAGATGTTTTGTGGTTGTTCAGTCTAAACCCTCTTTGGTATTTTTACCTACGTAAAAGGAGAAATAAATGGTTCCACAATATTTAGAAAATATTAATAATTTCAAAAAATAAATTTATTCATTAAATATAATTTTAGAAACATAAATTTAATGTTGTGATGAAAAATAAAACACAACATTCATGGAGGTGGTAGTCTACTCATACACAGGAGCAATTTTTTCATCTTACAATAGATGGAAGAGAAAAAATATAGATAATGGTTTATCTTTATGAAATGATAATTATTTTATTTATACAATAATTATTCATTTAATCCAAATCCATAACCTTCCATACCAGGTGGTGATAAAAAAAATATTTTTCATCCATGGAGGGGGTAGTCTGTACGCACACACAGACAACATTTTCACTTTATATGGATTGAAAGAAGTCATATAATTATTTTTCAGAAAATAATAACATTTATTTATAGTTATTATATTTCTATTATTTCTTTATGAAAGGTAATATATATTTTTAAAAGGTGTAAGAATAAATAAAATTAAAAAAACTTTGTTATGATAATGACCTCTTCTTTTGAAATCTTTTTTTAAATTGAAATTAAGGCCTTTAGAAGAGAGGTTTATGGTCACACAAGGGGATTGGGAATGTGGAAAATGAATTTTTTATAGATATTTGGGCAGATTATTTCAATAAAACATAACTTTAATGTGTGTTGGGAAAGGTTATATTGAGACCCATTTATTTGAAAAAAATCAATGATTTTTTCACAGATATTCAATCTTTAAGGGTCAAGATTGTAATTTTAAAAATTCCTAGTTGGTCATAATGGATAATTTATGGTATTGATAAAAACTTCCCATCCCAATTTTCCTCTAATATGATTCTAAAATTAATTAATAAATTATTTTTTGGTATTAAATATTATTAAAATTATTTTTTAGACTATTGATATAATTTGACATTAAAAACATCAATATAAAAATGTAGTTTGTATATAAATACATAAATAATTACTAATGATTAATATTTATCTAAAAATTTATTATATACTAAAAATTAATCTAAATATTATCACTTTTAATGTTTTAACATACATTTAATTATTTTTTATTCTTCTTGTACAAGCATTGTGTCGACACTGTGTAAGAGTTTTAGAAAATTATATTATTATTTAAAATAATAATAATAATAAAATAATTATATTTCATTCATAATAAATATTATTATATGTAATTGTTAATATTATATTTTTATCCTTATCATTATCATGAAATAATATTAAAAAACTTAAGTGAGCAAAAACAACATTTCTATAAATAATGTTATCTTAAAATAACATAAAGGTCATTGTTAAAGGAAACTATCACCAAATAGACAAATATTATAATATAGTATAATATATGGATTAATAAACTCATAAAATAATATTTAAACAAATTTTAATGGTATTTGTGGTCTTATCACTTAGTTTAACCATTTATCATGTTTAACCTTAGAAATTGTGATATGTTTTTACTTAGGTAAAATAATTTTATTAATAAAAAATGAAACTTATTTACAAATTTTAATATTATTATTTTAATTATTTAATAAATTTTAAAATATTTAATTTATATAGGTGGTAAAATTTGATTTTAATAAAAATATGAAAAACTCGGTGGAAAATGTGTTTTTAAAAAAATAAATTTTTAATCATAAAAATAAATATACACGAAAATCATGTAAAATATTTATAATTAAGAAATGTATTGGATTATGAATAAAAATATAATTTATTTAACATTTATATTATTCTAAAACTGAATGGAATTTTCCAACTACTCAATTAAATGAAAAAAAACAAAAATTGTATTTTTATTAGAATAAAATATAACTTTTGATCAAAAATGTAAAATATAGGTTTCTAAATTCAACATTAATTTTTTAAAAGGAATTATTTTACTAAATAAATAAATATATTTTCTATTAAAAAGGTTTTACAAACATTGAATATAAGGACTCGACCTTAAACCTTACATAATATTGAATTAAATGAACAATTCACATTGAGGATCTTTTCAGGTTAAATTTTTAGTGAGTTAGGACATAACTATTACATCTCAAAAGATTACAAAGTAGACACTGCTACACAGTTTCCATTTTTTTCAGAAAATAAAAACTCTTAAAAAAAATAGTCAAGTCTAGTTCTAAGTTTTCAGATAGCAGGAATTTTCCTTGATCCCATCCTTGACCCTATTCCACATTATGTCCTGTGAAAAGCATTTCATAAACTTTGGATGAGCATAAAAAACTTCAGTAAGGGATACACAAAGAAGGAAAACTGTTATTTTTTAAAAAAAATAGGAAATCCATTAATACTTTATCATAAGTAATGCTTTTCACCTTTATGAAGTAGTAAATACTCTACACTGAATAAAAGATCATTACATACCTTTTGTAACCAAAGGATTACCAAAAAACCCATATAAATAACACATAACATGGAATAAACATACGGTTGACTTCCACACAAATCACTAAATGGAATAGCCATACGTCCGACTTCCATACCCAATGCATTGAAGGTTATAACGTAACCACCCGTCTTGGTATTCACGGCACCACCCGTCATTCGGTTTATCAAGTAACCACCCGTCAAATGTCCAAGTACCATCATAACACATAAAATATTTCAAATATAAACATTTCACTAACAACATTTCATTTGAAATCACAAGAATTAATTTCAAGATATTGAAATAATCATTCCATTTTCATAAACCATTTAAAAAGAAATTTTTGAATCAAAGTGTTCCATACCACTTTGAATATTTTAATGGAATTATAATTTTAAAAAATTAATTTCTATATAAATAAATACTCAAACCTATTTTTAAAACATGGACATTAAAGATAATGTTTTAGAATAATAAATCTTTAAAACATTTAAAAAGATATTTTAGTTAAAGAGTTATTAACAAAATGAGAGACTCTTGATTACAAATAATTGAGGAATAAAATTTAATCCTAACATTATAATATCATGAGAATATATGGATTCATGATATAATATGAAAAAGGACAGTATATACACCATATAAGAGTGAATCAACAATGAAGTCTCAACAGAAATGTAAATTGAGATGAAATCCATTATAAAGATGGTATCTTTAAATTAAAGATAAATAAATCAGATAATTATGTGTGAAAAATATAAATACACCCAATATAAGTGGATTTTAAGTGTAAAAAATCAGAGGTCATTCATACATATTCATAGGATGACATATTCAAGAAGTATAAGTTGAACCCAAAAAAATGAAATTGGGTTAAGAAGTTCCCTTGTAAAAATTAGACAGCCTAACGGCATCACTTTAAAATTAAGAAAATGAGTTCATGAGATAAAAAGGGTCTCTCAACACATGGACATAAAGTTTACATCAATAAAGAAATATAAGAACATGTCCCTACATAATAAGATGTAAATTAAAAGACATAACAAAATGAAGTCTTTTAAAAAGAGGAGGGTGAAAGGTTCCCTTACTGATTTGGTAACTTACAAAACATCTGCCACATGAAAGAAGGATCATACAATGAAGATGTAAATACTCATAAATGAAAGTATATTACACAAATAGTACAATGGTGGTCAGTATATACACCACACAAAAGGAAATAGTGGAAAATATAGCATGGATCTCACGAGAATAAAAAGTGAGATGAAACCCTTTACCACATTGTAATCAACTAAGTTATATGAACATGTATTAATATCCACCAAATGAATCACAGAATACTAGGAATATAATGATAATCATGATAATATATATCAAATGGTAATACACAATACACCACATGCAATGAATAAGGGGAGAACAATGGAAATATCATGGAATTAAAAGTGAGATAAGAAAATCCATTACCACGTTGTAATAAATCGAGTCGTATGACCAAAAGTTAAAAACCAGAAAAAGAATCACAGAATACCATGAATATAAAGAGAATCATGATAATATATATCAAATTCCAGTACACAATTCACCACATTCAATTAATAATTGGCGAACAAGGAAATCTCACTCAATTAAAAGTGAGATAAGAAAATCCCTTACCAAGTTGTAATAACTCAAGTCATATGACCAAAAGTTAAAAACCACCAAATGAATCACAGAATAAAATGAATATAAATAGAATCATGATAATATATATCAAATTCTAGTATACAATTTACCACATGAAATAAATAATAGGTGAACAATGGAAATCTCACCGAATTAAAAATGAGATAAGAAATCCTTTACCTCGTGTCCGACTTGACTCGACCGTTTTTTAATATCCTGAATAATAAACTAAAGTTAATTTATACTTGATTAAGAAAATTTTTTAAGTTTATAATTCTTTTTACATCAATTATTACTATGTTACAAACATTATTTAATCATTTAGGTTAATTATGGTCATTTTGTCGATATTTGGTACTTGAGTCAAAAATGAACACCTTATATTTACAAGTTGTCCATGTGGTAAATAGTCTATTATATCCAGAATGATAATAATTATGTTGATATCATATATATATTATATATCTAGTATATACATGTATTTATAATAGTACATAACATTTAGAGGTAAGAAATGAAATACACCATTCATGGAGACAGTAAGTCGTACGTACGCATTAACGCTACTTCCATTTCTATTTCATATTTAATGGAATTAAAACATAATGATAAATAGTAGTATTATAATTAAAGTATTTTATAATATGTAATATCATTAAATCTATCCTTTATACGTAACACATATGGTATGAAAAATTCATATCACTTTGAGGGGGCGGTAGTCCGCACTTCCTCTAATGAGATTATCTTGTTTACACATAATGAAAACCATAAAGGTATGATATAAAAAATAAAGAAGAATAAAGAAAACCTAAACATAATATATATCATATATAAATAAATTACCATTATAATGGCCACCGTGAGAGGCGGTAGAAAATAATCAAACAATCATCGTTTCGTGAGGCGTTAGTTTTCTAACCACATAAACATTATGTTCTTCACCCATTAGATGGAGGTGTGTGTAAGTTTAGTTCAAATACATATCATAAAAACATCCTAGTATATTTTGGATACATATTTTGTTACAAAATAAAGGAATAAAAAGATTTTAGGGGTTGGAGAAGTAAAATAAAAAAACAACTTAAGGGAAACTGTTGCCATTAATTTGGGTAACTCCCTTTGATTTGAACCAAAGGACTTCTTGAAGTGTCTTATGCCTAAATTAAGGATTTTAAAAGGAGGATAAGGATGTAGGGAGATTAATTGGGTAGATGTTGGATGATCCAAAAGGCTTTAGAGGTTTGATGAATTGGTTAGAAGTGGTCTTCTTTTATAAGGGGGTGAGGGGCTCTTTAGGAAAGTGTGAAAATATTATTTTATTATATAATGATATTTAGTTTCTAAAGGTCCGAAAATAATTAAAGTCAAAGATAATATGACTCATAGTCTAAATAGTATCATCCAACAAGAATTGGACAGGTTGTGGATGTTATTTTAATATTTATAATCTTATTTATTTAAATCCTTTATTAATGAGGTAAATACTACATCATTATTGTGTCATAAATAATTTAATTTATGTGATGTTTATAAATTATAAGAAAAATACCATGATGTAGGAAATATATTTATATTTTCAATGAATATTTATAGTCGAAAATATAATTCTTATAACACCATATAAATATTAATTTACTAAAATAATTTTGTTTATGTCATTTTTGCCTTTACATTAAATTAATTAATCTAAAGTGTCATTATCATTTATAAGTGGCTCCATTTGGTCCCAAAATAGACCCAAAGATGCCCATGGTCGGCCATTACTCATCCAATAAGGTTAAAACAAGTGTTAAGGTAATTTTGAATTATTATAATATTCTTTTAACCTTGAATCACTCTATTTACCTTTAACCACGGTAAATAAAAGTCAAAAGTAACTATTCGCCAAAAAAAATTTATCTTATTGAACCAAATTTTACATTTTGATAACAACCATGTATGTCATATTTTCAAAATTAAATTCACAAAAGCGGTAAAATTTCATTTAAATGTAAATGTCTGTTTTTTTTACTACTACTAAATGGTTTCACTATTCATCAAAAATTGATTTTTTTCAGAAAAATACCAACAATTCAGCCTAAGATATATTTGATATTACGAATTAAAAAATGATGAATTATTTAACAAATTCTAAACATATAAGTGGAATGAATTAATTTTAAAATTAATTCTTGTTATCAAAACAAATAGTGTGCTTTTAAGAAACAATAACTATCAAAAGATTGATATTTTTTAATGTCAAATTTCAAAGTGAAATTAATTCTAATGACGAACATTGGATTAAATGGTAAAAATATATTATAATTAAAATTTAAAACCAATTAAAAGGATAATCTAACCATATAAATAAATTATATTAAAAGGGACTTTTTAATTAAAATGCTGTATTTTTCATTATTCATTAAAAAATGTACTTTATCAGAAAAATACCAAAAAATTACCCAAAGTAAAATTTGATGTCCCCATTCTAAAGAAGGATTTTATTTTTTCAATTATAATGTATTAAAGTGAAAGAAACTATATTTAAAGAGGGTTCTCCATTAAAAGGCGGTAAATCAATCTTTTAATGTAAATTATGCTTAAAATTAGATTCATTCACATTTTATGCCTCTAACATTTATTGGATAAATGTAAATACATTTAACAAACATGTATAATAATATTGTAGTTAGTTTTGTTCATTAATTCCAATAAAATGGCTAGGAGTTAACTACCATTTAGAATAATATTATTATTTTATTAATGTGCAACGTAATATTACAAAGAAACACGTTGTTGTGTATCGGGTACACTATCGAACATAGCAACCCATTTAAAGTAAAATTAATATTTAATTCCAAAATATTAATCAATATTAAAATTTCATATTCTTCATTTATCTGGGATGTTACATCCTTCCCCCATTTTGGGAATTGTGTCCTCATAATTTTAAAATTGGGCTCGGGAACTTCATTGAAAGCCCCACGTCAAAAAAAAGATTCAATAAAACTATCACTTTAAAATAAATGAAGAGAAGTAAAAAAGTTTACCCGAGACAACAGATATTAAGATTCCATGAAAAGATGGATATTGAGGAGAAAAAAATGATCAAGTTCTGATGGAGAGTGATAGAAAACATGTTTAGGAGAATTTTAACCACCAAAAAATCAAAAACATGTGATGTATTAAACAGTCTTTGATTCCCGAGTAGAAAAATTTAACAGACATGGTTTTTGTTTTAAGTTACTTTTCATTGAAGAATTTATTTATGATCTTAACTAAAAATATAAGGAAATATACTTACTTATCATGTAGCCATTCATATTTTACTAGATTTATAACAAAAACTCATATTTTCTCCAAACGTTGAGCATTCAGGATGACTTTTTTCCACATTAAGAGCGCTATAATAAACTTTGAGAGAATAACATAATTTAAAAAAGATGAACTCTATATTTCCCATGTCTTTAGACCTTAACCAAAACCAAAATGGTTAGCACCAGATCAGATAATCCCCAAAACGGTTAATCTATTACAAAAAGAAAAACTACTCTTAATCTCCAAAATTTGTCAAAAAAAACTAAAAGTTCAACAAAGACCATTCATAAAATTCTTCAAAGTAATCCAAAGTAATATTGACACCCGAATCTTAAAAGGATATAATCACATAGTCTTCCAAGATAAATCTTAATATTTATCTCCAAATAACATCAGTTACTCTTAAAGTCTCATATTGAAAAGTAATTAACCTAATCACATATCCTCCATGATAGGTTAATCGTTTCCATAGATAAACCAAAATCGACTTATTCTTGATTCATAAAATAATCTAAATAAAATTAATTAGTCATACAAACTAGGGACTTCACATAGTCCAGTGGTATGCAATAAATACCATTCACACTTTGGTTGTAGGTTCGATTCCCGCAGCTTTGTCCGATGCGATGGGCTGTCACACAGTCCGCGTTTTTCCCTTTTTTCAAAAACTATATAATTTTATAGAATTCCAAAAAATAAATAAATTTATCAAAAATAACTATAACATATTTTAACCATGAAGGTTTTCTAAAAAAAATTATTTTGCATTCCAAAAATGTATTAACCAAAAAATTCCCCAAATTCAAGGATCATATAAACCCAAATGTTTCTTTATAAATATATCCAAAAAATAAAAGATAATTATTCCTTGAATAAAATTTTCATATATCAATCTTCAAGGTTACACATACTATAAAAAGTCATCTAATGTAATCCCATCATAAAAAGAGCCCTAATACTTTTAAGCATTTCACCATCCTAAAATCTATCATAACACTTGAATCCCTTATATGTTGACTTCTTACTCATTCAACATTCTTCATGATCCATTAACCATTCTTTTTCAAATTATTATGAAATACTTCTTTCCTACAAATAGAATCATGAATCATATCCTAAGATTCAATAATATCAAAACAAATGTTAAGAAATAATCCATACCTTTCATTGGTCATTGTTAGTTTCTTCATCCTCAATTGGAATGGAATTAGGTATTGGTAAACAAATATTTACACGAATTGGGTGATCCCATTCCCAAAACTTCTTTGTATGACATGTGTTTGTATAATGACCATGCACACCACATTTAAAATATTCAATTCATCCCTCAGAAAGAACTTATTTCCCTTTCCTAGAGTCAACTGGATGTTTCCTTTTTCCATGGAAGGTTCTTGCTTTATGACCATCATTTTCACATCTATAGCATCTTGTTGTCCCTTTGAAACATTTTCCTAGGTGTTTCTTTCCACATCCTAGACACATAGGTTTTTGAACATATATACCATTATGATTATTACCTGAAATTCCGTGGGGATTTGTTTCTCACATATACGGTGCCTTATAAAAATCACCAAGGTTCAAGTGGTCAATCATGAGTCTAGATAGTTGGTTGAGAATAACCGCAAGAGTTCCCATTGAAGCTCCCATTTAATTAATTTTCTCATTCAGAAAACCTTCATAGTTTCTTTCACATCCATTTTTACTTTGATTCCTGCTAGATCCAACCATTGACTAAAATCAGAAAGGTAAGTGTATGTATATCAGTAAAATCATCATATAATATCTTATGAGGAGGTTAAACACTAAGATATAATTATTCATGTTATCTTAAACTCATTCAATTTGTCTAAAAAACTATGACTCTTTTTGAAATCCAAACCATTATGGTAATGTCACTTATCCTTAAAGAATACCCTAACCTCTAAAGTTATCTAAACCAACCTCTGATACCAACTATAAGAACCCAGCCTTAAACCTTAAATAATATTGAATTAAATTAATAATTCATAATGAGGATCTTTTCAGGTTTAGAGTTTTATGTAATTATGACATAACTATTACATCTCAAAAGATTATAAAGTAGACACTTCTACAAAGTTTCCATTTTTTTCATAAAATAAAAACTCTTGAAAAAAAGAGTCATGTCTAGTTTCATGTTTTTAGACAGCATGACTTTTCCCTGATCCCATCCTTGACCGTATTCCACATTATGACCTATGAAAAACATTTCAAAAACTTGGGATGGGCATAAAAAGATTAGTAAGGGATACATAAATAAGGAAAACTGTTATTTTTTCAAAACAAAAGGTAAACAAGGAATAATTTATCAAAAGTAATACTTTTCACCTTTATGAAGTAGTAAATACACTTCACTGAATAAAAGATCATTAATTACCCTTTTGTAACCAAAATATTACCATAAAATCCATATAAAGAACACATAACATGGAATAACTATATGGTCGACTTCCAAACATATCACCAAATGGAATATCCATACGGCCGACTTCCACACCCAATGCATTGGAGGTTATAACGTAACCACTCGTCCTGGTATTCACGGCACCACCCGTCATTTGTTTTATCATGTAACCACCCATCAAATGTCCAAGTCCCATTATAACACATCAAATATTCCAAATATAAAAATTTCACTAATAACATTTCATTTGAAATCATAAGAAGTAATTTCAAGATATTGAAATAATCATTCCATTTTCATAAACCGTTTAAAAATAGATTTTTGAATCAATGTTTCCCATACCACATTAAATATATTAATGTAATTATAATTTTAAAACATTAATTTACATATAAATAAATAATCAAAACCATTTTTAAAACATGGAAATTAAAGATAATTGTTTAGAATAATAAATTTTTAAAACATTTATAATGATATTTTAGTGAAAGATATTTTAACAAAAATGGGAGATTCTTGATTACAAATAATTGAGAAATAAAATTTAATCAGAACTGTATAATATCATGAGAATATAGCGATTCATGATATAATATGACAAAGGATAGTATATACACCATATAAAAGTGAATCAACAATGAAGTCTCAATGGAAATGTAAATTGAGATGAAATCTCTTATAAAGATGGTATCCTTAAATTAAGGATAAATAGATCACATAATTATGTGTGATAAATATAAATACACCCAATATAAGTGGATATTATGTGTAAAAAATCTGAGTTCATTCACACATATTCATAGGAGGGAATATTCAAGAAGTACAAGTTGAACCCAAAGAATTGAAATTGGGTTAAGAAGTTCTCTTGTAAAAATTCGATAGCCTAACTGCATCGCTTTAAAATTTAAAAAATGAGTTGATCTGATAAAAAGAGTATATCAACACTTGGAAATAAATTTTACATCAATAAGGATTTATAAGAACATATCCCTACATAATAAGATGTAAATTAAAAGACATAACAAAATAATGTCTTTTAAAAATAGGAGGGTGAAAGGTTCCCTTACCGATCTGGTAACTTACAAAACATATGCCACATGAAATAAGGATCATACAAAAAAGATGTAAATACTCATAAATGAAATTATATTACACAAAGAGTACAATCATGGTTAGTACATACACCACAAAAAAAGAAATAGTGACAAATATAGCATGAATCTCACGAGAATAAAAATTGAGATGAAACCATTTACCACATTGTAATCAACTGAGTCATATGAATAAAAGTTAATATCCACCAAATGAATCACATAATACCATGAATATAATGAGAATAATGATTATATATATCATATGGAAGTACACAATACACCACAAACAATGAATAAGTGGCGAACAGTGGAAATCTCATTGAATTAAAAGTGAGATAAGAAAATCCCTGACCATGTTGTAATAAATCGAGTCGTATGACCAAAAGTTAAAAACCACCAAATGAATCACAAAATTTTATGAATATAAAAATAATCACGATAATATATATCAAATTTCAGTACACAATTCAACACATGCAATAAATAATTGGCGAACAATCGAAATATCACAGAATTAAAAGTGAGATAAGAAAATCCCTTACAACTTTGTAATAAATCGAGTTGTATGACCAAAAGTTAAAAACCACCAAATGAATAATTTAATACCATGAATATAAATAGAATCATGGTAATATATATCAAATTCCAGTACACAATTCACCACATGCAATAAATAATTTGCGAACAATGGTAATCTCATGGAATTAAAAGTGAGAAAATAAATCCATTACCTCGTGTCTAACTTGACTCGATCGTTCTTTAATATCCTGAATAATTAAATAAAGTTAATTTCTACTTGTTTAAGAACCTTTTTTAAGTTTATTATTCCTTTTATATCAATTATTACCATGTTATAAACATTATGTAATTATTTATGTTCATAATGGTCATTTTGTCGATATTTGGTACTTGAGTCAAAAAAGAACACCTTATATTTACAAGTTGTCCATGTGGTAAATAGTCTATTATATCCAGAACTATAATCATAAAGTAGATATCATATATATATTATATATCTAGTATATACATGTATTTATAATATTACATAACATTTAGAGGTAAGAAATGAAATGCACCGTTCATGGAGACGCTATGTCATACGTACGTATGAACGCTACTTCCACTACTATTTCATATTTAATGGAATTAAAACATAATGATACATACTAGTATTATAATTATAGTATTGTATCATATATAATATCATTAAATATATCCTTTATACGTACCACATATGGTATTAATGAGTCATATCATTTTGAGGGGGCGGTAGTCCGCACTTCCTCTAATGAGATTATCGTGTTTACACATAATGGAAACCATAAAGGTATTATATATAAAAATACAGAAGCATAAAGAATAAATGAGAATAATATATATCATATATAAATAAAGTGCCATCATAATGTCCACCATGAGAGGCAGTAAGAGATAATGGAACAATCATCGTTTCGTGAGGCCTTAGTTTTCCATCCACAGAAACAGTATGTTCTTCACCCATTAGATGGAGTTGTGTGTAAGTGTAGTTATAATAATTCTCATAACAACATAATAGTATATTTAGGATACTTTTTTTTTATAAAAGAAATTAATAAAAAGAGTTTAGGGGTTGGAGAAGTAAAATAAATGAAAACAATTTAATAGAAACTATTACCTTTAATTTGGGCAACTCCCTTTTGTTTGAAACAAAGGACTTCTTGAATTTCCTTCTACCTAAGGTAAGGCTTCTTGGAGGAGGAGAGAGATGTAAGGATCTTAATTGGTTAGAGTTTGGACGAGATAAAAGGCTTGAGAGGTGTGAGGAATTGGTTATAACTGGTCTCTTTTTATAAGGGGAGGAGGGGCTCTTTAGGAAAGTGTGATAATATTATTTTATTATATAATGATATTCGGTTTCTAAAGGTCCAAAAATCATTAAAGTCAAAGCTAAGATGACTCATAGTAGAAATAGTATCATCCAATAGAAATTTTACTGGTTTTGGATGTTATTGTATTATTTATAATCTTATTTATTTAAATCTTTTATTAATGAGGTAAATACTACATCATTATTATGTCATAAATAATTTTACTTATGTGATGTCTAAAAATTATAAAAAGATACCATGATGTAGGAAATTTTTTTATATTTCCAATTAATATGTATAGTCGAAAATATAATTTATATAACACCATATAAAAACTAATTTACTAAAAGAAATTTGTTTATGCCATTATTGCCATTACATTAAATTAATTAATCTAAAGTGTCATTATCTTTCATAAGTGGCTCCATGTGTTCCCCAAATATACCCAAGGATGAACATGGTCAGAAATTACTCATCAAATAATGTTAGAACAAGTGTTAAGGTAATTTTCAATTATTATAATATTCTTTTAACCTTGAATTTCCCTGTTAACCATTAACTGCGGTAAACTAAAGTCAAAAGTTACTATTCACCAAATATTATTTTCATCTTATCGAACCACATTTTAATTCTTGATAACAACCATTTTTTTGGATTTTATAAATTCAATTCACAAAAGCGGAAAAATTTCATTTAAATGAAAAATTCTATTTTTTTAACTACTACTAAGTGGTTTTACTATTCATCAAAAATTGATGTTTTTCAGAAAAATACCAAAAATTCAGCTTAAGCTATTTTTGATATTCAGAATTCAAAAATGATTTCTATATTACCAAATTCAAAACATAGAAGTGATATTAATTAATTTTAAAATTAATTCCTGTTATCAAAAGAAATAGCGTGTTTTTAAGAAACAATAACTATCAAAAGATTGATACTTGTTTATGTCAAATTTCAAAGTGAAATTAATTCCAATGACCAACATTGGATTTCATGGTAAAAATATATTATAATTTGACTTTAAAACAAATTAAAAATATAATTTAAATATATAAATAAATTATATTAAAAGGGACTTTTGAATTAAAATAGTATATTTTTCACTATTCATTAAAAAATGAACATTATGAGAAAAATACCAAAAAATTTCCCAAAGTAAAATTTGATGTCCCCATTATAAATAAGGATTTTATTTGGTAAATTAGAATGTATTAAATAACCAAAACTATATTTAAAGAGTTTTCTCTATTAAAAGGCGGTAAATCGACCTTTTAATGTAAATTATGCTTAAAATTAGATTCATTCACATTTTAAGCCTCTAACTTTTATTGGATGAATCTAAATACATTTATAAAACATGTATAATCATATTGTAGTTAGTGTTTTTCATTCCAATAAATACAACGGCTTGGATTTAACTTCCATTTAAAATAATAGTATTATATTATTAGTGTGCAACGTAAGATTTCAAAGAAACTCGTTGTTGCGTATGGGGTACACTATCGAACATAGCAACCCCTTTAAAGTAAAATTAATATTTAACTCATAAATATTAATAAATATGAAAATTTCATATTATTCATTTATCTAGGGTGTTACATTTAATTCATTATTATATCATAATAATTTCATAAAATTGAAATTATTTGAAAACACGATATTTTTCCCTATTCTCTTAAAAATCAAAAATTACTGAAAAATTTTTAAAAATAACTTTACGATGATTTTGATATGATTTTAAAAATAATTTACCTCTTTTAATAAAATTAAAATTCTAAAATTCATAATTTTTTCTTTAAAATAAACAAAATATATAATAAAAAAATATTTAATAGAAAAATGGATCCTTTAAACATTAAGAGTTAAATTTATTTTATATTTGTTACCAATGAGTGCTAGTTTATTTTTTTTATCATTATGTGTTAAAATTTATTTAAGTTTTCCTTTCATTTTAATAAATTTTTATTTACTTTTTTTTGGTGTTTCATATATCAAATTCTATTCAACAAGTTATTTTCTTAATGTAATACATACTAAAATATTGAGGTGTTACTAATGCGACATCACCCACAGGAGTCCCACCATGACCGAAAGTAAGATAATTATGCCACACAAATCCCACCTAAAATAGTTAAAGGTTTGGTGACTAGAATTGAGTAGTCATATCACACACATGGTAGTCTTTATCCTATCGTAACATATAACACATCCATATCTCTATTGCATCAATCCATCAATTTCAATAGGATATACATAAATCATCAGCTGAACTTAATACATATCATATAGAATATATATAATGAAACAAAAAAAGATAACCAGTATGAAAAATGAATGTAAAAATGGGGGGAATACATTCCCAACATCCCAAAAAATTAAATTTACAACTAGTCAAAGAGAAGAGGCCCTCGCTATAGGATTTATCCAAACATGAACAAATCTAATCATAATCATCTCCTAGTACCACCAACACTATATAAAAGGGAATCCCATGAGGTTCTCTAGATTCAAATAAAAACAATATATTTTAAACCCACTATAAAAAACCATATATGCATTGTAAATAATACTCACTGACACAACATGTGTGGTCCCAAGGCCCGTTTAGGGTTAAGTTTAAACATACATTTTAGGATTACCTGAAATCCGTAAATGAAGTTTAAATATACAAAAAACCTAAATCCTAGTACCCCAGGAGTCTATAAGGAAAATAATAAGGAAAAATTAAAGAATAATATGTCCCGAGGCTCTCTTCATAAAGGAATAACTCAAAGTACATTAAGAATAATAATATATATATGATCACCACTAAAAGACTATGGGATTCTATGAATTCCCAATGATCATAACTCAGAAAATCAAAGTACATTATGAATGAGTATCTATCAATACTCATAAAACCAAATAGTCTATATATTCTGAAGTAAATAGACATAAAAAACATCACAACTCAAAGGTAACCCCTATGATGACAAAGAAACACAATTATCATAGAAGTCAACACTACATAGGATTCCAGTACTCACACTACCTCTTAAAGACAAGACGGTGGGTATCATTTGTCATAAATTAGGATCACTCATCTAGTTACCACATGCTACTACAGGTTAATTTATAGACCTAGTTATGGTTATATAAGGTACCCGGGTCCCATACTATGATCTTAAACATCTCACCTCTATAAATAAACTCTTCCATTCTAGCTGTTAGTTTAGAATCTTTAGCAACCTACTTGGTCATTCCCTTAAAATATGATATAGATTCCATTCCCCATGTATATTAGTGAAATAATGACTCCATTGGAAGATCTGTATCATGTATGAGTTTTATAGATGGGAAAAATTCCACTCCAGATCTAGAGAATCCATGCCCTTTTAATTTGGGTGAAATACCATCTTTATCTGATTCTATAGGTAGATGATCCCAATCGAGTGATCATGTTAGTGAAATGAAATCCCTCTATGTGTATAAGAGCCCCAATAGGTGAGATACCAACCCCACCTAATAATAATGATAGGAGAGTCCATGCCCGACCGAGGTACCCAAGATCAAGTGGTCATACACGACATGTTCTAAGTGAATAAGATGTGTTCTCCCATGTCATCCACCTATTCATACACCGATACCCAACATTTTAGGAAAATTTGAACTTCATGTTCTATGATTTTGATCACATGAAATTTGGCATTGGTTCTCTATACTCAATGTATTCCACTTCTAGATTTGTGTATTGTCGAGTAGTATATGACATGTGGACTTCTCTTACATGGTGTGTTGTCCACTCATACTTTAAATGGGTTTTACTACTTATATGTATCAATTCATTCCATTTTATGTCTCATGGAATGTGGTATTGTGACATGTGTGTGTTTTTTTCTCAACTCAAAACCCTAGAACCGTGGAAATTTAGATTACACGGTGTTCTTCCAAACTACACACCATGTATTTGGGAAATTTCCATAATATTAACTTCCTCAAAAATATTCACCCATTGACCCTCTACTACCATGATCCCCACCAATGAACCTAAAAATTAATGTTTAAAAACATCAAAATATTGTAAAAAATGGATTCCAACCACCCTTCACCATGAAAATGAATTGCTATTTCCTCCCATGGAATATTCATTATTTTGTATTCCCTTCATTGAAAAAACAAGACCACCCAACAAAAAAATGAATCATTGATTATTAATCATCATAATTTAACATATTATATGACATAATCTATGAATATAAACCCACAAAAATGATCCATGGAACCAATTCATGATCACACAATGAATATTTTCCACATAATTTATCAAACTGTTGGTTATACAAACACTAGTGTTGAACAGGCGTAGAACAAAGGGTGAAACCCAAAAAAAAATGGGAATCCAACGGTGGATATATTTAAATTTTCCACCATTTATTGAATTAATTCAATGAGACATGGAGTAAATCACACTAACCAAAATAAAATAATTCATAATTCCCAAAAAAAATAAAAATCTATTTTAACAAGGTCGTGCAAGAATGATCACCAAATTAATTATATAGGAATTAATATAAGTTCATAAAAACAATTATAATGGATATAAATTATATAAATTTCAAATCCTTACCAAAATAGAAATTTTTTTACACTTTGATCTATTGTCTCAACTATAGATTCGATCATCATCGCCATTGGAATCTGTCTATAGATGTCCCCGCAAATTTGATACCATTCGTCGGCCCATTATCATCACCACCCTACTTCATTATCTACTTTCATATATCTATGGGGTTTCGAAAAAAAATTAAGATAACCCTAGAGAGGATTCATGTTTAATAATAAATATATTTTTTCTAGTGATTCACAACAACAAAAATAAATTAATTAAATAATTGGATTATTTAATTAATATTATTATTATAGAAAAAACAAGATAATTTATATGTTAACTAAACTAAAATATCATATAGGTTAGACACCCCATTATTAAATCAACAATAGTATCAATTTTCCCATATGAGGTGTCATTAAGTAGTTATTATAATTTTTGTAAAAATGAAAACAAACACCTTAAAATAATATAATATTTTTATTATATTATTTTAAAAGATCATTTCCAGTCACATTCATATGCCAGATTTACCCATGGATAAACATCATATATCAAGACCTACAAAATCATCAATTGTTTTGTCATGATTTTCAGTAGGGTAATATTACCATTTTACCCCTATGATGGTTCCGAGACTTCGAAACTCATAATCGAGATAATTCCCACTGCGTTAAAAACTCAAGTCACTATATCCTCCCAAAAATAATACTTTTATTCCCTGAAAAGGAAGAAACTGGGGTTGAAGAATAATAAATTTTAGGATTACACTCATGTTAAAACTACACACAATCACATGCAAAACCTCTAACATTGAGATGCAAGATTTAAGAGAACTCACTAGAAATTTGTTTTGGAAGAAGGAAACATTCTTTAATTTTTGAAAGAACTAGCCTTATTCCATTATTAAATAAAAATAAATAAGGCCATTCATCTTCCCATGTTCATCCTTTATATTTCATTTGATGCTCATTCCAACTCATGTTATGAAATAAAACACACATGTCTCTATCTTTATCCCCTAAAAAATAATCAACAAGATAAACCCCAGTGGGAGGGACCAAAGCCCCCCATTTTAAGGAACATTATGGATGGTCTTAAAAGAAGAAAACCCATCCACCCCACACAACTAAACCAATAATTTTACTATTTTTCTATGTCAATGTTGAAAAATTCAGATGTCCACATGCTTCTTAGGATTGAAATCAACAACTTTTACTAAAAATTACAAATGATGAACTTGCTCTATTATTACAAGCATGTAGTCTATGGGGAACATGATCCTTATACTCAAACCTCGACACCATCATTCCCTAGGTTTTCTCCTTTCATTTGAAGATCTATAACTAGTTCATATCCATGGTGGAGGATATACAAATAGGGTTGTCATCACTCATTTGAGAAAGCTATCAATGAGAACATATATTGCAAAAAACTACCCCAGTTGGCTAATCAAGTCCACTCTAATAACTGTCATATGGCTCAATCCTCCACTATCTAAATTGGATGGTCTAGACCATTCAGATTACCCTTACCTCTTGATTCTATACCCAAGGAAAGAACCTTACCGAGTGACAAAAAAAACTCCTTGAGTAAATATCCCTCCTCTACAAAAATTAGGTTCACAAGGGATAGGTATGTCTAATCATAACCACCAGGAATGAATCATCAATGACAAGAAATGGAAATATAGATCTCTAAATAATATCCAATCTCAATACCCATCACACCCACAAGGGTAGAATCTCTATCCGCTTGAGGAGGTGGATGATATACTTACCACCTTGATGAAAAAACCATATAGTTTATATTCTAAGAATATATAGTCACACATTAGTTATATTCGACATCATGTCATAATTTCCTTCAAAAAAAAGAAATGTGAGAGGTAATCACTATTGACTAAAGGTGCATAATGTATCCCATTACAAATAGAAACCCATATTCTTGGTACAACTACTTAGACTCTTACACCATTAAATGGACACTTAGTCTACTTAGGAATAACATCCCATCTCTACATGGTCTTTTCAATCTAATCTCCATGGCCTCTAGGGAATTAGCTCTTGAATTCCCAATCCACTCTATGAATCCTAGTTTCAAACCCTGAGAATCTAAATTATGGATATGTTCCATGATGAATCATATCAATAATTGTTTCAGTTCACTGTATCATAAATCCAAAAGTATAATCATCATTCCTAGTATAGGATTCAATTCATACAGTATCTTATCATCAAGTTTCGATTATAGATCACCCTACCAAAGTGTCTACACGTTCATAGAAATTAAAGGGTATTGATTTTCTTCTCCGCACATAAGGTGCACAAATCCATGTTCACTAACTGATGAGTTAATTACATAAACAATAGAGGGTTTTTTTCTACTCATGAGGGGTCTTTCTTACTACTGTATATAAAATTTTCCACATCAAAGAGAACTCCAACACCTCCTGATTCCTATAGATGTTACCCAATTAATACTAATATACTTATAATCACAACTCCCTGCTTTTGTAAAGGAGTTATCAAAATGGGATCTTCCTCAATTATAGGTAAACTCACACCACCAAGTGGATGAGTGGATAAAACTCATCATTAAAATAATAAATTTGGATAAACAATATCTTTCGTGTGGTTCCATTGGAATACTTTGACTTTTGTTCACATGAAACTAGGTAAACAAAAATTCCTTTGAAAAGCAACATGAGTATTAATAGGGAAATAGATATGAGTTGCACTTTGGTTCACTTTAGTTTCCACCCAATCCTAAGATATCACTAAATGCACTATCCATAACTCAGGTAATAAATACATCATTATGGTCCCCATAGATGAAATCTTGGAAAAACAAATTGGGTCTATAACAAGGTTATTACTAGATTAACCATCAATGATGTATAAATTCCATCCATAGCACCACTCTATATTTATATACATAAAAGGATAAACTTTCCTTATACCTAGGGTGAACTTCTAACAATATTTATATTCTTTCAACTCTCATATGGGTGGATCCAGCACATGCGGTGTTACATAAAATCTGAATAATACCGTAAATACACTTAATTTGGATCCCTCTAGAATCACTGTGGTCAAACAATTACTCAAAAAAATTACTAGGATACACCTAGAAAATACTAAATGTTATGACATGTACATAAACATTTTATTATTTCCTTGTAAAATGTTCAAAATTATTTAATAAGAAATCCATTATAGAAAAGATATCAAATCCAAACATGGTTAATTATTCTTATTGAGAGTTCTATGAATACTTCATCAAAAAAATGGCATGCACAATTATATAGGGAGTTCAGTACATGAACCAACGTCCTGTAATATAAGTCTAAAATAGATGAAAAAGTGAGTCAAAAAATCTTATTGATCCCCTATTACTCATGGATCAGGCTTATCTTACAAACTCATGAGGTCTCTATCATCGAATTCATAAATTAGATCCAATGTAATGGTAGTCTTGTCTGGATGATTAGGAACTACCATCCACTCCATGAGAAATATTTTCATCAAGAATAAGGGAATAGAGGCTACCTTAAATCATGTGGTGAGGGTACCCCTCATCTAAGTCTCAAGAAAAAATGGTCATATCCCACTATTGAGTGTTGATAAGACCAAATGTAATCATGAGATAATCATATATGCATCTTCTTATACAATATGGATATATACAGGTAGCACCCTAAAATAAATAGAAATTACCTGCATGGTTTGGTCATATCTAGATGAGATGACAAAATAATGAGATGGCATATCATAACATACCAATATATGATACATGTATCGATTTACTTATACCCCACAATGCATGTCTTAAGGTAATGGGTCAACTAAAAAGTTTTTTAGTGTTCTAGATAATGGATATGTGTGTTACCAAACCTATGATGGTTTTTATGGTCTAGTAACCACAATCAAGATTACATTAAAACCGTTTCCCAATGTTCCCAGTCAAATCCTCACGTGACTAATAACTCCACCCATCATTCCTAGGATAGAACCCTTTGATATAAATTTGAAAAAACCCAACCCATCGGGGTCCCAAATGGACTAGAAGTAAGTTGAGTGTCTCATCACAATCCCAACTATAAAAGGCCATGGGATAGTGATTAGCACCGAGTATGCATATCACCCATATGGGAGAAATTATACTATCATAACCTATAATATATATATATATATGAAATGATAAAACCATCAATATCATCAGGATATATATAAATGATACATTGAAATAAATGAACACATACATGAGTCATCTATTGAAATATACAAGATAACCAATGTGAACAATGATTGAATAAATATGAAATACATTCCCTAGAGTCTATAAAGGAGAATTGAAAACTAGTCAATGTGAAGAGGAACTCATTTTAAGATATATCTTATCATAAATAGCTCATGCTATCATCATCTCCCGGTACCACCAATACTATGCCAACAATCAATCACCTCAGGCTTCCAAGCATCAAGTCCAAATAAGCTAGGTTAGCTCAACTAACACAAATTGTATCCAACCTATGTGTTATCTACACTAAAACTAAAAAAGTGGTCCCATGTACCATTAACAGATAGGTATAATTAAAATTAATATGATACCCAAAAAACCTAAATATATCATGACAAAAAAATGCCTAGTACTGTAGTTTTCTAGGATTAAAATGACAAAAAACAAAATGAAAAAGTTAACTCAAGGATCCCAAAACAAGGGAATAGTGGAAAGGAATCCAAGATGAATAGTCTAGATATTCCCATATCTAGAAGACTTAGGGATTCTATAAATTCCCTTCCATTATAAATCCAAACCTCAACATCCACTATGCATCAGATGATGGTGGTTCTCATAACAATGAAGAGTGTATAAAGTCTGAAGTCGACAGCCAACAATAACATCACATCTCAAAGGAAGCCCCTGAGTTGTTGAGGAAACCCAAGTCTCATAGTATTTATCACAACATAGGCTTCCAATAGTCAAAATATCTCTAGAATAAAAGAATGGGAATCTCCTAAGTCCTAAGGCATTCTCATCTAATGATGTATAACACACTACTATAGTTAAAATGATAGAATGTGGTATGGTCATAAAAGTTACTTAGGTCACAGTGTACAATCTAAAACATCTTGGCTAGCGAAAAAAATCTTCCATTCCATCTCTCATTCCAGAAGATTCAAAAACCTACTTGTTTATTCCCTAAAAATATATTGCAGGATCCGCATCACATGTTTATAGTAGAATCAATGACTCTAGTGGAGGATCCATATCTCGTTCAATATATATATAGAGGTAAAATACCAATCCACGGATATAGGATATATTCCCCAAAAAATGGATAAAATAAATATTTTATCTCATTCCATAGGCATAGGATAACAACTCCATGTTCACATAGGTGAAATTGCAACTCCTTAAGAGGATCCTAGTCCTAATGGGAAAGATACTAACTCCATCAAAGAATAATGATAGTAGAATCTACACCTGATGAATTTATCCAAGGTTAAGGGGATGCAAAAAATGTTTCCTAGGGGTACATGATGTATTTTACTATGTTTTCCACTTTTCCATGATCTTATTCCCAACATAGAATGAAAATTTTAATTACAAATCATGTGAGTATGGGCATATAGCATGTATAATTAGGGGTTTTCCACTCGACATGTACCACAACACAAGTCATGTCCTGCAGAGTGGTACACTGGGTGTGGCCTTTCCCTAAATGGCATATGGGCAACTCAGACTTCCTAGAGAGTGTACCCCATGTACATATTGAGTTAGTTTATCTAGGACCACATGGAATTTGGTCATTACACATATTCGGGTTGTATTTTTCACTATCTTAAACACTAGAGTTGTTGAATGTTTTATTATGTTGTGTGTGTTCTTTAGAATTAGACATCGTGTAGCTAGAAAATTTATATGAGATTTTCTTCCTCTCAAAGATTCACTAATTATGGAATTTCAACAATAATATCCACTAAATAAATAAAAACTACATGTTTAATTTTTTAAATCTCTCATCAGTAATTGGATTTTAGATGTTGTTCATTAGGAAAATAATGAATCTTCTCTAATTGTTGAAGATTCATCACCCCGTACGCCCTTCCTTGAAAAAACATGATCACCAAAATTATATTCTATTCTCGACTTTCATCATTAAACCTCCTTCATTTTGTAATATGACAATATAAAAACATAAAAATGACCTACAGAACCAATGCTCGATCACTCAATGAATTGGTTCCACATAAATAATCAAAATCTGGTCAAATGAACACCAGTGATGAACACATTTCGAATGGAGGGAGAAATATCAAAAAACAATTGTGGATCCAATGATGGTCATGTTTGTATTAGACTCTGTTATTTGATGTAATTCAAAGATAAAAAATTAAATTTCAATAATAATGATAAAATATTTCATAATTCCCAAAAAAGGTGTCAAAATATTATTGTACAATATCATGGAAGGACGATCACCAGATTAATTCTGAAAAAAAAATTAATCAAAATTCACAATAATAATTAGAATAGTGATAAATTCAATAAATATAAAAAAGAACTATATTCATAGGTAATTACTGATACTATAATCCATTTTCTCAACTATTTATTTGATCATCATCGACATCGAAATTTTCCAGAGATATCGCCATGGGTCAGATTTCGTTCCTTGACCCGTCGTCACCACCACCACATTTTATTCTTTACCTTCCTCTATCTAGGGTTTCATAATGAAAAATGTTGATAAAAGTATAGATTTTACATAGGGAAGAATAAATATACATTTCTTAGGTTTCACCATAATTCAAAGAAAATAATTATATAATCATATTATTTAATTAATCTTTCTATTACAACGAACACCTAAGAATAAATATGTGAACCAAAAAAACATCATGCCTAGTGTAAACTCCCAGTTATAGGATCAACATTGGTATTTTTATTCCCATCTATGGTATCATTTATATTTTATTAGTATTTTATTAAAAATTTATATGCATGCATTAAAATTAGATAATATTTTTTATATTGTTTTGAAATCTCTATGATACTCATTTTTGAACCCCAAATTTATCCAAGGGTAAACCGCGTATTATAGGTTGTAAAAATTTATCAAATTTTTTTCATGATATTGTATCTAGGTTAAAATTATCATTTCACCTCTAAGAAGGTCCTGGGACTTTGAAACTCAAAATCATGTTGATTACCACTTAGTTAAAAACAATTTTAACTATAGTTATATTGAGCCTCTAAAGATAAATAATGATCTATACATTAAAAAACATATTCTCTTGGAAATAATAAGAAAAAGTTAACCTGAGGGTGTTTTATATGAGTATTCCATGTGGAAAAACACTATATCAAGGAAGAAGAAGGATATTTTCTAATCTGGTGATTAAAATAAACATCATTAGGGTATAAAAAAGATAAAAATATAATAAGGATGAGGATAATGCTAGTTTTAAAACTTTTCCCTTATTTATATATTATTTCAAAATTTTGAGAAAAATAAGAAGATATAATCATCATAACTTCTAGGATTTGCAAGAAATATGAAATAATAAACTGAATTTTTTGGTGAATTTATTTCCAGTTATGATATTGAAGATGTGGATTTCAATATATACATTCTAGGAAATAATTTCTAATTTTTTATTCTTGAAAAATAAGTGATCATGTCCAACTACCAAGATTTATTATAGAAAATATAGTGGTTTTTGATTTCCTTGAGTTTTAGTTGAGAAATCAAAAACAAATTATGTGAAATAAATGGAAGCAATGATGTTGATAGAGACAAAGTTTCATATTTTTCTTGAAGATAAATAAAAATTCAAGGATTTTAATAACTTGGATTAGAAATTATATACAGTAAAATCCCTATATTGATTTGGTGATCTACTTCAAGAGTGGAAAAAAATATAAGAACAATTTTTGGAATTCCAGTTTCAAGAATAGTTGTGGAATGTGGTAAATTTGATCACATGTTTAATATAGTGAAAAAAATGACCCATGTAATATGGGGAGAGGGTAAAAGATGATATATTTCTAAAATACTTGTATATTGTTGATAATATTTACAGTGTAAAATATTTGATTCAAAAATATAGAGCATAATGACAAGTAGTATTATATAGTGGGCATGATCCTTATAAAAACAAATGTTCCATAATTTATAATTTTATGTAGATTACATATAGGTGTGTCTTATAAGTTAAAAAAATCACACATTTTTCATGACCAATAAAATAGGGTTCATGGACAAAGGGGATAATGTTTAAAAGAATATTTTTAATTCCATAAATAGTTAACCACATAAAATTCACCTCCTCTTTAGTGTCTACATTGGTTCAATGGAACTATAAAATAGTATCAAATCCTAGGATCCCTCTTATTACATCTAGAATTTTCTTTTTATAATAACTTTAGTGAATATTTGAAATGGAAGATCATGTGATAGGAAACTGAAATACCATCCCCGTAAAAAATAACCCAAAAGGTTCAATAAATAATTTAAAAAATAAGAATATAAGAGAGGTAAATAAGATGAGGATAAATAAAAAAATTAGAGGAGGAATCACCACCATCTAAATATACATAGTGTGGTAAACCTATTAAAAAAATTTGAATAAAATTTCACTAGTGAAACAATTACAAGTTTTGTTGAAGGTAAATTTAATGAATCACTTACTGATTTTCATTCTAATGTTAAATATTACTTGAAAATTTTATACATTAGTTTTATATTATACATATTTAAATATATCAACATAATTCATTGTGAGAAGTCACAAATATAAAATGAGGATGATGGAATTCAGTATGCATTTGAAAAAAAAAGTTAAGCAGTTTCAACACTCTCACAAGAATTGTGAAATATAAGGAAAACATTTTTTCACTTTGAAATGAAATATTTACTATGTTTGATAAATAATTACACAGTGTTTTTTGAGAAAAATGTGTTTTATTTTTTAAAATAATGATTCATTCATTCGAACATCTCTATAAGGTTTTAATATATGTCAAAACTTCTCAACATGAAATCGATACAAATAGAGTAAAATAGCTTGATAACAAGTTGTCAGAGGAAAATGTAAGGCATGAAGGTAATGTGAAGAAATATTTTTAATAAATGGTGAAGATAATATAATATGATAAATATATTCATTTTATGAAATTTCTAGTGTTAAATTTCATATTTTAAAATCTAGAAAACACTTAAGAGGGGTTCTCAAAAACTTTTGATGGAGAAAATGTTTCCAAACAATGTTTATAAATGAATATTATATAAAAGAAGACTTAAATTTTTTAAAAATGATATTTAGATCCCCTATATAAGTATCCACCTCAAGATCAGTGATAATGTTAACCGATAACCCATTTTAATATGTTTTTAACAAATATATTTTCACTAGGTGAATATATTCAAAATAAAAACAATAAAAATATTTATGAATAAAAATAATAATAAATTCAAAAAATTATCAAGGGTGAATATGGGAATATATATGAAAATAATCTCCCTAAATGGGTCCCAAAAGGGGGATTAAATAGTGTAAAAATAAAATGGTTTCAAATCTGGATATACTAAATCTAAATATAATAAAAGATGGTTTGTAAGAAATTATTCATATAATTTGAAGATTGAACATATTTCTATTTATTTTTTTCCCAACATTTCATTAGATTTAACTGATAAAAGGCTTAACTATATGGGATAAAAGATAAAATCAGAAACATACATTTTGATAGAATAAGTTTTCTCAAAAGAATAAAAAACTGTCAATCTAAAATAGATATAGATGTCTTGAGGACTTATTTAATTTTTTTCACAATATTTTCCACTTTTATGAAGATTTTAGTTATATATGTTCCCAACATAACTATTATACCTATGAAATGATATTTTTAGGATAGCATAAGAAATAAAATAAAAGAAATGACTCTTCCTTTAGAGTCAGATTAGTAAAGAATAAATAAAAACAGACCCCATTAAATAATCAAAAAAGATAACTGAGATGGTTGTCAGAAAATATATAAGAATATTCCTCTTTTATGGAAATATAGGTCACATCATATACTATTGAAAATTTTTAATTAACATCGAGTTGAATAGGATCAATCTAGAATACAAAAGAATAGAGTCCATTCAAAATAGGGATAATTGAATTGGAATGGAGGTTGATACTCTTAAATAAGTTCCTAACAAGCATTCCAAGAAGTGTAACTCATGAGAAAGTGAATATGTGTGTGGAAGGTGAAATCAGACAAGACACATGGTTGTCTGGTGTATTGAAATTTTTTAAGGGAAAAATAAAAAAAGGGAAAACACCTAAAACTCTATGAACCAAGAAAGATACAATGAATAATAAGTTTATACCCAATAAAAAGGTTGACCATAATCAAAACTAGTGCTTGATAATATGTCCATTCCACTTGAAAGAGATAAAAATGTGTGTTGATTTTGGAGATGGAATGAGTTTCAACCCAAAGAACATAAAGGTGATTCCCATATATTTTTGGTAAAGAAATACGTTTTTACCACTTAAATACCTAGATGAACAGATTGAAGTAGCATCCCCTCACATTTGATAATTTTATAGATGTTCTTCATGACAAAAAAAAAGTTATCATTTAGATAATTATAGTTAATAACATATCATAATGGAATACAATAGTAAGTTGTTGTAATGTTTATTCTAGAAAACATGTATAAATTGTAGTTAAAATATCTAAAATTGGTTCAAATTCATGGAGAAGGATATATTGATTTCTCAAAAATCCATCCCTATGTGATTGAGATTTAATACTATTAAAATTAGTGATAAATTATTATTGAATGGTGATTTTAGTATCTAAGAATAAGTCTCAAACATCAATGAGATAAATTTATATACTCTAACTTTTGAATTCATATGATTCAAAGGACCTTAGAGATGGTCTAGAGGGGGTTTAAATTATTTTAATAATTGGAAAAAAAAATTGAAATATTTTTGAGGTGATTTAAAGTGTTTGACAAGGTTTATTATTTTTTTAAAGGATACCTTTTCTTATATGATGAATTTTTGAATATTTAGGAAATTTAAAAAATTGGAAACATTCCCACATAAGGGGATTCAAAAATAGATCTTCATGAAAGATAATTCTAAATAATGGTCATCATGTAAATGGATTATCAAATGGTTTATCAGGTTTGAGGAACCATGTAAGTATATAGATTAATAAAAGATTCATTTAATCATGTATGTGGACCTACATAAGTGGATCTTCACTAGAGCTTGTCGTAAGGGGATCTAGAACCATGTTTTTTGAATCACATAAGGGTTATGTTCAATTTAGCGATATCCAAATTTGAATCAAATATATAAGGGTATCCAAAGATTGTGATCCATATAAGGGGATTTAACCTTAGGGGGATTTTTTTGAATTTATTGATTTATTATTATGAAGAGAAAAATCAATTGTGATGATGTCGAATCTGTTCATTATTGTTTTAAATACATTCTGATTTAATGATACATGATCCATGAAAAATTTAATAATGGTTGGATGATATTAAAGTATAAGATATCAAAACTTCAAAAAATTTGTGAGTTTCAAATGAGAATAATTCAAACTCAATATATATAATCAAAATAAATATTCAAATGATAAGGTTCTTATAATAAACTTATGTGTTTTAAACATGAGAAATGAATTGTGTTTCATGATAAGAAAGTGAAAGAATCACCGAGTTTCTAGATAATGTATTTGGATTAAATATTGATGCATGAAATGTTTTCAAAGAAGCTCTCATGTTGTAATTTAATATTACTATTCTACAAAATGAACTGCTATTATATTTTTTATACATCATATATGAATATATTTTCTATGTATTATGTAATTATTTTGAGATAAAGAAAATTACTTGATCCTATAGTGGAAAATGGAAGATATATTCATCTGAAAAGAAAATGAGAATAAATATAGAGAAATAATATCCTTATAATACTCTTGGAGATAGTGTTTTAAAAAATTATGAAAAACATGGGAACATACCCATGTGATGCCAATGAGAAAAATATAGAGGATTATGGTGAATATATACGGGTTACATACTTGCACTGTATGTCCTACATATTTTCATTTTTTGGAATATAAAAATGATCCTAATAAAAATTGGGTGTGAACATAAATAAATGGTATGTGAGCCTCTTCATAAAAATTGTAATCTATCTTGGATAAAATATTTCTATCATAAATAAAATTAAAAGTTAACGTGATTTTACTATGTGTGAGTGATATGAGAGTAAGAACAAACTCTTGAGAAATAATAAGAAGAAAATTTTTTAATCATGTACAAAAAATAAACATCATTTGACTAAAAAAGAAGAATATAATAGAATTAAGAGGATGATAAGTATATTTTTAAAAACATTCCATTATATATAGAATATTGTATAATTTTGATAAGAAGAAGAATAGATAAGAAGCATACAATCATGAATCAATAGGTAATAAGTACAAATAGAACCTATTATTTAATGTTTTTATTTTTAGGAATGTTTTTCAAGCTATACAGATCATTGTATGCACATTGAGAAAGAATTTTTGGGCAAGTATTATTGACTAAAATTGATATGGTCCATCTAATGTGATTTCCTATGTAAAATATAGTGACTATTCAGTTCCTTGATGTTGATTTGAGAAATCTAGTAAATAGATTCAACCAAAGAACTAGAATAAAGGTTGCTGATAGATATCAAATTAAATATTTTTCTAGAATACCAAAATACCATTATAAGACACTATTTGATGAAAAATTTTATTTTTCAGATATAGTGACATCCCTAGATATATTTAGTGATATAATTCATTAGGAGGAAGTAAGATAAAACTAACTAGAGGGATTATAGTGTAAAGAAGATGTATTTGAAGTAGTTAATTTGTTTACTAGGATAATATAGTGATAAATCGACTATATAATATGGTAGATAGATTATAAAGATACATTACCAAAAACAATTCAATTGATGATTGTATTTATGGAGTAAAATATTTGACTCAGACAACCTGAGCACAACAAGTAGTAGTATTTTCATGAGGGGTTGAACCTTGAAAAAACACATGTGTTATACATTACATTTTTACTTTTATTGAATATATGTGTTTATTTAGGTTCAAATAAGAAATATAAATTTTTATTAATTGACAGTAGATATTTAAATACCAAATGAGTTGATATTTAAAATAATATTTTGAATTTATTAAAAATATAACCACACCTGATTCACCACTCCTCTCTGGTGTGTCTACATCGGTCTACTAGGACTATCAAATTTATTTACTGTTGAAAAGGATTTTAAAAACATAAAAATTAGACACACATTTTACAAGGTACTTTATTTATTGATTATATTATTTTTTCTATATTATTTTATACTAGTTCATATCCCTTATTTATTTTTTCATGGGTAATGGATTAGTCATGTTTGAGTATGATGACAATTATTTATCTCATAAAAATTAAATCACTTCTTTGATAGTAAAATGGTATGTTTTTTTAAGTTTACATAATTGATTATGATAATAATCAATGTAAAATTAAATTAGTACATTCATATAAAATATATTATTATATTTTAAATTAATATAGACATAGACCAGTGGATGTAGATTGATGAACAAATTGAATGTTATAGTTGAAAGGTGAGTTTTACCTCTCCAAAGGGAGAAATACCAACTTTTAAGAGGGAGTGATATATTAATATTAGTATATCCAAAACCTATTTATTCATATTTTTGGACAATATATTATTAGTTAGTAGGGTTTTTTCTTGGATTTTCAAAAATTATTAAACAAGTATAAATTTCTTGAGCTAGTAATTCAAAATATGATTTTATTTCCAAAATAATCTTCTAGACATCCTATGGAGAAGTAAATGAAGTACACTAATCAAAATTTTCCAAATATTAGTAAAATATCTCTTTTTTATTATAAAATTGAACTATGTAACCTCATAATTTTTTTGGTTTTTTGTGGACATATATAGTAGAGGATTCATAGACTGATTATCTCACATTAGGATACTCTATTGGTTTTTGAAAATTAATTCAATAGTTATTTATGATTGTGTGTTTATTTTCAAAAGATAGATAAATTTATCATCATAAAAAAATGTCCTCTTCCGATAAATGAATACATATTTGATCAGTTATATAGTTCAACACATTTTTCCAAAATTGGTCTTTACTCGAGATATCACTAGATCAATGCAAAGGAGAATATTCCTAATATATATTTTCGTAGTTTTTATAGAAACTATTAATATTTGTTTATTACTTTTAGTCTTTCAAATACTCTAGAATTTTATATGGAATTGATGAATCATATAATTTAATAATATATAGACTTTTTTTATGATTTTCTATGACATATTAATGTATTCATAATCATGCACTGACTATGAGATACATTTTTAGGATGTCTTAAACACTTTAAGGGAACACTCTCTCTATGTGAAATTTTCAAAGTGTACCTTTTGGATTCAATAATTCATGTTTCTTGGTCATTTTATTTAGAATATTTTTAGCAGTTGTCACAAATAATATTGGGATTATAGTTTCATTGGAAGTGTTAATGAATCTATTTGAGGTATAATATTTTCTTAGATTAACTAATTATAATTAATGATTTTTTTTCAAGTATTTTCATGATTATCCTCATTTACTATAATATTTGACCCAGAAACGTGTTTCATTTTAGTGGAATATTGAATGTTTTGGTATTTTAAATATCAAAATGGTATGATAATATCAATACCTATACTCATATTACCTAAGTTTTATGATGGATATATTTTTTAGACTAATTCCTCGAGGACCTTAAATTGAAAAGTACTTATATAGGGTGATCATGTAGTAGTTTATGAGTCAAAGTAGTTGAGACCCTATAAGAATAGTTAACATATGAAAAAAAATATTAAACATTCATGAAACATGCATTGAAATATGTTCATATCTATATTTTAAATTATTATTTTATTATATTTATATATTATAATATATTAATGTATATATTCCATTAGCATAATTGAAACAATTAAAATAATTGTGGATAAAGTATCCTCAAATTATCAACCTCAAGATAGCTTATACACTATGTAAAGAGAATATGGTAGTTCATTTAATGATCCAAAAATCCCATGTTCAATTTTTTCATTACTCTAAGGACCCATTGTGTCACATAATAAATACACATTTTGATGTTATCAAACATATTGATCATATTTTTTTTTATCATTGTGTAAACCCTAAATTTGGTGTATCAGGTAAAAAATTGTCAAAAATATAATAAATAATTCATTTTGATTATTGGTTCCTTAAATAGTGATACAACCTCAAGTATATGGGTTGAAGATACAGATTTAATGATATATTTTTATAAATATATAACCTTAACTTACTCCTTTTGATTGTATGTTTTTAATAACTTACATCATTTAAATTTGGATATCAACATCAAAGATAACTAAATATATAATGATATGAACTGGTATTTTTTGTTTTCTAGGATGAAGAATGTGGTGGCTAGGAACATTAGACAATCCATTACCTATTAGAATGTAAAGGTTCTGAATTGTTGATTATAAGGTGCGTTATAACTTTTTCCATTATAATTTAGAAATGGGATCAAATTTTTTTGGATTTTATATAGTTTTTTTGGTGACCTATCAGAAACCTGATTCCATTTGGGTGACTATTAATTATCTTGCTAAATTAGTAAATTTTATACTCATTCAAGAGAATAATTCTGTAAATGAATTTATAAAAATCTATATATATGAGGTGGTTCTGATCCATGGTGTTCTTATATTAACTATTACTTACAAGGATACAAGTTTTATATTGATACTTTATAAAGATTTACAATTATATTTGGGTATACATATGAACATTAGTATATTTTGTTGATAGATAGACCAAAAATTAAATAAATATTTTTGAGTATATTCTTATATTACACATAATATAATTCCATATCTCATGGAATTACTATCTATTATTGGTTGAATTTTTATATAAAAACAATTATCAAGTCACTATACACATGATTCCATGTAAGGAATGTTATGAGAGAAAATATTAATCTCCCCCATTTTTAGTGGAAAAAATAAAGAATCTATTGTGTTACCAATATCATATATAATACTATAGAGAATAACTAATTAATAAATAATATAATGGATACCACTCAAAACTGACAAAAATTATATATGAATAATCATTAATGTTCCTTAGAATCTTTGGTGGGTTATTATGCATTTCACCTGGTATCAGCTTGATTATTATATTCAAGTATTAGTGGAAAATTAAAATAAAAACCTTAATATTTTAAATAATTTTAGGTAATTAAATATTTTTGGTGTGTTTCATATCACTTTTATTTACCACCATGAAAAAGTTCTATTCAAAATTTCTTCTACGAAACCAAATTAATAAAGTATGAACCAGTATCATTTCATTTTGTTTATTGGTATTGGGTTAATTCAAATCTATAAGAACTTTCTATTTATGAATTATTTTGGATAATTTATCATTGGTAGAAAATATTACACTTTTACATTATTCCATTGGGTTTCTTGTCTTAGCATCATACTTATAGTCAAGAAGGGATATGGGAGAAATAAACCTTTACGTGTCAAAGAGGACCTAAAAGTTTCATCTATGATGTCTCCAATAAAAAAATTAGAGGAAAAGTGAAATGGTTGGAAAAAGTATAGTTCCATAATTTGAGGTACAAACCTTATTAATAAACATTTATTGTTATTTTATTCCTTTGAGAGAAAATCTAGATTTTTGGGGATTTATAAAATGTATGGTTTATCAAAACCATGCAAGGGACCTGAATTACAAAAAACATTAGACAATAATGAGTATATAAAAACTATATGGATAATGAATTATTTCATTAAGAATACTTCATTTAAAAAATTTAAATAGAGTGGAACACATGGTTGATGTATAGTCATGTTTGTTAAACATGAGTCCTTAAAAAAATGATTTGAAAATGGGTATTTGAGTCTAAAAACACTCTTATTTCACTTATTTTGACCATTTATTAGGATTAAAGTTTCCTCGGTGAATTTTAAAAGGATTTAAATAATTTTATTTCTTCTTACCATCTATATTTCATTATTGCGTAGTGGAACATTGGATCAAATATAGTTTTCTCTATTTTATATCATTTTCTCTGCTCTTATCTTTTATTCTATTCTAAACCCCACAACCATTGGATGCTGGATAGATAAAATATGATATTGATAATAATATATGGTTTTTATATATAATATTTTATGGATTAATATAGAAGGATATATATTCTTTTGATAAAATTGATATTTTGTAGTGAATAATTAATGGAAAATAACTTTCATGTACACTATATTTATGATAAATATTATTTTTCTAAGGTGTTAAGATTAAAAAATAATATTTTAACTTTTTTTGAAATTATTTGTAACTGTTTATTGAATCATAGTGATCATTTTATATTGTGTTAATGTTCAGTGTTTTTTGATTTGAATTGAGTTTAAATGTTAGATTTTGTTTTGGGTGTTTTTTTGGTGAAAGGTTAGTTTAGAAATTATGGTTTTAAAAAAGTTTATTATTATTTGGATTCATTAAATGGTGAAATTTATTATACTCTTAAGTAAAAAAAATTATGGGTATAGAAAAAAAAATTATTCCCAATTTATTTTGGTGGCACCATCTTCAAGGTAGAGAGTATATTATATGGTTTTATCATTAAGTGGTGTATTGTGAATAAGGGTAGAGTTATAATTTAACATGTTAATATGGTTACCCAAGGGGGAAAATATATTTTTTTCTAATGTATTCCATTATGTTTTCAAATTCTAATGGCTGTGAAAGTTGGTTACTCTTGATGTAGGTTTTTATGGTATGTTTGGTTAGTGATTTGACTATAAAATTTATATATTTGTACATTATTTAAATTTTATTATTATCTTATATCAATTATAATGTGAGGATAATAGTTTTCTAAAAAATATTAGGGTTTCTTTATTGCCACATACATAGGGGCCATGGGATGTCATTTTGTTGCAAACCTATTTAGTTTCATTACTCACCCGTACATGTATACCTTGGTGAGAATATATGATATGTTGTTCAAGATATATCTAAATAATAAACGTCATAATTAACTAGTGATTAACCATAGACACTTTTGTGGGACAATAGAGGTGAGATCATACTAAATTCTGGTTATTCCATGAGTAGAATTTTCTATTGTGGATGTATAATGGAGACTACTTCCTTTTTATATACACATATAATATCCAAAAAAACATATCTTTATGGGATGATGGTTATGTTTCACTTTACATGACTTATGTTAATATTCATTTAACTTTGTATTTGTAATATATGTTTTACAATGTATGATATAAATCATATATTAATAAATGTTATGATTCTATTTGTGGTTTCTATTTTGACATTGGTTTTTTTAGGTAGTTTTTTCATCTAAGATATGGTCACCTTAGGCCTAATTTATAGTAAAAATTTCCCATATGGGGGATGGATTATCTTGAGGTAAAATTGTCCCCCAATGATATTACCCAACCCCTTAAAGCATGATTCCACTATTTATAGATTGGGATATGAAAATCAAATTATATAATGAACTCACTCAAGTTATATGGGGTTTTATTAGATGACGCAAATCAAGAATTAATAATTCTATTGATCCATCTAAACAATAACACATTCTTAATATGCTATGGAAATGGATTCTTTCAAATTTCAATCCATTCCACTAAATTTTTAGGAAATTACCTCGTGATCAAGATTTTTTTATTAACATGGCCCTCAAATGTAACCTAAGATATTAACAATTTATTTATGAGAATCTTGTGTCATAATTTTTCTATTTTTATTAAAATTATTATTTGTTTCTTTCACCATGAATGTAAAACATATTAAAAGTGTTCAAACCAACATATATTATATTTTTAAATTAATTTTTTCATTTTATTTTTACATTCAAGATTATTTTTATTAATTTATGGATTTTTTATTATAATAGGAAGGATTGAGAATTATATATATTATAGAAAACATTATAAAAAAAGAAATTAATTTTATTGATATCACGCTATAGTTTTGAGAAGACCATTCTATGTTGATGTCGTGTAAATAATTGTATGGAATTTTTAACCATTTAAATCATGGAGCAGTTGACCATGGGATATAGGGAACAAATATTCCATATATGATAATCATTATTCAATAAAAAAATTCTTGGTGAATATAATTATAAGAACATTGAAGGGAAATTTTCAAGAATATTATAAGAGAATGTATGTTTTTTATATTGGAGAACCAAGATATCTATTACGTTGTGGTGATTCTAGAAAATATTTTTCCAAAAGTTTGAGAAGTGTAGAATAATAATAATATCCTAATATATCTTTTTATATATAACATCTAAAATTTTTTGAGGAACTTAATGAGAATGGGGAGATACATCACTACAACATATATAGTGGATGTGGCCAAGATAAAAAAAATATTTAACTATTTTAATTACCCCGTAGAATAGGTTTTTCTAATTTTATCAATAGATAGTTCCACTGTGACAAGTCTATATCTAAAAATGGTTTTGTCTTTATATTATTATAAATATTAGGTACCTAAATTTTTTATAATATTTGGCTTTATGTTCTATTTTATCTATTTCTCCAAAGACCATTCAAATACTTTTTTATTCCAGAATCCTTTTGTTGAATTTTTCATTTAATTATGTATGATTAATTTAATTTTAATTTTTCTAGTTGTTTGTTTTATTATTTTCATATATATTCATTCATTCATACTTTCAAATTTATATTAAGATGGGTAATGTATTCATGGTTTAACTTTTATCAATAATGAGTGGCTAGTTGATTACGAAGTAAGCTATCAAAGTAAAAGGATGGGTAATAAATTTTCTATTAAATTTTTTATAAAATATATATTTTTTATTGGGAATAACTTTTAGTATTCAGTTCAATTTGATTATTTTTTGTGTATTTGGTAAATATATTTATTTATAGATGATATCCAATGTTTTTGAGAGACTTAAACTGTAAGGAATTGTTGGGATTCATTTTTTTCTGTTTAACATTAAACATAATTCATATAGTTTAATATATTTTATCAATCGACATATTTAAATTCAATTATATGGAATCAGTGTACTAGACAATAAATAAGATAGTTGTCTTTGGGATACCTTGAAAAAAAAAATTTAATTTACCGGTGAATAAAGTATTTCAATATTTTCATGAAAAACATCCTTTGAGATTAGTTTCTTACTCCCTCCCTTTATTATATTTCTTTCATCACTTTAGATTCTACTATGTGATATTTAAATCCATATAATGTTAAAATAATAAGGTTATTTATAAGTTATAAAATATATTTTAATATTTAATTTTTGTCCTCATGGTAAAAATATCAAACTTACAATATTTTATATTCTAGTAGTTTAGTCATGGATAATGGACATTCAGATTACTAAACATTGAAATATTATTAAAGTTAATAAGGATGAGGGGGTGTAAATGTATTTGGACTCATTTATAGGAAAAAATTGAAATTTGTGCTATAAAATATTTGTTTGTTAACACCAAAAAATTATCAACCTATTTAGTTTTTTTGTTTTAATTCATTTTAATGTTCATATGTTAAGTTTCTTTATCTCTATAGTTTTTTTAGTATACAATTAGGACATCGATCACTCAATAAAATATCTTTTATTCTTGGGTACCATTATAGTGAAATCCTATGATTTAGTGCAAAAGTTTACACCATCGATGAGTAAGAAATGTAGTATATAATTAACCTGGTGAATTTTTATAATTGAATCAAAATTTCACGAATTAGGAACATCATTATGAGATACAAAAAATAAAAATGGGCAGAATCATCACGGACAATAGTCTACCTTCCATTGATTGAGATATCTCTAGAATTTATGCCAATTATTCAAGAAAATAAGATGAGATTAAACTTTGTGTTCTCAAAATGATTCAAAAAAAGGAAAATTTAGAGTCATGAGACAAAAATATACTCATGGACACTTATCTAATTTCTTGGAGACATATAATATATTTAAACACAATGGTTACTCAATAGATTCTATAAAGTTGAGAGATATCCTATTTTATCTCAAGGAAAATAATAATTATTTTCTATAATGGTTGTGGTTCGGTTCTATCAAAACTTAGGATATCTCAATAAAGAAATATATAAATAATCAATTTCCATCAGTGAGGAACTTAAATCTACATAATGAGATTCCAAAATATTTTCATTGGAATCGTGATTCTTTCTTAAAATTGTGGGATTAATTCATGGAGATTTTTGGAAGTTATCATTACATAAAATCAATGTTTTTATTTCAATACAAACATTATATTATGGTTTACAACCAAATACTCATGTTTTGATTAATTATTTAGCTGATAGAGGAATTACTTGGAAAATTCATGAATCTTAATGTGACCTCCTCAATTAAATGTATCAAAATTATGACTTTTATCAATTTTAATTAAGTACCAATGATGATGGGAATTCGTAAAATAGAGGTTACAATCCACTTATCTTTTTAATTGGATTCTTTGTCCAAAAAACTCAGTGGGTTTCATTTCATGTTGCATACTTAACCTCAGTCTTCAATTAACACTCCTATTTCAAAACATTATGAGTTGTATTTTGGTCCAAAATATTACCATGAATTTTGAACTAGAGATAATGAAAACCAATTATTATATTTTAGTTATATGAATTAAAATCAACCTCCACAACAATTTGGAAATTACTATAATCATAGGAGACTATTGAATAAAAATAAAAATATGAATCTTGGTTGTAATTACCAACATGATATAAAACTTTTCAATATAAATCCAATATCAATATAATAAAACCCCCATAATCAATTCCTTAGATCATATGAAGATATATTCTAAACCCATAGTCCTTAATTCGATCGATCTATAATGTAATTTCATCCAAAATCACAAGAATAAGCCATAACACTTTTACATGGGGATATTATCATTTTATGAATTCAAATGTATATTCAGAAAATGAAAAACCATGAAAATTAATTGATTAATAATAAATATAATCTCTAATATCATTAGTATTATATTGTATAAATTTCATAAAAAAATTAAATTGATCACTTGATACATTACCAGGTAACATAAAGAAAAATTTAAAGGAATAGGTTAAGGTTGTGACACATCATAGTTGGTGATAGATAGAGGAAATGAAGACAAAGGATGATGTAAATTCAGTTGAAAAGGGGGGAAATATGATAGTGATAATAAGAATTATGTAAAAATTATAATGAAGAATTTCAAAATTTTGGAAATTAAATTTGAGAGAGACTGGAAGAATAAAAAAATATTAGATACTTACAATACCCATCTTCCATTGATGGAGAGGATGAAGATTATAAAACCTTAAAATCAATACGAAACATTCCATGGTAACTTTAAGTAATTACATATAAAAATATATTTTATTGATAAAATCAATCAATTTTAAAATATGTAAAAATTTTTAAAGAGCCTCATTCAAACAAAACAAATAAGTGTGTCTTAGATTAATATCTTTATGTTAGGAGTTATGTTCTATTTATCATCTAATATTACCTCAAATGAAATGAGAATTGGGAAGATTTTCCATAATGTGACTAAATCAATCATGCATATTTGGGAAAACATTGTGTGACTTGGGTGATTTTATTAATTAGATTCCCCTAATTGTGTCTTGAAATCTATGATTGGATGAACCTAAACTAACACATGTTTGACTTCAATTCAATAGACTTATAGTGATATAACCTTTTTTAACTCTTGAATAAATTTTTTAAAATGTGAAAAGATTTATATTTTCCATCAACCTATTTATTCTTGATACTCAAGAAGAAGAATATGTGTCTATCATCCTTGTTATAAAATTACTATCGATTAAAAATTACTAAATTTTTTATAATATAAAAATATTGATTTTCAGAGTTGGTGATAAAAATGATACCATTTATATTATGAACTCTACAAAACATGTAGTTTAATTAGAGGATTTTATGACCTGTTTTACACATAAAATCACTCAAACATCATGGGTTTTTAGTAAAAATAATTGAAAAATTTGATGAGTCACATTGATTATATGTTAGAAAATAAAGTGGAAGGTAAAACATTATAGAATAAACATGAATCTAGATATATGTAGTAGACTAAAAATTTATCAAGGGACTCCTACCTAGATTATATACCATAGATCATCAATACATCTGTATTTAAATCATCTACCATGAACTTTGAGGTAATCATTTTTGAGATAGAAATAAACATTTCCTATTATAATCAGTATAAAATTATTATAAAAATATGATGAGAAATTTTTTCAAGTGATAATAAAAATCATTAGAGTAATACCATAGAATATTAAAAAATTAAAGAAATTAACACCATAATTTTTATACACAGGGTTTTTCCAGTAGATTGAATAAAACCAGCATGAGAACCATAAATAAGAAAAACACCCTTGATAAAAGATGTAATAAATAAAAAGTTTCTTAAACTCCTTGATGTGAAAATTATCACTCCAATGTAATATAATGAATATATTAGCCCACTAAAAGTCATTCCCATAAATTGAATCACGATAGTGATAAAAAAAATGAGGAAAATGAGTTGGTCCTAATAAAGACTATTATAAAATGACGATTATTTTTTGATTACTGGAAGATAAATTCAATAATATAAAAAACCAATTTCCACTGATATTTATCAATCATATAATGTAAGGTTAAATAATTATTCTTTTTTTTATTTATTTAATAGATACTAATATCATAACTAAATACATGTGGATATGTTTGATTAAGACAAAACCCCTATTGATATATCATATGAAACTTTTTATAATGGTTTCATGTCATTTGGACTATTTAATGAACTCATAAATTTTAAATGGTGTATGAAACATCATTTTTAGAACCTGGAATAAAAAATATTGGATATATTAATGTTCTATTTCCCAATTAATGTGTGATACTTACATTATGCCTTCATATCCTTGTATTAGTACTCCAAATATTTGAGTAATATTTCATAGTTCTCGATTGGGAAAAGTGTAATTTAATATTTCAAGAGGGACTTATCATTGGAAAATTTATATCAAATAAAAAAAATTTGATCCATAAAAAATTATGGAAACCCAAGATATGCCTAATTTTACCATAGTAAAGGGAATCGGAAGCATTCTTAGACATTTGAGTCTCTACCACATCTTTTTCAATGATTGTTCCAAGATAGATTGTCCAGTAAACCATATTTTGTAAAATAAATTTCCATTAGACATTGGAAAATCATGTAATTAATCCATCACTACATTAAATAGGGATATAATTTCCTCATAAATCACGATCATTCCCCTTTTTGATATGTTTTTACGTTAATGTGTAACATAATGAATTTTCATATGGGTGATTCTTTGGGAAATGGATTGATCATATATTTTATCCCATTTATTATGAAATTCACACTCACAAAAAAGTCCCAAATCAACCTCACTACTATGGATAATTTAATTCTATTAATTTTATTTTCTATTGATAAGTTTATATCATATTCAGTACTCTCTATGGTAGCAGTATAAACTAATAAAGCCACTTTGAGGTAGTTTCTCTACAAAAAGGGTGAAATAAATGAATTATTTAGTATAAGTGATTTAAATTATAAATAATGATAAAATGGTTCAAAGGATGTTCTGGTTAATAATTTTTTTATGTTTACATTGAAAAATGTGAATTAAGAGGAAGAGATAAACATTGATGACAACTTCCCAGATGAGAAATTGATCTATTTTAACTTGAAATATTTTCCTTAGTTTATTTATATTTAAAATTAATTATAAAATATCCAAATTTACTATCAATTCACTTGAAAATAAAGGAAAACATTCTTTGTAGATTCAACACATTTCTTTTGGGATGATCCCATATAAATATTGTATAAAAATGAAATCATTTGGTGATGTAATTCGGAATCCGAGGTGATAAAAATTCTATAATTTTACTATTAATCATCTACTATAATGAACAATTGAACCGATTGAATAGTGGAGAAGATATTAAAAATTGTATTATTTTTCCCACTCTCTATAAATACTCAAGGGAAGTCAGGTGAAGCTATGATCCATTCCAAATAATGTGAAACATAGGAAGTATCAATGAGATTTAATAACACCCAATTCTCAAAGTAAAAGTGTTCAATGTATGTGGCATCAAGTTTATAGTCCCTTACTAAACACTTTCATTAATATGTATATTCTTGTGTGTGTAAACTATAGGTAAAAATGAGTGGATACTAAACTAAAATTATAGAATATAGTGAATTTTGTAATCATGATTTTGAAGAATAATACTGTATCTTGGGTTGGAATCCTTAGATTGCTCCTTAGTGATTGAGAAACTCATTTTAAAAAAACACTTATTATCTGGGTGATAATATAATTTTGGAGTTTGATATAATATAATAACCCCTATCACAGAAGAATATGAATTAATGTAAAAATATCCAACTATGATATTAAGAAAATATTAAAGAAGACTGTGAGCTTATGTTGGACATATTGAAGAAAAAAATAATGATGCTCTATAGGTGTATTGGAATGAACTTAAATCAATAATTACCATGTCCAAATTAATGTGAATCTATAAGAAACAATGTCTCTTTCTAGTGGATCTTGATAATAGACACTATTGAGATGTGAGAAAGGTCAATATTAACGTTAAATTTTCTAGAAAGTAGTGGTTTTTTACTTATATATTAGTTGAATGAAATTTAAAGAGATACTTGTTAAAATTAATGGAAATACAATTAGAAATCCAACAACTGGAAAAAATAAAGAATCAACCAATAAAAAATCATGATTAAAGAAATAGTGCTATTCTTTAAATTAAATTATATTTGTTTCTAGATAATTTAAATTCACTTTAGTTAAGATGGTTCATAGTGATCAGAACATACCCACATGGAACCGTGAAGATTAAAACGGATAATGAACACATGTTCAAGGTTAATGGAAACATATTTTATCTCTAAAATAATTTTTTTAATAAGGACGCATCATCTCTCTGAAATTCCACCAAAGAATGAATTGTATCTCTATCCCTATACATTAAATGAAGTATTAATTGGAAGGAAACCTAGTTATGTGTAAAAACCTAAAAATGTTTTATTTCTTTTAGGAACAAGTCGTGATTTTTTATTTATTATACTAGGAATTTTTTAAAGTAATATTTAAGTAAACCATTAGAATATATCCCCTAAAAAATATCATCAATAGGAGAAAAAATGTAAAAGAGCGGTGAAACTCAAAGAAATAAGTATAAATTGAAAATAAAAAGTATAGATAAAGAGAATACACCCACAATGTAGTGAAATCCAAACTATGTCATGGTGATTATGGTTTCACCATAGAGGAAGGTAAATTCCTTATATGCACTCAACCTAACAATTTAGTTAGTTATTTATTAATTAAATTCCACACTTTTGGAACTTATTATATCGTGTTCATGTCCATTACCATATTTTCAATAAGATAAATAGAACTCATGGATCATGATGCTGTGTTCCACCAGGGGTACACAAAACATTTTGTGGTTAACCCATACAAGACTAATACCACACCCAACAACCACTCTAATTTCCCATTCCATTTCCTCCACCCAACCAAAAAAATTACAAACCCAACCTCTCACATGTCATAAAACACTTAAATATTGGTGCATAAATTTTTTTATGATAACCAAGAAATACACCAGGACGTGATTATTCAAATAATCTTATTCTTATTCAATAATAAACCACTATAAATTGGATCCTCACATTATTATTAACATTTAATCCCATCATAATCACCAACTCAAAATCCATTACGATGATCATTAACCATTCCCATTTTTACATGAGTTACATGCTTCGAATATAACATACTTAATTTAAACCCAACCATTAAGAATTACCCTAAAATTAGTATTTTATAAATATTTTCCCATGTACACCACACATATAAACAAAATCACAAAAAATTTACCATTTATTCAACTTTAATATCTTACAAGGGTTTTTTTCACTAGATTTGGATACTCTTACTATGTAATGACCCATATCAACCAATTTTCCTAACACACCAAACCAAATATGTCATAGACACTATGAATAAAATGTGGCCCCATCACCCATAACCTAAATATAAACTATGAAACCTTCACCACACCATAATATATCATAGTGAGATATCATTTTAAATAGAAAATTTGTAATTATGATGAAGTGTTCACAAAACCATGGAAAATTCCTTTCCTACAAAGAAAAAATTAACTTATTCAAAAAATTAATTCATATTTAAAAACTAAACTAAAAAATTATCCTCCCCAAAAAATACTATACATTAAAAAATCCCACCCAAAATAATTTATTCCACTAAATATCTTTATCTCATTTTCTCCCTTTAATTATCACTAAACTGTATCCATCTATCTTCACTTGCTTTTATTCTACATCATTTCACCCAAACATCTATACCAATTTTAACCCTATCCCAAATGATCAATTAAATTCTATAATTCTATATATGACACCCATTTAGTTATTATATTATACTACTCATATCCGAATATTCGAGTGAATCTTTCAATGAATAAAGGAAACCTCACCTCCCTCATAACCGCAAACCAGGAGACCCAGGTTCCCAAAAACACTTTCCATGAATCCCCAACCAAATTCCACTATAAAAGTCTTTAAAACTTAAAAAAATATTGAAAAAATAAAAACATTAATCAACCATATATAATCTATTAATCAACTTCATATACTTATTCCACTTTCAGGGAAGAATACATTTAATCAATTATATTAGCTCCTTAAATCATTCTAAAATGTGTGAAATTTTCTAAGGAAAACGGTCATACGGATTTTGAGGTTATGAAAACCAGAATAATAGAACATGATAATATTTTTTAACCCTACCTATTTAGTATAAGTTTTTATATCCTACTGTGATAAATCATTTACAAAAGATAGATTTAGAGGCCATTTTTGAGACTCATGAGGAGACATACCAGAAGATCATGCTATAGTTTTTCAATACCATAACCCGCAATAATCAGGATAACTTTTTCATGTTGGTTGGTTATAAATTATAAGTAAATTTTGTGAAATTTAGGATGAATCAAATGATATACATAAGAAAATATATAGATTCCATGGTACACATAAGTCTAGTTCATGACATAAGTTGAAATTATTCTTTCATTCAATAGAAGGAATTTAGATAATATTTGATAGCTAGGCATGATTCATCTAAATCATAAGTTCATAGTTAAAATTTCTATACATGAATTCAATATATAGAGTTATCAAAACATATTGGATACCTAAGGGGGGAATCCAAGGGGTTGTTAATCAATTAATTGTTCACAAACCTTACTCTGTTCGTGAATTACCTCTACCAAATAGGGAATGAATTTTGATTCAACATTTTAGGAAAATGAGGAGTAATAATAAGTTCCAATTTAGGGGTGGACATTTCATTAAAAAATTTCCCATGTCTATTAAGGTATTTAATTAATTTTAGCCACTTAATTTCTTATATAATTTATAGTTTATCATCTTTCACACATTTTATAAAATAAAAAAGATTGAAAAGGTGGGAATGTAGTACATTGTGATGGGAAATTACCCGCACTTCTTTAACACATAGGAGCACTCGCAGGAACCAACATTTAGTGGTTATGGGCCTGAATGAACCACTTTTGAGAGAGAATTCCACAAATACTATCTCTAAATTCTATAAAATAGAATATGGATAAACTTGTGGACAATTTTGATTATATATCTAAGTTACATGAGTATAACATTGAGGATTTATGATTATTATTTGAAAAGGTTTCTATTAATCTAACTCTGTGACCTATTCCCCCTCATTCACTTTTCCATGATGGGAAATAATATGGATAATTAAACTTTATGGTAGGTTTATTTGACTTGTTCTATTTTTCAAATACTACACATAATTCCCATATTATTAAAAACCCTACACACCCCCCTTCGTCATCCAAAGAACCTCACCTATATTCTACTATCACACTATGATCCCATGATATTTTTCCCTATAGGAGTAGTAAAGGTGAGAGGCCATAGTTTTGGAATAATAGAAGTTGGTGAATATGGAATCCAAGGGCCTTAGACCATTTGGTGTCATTCCATTACATAATAACCTTTCTGAGAGATATGTCCCATAAAATTCAATAATATATTCCAAATTCAAGGAGGATTATGTTTCAATAAAGTGAAATAAGGTTTAGGGTAAAAATAAAAATAAATAAGAATAAGAATAATAAAATAAAATGTAGGATTTTGAAGAGATAAAGGGAGAGGCCAACATTGTTTTAGTGAAACCCCAAGAAAAGGGGAATACTTATTAATATAACAACTTAGAGGAAAAATAAATCGACCATTTGAGAAAAAATCCACTCAAGCATAGTCAAGAAACCAATATTTTTGTCTTAGACTTAAACCATATTAAGCACAACACTACTCTAATATATTGTTGACTAGTAATCTATACAAAAATATATGGATGTAGTAGTTACCACCTATTTGATAACCATCATTATAATCCATGACCATCCAGTGGTCACTCCCAAAGTAGTAGATATAATTATTCAATCACATTTAGTTTAGGTTATTGCATCACCCCACCCACTATCACCCCTTTTGAAAAAAGCTGAGAAGACCACTCTTGTATAAATTTATGACCCATGGGGTTATTTTAATGAGAAATTGGATAGGGATTTATCTGAGGTTTAGACTAAGATGATGTAAAAATAGTTTCTTAAACTAATGGATGTTTCACATATTAAATATGAAGTGGAGTGTTATGATTTCTAGGGTGATCTTAAGGATACATAAAATCCTTTTGGTTTTTATTTCTCATTTTGATTGTTTTTTATTGTTTAATTTCCTTTCTATTTTGAAATAATGTTATAATATTTTTCATGTCTAATTAATGTAATAATATGATTTTTGTTTTTTATAGACGTGGTATAAATTGTGATATTTCCCATGCCCTATATTTTTTTATATATTTTTTATAGATAATATATTTTCAAAGAGAGGGAAATTATTTTTCCATGTACATAAACTCTAAATTCCAACATTAATGAATGGAATATGAGTCCGCACATTCAAATAATTCTTAAATTTTCTTATAGTTTTTTTTTGGAATTCATTCAATGAAATTACTATCTTTTATCTCAAAAATTATGGATACTGTTTAATTTTAAGTATGGAGGACGATATATTAGATAAAAATAATACATTTTATTAAATACATTGATTTATGAGAAATATTTTAGTTATATTCTCTTAAATTATTGAAAATAAATACTAAACAATAAAATATAATTAAATTTATAAAAATATGTTATTGAAAATGAAATTCATTTTTATTTTTATTAATTTTTTAATTTAATTTTATAGAATTATTTTATATTAACATATTACTTAACATTCATTTCATAAGTGAATATATAATATAACAACATCAATCTTGGGAGGGAATATAAAATATCTGTCATATTATTTCTAGTACCCACTCTTTAAGATATTCTTATGATATTCATTACTACTAGAACGTGTGTCATGAATCAGCCTGAATTCCCTGGTACACCAATACCCGAGTCACCCCTAACATGGCATGAAGTTCGTTCCTAATACCCACTAGTTGGAGACTAGCACCTAGAATCATAAAAGAATGAATATGTAATAATTTTTCTAAAAATATTTGAAGATAAAATATAAAAGTTAGTATTCTCAACACTCCAAACGGATAATGTATCTGAAACAAATAGGTAAAATAGTACCCAAATAGTACATTATAAAAAGAAACAAATATACCTAGGTAAAAACTTAGTAATCTCATGTAACATGTGAATCACCTCTCTACTAGTTACCTCCATCACTTCAGGTCCAAAATATCAAGAACATCTATCATATCGAAGTGGCACTTTCCATTTGCTCAGACTAAGCATAAGATAATCTAAAAAATAAAAAAGGAAGAGGTAGGGTGTCAGATATAAATCCCAGTAAGGTCTAACCAAGTGTTCCATAATCAATTCCATAATAATTAAACCAAAAATTACTTCAATTTAAAAAATAATAATTCATGGCTTGGAACTTACATATTTTCAAAAAAATGGGTTAAATTTAAATAAGTGTTATATATATGAAAACATTCTTAAATCAACATTTCTATATAAAATATATATATAAATTAGTAAGAATTAATAAACCCATTCTATAAATAAATGGAATGTAATCGTAAAATCAAGTATATCATAGAACCTTGTACCAATCCCTAAAATACGATAGTTCTTGGTAATAGGATCCTCACACTACTTAATTAGTGATATAATCTCAATGTGTTCTCATGTCCCATGACTTAGGCCATTTGGAATCTACTCCTCATGAGGACAAAAATCATTTCATAGTATGTTTATATAAATTTTGTAATCATCAATCCCATTATAGGGGGTCATATCCTATTTCTAATATCATAACTACCACTAGATACCCAGTATCTCATGTGCTTTAATAATTCAATAAATCAATAATGGAAAAATCATTCATTTAAAATCAATTCAAAATAAAATTTCCCACTATCAATTGTTAACATGAATTTCTCATTTAAAACTAAATCATAGGTTTTAATTAATTCATGTTATCTTAAAATAATATTTTAATTTAAAACATTTGTCGCAAAATCAATTTCCATATAAAACCATAAATTTTCTCAAATCCTCCCAACAATTTCAATGTGCATTAAAATTGGTGTTTTTTCACAATATCCATGCATTTATCAAAATCATCCATCAATAATTTCAAATCTATGTTTTAAATCATTTCTGAACTCATTTCAATTAAATTAAATAATTTAATATTTCACTAATAATACAAAACCATATAGAACCACCTAATTTGAATCATGTGATCAAGTCAACACAGGAAACATAAAGAAGAAATGAAGAATATAGGTGAGATCAAAACAGAAATCCTAGATCCCAAATCACTATGATCAAAATATGATTTAGTAATCAAACATCAAATCATACCACTTCAAAAGAGGGATAACAAATATTAAGAAGAAAACAAATATAGGGAAGTCGCTGAAGAAGAAATTCCAAACTAAGATGTTCAAAAGGGAAAAAATTTCCCAAAAATAATCTGGAGACACGATTGGGATCGAAAAAAGAGGATACACAAAAAATAAAATATTTTTTAAGTATCACTTTAAAAAAACTCAATGGATAAAAGGAATTAATGACATGAATCCTAAATTCATGATTTGAATATTCCAAGTGGAGGATATGCTCAAACAATGGGTCACCTCGAGTTAAAAATCCTAATATTGACCATTCACATCATGAAACCAATTCATATATTCTATATAATTCACATCACGAAATTATTTCATGACTTATTATAAGTGATAAATTCACATAAATAATTATCTTCAGGATGTGAGTCTATCCTTATGATAGTACGCAACTAGATCCAGCTAAAAAAACTTAGAAAAGCCTCTAACTCAACCTAGACCCAGATATAACCCTATAAACTTTAGTCACATTTAAAGAAATACTATATTACTTAAAACAAACATATTTCCCCAAAAATATTTTATTTTACATGAAAAAACTATCTCTATTTTCAAAAGGACCTGAATGCACCCAAAAAAATAGGGAAATAAAACAGGTCAAGAAATAACTGAAATAAGGTAAGCGGGTCTTAAAATATTCTCACTATAAACCCTTTATATCCCAAAAAATTCTATCAAATATGTTTCATGTCAAATATATGAGGCCACTACTCTCTCATTAGTTCCTTATTCCCCTATTTATCATGTGAATTAGAACCATTATTATATAGCACATGGACCAAAGGTATCGTCTTCCCATGAAGAACCTTTGTCTCAGAATCAATAATCTGAAATGGTTGCTTAGTCATGGATAAATTATGACCAAAATAAATATCATCCCAACTTATAACATGATAAGGGGTAGAAAGATAATTTTGAAGATGTGATACATGAAACATGTTGTGGATCTAAGTAAACTATGATGGAATTACCAAATTATATGCCAGTTTCTCTACTCTCCCAATAATCTCAAAAGGTTCCAAAAATCCCAGAATAAGGCTTCCCTATTTCTGAAGATATTAGTTATCCAACTGAGGTGAAATTATAAAAATACCTTATCATAAATATAAAATTCCAATGATCATAAATGATTATAAAAATCGGATTTTTATTGGCTATGTTCCATCAACATCAATATATAAATCAACTGAATCATCATCATCATCTCTTAGACCAAACTCGGCCCACTAAGGAACTTTCACCAATCACCAACCAACAAAATGGAGATATGAAAGGTTGACCATACAAGGCCTAAAATGAAACCATTCGGATAGCTTACTAGAAACTTTTATAGTAATAAAACTCAACCTATCCCAAATGATCATTCTAAGAACAACCAAAGTCAATAAATTAAGAACAAAGCATGTCCTTAGAAAAATTTATACATTTTACTATCTAGAAGTTTTTCTATGGATGATATATTGTTCTCAAATTTACATATGATCCTGGAGGAATCACCAGAAATGATAATTGAAATGGGGATCTCTATATAAAACTGTAGTAGATGGAAGTCCATTAAATATGAAAATCTCTTACGTGTTTAGATGTCTGATAATATCAAATTCAATTTTATCTCAAACATGTACATAGTGACCTGATTTGATCATCCTATTGATAAAAATATATATCATATTATTACTTTAATGGTTGCAGGGAAACCTAACCAAAAATTTCATAGAAATGTCATCCCAGTTTCATGTAGGAACTGGAAGTGGCTGGAGAAAACCTAATGGTATCTGGTACTCAGCGTTGATCTTTTCAAAACTATAAAATAAAAAAAAGTTAGTCATGCCATGTCTCATATATGGTCACTAGAATCACTTCTGCATTTCATAAAATATCTTCATGTACTTAGGGTGCACCATCCACTGGGAATTATGGAATTCCCCCATCACACCCTTTCTCATGTGAAAAGGAACAAAATTCTAGTTCTAGAAAACATACGATACCCTATGAGGATAATGAATACTCAAAAATGATCTCTATACCAAAAAGAGAGTCCCTAATTATAGTTAATTCATCATTAAACTGATTCTCCAAAATAATCATATCAATAAGAGAGTAGGTCAATTTCATGACCACCAAAACAACCTCGGACTCATTCTCTTAGACTCATAAAGTCGACAATCCATATTTTTTTATTTTCTAATAAACCTTTTAAAGGGTAAGTGTATACCCTTACAAAACCATCAGATTCAACCCACCACAAGAATTACATAGGAATTACAGCATGAAACATTCAAATTTCAAACATAACACTGCAACGAACCCCTATCAATACCGCCATTTCCACCTTCAAAACAAACACAACATTCAAAATTCCCAATACTTCCATCATTAAAACACCTACCTAGAGATCACAATAGATCCACCTCAAGTTGCGTAAACATTGATTTGGTCACCTGTCTCGATTTTCCCAAACTTATCTGTCATCATAGCTTCTCATAACCACCACCTTCACCATCGTCTAAGTCATTGCCGAAGCTTCCATCACCATCATCGATGTCCTCATTACTCGAAAATGACATCCAAATCATCAACATCTACCACCAAAAACACCATTCACGTTCAACATCTACTCCACACGCATCGTATGAATATGGATCACCAGACACATCGCCAGAATACCCAGAAAGAACCTAAAGAAACTTCCCCGATGTCGAAATAAACCAAAGAGAGGAATCGTCAGTCATAGCTCCTTAGATGCCCATCTGCTTGCACAAACACATCCCAAAGTCTCCTCAGAAGAAAACTCACCCAATTGACCTAGGTGGGTGCACAGAACTTGGAAAACAGAGCAGAGCACAAGTGACGGGGCCTCCAGCAAGCCGAATCATGAATCCATCACCATCAACCAACCAGGGACTACGAAGATGAAGTCTCCATGAGACACCAAACCACTCGAAATCACATCCCAGAGAACCAGAGAGACTACCGAGCAATCCGCCTCGGAGAGAGAGGTGGAGACCTGGTGCTAGAGCAAAGAAACGAGTGGTTGAACCCATTAACGGCACACAACTTTGAGACCCAAAGAGAAACCCAAAAAAGAACAAAGAAAACACTGAAAGAGAAAATGATCGGGATTGAAACCCTAAAATAAATCTGGGATTTAAACCGTAAAAGAACCTAAAGAGAATAAAAATCAAGTTGGGAGGACACCAAGAGGAAAATCACAGAACCCGGAAGAAAAACCAAAAGAGAAGACCCGGTGAGTGAAAAACTACTATTATATTTAACTCATCTGATGATTCATTAAAGTCTGGGGTCAAATGTCTCCTACTCAAAGAACTTATAATGACATTCCCTTTACCAAGGATGTTGGTAATTTTCAAATCAAACTACTATTAGTACTCCATGAAACACCTCTTTTATATATTCAAATATTTTTGAGACAATATATAACTCAAGCTTTTTCATTCATAAAATATGGAAAAAATATCACCAAAAAGATAATGCTACAATATCATAATATCATGCATCAGTTATGTGAGTTAAGGATCATAGGTCAGATAATTCATATCATGTCTAATAAGATGTCTAGAACCATAGTCTTCCATGTAATCGCCTAGAATTAGGAAATAATCCAAACCTAAACCAAATGCGTCATAGTAGAACATATAACCCTGCTTGGCCTATGGAATAGTCAACACCACTATAGAAGTTAAAAAATTGGCTTTATCTAAACAAAATAGCTCTGATATTTCTTATCCCATATGAACTTCACTCCATTCCAAGTCAGATAAATGATCAAATAATCTAATAAAATAAATCTCTAACAAATATATCTTAATATCCCTTAAAAACCAAGAATATACAGATCTCAAAAACATAAAACAGTCACCCCCCATGAAATAATATCATTCACATTCATCTGATCAACTGAAATAACACATTTCTAGATGACATTTCCTATGAAATTGACTTCCTATATCAAGAAATTTCATTTCTAAATCATCATGTAAATTCAATTTTTTTTCAATGTTTCTAGAAATGATATTGAATGACAGACATGATCATACTTAATTGGAGAGTAAACCAAAATGTCATCAATAAATACCACAATTAATGATTCAATGTACTCATAAAATATCATTTGTATAAAATTGATAAAAATTGTAGGATAATTGGTTATAAAAAATGTAATAATAAGATAATCATAATAGGTGTACCAACTTGTGAAGGTTATCTTTTGAATGCTAGACTATTTTATTCATAAATGGTGAGAACCAGATCAATGATTAAAATTTTAGAACCACTTAACCCATTTAATTTTGTCAAATAAATCATTAATTCATTGTAATAGATATTTATTCTTTACTATAAATCAATTGATTTTTTGGTAATTTACACATAAGTGAAGTGTTCTATTATTTTTCTTCAAAAAGATAACAGTTACCTCCCAAATTGACACACTTGAGAATATGAAACCTATCTCTAAAAAATAATACAACTATGTATGTAAATCCTTAAGCTCTTCTACTTCTGTATGGTAAGAAGATATAGACAATGGATGATTATGAGGTACTAAATCAATAAAAAACTATGTCTCTCTTACTAGTGGAAATCCATAAAATTCAAAGGGGAAAACATTAGGAAACTCAATGAAAACCAAATGGAGATAATAAATCAATGATTCTATATCCTTGTCCTTGTGGAATGAAAAAACTAATAATAACCACACTTATATTCAAAAAAAATAGGTCCTTAACTATTAAACCTTGGGTCCCATTCTCCTTAAAAAATACATCACAGCCCATCAGAATTTGTAATGGAGACCCACCAAGGGTAACAGTTAATCTAGGACATATAAAACATCATCCAATTCATCCAAAAAAAATTTAATAGGATTTAGTTCCTAAAATAAAAAACTCTATGAAATATTAATCTATGATAATGAAAAAGCACAAGAAAGACTCCAATAACCTTTCTATCACTACATTCTAAGGGGTATAGTAATATTCATTACATAAGAAAAAATATCCAAAGGAATATTTAAAAAATTCAGAAAATGGATCAATATAAATGAGTGAGATACAGTATTATCAAATAAAGAAGTCACTAAATATGAAGATATATTGTTGGTGCCTTTCACAATCACTATACCCACATCAACTTCCTTTAGTGACTCTTCTACTGCAAGCAGAAACATCATTCTCGGTTCATGTGGCTAGAACCCATTAGTTTATGAATTACCTAATTAAACCAAAAGAATTTTTTTTATTAATGATCATGTTCCGTATTTTGTAGTAATAAATTCCATAACTTATGTAGGTGTCTTGTGAGACCACACAAACTACAGATTATGGTTTCCTTATTGAAAACTTATTTTAAATTCCCAAACCCGCCACACTAGAAGCAATTAAAAGGGCATATTCCATGAAATAAAGGTGGTTTACATGATTAATTCTATTGATAACCAATTTGGGGCTCATCAAACATCATATTTACTTTAAAGTAACTCATAGAACATCCACTAGGAGAAAAGGAAACTCTTATCCAACCTAACTTACCATCCACGTCAAGCTCAATCATCAATGCTCTGTCTTGAACATTAGTATATGAAGTGATATTGAGAAATAAGTCATGTGATCTAATATAATCATAGAGATCAAACTCAAAAAATTGATAAATTATCTCCTCATTGGATACAACCTCAGGTGAAAATAGAACAAGCACGGAAACATGGTTCACATATTATGTCATGGATATATTTCCCTAATGGATCTTAATAAACTCTATATATTTCACTAATAGTATCAATTATGGACATAAAATATCATTTAAAAGAACTCTAAAGACATCCCACTCCAATCTGTCATGCTTATTCTCCATCACCATTGAATTACACTATCTTTTACTGGTCCCCTCAAGCATAAATGTAACATATTTTACCTTTATAGATTCAGACATGTCCAAGAACTAAAAAAGTAGTTCCATATTTTCAATAAATCCATCCACTCTTTATATTAATTCCAAACTTGAAATTTTTTTGGTTTCTGATGAATAAACTATTATTCATGATCAATAGATTAATCCCATTGAGGTTCCACTACTATATCCTAAACAAGAATGATTATAGGTACCTATCCCACAACATGGAAAACATAAACCACTATATCAAAAAGATTTTGGTTCACTAGAGGAATCTTCTGCTATGTTTCATTAGCAGCTTACTCTATTTTCTAATTCAAACATATCCTCAAAGTTATGATGCTACATAATATCAACATACAACACTAAAATTTTCAGTTATGTTATATAAATCAGTATCTCAAACAAGACACACTAGGATATCAATTCCATCAAGCATAATTAAAAACTGGGATTTGAACATACTTAGTACAAAAGCATTGAAAATTATATAAATAAAATGAAAACATTCATTAAGACACATTTAACAAATACCTATGCTAACGTAAGGCTAAATATGATGATAGGTAGCTAGAAACTCGCCTACAACTACCTCATGATACCAATCAATCATAACTACTATCTTCAAAAAAACCAAATGTATACTAAAATAAAGGAATGTTTCACAACCAATACCTTTAATAACACTTTATCATTTACTATCCCAGATACCCAAGTACACTGATACCTAGGATGGTCCTGACATGACCCGAAGGGCATTCTCAATCCTCATGGGTTGGAGAATACCACCTAACATCATACAAGAGTCACGAGTGAAATATTTTCATAAAACAAAGGAATAAAAAATAAACAAGTAAGTATGCTCAACACTTTAAAGAGATAAAACAACAAATACTAACTGATAAAGCAACACACAAACGTTACATCATCAAAAAACACACATCTTCTAACATCCATCACTCAGGGTCATAAGGATCAAGAACATCCACCACCTACATGTTATGCTTTCCCTTTGTTCTTTCCTAGCATAAGATAATCTATAAACTCCCAAAGGAAAAGGTAGGGTGTGAGACTTAAATCCCCATAGGGTATTAACAAGTATTCCATAAATATTAAACCACACATGGTTTCAATTTAAATATAACATGTCATAGAATGGTATTTACATATTTTCAAAAGAAGGTTATTTCAATTCCAATAGATGTCAGATATAAAAATAAGTGTAAATGAACGTTTTTATATAAAACATTTATATAAATCTATTGGAATGAAAAAAGTAGTTTTATAAATCAATAGAATGTAATCATAAAATCAGGTATATCATAGCAACATGTATCAATCCCTATGGTACATTAGTTTTGGGTAATAACATCCTCATACTTCTCAATAAGTGATCTCTGCTAAATGTGTGCACACATCCCGTGACTCAGTTCATTAGCACTCAACTCCCTATCAGGAAACAATCATTTCATAGTATGTTCATGTTAGTGTTTCCTCAGTTAATCTATTATTATGGGGTCATATCCTTTCAGGATTGTTCCATATAACACTAATTACCCATACTCAAATTTTCTTAAATTATTCAATCAATCAAACATGGAAAAATTAATCATTTCAAATCGAATCATAATAAATATACCACTTTTATTTTTCAACATGCCATTCAGATTTCAAAACCAAATCATAAGTTTTCATCGGTTCATTACCTCTTTAAAAAATATTTCAATTTATTCTATTTATCTAAAAATCAATTTCCATATCAATGCATCAATTTTTTTTAATCTACTCAACAATTTAAATTCTATTCAAATTGGTGGGTTCTCACAGCCTATATACCTTTATCAAAATCATCAATCAATCATCTCACATGCAGGTTTATAAATAATTTAAAAATCATTTAAAATTAATTAATTAATGTAAGATTTCAATTACAAGGAAAATCATATAGAACCATTGACCTTTAATAATTTTATCAAATAAACACTTTTAATTGGAAATTATAATAAATAATAAAGGAATAGGGGATCAAAAAAACCTATATCAAAATCATCAAGATCAAACTCTAATTCAAAGAGAAAAAATGATATCATATTGTTTCTAAATAGGGATAGAGAGGAGAAGGAGATAACCAAAGTGAGGGAAAAATCAGAGATTATATGTCAACTTGAGACGTCTGGAATGGAATAAATCATCTCAAAATTTCCAGGTTTTTTCCATGGAATTGATAGAAGAGGTTATAAAAAATATGAAATATTCTTCAGAATTCACTAAAAAACTCACTAGATATGAGTAATTCAAAATTATAATCCTTGATTAGAGATGTGAATATCCATAGTGGTGGATATGCTGAAAAACTCATCACCTTACGTTAAAAATCCTGATCCAAAACATTTCATGTCGTAAAACCAATTCAAGACATGTATATCATTCATTTCTTGAATCTGTTTTGAGACTTATTCTTACATATGGATTCAATTCATGAATTACATTCACAATGTGAATCTATCCTACATATAATACACTTCCATATTCACCTAAGAAAACTCATAAAATACTACAACTCAACCTGAAACTAAATAACCCCCTCTAAACCTTAGGAAAATTTATACTTAGACTCTATTAATTTAAAAAACATACATCCCTGAACATTATGACTTTTTCCCAGAAAAATGATCTCCATCCTCAAAATTCCAAAAATGAACCCAAAAGGGAAACAATATAAGAGTATTGAAATGCCTGAAAATGTGTAATCAGATGTTATAAAATGCACATTAATTTTTTTCAAAACATGATTATTTTTCACCATAATAAAATGATTGTGGTTTTTTAGTAACATTTTATACACTTTGAAATTTTGATATACCTAATATTTGAACATATATTAAACCCATAGAGATTATAAAAAAATTTATATGAATCTATGCTACCAAATAATATATTATTCCTACCCTATATTCTTTGGTACTATTGAAAAAAAAATTAGTTACAAATGGAGATTTGTATGATTAATTTTGTTATATGAAATTTTATCATAAAATGAAAAATGTGAATATTTTTAATTGGTTATTGTGATATTTCTTCCAATATAATTTTAAAATTGTTTGCTTGGTTATTCTATACTTTCATAGAATAATTTAATTAATATAATTATCTTGGATGCTTTAATTATCATCCATACATGACCTATAATTTTGTTCTAACTATTAAAATTAATGTTTGGATGTGATTAAAAAGGTATTTTAGAGTGTGTGATACTTTTTAATTGAATATATTCTATTAAAAATTAGAATATGAATGTATGAAATGATGAATAAAAATATATCCTTGTGTAAAATAATAATCTTATATGACCTATGAGAGAAAGATGAAAATATATTGGATGTGATACTTCATGAAGGAATAAGAGGAGGATATTAGTTTTCATTGATATCAAATTAAATTTATATATTATATATAAATGATTGTGCCCTTATTTCAGGAAATTGATCTTTAATTTTTACAACATTGTTTACAAGAAAGTAACCTCAAAAAAAATATTTCAAAAAGTCATATTAAATTGTGTGATTTTATTTCAAAGTAAAGATTGAGATTACTTGAAAGATTGTGGAAAATGTTTATATAGTTGAGATTAACCATATCTTCTGTTGTTGATAATCTTGAGTAATCATAGAGATATTTCTTAGAAAGGTAAACCACAAAATGTGCATGTATATATAAGGATTGTTTGAAAGAATATGATGGAAGAGGAGATAGATTGCGATGTGAATTAAATATTCAATCATTATTAAATATCGAATAAGAATTTTAATTTTAATTTTTTTTTTTAAAAATATATATTCTATTTTAATTATTTCTTTTGATCTTCTCTTATTAAAGGTTTATTTTTCTTTGAAATAATTGTTTATATTTTTTTCTTATGGATAAAAAATGATTAATTGTGAAAGAAATTAATACTTCATTTTCACATCTATTTTATCATTGTATTGATCATAATTATTATACCTGATTTAATTTTTATATAATTATCAGAATCATTTTTTATTTGAGAGAACTTTGAGAACATTAGAATAAAAAAAGTAATTTCAATTAAATTATATCATGGAGTTCACTAGACTATGTCATGGTGATATTTTGAGAAGATCAATAAAGAATTTCAAATCCTTTATGATGTGAATAATTTAATCATGGTGCATAAAGACTTTATATTCCATACATGATATCCAATATGTCATAAGGCTAGTCAGGGTGCATATCAATCTATGAATATTAATGATAAACATTCAATACCATTGTAGATTCATGAATCCCATTTACATTGGAGCACCATTACATGCATTACATTATGTTGATGAAAAAAAATCATTTCAAGAATATCAAGCTAAAAATAATAAAGATAATATCATAATATATCTTTTTAGTTATATATTGAAAAATATTCTATGAAATAAAAAAAATATAGAGATATATCTCAAACAAGTAAAATCTAGTGAATGTGAAAAATATATAAATGATGTTTACTTATTTTGAAGATCATGCGTAAAGTGATTATCTATCTTCAGTTATTTATAGGTTTATCATTACATCTTTATATCCCACCAGGTCATAGTATTCATATGTTTACAAATATTAGGTGCCTCATGTTTTTTCTTAACTTATGACTTCTAATTTGATTTTCTTTAGTTATATTGAGTCCATTGATGTATTTTTTAATTACTTATGTATTTTTTATTACATTTTTCATGAAAATAAGTGAATTTAATTTATTTTGAATTGTTTTTATTTCCTTTAATTAAGCATTGAAATTTCTCAAAATTATTTCATTATTTCACTTAATTCATAATTAGAACAATTTATTCATGGTCTAACATTAATTGATAATGAGTGGATAGTTTATTATGGTTTATAAAATTATGGGAACTTAATTTTATATTAAATTCATTTATTAAAGGGGTTTTTATTGGGAAACAATTTCTGAATTAAATTATCTTTCATTCCTTTCTTTTTATTTTATAAAGATATTTACTTCGAGAGGATATTCATAGTGATTGAGGGGACTAAAATATTAGAAATAGTTTGAATTAATCATGTGTTTTCCTTATATAAGTCAATTCACATAGTTTAGTATATTTTTTTAAAAGTTTGGGTTCAAAGCCTCATTTATTATTAAAGCAAAGAAAATAACTCTTTTAACTGGATAAAGGTATACCAATTACAAAGCCTGAAGACCCAATGGTCCTTTAACCCATTACATGGACCATAGGCCTAAATTTTTTGCCTAAGGCCCATTTTGTGAATAGTACTACTACAGTGTCGGCCTGCTACAGTACCACATAGTTTCCGCCACTGCTATAGTGACCTACCGCCGCTACAGTGCCCACTGTTGCTACAGTGCATGTCATTTCTACAGTAGTCGCTGCTATAGTTATACTACAGTACCTGTGACCAATGGATTTTGAACTCCATTTTTTCATGTAGGATTACAGGGTGCTTACCATTAAGCCGAACCCCAACTACATCACATAGTTTAGTATATTTATTTAATAAAAATATTGAAATTGAACAATTTATAATCTATAGGCTTGGATATAAATAAGTTTTATACCTTTTGGAAAACCTACAACCAATCAATTTGTTTAATTTATCAATGAAGGATATCAATATTTTCATTCAAAAAAATCTTTTGAAATGAGTTTCATACTTACCACCATTAATTGATAGATTTCATCACTTTAGATTTTATTTTTAGTTATTTTTATAAATTTAAAGTTGAAATCTAAGGGTAGACAATAATTTTCAAAAATTCACTTATGTTTTCATTCCCTCTCCTCATAAAAATGATATCAGGATTACTATATTCTCTCTCCTAGTAGTTTATTTATGGATAGATTCCCTTAAATTTTATAATCATTTAATACCCATTAGAATTAACGATACTGAAGAGGTGGCCAATTAATATAAAATAAACAAATCATTTATCTCTTTTCCCACAGAAAATATCCTTTAATTTATCATAAATATTTCATCTCAATTTTATTTTATAATTATTTACTTATTGGACATATTTTATCATATTATCTATGATTTTTTCATTTCTTTAAATCTTCAAAAACATGAATCCAATATTCAAAATTATACTTATCAATATTTATATCATTATTGGTCATCTATTTGAATGATATTTTTAGAATAAGATGAATTAACTTTTAATATTTTGTGGAAAATCAATCACAAAAATACTTATGATCATTTCGTCACTTATCACAACCTTTGGATAACTGCAAAAAAATTGATAAAAATGATCTATATACTCTAAAAATTTAAATTAACTGGTTTTTAAAACCAATAAACTCTATTGGAATACATATTTATATTTTTTTTAAAAAAAATCTCCATAGAATACATCAAAAACCCCTACTCATTGGAATGTGTAATAACATAAACCTTCAATAACTTGTTCATACTGGAATATATTTCAAAATTTACTCATAACTCTGGTAAAATGCTTCTATGGTAAAGAATAATATTATCCTTATTAATCCACTACTCATCCAACTCCATAAGATAAATATTATGAAATTGTTTAAATTCCATATCATTTTTCCAAACTCAAATCAACCCAAGAATATGTAAACATTCAAATCTAATTTCTGAATCCCCTAATGTGAAAAATCATAATCTAATCGGCATATTCAATCATCAGGACCTAAAATATAACTATATGATACATGTCCAACACCAATAACAAAACCTTGTAGGTATCATAATTAGTTCTAGTAATGATTTATAGTTGACCTTGTTCCTTTCACGTGTTTATAGATCCCTTAGAATACATAAATTGTTTCTCTATATTAATTTACATACAAAATTTCTAAATGTTATTATCTTATCAAAATAATAAAATCTTCATATGTATATTCATTAAAAATCATTATATCCAAGGCGTTAATATTAAATTCACATATCCTAACTATATTTCTAACCCTATTGAGTTATTTATTACATCAAGATTAAAACCTCAATACCACCTCTAAAAGTCAAGGCTTTGGCGACTAGCACCAAGGGTATAATATCTTAAAATTAGAAGGTATTAAAGTTTTAATTAAGCATTGAAACCTCAATATAAAACTCATATAAAAATATAATATCATGATCAAAATAATTTTCCTACAAAAATAATAATCAATAAATTATATGATATATATATATATATATCATACTACATGACAATAATGGAAGGCAACCACAAACCAGTATAAATAATATAATTAGGGAAATTATTAAAGGAATAAAACCAAGAGTAAATAAAAATAAATAATATTGAAAAATTCATTACCATGATCTCCAATGTGGACCATACCATCGATGATTACTATAAAAATAATAGAATATTCTATAAATATGATCAATATATTAATAATATAAATGATGGAATGATATAAATTATTTTAGTGAAATACTTACATAGGAATGAAATATGACTATTATATAGTAATTAGGGATATATAGTCATTGGGTACATAGGGTTGTTAAGAATATATGGATATTGAGAATATAAAGTCATTATATAGTAGAGTGAATAAAGAGATAATTTTTTAGAGAGTGTAAATAATATTGGAAATTAAATTAAATTAATTATTATATGTAACTGTTATTATATAACCATTAATATGTTGGTTATTAATAATCACATTATAAAATTTATGTAAAAAAAGAAAGAATTCCTAGAATAAAAAAGTAGAATTCTTCATTAAAAATCTCATTTTCCTATTCATGAAAAGTGGTAGCATCACTAGGGTTTGTATTTGACCAATCCCAAGCTAAAATTTAATAAGTAATACTTAAGAAAAACAATATTTATGAGAAGTTAACGATTATGAAAATCACTATGAGATCCATGAAAGTTGAATCACCACCCTTGACTAACAATATTTCATATCATATCCTTAAGGATTAAACAAAGTAAATGAGGGGTTAAGTAGAAGTTAAACATATTTTAATATTTATTTATTATTATAATAAATGATATTTCAAAAAAATATTTCTTTATGTATGTATATATGTATGTATGTATTTTATTATTAGTATTATTATTTGTATTTATATAAATTTTTCATTTTTATAAAATTTATTACTCTTAAAGAATGACTTCAATAAAATAAAATTATAATATTTTAATAAATTACTAAATAAAAATGGAATTTTAGTCTATTACGAATTTTTAAAAAAAAATATCTTGGGATTGATTATTCAAGATGTTCATAACAGGGGAATGATTCGAAGGTCTGTTTTAAAAGGATGAATGAGAAGAATAAGTCTAGGAAACGATATATTCTCTTTTATAATAATGAACTGGTGTAGAATGGTCTATACAGGGTAAAACCTATTATGAATCATCCAAATTTCTCAAAAATGAAGATTTAAATTATTTATATAAGAATAATGATTGGGAATAAGGATCCAGAAACACATTCATAGGGGAAAAAGTTTCATACCATACCTCAATAAGATAATGTTAATAGAATGAAAAGTTATAATTACTTTTAGATGAATGGGTGTGAATATCATTTCTATTAGGGGATTGTGTATAAATATAGTGATAATTTTGTAGAACAGCCTTCTGAGAATATAAATGGTGGGAATGAGTTCCCAAAATGTTCTAAGAGGAAACTCTACTCACCTTGGTAGAGGATGGTAAAATAGTATGGGAACATACATACTAGAATGTAGTTGGTTCTTGTAAAACCCTACACCTCATTGAAGGTTGGGAACTATTTAGTAGTTGATAAAACCCATGTAATTTAAGTATTGTATGTGTCTCAGGGGTCTGGAGTGACCTGTATAAGGTTTTAGGTGAATTATAATCGTCTTCTGTTGAAATGGATGCAGGATTCCAACATTCATGTCAGATCATATAGAGTCATGGAATGAATTAGATTAGATTAGGGGGATCCCCTCTATCTTGATAATTAAAGGTGGGATCCTTGAGTCCATGTTTTGAAACAGCCCCAGTAAAAAAATATTTTAAAAATAAACTAAGGGAAAGGGGGAGGCCATTCATCCAAGGAGAAATAGAAGTCTACATAACTATCTTCTCTTAGGATCCATGTATGTATATCCTTTGTTTCAAGACATTTCATTTAACTATTAATCATAGGAGGTATCATGCGGTATGGATACCACTTTGTTTCCCTCCCTTATAGATTTATATCACTGATTTGACGTATTACACCGTTTATAGACTTTATCACTGATTTTAGGATTTTTTTTATTTTCTTATCTGATTCATATTTTTTAATATTGATTCAGAGGCTGGTATTAAATGACTAGAAATTATCAATCATAAGTTATGTGGTTCCTATATTTCTCTTAATTATACATGTTTTATGTAATGTGTGATAAATGGTCATGTCTCGGATGATCTAGGTGAGACCAGTTGTGTACTTATTGTAGTTCCTGTTATATTAGGGAAATACCCTATTGTAGTACCATTTTTTAAATGGTACGGTTGAGCTAGGTATGGAATGGGAATTATGAAATGGTGATTTGTTTTTGGTTTAGCATGGTGATTCTATTTAATGAATTTATTGAGGCACGGTTATAGAAGAGATGGATCCCTGTGAATTCATTGGGTGTGAATAGTGTTATTATGGGTGATGTTGATCATGGAATGTGAGGAGATGTGGTTTGTTAGGATGATGTGGAAAGTGATGACTAATGAAGTAGTGAGGCAATGTGGCCCATAGGTGGTGACATAGGTTTGTTAGAGGTGTTTCCTTGGAATGTTAGTGATTGAAAATCCCAAAGTTTAGTTGATGGTTCCATTGGGGTGATGTGAACATAGAACAAGGACTAGTGAAGTTTTTTAACCACTAATTATAAGTGGAGGAATTCATATATCAAGAAACCTAAGGGATTATGTTGATCATCAGTGTAGAGGAGTCACTCACCATTTAAGTCCAATGATGATGGCGTGTTGACCATTCGATGGGGGTCAGGGATTTTTTTTATGTTTAGGATGATGGGATAAGACTATAGAATGGTGGGTATCATTATTCCATGGTTCATAATGTTTTTTTTCAGATGGAGTGTTAATTATAGGAATTCTAAAAGACTTGTAATATTTCTTGGGGATAATTCATTGGGCGTCAGTTTTACTCGAAGGGGTTAACTGGATATGTCGAAAATGTGGTACCATTTTATATATATTATTTTGTTGGAACATGATGTTACATGATATGGGAATGGAGGGAAGAATTAGGGTTCATCTGGTATTATAGATTGTGGATGTATTATCTACTCTAGAATTTTCTCCAGAATGTATTGGATCTCTTGTCACTTCTGAGAAAAAATGGTCGTAGTTATGTTATGTTAATTGATTGTCATTTATTTATGTTATTTCATACAATAGTATATGTATGGAATTATTATAGGGAAACTATTGTTGGTGGGTTTCTGAGTTCACACCCATACCCAGTATAGTCCCTTTGGGATGAATTCCAACATTATGGGTTTATGTTCCAGAAAGGGAGAGGGATAGAGGTTTGTAAAATTATGATTAGGGGCTTGAATTGGGTGCACAATATTGATGACAAGGTTTTTTTCTAAAATAACAGGAGGTTCATTAGTGATGAGAATGTGATAATTTGGGTATTTTTATTCATTTTCCAATATGATTGGCCCAAAATATATCCTATTTACTTTGTAACGACTAACATGAATCATAGATATTATATAGTATATGGTAAGTGTAATTTTTTATTGTTACAATCATTATTTTAATTACATACACTATGTTTGATTTATTTCTCATAAAGTTATGTCATTATTATTATTATCACCATAGGGTATTTTATCCCCACTATTTCCTAGTATAACATAACTCATAGTTATAAATATTTGAAAAATGGTGAGGCAAACATAAGGTCCGGTAACTCTCCAGATTGAAGCACTAGTTCAGTTGCTCTTGAGGTGGGGCATCATGATGTGGTATCACGGGAGGTTGATTGTAATGAATTAACATCATTTGTATTATTTACAAGTGGTATTAAAGGTGTATTATTTAATAGTAGTTTGTTATTTTTGCTGAGGTATATGGAAGCCTAATAATGTGTTTGAACTTAAAATGTATGTTATATTGAGTGATTATACAACACCTGTCTGAACTGAAGTTAGTGTTTTAAAAAAAATTGATTTTTTTTGGTTTTATAAATTATAATTTAGTTATTTAATTTTTATTAACATGTATTTTATGTTACTAACTATTTTGGAATCTTTTCCAGAGAGTAAAGAGGGGTTACTCATGAATCATGAAAGCACTTAGTGTTTACATGTAATTTGTTTGTTCTAGTAAAAGTTCCTTAAAACCTAGAATAAAATAAATGGATGAGATATTAAATGTGTAAAAAATATGGAAATAGTGTTTTCCTAAATAGTATCCTAGTTGAATTGTACTCATCCCTCATAGGTATGTGATTCCTGTGGTGATGGGAATGTGATATTATAAGTATGTGGTGAGTGTAGTGCCTAAATATGATATGAGTTGGTATGGGGTATGAGGCTAGATGATATAATATATGGGTATTGTAGGTAAGTTTAAAGTATTTTAGATTCACTCCTTATTGTATATTTTTCTATTTTTAGTATCTAAAGTGTTGTATTATTATTAATCATGGTATTTGATTCTCTGTGTGATCCCATCTAGATAGAATATATTAGAGTATCAAGAGGGTGGGTATTTAGTTATTCCAGGGAATGTACAATATAATTCTTCAGAGGGTGTGGTTGATCATAAGTTAGAGGTGGAGGAATCAAGGTAGGGAGGATAGACACAGTGGGTAAAACATTTTTTGCCACATTAGGCAGTGGAGTTTGGGCCATGGATGGATGAAAATATTAGTGAGATATTGGTTCATGTTATTCATGGCATTGATTGAAGATCATAAGGAGCAGATCATTCCATGGAATATATAATGTTGGAGTTTTAGTCACAGCAACATCCTTTATTCCAGTAATAGGGTAGAATATAGGAGTTAGAGTTTTGGATAGATTATGTGAAAACTATTTTTTATCAGATGAAGATACCACTAGTGTGGAGGGTAAATATGGCCACATATATGCTCAAGGGACTGGTAAAAAATAGGTGGGGCATATAGGAATATACACGCAGACATGAGGGACTAATTTTGGAGGACTTATATACTATGTTCTTTGATCACTTACTTCTTGATACCCTATGGGTAGATTGAACCTGTGAGTGTATGAACTTTTAGTAGTTAGACAACTTAGTTATTTATTATGCTAAGAGGTTCACCAACCTGTTATATTTCCCACTAACTATAGTAGGAGATGATATCACCGTGGTGAAATAATTCATGGATACTTTGTATAATGATATCAAGGTGTAGGTAAACATCATCATATTAACCTTATTCTTATAGGAAGTGATTCATGAATTGATAGAATAGGGGATCTTGATGGAAGGGAATATACCAAGCTGAACATTAGTTTTTGGCGAGAAAAATAGTGGTGATCATGGTAGCTAGAAGTGAGGTAGTAAAGAGGTCCGGTAAGATAGTCATACCAGAGACTCAATGAGAACACCACAGGGTGGATCATCGATGAAATATTTTCATTGTGGTATAAGATACATGTTCAGGATTAGTGTGATCGTTCTTCAAAGTAGGTTTGGACATGAATCCAAATGGAACATTAGATATATATTTTTTTGAAACACATCTCGGGTAGTATGGATTTAGGTATGGGGTAAGACATATGGATATACGATAGGACCAAGAGTGGTACCAGGAGCTGGTACCTACACTACACCTCCTCATGTAAAACATTTTTGGGAAATATACACCTATAATTGGTGTTAGAGGATGACAATGAGTACAATTCTATGGTAGGTAATGCATCAAAATGTTGATCTTTGGTTTAGTTGAATTTGATTGAGATAATAGATTCAGAGTAGACCAGAGATCTAATGATAGATAGTGGTATTCTATAAGGGTGGTCATGATTTTATTTTTGTATGATAGATATTGGTTATCAATGTTCATGTATGATAATTTAATTAAACAAGTGTTGGTTAGTATGAAAGCATCGTGTGTGATGTGGGACTTATGCCAGAGTTAAGTTTGATGTGGTATTTTTTTCCATAATGTGTGATGCATATTATTTTCTAAATTAGATTTGATGCATGAATTTTATGGGAATCATATATGATGTGTGATTTGGGACTTTTTTAGCATCGATTATAATGTGGGTTTTGATGGATCGTCAAAGGTGGTGAAATAATTTAGGGGAATCCTTTGTTATGTAGTTATGAGATGAGAATATATTGGGATATAGAATTGATTTTGTATAATGGTTGGTACATGTTTGTTCTGCGTGGATAGTCAGTGTGGAACTATCAAGATGTTAGGAAACATCTCTAAAAGAGATCATGTAGATGATTTCTATTATAGGAAGTATTGTATAAGGAATTATCTAGTTGAGTGAGAAGTTAAGGTAGTTTTGGATATTGGGAATGATATTAATGCATTCAGTATCATATCAATTTTTTGTAAAATAGGATGTAGGGACACTAGATGTTATTGAGAGTTTAATTTAGTGAAAGTCTAATTATCTTAGAGATGAGATATTATATGATTAATATTTTATAAAACCCTATAACTCATTAGTGGATATGAAATATTTAAAGTATTCTAAAACAAATTTAGTTTAATTGTTTTTAAGTGTCTAAGGGGTTGGGAATAACATGGAGAATGTTTAGGGTGATTCGGACTAGTCTACAGCTAAAATGGATATAGGATATACCTATTTACACCATGAATTATAGATCCATACTGTGAATTGAATGATAAAAGGGGGAATCCAATCTTTCCTGGTAATTCATGGTAGGAACCTTGAGTTCACTCTATGAAGTAGTTTTGGAAAAAAATATTATGTTTTCAAAGAAACCATGTGAAATTTGAATGTTATTCAGCCAGGGAGTAGCAGATGTCTACCTCCCTCTACTCTCTTAGGTTCTATATATGAATATCATTAATTTCATGTTATTTCATGGTACCATTCATCACAAGAGGTTTCCTAAGGTAATAATAAAACTATGTGTCCTTGCCTTATTCATTTCTTCCACTGATTTGAGGCATTCCACTATTCATGGTTATTATACCCTATATTTTATTTTTATCTTCTTATATGATTTTAAATTTTTAAATTGAATCAATGGTCAGTATTCTATGCGTATTTATATAGAATAAAAAGGTAGGTGGTGTTTAACGTTCTCTTAATTATACATGTTCTATGTAATTTGTGATAAATGGGTGTGAGTGGGGTGGTTTGGATTAGACCAGTTGTGTACTACATTTAGATAATATTGTTTATGTGAGATATCATAGGGTAATATCATGTATTAGATGATACAGTTAAGCTAAGTATGGAATGGTCTATGTGAAATTGTGATTCATTGTATTTTTTCAAGGATGACAACTGTTAAGGAATTTATTAATGTTATCTTATGTTTAATTTGATTCATGGAAAAATTTTGGTCATGCCATGTGTGACTGTGGGTGATGTTGATCGTTATAAGTGTTTTGGTGTGGTTCGTCGGGATGAGGTGGAAAACTATGACCAATTACATAGTTTTTTGATGTGGTTCATAGGTGGGGATAAAGGTTCATTTTAGGTGTGTAATAGGATTTTTGGTGTTTTATTCTCATTTGCATTAGTCATGGTATCATTGTGGTCATATTAACATAGGATTAGGCCTAGTGAGGTGGTGTTGACCACTCATTATGGATGGAGGCATCCATAGATCTAGTTGAATAAGGGATGGTTTAGGCTATTAGTATAGAGGATATTCTCATTGTAGGATTCCAAGAATTATGGTGTATGATACCATTAGATAGGTTCTAAGTATTTACACAATGTTTGGGTTGATGGTCCAAGACTATGGGATGGTGGGTCTTTCCACACCTTAGGTTTTTGAGCTATTGATCTGACAAAAGATGAAGAAGGTAAATTCCAAGGAACTTCTGATATGTCTCATGTACATGTCATTGGGATGTTGGGTTTAATTGAAGTAGTTACGTGGAGATGTTGGTATGTGGTTCTATGTTGTGTATATTCTTGTGTTAGCACTTACTGCCACATGATATGGGAATAAAGGAAAAAGTAAGGGTTAATTTGTTCTAAAAAACTATGGATGAATCATCAAATATGGATATGGTCAGGGTGGGTAATGGATATCTTGTGGATATAGATGAAAATTGGGGTGGGTTATGTGATGTGTTTTGATTGTTTTTTATTTACATTTTTTATACACTGGTATATGTTAATATGTAAGTGATGGACACCATTGGTGGTGAATTACTGAGTTCATATGCACACACTAAATGGGCCCTTCAAGACACATGCAAATTTTATGGGTTCAAGAATAGAAAAGGTAGTATTCTATAGGTCTAGATATTATTGATCAAGGGTGTGTAGTAAGGTCACAAGATTGATGAAATGGTTCTTGGTAGACGGACTGAGTGGTTCCATGGTGCCAAGTAGGTGATTTTTTAGGTTTTTATGTTCGTGTACCTATATTATTGGCATGTAGGTGATCCAATTTACTCTAGTATGATTGGAATGACATGTAGATATTATCTGGTATATGGATCGTGTACTTTTGGATTATTACTACAATTATTTTTAATTTATTCTGTTATGTTTAATTTATTACTTACATAGTGTTGTTATTATTATTATGCTTCTCAAAAGAGAGTATAGTCTCCCCAATATCACTTAATAAAACCCCTATATTACTTGAACGACATTGGAATTCATGGAGTCTCTCTTATGGTCTCGTAGTTACCTAGTTTAGAGAATTGGTTCAGTGGATCTCAAAGTGAGGATTCACAACTCTTTAGGTAAATCTCAAGACATACTATTAGTGAGAGTGTAACCTAGTTATATATGGATGAATGAGATCAAATAATAAGGATTAAAGAATAATTAATCACCTAAATGACTGGTTTAAGAAGCTCATATAATGAACTATTATAGTTTAACCCAACAAGTAACCTAATCTATCACTCCATACAGCACAAAGCACATTCGAAATTATCACGGTCTAATGACAAGTACGGGGGCATCATAATTAACCATTTGGAAAAAAAATCCCTTGGAAAACTAGAATTACCCATCCATTAATTAGACAACCACACCAACAAAATAATAAAAATCAATATATATAAATATACAATCAAGGTAATACATAAGAAAAGATATCATAACTATAGAGACCCATACTTTCATACATAGATATTACATCATTTTTTATGAAAATTAATTCCATTATAAAAAATCATGCCTGAGGACTGTAAATGTATAATTCCTTTAGAAAAATGGAAAAAAAATGGTTCATTTGTGAAATAATTTATCCCCCATTAATTTATTCATAACGAGAACCCTTATTATACATATAATACATAATTCATTTTTTCATTACTTGGGGAATAAAAACATAAGAAACGATGAGCAAAAATTATTATTAAGGGTAAAAAAGAATATACATAAACATAACCTGAACATTATCATATGAGAACATGAGTATAAATTTTTAAAATTATACCCTGAATATCAAATATCGTAGTATTGAGCCCTGGAATAATGATTGGTAGTTCATATGACATGAATGATAAGGAAATTTAAGAAAATGATCTATGGGGGAATAACATTGTCATAAGGAATTTAATTGTGAAATACATATAAGAATATAAAATCATTTCGATAGTAGTCAAGGCTTACTGACAAGGCTGAAATTGTAGAATGGGTTCACTCTCCAAACCATTTTAGTACTCAAGGTTCGGTCTCAATATAATCATAGTATGAAAAATCTCTTATTGAACCAGGTTCACTCCCCATTATAGTCTCATCTGTCTCATGAGATATAAATCTTTAACTATTTCATTAGAGAGATATATAGGTCCCACCTATCACATAATTAAAATCATTCATATTTGTTCCACAAGATCAAAATAAATTCTTTATATCAGAATACATGAAATGAAAGGGGTTTCATAAACATTTCATCATATCATAACCAATGTAAAAGAGACAGGTTTCATAATCATTTCATCATTTCATCATAGCATAACCCTTGAAAAGAAGTAGGTTTCATAAGTATTTTATCATGGTATAACCTATGGTAGAGAGATGAGTCTCTTAAAAATCTTTTAATCATAAAAATAAACCATCTATAGAAATAATAAAATGTTCTCCTTGGATAATATACATAGTAAGTCATAATTATCATCAAAGGATGTTATCATAGAGGTAAAATGATTTCAAATATCAGATAGAACATTTCTTGAGAAAAAGATCCTTTCCACATTGAAAAAAAAATTAAAACATAAAACATTTTCAAAATACTTTTGGTTGAAAATAATCTTGTAATATTATAAATTAATTTTTAATGAAATTATTTTTCAAGATAATAGATTATTTTTTTCATGTCGTACTAGATAAAATGAAGATTCCTTTCACATTTTTTGGAAAAATACAAATGGGAATTGTTTTGAAAATGATATGAATATATATTTAAATTTGATTATAAAAAGTAATACATGGGTAAAAATTTCATTAATTAAAAATTTTGATAACAAATAAATTTGAAAAACCATTTATAAACCATGGTTTTTGAATAAAAATGGGTTTTTTACTAAAGAGAGATATAAACACGATTTTTTCTAAAAAATAGTTTTCAACTATTTAGTATATAAATAAAGTAAAGTGAAGGAAAAATATGTATTATTATAGAATAAACATTGGATAATAAAATTACTATGTTTCTTGAGATATAGATCATAATAATTTTTCATCATAAATATATTCATAAATAATCTTGATAAACGATGAGATTGTTATATACAATATTTACCACTTTATTAAGATTAAATTGTAAACCTGTTGAAGGAAATAAATTATATAAAATTTATAATTTTATGATAATAATTAAATTCAATATTTTACATGTCAAAGGGGTTTTATATACACCTTGTAAAAAAATATTGGTCCACAACTTAACATATGTCTCCCAAAAGGAAAATTGAGATAAAAATATCTTACCGATTTGGAAAATTTTGAACTGTAAATCCCATGAAGATAAATCATTAAATTGATATGTAAAAACCCAAAAAAAATTATGTTAATCATGATAAAATAAATTCATGGACAGTATATACACCACATAAAATAATCATGCGGTAAGTATGGCATGCATCTCACAGAAAATAAAAGTGGGACAGACATATCTTACCATAAGTCTCAAATTCAATCACACACATTCAAAAATCGTATATAATAAATATAATTTTATTATAAATACAATATATAACCATACATATATATATCATACCATAAAATAATTTCTTATTACCTTTTATTACCCATTTATTTGATGTTAAAGACGTATTTCAGGTGATAACTCCTTTGTTTTTCATTTCTCTTTTGATTTTTTATTTTTGGTATTAATACTTTGATAATGGATTGATAATCCACAAAATTTTAACCATGAAAAAAGTATCATATATATTCACTATATATATTTTTATTGTAATATATAATATTTAGATATAGAAAATTAAATACACCATTCATGGAGACGGTAGACCATATCTACGCATGGAAAAAGTTTCTATTTTATCGGTGGATTTAAATAAAAGTTAAATAATTTATTAAAATTATTAAATAATTTTTATTTCATATATGTAACATATTTTCATAAAACCCATATTTATTACCTTTTGTGTAAAGAATGATTGAATCACATCTCTTCGTGATGCAGTAGTTTTTCGCACACACAAGCAACGTTATCGTATTCTCCTAGAATGGAATATATAAAGGTATATGTGATATAATTATTAAATAATTTTGATAATATGAACAATATAAAATATAAAAATGCAACCTATCATTATGTCCAGCTATGAGAGGTGGTGATGGAAAATGAATAACATCTATTCGTGAGGTGATTGTCCACTGTACACACGAATAATGATTTTATATCCCATTTGATGGTAGAGGATATGATTGCAGGTCATTAGCATAACATAAAAAAATCTATGTATATTTAATATACTATGTTTATTATATAATAATGTTTTAATAAGAGTTTATGATGTTGGAGAAAGAAATAAAATGAAATGCTCAGTTATGGGTATTACCTCTTCTTCAGACAACTTATTTTGGTTTGCATAAAAAGGATTCTCATGATGGATTTTTGACCAAACTAAGTAGTCTAGTATGGTATGATAGAATTAATTAATATATTTGGTTAGGTATTGGAAGAAAAAAATGGTTTTGGAAGTGTAAATAAGAGAGGAAACATGAGGCCTTTTACAAGTGAGGAGAGTGGCACACTTGAAATTTTTGAAAATTAAATGGTGTACCCACAGTTTTATCTGGACAAAAGGAATAAAAATTGACCATTATTGAGACCAGAAGATATAAAGGTCTAAATATCTCAATAAAATGGGTTTCATAGAAACTTTTGGTAATTTTAACGTTAATTTATTAGTTTAAACCCATGTAAACCCATTTTTACCTTAACCATGATATATAATTTTTACATGTTACTATTACTTATGTTAAAAAATTAAGTTGAAATTTTTGGTTAATATAAATTATAATGATTAAATAATATAATCTATTTTTCCAAATTATATTTACATATGTGGGAAAAATGAATTTAAAATTAAACCTGCATACTTGACAAGAATTTTGTTTTCCAATGTGAAAATTTTCAAAAGTATAAAAAAATAATATCAAAATTCATTATGAAAATGATTAAAACCCATTAATTTGATTAATTAATATATTATTTAATTAATTTTACTTTTAAACCAATTTTTTAAAAAAATTAATGATATAAATTTATTAAACGAAAAAAGGCAATTTTCAATAAAAACTAGTATTTTGACTATTCATTTTAAATTTATTCTTTTCAAAAATCCCCAAGAATAACCTTAAGATAATTTTCACATTCTAATTTAAAAAATTAATTTTATTTTTTAAAATTAATTTTCTAGAAGTGTCAAAATTTACTTTTTTCATTGTTCAAAAAAATAAATAATTTTTTTAGAAAACAGTATTTTCAAAACATATGAAGACATTTGTAAAATTTAATTAGGCTTTGATCAATATGTTTTCTTTATATGAACCATTATAAATTTTATTTAAAAAATTATTATTATTCATATCACTAAGTTTATAAACTTGGCTATAATGACTTCATTTAATTAATAATATTAATAATATATCGCTTTTTGTTAAGACTCGGGGTTGTGTATAACACAAGATATCGAATAAATTTAAATTATTTAATGAAAAAATATATAATAATTCACAAAAATGTTAGGGTGACACATTATACCCCCCATAAAATGAATTTCTCTCTTTAATTTTTTCACTTTTATAAAAAATGAGGATTCTTATGCCTCATCATTTCCCCAGGTTCCCATATAACATCTTTAAACTAGTGGTTTATACATAAAAAATTGACAAAATTAGTAGTCTTGTTTCATAAAAATTTCTTTGTGTGATCCATAATCTTCATTATCTATCCCTCATATAAAATATCCTACTCCAATAGTACTAACATGGAGTTCAATGCATGTAAAGAATCAGGTTTGTACTTCCTAAGGAGGGATATATGGATCACATAGTGGACATGATAGTGGTTTGGTGGAAGTTCTAAATGATATACTACTATCCCAATAAAGTCAAGAATTTCAAAGAAACTGATATATATAGGTATTATTTTACCCTTCATTCCAAATATCATTAACTTATTTCATGGATAAATTCTTATAAACTTATTGTCACCAACATTATATTCTAGATTATTCCATTAATTATCTTAATAACTTTTATTCCTACCTTGAGATACATTGACATGTTTCTATGTATATCTAAACTTATCTTCCATTTCATTAGATATCTTAGGCTCCAATATATTTCTTTCTCTCACTTTATTCCATCCCATTGGAGCTCTACACTTATTTACATAGAGGGTTTCGTAAGGAGCCATCTAAATTCTTGGGTGAAATCTATTATTGTATGAATAATCAACTAGATGGAAGTGTTTTTCCCAACCACCCATAAAATTCATATAATAAGATCAAAAAAATCATTTAGGGTTTTTACTTTTAACTAAGTCTGGCCATCAATGTGAGGATAATATGCAGTTCTAAAACATAACTCAATATCTATATCTAGTGGAGATTTCACCAAAAAAAAATTAGTTAATCCTTAGATCCTTATCAGATACAATTTAATGTGGAACTCTATGCATCCTTACCACTTATTTAATGTATATTCTCGAAACTAGATCAAGTTATATGTCTTCTATGGTTGTGATAAATTGTTATGAATTTTAGGGAATTCTATTACAACCCATTTGAATTATTCCCTTAATATTTTTTGGGGAGTCCAGAGATAAAATCCATAGTGATGTTTTCCCATTTCAATTTTTGTATAGGTAATGGATGTAACATACCCTTATAATTTTTTCTCTTATCCTTAACTTTCTATCATACCAAGCACCAATATATGAACACTATGATTCCCTCTTCATTCCATACCACCATAAATACTCTTTCAAATATCTATATATCTTCATACATTCATGATGAATAGTGAATACAGAACTTTGAGTTACCTCTAATGAATCATTCTTAAAATATAGTATGGATAGAACACATACATCATTATTAATCCTCATCATTCCATCATGATCAATGTTAAAATCAAAAACATTTATAACCTTATTTCTTATCTCTATATCTTCTCTTTATTCCTCTTTAATTATTACTTGGATAGATGGTTCAACATTCAATTGAGAAGGATAATATTTCACTTATTCCTCCAAGATTTCTGGATCCATTCTTTTATAATCTAATAAATATTGGTTCTTTTGTGATCCTCTTCATAGATAAGTTAGCATAATCTTATAGACTCAAAACATTGGCAACCTTATTCTCTTTCCTAGGGTGGTAATATATTGTTAATTCATAATATTTAATCAAATATAATCATATTTTATAGAGTATATTTAACTACTTATATGTGAACATATACATTATGCTTTAGTGATTGATATATATGTGTGTGTGTGTGTGTCACAATTTTCTTTATAAATATAATTACCCTATATCATTAATGTAAAATTTACGGTAGCTATCTAAAATCATGACTTCGGTAACTTTTCTCATGAACATTATATTTTCATGAGGAATAATCTATAACCATGTCATTATTCATAATAATGCATGAAAATATGTTATTGGATACATCATTGCAAATTAATAACACTTCTTAAATATAGGGTAGTATAGGAATATGTGAGACAACTAATTCTCTCATATTTTACTTGAAATTTTCCTCACACTCATATGCGCAGAGGAACTTGGATCCATTTTGAGTTAACATGGTTAGTATATTCGATAGTCATGAGAAATTATAAAAATACTATTGATAATATCCAGCTAAACCAAGAATTCAACAAATCTCAGTCTCTGTGGTTGGTCTAGGAGAACACTCAATAGCATTTTTTATTGCCAGATATATGAATATACCCTCTCTTAAAATTTTATGATCCAAAAATGAAACCTTTTGCAGCCAGAATTCAAACTTTTTAAATTTCTCATATAGTTTCTCATTACTTAGGTTATTTAATGCAAATCTCAAGTGATCTTAATTAACTTCCTATCACATTAGTTAGATAATAATATAACCTATAAATAATACCAAAAACTAATCAAGTTAATCTCTAAAGACTCTTTTCATTAAATCTATGAAGATAGTGGGAGAATTAGTAAAACTAAATGGCATCACGATAAATTCATAGTTTTCATATAATGTACAGAATTTCTGTCTTGGATATATACTCCTTCTCAAACCTCAATTAAGAATATCCATAATGAAGTTAAACTATGGAAAATTATTGAGATCCACACTATTTATTAAATTTTTCATCAATATGTGGTAGAGGATGCTTGTTCTTTATCATGATCTTTTTTATCTCCCGATAATCATTTTAGAATCAAATCAATCCATATTTCAATTTAATAAAAAGAATATGAAAATCCCAAGGTTATAAACTTGGATGAATGAATCCATTTTCAAGGTTCTCTTGGAGTTTCTTTTTCAATTCTTGCAACTCATTCAGGTCTATTATATAGGGTTTCTCATAAATGGGTTTGGAACAAGGTATGTTTTCTATTGAAAAAAACTAATTTACATTTTTGAGGAATTATAGTAAACTATTATATAAAGACATAAAACCCCTCAAAATAAGAATATCACTTATTTTGAGTTTCTTTAATACCATATGAGATAAATTCCCCACTTAAATAGGAATCAGGACCCATTCAATGGATATGATTTACAAAGGAAGTTGATATTTATCACCACACTGATAGATGATCATTGGTTTGTTTGGAATATACAATGTGACTTACTTTTCTTAGTAATTGATGATGGATTTATGAAGATAAATACAATCCATTAATAAGACAACATCAAATTCAATGATATTAAAAATACACGTTTTTCAGGAAACACATTCTCATAAACTTCAACAGAAGTACAATCATAGACTTCATATGCGATCATTATATTGTTAGGGGTTTTCACTGCTAATTCCACATCTAATTGTTTGGGTGGAATCATGATACCCATATAAAATTATTTAGATATGAAATAATGGGTATATCCATAGTCAAATAAGACATTTTTAGTTATAGAGTGGATGATAAGTGTACCTTTTTGCATATCATTTTCGCACCCCTTATCAAAAATAGTGATCGTGTGAGATTTACCTTTATCTCTTGCCTTAAGAGGTTTCTAATGTTGACCATAATCATAAAACTTTTTATTTAGGCACTGGTTAGTATAATGACTATACACATTTCATTTGAAAAAAAAATAGTTTGTGAGTGGTGCATTATGTAGAGATTTCTCTCTATTTTCATAGTTTGCTAACTTCTTCCCATTGGTTCAACGTACGGTTTTCTAATGACCTTCCATTACACACTTAAAACATTTAATAATTCCCTTAATACAATTTAATCCATGTTTCTTCCCACAATTTGAGAATAAATGAAATATCATCATCTTCTCTCAAAGGTTTTTATATTTTTCTTTAAATTCCATTTTTTTTATAAAAACCCTAATATGGATTTGTAACTCTAACCAACATTTACATCATGATAGCACATCAAACAATCTCTCCATAGATAAAAAAAATCATAGTTTTTAAAATACACTTTGAATATATGGTTTTAATCCACTAAAGAATCAATCAACAATACTTTCAAGTTGATGATAATACCTGAATCACAACACACAATTTTTTTAAAACTTCCCTCATACATACCAATGGATTCATCATCATTTGTATTTATCTGAAATAACCCCTTATCTATCTTTATAATAATATGTAAGGGAATTACATATTGAAAAATAATTTATCTAATTCAACTCAATCCACATATTCAATTTCATAATTTCCCTTATATTCATAATGATACTCCACCATTGATCTACTTTTCCTTGAAAATGATAGACAACCAAAAAAATATGATCTGAAAACTATAGAATGTAAATTTTATTTTAAGTGGTACAGATCCATTTCTCATCAACTAGTTGATTAATAGATTCACTGAAGGAAGGTGTATTTTTTCACATCAAGGACTTGATAGAATTTTGTTTTGTTTCTTGATTGTTGGGAAGTTCATCATGATTCAAGGACTGAGAAAGTTGTGTGAGGACAATAATGGGATTTTACATCCCATATCCCATAAAATTTAGGTGCTGAGAAGGAAGAACATTTGAATTATCCATCACACTAAGTATTATCATGACTCCTTCATGTTCCATCCATTGAATAAAACCAAAAAATATAGTTTCAAAACCAATAATCATAGTGGGGAACCACATAATGATGAAAAATAACTTATAGGATATACAAATATTAACACCTAATTTTTAGTATATGAAACCCTTGATTTATCATATGTTATTTATACCCATTATTTATTTAAATAATTCGTGATGTTTAGTTAAGTTTTTTTGAGTTTCAAAATAATATCCTTAGGGATAGTCAAAATAGGTCTGTAGAAAGGCTCTTTGTTATGAACCAGGTAATGATCAAGTCCATATCAATGCCAGATTTTGGAGTTATTACCCCCAGGTGCATCTTTTCTAGAGCCACATCCACTTGTAGTATCCAAAAAAGGGATGTAATTTCATAGAAACCACTTTCTCTATCATTTAAAAAAATTGCAAGAAAATTTCATACACTTTGACTCATCACTATAATTATCCTTAGACATGTCCTTAGGGAACTGAATATTGTTTCCTCATCCTAGTTCCAAATGTTTAACGAAACCTATCATCTGATAACAACTATAGTGACTTATTAATGAAGGAAACCTCAAAAACTGGTTAATATGTGAAATAATTCACCCTCAAGTATGTTCATTATAGATATAAAACTTCTTATAAATATCATACATGATACATTTATTCATAAAATGGGTAAAGGAAACAAAATAAAGGGTGATATTATATTCTCATTAACGTTAAAAAAGGAGATACGTAAACATAACATGAACATAAGGGTATGATAACATGATCATAACATTTGAAAATAATACCCTGCATATCAAAGATCATAATCTTGAGTCATGGAATAAATATTTTCAATTAATAAGATATGAATCATAAGGAAATAAAATAACTTTATATAAGATATAATAACATTTTTAAAAGATAGATAATTTTTGAATTCATATAAGAATAAAAAATCATTCACATAGTAACCAAGGCTTACTACCAAGGATATCATAGTGGAAAGATTCACTCCCCAAACCATCATTGTACTAAAGTTACACTTCCAACACCACAATAATGGAAAAGGTCATTTATTAAATAGGTTTCACTCCCCAATATAGTCTCTTCTATCTCATTAGATATAAATATTTACCCAGTTCATTAGAGAGAGTTATAGTTACCACCCATCACAAAATGAAAATCTTATGTATGTGTGCCAAAAGATAAAAAAATATTCATCATATAATAACACATTAAATGAAATACTTATCATAAAAATTTCACCATATAATAACTTTTTTAAAATATAGAGATTTCATAATCATTTCATCATTTCATCGTAGCATAAACTGTGAAGAGAAGTAGGTTTCATAAGAATTTTATCATCGTATAACCCATGGAAGAGAAAAGGGTTCCAAAAACATCATGTCATCAAAAACATAAACCAAAAAGTTAAATAATAATTATTATATAAATGGTTTATATCCACCATAAAATCTTATCATCAAAGGATTTCATCTTAGATGGGAAATTATTTTGAAAAGTCACCTGGAAACTTTCTTGAGGAAAATATCCTTTCTACATTGAAAAAACACTTTTTAAATCATAAATTTGTCCAAATAATTTTCTCTGAAAATAAAATTTTAATTTTAAAAATGAATATTATAATAAATTATTGGTAATGATTATGGATAATCTCTTTCATTTCATACATATTAAAATGATTATTCCTTTCATATTTTTTGAAAATGACAAAGAGGATTTTTTTTTTGGAAAATGACATGAATATTTGATTCAAAAAAAATCGAAGAAACTCAAAAATGATTAAAATTTGATTTTATAAATAATTTAGTAAATTATTTTTTAAAAAAATATTATAAAACATGGTTTTGGAATAAAAATAGGTTTTTATCCAAAGATATAAATAAATGTGATTTTTCTTAAAAACATTATTTAAAACTCTTCAGTACTTAAAGAGAGGGAAATGAATAAAAAATATGTTTTCTCATAACATAAATATAGAATAATAAATTTAATGTGTTTTTAGAGATAAGGATAATAATATTTTATCATCAATTACATAATCAAAAAAAATCCTGATAAATGGTGAGATTGTAACATAAAATATTTACCAGTTCAGTAACATTGATTAATAAGCCCATTAAAGGATTAACATTAAATGAAACTTAAAATATAATGATAATAAATAAATTAATTATATTACATGTCTAATTTTTTTTATATAAACCCCATAAAATAAGATAGCTGCACAACAAAACATATGTCTCAAGGAAGGCAAATTGAGAGAAAAATCCCTTACTACTTCATTAACTTTTAAACTGTAAACCCCTTAGAAGAGAGATACTAACATAAATTTGTAAATACCAATAATTTTAAGGATAATAATAATAAAATAACATCATGGTTATTATATACCCCACATAAAATAAACAAGTGGTGAATATGTCTTCTATGTCATAGAGAATAAAAGTTAGATGGAAATCACTTACATTATATATGAACATCCATTGTACACATTCCAAAATCTTTTATAATAAAGATAAATTTATTATAAAACAATTTAATAAACATAATTATATATATTATATGATATATTATTTTTTATTCTCTTTTATTCCCCATTTATGAACAAATTAATATTAAAGTCGTATTTTGGAAAATAACATCTTTGTTTTTCATGTGTGTTTTGATTTGTTATTTTTGATACTATTACTTTGATCAGGGTAGAATCATATAAATATTTTTAAACATGATATAAATATCATATATATCAATGATATATGTTTTTATTTAAATCTATAAGATTTATATATAGAAAATAAAATACACCATTCACAGAGATGATGGGTCATATATATACATGAATGATGATTCCATTTTCTCTAAGGATTGAAAGAAAGAATGTTAAAAAATTTATTTCCATTTAGAACCCATTTTTACTTCATATATATTGATTATTTTAATTAAACCCATCCTTATGTCCTTCCATGTAAATCAATAATGAATCACATCGCTTCATGAGATGATACTCCGCTGTACACACGAGTGACATTATTGTATTCCCAAAGAAAGAAAAGTATGATTGTATATACTATATAATATTTCCAAACCTATAATAATATCATATATAATAATTTAAAACATAAATATATCCATCTTTGATAAGTGATGATGGAAAACAAATAACATCAATTTGTGTGGCGATAGTCCGTCATACAAACGAATGAGAATTTTGTATCCCATTTGATAGAAGTGTAGGTGGTCTTAGTTAATTAACTTAACATAAAAACATATCATTTTATGATTGATACAATTTTTATTATATCATCGTGTTTTAATAAAAATTTAAATATGTTAGTGAAGAAAAAAATAAAATGCCTTGTTAGGGGTGTTACCACTTCTTTGTACAACTTCATTGAGTTTTCACCAAAAGGATTATTATTTCGGATTTATGACTAAAATAAGTATTATAGTATGATTATAGAGAATTAAGGATGTTATTTTATTTGTTATTGTCCAAACTAATTTTTGTTGATGTCTGGACAGTATAGTAGAGTTGGTGGCATATTATATGCAAGATGAGTGGAAAACTTATAATTTTTGAAAAGAAAATGGTTTTGCCACATTTTTATAATGCCATAAGGCTCTAAAATGGACCATTATTAATAATAAAATATATAATTTATAAATATGGAAATTTAATGGGTCATGGGAAATTTTTGGGTCATATTTAAGTCTTATCATTTTAGTTTAACCCACATGGAAAACTCATTTTTACCATAATCGTGGTAAATAATTTGTACTGTTTTTACAATTCATTATGGGGAAAAATTATCTTAAAATTATTATATAATATAAATTTTTCTTATAAAAAATATGTAATCCATTACTCTAAATTCCATTCACATAATTAGAAAATTTTGATTTCAAATTAAACCCGTAGAAATGATGAGAAACATGATTTCCAAAGATAAAATATGCAAAAGTATAAAAAATTTTAAATAAAACACAAATATGAAAATGATTAAAATACTATTAATTAGAATAATTGATATATATATTATGTAATATTATATTTTACTCCATTTTAACACAAAAATTAACCTTCTAAATTCATTAATTTAAAAGAAAATTTTCAATAAAAACTAGTATATTTTACTATTCACTAAAAATTAACCATTTTAGAAAAGGCAAAAAAATTACCCCAAAATTATTTTGACACTATGATTTTAAAAATTAATTTTATTTTAAAAAATTAATTTTCCCAAAATTTTAAAAAATAGTTTTATTATTTTTCAAAAAAATAATTAAAAAATCATTTTTTTAGAAAATATAATTTTTAAAACATATAATGAATTTTATATAAATAAGTATGTTTTTATCAAAATGATTTATTTATATAAAAACTTTACATAATATTCAAAAAAAATTATTACTATTCATATTTCTATGTTTAAAACCTTGTTTATTACGGCTACAGTTAAATAATAATATTAATAATATATCTTGGTTTTTTAAAACTTAGTGTTTCATGTAATGAAAGCTATCAAAGAAATTTAATTTATTCAAAAATAAATAAATAATAATTCATAAAAACTCAAGGTCATAAAATAAAATGACCACATCATAATTTATAATATACATATACATATGATATCCATAATCAAAATACAAAATAAGGAAAAACCACAAGGGCCAATACAAAAAAAATCTCAATGATACAAAATCCCAAAATAGCTCCACCCAAGATAATATCTATGAAACTATGTGTCCACCATCCCAAAACCTCCATGGACATCTGTAGTAAAGAATGGGTATGGAACTACAGGGTTAAATTTCCCTAAATTGTGTTTTTCAAATCAATATTTTCATATTCTCGAAGGCATTTGTAGGGTATAAGGCAAAAAACCTAGTATGATACCACGATGAATCTATATAAGTACATTACCCATGAGAAATATTAAATCTAGTCTAAATATTCATTTTTCAAATATACATTTTACTTGAAAAAATACATTATAAATACAGTTGCTTTTTTAAACCATCCCTTCAAATCTTAAAAAATAAGGATCAAATAAATGAAATAATCCACCTAGCATGACATACTAAACACACCCATAAATGGAATAAAAATAAGCACAAACGTAAATATAATCATAAAATCAAATGATGGAAAATAGTTATGGAAACAAAATATCTCAATCAACCAAGGAACTATCAAAATGCACAAATAATATTAAAAACAAATAGGAATAAGTAACATGCACTATAGCCTCTAACCATAAGTGTCTAGTGTGACATAGTCTAAATAATGATTTTCTAGATGTATAAGAAAATACAATAAGTTCAATAGCTCACCCAGTCTTCCTTAGGCCAAACAATAATCCCATGGTCCCCCATGGTACACATGGACATATAAAGAAGCTCCCTAGTTTCCCTACCATAGGCTATATTAGTCCCTTGTACAATATTATATTTGTGTAAGTCATCTACACTTTCACACCAAGGATTTACTATGTGATACTCAATTCCAAATGTATAAACATAAAAAATTTCCAATCACATATTCCATTTAAAATCTATTTTGATAGATATTATCATTTCTATAATAATTGTTGCATTTGAAAACATGAAATAACCCTTTAAAAACATGAAATAACCCTTTAAAAACGCTTTCAAAACCTATTTGATTCATTTTAATATAAATAGAGAGTCCATACACGATAACCCCATTTTAAAATCAACTTTAGATTATAAAATTGAAAAACAAATCTAAGATTCGTATCAATAACTAATAAACCGTAAATTATAAATAAAAATAAGGGAAATTTAATAAAAAACCATGGATGATCAATAACTAATAAAAATCCATGACAATGTTCTCTTAAATAGGGACACCTACTGGAAACTAAATCGAAAGTTTTCACCTTCAATTAAAACCATTTGAATCAAGAAAGAAAGTTACTCAAAAACCTAAACAACAAAGAAACAATACAAAAACCCCATAAATAATCCTATATTATACCAAAAAACAATCTATGGTTTCTATACTCTACATAAATAGTAAGAGAAAGAATCATAAGTGATGGAAGGAGAAAATAAGAAGAAATAAATCATACCATTAATGAAATCACAATATTAAGTAATAAATACACCAAAATATGAGGAAAGAATATTTAAAGATAATGATGGAGGGATACATGATGTGGGAGAAAAAAAAGAGGCTAAGGGAAGATAAATATGATAGGGTATAAATGGATTTTTCTCATATTTTAATGACCGGGACAACTTAAACGATTGTGCCACATGGTATTGAAAACCATGAACCAACAAATTGGGATATTCTATCTCCCCAAAACCAAAGCTTTATAGTTTTTAAAAAATCCCACATGTTTATAAAAACTATCCTCAAGCCATGAAAAAACCATATTATCCCCTACTGTCCTCTCTCACATGGTTATACACACAGTTACTACTAATTTTGTGACAACTATGTGATAGTGTCTATTTCCACAAAACCTAATGTTTTTTACAATAAAATCCTAGAAACATCTATAATAAATAAATAAATTACACAATTAAAAAATACCATTGACCTGAAGGGTGTCATAATTCTCCCTACCAATCCATTTTTCTTCATAAAGTCCTTAAGTATCCACTAATGAAAATAGGCGAGGCTACTAAACTATTATTGAAACATCCCAATACAATGACCCGTGGATATCACCACCATGATTTCAAAGAACACAGACTAGCATTATTAATTTACCATAGAGCATCTTGTTCTAATAATCTAGGATATGAACAGGTTTCTACATAATGGTGGTGTCAGTATCTAACTTTAAATCCTTTCACTCTACCACATGACATGGTTCTAGATATTGATTTTTTAACTAAGACCCATGGAACACATCATGAATCAATGTTATATAAACAGTTAGAGAAATATTATAGTTTTCTTATAATGATCCACAACAAGAAATGATATCACATAAAAACACCAAATTCTGATTAATTCCCAAGTGATGATGTCCCAATAGAACAGATACCCAATGAAATTCCTGATCATCACCCTCAAACTCAAATTGGTGATGAGGATGACAAACATACAATTTTTCATGATTCAAATATAGTTTTACCTATTTTAAAAAAACAACACTTTCATTTTTTCTCTTGAATGATTCATTTCCCAACCAAGGAACACTCTTCTAACTTCATCCAACATTTTGGGGACTGACATGGTCTCCCATAAAATGTGTCAAAAGGGTCCATATTTATCAATTATTGGTAACTTTTTTGTATATAAATTCTACCAACACCAGGAACCTTTCCCATGATTTTTTAAGTCAGTCACACTTGAATGAATCATTTCATTGAAAATATAGAAGGATTACTCATTTTTACCATATGTATATGATATGTTGAAATTATCAACATCAACTAGGTTCCCATAGCCCCCTAGATACTCTTCATGAATTGGGAAGTAAAATGGGCATCCCATTGAGAAATTATAACTGAATTCACCCTTTAATTATTGAAAATATCATAAGTATAAAAGTTCCCAAGAACCTTTACCTTCATTGACTCCCTAATGGAAAGAAAATAGGCTAAAATAGTAAAATAGTCTATAATAGAAAAAATAGAATCTTTACTGCCTAGAATATGAGAGATACTGATCACAAAGTCTATATAGATCTCATTCCACTTCCACACTGGAATGGGAAGAGGTTGAAGCAACCTGGTTGGCCTCTCATACTCTGGCTTGATCCTCTGGTAGGTAAAACATCGAGATAATAATACACAAACAGACAACCTATAACAAGACTCCATTACTGACTCCCCAAAGTATATAACATCTTGGTAGCCCCCATATAAACGACCCAACTAGAATAATCCCTCTCATGCATCACCTCTTACATAAAGGTCAAAAGAACAAATAGTTTCCTCTTGAAGAAGATAATACCATTGAAGGACTGAGACAAATTACCCATGTTCTCCCCATTATTTAAAACTCTGTTAATATACCAAAATTAAGAGTAGAATAACTACTCACACTGAACCTTATCAACAAGAAAGGGAGTGACTAAAATACCAGTCAAGAACACCCACTCTCTGTCCTCCTATACCTCCATACTAGATCACTAAACTACCTTATCAAACTATACGCATTAATTTATTATTAAACTTCTTGGATAAATACCATCATTATAAAATAATTAGAAATCAAATTCCCCTTATTAAGAGTATAAGAAATATCAATATCAAATGTGTGAATATACTTTACCCAAATACTTTTTATAAGGTTTATGTCCTTCTAGGTGAAAATATAATTCATTATCTCATGATCCAAATAAACTATAAAATTCTCTCAAAAGAGTTAATGGAACTAATTTTTCAATGCATGCATCACAATTCCCAACTCCAGTTCTTGGGTGGGGTAATTCATCTCATGTGGGAAAAGATAATACAGCCATAATCCACCACATGATCCTCATGCATTAGTACACACACCAAACCCACACATGATTCATCATAATACATTTCATATCACATACTAGTATCGATAATAATAAGAACTATATATGATGTAAAATGAGCATACAACTCCTCAGAATAATGTTGGAACTTCTCACTCTACTCAAACTTCACACCTTTTCTGGTCAATGATTTCAAGGGAGAAGCTATCCTGAAAAAGTTTTGAACAAAATATAGGTAATACCTAACCAATCCTAAAACTATCATGATCAAAAACGTGTTCTTAGGACTCTCCAAATACATCACCGCTTGGATCTTATCAGGGTCCACTAAAATATCTTTCTCAAATATCACGAGGTACAAGAACATTCACTCTTGGATCTAGAATTGGAACATGGAAAACATGGAATATAGAAAATTATATTTCAATATTCTGAAAAAAAAACACTTCGGTGGTCTCCATGGTTCTCCTCCATCATAGAATACCATAATATATTATCAAAAAACAAAACTATGAAGGATTCCAAAAATTAATGAAACATTTGGTTCATCAATTTCATAAAAACAATAAGTGTATTGTAAGTAAAACTTTCATAACCAAATAATAAAATACCCAGACCTTCTCTTTAAGGTTGTCTTAATAACATACTCTTCCCAGACCCTCAAATTATGGTACCTCAACCTTATATTGATCTTTTAAAACTATTTGGCTCCCCTGCTCGGATCAAAAAAACCATCAATTTTATGAAATGGGTATTTATTCTTATTAGTAACCTAATTTATCTTACAATATTCTATAAAAATTATTAGAGTCCCATTTACCTTTATTGAAAAAAAATTACTTGTGACTACTACAATGAAATTATAGTGTGAGTAAACCATGTTCTCCATCGGTCCTCCAATTAAATTCATAACTATTTTAACATAGCCGGAGAAATATAGCATGATGTTAAGGAAAATTGGATCATCTTGGTGAGTAGATATATAGTTAAATAATCCTATCAATATTATAGAAACCTAGATAAATAATATTTAACCCCATTGGGGTACTGGTCTAAAACCACTAGAATATGACAATTTGAACCCTACTCTACTACCACAAAGAATAACATGGAAACTAGACATGAGATCAATCCCACATCTATAAAAACTATTCCTTCACTCCTTGAACATAGATCTTACTTACCCTAGAAGATGTGAGTTATGACATAAGAAGAAAAAACAAGATCTTGAGATGAAAACATTCAATCTAATATTTAAAACTAATCACCACATGCATACTGATGATGAGTTTAAAAACATGTAAATCCAACATGAGGAAGTCCCACATGAACTCCACATTAGAAACAAAAAAAACTAAAATTGAATAACTTAAAACATTATTGAATCAAATTTTATCACATACCCAAATAATTAAGAAACATTAATGATATAAATTAGTGGGAATAAATTGTATCAAACAAGGAGAAATCCATATAAGAAGAAATATATATCATCCCTATAATGGTGATCATCCTAGATTTAGAGTCCTTAGTTTCTACATCTACTGTATAAAAATATCTTGGATTAGAACCAAAATGGTTATTCTTAGTTACATGAGATTCCCCTTTATAATGAGGGCGATATCTCATGCCTTTTGAGGCATCTGAACACACCTAAAATCCTTTAAAAATGAAGAACCAACACTAATTCCCTTAAGGGAATCCCTGTATAAGCATTGAATATGACTCCAGATGCCGAAACTAGTGTAATTTATTTGGATACTTTGAGAAATCATGTTGGTATGGCTATATTTCTTCATTGATTGCAAGTCACTAACTTATACCCATAATAAGCCACCGGCGTTGAACTTGGTGAATGTTGAGAACCACTACCACTACCTTAATGAGGTTCATCATGCTTCCTCTTCTAGATAGAGGAATAACTCTAAATTTTACCCACTTCTGATGAGAACCCAATGAGACCTATATTACTTGTTAAATCTATCTCATCCAAATTCACATTATCCACCACCTAAAAATAATTAATTTTTAAAATTAAAATAATCATTGATTTGATCTTGGCCTTCAAGACCAATTCAAAATGTCTTAGTTTGGTATTATAATTCATGAGGATCGTAGTAGAAAAAATAACTAGCTAACCAAACATAGTATCATACCCCATTACCAAATACTCCCCTTATTCCAGTTTCATGAACTCATTGGAATTTTCCACCATTAGTGTCTTAGGATAAAACTGCTGATTAAAATCCTTTTTGAGGGTGGCCTAAGTGAGACCCACATTCCCCCCACACCATTGAGTCTTGCTATTTCCAAATTGATCCTTAAACATTTAGGTGGTAAATCATACATTTGAGGCCTTAAAATTCTTTAGAAAATTAAAGAAACACTCAATCCTTTCAACTCATTCCTGGGGAACATGGGTACCTCTGTCTCTATAGAAGATTGTCGGATTCTTCCTAGGAAACTCTTGAACATGGATCATTTTTCATGATTGACATATATTCACCCTCTTATTATATAGATTAAATCGTATGAATCACTGAATACACTAGTTTAGGTTCAATTGGTGGATTTACCTATGAATATGCAATGCGGTAACCTCTATTTGTCTATAAAAGGACCTTCTTTGAGGCATTTTCTAAAAAATAAAAGATACCAACTCAATAAAAAAACATCTGTTGGAATAAATTAAACAAAAAAACATAAAATAACATAAAAAATAACATTAACATGAATAATACTTTCATAAAAATAAGGGAGTTAAAATATCAAAATTTTGAATATATTTCTATTATGAATGGTTTGGCTATACAATAAGACAATTTGTTATCCAACTATGAAAAATGAATGTAAAGACCCGTAAAATTTAAGGGAAATTTTTTCTTAATTTTCTTTGGAATTTTACAAGAGCGCGGTTTCTGACGGCACCTGATTCCGAGGCTCGGTGTGCCCGAAATCAATTTTCCGAAGTTTGGCTCGGGTACGTTCAGTGAACGAACGAGCGGGAAATTCTAACATTTTATCCGGTGCTCGGAATTGAAATCTGAGGACACCAATGAACTCGCAGCGCCGATATTCGCTTAAGGAGACCTTTTCCGAAGTTGCGTTTATTGCGGGACGAAAGTTAGTTTTTGGGAGATTTATAAAAAGTTAAATAAAAATGTGGAACACTTTTTATTTTTCTTACTTGTTGGTTAACTCCTCTAAAAGGAAGTTAAAGGTGGGACCCACATCCACTTAACCTCCCTTGGCAGGATTAAGTGTGGTGGGGCCCACACTAAACCCAACTTTCCATCTCCTCTCAAAACTCCCTTAACTCCCCATTTAAATGAAATTGACAACTTAGCTTATTAATTGGGTTGAGTTGTTTAAACTTTTTCAAACCTTTGAAATTCAAAAAGGTTTGGTTGAGTAAATAAAATAAGCTCTTAGCTTATTTTATTTGGTGAGAATTCTCTAGCCTCTTGAGAGTTTTGAAGCCTTCTCCTTCTCCTTCTTCTTCTTCTTCTTCTTCTTCAAGCTTGACGAAGAATGCGAAGAACCTTCGAGCTCCGACGAAGAACGCCGCTCCTCTCTTCTTCGTAGCCGATTGTATCCAAAGATAGACGACGCCTTCCGTGTCAACGATAGGGAACGCTGCTTCCTCCTCGGACCTCCTTCGTCGGCTTACAAAGATTCGCCAACGACGTACCTCTTCGGACGTACCTCTTCGTCATCGGATTTGACGAACGATTACCGCGACGCCCGACCTCCGCGATGTTGTCTTCCGCGGGTCGTTGACGATCTTCGAACTTGAACCCAAGGTGGGGGTTTGTTGTGGTTTATTTCTTTACTCTCGTTCTTGTTTCTAGAATGATAATCTTGTGATTAAATTTTTAAGAGTTATCATCTAACGAGAGGGGGGTCGGACCGCACAAACACGGCCGAATTCCCCCTCCTTTGTTCTTGGTTATTTATATAATCTTGTGGATGAACGAGAAGGCGTGGTGTCGTCGCACCACGCGGGAATCGCCCGGCTTATTTACGCGATGTCGTCGCGTCGCGCCATGGATGGATTATCATGAATGCGACGCTGTCGCGCCGCGTCGAAGGGAACCGAAGGCGCCGCGGCCGGAGCGGGGCCGCAGCGGAGGGGCGCGGTGCCGTCGCACCGCGCCGGACGAAGAACACCGCGGCCGGTTCCGGGCCGCGGCGGGAAGAGAGGACCGGCGGCTCGCCGGGCCGCCGGCGTCGGAAACCGGAAGGGGACCGGCTTTTCCGGTCCCGTTGAAGAAAAACCGGCCGGCCAGGTGGGCCGGCCGGAAGGTCAAAGATCAGGGGAATTTAATTCCCCCGGTCAACTCAAATGCCCCCCCATTTATGAGGGGGCGGTTTCTTTGAGGGGGGAAGGTGGCCCCCCAGTTTCCCTCAAAGCAGGCCCCCACGAAGGGGGGCCGGTTCTCCAAAGGCGCGGCTAAAAGCCGCGCCGCCATTTTGAAAAAAACGGGAACCTTGCCCCCCGCGCGTGGCACCCAGCGGCGCCAGGCCGCGCCGCCGCCGGCCGGTCCGCGCCGCCGCGCCGGACCGCTCCGTCGCGCCGGTCCGCGCCGCCGTACTGGACCGCCGCCGGCCGGGCTGGGTCGGACCCGGGTCGGGTCGACCCGGTTCGGGACGACCCGGACCCGAACCCCCCGTTTTCGAAATGACTTCGGTCTTTTGCTCATAACGTGAGCTACAGACCTCCGATTGACGAACCTTCTGTGGCAACGCGATCCTTGGATCGAGAAGGTCGTTCCCGTATATCGCACTCAAGGTTTCGGAATACTTTGAGTTCGGCCGGGTTGGTTCGTTCACGAAACCAACCGGGCCTTCTGAGCGGAAACGCTCATATCTTGAGCTACGGACGTCCGATTGACGTGCCGTCAACTTTGTTTTGATCCTCTTAGTGAGACGGATCTTTTGGAATACTCTGCCCGATGTTTGGATGCAGGTGGAGTACGGTCGGGTTTGTTTTGCCTTAAAAACCAACCGGGCCCCTGGGACGAAAAAGCCAATAACTCTCAGACTGGGCGTCCGATCGACGCGTCGTCTGTTGCATTGAGTTCCTGTTGACGATACGGAACTTTTGGATACATTAACTCTGGACTTTGTGACAGTTGATGTATCAGCCTCTCGGCTCATGGAGCGGACCCTCCTGAACGAGCTTTCTGTGTGCGGAAACCCTAGTGCTGGCTGCGACTGTGACTACTACTGCTACTGCTACTGCTATTGTGACTGCGACGACGATAGTACAGAGATCCTGTGTGGATTCGACGACGACGACTACAGCACTCAGCGATCCTACGTGGATCAGTGCTACAGGTCCTGTGTGGGCCCGATCCTGTGTGGGTCCGATCCTATGTGGGTCTTTGCGCTCAGCGGTCCTGTGTGAACCAGCGCCTACAGGTCCTGTGTGGGCCCGATCCTGTGTGGGTCTTTTGCGGGGGTTAGTTACCTATTGATCCTTCGTGGGTCCGACTACTTAGATGGATCAGAGATCATCTTTATCGTTTTTCGAAGAAGTATACCTGTGTGAGCTGAATCCTGTTACTTTCCTGTGTGGATTGAGTTGTGCTATCCTATGTGGATTTCGTTTTGCTTTCCTGTGTGGAATACGTTTACTTTCCTGTGTGGACTGAGTTGTACTTGGGCTCGGAGGTTGGAGCATATTGGAATTGATGACTTAGGTATATGTATGGGCATATACCTAAGCAGTTTCGGTTGTTACTTTGTGTTTGTATCTTCCTTTGTGGTTTATCCTTTGTGGATTTTGTGAGACCTTCGGGGGTCTCGGGGTCCCTACTGGGTAGCTTATACTCACCCCTGCACGGGCTATGCCCGCACTATGTTGTGTTGGTTGCAGACGACGGACAGCGTTGATCTTGGCTGAGGCTTGTAGAGCAGGACGGTACCTGGAGGTGGACCACTGGGCGGGACGTGCTCGGAGCGGACGGCGGGACCCGAGGAGCAGTGGAGCTATCTGTACCCACCCTTCTGGTGGGATCTCCAGTGGACAGCTCAGTGTAGCGGCTTTTACTTACAGTTGTTGTTTTCCCTTTCGAGTTGTACTTTACTTTCAGTTTGGGTTTGTATACTGGCCCATTTACTTTTCCGCACTTTCAGTTGTACTCTGTTTTTACTTAGTGTTTACTTTCCGCTTTCTTGCTCTGTGGTGTTTGTTTACTTTACAAAGGCAATGCCTTCCCTTTTTACCGGGAATTACGCCTTGGTGCTAGTCGCCAGCCCCTGGCCTATGGAAGGCGGTCTTGGGGTAGTTACGGCACGGACCCCGTGGGCGGGTCGTGACAAATTGGTATCAGAGGAGTTCGGTTCTACCGCGAACTCTGATCTTTTCTATGTGAAGCAATAATGTTTATCGTATTGAGTGTGGTTATCAGTCCAGGGAGTCCAGTGTTGGTGCGGTGGCCGACGTATCCATACACCAGGACCCTGACTTCTGATTTCCGACTTAATGCACGAAAACATTGATTGCGTGTGTGTTTCAAAGTTTTCTTTGTGATTAATTATATCATCTCACCAGGTATACTGTTCTGACCATGGCGCACCTGTTTCCTTTTCAGGATGGCCCCACGACGGAAGCCAGTTAGGGTTCCGGGAGTCGAGTGTGATGACAGCCCACCGAGCGACGAGGCCTCGGTGCAGGGCCCTTTGTCATTAGTGGCACCGGTGGTAGCTCTACCCGCTGATCCCCCGATGCTTCCAGCACCAGCCGCTGACGATGCACGTCGCCTCAGCGCACTGCATGAGTTTTAGCGCCAGCGACCACCCAGGTTTCGTAGGGAGATGGATCCCCAGGCAGCCGAGGACTGGCTGGAGGCAGTGGTACGTGTGTTTAGGCTAGTGAGGACACCAGCAGACCTCATGGTGGTCCTCGCTGCGAGCCTACTACACGCAGGAGCATGACGATGGTGGAGCTTGATGCTCCAGGTGCACGATGAGGCATCTCTTCTTTGGACAGAATTTTAGAGTCTCTTTCGCTCGGAGTTCGTCCCAGCCACCCTTCGTGCGGTGCGTATCCAGGAGCTTCTTCAGCTGCGGCAGGGCAGCATGACGGTCGCTCAGTACTCGGCGAGATTTACTGATCTCTCGCGCTACTCGACTGACATGGTACGGGACCCATTCTTCCGGGCCCGGACCTTCGAGCAGGGTTTGAGACATGAGATCAGGGCATCGCTGATCTCCCTCAGCATACCGACCCAGACTGGAGTACTGGAGCCGGCCCTTCTGATCGAGAGCTTCCTTGCTGAGTCTACACCAGCACAGCGACCCACCGCAGGGCGGCACGTGGCAGAGTCATCTGCAGCAGGCAGTCGACGGATGAATCAGGGGTCCAGACAGACCATACCCTTAGGAAGACGACCTCAGGACACTGGCTCAGCAGTGTGGGGCACACAGCGAGGAGCTAGTCTTTCGAGAGGCAGACAGTGCTACTCGTGCGGTGGGTAGGGCCACATGGCTCGTGACTGCCCGACCCGCCGTGCCGAGGAGCAGCAGACAGTTGAGGGACCTCCAAGGCAGAGGCAGAGGGTCGACCGTGGCGGTCCGCACGGAGGAGGCGGACGAGGCAAATGAGCTGTCCGAGTAGCAGGTGGTGGGTGACTCTTTGAGGCTCTGCCACCACCACCACCAAGAGGTCCACCCCGACCACAGGGAGCTGGCGGGCAGAGACAGGCACAGCTCCAGGCAGTAGAGGCCTATGACCACGGTGCACCCGAGTTGATTCAAGGTACTATCTGTGTCTATTCCACACTTTCTGCAGTTCTTATAGACACAGGAGCGAGTCACTCTTTTATAGCCGCTGCCCTTGTTCGGAGCTCGGAGATTCCGACAGAGCCTTTGGCTCGATCCTTACGGCTAGAGACTCCTACGGGAGCAGACTCGACGATTAAGCACTGGTGCCGGCAGTGTGAGCTTACTATAGGAGGTGAGAGCTTCGGCTGGGATCTTCTTGTAGCAGCGTCGAGGCCTTACGACATCATCTTGGGCATGGATTGGCTATCTACGGTCCATGCGCAGATTGACTGTTTTAGGCGCAAGGTGCGATGTGTACGCACCGACAGGAGCAGGTTCACCTTCACCGGCGAGAAGGGAGCCTTAGCAGCACAGGATGGACTTCCGCGGAGGAGAGGACAGCCCATCACTCATCAGTTGTCTAGCCTCATCCTTGGAGCAGTTGACGTGCGGAGTCCTGGTTTTCCTGCGGTGGTGGATCAGTTTGCGGACGTTTTTCCCGACGACATTCCAGGGCTACCTCCTCACAGAGAGGTATAATTTTATATTGACTTGTACCCCAGGACAGCCCCGATATCCACTCCAGCATATCGGATGGCCCCCACCGAGCTTCGAGAGCTACGGGTACAGTTGGAGGACTTGCAGGGCAAGGGGTTCATTCGACCCAGTGTTTCACCCTGGGCTTCCCCGATATTGTTCGCCAGGAAGGCGGATGGGAGCCTGCGACTTTGTGTTGACTATCGTCGCCTGAACCAGGTGACATTGAGGAACAAGTATCCGCTACCGAGGATTGATGACCTCTTTTATCAGCTCAAGGGAGCACGGTGGTTCTCGAAGATAGACCTCAGGTCAGGCTATCATCAGCTCAGAGTCAGAGACGAGGATGTGCAGAAGACGGCCTTCAGATGTCGGTATGGCCACTATGAGTTCTTGGTTATGCCTTTCGGTGTAACCAATGCTCTAGCAGTGTTCATGGCCCTCATGAACAGGATCTTTCATCCATACCTTGATCGGTTTGTCGTGGTCTTCATCGACGACATTCTGATTTACTCAACGACTGAGGAGGAGCACGCCTACCACTTGCGAGTTGTACTAGACACACTCCGAGAGCACCAGCATTATGGTAAGTTCTCGAAGTGCCAGTTCTGGATACGTGAGGTCCACTTCTTGGGACACGTTATCTCTGAGGCGGGATTTACAGTGGATCCTACGAAGATCGAGGCTATGTTAGCATGGGATCCACCCAGGAGCATGACTGAGGTTCGGAGTTTCTTGGGATTAGCTGGGTACTATCGGAGATTCGTGCCGGACTTCTCTAGAGTTTCAGAACCACTCACAGCTTTGACAAAGAAGGGTAAACCCTTCATGTTGGCAGACAGATGTCAGCAGAGCTTCCAGAAGCTGAGACAGAGATTGACCAGCGCACCTATCTTGAGGTTGCCTGAGGAGGGAGTAGGGTACGTAGTCTACTGCGATGCATCAGGGACCGGACTCGGATGTGTTCTGATGCAGGAGCGGGCAGTGATCGCCTATGGATCACGTCAGTTGAGGCCGCATGAGCAGAACTACGCTACCCATGACCTGGAGTTAGTAGCAGTGGTCTTCGCTCTGAAGACATGGCGACACTATCTGATGGGCGAGCGCTTTACAGTATTTTCCGATCATCAGAGTCTCAGGTATATCTTCTCGCAGAAGGACATGAACCTAAGATAGCGGCGATGGCTCGAGTTCCTCCAGGACTATGACTTTGAGATAGTCTATACTCCTGGGAAGGGGGAACTTAGTAGCCGATTCCCTCAGCAGGAGGACGGGCATTCAGCTACTCGAGGAGGCAACGGAGTAGCTAGCCTCTTTGCAGTTATCCTTCATGGATAGAGATGGAGCAGCCTTCCTCCAGTCTCTCACAGTCACCCCTCCTCTACTGCAGCAGGTCAGAGAGGCACAGCGTGAGGACGCTGACTGTGAGACACGACGTGCACAGATATCCTCGGGACAGGCACCTGATGGTTTCTCCCTTGGAGCAGAGCACGACATCCTTTTTAGAGGACGTACCATGGTACCAGTCGCTTTGCGAGAGGAAGTTCTAAGAGAGTTTCACACTTCTCCTTTGGCGGTACATCCTGGAGTGGCGAAGATGTACCAGGACCTCAGACGACAGTACTAGTGGCCGGGAATGAAGAAGGCAGTATCAGAGTTCGTTTCTCGATGCCTCACCTTCCAGCAGGTGAAGGCAGAGCATCAGGTACCAGCAGGCTTGGTACAGCCCTTGGAGGTCCCGGAGTGGAAGTGGGATGGCATATCTATGGACTTCGTGACTGGACTTCCACGCACTTCCAGAGGTCACGACTCCATCTGGGTGATTGTTGACCGACTCACCAAGTCGGCACACTTCTTACCCATCAGAGAGCAGGGCTCAGTGGAGAGCTTGGGACGTCTCTACGTTCAGGAGATTGTGCGGCTCCACCGTGTGCCATCATCTATCGTCTCCGATCGAGATGCTCGCTTTACTTCCCGGCTTTGGAAGGGGTTGCAGGAGGCGTTCGGGACGCAGCTACGTCTGAGCACAGCCTTTCACCCTCAAACGGATGGTCAGACGGAGAGGACCATTCAGACTCTCGAGGACATGCTCCGCGCATGTGTCCTCGACTTTGGTCGTAGCTGGGAGGACCACCTACCCTTGGTGGAGTTTGCGTACAACAACAGCTACCACTCCACCATCGGGATGGCACCGTATGAGGCGTTGTACGGCCGACCTTGTAGATCTCCTTTGTGCTGGACAGACCCTGGGGAGTCAGCACTTGTGGAACCGGAGATGGTCCAGGCCACGACAGAGAAGGTCCAGGTCATCCAGGAGTGGATGAGGACAACTCAGAGCTAGTAGAAGTCATACGCTGACAGGAGGCGGAGGCCACTGGAGTTCGAGGATGGCGACCACGTCTTCTTGCGGGTCTCACCTCGATGTGGTATTCGGAGATTTGGCCGAGGCGGCAAGTTATCTCCGCGCTTCATCGGACCCTTCCAGGTCCTCAGCAGGGTTGGCGAGGTGGCTTATCGCCTGGATCTACCACCTCAGTTGCACCGGGTGCACGACGTTTTCCACGTGTCTCAGCTGAGGAGATACGTGCACGACCCGACGCACATCATTGACCATGGGGAGCTTGACGTTGACGATGGGGCAACTTTTACGGAGGTCCCGGTGGAGATAGAGGATCGAAAGGAGCGGGTCCTACGTGGGCGATTGATTCCTCTTGTGCGCATCAGATGGCAACACGGGAACCTCCAGGAGAGCACATGGGAGCGGGAGGCTCAGATGCGTGCTCAGTACCCTCATTTGTTTCCCTAGTTTTTGATGTATCTTTACGGGGACGTAAATCCCTGAGGTGGGAGTAATGTAAAGACCCGTAAAATTCAAGGGAAATTTTTTCTTAATTTTCTTTGGAATTTTACAAGAGCGCGGTTTCTGACGGCACCTGATTCTGAGGCCCGGTGTGCCCGGAATCAATTTTCCGAAGTTTGGCTCGGGTACGTTCAATGAACGAACGAGCGGGAATTCTAACTTTTGATCCGGTGCTCGGAATTGAAATCTGAGGACACCGATGAACTCGCAGCGCCGATATTCACTTAAGGAGACCTTTTCCGAAGTTGCGTTTATTGCGGGATGAAAGTTAGTTTTTGGGAGATTTACAAAAAGTTAAATAAAAATGTGGAACACTTTTTATTTTTCTTACTTGTTGGTTAACTCCTCTCAAAGGAAGTTAAAGGTTGGACCCACATCCACTTAACCTCCCTTGGGAGGATTAAGTGTGGTGGGGCCCACATGAAACCCAACTTTCCATCTCCTCTCAAAACTCCCTTAACTCCCCTTTTAAATGAAATTGACAACTTAGCTTATTAATTGGGTTGAGTTGTTTAAACTTTTTCAAACCTTTGAAATTCAAAAAGGTTTGGTTGAGTAAATAAAATAAGCTCTTAGCTTATTTTATTTGGTGAGAATTCTCTAGCCTCTTGAGAGTTTTGAAGCCTTCTCCTTCTACTTCTCATTCTTCTTCTTCTTCTTCAAGCTTGACGAAGAACGCGAAGAACCTTCGAGCTCCGACGAAGAACGCCGCTCCTCTCTTCTTCGTAGCCGTTTGTATCCGAAGATCGACGACGCCTTCCGTGTCAACGAAAGGGAACGCCGCTTCCTCCTCGGACTTCCTTCGTCGGCTTATGAAGATTCTCCAACGACGTACCTCTTCGGACGTACCTCTTCGTCATCGGATTTGACGAACGATTACCGCGAAGCCCGACCTCCGCGACGTTGTCTTCCGCGGGTCGTTGACGATCTTCGAACTTGAACCCAAGGTAGGGGTTTGTTGTGGTTTATTTCTTTACTCCAGTTCTTGGTTCTAGAATGATAATCTTGTGATTAAATTTTTAAGAGTTATCATCTAACGAGAGGGGGTCGGACCGCACAAACACGGCTGAATTCCCCCTCCTTTATTCTTGGTTATTTATATAATATTGTGGATGAACGAGAAGGCGTGGTGCCGTCACACCACGCGGGAATCGCCCGGCTTATTTACGCGACGCCGTCGCGTCGCGCCGTGGATGGATTATCATGAACGCGACGCCGTCGCGCCGCGTCGAAGGGAACCGAAGGCGCCGCGGCCGGAGCGGGTCCGCGGTGGAGGGGCGCTGTGTCGTCGCACCGCGCCAGACGACGAACACCGCGGCCAGTTCCGGGCCGCGGCGGGACGAGAGGACCGGCGGCTCGCCGGGCCGCGGCGGGACGAGAGGACCGGCGGCTCGCCGGGCCGCGGCGGGACGAGAGGACCGGCGGCTCGCCGGGCCGCGGCGGGACGAGAGGACCGGCGGCTCGCCGGGCCGCGGCGGGACGAGAGGACCGGCGGCTCGCCGGGCCGCCGGCATCGGAAACCGGAAGGGGACCGGCTTTTCCGGTCCCATTGAAGAAAAACTGGCCAGCCAGGTGGGCCGGCCGGAAGGTCAAAGACCGGGGGAATTTAATTCCCCCGGTCAACTCAAATGCCCCCCCATTTATGAGGGGGGGAGGTTTCTTTGAGGGGGGCAGGCGGCCCCCCGGTTTCCCTCAAAGCAGGCCCCCACAAAGGGGGGCCGGTTCTCCAAAGGCGCGGCTAAAAGCCGCGCCGCCATTTTGAAAAAAACGGGGGCCTTGCCCCCCGCGCGTGGCACCCAGCGGCGCCAGGCCGCGCCGCCGCCGGCCGGTCCGCGCTGCCGCGCCGGACCGCCGCCTGCCGGGCCGGGTCGGCCCGGACCCGAACCCCCCGTTTTCGAAATGACTTCGGTCTTTTGCTCATAACTTGAGCTACGGACCTCCGATTGATGAACCGTCTACGGCAACGCGATCCTTGGATCGAGGTGGTCGTTTTGGTATATCGCACTCAAGGTTTCAGAATACTTTGAGTTCGGCCGGGTTGGTTCGTTCACGAAACCAACCGGGCCTTCGGAGCGGAAACCCTCATATCTTGAGGTACGGACGTCCGATTGACGTGACGTCAGCTTTGTTGTGATCCTCTTAGTGAGACGGATCTTTTGGCATACTCCACCCAAGGTTTGGATGCAGGTGGAGTACGGTCGGGTTGGTTTTTCCTTAAAAACCAACCGGGCTCCTGTGACGAAAAAGCCAATAACTCTCAGACCGGGCGTCCGATCGACGCGCCGTCTGTTGCGTTGAGTTCTTGTTGACGATACGGAACTTTTGGATACATCAAATCTGGACTTTGTGACAGTTGATGTATCAGCCTCTCGGCTCGTGGAGCGGACCCTCCTGAACGAGCTTGCTGTGTGCGGAAACCCTAGTGCTGGCTGCGACTGTGACTACTACTGCTACTACTACTGCTACTGTGACTGCGACGACGACTGTACAGAGATCCTGTGTGGATTCGACGACGACGACTACAGCACTCAGTGATCCTATGTGGATCAGTGCTACAGGTCCTGTGTGGGCCCGATCCTGTGTGGGTCTGATCCTGTGTGGGTCTTTGCGCTCAGCGGTCCTGTGTGAACCAGCGCCTACAGGTCCTGTGTGGGCCCAATCCTGTGTGGGTCTTTTGCGGGGGTTAGTTACCTATTGATCCTTCGTGGGTCCGATGACTTAGATGGATCAGAGATCATCTTTATCGTCTTTCGAAGAAGTATACCTGTGTGAGCTGAATCCTGTTACTTTCCTGTGTGGATTGAGTTGTGCTATCCTATGTGGATTTCGTTTTGCTTTCCTGTGTGGAATACGTTTACTTTCTTGTGTGGACTGAGTTGTACTTGGGCTCGGAGGTTGGAGCGTATTGGAATTTATGGATTAGGTATATGTATGGTCATATACCTAAGCAGTGTCGGTTGTTACTTTGTGTTTGTATCTTCCTTTGTGGTTTATCCTTTCTGGATTTTGTGAGACCTTCGGGGGTCTCGGGGTCCCTACTGAGTAGCTTATACTCACCCCTGCACGGGCTATGCCCGCACTACGTTGTGTTGGTTGCAGACGACAGACAGCGTTGATCTTGGCTGAGGCTTGCAGAGTAGGACGATACCTGGAGGTGGACCACTGGGCGGGACGTGCTCGGAGCGGACGGCGGGACCCGAGGAGCAGTGGAGCTATCTGTACCCACCCTTCAGGTGGGATCTCCAGTGGACAGCTCGGTGTAGCGGCTTTTACTTACAGTTTTTGTTTTCCCTTTCGAGTTGTACTTTACTTTCAGTTTGGGTTTGTATACTGGCCCATTTACTTTTCCGCACTTTCAGTTGTACTCTGTTTTTACTTAGTGTTTACTTTCCGCTTGCTTGCACTGTGGTGTTTATTTACTTTACAAAGGAAATGCCTTCCCTTTTTACCGGGAATTACGCCTTGGTGCTAGTCACCAGCCCCTGGCCTATGGAAGGCGGGCTTGGGGTAGTTACTGCACGGACCCCGTGGGTGGGTCGTGACAATGAAATTAAAGGGTTATAGAACTATTCACTCAAGCCATACAAGGTCACTACGAACTATGTTACAAAATTATGAACCTTTTTTATTCATCCTCATTTAACCATGAAACTCAATATTTGGTAAAACCACTGAAGAGTTCATCCTAAAATGAATATCTGATGATGAAAATCATTAAATCTCAACAAAACAACCCAAAATGGGTTAGAATTATAATCAAAATTCTACCAATAGAAACTCTAGGTTTTATTTGAGGGAGTTCTATAGAACAACTTCTCCACACCCACATCCTGAGCCCTAATGGTATTATCTCATGTTTACAACTAAAAATAAAATAATATGAGGTGTCTAATACCATTTTTTTAATGAACTGGCCAAGGTCCAGCTGAATCATCACCTGATACAGCTCACCAAAGGTCCATAATCGTGTTCTCGGTCACCACAAGATGGATAAAATCAAAATATCACCCCAATTTAAATTTTTTTAACAATTTCACTCTCAAAACCATCCATTAATTTGATCGTCACACCAACCAAATTAGTAGAATCAAAATATTTAAATATCAAAGTATGAATACACACAACATTAATAAAAAACAGAAAACTATATATCATAAAATAATCACATAACAAGTCATGAAAAACATATACATATGATAACCATAGTCAAAACTCAAAATAGGAAAAAAGACTATATGGCCGATATAAAATAACCCAACATTACAAAATTATAAAATAGCTTTATCATAGCAAATATCCATGAGACCATATCTACACCATCCCAAAACCACCATAGATGTTAGTAATTAATAAGGGATACCAAACTATAAGGTTCTCTTACCCTTTCCATATTTCTATAAAATAACATATTTAGACACCCAAAGTTATATGAATGGTGTAAGTCATAGATCCTATTAGGAAACAATAATGAATCTATGAAATACTTTTACTCCTGGAAAAAATGAAGACCAGTTTGAAAAATCATTTTTCAAAACCACGTTCACTTGAAAACAATAATTCAGAAATACCATTTGTTTTTCTCAAAAATAAACAATAATTTTAAATACTATTAAACAAGGATTAAATAATGAATATACGACACCTAGAATGACATGATAAACACACCCAAACATGTCATAAACATGAGCACAAACATAAACATCAAAATATAACCAAATAATAAAAAGTGGGTATCGGTATAAAATATCTCAATCAATAAAAGAACTATCATAATGAAATAAATATAAAAACTAATCAGGCATAGTTAATTTTTATTATGGGATCTAACCATGAGGTTCTACTATGAAATATTCTAAATATGTCTTTCTAGATGGATAAGAAAATAAAAAAAATGTAAGTTCTTAGGATCTTCCCCGATCCCAACAATAATCCAATGGGATCCCTCAATCCACAGGGCCACATATGTGATATCACCTTTTCTACCTACCAAAGGCTCCCTCGGTTCCTTGGATAACATTAAATTTTTCAATGTCATGCACACTACCACACCCAAGGTTTTACATGTGAAACTCAATTCCAAACGTAGGAACATCAACTAGTTCAAATAAAATAATCTATTTAAATTAAATTTTCAAAGATATTTTCATCCCCATAATAATTCAATCAATTTAAAACACGTAATTCCTTTTTTATAACACTCTCAAAACTAAATTGTAATTAATAAAACCTCTTTGAGACATTTAACAAGCATATTGAGAGCATAAAATCCACCCCATTTGAAAATCCCTTTAAATCATTAAATTTATAACCAAATCTAAGAATCATAACAAAAATAAATAAACCATAAATAATAACTCAAATTAGTGGAAATTAAATAAATAAAAACCAATTGAAATCAATAGTGAATGTAAATCCATTTAATGATCCCTTCAATAGAGACACATATCAAAAACTGAATTGGAAATTGCCGCCATTTATGACAAAAAATTGAATTAATAAATTAGTGTCTCACACACCATAATGACCCTATACTAAGTGAAAATGAAATATAGGGATTCCGTTATCAATATAATTGTAAAATAAAATCATGATACGGGGTAAGGAAGGTAAAAATATTAAGAAATCAAGATTTCCTTGAATAAAATAACTCTAAGATTAAATCCACCGAAATCCAAGGGAGGAAGATCCAAAACTAAGGGGGGTGTTGAAAATAACGGGGAAGAAAAATTAGGCCAATGGAAGATAATAATATCAAATTGAAACTGGTAATTTCTCATATTTTTAATGACCTAGATAGCCCAAATGGTTTTTCCTCGTAGTTTGTAAAACCATATAGGAGATAGTGTCTGTCAAAAATTAAAGCAATAAAGTTTTTGTATAATCTCACATGGTTATACAAACCATTTTCAATTCATGAAAAACCCCATTAACCCCCAAAAATACTCTTTCACATGGTCATAAATATGGTTACTACAAACTATATGCTAACCATGTGATAATGTTTATGTCCTCAAAACATTAGGTTTTCACTCCCAAACTCCTAAAAACTCCAGTAAAAAATAAATAAATAAACAAATACATCTCAATGTGAAACATACGAGTGACCTAAAGGGTTCCATAGCTTCATATTCCCAAATTTAATAGGAGATTAATTATTATAAACTAAATAGGATCAATTTAATTTAGGAAGACATAAAAGATGATCGACCACAAAGAAGCACAACTTATAGAGATGATATGACAAATAAAAGACTTGGTTGAGTGGTGGGATTAAAAAATTACCTCCTTATAAATCAAATAATATAATAGATATATTAACTTTTCAATAACCATAGTTATAAGATCACATGGTGTTTTATTTTCCAATTTACATTAAAATTATGACTTTGATTTTTGGAAATTAATTGTTATATTTTGATTATTTATATTGATTATAAACAAAATTTATTCATATTTTTAACTTGTAAGGTTAAATTATTTTCTTTTTTTGACCACATATTATCCTTTTTTTATTTTATTTAATAAATTTTGAGGGATTTGTTTCGATTCATTCCATACCTATAAATAAATAAATAATAATAATAATAATAATAATGTAGATACTTTTCAAAGAATATTTTTTATTTTTTGAGTATTATTATCTTAAAATATTAAATTGATGGTTGTATTTTGATGATATTTATTTAATATAATACCCACATAAGGATTATTGAAATAGTAAGGAATAATAATAAAATCATTTAATTTTTTAAAATATATTTTATAAAAAAATCTATACATTTTTATTTCAACCATAATTTTTTTCACTTTTAGTGGTTAAATTCATAAAAATGGAATCTATCCTTGAAATTAAGTTTTCCAGATTAGTAAATAGTTTAAATTTATTATTTTTTTGTAAATATAGTAAAATACTGAAATATGGTGAAATATGGTAATTATGACATCATATATATTTAATCATGAGAAAACATGACCATGTTAGTGATATTGACATAATATTTTAATTAACCATTATAATGTAACATTAAGGGAGGTAATTAAGAACTATAATTGAATTAAACTATCTATAACATACATACATTTTGCATCATTTTATATGAATATTAATTATATCTCATAATAAGTCACACCATTGAACTTATAATATTAGTATCAATAGAGGTTATATAAATAACCAATTTATTTTATAAAAATTATTAAATATATTCTGAAAATTACCTTCTCAAATGATACCCTTATAGAAATATTGGGGATAATAATACAATTTATTTCATATAAAATGAAATCATAATAAAATTATGATCCTATATTTTTAGAAAGGGAAAATATGATTTATAATACATGAAGATCACAAGTGAGAATGTGATGCTCATGTGGATATGAAACCATAATTATGGTTCATGAACATCACATAAAAAATCATACCCAATAAAACTATATGGAAAATAATGATCCATGATATAATGCATTTGGCCTAAAAAAATACTTGTGTCATTGGAGTTTAGAAACATGTGTCAATAATCATGATCCCTGAAAATATAGCGTAATAATGTTTCATAACAAAGATATGTTTCATAAGAATATTACACATACATAAGAATAAAAATTCATTTCTTATGATGAGGGTCTTCTCCAAGAACAACATCGTATAGTGGACAGAGTTCTATAACATAGTGGATTGGGTTCAATCCATAGTCCCATAAACTAGTGGATATAGTCCCATAGTGGTTTTAGATCACCCCCCAAATCACATAAACATTTTTTAAAGAGTCCTATAGTTGATTGGGTTCACTTCCCAATACCATAAAATTAGTGTAAAAATTCCCTTATGGGATTGGATTCACTCCTAATTCTAATACATGTTACTTAATGAGATATAAATCACTATCAGATGCATTGGAGGGAAATATATAATTCTAGTCCCACGCATCACATTGTGAATAACCATACCAATATGCTATATATTAACATGAACACATAATAAATAAACAATTACATAGATAACCCATGATAAATAAATGGGTTTCAAAAACATTCCATAATAAATGATCATAATTTATAATAAACCACACTTTTTATACATGGATATCATATCTTAAAATATGAATATTCATTATATATATAACATAACTATCCATGCCAAAAAATTATTATAGAGCCCTTGGAAAAATGGATACATAAAAAACTAGTTTATAGGTGAACTAAATCATCTCCCATAACTATAACCCTTCTTAGATATATCATACATAATACCTTTCTTCAAAAAATGTGAAAATGAAACATAAGAAAGGGTCATCTCAGATGCTCAGAAAGGGTAAACAAGGAAAAAATCAACATAATGTGAGAATAAGGGTATGAGAACATGAGAATGTTATTTGAAAACCATACCCAATATATCATAGATCATAAACATGGGTCATGGAATAAAACATCATATTTTATAATACATGAATCTATTTGAATAAAATAACATGATCCATGAGAACATAACATTGGCATAAGACATAGATTTGTGGCATACACATAAGAATATGAAATTTTTTGTCACAGATACCCAAGAAACATTTTTAAATGTCATTATTTAGATAACCATCCATGTACCTTCTTAGGTATTGGTACAACCTCCAGTTTAATTTCTTTTAGGCTTGGTATAACCTCTCATGTTCCCTCTTACTGGCTTGGCATGACATCCTGTTTACCCTCTTTTAGGATTGGGGTAGCCACTCTTATACCCTTTGATATCATGGAACATTAATGATTAACCAATTCATTAGAGCTAGATATAGGTCCCACCCATCTCATATCCATACATTTTTGTTACACAAATATTCATCAAACCATAACCCATAAAAAGGAAACAAGTTTCATAGACATTTTATCATAGTATAACCCATGATAATGAAATGGGTTTCATAATCATTTTTCATCATAATCATAAATAATCAAGATAAATAATAATTATGGTATTATTATATCATATCACCAGTAAATATTAATTAATATCAAATGATAACTTCTTAATTGAGAAATGATTTTGAAATATCACTTCAAACATTTCTTGAAGAAAAATAACATTTTCAATTTGAAAGAACTTATTAAAAATCATAAAATTTTCCAAAAATTAAATAAAATAAAGTAATTTCATATAAAATAAATTTGGATAATTATAAAGGAAAATTTAAATCATTTATTGGTTATGAAGGTAGATAATACCATTCATTTTATACATGTTAAAATTAAGATTCATTTCATAGTTTTGGTAAAAAATCAAAATATGACTGTTCAAATAATGATAACAAGATTAATTTTAAACAATTTTTTAAAAATTAAAACATTTTTGAAATTTTTTTAAAAAAATATTTATTAGATTTTAAATTATTTCATTAAAACAATTTTATAAAACATATACATAGAAGAAAAATGATTTTCAATCGAATCGAGAAATAAAGTTTATTTTTCTTAAAAATATTTGTTGGTATATTAAGTACATAAAGGAAGGAAAATGAAAGGTAAAAATTTATTCTATATAAATAACTAGATTATAAAAAAATGCCTAGGTGTTTTGAGAGACATATGATAATATTTCATCAATATAAGTATAAACATAATCAATCCTGATAAATAATGAGATTGTAACATGAAACCTTTACCACTTTGGTAATGTTTGAATAATAATCCTTATTAAAGAAATAAAATTATACAGATATATAAATCACTATAATTTTCATAAGAATAATTAAAAAATGAATTCAAGGGTATAATACAAAACACACAAAATAATAAAAAGGTGAATATTTCATGTGTCCCATAGAAATAAAAGTGAGACGAAAATACATATATATCAAGTATTGAATTTCTTCATACACGTTATAACATATTATATGATAAATAAAGGTTTATTATAAATATATTATATTACCATAATCATATTTATCATAACATATATAATTTACATATAACCATTTATTAACCCTTTATTAACAGTTTCCTTGTTAAAATAACATTTCGGGTAATAATTTCTTCACTTTTTATGTATGTTTTGGTTTAGTATTTTCAGTATTTTTACTTTGATCATGGATCCATGATATAAATAATGTCAATAATGATATAAATATCATATATATTCATTATATAATTATTTATATCAATTGATAAAAGTTGGAGAATGAAAAAAAAAATCACCATTCAAGGAGATGGTAGGTCGTATATATATATAAACAATGTTTCCATTTTCTAAAAAAATAAAATAAAATAAAGTTTAATATTAAAACAAATTTAAATGATAATTTGTACATCATATGTATTATTTATTTTCATTAAATATACCCTCATTACCTTTTATGTGAAAATAAAATAAAAAACTAGTCACATCACTTTGCGAATGAGGTGGTCCGCATGTATTCACGAGCGGCGTTATCTTTTTACAACAGATGGGAAGGTAATAAATTAGATGTGATATTATATTTAAAAAAGATTAATTATTTAATAAATATTTTATAAATATGTTAAATCCAAAATTATATCCATCTATGAGAGATGTTTAGGGAAAATGAATTACATCTATTTGTGATGTGGTAGTCTTCTATACACACGATCGATGATTTCGTTTCCAACTTGATGGAGGAAGAGATAGATATAGGTTATGAAATTAACAAAAGAACATAAAATTTCATTTTAGATAATTATTTTATTAAATTATAACAGTTTTAGAATATTTTAATGATGTGTAATAATAAATAAAACCAAAAAACTTGGTTAAGAACTATACCTCTTATTTGGAAAAATATCTTAGGTTTTATTAAAATCTTTCTCAGGAGGGTTTCCAAATAAAAATAAGGCCTATAAGACATGGTTAGTTAATTAATTAATATATTTGGGTAGTATTTGTCTGAAAAATTATTTTTAAGTGTGAATAATATAGGAGTGTGGATCCCATTTTAAAATTGGGGGTGGGGACATTGTTAGAATTTTTTAAAAGAAAAGGTTATACCCATGTTTTACAAATGAAACAAGGAACAAATGGATAATTATTGGAATGTAGATGATATAAGGTAAACATATGTTCATATAATTTTATTTTAACATTATTACTTTACATATTAACCCTTATCTTTTTATTTTAATATCCCCCTCCCCCCATAAACCTGTTTTAACCGTAACTATGATAACTAATTTTTTTCCATTTTTACTATTCATTTTGACCAAAAATTAAATTGAAATTATTATATAATGTTAGTTATTTTTATTTTAAATATAGAATCCAATTTTTCAAATTCAATTCAATAATGTGTCTGAATTTAATTTAAAACTAAACCATCCGACATGATGAAAAAGTGATTTTTCAAAGAAAGCCTTTTTATAAGTATATACAATTTGGATATAAAATTTAAAAACCAAATTGATTAAAATGATATAAATTGGATTAATTAATATATATTTGAACAAATTTTAAATATAAAAATATATTAAAATAAAAAATAACATGTAAATTTTTAAAATGAAAAATAATTTTTTATTAAAAACCTATATTTTTTTACTATTTCATAAAAATATTAAGATTTCAGATGAATCCAAAATATTCTCCCTAATATAATTTTTATATTTTCAATCCAAAAATAAATCAACATTTTTCAGATAAATTTTAAAAAATTATAAAATATTATTTTTATTGTTTGTACCTAAAAATAATAAAATGACTTTTTGAGAAAAATGTATTTTCGAAACATATAAATAATTTACCAAATATTAAATACTTATTTATCTATATATTTTGTTTATATAATAACATCATACTATTTATAAATTCATGTTTAATATCTATACTATAATGGTATTGTTTAAAAAATAATGTTAACATTATATCACGGTTCATTAAAACTCGATGTTGTGTCAAATGCATGTTATCGATGAAATTAAATTTATTTGAAATAATATAAAATCTCGAGGTGTTATGCATAATCCCATTAAAATAAATTTCACCCTTTAAATTACATCACACTAATGTAAAAAATAAATTATAATTGTGCCTCATAATATCCTCAATTCCTATGTAGTTTTCATATGTTTCTGGTTTCTCTATAAAACCTTGACTAGGTGAGTGGCCTTGTTTTATAGAAATTTATCTATATTATCCATAGTCTCCACAGGTAATTATTCATTAAAAATATCATTATTAAATGTTATTACCTATGATTTTATTACATTTTATGGATCATGTATTTACTTTATCATTAGCGATACAAATAATACATCATGGACTTAAGAGAGGTTCGGTGGAAGAACCAAGCGATAAGAACCTGCACTTACTCAATAAATAATATCAAAAGGTACAATATACCTAGGGATAAAGTTTCATTTAAATCTAAATATTATAAATTTATTCCATGTAAAAATTAATAGTATAACCTTCTCACTAAATTTAATCTCTATATCATGCCTATAATTGTTATCATAATTTTTTTATCGACTTTTAGATTCCTTGATGTGTTATTGAATGGATTTGATTTTATATTCCATTTCCTCAACTAGCATTGGTCCAAGTAGAATTATTTATCCAAATTTATTATTTTATGTTGGATTTATACAGTTCTATAAATATATGTATTCATAAATATCCATAGGAATTCTTGAGTGAAAGATATTATTATAAGAAGACTCAACTAGAGGAAGGTGTTGTTCCCAACAACATTTGAAATCCAAAGAAGGAGATCTCAGAATATCCTATAGGGATTGAATTTTTTCCTCATAATGTCAATCTACATAAGGTAGATACATATTATTTAAACTTAGCTCAGTATCCAGGGCATGTTGAATAATTCAAAAGATCATCAAGGAAAACTGTAGGTCCCGGTCATATACAATATAATTTGGCACTCCATGCAATCTTAAAAGTTATTTAATGTGAAATATAGAATTTTGATCCAGAGAAAAAAATTATATGATAGAGATGAAATTTATTTTATTTTTAATGAGGTCTACTACATCCCATATAACATTATGCACTTTATATTTTTTAGGGAGTTTGATAAAAAATCCATAGTGAGGTTTTCACTTTTAAATTTATGTATGGGTAACTGTTGCAACATCCACTTAAACTTTTTTCTCTTAGCCATAACTTACTGACATTCCAAGAGCCAATATATAGGTTCTAAAATATTTATCTTCATGACATGCCACCAAAAATACTCTTTCATATATTTATAAATAATTGTAATTATATTATGAATAGAGAATGAATAAATATGATCTTGTTCTAACAACTATTTCATTAAATCTGGTATGGATGGAACACATACATGGTTCTAAAAACATATCATTCCATCGTAATCATGGTTAAACTCTGGAATATTTTTTAACTTCCTTTTACAGTTTAAAGCTTCCTTATATTATTTTTTAATATTCACTTGTATATATGGTTGAACACTCATTTGAGAAAGATAATATTTCTCCCCTTCCATCAGTATTTCTAGATCCATTATTTGGAAATCCGTAAATATTAGATCTTTTGTGATCCTCATCATAGATAATATTACATTATCCTTTAGAATAAAAATATTTACCACCATGTTCACTTTCTGAGGGTGGTAATGTATTGATCTTTCATTATATTTAATTATCTCCAACTATATTATATAGAAAATTTTAAACTCTTTCCATGTGAATATATACATTAAACTGTTATTATTAGTATATATATCACACCATTATACATAAATATAATTCCTCTATATCTTTAATGAAAAAAATACAATATCTAAATCCAAATCATGAGTTGGGTAATTTTTCTCATGAATCATCCATTATCATGAGACATAAGTCATACCCATGTCATTATTCATGATAATTCATCCCAATCCCTTATTTGATTCATAAAAATAGATTATAAACCCTTATCCACTATAGGGTAATGTAAGAATAAGTGCCCTACCTAATTTTCTCTTTGGTTCTATGAAATTTTATGCACGTTAATCTATCAAAAAGAACCTAACTCTCTCCCAAGTCAACTTGGAAATTGGATTAGATTTTTAAAATAAACTCTCTACAAACCATCGATAATATCCATCCAAACAAACAAAACATCAGATCTCAATCAAAGTGGTTGGTTTGGGGGAACTTTAAAAAAATTATATATTTTATGGTTCTACCAAAATAACCTTCCTTGATATTATATGACCCAAAATTGAAACATTTATATCCAAAATTTGAACTTGGTAATATTTTCATACAACTTATCCTTCGTTTGGATCTTCAGCAAAATTTTCAAATAATCTCCATGCTCTTGTTTTATATTTTAATATATAAGAATATTGTTTATAAATACTACCACAAACTAATCAAGGTAATATATAAAAACCTCATTCATTAAATCCATTAAGATAGAGAGAGAATTAGTAATAAAAAATGACCTCACCGTATACTCATAATGTTCATATCTTGTATGGAATGTTGTATTGGGTATAAAATCCTTCTTGGCCCTCAATTGATGAAATATAGAAAGAATTTTAGTCTTGGAAAATTATTGAGAACCGCATACTTTATTAAAAAAGTCTACAATACCAGGTAGAGGATATAGAATCTTGATTGTGATCTTTTTTAGTTATTGTTAATAAATAGAGAGGCATGTTGATTCATCATTCATCTTTACAAAAAGAACCAATGTGCCCTATAGTAATACACTTGGATAAATGAATCCATTTTCAATATTCTCTTAGAGTATTTTCTTCAATTCATGTAACTCAATTTCGTTAATTCTATAGGGATTCTTTGAAATTAGTATAACATGAGGTATGAGTTTTATTGGGAACTCAACTTTATAATTTTGTGAAAGACTAGGAAACTCTTATTATAAGCCATCAAAAATATACCACGCAATAGGAATATCATTATTATTGAGTTCCTCTCTAACTATATGTGACAAAGACCCATTTTAAATGGGAACTAAGACCTATAAAATGTATTTTATTTCTATAAGAAATTAATATTTATCATCGCACTGGTGGACGATCATATGTTGGTTTGGAATATCAAATGTGACTTCTCTGAATCTAAAATTGATGTGGAATTTATATAGATAAATATAATATATTCCTAAGATAACATAAAATTTAACTTGAAGGAGAATAATAATATTTTTCATTAATAATATTCCCAAAAACATAAATTGGGTAAAATTCTTAGACTTGAGATATGATCATCATACCATTCAATGTTTTCACTGACAATTCATCATCTAATTAATAAGGATAAGAATTTACATTCCTTGGTAACTCTCATGATCTAAAGGATTTTATAAAACTAATATCAAATAATACAATTAAATATTTTAGAATTCATATCACCACCTCAACTTCATTGTCCTATCTTAATTACCTTATTAAAACTATAATGTTTATCATGAACTTCAAGAATATTTTAACATAGTGATCAATCATGAAAAATAGTTCATATGATGTCTAAGTCATGAAGCCTTCTTTTCAATCTATAAAACCTTAGGTTTAGACTATGTCATTCATGGTCTTTGTCTATTTAAATCATTCACGATGGTTTGTAAAGAGTGTGAATTTCCAAAAAAAATATATCCCTCTAGAGTGTCAATCTTGGTGTGAAACAAGTCTCATTGTCTAACACTAGGTTATGGTCAAGTCAAATCCCAATTCACCCTTTTCAGAGTTATTATCCCTATGATAAAATATTCCAGAGCTATATCCACGTGTATTATATAGATAGGGATTTAACTTCTTGGAAACCACCCACTCTATCATTCACAACAATTTAAATATTTTTTCCTATACATATAGTTATTTTATGGTCCTCACTAATTTTTTCTCACAGTAGTTTCCAAAGGATAACTAAACCTTACTATAATACAAAAAAGAACAATGTAAACTTTTCATACATAGATATCACATCTGAATATATTTATATTCATTACATATTATAAAAATCAAAACTAGAATCATTTAGTTATAGTTCCTTTAAAAACATGAATATATAAACAACTCATTCATTAGTAAACTACATAATATCTGATAACTAACAGTATTCTTAGACATATCATATATAATACATTTCTTCGTAACCATGTGAAAGGAAACCTAATAAATGGTGTTCTCATATTTTTATTAATTATAAACATGGGATATATCAAGATAACATGAGAAAAAGGGTCTGATAACAAGAGAATAACATTTTAAAACCATTCCCTATATATCATAGATCATAAACTTGAGTCATTCCATAAATACTTATTGTTCATAATAAATGAATCATAATGGAATCAAAGAAAATGAACCATAAGAACATAACATTATCATAGTACATAGAGTTATGGAATACACATATGTTTAAGAAATCTTATTTATAGGCTACCCATGAAGACATTCATAACATGTTAGGATTGGGATAAAAACCTATGTACCGACTTCAGTATTGGGTTAACTCCACGTGTACCCTCTTTCAAGCTTGGGATAACCTCCTGTGTTCCCTCTTTTGGGTTTTATATAAACTTTATTGTATACTTTGATCTCATAAAACATTAATCCTTACCCAATGCATTAAAGGGAGATATAGGTTCCACCTATTATATAATCCATAAATTTTTGTGCTATAAGATCATAAAACATGAATTATATCATAAACCGTGAAAATGAAATAGTTTTAAAAAAATCATCATAGCATAACTTCTAAAATAGAAATGGATTTCATAAAAATTCAACATCATAATCAAAAATCATCTATAAAATTAATAAATATAGTATCATTGGATCATATAATGGGTAAATATTAACATCAAAGGATGTTATATTAGTTTAAAATTTATTTAGAAAGATCACTTTAAACATTACTTGAGTAAAATAACCTTTCCACTTTGAAAACACTTATTTAAAATATAAAAATTTCCCAAATATTAAGGAAAACATTTTCTCAAAATATAACCTTCTAAATGTGTAATGTAATCTTTAAATCATTTATCGATCATGATGGAAATAAATACCATTCATTACATGCATGTTAAAATGAAGAGGCCTTTCACATTTTTGGTAAAAAGTCAAAAGTTCCCTATTCATATAATAAAAATAATATTAATTCTGAACAATTTGGAAAATATTTAAATATGGGTAAAAAATTTAATAAACAATTATTAAATAATCTTAAAATATTTATTCAAAAAAATAGAAAATATGGACTTGGAAGAAAAATGATTTTTGACCGAAGAGTGAAATAAGGTTGATTTTTATTGAATTTTTTTTAATATATTGATTACATAATGAGAGTAAAACGAAATAGAAACATTTATAATCTAGAAATAATTATAGGAGAAGAAAATTCATGGGTTTATTGAGAGATAAATTAATGGATTTCATCATCAAAAGCATAATTATTAAAACCCCAAATAAACAACGAGAATGAAACATGAAACCTTTACCACCATGGTAATGACTAAATAGTAATCCCTGTGAAGAAATAAACATAGTTGGATATGTAAATCCAAATAATTTTCATAAGAAACATCAGAAAATAAATTCATTGTAATGATTGGACCCACTAGGTCCCACCTAGCTAGAAGAAGACTAGGCCGTCAAAACCCCAAGTCCACCTTCATAGGCTAGGGGATGGTGAAAAGCACCAATATGGGAAAAATATTTGATCTCTTTACCGAATATATATTTATATATATGAATGCATCCAAAAACCTCAATGAAGAAGTGCATAGGAATAATAATCATAATAACCTCTATAGAAAAAACCATGCATGTAATAACCTTTAAGGAATACAAAAGTGTATGACAGAGTGAACCAAATTGAAAAAAAAAAAAAACACCTAATAAGAAAAGATATCCCAACCAAATAATTAATTAGAAATAAATTATGAGAGATCCCAACTCCACATCTCCAAGACCAACCATTGAATGTGGCCTATACATCCATGTATTCTTATGATAGTCTAAAATCACCATTTATTTATCGATCATCTGCAAAATACACAATAGGTGTGTGAAAATACCATGTAGGGGTGAGTATATATATACCTAGTAGGATGCCCTGAATACTAAAGGGGGACAAATATGAGAAATGATAGAAAAATTCAGCTAAACCCAAATCAAGAGGGAACCAAAACCATATATATATATATATATATATATATATATCACATATAATAAACCCAACTAAAAGAGAAAGAGGATCTCTATCTCACAACCCATCCCAAGATGATGAGTGTGTGTGGAATAAACCCAACTAAAAGAGAAAGGGGATCTCTATCTCACAGCCCATCCCAAGATGATGAGTGCTTGTAGTTCCATAGGACCATCATCAATTACCAACATCTCATGTGTCTAAATAAGTAACCATTTAGAAGATCCACACCACAACATTTTTCGGTAAAATTTAGGGGGAACAATCTCTATGTAGAGGACCCATGCCCTAGTGTGTTAGGGGGATTCCACTGAGTAGATAGATAGAGGACATAGACCCTAGTATGTCAGGGGGATTACACTCTGTATGTAGACAGAGGATCCATTCCCTAGTGTTTTAGGGGGATGGAAAATGGTAGGTAGAGGATCCACACCCTATTTCATCAAGGATATGATACTCATTAGGTAGATAGAGGACCCATACCATAGTCAATCAAGGGGGATTCCACTTAGTTGGTAGATATAGGAAACACAACCTAGTCTATCAGGGGGATGCTACTCGGTATATAGATAGAGGACTCATGCTTTAGTCCATCAGGGGGATGCCACTTAGTTGGTAGATATAGGACCCAATCCCTAATCTATAAAAGGGATTCCACTCAATCTAATGTGAGGAGTATAGGGGACCCACGTCCTAGTATGATAGGGGGTCCAAACTTTGACCTATCTATGATTACCTTTCCTAATAAATGATATTTTTGAGCATTTAAAAAGAATATTAATGCTCAAAATATCTCTCATTATATCTAAAAATCCACTACGAGGGATACTAAAGAATTTTACGTGAAAAAAACTCAATACAGGATACTCGTGATCTAGAATATGAGTCCAAAAAAGGATATGTGAGAGAAATAAGTTTCATAAAAAAGTACATGGTATGTGACCCCACCTAGCCCAATGGTTGTGTACCCTCCAACACACATCTTACTAGACATGTAGTACGACATAGAGTGTAAGGGTTCCATATTGTGGGTGATCATGCTCTACCATCAGGTTGTGTTTTCTTATATACATGGCTCAGAGATAATTTCACCATAGACCATGTGTAAGAGACCCAAATTTCTTGTCTGAACCACTTGAGTTATTCCCATGTGATCTTGTCCATGTCTGTGTCCTTCGGTAGATGCCCATATACTTGTTTGTGTACCTGTCCATTCAAATGTATCGGTACATGCTCGTGTAGTCAAGTCATGTTGGTCTGTCTGGTCATTTTTGTGCATGTGTACTTCTAGAGTAAACACTGGGACACCAACATCAGGTCATATTGTGTGTGGGGGTCCCAAATGGCATGTTATACATATTTCTACCCGGAAACTCTGGATACCATAGCAAGCAGACTGCAGTGTGTGTGTTCTTTTGGGATATACACTGTGTCGTTAGAATTTTTTAAAAAAAAAGTAGGATCTAGCATATAACTTCAATATCTTCCACTCTCTCCACTGAATTATCCATTTTACCACCCAAAATTAGTGTAAATCACCTTCTTTGGTTGATATCAGTGCTCTAATGGCCAAACACCAGATTCTGACTACATATAGAAATACTTTAGAGCATCCCAAATGCCTCCCGCGTCACCTCCATATCCACCTCAAATCCTAAATCCATGAAGCCATCATCACTACCATAAATGATTACCAAAATATCTAAAAAACATTGATCTAGTCATCATTCACACATCCACTACAATTCTTGGGATCTTATCGTGCTCAGACATGCCTAATAATGTCAAACTATGGCCTTGGTGGCCAATAGTGAAGAACATGAATAACAGGTGGGTAAAGGCACAAAAATAATTTTTCATCAATTGTTATCCAAGTTTTCTTCAAGAAAAAGTATGGATCAAGGATATTTTTGTTAATAAACATTTCATATTGATAATAATTTGATTTAAACAATTCATATTATAGAATTCCATCATGCGAAGGGCATTCAACCACAGAAAAGAGATAAGTAGATCATATTAATTATTTAAAAATTTAACTGGTATGGAAGAACCCAAAATTGATTATTCATGCCAGAATATTGTATCAGTTTTTGTTAAAGAACACATTTTTTAGTGAATTAAAAGATCAATTGCATTCATTTTTTTTCAACCCACCTTAAAACGGTTTTCAATCATTGTTTGATCTCTATCCATCATCAAATAATAAATAAACCACCTATAAATGAATCTAGAATTATGCAGTTTACCCTGGAGATTTTCTAGGGAAGGGTACATATAGATAGAAATTGGTTTTAGTAATTAAATTAATTAATTAATTAATTTTCTTAATGTACCCTCCAATGACTTCATCATCCGAACATCCTACACCAACCAACTTTAGGTCACATCTAGGGTAAATCACATGTTCCTGATTCAAATATGGTATCATATTTTCTATAAATAAATCCATTCAATAGATATTTCATTGTTTTTAAAAAACTATGTGAACATGATATATAATATATTTAATATTTTTTGTAAAATTAATTCTAGGATCATCATTCCCCAGAATCTTACACCTTCTCAATTCCTAGCTCTAAAAGTATTCCTTAATATATTTTAAAGTATTTCAAAGAAAAAATATACTCCCAAAATTATTCCCTCCTCAAAATGTTTTTATCCCTGAAAATCAATAACTAAGAAAATATGTGGGGATACTAAGCCTATATCTGTATCTCTTACACCCATTAGATTTCCTGCATGATCCCATACTTCCACAAAAGATGAGCTAAGGGAATGGTTCATCGATGCAAGATTATGTCCTACCAATCCTCGATTTCCATTGAGTACTCCACAAAGGTGGATCCATACTCAATTTCTAGCTCTCCCTAGTCAATAATTATTATAGAATCATCCACGTATCTCATCATAAGTGACACATGGAAGATTTCATACATCTAATCCAACTATGTTGGTAAGGGTCGATAGTAAGAAACCTCACCAAGAATCTGAAAGATCTCAAAAATTCTGAAAACCCATAGGGATTTCTTGCCTCCATAGATGAATATACACAATACTCATCGTTGGTATACTCTTAAAAAAATGTGGTCTCCATTCTTGAACTCCAAGGACCCCTGAAATGGATCTTCATAACACTTCAACCTTCTCTGAGTTATCCTCATCCTCTCATTGATCACTTATACCTTCTCCATCATCACCTGCACCATCCATATCCCAACAAGAGATGCCTCATCGATCTCCATCCAATATTAGAGTGACCTAAAGGGTCTCCCATATAGGGAATCAAAAGGTTTCATTCCAATAGTAGTGTGATAGAAATTATTATAAAAAAAATACCAAATGTAAGTGATCCTACCAGTTTTGGAAAAATTCTAACACACATGCCCTTAGTATATCATCCAATGCATGGATTGTGCGCACAGTCTTCTCATCCATCTGGGGTTGAAAATATATAATAATCATAAATAGGGTCCCAAATTCCTCCTACACACATCTCCACAATTGTGATGTGAACCAAACAACATGGTAAGATTCAATCATCTAGAAAACCCCATGAAGGTATTCAATCTCTCTCACATAAAATTGTGAAAAACTCTACACTAAACTCTGTTTCATGATAAAAAAAATGTGAGTTGACTAGGTAAATCAACAACCAATCACCTAGATGGAATATTGGCCTCTCGTTTTTTATGAAATCCCTTCCTTAATGTCCATGTATATGTCATCCCACTTCTACTCGAGAATATTATGAGTCCACCAAAAAACCTTCTAGAATGAAGTGATTAGCCATCACTTTTTGGAATGGAAGACACCAAGATACAGAATCAACAATACTCTTCCTAATTTCATCCCACCAAAACCATTGTTGAGGGTCCTTATAAATATTCCATAATCTAGGATATACAACTGAAAGATAAGTGTGAAACTACCTCATCACTTACTCTTGTAATGTGACCAGGACTACCGTCTATCCTAGGAAAAGTATGATGTGATTACATCCTCATTGAATCAATCTAGTGAATTTATTGAGTACATCAGATCATTTAGAAACTCACTATCGATGTCTCTTAACTGATCCTCCCTCAAATTATGTAGAATTAGAGGATTCAACACCATAAAATGAACATATGTTTCAGCCCTATCCACCACTAGGGTCAACTATAAAGAATCTATCTATACAGACTCCTCCTCATCCAGATGATAATGGGACTTCCTGCTGAGGGAATCTACCACCACATTTACCATCATAGATTTATATAAATTTTCAAAGTCAGAGACCCTTATGAACTACAACCAGTTCCTCTATATTAGGTTTAAATCACTCTATGTGACAATATACCTAAGACTCTAATGGTTTGAGTAAACAAAAAAAAAGTTCTTTACCAAAAGATAGTGCCTCCACATCCTCAGAGTGAAGACTACCTCTACCAACTACATATCATGATTTTCATAGTTCTACTAATGGGGTATGAATATCCTCAACCCATATGTGATAAATTCCAACATATACATTAACACACATCCAATCCTATCTCTAGAGGCATCACAATATACTTTTTTCTCCACACCCTCCTCTGGTGGTCTCAAAATAGGAGTATTATTCATCCTCAACATCAACTCCACAAAGTCTCTCGGACACTATTTATTCTACGAAAATGACATCCCTTTCCATTTTAGGGATGTAAAAGGGGTTGTAATTATGGAGAATCCCACCACTAACCTTCTATATTACCCCAGAAATCCAAAATAACTCTCGAAATATAATATTCACTTGGGTGGATCCTAATAAATCACTACATCGTTCTTAAATGAGTCCATAACTAATCCATGTTTAGAAATAACATAACCCAAGAAGTGAATCTTTTGGATCCATAATTGGAAATTTGAAAGATTACTATAAATCTCATGTTTCTGAATAAAATCTAAGACCATTCATATGTGCTCTGCATATTCCTCCTCTAACACAGAGTAAATGAGTATGTCATCAACGAAGACAACTAATTATTGGTTCATGTATGGTTGGGAGATCTATTTTATTAGATCCATACACAAAAATATGGAATTTATAACACTAAAATGAATAATAGGTAACTCTTAATGTATATAACAATATTATAATATCATCTTTAAAATTTCAACCTCTATAACACTCAACTAGTGGTAGCCAAACCGGATATTGATTTTTAATAACCATCTTATTCCTCGCAAGTAATAAAAGAGGTAATCAATCCTCAAAAAATGGGTACATTTTCTTTATCATGGATACTTTTAGGTGATGATAATCAAAAAAAATCCATAATCTCCCATATTTATTTTTTCTAAATAAAAGTAAAGAAATCTAGGGGACACATTGGGTATGATAAAACCATTCTATTTAAGGTCCTCTAACTACACCCTTAGCTCCAAGAGCTCGGTAGGGTCTATTAGGTATGTTGAAGAAATATATCAGAGTGGTCTCAGGCTGCATGTGTGTGTAAAAATATGTATCATATCTCATAGGTAGTCCCAAAATATAATTGGGGGAAAACATCTATATAATCCCCTATGAATAAAGGAACTAGGATGATTGAAGATCCCATTGTACCAAGGGATAAACTCACCCACTAAGGGGTGATTGGTTAAAAAACACTCATATAAGACACACTCACTCTAGGATGAGATATATCTCACCCACAACAGAGAATCACATCACATATGTCCATATGAATCTGGCTTGTCTGTGGTGACATTTGATCTGGGCTAAGACTATGGACAACCAGTCCATACCCAAGATTATGTCATATGGTATCATTGTGATTACCATGAGTTCCCATGATAAACTCTCTTAATCATGAGATATCTCAAACTTATAGTATATAAGATATATCAAATAGTAATTCACTATAGGAACTTCAAGAAAAATTTTCTATGAAAAAAACTCAACCAGGAGCCCGAGGTCTTGCACCTGGAATATAGAGATGAAGGAATTATTCACACTTGTGTCTACTAGTACTAAATAAAGAGTATAATAAACATAAATTCTATATCTAATAATCACAAGAGTGGATTTTTAATAACCCTCCATAGAATAAAACTTCCCACAGCCGAGATCACTAGCTCCATAATCTTAGCATGGGCCTCCTAGTGGTGGTGGTTAAAAGACATAATAACATCATCCACCACTAGATACTCCTCTTCTATGTTCCCCACCTACTCCTATTCTAGGACCACCTCCCTAGGGTTTTCCCTAGCCATGTAAGGGATCATGTAATTGTCTCTATTGTGGTGGTATATCCACTATATACCTTCCCTCCTCAACATGTTTGGTCGGTAAATCATGTTCCATGTGACCTCTCCTATTACATGCATAGTATTCCCCTCTATGGGATACCATATTCCTCTGCATAGTCCCTCTATTGCATGACCAAATTCTTGATTCTAGCCATAAGTAGGTCTCTTATTCTAAGACCCTGCCACATGGTGCCTGGTAGATTCTTCATATGACTCATCCTCATGAAGTCAATGGCTACTTCAATCTACATGGTTTCCCTCAGATAGGAAGATCTCTATAACCATATCTCTCTCTATAACTCCAACATATGTAGTGATTCATCGGGGTACCAAACTAGCATGGATGTATCTTCTGAGACCCTGATCAAACTACCATTCATGGAAGAAACCATTCTAAATCATTTTAATGGAGTTCCATGTAATATCATTGAAACTCATAGCATACTCAGAAATTATCACCCCTCTCTACTACTTCTATAATATCTCCAAAATTTAAATTGAGAAGAAGCATGTGGAGTAGTAGTCCTCATGAAATAGTTGTTGTAAGTATAACCATGAGGGTTTTAACTCATTATGTGTATGTGTGAGTAAAATCCACCAGCACCCATCTACTCTATAGAAATTTCTAGATAACAACACAATCATCTAATCAGTTGTGTTCTACACAAGTTTGAAAAGTCTTACCAACTACTCAAACCAATCCCCCACTACCTAGGGAATTGTCTCATCATAGAACCTCAGCGGACTTTGGTTCTAGAACACAAAAACTGTGATATGTCTGTGTGCATCATCATCCTAATAAGCTGGTATAATCTATGATTGATGGGAAGGGGTGATTCTACCTTCCTCTTAGGAGGAAAAATCTCATGAGATTTTCCCAAAAGTGAGGCCTCATCACACATTAGTTTGACATCATAATCCTGAAATGGTAACCTAGATTTCTCTCTTTGTAGAGTAATACTGAAATTTAATCAAGATGTATTGCGGTAAGATGAGCATATATATTGGGATCCAACTCATAAAGGATAGTGGAAGGATTCAATCATATATGAGGCATGTACCAATGTTCCCTCTAACCAATGTTTCAGTATGCTGAGTCTTTGAGGAGTTATTCAAAGTCCTTATGAAGGGATACGTTAGCTTCCACACCAAAATTCGGTTCCCTAGACTAAAAGAAACACTAGATACAATCTGAAATTGTTTCCCTAAATTCCCAAACAAGCCTCCAAGGGGAAAAACTCCAAATACCATGTTGAGGTCGAACCACCAATGATGTCAACCTTTAATAACCTAACCCATCGGGACCATCCTGGTCGGAATAAGACTAAGATTCCACAAATGAAATCATAGGTCTATAGGCTAGGGGCAAGTGAAAAGTGATGAGAATGGATAACTAATATGGGATCTCTTTTCCCAATATACCAATATGTACACATCCAACCATCTCCATGAAAACGTTTGTAGGAATAATAATAACATGAAATAACCTATACAGTAAAAATAAAGAATGTAATAACCTCTAGGGAATAAAAATAGTGTGACAGAGTAAACCAAAATGAAGAGGGAAAAATACATTCCCATATAGAATAGATGTCCCAACCTAAGAACAATTGTAAGAGAAATGAAAACAGAGGTTAGATCTGTATCCTCAAACCTAACCACCATATGTTTTCTATGAAACTATGTATCTTTATGCTCCTCTAAAATCATAACTAATATAACCATAATATTCATAAGACATAACATGTGTGGGAAAAATTTATGCAGGTGTGAGTATATACAGACCTTGTAGGACTCCCCAAAAAATGAAGTCATCATAAACAGAACCGAAAAAATGGTCCAAGAAAGAAACCTAGTGAAAAATGTTAAAAAATAATTTTCTAATTATCTAAATAAATTCTTAGTAAAAATAGAATTTAATAAATAATTAATATAAGAATATATAATTTAATCCATAAAATAATGTGAAACAATGTGGACATGTGGGAGAAAGATTCCTAACTAAATTAAAGAGATAAGGTTGTCCCAACTTATAAGTATCCTTTTCGTTGAATTGTAAAGAAAATGAATGTGAAATGGTTAGAAGACATGTAAAACAAAGACATAACCATAGGATAACAAAAAATATGGGTTTTTAGTTAAATAAGATATAATTTTCCAACTATGAATTTATAATTATAAATTCTCGTTTTCAAATTGAGATTGGAAAAGAAACCCTTTCTTTGAAATTTTTTCTTGATCACATGCACACTAACTCCATGTATAATCAATTTAGGTTTATTAAAAATATTTATAGGAACGTTACTCTGGTTTATTATAATTAATTCCATTCTTTTATAAATCATTACTACCTAGATATCAATTTTTTATAGTTCAAATTAATATTTGGGAAATAACTATTTTATTTATCTAGAAATGTTTTGGTTTGGACGTTCCAGTCCTTAATATTTTATCATCAATGCATAAACTCTATAATTTTAATGTATATTAAGTATAGTTTTTTGATATATTTATTAAGTCTATAGTTTTTTCAAGGAAATTATTATGAAAACTCACATATAATGCTTCAAAATATAATTTTTAGTGATTATTGAATTTACAAAATAATTAATTTTATTGGTGAATATATTTTGGAATTTTACCATTATATAATATTAAAATAATATTAAAATAATAAATATTTTAATATTTTAAAAACAATCTTCTTATTCATTAATGATGTATACTTTACAACATAATTCATGTAGGATGTAAAATATACCCAAACCAGAACATATTATAATGAATGAATATGTAAGAACATGTTACTCTATAGTAGTGATATCAATTTTATAGAAGATTAGTGATTCATAAAACATGTTATTAAATTCATAAATAATATTTAAGAATAGGTTGATGAAGATGATAAATAATTATTATTAAGGAGAGGATAAAACTTTCATTGAAGACCCGAATCTTCACTAAGAGAGCCCCTTGGAAATGATGGATTTGGGACTCCTTATTAATAAAGGTTTCAAAACAAAGAATACAATTATTATGGAGACAATTTTGGACATGTATTCAAGATAAAACATAATTAATTTTGTTGGTTTAGGTGTGGAGATGAGGGGTTATTTTATGGGTGAGCATGACTAGAATTTTCTCAAATACCCATTCCATAATGTGAAAGCAATGTCCTTTTACATGAAAAGTAGATACAGAGATGAAAAATAAAGGAAAAGTTATGTGGGGTGGTTGATAACTCCACTCCAATGGCTTGAAGGCCTTAAATTTTTTTATTATTAATAAAACCCATTTTAAGGAAAGTAGGGGGAACCCAGATAGACATCATAGACTTAAGACATATCACAACCCAAAAGTGGGAAAATAAATCCAGACTGATAACTTGGATAGGCCCCTCCCCACCATATGAATTGTGATGAAGTTATTCACCATTAAAAGGCTATTCAACAAAAAAGTGTCATGTGTCAAAGAACAATCCTGATCTGTTGGCCATCGCCATACCCTCTCAAATATCCAAATCTGAATAGCTATGCATATATGAACTGCTAACTTTGAACCTCCTATGGGACCCGTTCCTTATGATGGAGTCCAAAAACTACTTTACAAATTTCCTAAAGACCAATCCATTATAAAACATCAAAAACATCACTATCATAAATCACTTCTCTAATGTTGGAACCACCACCAGAAAAATTCTCGCTACACTGTTTCCATAAACCATTCTTGACACCGCAGGAGTAAGAAACCAAAGGGAAAGCACCCTATGTTGTAGGATGCCAAGCCCTGTGCTGGAAGGCCCAACAACCACACCAAAGAAGCACCACCAGGGAGGGGAACCAAGATAACTTAGACCAGAAGCACCACTCTGGTATGAAACCTCTAAGATCATAGAAAAAGAAGAACTGTCACCAGATTCCAAAGTGGATGAACTCACTCTAAGAGGTGGGAGAGAAAATTGCAGAACCATACGCAAGGATTTTCTATCGCCATCGACACCACAATCCACCCACAACATTCCAAATTCCAAATCATCATAGAACCACACAAATAAAACATCACACTGCAAATTTAAACTTCCACCGAGAAACTAAAAACAGAGATCCCCCCTCCCCCTAAGCCACTCTATAACATGCAGCAAACCCGACCAGACATCGGAGCTACCGTAGAGCCTCACCAACCCCATCACGCCAAGATCTGGGTCTAAATTGGAAGTCGAAGTGTCGATCCACACAATGGATGAAGAACTAGGGATGATGAAGGGTGATTTATATAATTCGATAATCCGCTAATTTAGAGCCAATTATTTGTGATATTTTAAAACATCACCCCTTAATTTGACTCTTTTACCTAATTTTACCATTACTATGGTGATTGAACTTAACCTTGGTAACATATTTTTATACCAAAAAAATTAATTGACCCACATACATAATTTTTATGTGTTGATTATAAAATTTCAATCCATTTAATATAATTTAATCTCTAATTATAAGAAATTAACCTTTTAGATTAAAACAGAAAATATATAAAAAAACTATTTATAGAAAAATTCATTTTTAAACATTAAGTGTTTTTAATATTATTTCAAAATAATTAATAATTAAATAAGTTTTAAAATGTCAGTCTACGCATTGAAAAAATATATTTTTTGAATTAAACTTTTAAATTGCTAAATTTATTTTATTGAGATAAAACCATAATACTCAGAGAAAACCAATTATTTGAAAAATATCCCATTTTTACATTAAATGATTAAAATGAAAAACCATTATTTATATTCTAAACATAAAATTTTATCTACCAATTTGTATTTTAATCCTTCTTAAAATTTTATAGAAACAAAAATATCATTATTTAGAATAATAATAATAGTAATAAAAATATTTAATGAATAAAAATATATATTTTTATATTAATGAATTTAAATTAATTATTCTCATTTTTTAATTCCTAAATTATTTATTATATATGAATTATATTATTTTAATTTTTTAAATTAAAATTACAAAACTTCAATGTACCTATAAGTATATCCAATGAACATATATCCAATGGGCATATATCATATAACCATTTTTTGAACCTAAATGATTTATTTATAGGGAAATACATTTTATAATTGTATGGTGTTATATTCTTCCCCTTTAAAACTTAATTTCTTTAATGAAAATAAATAAGGGTACTTTTGTATCATTACATATTTAGGATCCCAGGTTACTTCATTAAACTTATGATTCCTCCAAATCACTTTAACTAGTTGAGTGGTCTTGTTTTGTAGTACTTTATCTCTATGATCGATGAAATCTACCGGTTGTTCCACATATAAGAGATCATGTCCTAGTTCTTCAACCTTGGAGTTTAGTAAATGTGAATGGTATGGTATGAACTTACTCAAAAGTGACACGTTGAACAAATCACACACTTGTGATAGGTTTGGAGAAAGTGGAAGGTGATAAGAAAATGTCACTAGAATCTTTAGGATTTTGAAAGGGATAATGTATCTATGGATTAACATTCCAATCTTCCAAAATCTCACAACCCTCTTCCATGGTATTCATAGGAATACATTCTCTCTTAATTTGGACTATAAATCTCACCAAATATTATTAGTTTAATTCTTCTATCAATTTTATGTAGTTTTACTATGTTTTTTAGTTTTTTTAATATTCTATAATATTTCTTGACAAATTTTTGATCACATAAGTTTATTACCTCCAAAATAATTGGAAAATGTTATAAATATAAACCTATTTCCATATATATCCTCACATTGTGTCATTTGAACACTATAATGGAACCTTTTGTTATAAGAGAACTCTTCTAGGGGAAGGTTTTGATCTAATATTCATTTTAAATCCATCAAGATAGATCTTAGTATATATTATAGGGTATGAATGGACCTTTCTAGTTGATTATGCATGTAACAGCCCAGGTAAATAAAGAATATTACATTTTCATATTTATTAATATTTGTGAATAAAATATTAATATTACTTTAAAGGTAATGTTATGTTCGATGGCATACCCAATACGCAACAATGATTTTCTTTGAAATCTTACGATGCACACTAATAATGTAACAATATTATTGTAAATGGTAGTAAACTCCTAGCCGATGTAATTGAAGGAATGAACAGAACTAACTAAAAATTGATTATATATGCTTGTTAAATATTTTTACAATATTTAATAAATGTTAGAGGCTTAAAATGCAAATGAATCCAATTTTAAGAATAAATATTCTAATATTCTTTAAAAGGCTGATTAACCGCCTTTTGATAGAGAACCCTTTTTAAATATAATTTTTTCACTTTTATATGTTATATTTGACAAAATAGAATCCTTCTTTAGAATCAATACATCAAAATTTACTTTGTGTAAATGTTTGTTATTTTCCGATAAAGATCATTATTAGTGAAAAATGTTGTATTTCAATTCAAAACCTCCTTTTAATCTAATTTATTTATATTTTTAGACTATCTTTTTAATTGGTTTTAAATTTTAATAAAAAATATATTTTTACCATTTAATCCAAAGGTGGTCATTTTAATTAATTTCACTTTGAAATTGGACGTAAACAAGTGTCATTATTTTAATAGATATTGTTTCTTAAAAACACGCTATTTGTTTTGACAGTAGGAATTGATTATAAAATTAATTAATGAAACTTCTATGTTTTGAACATGGTAAAATGGATATCATTTTTGAATTTCTAATATCAAATATAGCTTAGGGTGAATTTTTGGTATTTTTCTGACAAATGTTCATTTTTAATGAATAGTGAAAAATACTGCATTTTAATTCAAAACTGCATTTTCATAAAAATTATTTATATAGTTAGATTGTCATTTTAATTTGTTTTAAGGTGTAATTTTTATTATTTAATAAAATTTTGGTCATTGTATGTAATTTCACTTTTAAATTGGATATAAAAACAAATCAATCTTTTGATAGATTTTACTTCTTAAAAACTCGTCTTTGGTTTTGACAACGGGAATTATTTTAAATTAATTACTGCAATTTTTGTGTTTGGAATTTGATATAATGGATTCCATATTTGGAATCATAAGTTCCAAATTATGTAATTAAGACTCTTTTGTTTTTGGACATTATGAATAGTAACGACGGTAATTATCATTAATTATCGTGTTTAATTAGTAATCGGGTAGTTCAGGGTAATAAAATAATGTCATAAAAATATAAAATGACCCCACCTTGAGTAATAATTATATTGGTGGTGTCATGGACGACCATTTTATTCCTTGTGCCAACCTTGGGACCCCATGGAATTACTTCAGTGTGATAGTGACCTTTTAGGATATTTTTTTAAAAGAAAGGAAAATGTAACCAAAGTATGTATCACCTAAGTAACACAATTTTAATTTTTTTTACATATATTATATCTTTGAATATAAAAATTCATTGTAAATATAAAAATATTTCCTACATTATGGTAATTTTTTTATAATTTTTAGACATTAAATAAATAAATTTATTTATGACACCGTGATGATGCAGTGATTACCTCATTAATGAACGATTTAAATAAAATGAGAAGATAAGGTAAAATACAAGACTTACAGTTCTCAAAAACCTATTGGATGTGTGGATTTAGAACCCTTATCATCTTATCCTATAAATATATAAATTTGGGACCTTTAATATCCGAAAATCATTTTATAATAATGTAACTTTTCAAAACATTCCAAGAGTGCCCCTCCTCCCTCTTATAAAAGGCCCCCACCTCAACCCCCTTACCCACACCTCTCAAGCCTTTAGATCGACCAAAATCTTCTCATTTTATCTCTCCACATACCTCTCTTCATCCTAGAAGCCTTACCTTAGGAATAAAGCTCTTCAAGAAACATTGTTGGTTCAAACCAAAGAGAGTTACCTGATTTAAAGGTAATGTCTTCTCTTATCTTCTTTTGTTTTATTTTGCTTCTCCAGCCCCTTAAACTCCTTTTATTCTTTTATTTTGTAAAAAACCCAGTAACTTAAATATACTAGGATGTTTTTATGAGAATTATTCTAGCTACACTTACACACACCTCCATATAATGGTTAAAGAACATAATGTTTCCATGGATGGCGAATTACTGCCTCACGAAACGATGATTGTTCTATATTCTCCTACAACCTCCCATGGTGTCCATTATGATGGAACTATATTTATTTATGATATATATTATATTTATTACCTCTCTATGCTTCTGTATTTTACATTTAAAACATACCTTAATGCTTTTCATGTAGTGCAAATGTGATAATTTCATTTGAGGAAGTGTGGAATACTACCCCCTCAAGTGATGTGACTCGTTCATTCAATACATGGAATGTATAAAGAATTAAATTAATGAAATTATGTGAACTATATAACATATATATTGTACTGGAATTATAATATATATATATATATATATATATATATATATCTCATTTAGTTTTAATTCCATTAATGTGACAAAGAAATAAAAGTAGCGTTCATGCGTACGTATGGCCTACCGTCTCCATGAACGGTGCATTTCATTTTTTTATATCCAAAAGTTATGTAATAGTATAAAATGAATATATAATGGATATATATGATATTTAAATAATTAATAATATTCTGGATATGGTTTAATTATAACTACATGGACAATTCTTTTCAAAAAAGTTTATTTTTGACTCATGTACCGAACATCGACAAAAACGTCTGATATGAACTCTCCTAATTAACTAATTATTATAACATTATAATATGTGATATGAATTGAATAATAAACTTTAAATTAGTTCCTTATGAAATTATTAATTGACAAAATTTTATTATTCAGGAATATAAAGAAACGAACAAGACAAGTCGGACTTGAGGTAAGGGATCCAACCTCTCTATTTCTTTTTAAGTACTCTTTTTTATGTCACTTATTTTAAGCTCCTCTTTCTTATGTTGGGGGATGTTCTTATATATTATTCTTACTGTAATTTTTATGTTCATATGATGAGAGACCCTAATTTATATCTTCAATCCATTTTTGTAAGTTTTAAGTGGCGCTGTTAGGCTGCCCAATTTTCATAAGGGGATATCTTATCTCACTTTTCATTTCATGAGATTTCCATTTTTTGACACTTATTTATTGTATGTGGTGTATTGTGTTCTTCCATTAGATATAAATTATGATTATTCTATTTATATTCATCATATTTAGTGATTCATATTGTGTTTATTATCTTTTGGTCATACGACTCGATTGATTACAATGAGGTATGGGGTTTTTATCTCACTTTTTATTCCCGTGAGATTCATGTTATATTTGTCACTATCTCCATTGTTTGGTGTATGTACTGAACATGATTCTATTACTTGTGTAATATACTCTGATTTATTGGTATTTACATCATCATTGTTTTTTCCTTCTTTCATGGGGTGTACGTTTCGAAAGTTACCCAAATCGGTAAGGGTTTCTTTCACCCTCCTCTTTTTTAAAAGACTTATTTTTGTTATGCCTTTTAATTTACATATTGTTATGTTGGGATATGTTCTTATAAATCCTTATTGCTATAAACATTCTATCAAAGTGATGAGATACCCTTTTCTCTCTCATCAACTCATTTTCTGAATTTTAAAGTGACGTTGTTAGGCTGTCGAATTTCTGTAAGGGAACTTCCTAACCCAATTTCAATTCTTTGGGTCAAACCTCTACTTCATGATTATGTCGTACTATGAATATTTGTGTATGACCTATGATTATTTTTCATATAATATCCTCTTATGTTAGGTGTATTTATATTTTCCACGCATAATCATGTAATTGATTTATCCTTAATCTAAGGATATCGACTTTGTAAGGGACTTTGTCTCAATATCCTTTCATTGAGGAATATTTTGTTTTATACAAAAATTTCTTGTATACAGTGTACAAACCCCTTTTACTTATACTTTGATTCAAAATGACTCTTTTTATATGAAGCGTTTGACTAAACGACAAAAGGAATGTTTTGTCTTACGTATGCGGCGACAATGACTTCTCTGCCGCCGTGACCATTATTTGAGTTTTGGATTCCTCTACAAGCCATAACTATTTTTTAAAAATTAAAAATAAATAACACCTTTTAATTTTATTTTAGTTTGGTATTGAAAATTGTTTTGATAAATTTTTGATTATATCAATGTGTTGTATTGATATCTTGTGATTGAAATATGGAAATATTATGTTTCTTTTATGCATGTTTTATGTTATACGATTATGTTATGGTTCTTCGGAATTGTTTATGATGACGGGTGGTTCCGTGACAAACTAAGGGTGGATGAGCCTGATATATCTCTCCAATACATTGGGTAACACAAACGAGTTAAACTCTAAGGTTTCTCCGAAGAGATTTAGGGAATATAATGTGGTGGGTATTCCAAACCTAACCATGAGGGTTACTCTCTACGTAAGAATGTTATGAATGCCTCAAGTTACCTTTAAATCTTATGATTTCTATCAGTTATTCATAAAACTTATGATTTCATGAGGTATGTTAAAGTGCTTATCTTCTAAGAGTAAAGTATGATTTCATTGATTCTTATGTATACCTGGACTAATGTTTTCTTTCCGTATTTTTATATCCCTTACTGAGATTTTTATGCTCATCCCAAGTTTTTGAAATGTTTTCCATAGGACATAAAGATGAATTGGGTCAAGGATGGGATCAAGGAAATACATGCTATCTAAAACATTTTACTATACATGTTTCTTTTTAAGAGTTTTTATTTTGTGGAAAAAAATGGAAACTTAGTAGAAGTGTTTACTTTTTAATCTTTTGAGATGTAATAGTTATGTCCTAATTCTCTAAAACTATAAACCTGAAAAGATCCTCTATTTGAATTATTCATTTAATTCATTATTATGTAATTTTTTAAGGCTGGGTCCTTATAATTGGTATTAGAGGTTGGTTTAGATAACTTTAGATGTTAGGGTATTCTTTAAGCATGAGTGACATTACCATAATGGTTAGGATTTCAGAAAGAGTCATAGTTTTAGATAAAGTGAAGGAGTTTAAGATAACATGAATAATTATATCATAGTATTATATGAGGATTATAATGATATACTCACACTGACATTTTTAGTTTTAGTAAATGGATGGATCTAGCAGGCACCAAAGTAACAGTGGATGTGAAGAAAACTGTCACGGTTTTCTGAAAGAACAACTGAATGATATGGGAGATACAATGAGAACTCTTATGGTTTTTCTCAACCAAATATCAGGATTCATGATTAACCACTTGAACCTTGGTGAGTTATCTAATGAATCATGTACGAGATAACCAACTTGGTGTGGAAGTTTAGGTAATAATTATAAAGGTAACCATTAGGGTTTATATGATCCTTACTTTTGAGGTAATTATGGGTTACTATATGTTATGATGGAAAATGAAATTCATGAGATAAACTTGAGGTTAAATTATTTTATGGTTATTTTTGATGATTTTATCTCTTTTTGGGTAATTTTTTAAGAATTATATAGTTTTGGAAAAAGGACAACATGCAAACCGTGTGACAACCCGTCGCGTCGGACAAAGCTGTGGGAATCGAACCCACAACCAAAGTGCGACTGGTATTTATCACCTACCACTGGACTACGTAAATTCCCTGGTTAGTATAAAATATTATTTTTATTTAGATGATTTTATGAATCAAGAATAAGTTGATTTTGGGTTATCTAGGAAATTATTGACCTATCATGGAGGATATATGATTAGGTTAATTACTTTTCAATATGAGACTTTTAGAGAAACTGATGTTATTTGAAGAAAAATGTTAATATTTACCTTGGAAGACTATGTGATTAAATCCTTCAAAGTTTTGGGTTTCAATATTAGTTTGGTTTACATTGAAGAATTTTATGGACAATTTTTTATCGAATGGTCTATGTTGAACTATGGGTTTTGTTGGAAAAATTTTGGAGATTAAGAATATATTTTCTTTTTATAAAGGACTATCCTTTTTTGGTATTATATGATCTCATACTAACAATTTTTTGTTTTGGTTTTGGTCTAAATACATGGGAAATATATAGTTCTCTTTTTTGGATCAGGTGATTCTCTATAAGTTGATGATAGCGCTCTTAATGTGAACAAGTCATCCTAAAGACTCATCTTTTGGAGAAAAAATGAGTTTTTGTAAGAAATATAGTAAGAGATGAAATTCTACATGAAAAGTAAGTATGTTTCCTTGTGATTTAGTTAAGCTCATAAATAAATTCTTCAATGAAAAGTAACTTAAAGATAAAATTTTGTCTGTTAAACTTTCCTACTGGGGAATAAAATATCCTTTAACCCATCACAAGTTTTTGATTTTCTAGTGGTTAACTTTCTCCTAAACAAGTTTTCTATCACTCTCCATCAGAACATGACCCTTTGTTTTCTCTTCCATGTCCATGTTTTCCTACATGGAATTATAGTGTGGGTTAAATCGGGTGACCTTTGTACTTCCCTTTCTTTCTTTTAAAGTTAAAGTTTAATTGACTCCTTTTCCGATGTGGGGCTTTCAATGAAGTTTTTGAGCCCAATTTTTTTTAAAATTGCAAGGACGCAATTCTCGAAAGAGGGGAAGGATGTAACATCTCATGTAAATAAAGAATATTACATTTTAATATTTATTAATATTTGTGAATAAAATATTAATATTACTTTAAATGGGATGCTATGTTCGATGGCGTACCCAATACGCAACAACGAGTTTCTTTGAAATATTACGATGCAGACTAATAATATAATAATATTATTGTAAATGGTAGTAAACTCCTAGCCGATGTAATGGCGGGAATTAACATAACTAACTAAAAAGTGATTATATATTCTTGTCAAATATTTTTACTTTATTTAATAAATGTTAGAGGCCTAAAATGCAAATGAATCCAATTTTAAGAATAAATATTCTAATATTCTTTAAAAGGCCAATTAATCGCCTTTTGATAGTGAACCATTTTTAAATATACTTTTTTTCACTTTTATATGTTATATTTTAAAAAATAAAATCCTTCTTTATAATCAAGACATCAAAATTTACTTTGTTTAAATGTTTGTTATTTCCCGATAAAGATCATTTTTAGTGAAAAAATGATGTATTTCAATTCAAAACCTCTTTTTAATATAACTTATTTATATTGTTAGATTATCTTTTTAATTTTTTTTAAAGTGTAATTAAAATATATTTTAACCATTTAATCCAATGGTGGTCATTTTAATTAATTTCACTTTGAAATTAGACATAAACAAGTGTCAATCTTTTAATAGATATTGTTTCTTAAAAACACACTATTTGTTTTCACAGCGGGAATTGATTATAAAATTAATTAATGAAAATTATATGTTTTTAATTTGTTAAAATGGATATCATTTTTTAATTTGTAATATCAAATATATATTAGGGTGAATTTTTGTTATTTTTCTGACAAATGTTCATTTTTAATGAATAGTGAAAAATACTGCATTTTAATTCAAAACTGCATTTTAAGCCAATTTATTTATATAGTTATATTGTCATTTTAATTGTTTTTAAGGTGTAATTTACTTATGTTTTTATAATTTAATACAATTTTGGTCATTGGATGTAATTTCAATTTTAAATTGGATGTAAAAACAAATCAATCTTTTGATAGATTTTACTTCTTAAAAACTCGTCTTTGGTTTTGACAACAAGAATTATTTTAAATTAACTACTGAAATTTCTATGTTTGGAATTTGATAAAATGGATTCCATATTTGGAATCATAAGTTCCAAATTATGTAATTAAAACTATTTTTTTGACATTATGAATAGTAACGACGGTAATTATCATTAAATATCATGTTTAATTAGTAATCGGATAGTTAAGGGTAATAAAATAATGTCATAAAAATATAAAATGACCCTAACATGTGTCCTAATGATATTTTTGGTGTCATTTCCGACCATGGGATTCCTTTTTCCAACCTTGGGACCCCATGGAATCACTTTAGTGTGATAGTGACATTTTATCCTATTTTTTAAAAGAAAGGAAAATGTAACCAAAGTATGTATCACCTAAGTAAAACAACTTTAATTTTGTTTACATAAATGATATATTTGACTATAAATATTCATTAGAAAGCGAAAAATATTTCCTAAATGATTTTAATTTCTTTATAATTTTTAGACATTAAATAAATAAATTTATTTATGACACTCTGATGATGCAGTGATTACCTCATTAATGAACGATTTAAATAAAATGAGAAGATAAGGTAAAATATAATACTTAAACTTGTAAAAAAAACCTATTATATGTGTGTATTTAGAACCCTTATCACCTTATCCTTGAAATATAGAAATTTTGGACCTTTAATATCCGAAAACAATTTTATAATAAAGCAACTTTTCAAGACATTCCAAGAGTTTCCCTCCTCTCTCTTATAAAAGGCCCTCACCTCTACCCCATTACCCACACCTCTCAAGCCTTTGGATCGACCAAACTCTACTCATTTTGTCTCTACACATCCTTCAATACATCCTAGAAACCTTACCTTAGGCAGAAAGATCTTCAAGAAACCCTTTTGGTTCAAACCGAAGGGAGTTACCTGATTTAAAGGTAATGTATTCTCTTATGTTCTTTTGTTTTATTTTGATTATCCAACCCCTTAAACTCTTATTATTCATTTATTTTGTAACAAAACCAGTATCTTCAATATAATAGGATGTTTTTATGAGAATTATTATAGCTAAACTTACACAAACCTCCGTATAATGGTTAAATAACATATTGTTTCCGTGGATGGTGAATTACTGCCTCACGAAATGATGATTGTTCTATCTTCTCCTACCACCTCTCATGGTGGCCATTATGATGGAACTATATTTATTTATGATATATATTATATTTATTTCATCTCTATGATTTCGTATTTTACATTTAAAACATAACTTTATGCTTTGCATGTTTTGCAAATGCGCTAATTTCATTTGAGGAATTGTGGACTACCGCCCCCTCAAGTGACGTGACTCGTTCATGCAATACATGGAATGTATAAATAATGAAATTAATTAACTTATGTTACCTATATAACATATATATTATAATGAAATTATAATATATATATATATATATATATATCTAATTTAGTTTTAATTCCATTAATGTGACAATGAAATGAAAGTAGAGTTCATGCGTACGTACGGCCTACCGTCTCCATGAACGGTGAATTTAATTTTTTTTATATCCCAAAGTTATGGAATAGTATAAAATGAATATATACTGGTATATATGATATTTAAATCATTAATAATATTATGGAGATGTTTTAATTATAACTACATGGACAATTCTTTTCAAACAAGTTCATTTTTGACTCATGTACCGAACATCGACAAAAATGTCTGATATGAACTCACATAATTAACTAATTATTATAACATTATAATATGTGATGTTAATTTAATAATTAAATTTAAATGAGGAAATTATGAAATTATTAATTGACCAAAGTTTATTATTCAGGAATATAAAGAAACGAACAAGACAAGTCAGACTTCAGGTAAGGGATCCAACCTCTCTCTTTCTTTGTAAGTACTCTCTTTTTTGTCACTCATTTTAATCCCCTCTTTATTATGTTGGGGGATTTGCTTTTATATTACTCTTAAATTAATTTTTATTTTCATATGATGAGAGACCCTAATTGATATCTTCAATCCATTTTTCAAAGTTTTAAGTGGCGTCGTTAGGCTGCCCAATTTTCGTAAGGGGATATCTTATCTCACTTTTAATTCCGTGAGATTTCCATTGTTCTCCAATTTTTTATTGCATGTGGTGTATTTTGTTCTTTCATTCAATATACATTATCATGATTCTATTTATATTCATGTTAATCTGTGATTCATATTGTGTTTATTATCTTTTGGTCATACGACTCGATTGATTACAATGAGGTATGGGGTTTTTATCTCACTTTCTATTCTCGTGAGATTCATGCTATATTTGTCACTATATACATTGTGTGGTGTATTTAATGGACATGATTATACTCTTTGTGTAATATAATCTCATTTATGGGTATTTACATCATCATTTTTTGGTCCTTCTTTCATTGGGTGTACGTTTCAAAAGTTACCCAAATTGGTAAGGGATTCTTTCACCCTCCCCTTTTTTAAAAGACTTATTTTTGTTATGTATTTTAATTTACACATTGTTATGTTGGTATATGTTCTTATATATCCTTATTGATATAAATATTATGTCCAAGTGATGATATACCCTTTTCTCTCTCATCAACTCATTTTCTGAATTTTAAAGTTACACCGTTAGGCTGTCGAATTTCTATAAGGGAACTTCTTAACCCAATTTCAATTCTTTGGGTCAAACCTATACTTCTTGATTATGTCATACTATGAATATGTGTGTATGAAATCTGATTGTTTTACACTTAATATCCTCTTATGTTAGGTGTATTTATATTTTCCACACATAATCATGTAACTGATTTATCCTTAATCTAAGGATACTGACTTTGTCAGGGACTTCATCATAGTCTCCTTTCATTGAGGAATGTTTTGTTTTATACACAACTTTCTTTTATATGGTGTATAAACCCCTTTAAATTATAATTTTATTCAAAAGGAATCTTTTTATATGAAGAGTTTTACTAAAGGAAAAAAGGAATGTTTTGTCTTACATATGTGGCGATAATGACTTCTCCACTACCGTGACTATTATTTGAGTTTCGGCTTCCTCTACAAGCCATAACACTTTTTTAAAATGAAAAATAAATACCATGTTTTAATTTTCTTTTATTTTGGTATTGAAAATGGTTTTGATAATGTTTTGATTATATCAATGTGTTGTATTGATATCTTGTGATTAAAATATAGAAATGTTATGTTTCCTTTATGCATGTTTTATGTGATATATTGGGAAGTGTAATCCCTTATAACCATACCATATTTTAATATCCTTATGCTTATAAAAATATTTAAATGTAAATGTTGTTAAATTATAACCTTAGATGATTTTGATTCATTATTAAAGATGTTACCCCTATTTACTTTGGCATAATGATTGATATAGATAATTTCTTAAATGTGCATCTGGAACCAAGTAGGTTAGTTGGGGTATGTTAATTATGAGATACACATGAAATTAACCATGTAAGCCAATCATGGTTCTTGTTCTTATGAGATACCCATTAATGGTGTTTTAAAAATAATAATTTTTTAAATAAAATTGGGTTTCAATCAGATGAACCAAAGATGGATTAATAGGACCATTATAGGTCACCTATTCTTTATCTTTCCTACCTCAGTGGTTGACCCCATCAGAGGAGGTTTATTCTATGTGTTTGGGGTCATTTAAAGTTCATATGTCTACCTATATGGTTTTGAATGTAAATATAAGGTGGAATATTTTTTTTACCAAAACCTCTTAAATATACAAAATAACTTCTATATGATTTTGAGATGTATTAATATATGAGTAATTAGTTAATTATGATGTCAATTACATCCTAAAGGGTGTTTTTCTCTTTATATTTCATATAAGGACCCGACCTTAAACATTACATAATCCTGAATTAAATGAATAATTCACATTGAGGATATTTTTTGGTTTAGAGTTTTAGAGAATTAGGACATAACTATTACATATCAACTTGAATATTACAATTAGACACTACTACTCAGTATCCATTTTTTTCATAAAATAAAAAAGATACATGTCAAGTTACATGTTTTAGACAACATAACTTTTCCGTGATCACATCCTTGACCCTTATTCATCTTTAATTCCTATGGAAAACATTTCTAAAATATGGGATGAGCATAAAAATGATCAGTAAGGGATATAAAATATGGAATGAAAACATTATCTCGTCAATAAATACAAAACAATGAAACCATACTTTTTAATCATAACATACCTTATGAAATCATAAGATTTATGAATAACACACAGAAATCATAAATCATAAAGGTAACTTATGAAATACATAAAATACTTACATTGTAGCTATCATAGCTACGTAGGGAGTTACATTGGAATACCCATCACATTATATTCCCTAAATCTCTTAGGAGAAACATTAACATTTACCTCTGTCATGTTACCCAGTGAATTAGAGATCTATCTCGGGCTCACCCACCCTAGGTTTATCACAAAAACACCCATATATGTAAAGAATTCCCAAGAACCATAACATATTCATAACACTTAAAACAATAATAAAGAAAATATAACATTTCCACATTTCAATCACAACATATCATTTCAAGATATATACATAATTAATGCTTTATCAAACCATTTTTAAAACCATTTAAAACATTTAATAAAGAGATTTTTGAATCAAAGTGTCCCATAACACTTAAAAACTTTTAAATAAATTATCATTTGAAAACATTAATGTACATATAAATAAATCCTTAAAACCATTTTTAAAAGATGGACGTTAATGATAATGATTTAGAATAATAAATCTTTAAAATATTTAAAATGATATTTTAGTTAAAGAGTTTTTAACATAATGAGAGACTCTTGAATACAAATAATTGAGAAATAACATTGAATCAGAACTTCATAATATCATGAGAATAAAGTGATTCATGTTATAATATGCCAAAAGATAGTATATACACGATATAAGAGTGAATTGGTGCATAACAACAATGAAGTCTCAATGGAATGTAAATTGAGATGAAATCCCTTATAAAAACTGTATCCTTAGATTAAAGAAAAAATAAAATACATAATTATGTGTGAAAAATAATAATACACTAAATATAAGTGTATATTAAGTGAAAATAAATCATAGGTCATTCACAAATATTTATAACAAGACATAATCAAGAATTAGAAGTTTAACCCAAACAATTGAAATTGGGTGAAGAAGTTCCCTTACAGAAATTTGACAGCCTAACGGTGTCACATTAAAATTCTTAAAATGATTTTTTGAGAGAGAAATGGGTATCCAATCACTTGTACGTAAATTATATAGCAATAAGGATATATAAGAACATATCCCAACATAATAATATGTAAATTAAAAGACATAACAAAAAATAAGTCTTTTAAAAAAACGAGGGTGAAAGGTTCCCTTACCGAATTGGTTACTTATGAAACATACAGCCCAAGAAATAAGGATCATACAATGAAGATTAAAATACCCATAAATTAAATTATATTACACCAGGAATACAATAATGGGCAGTACATACACAACATAAAATGAAATAGTGGCTAATATAGCATGAATCTCATAGGAATAAAAAGTGAGATTAAAAACCCTTACCACCTTGTAATCAATCGAGTCATATGAAAAAAAGTTTATAACCCCAAAATGAATCAAAAAATACCATGAATATAAAGATAATTGTGATAATATATATCAAATGGAAGTGCACAATACACCACATGTTATAAATAAGTGGCGAAAAATGGAAATCTCACGGAATTAAAAGTGAGATAAGAAACCCCTTACCTCGTGTCTGACTTGACTCATTTGTTCCTTGTTATTCTTGAATAAAAAAACTTAAGTTAATTTAAACTTTATTAAGAAGATTTTTCAATTTTTTTATTCCTTTTATATCACTTATTACCATTTTATAAACAATACGTAATCATTTAAGTTAATAATGGTCGTTTTGTTGATATTTGGTACTTGAGTCAAAAATGAACACCTTATAATTACAATTTGTCCATGTGGTCAAGAGTCCATTATCTCCAAAATTATATTAATTATTTATATATCATATATATCATATATATCCAGTATATATATTTATTTATAATATTACATAACATTTAGAGGTCAGAAATGAAATGCATCGTTCATGGAGACGGTAAGCCATACGTACGCATGAACGCTACTTTCATTTCTATTTCATATTTAATAGAATGATGACATAATGATAAATAGGTATATTATAATTCCAGTATAATATAAAATATAATTTCATTAACTCTATCCTTTATTCGTCCCACGTATGGCATGAATGATTCATATCACTTTTAGGGGGCGGTAGTACGCACTTCCTCAATTGAAATTATCGTGTTTACCCATAATGGAAACCATAAAGGTATGATATAAATGAAAAATACAGAAGAATAAAGAAAACATAAACGTAATATATATCATATATAAATATTATTCCATCATAATGGCCACCATAAGATGTGGTAGGAGAAGATTGAACAATCATCGGTTAGTGAGGTTTTAGTCTGTCGTCCACAGAAATAGTATGTTCTTTACCCATTAGATGGAGGTGTGTGTAAGTGTAGTTCGAATAATTCACATAAAAACAACATATTATATTAATGATACTGTTTTTTTATAAAAGAAAGTAATAAAAAGAGTTTAGGGGGTCTTATAAGGTAAATAAAACAAAAGAACTTAAAAGAAGACGCTACCTTTAAATCGAGTAACTCTCTTTGGTTTGAACCAAAAGGGTTTCTTGATGTTCCTTCTGCCTAAGTTAAGGTTTCTATGTGGAGTATAGGTATCTTTATAGATTATTTTTTCATGGTTTGGATGAGCCAAGGGGCTTGAGAGGTGTGGGTAATGGGTTCGAAGTGGTGTCCTTTTATAAGTGGGAGGAGGGGCTCTTTAGGAAAGTGTGAAAATATTATTTTATTATATAATAATTTTTAGTTTCTAAAGATCCAAAACTCATTAAAGTAGAATATAATATTAATCATGGTCTAAATAAAATCATACAATAATAATTTCGTAGGTTTTGGTTGTTTTTGTAATCTTTATAATCGTATTTATTTAAATCATTCATTAATGAGGTAAACACTACATTATTGTTGTGGCATATATAATTTTATTTATTTGATGTCTAAAAATTATAAAAAAAAATATCATGATGTAAAAAATATTTTTATACTTCCAAATAATATTTATAGTCTAAAATATAACTTACATAACCCTATATAAAAATTAATTTACTAAAAGATATATGTTTATGTCATTTTGCCTTTACTTTATGTTAATTAAAATAAAGTGTCATTATCACTCTTAAGTGGCTACATGGGGTCCTAAAATTGACCCAAGGATTCCCATGGTCGGCCATGACTCATTAAATAATGTTATAACAACTATTAAGGTAGTTTTTTATTATTGTGATATTCTTTTTACCTAGAATTATCATATTTACCTTTCACCGTGGTAAATAAAAGTCAAAAGTTACTATTCACCAAAAATTATTTTCATCTTATTGAACCACATTTTACATACTAATAACAACCATGTATGTCTTATTTTCAAAATTAAATTCACAGAAGTGGTAAATTTCATTTAAATGAAAAAGTCATATTTTTAACTACTACTTAGTGGTTTCACTGTTCATCAAAAATTGATGTTTTTCAGAAAAATACCAAAAATTAAGTCGAATCTATATTTGATATTTCAAATTCAAAAATGTTTTCTATTTTACCAAATTCAAAACATAGAAGTTGGATTAATTTATATAAAATTAATTCATGTTGTCAAAACAAAAAGCGTATTTTTAAAAAATAATAACTATCAAAAGATTGACACTTGTTTATGCCCAATTTCAAAGTGAAATTTATTCCAATGACCAAAATTGGATTAAATGGTAAAAATATAATCTAATTACACTTTAAAGTAAATTAAAAATATTATTTATCCATATAAATAAATTATATTAAAAGGAAGATTTGATTTAAAATACAGTATATTTCATTATTCATTAAAAATTGAATTTTATTAGAAAAATACCAAAAATTTACCCAAAGTAAATTTTAATGTCCTGATTCCAAAGAAAAAAATTTATTTTTTCAAATAGAACATATAAAAGTGACCAAAATTAGATTTAAATAGGATTCACCATCAAAAGGTGGTAAATCTACCTTTTAAAGAATATTAGAGTATTTATGCTTAAAATTGGATTCTTTCTTATTTTTAACCTTTAAATTTTATTGGATAAATGAAAAATATATAACAAACATGAATAATCACTTTGTTGTTATTTCTGTCCATTCCCGCCATTACAATTCTTAGGCGTTAACTACCATTTAAAATAATAATAATATTATATTATTTTTCAGTACAACTCAACATTGAATGCAACGTAAGATTTCAAAGAAACCCATTGTTGTGTATTGGGTATTCCATCGAACATAGCATCCACTTTAAAGTAAAATTAATAATTAATTTACAAATATTAATAAATATGAAAATTTCATATTCTTTATTTACCTAGGATGTTACATTACAGTTGAATTTTTTTAACTAAGCCAAATCTTGTAAGTTAATGAATGTTATTTATAATGGGGTTTATGTAATCAATGATATATTTATAATGGGGTGACTGTAAAATAAATAATGTTTTAAAATAGAGTTTAATATAACTTACTAATGTTGCCTTGTAGATTTTTCTAAATGAAATTCCATAGGTAAATGTTTTTCCTAGCTGGTACATGACTTTAAGTTGAGCCTTTAAATTGATTAAATAATTTAATGTAAATTAGGGAAATGTATTTAAATGTAACCTTAATATTTTTCCTTAGTTTAAAACCCCCATGTAAGTGTATTCTTGGTGTTTCTAGAGCCCACCTTATAATGGGGTGTGAGTGTTAAATGTAGTCATATTCTCCATGAATTGAATTAAAGTAAAATGACTTTAATCCTAGGGACCATTAGTAAGAGTTAACTTGTTTTTGGGTTACAAATTTGTGGTTTTATAAGGGGATATTCCATTTTATGTATATCCCTAAGATATTTAAATCTATTTCAAGTTATATACGAGGAGTTTCTCTTGCATGGTACTATTAGGGTGTTGTCTTTTCACTGATATGACTCTTATATTTTAAAATTTACACCCTTTTATTGAAGGTTGGTCATTCATTAAGTTGATCCTTATTAAATGTGTGATCATCATGTGATGCTTGGTTTTAGTGGGTATACATGCCTAGGTCATGGTTAGTCACTTAGTTGGTCATGTGAAAAAAATATTCTTCATTTTCAGTGTTGGAAGACTCAAGAGGTCATCATCCAATTTTACAGTCATATAGGATGGTGCATATCCTTGATATTTCCATTATTAGGACATCAATACTTAAATGTGTAGGAATGATAAACGTGTTTGAATTATTAAGTATTTTTCATTTCACTCAGTTTAATATGTGTTGTTACATGTGGTATCCATCGAGTTGTTTAAATGGTGAAACAATCTGCTAATTTTGGTGATAATTGTTTTAATATTGATCTATTACACATGATTCATAGTTCATCTATGTGGCAAAGTGACATGGACGCTATATAAAATCAAATTCATCCCAATGCTTGAGGTGATGCTCTAAAAAGGTTTGGTTGTCTTAACATACTGATCAGTTTTTTTGGCCTTTATTCCTAATGATATAACATGTGTTAGAGTATCTATATATTATTGTCACACATATTTCAAATGATTAACTTGAACTAGTGGACTTTTAATTATTTCTTTCCCTTCTTTCCTTGATTTTGACACTTGATAAAAGTGTGTTTTCTCCCTCTAGGTCATATGGTTAGTTTTCAATGGTGCATGTGTTGTTGGATGAGACCCCTTTATCTATAAATAGAACCTTAAGGACACTCCTAAGGTGGGTATAATCATCTAAATTTTGTTTGAATATTTCCTTTCAAGTATAAGGAACAAAACTAGGAAGACCATCCCGAGATGGTCAGTGTTGTTCTTGAATTCCCTTGTGGCTGGTGAGTTTTGAACTATGTCGGTTCTTGTGAGGTAACATGATGATAATGGGTGGTAGTGTGTTCCTATTTAAAAACACTATTGGTCATGGATGATCATTAGTGGCTATTAATTAATGATCATGGGATGCTTCAACTAATATAAGAATCATGGTCGGGTAATAGAAAATGTGTCATCAGGAGTAGATGATCTCTTCTAGTAACGTAAACCTATGGTGGTTTGACGGTCCTTATCTTTTCATAGTGTGATGAGGTTGGTTAAGTTTGTGTCCATAACTTCATCTGACATATCGAAAGTTTCTCAAGTCCTTTTTGTGGTTCCTAATAATCTTTTTGTACTCTTAGTTTAATTACAATCATGTCCCCTATCTTGACATCAATAGGGTACACTGAGAGAGTGTTTATTGTACGTCATGCTAAATTTAAAATCTGTTGGGCTTGAGAGTTTTTCCTTATCATAGTAAGGTTCAGAATCATGGTTATCATTAGAGGCATGGCTAGTCTATAGTGATACCTAGGTTCCCAATTAACAACTCCATGTTCAGACACATGAACGCCACCTGTTTCCCTTTTGAAATGATTTTCATGGGGATTCTGCTTTGGGAATGGTAAGATTTTCTGATTTGGGGATGTTCATCCTTGTACTAAGACTTCCCTTGTAAATTTAATTTATGGTTTTCCATGGATGATTTCCTTGGACTCCTGTTGTTGATTTTGAGGTTACCCCAAACATTAATTGGGCTCGGAAGGGATGTTTGAAAAGGGTGACGATCCAAGAGAGATAGATCGGGAATGCACCCACGTTCTTGATGGGGAATGGCATCTTAAAGTGGTTATTTTGGATGGAGACATAATTGGAAGATGATTATAGGCTTTAGTGAGTGTTCAAGAAGAATTATTGAGGTGCCTCTATCTATAGGCATCAGGCACGGCTTTTGAAAAGTGTTAGCAATCCAAGTTGGGAGTTTTGAGGTTAGTCAACAAGGTATGGTATGACTTGACATCCCTCTTTCTTTTCATATGTAGATAAGGGGAACATCTTAATGTCACATATTTGGGTTTTAGTAGTTATAGTGTGGGTCGGACAGGGTTTTACATGAAAATTCATCTCGACCTTGATAAATGGGGTCAATTGGGAGTTGACTGGTTATTTAATACGAGAATCAATCCAAGTGCATCGTTGGAGCACTAGGGAATGCTTAAATTAGTATTTCCATATGTGGAATGATATGAATCAATTTTATCCTTACAAATTCAAGAACTTGGTGGAGAATGAGATGATGATGTGATCATGTCTTTGGTAAGACAAGCTCAGGTAGGCATCATCTCAATATTTAGGTTTATAAAAACAAGAATTGTCATGAGATTTTATGCATTATGTACCATATGTCAAGGTCAACCTTAGAGGTGTGTTTGGAATTTTGAAACACAACATGATCATTTGAACAATACTTATCAACCTTAGAATATTGAGTGATGTTATCATTGTTTCTATAATGATTCTTATGGATGAGAAGCTTTAATGTGGAAATATTGTAGTATCCCATGTTTTTATACTGGATTAAATTAAAAAGGAAATTTTATTATCATTTGTGGATGGTATTTTTTGTAAAATGTGATTTTGAATGGAATTCCAAGAGTTGAAACACTTAAATATGTTATTTTTAGACTTGGTTAAAGGCATGGGTTTCACCTCAGTTGATCTACCAAGTTTTTGGAGAATCAATCTTTGAAACCAAAATCTGGGAGGAGTTGATAGGGGTGCACAGTTTATCTAAAACCATGAAGCCCTATAGTAGTAACCATGCATATTTATATAGAATTTGGATAGAGGGAAAACAAATAGTTTTCCCTTAGTTTCCCAAACAATGTGCATGAACCATGTGACCCCTCCCCTTAAGTAGTTATCCTTGCACTGTAGGTAAAGGATTTGACCAACCATGCAACCAAACTATGCACCCCTTTAAATTTGTGTTAATTTAAAATTTCTCCCTTAATGAGTTAAATTATTAAATCCCCCTCTTCACTATTTTCTCTCTTACCATAGACATCCCATATCCCTCTCATATGAGACTCATCCCAAGCCTAATTAAGGCTTTTCTCTATCTCCTTCATTCATCATCATAGTCGAGTGTTGTCAATCCTTATTTATTCCTCTTGGTAAGGTCTGTGTTCTTTTAGCTCATTTTTATATATAGATACCTATATAAAATGTTGTCATGTTGTGACCTAATTTTCCCTATTTTTAGGGTGTCTATGTATTTATTTGATTTATCTTGAACTAGACCAAATCACGAATCACTTTTTGATGAGTAAAGCATCCTAGGTATAGGGTTAGTGCTATATCTTCTTTCCCTATGTTTCATTTCATTTTATAGGCTGTGTCATTATTCTATGCACTAGATCCTCCTAGTGAAACCTCTCATTTGACAAATAAATTAAATTAAATATGTTTCCATGTCTGGTATAACCCTAGTGAGAGGATAATGACCACTTTGGGCGATCTCCTTGACTTTTTTCACTCCGATGGGTGTACTTCCACCTTTGAGACTTTATTACCTTGATCCTTGTTTTTTAACACCCTTGATGATTTTTCCACCCTTAAAAAATTCCTTTCATTAATTAATTGAATTAATATGAATTTTTTTCCATGAATTACATCATATGTTTAGTGGTTGAACTCTTGAAATAAAATGAATTTGATTAAAGTGGTTGAATAAAACTAATGAAATTCCTTATCATTTATTCTTAACACCTTAAGAATGTTGTTAAATTTTTATGAATTGTAATTTATACCTTGTTTGTATATTTTTACTTTTTCTTGTGCCTCATTTCTCAGGATTATTTCTTATACCTTTCCATGTTCCTTACACCTTAGGCTTATTATTAGTTATTTTTTCTTAATGTGTTATTCCATGATTGTTGGGATTTAATTAAATGATTTTCTAGTCAGTTTAGAAAGTGATATTAAAATTATTTTATTATGATGTGTTATTGTGACTTTTATGCCTAATCTGATTGTGGGACGAGAGTGAAATCGGGTCTTAACATAGGTATATCATGGATGGACTCATAGTTCTTGGCTTGGTACCAATTGATGCACCAATAAAGATACTTGGATTTCCTTATATAGGCTCTTAGGGAGGATTATTCATACTCTTGGCTAACATCAGTTTTATAGGGTAGCTATAACATACATACTCATTAGAAATATAGATACATCATTCCATGGGATTCTATTATGGATTGCCTTGGATGGGATCAGGATTCCATTATTTTATTTGATGGATTATTTTCATGGATTACTTATGGTTCCTTATTATTATGATTATTGTTCTGACTACAGTATGAGAATGCTTGAATGATGTCATAGGGGTGTGATAGCCAATCCAAAGAACAAGATTGGGGTTAGACCACACTTATTTCCTTATTATTAATTACCCATGTATATAGATTATTACTGTTATAGGTTCCCCTATTTTATACATTCACCTTAAGAAAAAGTAGGTATAATTGGTCCGGTATCCATTTAGGAACCCTGACCAATGTGTAATTTATTTGTTTTTTTATCACCTTGTATTCACCTATATTGGCACACTGTTAATTTTATAATGCTCAAACTTGATTTATCTAGACATAATTGGTGGAGTCCTATTGGGATTATATCTCACACCCTTCTTGGTCAGCCATTACATTTGGGTACCCAAGAAGATCTTCATGTTTATAGATCCATGGATTGATTATAGTGTTGTGCACTTGATATGTGGGGATCATAAGACTGAGCTAGTACTCAAGATTATTTTGGAGCTATCAATTGGAAACCTATTCATTATATTGTGTTATACTACCTATTGTACCTCCTTCTAGTATGTTATATCCTTATCTGGACATGATGTCATTATTAAACATATTGGTGTTGGTCATTTATTTTTATTCAATAATTATATTTATATTCCATTGGTTTTTCATTTATTATTATCATTTCATATATTTTGTATTGATTTACGCCTGATAAACCATTGAAAGACTCAAAACATGAGGGTATATCCTCTCCATCATACCATTATTAGACCTCTTCTAATAGTGGGAAACCTTTAGGATTCGAGGAGGTGTAATTGAGGTCATGTGATGATTGTTCTAGTTATCGGTTTAGTGGTCAGTTGGGCCAAGACGTTACACAAGTATATCCAATAATCATATACCCAATGACCATATATCCAAAATTCATATGTCCAATAACCATATGTATTTTGACTATATGTCCAATAAAGATATATATAATACTCATATTACATTCCAATATTTATTCTTAGATATATCTCTAAAATTATTCTTCACATTATCTCATTTCATTATCAAGATGATTATAATATTTATAAAAAGTTATATTCTTTGTATATTTATCATTGGTAATATGATATATATGAAAGATCATGATAATTAGAATTCCAAACTTTTAGTAGTTTTATTTACTTTTGGTTTCATTACTTTCATAATTTTAAAAATTATATTACATTTAGTTATCACATAATGTATTTCATTTTTTGTTGTTATATTCTACCATAATAAGGAATTTTTCACTTTAGTTTGGTTTTGTGTGTATCATAAGGTGTTGAACAAATAGACATTATTTTAATGTTAAATACAAAAATTTTCATGACATGTTACAATGAGCGTGTTGGAGCAATTGAGACAAGAAAATTATAAAATATTGATTAATTAATTCAATTATATTCCACTCAATAATCCTATAAATACCCACCCTTTCCTACTATTTCAAACAACACATATTATTCAATTTCCTATTTCATGACTACTGAAATTATATCCACAATAATTCTATACCTTCATTGTGAATTTTTTGACACGTGAAGGATCCCCCCAATCATTCATTTTATAGAATGACAATAATAAATGATTCAATTATTTAACTTAAGTTTCATCTTCTCATTAAAATTTTTATTTTACTTCTATATCCACTTTTTAAAAAATATAATTTTTCAATTTAATAAAAAAACTAATTGAAATCACTATTATTCTTTAATATTTATGTCAAAATTATAGATTAACATATTATTATACATTAATTTATTATAATATCTTCTCACTCAGGTCGGTTTTACAAACTTCATGAATGATGCTATAACATTTCCATCATAAATGATTAAAAAATAATAATATTTGTAAATGTTTTTTAATAATGATGAACTAAATATGTGTTTGTAATTATTTTATTTTAATACACATAATTACTTTCACTATTAAAATATTTTGTTTTACGAATTTAATATTCACAAAAGGTGTATTTCTAAATGTTCATTATGTACCATCACTAAAAACTCCATGAAACCTTCATGAAACTCTATAATTATTCATGAAAATATATATAATATCCATGAATATTATATAGGTTATGAACTTTTGATCATGGAGAAATGATCGAAACCAACATATCAATGAAATCAAAAAACAAACAAAGTAATAAAATCTGGAATATAAATTTTAAAAATGACTAATTAATAAATTGGTAATAAAAAAAAGAATGGTATTGAGTAAAATAAATATAAATTTGGTTTTTATATTGATTAATAGTAACACTAAATTAAGTATATAGGAAGATATAATTCATTCATTCAAGAGAGAATATATGCTAAGGGGTTTTGTCTCAATTTCATTTCATTGAAGATTGTTTTATATTATGAACCTATTTTAAATTATTTAGTGTTTATACTACCCATTTTATATATTATTATAATAATTCAATTTTTATTCATAGGATATATAATTTCATTGCACAATATATCTTTCTATGTATTTTTATTAATACATTACAAAGTCATTATTGTTTTTCTTGACTCGATATCTTTTTCATTGAGTCATACGCATTCATCTTTGGATATTCTCTTTTAATTTTTATATATTATAGCCCTTATCTATCCCATATTTTATCTTATCTTTCTATTTGGGTAAATTTAATTTTCAAATCAAAATTTTCAACTTCAATTGGATTCTTACTTCCAAAAAACATGATGCTATTAAGAACAACTCACATCATATCCGTTGAATATTTCTCTTCCATGTCCATGATTGATCTTACCACAAAATACTATTTTGATTATTTTGGAAGTCAAATATATATTCAATTTAGTTAATTTTATTCTATCATTATTTCTTTTGAAACATTGTATCTATTTCATTGATGTGCGATATTTTTAAAACCATTAAAAAAATTAAAACAAAACTCTTTCAACACTCCCTCCAATTTTCATATTTTACTCCACATTTAATTTAATTTTAAATTATTTATTTTCAAGAATTCATTATTGGGAGGTTTAATTTTAAAATTCATGGTTTTATACTTTGAAAATTATTTTAAAGGGGACTTGAAATTTATTTATATAAAAATGATATCAAAATATAAAGAAACCCATTTTCATTATTTCACTTCCATTTTCATATCTACATCTAAAATATCTATAATATATGGGATTATTTTTTATATATCAACATATAAATAATGATATGATATTTTTATTTTGGGTGAATTTATTTGGGTTATAACCCTAATCCAATTATTTGTGGATTTTTATGATATACCTTATGAAAATTTTAGGAAACTCATTTTCAAGTAAGGTATTTTCAATTCATGTGCATGATTGATTCATAAAGAACACATATTTATGGTTATAATTATGTGTTGGTTGGGAATGTATTTTTATATATCTCTAATTCATTGGTTAATGATTTACATCTCATGAGATAAGTAGGTTATGTGTGGAAATGATATGACAAACTATGTTCACAAAGTTATTTGTGGGTGTGACATTGTTAGAAATGTTAACAAATGTTATGAATAGAAATGATGTAGTTAGATATGTTCACATAGTTATACATAGATATGATGTATTTATATATTTTTACAATGTTTTTATTTTATATTCTTATAATTGTACCACCATCCTAAGATATTTTTACATGGATCATGATTTTTTTTATGATTTCACATCCCTATGTTATGGTAAATGTTATTCTCTCATGATGACCCTTTTATGCATCGATGATAATATACTAAGATATATAACCATTTTATCATAATTTATGATCCCTTATTACGATTAAATGAACTTATTACACTAATAAGTTATTTCTATCATGTCTATATTTTTTTAAAATGTTTATAATCTAATGATAAATCCTATCTAAATCATTAATGTGTTTTCCCTTTTTGACAGTTTGAACTCTCCCCTTTCTTATATTTTCCACTTCCCCAGGAGCTCATATGTAGAACTATGTCTAGGATGAAATAATTTATAGAAACTTTTCTATGATATTTTGAATCATTATAGTTATATAAGAGGGTTTTGTATCTCATATTTAAATAAACTAAAACTTTCTGTTCTATGTTTGAATTTTTTTGTGAGAAGTAATGAATAATTATGTGAAATTGTGTAAAATATATTTAAGTTATCCTTAGGAAATTTTAGTTGGGATTGGATCAAGGTTGATTTATTTTTATCTATTAGGTTAGGAATTTGAAGAGAACAAAACTCAAATCAACCTCGGTTGAATAGAAATCATTATAGGTTGAAATAACTATTTCATAATGTAAGACATCATAGGTTTAATCTGTCATATTCATATTATTGTTTACTTTTTTCACTAGATATTATTTTTGATTACTCATATTAACATTTTTCTTTTAGTAAGCATTTCGAAATAGGAGGAATATAGTAAATATTGAATGTGATGGACAATGTGGTAATTGTCCCAATAAATAACAAAATGGGATGAATGATGTTGTGTAAACCTTCATGGTAAAAATATATTAGGTTATGATCATAACATGAACCATAGAATTCTCCCAAATTAACCAAATAATGTGAAACTCCCTATCTATTTCTTCATATGACAATAAACACAATCATTTAGTTGATATTTTAATCCACTGATTTCTGATAAATTTTCATTATGGCAGAAAATATATTTCTAGTTCTTCAATACTTTCAAATGAAAAATAATCTTTGGTTATTTATCATTTTAATGGTGAAGTGGATAAATGGAGGAATTTAATTGAAAACATGATGTCAAATGAATGATTTAAATCCATTAAATATTATGTGTTTAAGAAAATAGTCTTCAATAAATATTTTACATGAACTCTTTTGTTTCAAAATAGAAAGATGATTTATAGAGATTAAAAAAATGAGGGAGAGTTGATTGATTCTTGTGAATCAATCATCATGAGACATCCAATGTATATGTCATGTTTTTTATCAATATCAAACAAAAAATGATCATTTCTTGAGTTTCTTAAAACCATTTATCTGAAATGAGGTTTTTTAAAGGTTATTTTATATAAATGAATAAATTTTATTATGTGTGTATGGCGGAAAAGGAAATTGGGTCTCCCACTATTCTAATGGATTTTTCTATAAGGAATAAAAAACTAAATTTAATATAATTTTATATGATAAAGTGAGTTGAGGATAAAAGATTCAATTATATATATGTTGAAAATTTTAAAATAATCATCCAATTAATTTTCCCATATGAATAAGAAAATGTTTCAATTATAAAGGAGTGGGCCGTGAAGCACATTATTTTTAGAGAAAGCTGAAGATGTCGTTTAATGAAATAGAGGAAAGGAACTTTAATCCTAATGCACCATCCAGACCTCAATGCTTCAAATTTAAGGATTTGGGTATCTTTAAAGTCAACTCCCTAATCCAAGGAAAATGATGAGAGTTGACATTAAAAACCTCCAAAACCAATGTAGAATGGAAGTGCATGTGTGATCACTACTACAGAAGTGGATTAAGAAAAAAAGGTGGTGAAAAGTAAAATCATTATCCATTTAAGAGATATGAAAAACATATTTGATTATACTTCTTAACATTTCACCGTATCTTATAATTTTTTTTAAGATTATTGACTCACCACCTTAATGCTGTGTTTTTGGGTTGTCATTGAAAACACCAGGTGGTATGATGATCACATCCTTAGTTTTTATATCTTACCCAATGAGATTTATTAGACGGTACATCCTACAAATATAGTTATTCTTGCCTTGGTATAATTTGACATGATATTGGTCATGGATTTACTCTCTATAAATAAAGAATTTATAAATTATCATGGAATGGAGATATCATTTCATATAACAAATCAAACCATGATCTAATATCAATTCAAGGATGATTAGAATTTTTTTTAGAAACTAATTCCTTAATATTGGTTATGATAAACGATAATGATGGATACTTATCCCAAATTATTTGTGTGAAACTTGATATTTAATAAATACCAATTAATAAAATAATTTTTTTTTCCTAATTAATGGACATTATGGTTATGTGGTAACCTCATAATAACCCCATAACAAAGATGAACATTAAAATTTCAAATACCAAAACCAATTCCCATATAAAATAGGTTTAGGTGACCCCAAATGAGAATATAGGTAGATCTAGTGTGGGTCCATGGAGGATCACTAACACATGCCTCAGTCACCTCATCGTCAAGACCCCATGTCACCATCTTACTATTTCCATCCACTAAGGCCTCATTTCCTCTACCAAATCGAAATTCCAACAGATTGTCCACCAAGGTATAGATTCCATATTCGGAAAAAAAAATTGATAAATATATGTAAATAATCAATAAAGTCAATCCTAATATATTGAAATATAGAATACAAAAATCTAATCCCCATCTGATAGTTTATCTCTATTATAACTGAGAAATACCATATAGTTTCATCACACTCATAAAACCACCACTATGAGGCTTCACACTTCCTCCACTAAAAATGGAAACATCATAGAATCCACCTAAAAACTACATTAAATGTAAATTGGGAAAGATAATACATGAAATGCACCAGATACATAGAGTTTTAACAACCTCCATCATATGAATAACATAATAGAAATGGGAAACCATAAGAAATCTGAGAATCAAAACAATACACTAGAAAACCATAAAAAGAAACCTAAATACAAATGTTCTCATTGGGACCACCAAAAAAATACAATATATATAATCCTAAAAAACCATGAAATCCTTCATAATAGACCATATTGGACTCTAACATGGTGGATCTATAAATAATAATAGAAGAGGGATGAAATATGATTTATGAATGTGAGTGATAACTTCAAAAAAACCCACTAAACTCAAAAACTGAAAAATATTTCTACTAAATAAACTAATATATATATTCCCAATCATAATACCAATCCACTAGAGACAGAACAAAATTGACTAATATGGGGCCTTGCCTAATGGTAGTAGTGGAAGGATTATTGGAGTAGAAAGAACAAATCCACATTAGTAAAACTCCACTCAATGAAAGGAAGCATAAACCCAAAATCAAAACAATATAATAATCTTTAAAAAATCAATAACCAAAAAAATATTATCGAAGGTGGACCACCACTGAAATATTTCACCAATAAAGAAATATATAGCTAATAATATATTCAAGTTATCACGGTTAATAAAATTCGACCTGGGAACCATAATGTGTCAGTAAGGGGTAAGGAGAATTAATTTTGAGAGAGATAGAGAGATAGGTGATTGGAATAAACCCTAGAAACAACGAAAGAGTGTTTCTTAGAGAGAAAAGTTTCATCATCTCCAAATTGAAGACATGTTAATTATACAACAATATGATGATTTATTTCCTAAAGAGTTTATTATTCTTCATCTAAAACATGATTTTTAGTTTTCAATTGAAATAATTCATAGTTATATGTATATATAAGTGGGTATATTTAGAATAGATCCCATTTAATTATAATAATTGAAAAATAAAATTCAATATAATATGAAAAATAGTTTTATATGCACAAATTATTCTCTATGGGGTGAATTGATTCTAATTTTTAAAATGTAAGATTGATCAATTCATTTTTATGCATATTATCATCATTTTTAAAAGGTCTCAATCAAGAATTAATACAATAGATAAAATATTGATGATTTTTTTTATCAATATTGAGGGGATCAATAATTATTAAAGGTGGATACTTGATTTGGATATCATCAACTAAGGGTGAAGAGGGAAGATATATCTAAGATGTCATTTCATATATGATATGGACACTATGAATTCATATTTATTCCATTTTGATTCACATATTCCACTGATATATTCAAATATTTGATGAATATAATTTTTAATAGATTATCTCAATAATTTTTCTATCTTATTTATTCAATATATTATCATATATTTTAATAGAAATGGATAACATGAAGATCATTTGAGTATTTTTATAAACACTTTATGAAATAATAAATTATACGGAAGGTTTCTCAAGTGTGAATTAAAGAAATAAAAAATTATCCTTCATATGCATGTAATCACAATAGAGGGTATATCTTTGTATCCTTAAAATATAAAGACTATTAAAAATGTAATATAACAACATTTGTGTCCAATATTTGTAGTTTTATTATATTAGATGGATATTATCGATGATTTTTGGGAAATTTATCATTATTTTTAAATCCACTAACTACGTTAATATGATAGGGAGTAAATTTCATATGAATAGAATAATGTGAATAAATCTTTAAGGTGATTAAGAAGATATTAGTCACTGCACCTATTCTAGCACTACCATGTTGTGGATACTATTTTTATATATGAAATTATAAATCAATGATAGGATTGGGATTTTTTATTATATAAAATTATAAGGTGATAGATTATTCCTTATGTCAATTAAAGGTCCATCAGTGAAATTGAATTTATGATCTTGACCTAAAAGTGATAATATTTTCCTTTATTATTTCAAGAAATTACCTATATTAGGATAATATTGGTATATTTACTAATTATAAGATCTTAAAGAATATATTAATATAAAATTAATTAAACATTCACCATATAATATAGTGGAAGTTAATCAATGAAAATAATTTCTATATACATTACTAACTTGGGAATTAAAAAGATGGTGGGTGATGATTTGAGTAGAAATGTCTATGTTAACTTATCGTTTATAAGGATTAAAAGGCACAAAATATTCATGGATAGAAAAAAAAGAATAACTAAATCATAATTTAAGGCTTTAAATCCTATATATTTCCAAAATTACTGCCCAGTAATCCATCTATGAGAAGATTAAGGAGGCATAGAAGGATGATATATAACCAAATAATAATGTAGAGAGTATTCTAGAGTTTAACTTTGAATAAAATAGAGTTATAATATTTGGAATATATATATATATATGTATCTATTAATTTCCAAAACTAAAGATTTACATTTTTCATAATGCTTATATCTCATCATTCTCTATTCACCCTAGTAGAAAAAGATGTATAGTGATATTAAATCAATTTTCTTATAGAAAAACATGAAGAGGGTTATTTCGGAGTACATATCTTGATGCCTATTCTTCCATAAATTCAAGGATAAATATTATATGTTTAATGGGATTATGTATAAATTACCCATACTTTTATGAAAATGTAAGAACATCACCAAAAAAATTATAGGTATTCCCAATACACCTAAATGAAATAATTTTATATTTATTATAGTGAATCTTCTTAAAAATTTAATACACTTAATTTATATTTGAGATTATTTCTATCCCAATAAACTTGTTAATATATAAAAATAGGAAGTGGTAAGGATTCGTGGAGTACTAATTTAAAATGTATCTTATCAAGATCCATGTTTTTGATAAAAATTTGGTAAAAGTTTTTGATAAGTGTTAGACATGGATATGAACGTTATCGTATCTTATCATCATCAAACTAATATTTAATCTGAATATACTATTTATAATATGTAAGACATACTAATATTCTGCTTGATGGGATTCAAGGAAGTTTGGATCAACATCAATCTCTGGAATTATTATTATATATCATTAGTTTTAATCAATAATATAAATGTAACTATATCTATCTTGGTGTGGGAAGAGATACAAAATATTTACATGATTGGATGGAGTTATATATATAAATTTATTAGGGCCATATTTTTTTCAAGAAATGATAAATGGGGTTAAAACATTTAGAGACATATTAAACTTGTTAAATGTTAATTAAAGAGAAATGTTGATGATCATTTATGAGTTATAAAGTTTGAGTTTTGTGATAAACTATTCCTCAAAATACCACTGTGGAATATGGTTCTAAGATTCAAGGGGGAGGGAATTTTAATACCAAGTTACATTGAACCCCTTAAAATTCTTGATCATGTGGGGAATACAAAGTGTCTATTATAACATCTAATAAACACCCATATAGAGAAAAAAATTTATGTATCTATTTTATGGAGCTGCATATTATATCCATCATGTGTAATAAACTTGGAGTTTTTGAAACTTTAACATGATCTCTATTATAAAGAGAAACTTGTGGAGATCTTTGATCATAGTGATAAAATACTATGAAATAAGAAAACTTATCTTGCTAGAGTGCTTTAGAAAAATTACATGTATATGGAATCAATTTGAGAACTTGAGGATGTAATGAGACAAAACTATCCACTTTTTTTCATCTAAGTTTCAAAATTTATAGGGTGAAATTTTTTTAAGGTGGAGAGAATGTGACACCCAAAATTTTTATTATTAAATTTAATTTAAATAAAACTAGTGTTCTTGATATCTTGTCTTACAATCAATATGGAACTAATATGAACAAACAATTATTCTATTAAGTTAAAATATTATAATATAATAAAAATTAAAAGAAAAATAACAGAAAAATAACTGTAAAAATAAAAAAGTTAATAAAATTACAAGTGAATAAAAATATAATAATTTTGAGATATTTATTATCACAATCATCCTTGAGGATCGTAACACTAATGAGAATTATATAAAGAATACAACATGTTAAGAATATGATAAACATATTGACAATATGAGTAATGGAATGTGATGAATGATTTTTGGGAAAAATATAGATAGGAACTCAATATACCTATTATATATTTCTTAGGCATATATGGTCATAGGGAATATATGGTGGTTGACCATATATGGTTTTTGGGCATATACAATCACTATATAATAGATATATTAATTAGAAAAAAAATTATTTATATTGAAATTAATATTGGATACTTAGTTCAAGTAATTATAATATATTACTGTTATAATATGGCCATTGATATATTAGGTATAAATAATCACATTGTGAAATTTTTTGTATAAAGGGTGAATCCGTGGAATCAAGTATAAGAAGTGTTCATTATGATGCTCATTTATTTGAAAAGGGTAAGGAGGTAATTTCATTAGGGTTCTCCCATGACCAATGTAAATATGGACTTTAATAAAAATTACATGAGATAAATTATGTACAGGAGATGTTCAAGCTTGTGGAAATTTCTACAAGTTTTATGCTAGTTAAATGACCACCTGTGACTAGCACCATTTAGTATATCACACTTAGGTATTATGTAGAGTTCATAAGGTGTTTTATAAGTATATGTTAGGAAGATATCAACATGTAATTATTATTATAATAAATGGTATAATAATATATATATACATATTAGTATTTTTTATGTGTGTTTTTTTACATTTTTTTATAAAATTGAATACATTTTGAGAATTATTTCTATAATATATAATTATAAAATTCAAAGGAATATTTAATTACAAATAGACTGATAAAATTAAATAATTTTTTATTTGAAAAATATTTAATTACATTTAATTTCAAAACATGATTTTTTTAATAATTTTTTTTCTATGTATTGAGCATTTCTATCATAAAAAAATTAAATTAATATGTGTTATTATATGGTATTAATTTAAAATAAATATAATTTTATGATAATTTAAACTACAAATAATAATAATAAAATCATTTTATTGTTAAAATTATATTTTTTTATTATTAATTTTTTATGAATTACAATTTTTAATTGTAAAATAAATGTTTCTCTCTTTTAGTGGTGGAATTTAATAGAATGGATTCCATTTTTTTAATTAGGATGTCTAAATCAAGTAAGGGGTGAAATTTTTTAATCTTTTTTTTAAAAATAGTAAATCATGATAAAAAAATTGAAAAAATATAGTGAAATATGGTAAATATGAAATCATATATATATATAGGTATCCATGAAAAATCAGACCAAGTTATCACTCTTGGCCTAATATTTTCACTAACCATTATCATGGAGAATAATTAGTAGAAATGAATCATTATTATTATAGTGGAGAACATGAAAAATATTGAATAATTAATTCCAAAGGATTCCACTCACTACTTCTAAATACCCACCCCTTCATCCTATCAGAAACCATCATATCCTCTAGTTTTCTATTTAATAATATCTCAGATCATATTCTAAATAAACCAATTTTATTTTTAGTAATTTCTGGTAATAAAAAGGGGTCTTAATTCCTTTATTTCCAAAATGATATTTAAGAAAAGATTCAACTCTTTAACATAAGTTTTATATTATCATAAATATTTTTTTCCTTTATCTTATTCACCCAAATTCCCATGAATCTGAATCACCGCATTAATAAATTTTAATTTAAATCACTATTATTCTATAATAGTGATGTTCTAATTATACAATAGCATATCCCTACTCTTTCTTTAACAATAACACGTCCTTGTTTGGACAAAATCTACCGCATATAGGAACGATGCTATAACATTTCCACCATATATGATTAAGAAAAAACAAGTACTAGTAACATGTGTTGATAATATTAATTTAATATTTTTTATATTTTATAATAAATTAAATTCTTTTTACTCATTAAATATTCAAAAAATAGGTAATTTATAATTTTTCATTATGAAATTTAATTGAAAAATCCATGAAACAATCATGAAATTGTAGAAATATATCAAAATATTCTATATCATCTCTATTTACATTCTTTAGGTGATGAACATATAATTAGAAATTAAGGTTTTAAACCACCAAATTGAAGCAAGTACTAAATAAACAAATAAATTAACTACCAAATAGAAATTTTAACAATGAATAATTAATCATTAGGTAATAATAAATAATAAATATTATAATTAAGAAAAATAAATATAAATAAAGTTATAATATAGATAAATAATAACAAAAATTAATTATATAGGGTGTCAAATGGTGTTTGAACAAGATGGAATCAGAGTTAGGTGTTTTGTCTCAATTTTCATTTAGGATTACTTCATATTACACACCTATTTTCCTCTATATGGTGAACATAAAACCTTGTTTACATATTTTTTATAATAGTACAATTTTTATTCATGTGATTTAAACATATATTTTATGATACATATTTTAATGTGTTTTGATTTATATGTGACTAATTTTTTTAGGTTTTTCTTGACTCAATATTCATTTCATTATGTCATACATTTTCATCTTTAGCTATGTTTTTCTTAGTTTGATATATTCTACACCTTCTCAATATAATATTTTTTATTTTATTTATCTTCAGGTAAATTATATTTTCAAATTAAATTATTATTCTTTGACTGTATTATTACTTCTTAAAAAATTGATGTTATTAAGAATAATTTTCATTAAATATGTTGTGTATTTATTTTCAATTCCCATGATCATTATTACCAAAAATGAATACTTTGATTATTTTTTAAGATAAATATTTTTTTCAATTTAGTGACTCTCATTCTTATTTTTAATTCATTTCAAAAGTAAACTTTGTATCTCTTTCCTCGATGTGGTATATTTTTAAAACCCTTAATAAAGATTAAAACATAGTTATTTCAACTTTTTCCCCATTTTTATCTTTTACTACATGTATTTAAACTTTTACTTTAATTATTTTCAATTTTCTATTATTAGGATTTTTTATTTTAATATAATGTTTTTAAATTATTACTTTTCATTTGAAAAATAATTTTTTTAAAGGGATTATGACTAGTTTTTTATAAAAATTTACAAAACATAAAGAAACCATTTTTCATGATTTCAATTCTATTCTAATCTATAAATATATAAGATCCATAATTAATAGAATATTATTTCATGTATCTCCCTCTAAATCCTATTATGATGTGTTTCTTTTATGTGATTAAATTTTTGGTATCACTCTGACCTGTTTTTTAATTACTTCTTAAGAGATTACATATGAAAATGTTTTGAAATAGATTTTATTTTCATTGTGTTTTAAAGTTATGTACATTATTATTTCATGTGGAACACATATGTATGGTTTATCATTATATGAAGTTTGAGATCTGATTTTTATATCCCTCAAAAATATTTTATATATATTTACATCTAATGAGATAATTATGTTTTCTGTGGACATGTGGTGGGTAGCTATGTTTACAATATCATGATTGGACATGATGTGGTCATCTACGTTCAAAATCTTATGGGTGGTAATGATGTTTTTCACTATGTTAAAATATTTATTCATAGACATGTTTTATTTATATATGTTCAAAATGTTATGATTTTATATGCTTATGATTTTTTCACCTTCATAATCTATGTTTCCATGTATCATGATTATTGTCATTTGATTTCATACATATGTACCATGGTAAATATTAATTCTTTTAATGATCCTTTTATGGTTTAATTCTCCTATTATAGGATATATGGCAATTTTATCTATCTTTTTTATCAAACCTTATGATTCGGTAATCTTATTCCATTAATCAATCATTTCTTCCATGTTCATTTTTAATAACATTTTCATGATCAATGATAATTCTTCTCAGAGTCACTAAGGTTTTTTTCTATTACTTATCATTTGATCTCCCCACTTTCACATATTTCACCCTTCCCTAGGAACATATATACATGACTATGAGTTAGAGGAAATCATGTGTTGAGGTTTTCGCGGGAGATGTTAAATCATTATTTTCAAAGAAGATGGTTATATAGATAATATTCAAATCCACTAAACCTTTAAGTTCTAAGTGGTAATTCTATTTATAATAAGTAATGAATTATTATGTGAAATGTTGTAATATATATATATATATATATATATGTTATGATTGGGTTACTTTAGTAGGGATGAGTATAAAAAAACAAATTAGGTTTCTCTAATAAATTGTAAAGATTAAATATAAATAAAGCATACTCATGAACCTGTATATTAAGTCTATCAAGAAGGATAACCAAACAACCCATGTTGGGTCTATAACACCATTTCTACCCATTAATTCACTTCAATCACAATTGAAAAAACATGTCATATAATTATAATAAAAAAAACTATTGCTTCATGCCATATGATCATTAGAAATTCTACAAAAGATGAAATACCAGATGCATGGGTATTATTTTCCCCACAAAGAAAAGGAATAGAAGGTGGCTACAACACAATGATCACATAAAATTCAAAAGGTAACATGATCACATGACCTTTGAAAGGTCATCTTAATAGGCTATTCACGGTGCATGATCTACTTGAGATCACATGGATCCCCTTTGACAAACCACATTTTTCTTATTAAGGAATCTAAGACACTCGTTGATCATGAAGATACTGTCATATGAGTTCATCTCAGTCGTATTACTTATCAATTAGGGGGTTCCTAAATATCATCAAAAAACATTGTATAATAAAGGCTAAAAATATGTATACGGTGAAGACATTATGTAGTCATTGATATTAATCTGATATGCTAATTCAGTTCAAAATATCTTATGGATCCTTGGGGACATGTCCACTATATCATGTGAAAACTAGTTTACATATAACCCTCATCATTTGAAGGGTTTCAAACATGTCCAATCGATTATGCACTGCCCCTTCGGCTTCATAGACAAACAAAAGGATTCTCTGTGATAATGTTAAAACATCACCATGAGGCCCATTATTGGTCATGTATCTCATCACAAATAAGAAGGGAAATCATATTGGACAACACTTGCACAAATTTTCAATATCCCCAAACAATGTAAAATAAATAAGTAGATAAAAAATTGAAAACACATAGGCATCTTGCAGAGTGAGGACATGCTAGAATTCATGAAAAGGAGGTTATGTACCCCGATCGATCATCATTGATCAAGAAAGGCTCTTTATAAAGTCAACATGGTATCAAAAAGTCCCTTATACAAGACTAACAGATCTCAGGAAGGCTCCCATGGTAGGCCATTATGTTCTCACCCTCTTGACAAGATGACTTTGTCTCATGGAAGGCCCTAGAAAAATCCATCCATGATAACACGAAGGCCATTCCATAGGTATCATGATTTCACAAATTCCCTCATACATGTTGACATGACCTTGTAAAATATTCTAGACATGTCCACATGGTTAGGGGAAATCCCTTTGATCATTTGAGAACCAATAAACATGGTGATTATGGGGCATTCTTTTCATCACTAAAAATCATGCCACACCCTCTAGAAGACCTATGATAGGATCTAATAAAGTACATGACACCAAAAACTTCCACCGACTCCAACCCAAATCTATGAGATACATTTCATTCAAGGAGGCATAAAACTAGGGTGGTGGTACCTATAAATCCCTCCTCTTCATAACAAAAATATCATCAAACATCCATGATTGATTTCATATGGGTGCATAGAAGAGGACTTCTCAGAGAGACCATTCACATGATTGTAAAGGTATTCTACTAGGTAAAATCTAGGTAATTACCTAAAGGATCATGTTTCATGTATAGACAATTCACATAATCACTTTATAGATCATGTGAACAAATTCTGTTGTATCCTTCAAATTGTGTGAAGGAGGCCCCGTAAATCGACCGGGTCACGTGAAACCTAAAAAAAGCTAACACTAGAAAAACCTGAGGCACAAATGAAATAAATTTTGAAATAAATACTAAATTATAAGGTACTTATGAAAATATTGATTCTATGATTCTCATTCACTTTACATGACAAACCCGGATCATGCGATGACAAGAGGAAAATTCACCCAAATCGTGTGACACTCCTTTGATAAGCTACATGGAACATGTGATGTACCTTGTAAGTATCAAAAAATATGCATGATGCCATATGTGCATGCCACTAAAGTCTCATTAATTCCTCTGGGATTTCCTTTAAAACTGGATGATATCCTCCAGAGTTGTCATCTGAAAACATTCAGCAACATCAGGGAATGTTATCTAGGTCTCATGATGGTACAAGGATATGTCAACTGGCTCCCATGATGATACAATTACAAGTTATCCTTGATAATGTGGCACCCTCTAGAAATTTAATCCTTGATTGCATGATGTATTTCAAATAAGTTATCCAGATCATGTGAAACTCTCTAGAAATGTCATCCATGATCAAAAGACGCTCTCCAAATATGTCATTTAGGTTATGCAACATCCTCTGAACAAGTCAAATGAATCATGAGATTTTATTTAGTCATGTCTATTGAGTAATTAGGATATGTCCATACATCCTCATACATGTCAGGAAAATAATCAGGCATGTCATGTAGACAATTAGGTAGTGTCTAACAGGCGACCCACGACATAATAACCTTATATGGTGAATATATAATGGTAAGCTCAGTGTGTAGTCCCTAATCAATTAAACTATGAGAGCTATGATTCCTATTATAAATAGGATATCTGGGAATTCATACTAAGGACTGATCTCATGTGGGTATCCACCTTGGTATGAGTCCTTCCATGTCTCTGACATTGCAACCATTAGGACCCAATCACACCCATATACTAGTCATTATTTCTCATCAACCAATAAATTGATAGGGAAACCTCAGTGTGTAATCCCCAATCAACTAAGCTATGAGAACTTTGGTTCCTTCTATAACCAAGATATGAATAATTTCTTCCTAAGGCTCGAGTTCCAAATAAAAAATCCAAAGTTATGTCCTAACATATAATTCCCACATCCATATATAGTGAGTTTTATTACTAAATATGACTTTTTATCAAACGGATAATGGATAACATGGGATTAGGTAGTTGTAATGATCATATCATTCATGTCATGAATCTACACCTTCTAGAGAAACCTTGGTGTGTAAGCCCCATTTGGTGGTATGATATGACTACTAACAAACTAGGCCAAATACCTTAGGTAAAGTCCTAGGGGAATGATCGAACTATAATGACTCTAATTCATCACATAACCAGGATACATAAAATGCCTAACTGAGGATCGAGCTCAAATACTTGGTTCCTAAGTGACCACATGTATGTCATTTCCACATGACATTAAAATCCATATTTTTTACAAATAATGTGGGTCTTTATTCCTGTTATAAATAGGATATGTAGGATGCCTCATAATAGCTGAATCCCATCTTCGAAATATTAATCCTACCTCGATGAAAAAAATATATGAAGTGCTTGGTAATATGGATTCAAAATATAAGAATATACACATTAATAGGAAATATATTAAGAAACTTGGATAAATACCTATGGACTCATTAATAGGATTCCATTTTAACATAGAGGGATTCAAAAATTAATTATTTAGTTAGGGAAACTTATCTCGTATTGGGATTAAGAAGAGATTCTTAAACAGGTATTAAATATATAAGAGAGTCCCATATGGGGAAAAATTCCCCCAAAAGGGTGTCTTGAGGCTGACCTCTCATCCTCTCAACCAATGTGAGTTCCGAAGTACCATTGGGTCAAAAACCAAAATTTTCCACCTTCCATTAGAAAGAAGGTATGTACCCCATTATGGATGTGGGAGTTGTTGATAGTTTATATGGAAGATGAAAATGAATGGTAAACCCAATATGAATTATTGTATAAACATTAAAACCCCCACAGTCAAACCGTTAGACCATTTTGTTCTGGACGTATGGTTGATCTGCATATATATTTCCTGATGAAACAAAAATGGTGAACCTAACATGAATCTATCAAAGAGAAAAATGATCGATTTAACTTGTGTCAAGCTATTTTGTTCACCTAACCTATGAAAAAAGGTGTAAATCCTAACATGAATATTCGAAATGATGGAAATGATCAGACGATCCTATTTAGTTGGTGTTATCATTAAATAAGTCCATCCTCACTATGAAAAGTCCACACGAGCATGATGGAAGACCAGGAATAATAAATGATAGTTGTGTTAGTTATTCATATCTAATTGATAATGTATCATGCCTTTGTTGATGCACTGCTCAGTGACCTTATTCCTTATTGTCTTTTTGATCATGGGATATTACTCTCACAAAAAACATCAAACCTGACATCATGTCATCATCCAGCAACTGTTCTGGAAAATCAGTTATGACTGCAAACCCCATGGGATGTAGAATGGCCTCACCCACCTAACTCCTTTAGTGTTCAGTGGTGAATTCAATGGTTTAGTAATACCATCATCACAGTGAAATCATGGCCCTTGAGGTTTCCCATGAGGGCCTCTAAACACTGAAACTGACAGGACTTTATCATCAAAAGAAAGCTGATGTAAATCCAGTGGAACTCATTGCTACTTCCAAATAATTTGGAAGCTTCTCATCAAAGTAATAAATTAACTAACTTTAGTATCTGATTAAGGTGGATCAAGGAGTCATCTAAGTCTTCATTCTGGTTCAAGATCCATTGAGGAGGGATCCTATAAACCTTCTTCATCAATGTTTTCCCACAAGTTCCCCTCAGTCACCAACTTCGGGCATCACCCAGCACATTTCCACCTCAGAAATGCATGAACGGGAAACAAGGAAGACACATCAGGCATGGAGTTATCTAGATAAATAAGTGTGGACTCATATCACCCCTTCCATTGATGAATCCCATTATCATATTTCATGGGAAACCAACAAGAATACTCGCATCCAATCTCACACGGAATTATTATACAGGAATATTTCTATAGAAAGCATAGGGGAGGCACATATCCCTACCCCAATACATGAATCCCATAAGAATATTCTAATGGAACAAGGAGGAAAAATGTGGCCTCATATCCCCACTTAAATTTAATTAATTTCCCTATATATAGTAGAGAATACAAATGTGTAGGCTTCAATTCCTACACACACTTTCCTAAAGTTACATTACATTCTAACAATAGCTGAAGAACTCCACTGAAATATTTTGGAATTGGTACAAATACATGAATAAGAACATATTCCTTTCCCTATTGTCAGGGTAGCACAACACTCTGATCAGTATGAACAAGTGGTTTCTCCAGAGTAAGCACACATTCTTTCTTTCATCCATGAGGATTATCGGTATATACTGGTAAAGGACAAGGCTCTAGATTAGGGTCATATTCTCATTCTAACTGGGGCACACTGAGTAAGAGCGGAACATAACTTGGCAAAAGGGAACATTCCAATAAAAAAGACTTGTTAAATAATCCAAAGGCTCATGATCGGGTTCATACCCTTATTCTACCCAGGGCTCACCAAGTTAGAGTGGCACATGCTTTGGGTTAGGCTCATATTCCTATCAAAAAAGACCAGTGGAATTCTCCAAAGACTCTGGATTGAGCTCATATACATGTTCTTACTGAGGGTCACTAGGTGAGAGAAGAACCTGCCTTGTGGAACGCTCATATTCATATCAGTAAAGCTACTTGGCATATTCTGGTAGCTCATGGATGTTAGGCTCATATCCCAACAACCACCAATGAAATACTGCATATGCATACTTCCAAGGATATACATGAGTAGTATTATATCCCTTCTAAAATTTTTGATTTTCATTTTCATATTCTAATGGAGAAAGAATATTTGAACCGAGCTCATATCCCTGCCTCAGACATGGTTGACCAGAATATTCCACAAACCACTTATATATAGGCTCATATTCCTTCCAATAATGAAGAATATCATAGGTATATTACTATATCTTCTCATAATAAGTCTCATACTCCCCAACATCATATGATTATAAATATAGTCTAGTATCCATCATAAAATATGCTAATATCACTATGAAATTCCAAAGGTAGGTCTGTATATTTCATCCACAATGTATAATAATGCTCATATCCCTAATCTAATCAGTTTTAATTTCCTTGATGTTATTCAAGACACATACTCAACACCCTAAAGGTCCACCAACTTTTCAACTAAATAATAATGTGATATTTACCATGATATCCCACCTCATGTTAGTGTGTGAATGGATTATAGAGAATCCAATCCTAACATCCACCATAGTCAACCTCCCCATGGTGAAATATCCCATGAAGAATGAAATTATCTCCTTACCTAATGACCTCTGTATAGAGTGGTGTTAAAAACTCATACACCATCATATACAGAGGTTCTTGAAATATTGAGGACAATTGTATATAGTACCACTTCAATTTCTAGCAACACACTACTCCAGTCAGCAGGTAACCTCAAGATTTATCTTCTATGGTCTGTCCAAATGGAGTCATGTGAGTTTGATGAAGAGGGATATGACATTTACATATGGATAGATTTATCTATAAAAAACCTCACCATCATGTTTTTCCCCTATCCATGTTTAACTATGAGATCCCAAACAAGCTAGAAAAGGAGTACATGCCTTATCTATGTCAAAATATGTGGGAAACTCATCAGTGATTGAATTATAGATATATCCTTTATCCAGAATATGAGTATCACAATCATGTCATCAATAAAATATGTTATTAGGTAGATATGACCGCCTTTTCCATAGCTCAGATCCTAGGAATGGAAGAGAATGAAAAAAAACCTATGTAGTGTTTGTATATGTATCATGAGCAATCTCCATAGATTGATTTCCAAAGAATTTTTAGATTTATATATCTAAGGATGGGAGAAATTTGGAGCATTATGCTTTACTATGTCCCAAGAATAGTAGAACCCCCTAATAGGGAATCCTCTAATGTCATAACCTTTGGTTAAATTAGGGGAACATGTATCGTGGGAGACAGTTGGTCTCTATAATCAAATTACCCCACTTCAATGGTGATAATGTGTCATGAATGAAGGGATGGGACAACCAACAGGTATTTTAAATGGTCCCCTCAAAAGAAAATGAATGCATTTCAGGCGTAGAATCCCAATTTTTGATCAACCCAACAACTTCACATAGAAACTGACTCGTACCATGGGATTCCATTACACCCAACTGATACATGAACACAACTGATCCATATCAAATAGGTTTCAAGAGAAACTACAATAGTATTCAAATAGTATTGAACATTTCCCACCAGGTTGAGGGAATATCTACCATCGCCTCCACCCCTCAGATCCTCAATTCTTGAAAGGATATAGTACATATCAGCAACATCTTCAAATCAAACCCATCCCACTAGGTTGGGGGTATTTTTATCTTAATCTTAATCACTAGGATAATCATCCACTAAGAGGGTCCTACGGAAATCAATGGTGGTTTCAGATCAAAATTATCCAACTGGGATAGGGGTATTTTTATCTCAACCGCCATCACCAGGTTCATAATCCCCCAAGAGGGTCCTGAGAAAATCAACAGTGGTTCTATATTAAACCAAACTTCTGTGATTGTGGGATTTATACCTCCATTTTCATTCCATGAATCATCAAATCCTTGACTTGAATAATTAAATACTTAATAAAAGGATCAAAAATTTCGAATTTTTCCCCATATATCCCCCACACCTCAGGGTTAGGGTAATTTCCTTCATTATCACCACCAAAAAATAAATCATTATTCTCTAGGTTGAGAGGTAAATATTGATGGTCATCATCCCATCAGTTCCTCCTTCCCCAAGAAAAACATTTCTCTTCAGGTATCATTTGGAAAACATTATTAGAAACTTCCTCAAGGACACTGATCATAGACTAATATGGAATTAATATATGCAAAAGGCAATCAAACTCTGTCAGGTCACAATCCAAAAAAAATCAAAAATGGCCAATGGTTTGAGAAATGACCTGGAAGTAGGTTGTGCATAATTGTCCTATCATGTTGAGATTACTGGTATAACTACAATTTCAAAATACACCATTTTGAATATCATCACCATAGACATAATAGATAATTTGGATAAATACATAGATTCAAAGGGATAAAATATTGAAAATATACCTCAATATGAGGATATGTATGCACCCACTAAGGATACACATACTCGGAACTAGATGTATATCTAAAAATTGGAACCTATAAATATTGACTTATCATCTTAATGGAAGAACACTACCAAGGATAAATGTAATGAAGTGGTCATATCCCACTCATTTCCTAAAAGATATGAAATTCCTTCCATAGAGGAACAGTTGGAATTATATGATATTTAGATACAAACTCTTAGACAACTCAATGAATAAATACTCAAGGGAAACATTCCCACTTGGTATTGTCTTCAAGAAAAGAGTGATCTCCCTCCTCCAACATAACAGGATAGAGATGATATTTCTGTGAGATATGCATCTGATTATTATATAGACTACAGATCCAGAAATATGGTCTATATAAATGAGGAAGTCAAATATAATCACGACTTCCCTATATTATAGTGATATCCTCTCCCTCACCAAAGCAATAATATAGCCTTATCACCAAATGAAAATTAGCTATAAATGAAAATGGGGACACCTCATAACACCATACCCACTCGTACTAGATGGGAGGTGGATAAAATATTGGTACTAGTATATCTTCTCGACACTATCGAGTCCTTGGGTACTCGAATGGTAGAAAATGGAAGTGTGATGTGCACCTGTTCATCTTGAGAAAATAAAATATCCCAAATGGATGTAGGATATTTTTTCCCCACATGATTTTAGAAAACCTACCTTCTCCACCTTTGACAGCATGGACAGCCCAGAACTATATCTCATGCACTACAAATCCTAATGTGGTCTAATGATTGTCCCTCTAGATCAGTAAGAGGAAACCAAGATGAGGTATTTTTGGTAGAAACTGATAGGGATTGATATTTTTGTTATATAAATATTCTAGTGGGATCTTTTGAAGGATGTTTAGACCTTCCTCATTAATTCCTTTACCGATTCAGATCTACATTAAGGAAAATGACCAATGTCAATCTAAAAAACTACATGTAATGAAAACATTAGAGGGTTTATGACATCATAGTTAAATATAAAGGTCTAACCTATTCACTCAGAAACCCTTTCCCAATTGAAAAATTATTGAAAAGGTATGATGAAAATATCTGGAATCAGTTAAAAACTTTGATCCCAATGAATTATCTATATAGATTTTGTGTATTTTAAAAATGGAAAAACATTTGGAAGACTTCATTCAGCATATTGAAGCTAAGTATTGATTCATTCCCTCTGCACATAGGAAAAGTTAAAGCAAGGGAAATATTGCATATGTTACCCTCAATCCAATAGAAGGGCCCATTAAACCACCTTGGTAGGTTCCGAACCACCCAGAACCTCCTATCGAGATGTAGAAACAACAAAATCACCCTCATCCAGAAGAAAAAAGAGACTAGGGTCACTCAGGATTTGAGGAATGGATTATTAAAATATACTCCTTATGAAATGAGAAATTCTTGAGTTATTTCTTTATAACCATGGAAAATAACATGTTCAATTGTCCACATCCCTAGAAACCCAATGAGTTCAACCTCACCAATCATCCCGACCACTACCCTTTTCATAGAATACTGGGTCACAACATCTAATATTGCATTATCTTCAATGTTTTCCTCAAAGTCATGGTTTATTCTGGATAGGTGATATTGGATAACTCCCTGATATAGGTGACCTGTATAACTGTTTCCCCATGAGAAGAAGAAGGTAATTGGAAAAAAGTTTTGTCTGGGCATGGATAGAAGTTAGACCTCTTGAGGAATTTAAATATAGTTGACCGAGATCATGCCACTAGGAGATCACAACTTTTCAAACCCATAACAATCTTTTCACCTAAGGAGGTGACAACAAAGATGACTCTCGAAGGTGGACATGATCATTATAAATATAAAGTGATAGAAGAGGAAGTTCCATATTCAACTTCTATGCAAGCTCAAACTCTTACATATTTTATCCCAATAACATCCTAAGCATGGGAACCACCCCATCAAATGAAACCCTCATCGGATGAAGATCTCATATTTGATTCTGTTAACATAATACACTTGGAAGACCCCTTCTTTAATAATGAATATGCACCTAATTATGAATTCCTTGTACCCAACCAAGGATTTAGAGGTCATGGGTGTAGGATCCAAGGTTACATAGGATTGTGTAGGCATGGTCAGAACTAATGTTTTTTTCAAAATCCCCATAGAGAACATATATTCATCTAAGAATCATGGGAAATCACTCCTAAAACCCCAATAGAGACATGAATGTTACCCTATACTCTAAATTAGTCATCTTAACCTAGTCTTATTATATGAACAACTGGTAGAAGTTTGATTATATGGTCAACACAGACAATGGAAAAGGAAATCATGACTTTTGTTACTGGAAATAGATTCTCCCTCGACCTCTACATAAGCACCAGGACTATCTACCTCAAATTCATCATCTTCTGAATGACATAATAAGGGTAAAATCTACCTTGGGAAGCAAAAACCTCTAACAAAAATTTAAGACAATCTAAAATAGTTGGAAATTTTTCCATCCAAGATTTCAATCCTAGATTCACTTTATCATTCAAAATAACTTAGAGAGGCACTCATTGATTCCCTATATATCCCTTGATACATAATTCACTATAGATGAGGATTTTTAAGTGGATACCATGATATTATAATTAAATGTCTACATCTTTTTCATAGTGTAGGATCAATAATAGATCATATTGGGACACATCACACCCCTATATGTTTCAGGTATACATGATAATGAAAAAATACAATGGTTTCTAATTGATAATGGTTCTAGGATCAATCTCATCCTGATTTGGACCCTATAACATTTGTAATATAGTGAAGGGGATCTATCTCTCATAAATATTACCATTTGAGGATATGATAAGAGTTCACAAAGACCTATCAGGTTGATCAAGCTCAAAGCTCAGTTTGGGGATCCCAAATCCAATGATGAGTTTATGGTTATCTGAAAAGACACCACATATAATGTTCTAATCAGAAGGACTTGGTTTTAAAGCCATGTGGAGGTGCCTTAAACATTCAATCATTGTTTGAAATGTCCCATTTATGGAAAATTTCATCATAATACATGGTTATAGTTTCCCCATTGATACTTCATAATACATATATGCAGAGGAAGGTTTCTATAAAAGGGAATAAAACAACCAATGGTGGATAAAAATATAAATTTTTTAACCCCCAACAGCTTGGGGAAAATGCCTAAAAATAACTGGACTCTGATAAAAAATTATTATGTACTACTCATAAATATTATTGAGGTAATATACCTGATTCTAGATGCCCAAACCCCTACTATCCTTGAAGACAATATAAAATAAAATCATCTCTTGAATCTCTTTGTAGAGACTTTGTTAGTTGGGGATGACAATGTTTCTTTATGTGGACTCACTCATCCCAAAATTGATAGATATTTCTATAGATTGTGTACCTCATCTAAAAATGCCTCCACATATTCAGAGGTGGAATAAGAAGAGGATGACATTAGGAACACCTCTCCCTTATTTGAGTTAGGTGTCTCCACCACCATTGATGATCTTAGGAATGTAAATATAGGAATAGAAGAATACTCAGAGCCTACATTTATTATACCCTCTATGCCTCTCGAGTAGTAAGATATATATATTTCATTTCTAAAGAAACATCGATATGTGTTCTCTTAAAATTATATAGAAATTCTTGGACTGAATCCAGATGTTTCTATACACCCTCTCATATTACCCAATGACCATCAAGGTTTCAAGAAAGCAATCAGGAGGATTTACCCCAATCATGATACTAATATAGAAGTGGAAGATGAAAAATTGATCAAATCCAATTTCATTTCTAGAAGTTCAATACCCATGATGAATTGAAAACATCATCCTTGTCAATAATAAATGGAAGATAATGGTCTGCATTAATTTTAGAGGCCTTAATCGACACTGCCAAAAGGATGACTTACCATTTCCGATCACAGAACTCATGATCAATTTAAATCCAATATTTAAATACCTATCCTATATATATGGGTACTTAGGGTATAATCTGGTAACTATGGTGTAACGTCCCAGTTCCGGAATCCACCCAGAGGTGCCCCATACCAGGTTGGTCACATGGCCTCAAGCGCATTTCCACGAATTCCAGAGGCTGCCAACTAGAAACAAGGGCCTTAGGTGTGATAGTGGGGAAACTATGCCCTCATTGTCAGAGTAACATAACAGAAGTGAAACAAGTATACAATAATGGAAGCAGTAAATATCCAACAATAGTAAATAGCAGAAGACTAATAAAGAAACAACTGAAGCATATATATATATATATATATATATATATGATTCATGATACGTATATGTCTAGGAAAGCATCCAAGAAAGTCACAATGTTAAATACAGTACTAAATTAAAGTACAAAAGAAAAACATATAAACAACTCCTCAGCATTGGAAGCCTCAGGTTAGTCCCATGCTCTCCAACTCTGATGCAATCAAGTACCTAAAGTGGAAGGGAATTTTCCCTTGTCTATACCTGTAACAATATAATCTGTTTGGGACCAAAAGCATGGCCCAAACAGGGTGTGATATGAATACCAATAGGCAACCACCACAAGATATGTGCCTAAGAGTCAGTGAGTATATGGAAGGTGAAAGTACAGAAAGCAATAAACAGGAAAGCACTCAGCAGTAACCAATCCACAGTCTAAATATCAAGCAACAACTAACAAAGCAGATAAACACAACAGGTAACCCTCTGGGAAGTACACACAGCCTATCCCCTCTGGTCCTACCTAATAGATACAAGAATCCCTCTAGGAAGCACACACAGTCTCACCCCTCTGGTTTAGCTAAAGTATAGACTCTCTGAGGAAGCACTCACCGGCAATTCCCCCTATAGTCTCATATCGGTACTAAAGATTCTCTGGGGAAGAACTCAACGTCTCATTCCCCTTGTATCCCACATCGAGGAACTATAGACTCTCTGAGGAAGAACTCAATACCAATTCCCCCTGTGGTCTCGCATCGAAATTTATAAAAGACACTCTGGAGAAGCCCTTACATCAATTCTCCCTATGGTCAACTACACTAGGTTCTCACGACCCTGTGTAAATCAACAAGTATAGCAATGTGTATCGCCCAAAGTAAACCTCAAGAACTACTTGGCTAGCATTCTACAACATATCAGCATATCAGAACAAAAATCACACCATCCTACAATACTAGGCATGGGAAATTAAATAGCAGCCTAGCAAGCAAACGAGACCCAGAGGTCAAAATAGGCAAAACGTGCATGGTAAAATACCTACAAATCATAGAAAAACACCCTATTCACAATCAATAACCTCTAATCAAGTATACAAGCAAAGAAGGAAAGAAATAGGGATAAAATGGTAAATGAGCAATACCTCGTTCATGGGTATTGGGAAATTTTGCACATAAAACTCAAAGACTTTCTACAGAAAGGCATAAACCACCTACCTCGGGGTTAGGAGATCAATATACTTGAACCTTGAAGCTTGAATCTTCTTAGAATGTTGTAGATCTAAGAAAACTTCTAAAACGTTCAACCCATGATAACTTGGAAAAGAATAGAAATGAAGGAAAGGTGTTCTATGAGAATACATAACTCACTGATGCAATTCCAATGCAACCAATGGAGTTCTATTCGGAGGACGGACACTCACTCAGGGGCTCGTCGAAGATCCGTGGCTGCTCGGTGCTCTCAAACTAACAAAACCTAAAAGTATGGTGTTATGTCCGTTAGACGCGACCCCGATGCATTTAATGAAGAAAAGTACATGGCATATTCTTTTTAAGTTCATGTCATGTACTTTCCTTTTCTGTACTCCACTTTAGTTGGCCTCCACATCACCCCACATGACCATGTGTGTGGCCATCACACAGCCATCATACGGCATCCTGTAGTGACGAAGTACACAGCGTGTACTCATAAAGTACATGGCGTGTACTTCAAAAATTTATAGAAACTCCTATTTTCTCAAAAACTCTAGAAAAAGAAAAACCATACCTGAAAATAAGGTTCATGTTCTTAAAAAAATCCCCCCTTAAAGAAATTTTTCCCCTAATTTTCCTAGCGTAGTGTAGAAAAAGAAACCCCGAACAGTTCCCGCCACTGTTCGTATACATCGGTCTCCCTCTCCCAAGTCGCATCCTATACTCGCCCGTGATGCCATAGAACCCGTACCAGAGGAACAGATTGGCCACGGAGAACCTTCATACTGTAATCATCAATTCGGATAGGATGCTCCTCAAAAGATTCATACACCTCCAACTCAACATCCTTGGGTTTGAAATCACGAGAAGGGTATGAAAAGTAATGTCGGAGCTAAGAAATGTGAAAAATGTCATGCATAGCCTAGTACCTCTGAGGAAACTACAACCGATAGGCAATCAGCCTGACTCTCTCTAACACCTCGAATGGCCCGACATACCTTGGAGAAATATTACCCTGTCTCCTAATCATCTTGTGTCCCAAACTCGGTGTGACACACAGGAAAACCTGATCCCTGACCTCAAACTCCATAGTTCGTCTCTGATGATCAGCATAACACTTCTTTCAAGACTGTATAGTAGCCATACTCTTTCAAATCCACTCTATCTGCTCTGGGGTCTCCTGAACAAGACGAGGTCCCAGCAAAGTTGCCTCTCCTAACTTCGGCCAACATAAGGGTGATCGGCATGGCCTATCGTACAAATCCTCATAAGGTTCCATATGAATAGTTTCTTGAAAACTATTATTATAAGAAAAATCCACAAAAGATATATGCTTCTCCCAAGAACCTCCAAAATCCAGAATGCATGCTCGGAGCATATCCCAAAGCACCCAAATCGTATGCTCGGACTGGCCATCTGTCTGGGGATGGTAAGTTGTACTCAAAAGTACTTGTGTACCCAAAGCTTTATGTAGCCCCTTCTAGACCCAAGAAGTAAAACAGGCATCCCTATCTGAAACAATGGAGTGTATAACCCCATGCAGACATACAATCTCTCAGATGTAAAACCTCTCAAGCTCATCAACACTGAAGGTATCCTTTATTGGAAATAAGTGAGTGACCTTCATAATCTTGTCAATGACAACCCAAACTGCTTCATTCCCTCAAGTCGACCTCGGAAAACTGGTCACAAAGTCCATCATGACATCATTCCAGTTCCACTAGAGAATGGGTAACTACTGTAGAATCCCTGCTGGTCGCAGATGCTCTTCTTTCACCTGCTGACAAGTGGAACAACTCATGACGAACCCAGCAACATCCCTATTCATACCTGGCCACCAATACTAATGGTCTAGATCACGATACATCTTGGTGACATCAGGATGAACTTCCCAAATTGAGGAATAGAAATCCCACATCATCTCCTCACATATATCTGCTGGCACCCATACGTGTCCCTGTAAATGAAAGATCTCATCCTCGCCTATAGTCCACCCAAGAATAGGGTCCTCTCCTGACATGATTTCCTGTAGGACTAGGCCTTCAGAATATGATAGTTGCCTCATTCATACTCAATCAAGAAGGGTAGAGGTAACAACTACAGAAGATAGAAAAGTCTGCCCCTGTCTGTCATGCACCTCCAAATGCATCTCAGAGAACAGATCCATAAGTTTCCACTCACTACTAGCCTCCTAAATTACATGTATCTGAGTCCTCCTTCTCAATGCATCATCCACTGCATTGACCTTCCCCGGCATATAGGCAAGCTCAATGTTAAAGGATTATAGGTACTCAACCAACCTTTACTTTCTCAAATTCAGATCACGCTGAGTAAAGATGTACTTGAGAATTTTGTTCTGGGTGAAAACCACAAAATACTCTCTCAAAAGATAATGTCTCCAACAGAGAAATGCATGAATAGCTACTTCCAACTCGAGATCATGCGTCGGGTAATTCCTCTCATGTGGCCTCAACTGTCGAGACCCGTACGCAATGACTCCATCTCCCTGCATAAGCACATCTCCTAGACTAGTACCTAAAGCATCACAGTAAATGGTATAGCTCTTGCCTGACTTTTGAAATACTAGTATCTGTAACACCCCGATCTTCCACGATACGCTTCTCATTCAATAATGCAATAGCTTGCATTGTACGCAACTTCGAGTTCTAAAACACCGCGACTAATCAAAGTAGCCGTTATGAATAGTAATAACCACTTTTTAAAATTATAGAAATTTTATATTTCAAAATGGACTTCATTTTTGTATTCGTAATATTGAAATTATCCAAATTTGAATTTTTTGTAATTTTCTGAGAACTTCCAATTTTTTTTGAATAGTGAAAAATACTTAAAAACAACTTTTTTAAACAAAATAATTTATAGTGACAAATTATACTATTTAGTGGTTTTAAAGTATAATTATAATATATTTTTACCATTTTATCCAATGATGGTCATTAGAATTAATTTAACATTGAAATTGGACATAAACAATTGCCAATCTTTTGATATAAATTGTTTCTTAAAAACACGCTATTTGTTGTGACAGCGAGAATTAATTATAAAATTAACTAATGAAACTTATATGTTTGGAATTTTTTAAAATAGACATCATTTTTGAATTTGGAATATCAATTATAGCTTAGGGTGAAATTTTGGCATTGTTCTGAAAAACTTCAATTTTTGATGAATAGTGAAACCACTAAGTGGTAGTTAAATAACTGATTTTTCGTTTAAATGAAATATTACCACTTCTGTGATTTGATTTTCAAAAATCCGACATACATGGTTGTCATTAAGAAGTAAAATGTGGTTCAATGAGATCAAAATAATTTTTTGGTGAATAGTAACTTTTAAGTTCTTAATCGCGATTAGAGGTAATTAGTGTAGTTTAAGGTAAAAATGATGTTTTAATAATATGAGATGAGCTTGAAACTTGTCCTAATACTATTGGATGAGTCATGGCCGACCAAGACAACCCATGGGTCATCTTGGGGACCCCATGGAGCCACTTTAGTTGGAAAATGACATTAATATATATTTATTTAATGTTAAAATTAAATTGACACAAACATGAGTTGTTTTACTAAAACAGTTTTTAAGTGGGGTTACACAAGTCCAAATTTTGACTATAAATATTCATTAGAAATCTAAAAAGATTTACCACATCATAGTATTTTTTTATAATTTTTAGACATTAAATAAATTAAATTATTTATAACATCATTATGATGCAGCGATGACCTCATTATTTAACGATTTAAATAAAATGAGAAGATAATGCAAAATCCAAGGCATACACTTGTCCAAAGCCTATTGGATGAGGAGATTTCGAACCCTTATCACCTTAGCCAAGAATTACACAAGTGTGGGACCTTTAGAATCTGAAAAGCATTGTATAATAGAATAACATTTCATTACTTTCCAAAAGTGCCCCTCCTCTCCACTTATAAAAGGCCCCCACCTCTCCCACCTTATTCACACCTTCAAGCCATTTGTCTCGGCCAACCTATGCCCAAATACTCTCCCAACTTCCCCCTATTACTCCTAGAAGCCTCACTTTGGGCAGAACTCTTCTCAAGGAATACTTTGGCTCAAATCAAAAAGAGTTACCCGATTTTGAGGTAATGTCTTCTCTAATGTTGTTTTGTTTTATTTTTCTTATCCAACCCCCTAACCTCTTTTTATTAATTTATTTTGTAACAACAACAGTATCATCAATATACTAGGATGTTGTTATAAGAAGTATTCGAGCTACACTTACACACACCTACATCTAATGGTTAAAGAACATACGATTTCTGTGGATGGCGAATTTATGCCTCACGAAACGATGATTGTTCAACACTCATATAACACCTTCAAAGGTAGCCATTAAGATTTCACTATATTTATATATGATATATAATGTGTTTATGTTTTACTTATGCTTCTGTATTTCTCATTTATGGCATACTTTATGATTTCCATTATGGGTAAAATGCGATAATTTCATTTTAGGAAGTGCGGACTACCGCCCCCTCAAAGTGATTTGAATCGTTAATGCCATATGTGGGATGTATAAAGGATGGATTAAATGGTATTATACACTATATTATACTGTAATTATATTATAAATTTATATCATTATGATTTCATTCCATTAAATATGAAATTGAAAAGAAAGTAGCGTTCATGCGTACGTACGGCTTACCGTTTCCATGAACGGTGCATTTCATTTCTTACCTCTAAATGTTACGTGACATTATGAATGAATTTATATACTGTATATATATTATATATATGATATCTACATCATGAATATAATTCTGGATATAATGGATATTTCACCACATGAACAACTTGTAATTATAAGAAGTTTATTTTTGACTCAAGTACCAAAGATCAACAAAACGACCGTTATTAACTCAAATAATTAAATAATGTTCATAACATGGTAATAAGGGATATAAAAGGAATAATGAACATGAAAAAGGTTCTTAAGTAAATATAAATTAACTCTAGTTTATTATTCAGGAGGTTAAAGAACGGTCGAGTCAGGACAGGACGCAAGGTAAGGGAATTTCTTAACCCAATTTTCATTCTTTGGGTTAATCTCCTACTTTAAAATTATGTCATGATATTATTAAGTCCTATATTGTATTTGTACATTATTTATGTGTACTTATAGTGAATATACATTATATATGTACTTTATTTAAAAAAATGATCTTTTTAAGGACTTCGTCTCAATCCCCTTTCATTGAGGCATATTTGGTTTTATACAAAACTTTCTTTTATACGGTGTATAAACCCCTTTGACTTTTACGTTTATTCAAAAGGAATCTTTTTTATACGAAGCGTTTTTCTAAATGACAAAAGGGAATGTTTTTCTTTCCGTACTTATGCGGCGACAACGACTTCTCCGCCGCCATGACCATTATTTGAGTTTCGGCTTCCTCTACAAGCCATCTTTTTTTAATGATAAATAAATACAAAGTTTTAACTTTCTTTTATTTTGGTATTGAAAATGGTTTTGAAAGCGTTTTTATTATATCAATGTGTTGTATTGATATCTTGTGATTGAAATGTGGAAATTTTATGTTTCCTTTATGCATTTTTTATGTGATACGATTATGTTATGGTTTATGATATGTTTAAACCTATTCATATGAGGAATGTATTGGACTTAATAAGTGACGGGTGGAGCCCTTAATCATTTTAGACGTCTTGGCCGAGGCCTTGACAAAATGTTTTAGAATGTCTGGCATTATACATTCCCTCATTACGAAAGTGGTTATTGATATTGCATGTGATTATTCGACCAGTAGAATATCCATGTGAAGAAGTAAATGGAATTATCTCATTTTACTTTTTCCATATTATGTTGATGTTCAAGTTTAAAAGTCTTTTGTTTTAGTTATACATTTCCTTAAATGTTTATGTTTATTTATGAAAGCTTACGCAATATTGTTAGCCTTACTGAGCATCTAAGCTCACCCCTTTCAATGTTTTAATATTTTCCAGGATGTGAAGAAGTATTTTATGAATGACCTGCAGGGATAGTCAGAAGAGGATATGAGTGTGGACTATGGAGACTTTGTTGTTGTAGTTTTTCATTTTATGATGTAATGTAACATTTATGAATGTATCTATTGTTTCCAAGGCTACTAAACTAATCGGTCTTTCGAGACTTGATCTTTTGTGATCATGCCAATGTTACGAAGTAATGCACCGACTCTGGGTAGCTGGGGTCGGGGCGTTACAGTTGGTATCAGATGCAGTTTAGTACTAACCTTGGAAGCTAGATTTAGATAAACTCTGATTAGAGCACATAGCCCAAAGATAGACTTTGAGGATTAGTATAGAAGAACTTCCTAGAATTTTGCTATTGTAGAGATTTTGTGAGTTTTCCGAGAAATACATCCCTATCTAGATACGAGCAAGTATAGGTGGCTCTGGCACAGATGTACCTAGGGGTAAAACCCGAAAACACCGCTTTGAGCTAGACTCGAACGGGAACTGGCGCACGACAATGGGCCTTGCTGCACTCTTGGTTACGACACTCCCGGGGGATGTGCTTTGGATAATTCTCATTTTCTTTACAAACCACTATGAAGGGTTATGAGTATATACTTCCTCAAAGGAAACATTTCTTTTTATGATTATGGATTATATCCATAAATAGTTCAATTTATGTAAAGTATTTTACAAATATGGAATTATGTATTTTATTTCATAAACTAATCTAGTTTATGCAATTGTTTAGAAATGGTGCCTAGTGGAAGAAATGGAAACCGTATCAATACACGCACTCCATGTAGGGATTTCCCTCCTGCTCAAGATAATTATAGTGGGGCTGGTGATGCAACTGGTGCCGATCAGCTAATCACCATACTGGGACAACTTACATAGGTTATGAATAGTAACCTTACTCGTATGGAGCACCCTGATCCGCAATGTGGAGGATAAATGCTAGACCGTTTCATGAGGCAACAACCACCAACCTTCAATGGGGGTACAAATCCGTTAGTAGCTGAGCAATGGATAAACTCCTTAGAGAAAATATTCCATGCCTTGGGGAGTAGCGAAAGGGAGAAGGTTGTCATGGCAGTTTACCGCCTCACTGGAGATGCCGATCAATGGTGGTCGCTAATTCAAAACACAAAGGAAGATGATGACGTATCGAATATGGAATGGAGGGAGTTCAAAGATCTTTTCTTAGAAAAATACTTTCCTCGTGACCATCGAGCAGATATGGAAAGGCAATTTTTGAGTTTGAGGCAGAAGGAGGATGAGAATGTCGCAAAGTATGAGGCTAACTTTACGAGGTTAGCGAGGCATGCTGCCGATTATATACGTAACCCAAGGAGTAAGATTGATCGTTTCTTTGATGGGTTAAAACCATTTCTCTGTCGAGCTTTAGTATCACAATCCTTCTCATCATACGAAGATATTGTCTCGTGTGCTATCAAGATAGAAAAGGAATTCTCTAAGTCTTATGACAACAAAGTAAAGCAAGAGAAGAAGAGAACGGGGGAACAAGAGACAGATAAAGGGAAAAAGGGAAAGAAGGATTTTCCATTATGTGATAATTGTGGGAAGAATCACCCTGGTACGTGCCTAAAAGGAATGGGAGTTTGTTATAAATGTGGAGAAAAGGGTCACCAGGCTCGTGATTGCAAGAGAAAGAAAGAGGCTGTCAAAGTTGAATGCTAAAATTATAGGGAAATGGGGCATTATGCAAATGAATGTCCTAAGTGTCAAGGAAACTTACCTCAGAAAAGGCCAAGGGATCAAGGCCAATCTTATGCTGTGACTACAGTTGAAGCAGAATAATTAATGTATTGGTGCTTTTGGACTCAAGGATTATATTCTGGTTATAATAATAATGTGATATATATAAGGATTGAACTTCAGTACTTGTTGATTTCAGTAAGGTTTTAATATGATGAAGGTAATTATATTTTTAGTATGTGACAATAAGAGAAACTTTACTTTGTTTGGGGAATCTGATAAATTGATTTTGGAATTAAGAGACCTTTTAGAGAAAGTCTGGACGGAGGTATTTTGGATAACTATTAAGGTTGGAATGGATTAAGTTGAACCATGGATAGTATTGTTTAAGGTTAAAGCATTTATGAAGATTATTTTTGGAATATTATGATACTATAGTTTTAGGAAAAGGACAACCTGCAGGGTGGGGCATAACCCATCGCGTCGGACAAAGCTGCAGGAATCGAACCCACAATCATAGTGTGACAGGCCTTTATTTCCTACCACTAGCCTACAGGAAGTCCCCAGTTATTACAAAATAATTTTACTAATCTAAATGGTATGTGTTAACATTTGGAACCTTATACAATTAGGATAAGTATAATATTTTTGAGTTCTATTATCTTTTTGGGTGAACGACAAGTATGGGGTAGAAATTAGTTGAAGGTTGAAATTCTACTTGTCATATATATATCTTATTCTTATGAAGAAATTAATTCTTAAACTTTAGGGAAGGTATATCAAAACAAAAATGTGTTATCCTAATACCTTATGTCTTGTTGAACTGATGATATTTTAAATCAACATAGATTGAAGGCTTTGAGGCCCTCAATTTGACAGTTTATTGTGATTGATGACCTCAATCACTCCCTACAAATATTTACGTTTTTCCTCCAATTATATGTCTCTAATTTCCACCAATGTTCTCCTAATCGAGATCATAATTGGGTGGTGACTTTTTCATTTCCCTTTCCCTCTTATTAAGGCAAAATTTTATTAATCTTATTTCCGATGTGGGTTTTCCTCAAATGTATTTTCTCTTTTCAAACTTTTATTTTCAAAGAAAAATTTCAAATTGCGAGGACGCAATTTATTGAAGGAGGGGAGAATGTAACACCCCGAGCTTCCACGATACGCTTCTCATTCAATAATGCAATAGCTTGCATTGTACGCAACTTCGAGTTCTAAAACACCGCGACTAATCAAAGTAACTGTTATGAATAGTAATAACCACTTTTTAAAATTATAGAAATTTTATATTTCAAAATGGACTTCATTTTTGTATTCATAATATCGAAATTATCCAAATTTGAATTTTTTTTAATTTTCTGAGAACTTCCAATTTTTTATGAATAGTGAAAAATACTTAAAAACAACTTTTTTAAACAAAATAATTTATAGTGATAAATTATACTATTTAGTGGTTTTAAAGTATAATTAGAATATATTTTTACCATTTTATCCAATGGTGGTCATTAGAATTAATTTAACATTGAAATTGGACATAAACAATTGCCAATCATTTGATATAAATTGTTTCTTAAAAACACGCTATTTGTTGTGACAGCGGGAATTAATTATAAAATAAACTAATGCAACTTATATGTTTGGAATTTTTTAAAATATACATCATTTTTGAATTTGGAATATCAATTATAGCTTAGGGTGAAATTTTGGCATTGTTCTGAAAAACTTCAATTTTTGATGAATAGTGAAACCACTAAGTGGTAGTTAAATAACTGATTTTTCGTTTAAATGAAATATTACCACTTCTGTGATTTTATTTTCAAAAATCCGACATACATGGTTTTCATTAAGAAGTAAAATGTGGTTCAATGAGATCAAAATAATTTTTTGGTGAATAGTAACTTTTAAGTTCTTAATCGCGATTAGAGGTAATTAGTGTAGTTTAAGGTAAAAATGATATTTTAATAATATGAGATGAGCTTGACACTTGTCCTAATCCTATTTGATGAGTCATGGCCGACCAAGACAACCCATGGGTCAACTTGGGGACCCCATGGAGCCACTTTAGTTGGAAAATGACATTAATATATATTTATTTAATGTTAAAATTAAATTGACACAAACATGAGTTGTTTTACTAAAACAGTTTTTAAGTGGGGTTACACAAGTCCAAATTTTGACTATAAATATTAATTAGAAATATAAAAAGATTTCCTACATCATAGTATTTTTTTTATAATTTTTATACATTAAATAAATTAAATTATTTATAACATCATTATGATGCAGCGATGACCTCATTATTTAACGATTTAAATAAAATGAGAAGATAATGCAAAATCCAAGGCTTACACTTGTCCAAAGACTATTGGATGAGTATATTTAGAACCCTTATCACCTTATACACGAATTACACAAGTTTGGGACCTTTATAATCCGAAAAGCATTGTATAATAGAATAACATTTCATTACTTTCCAAAAGTGCCCCTCCTCTCCACTTATAAAAGGCCCCCACCTCTCCCACCTTATTCACACCTTCAAGCCATTTGGCTCGGCCAACCTCTGCCCAAATACTCTCCCAACTTCCCCCTATTACTCCTAGAAGCCTCACTTTGGGCAGAACTCTTCTCAAGGAAGACTTTGGCTCAAATCAAAAAGAGTTACCCGATTTTGAGGTAATGTCTTCTCTAATGTTGTTTTGTTTTATTTTTCTTATCCAACCCCCTAAACTCTTTTTATTCATTTATTTTGTAAAAACACCAGTATCCTCAATATACTATGATGTTTTTATAAGAAGGATTCGAGCTACACTTACACACACCTACATCTAATGGTTAAAGAACATACGGTTTCTGTGGATGGTGAATTTCTGCCTCACGAAACGATGATTGTTCAACACTCATATAACACCTTCAAATGTGGCCATTAAGACGTCAATATATTTATATATGATATATAATGTGTTTATGTTTTACTTATTCTTCTGTATTTCTCATTTATGGCATACTTTATGATTTCCATTATGGGTAAAATGCGATAATTTCATTTTAGGAAGTGCGGACTACCACCCCCTCAAAGTGATTTGAATCGTTAATGCCATATGTGGGATGTATAAAGGATGGATTAAATGGTATTATACACTATATTATACTGTAATTATATTATAAATTTATATCATTATGATTTCATTCCATTAAATACAAAATAGAAATGAAAATAGCGTTCATGCGTACGTACGGCTTACCGTCTCCATGAACGGTGCATTTCATTTCTTACCTCTAAATGTTACGTGACATTATGAATGAATGTATATACTGTATATATATTATATATATGATATCTACATCATGAATATAATTCTGGATATAATGGATATTTCACCACATGAACAACTTGTAATTATAAGAAGTTTATTTTTGACTCAAGTACCAAAGATCGACAAAATGACCGTTATTAACTCAAATAATTAAATAATGTTCATAACATGGTAATAAGGGATATAAAAGGAATAATGAACATGAAAAAGGTTCTTAAGTAAATATAAATTAACTCTAGTTTATTATTCAGGAGGTTAAAGAACGGTCGAGTCAGGACAGGACGCAAGGTAAGGGAATTTCTTAACCCAATTTTCATTCTTTGGGTTAATCTCCTACTTTCAAATTATGTCATGATATTATTAAGTCCTATATTGTATTTGTACATTATTTCTGTGTACTTATAGTGAATATACATTATAGATGTACTTTATTTAAAAAAATGATCTTTTTAAGGACTTCGTCTCAATCCCCTTTCATTGAGGCATATTTGGTTTTATACAAAAATTTCTTTTATACGGTGTATAAACCCCTTTGACTTTTACGTTTATTCAAAAGGAATCTTTTTATATGAAGCGTTTTTCTAAATGAAAAAAGGGAATGTTTTTTCTTTCCGTACTTATGCGGCGACAACGACTTCTTCGCCGCCATGACCATTATTTGAGTTTCGTCTTCCTCTACAAGCCATCTTTTTTTAATGATAAATAAATACAAAGTTTTAACTTTCTTTTATTTTGGTATTGAAAATGGTTTTGAAAGCGTTTTTATTATATCAATTTGTTGTATTGATATCTTGTGATTGAAATGTGGAAATGTTATGTTTCCTTTATGCATGTTTTATGTGATACGATTATGTTATGGTTTATGATATGTTTAAACCTATTCATATGAGGAATGTATTGGACTTAATAAGTGACGGGTGGAGCCCGCTATAGCTCCTCGATGCATCAGTAGGTCTCATGAGACAACTAGATGTGGAATTGGCTGAGGCCCTTTCCCAATTTGATTTAGGGTTTTGGTCGAGGCCTTAATCATTTTAGACGTCTTGGCCGAGGCCTTGAAAAAATGTTTCAGAATGTATGGCATTATACATTCCCTCATTATGAAAGTGGTTATTGATATTGCATGTGATTATTCGACCAGTAGAATATCCATGTGAAGAAGTAAATGGCATTATCTCATTTTACTTTTTCCATATTATGTTGATGTTCAAGTTTAAAAGGCTTTTGTTTTAGTTATACATTGCCTTAAATGTTTGTGTTTATTTATGAAAGCTTCCGCAATATTGTTAGCTATACTGAGAATCTGAGCTCACCCCTTTCAATGTTTTAATATTTTCCAGGATGTGAAGAAGTATTTTATGAATGACCTGCAGGGATAGTCAGAAGAGGATATGAGTGTGGACTATGGGGACTTTGTTGTTGCAGTTTTTCATTTTATGATGTAATGTAACATTTATGAATGTATCTAGTGTTTCCAAGGCTACTAAACTAATCGGTCTTTCGAGACTTGATCTTTTGTGATCATGCCAATGTTAAGAAGTAATGCACCGACTCTGGGTAGCTGGGGTCGGGGCGTTATAGTATCGGTGCTGAAGTCAACCTCCCTTTCAGTTATTGAAAGTATGACTCATAAGAATCTGACCACAGGAACTCCGTACCCTTCTTAGTCAGACTCATCAGCGGTGCTGCTAAGCTTGAAAAGTCCTGAATGAAAGGTATGTAGTATCCATCTATCCCTAGAAAACTCCACACCTCAAATACATTCTTTGGCTACTCCCAAGAAACTACAGCTCTCACTTTCTCCGGGTCTACTGATACTCCTGTCTCTGAGATAACATGACCCAAGAAGTGAATCTGATCCATCTAAAAGTGGCATTTTGGGAGCTTAGCATATAACTGATGCTCTCTCAGTGTACTCAAAATGATCCCAAGATGGGTAGCATGGTCTTGTCGATTGTGACAGTACACCAAGATATCGTCCGTGAAGACCACCATGAAAGATTCCAAGTATGGATGGAACACTCGGTTCATTAGTGCCATGAAAACTACAGGTGCATTCGTGAGACCTAACGGCATAACCATATACTAGTATAGACCATACCTTCTCTAAAAGGCTGTGAGAGGTATATCAGATGGTCTAATGTGCAACTAATGATAACCAGACCTCAAGTCCATCTTCGAGAACACACGGGCTCCTCGAAGCTGATAAAAGAGATCATCAATCCTAGGAAAGGGATATTGGTTCTTGACTGTCAACTGGTTCAGATTCCGATAATCCACGCAAAGCCTAAGAGTATCTTCTGTCATATTTACAAATAGGATAGGCTAACCCCAAGGAGAAGTATTGGGTTGGATGAAACCCTTTGCCTACAACTCCTCCAACTGCTTCTTGAGCTCCTACAACTCAGGTGTAGCCGTCCTATAAGAAGAAATGGACACTGATGCCTTCCCTGGAACAAGATCAATCGAAAAGTATAACTCACACTCGGGAGAAAAACTTGAAAAGTCCTCTGGAATGACATCCCTGAAACGATCCACCACTGGAGGAAATTCTAACTATGAAGTCCCCTGGTCATCCAGATAAAGACTAGAAATATGGGTTGTAATATCTCCCAACCCATGATGCTATGGACCTTTTCTGCTCGTCTGGACATCCCACTCACCCTTATGAAGAAAAGATCCACCCTCTGGTGATATGAAACTTACCCTATGGCGATAACAGTCAACAACTACTTGGAAGGGAGCTAGCTTGTCCATTCAGAGAATGACATCATAGCATGTCATCTCTAGGACCTAGAGATCCCATAAGAAGTGAAAACCACCAACCTCTAGAGGTCACTCCTTGAACTGACGTACACTAGCCATTATAGTCCCCAAAAGAGTGTGTAGCATCAAAATATTGGCAGAGGAAAATATAAAAGGCCCAAGGCTCTCCACAAGAATGACAGATAAAAAGATATGCATATCACCAGTATCAAAAAAATATGAAGATAAAACTAAGGCAACTGGGATCGTACCTCGAACTGTAGAAGGTCTGGGATCCTTCTTCGGCTGGGTCTGATCCACTGCAAAAGTTTGTCCTACTCAATGACCTTGTGACCTTGCCTAACCACTTTGAGCTGATCTAATCTACTACTGCTGGTAGCCTGGTGACTGACCACCACGGCTGCGACCTCCACCTCGGCCTAAACAGCTGGAAGAACTCCAGTTCCTAGACTGGTGAGAAACTGGTAGAGTTTCTCCTGTACGAGGGGTCATAAATGAACCTCGGTCACCAATTTCCGGTGAGAAGACTTGACAAAAACACTGAAGGTGACCCATCTTTCCGCAAGATCAGCACTCCACTGGGTCTCCCTAGCACTGCGGCCTCATATTCCAACTCTTCCCACACTGGCATCATACCACCTGGATACCAGAAGATGTGTCTCGCCTCCTTGGATCACCGCATGAAGACTCCCTGTGGCACTTCCTTCTGTCAATAGAAGGGATGCTAACTCAAGATGTCAAGCCGCCCTGGCTCATAACTTCATAATCCCTCATATTTCACTCCACAATTAGCGCCTGGTTGACAATAGAAGTGATGTAAGTCAACCTAAAGATATTCACCTAAGAGCGGATGTCCTGACTGAGGCCATCCTCAAACTTCCTTGTTAGGAATAAACCATATCCTCATAGGAAAGGTGTGAAACACTGAATCTCGGTGAAGCGAGAGGAGTAATCTATAATAGAAAGAGTACCCTTCTACAGACTCATGAACCCTCGGGCTCGGTTGGCCCCCAGGGTCTCTGGATATAAGTAATCATAGAAGATGCGCTGGAACTCCTCCCATGCCATAACCTGCTGATTCCCCGCCTGTGAGATCACATCCCACCACCTCTTGGTGGAATCTCATAGCATGTAAGTGGAAATATTCAACCTCCTCTATGGAGGCGTCTCTATATGATCAAAGATCATCATCATGGATTATAGCCATGACTCTACAGCCTGAGGCCCTCCCTCCCCTGAGAATGTGGGAGGATGCTACTGCTAGAAAACCCACGTCAAATCTTCCATCAACGGAGTAGGAGGTGGAGATCCCTGGAAGGTATGAATTATCCTCATGAAGCCTTCCCTGAACTGTGTGTCAGTACTATTAACGGGTATAACTACTGGAGCCAAGACTGGCACAACAGGAGGATCTGCGGGACATCCATGATCAGCCATATCCGGCGTCTGATCACTCCCCTGTAACTGGTGGAAAACTGGAGGATGTCTTGGTGGCATGACTCTGCAAGGTCAAATTCACACCTTAGAACATGATTATCAAGGACTGAAAACTAGAGGTATAATAAAGGAACAGAAGGAAGAAATCATTCAAGTTTTACAAAACATGACTACACAGCGTGTACAATTACTACACGACATATTCCCTTAAGTCATTTACATGGGCATGTACTCCTTCCACAACTGGTCGTGTAACACCCCATGCACATGGAGTGTTCTCAAAACACACGGAATTTACTTGAATCCTCTTCCCCTACCCGGGTCCTTCTACATAGTTAAGACACACGGCTCTCCTAAGACATGACTACAGAGCGTGTTCAAGGCAGACACGGCGTGTACTGGACAATCTTCACCTGGCCCGTGTTGTTAGTGACACGGTCAGACACACGACTCAAACCACACGGCATGTTTCAGACTGACACGGTGTGTACACAAAAGGATAACACTGACCCGTGTTGTTCGTGACACAGCCGGGTACCTGGGTCAGACTACACGGCGTGTTCAAGGTGAACACGACAAGTATAAGAAGAGACTCCACTGACCTGTGTTGTTAGCTACATGGCTGGGTTCCTAGGATTATACTACACGGCATGTTCAACACAGACAGGGTGTGTTTCCATCAGACCTTTCCCATCCCATGTCTCTGCCCACATGGTCAGAGACTACACGGCGTATACATAAAGTACATGGCGTGTACTTAAGAAAAACTATTTCTTCTCTAATATAAGAATGCATGGTGTGTACTTAACATTACACGGTGTGTATTCTGGGTTTTTCCAGACATTAAGCCTCATAAACTACTCAGGAACCCATAAAACATTGAAACGAGCATTGAAAGTTCCAAATTCCGATCCGTGAGGACCCATACTCCCCACGAATCAAAGTTTGGCATCCTATAAAAGTTATAAACAAGAAAATATTGCAATGATCCACCAATTTCTGGTCCATGAGGGCCTATAACACCTCAATAAACAAATTTTGGCATTCATTCAAACAAAACCTTACAAACAATTTCCTATAAAATAGTAGGTATTTCTATCACGACATCTATCACAACAGTATGCATATTCTACACAATATCTATCACAACAACATGAAATTGCTAATGCATCCTAGATGGCATGCCAAGAATGCATGGCATCTGATTTCTAACAAGTGCTTGTATGATACATGATATAAAATACCATCATCTCATTAGGTTGTGACAGAAATAGAACCTCAATAACGTCATCAGTAATAACACAAAACATATGAGTCACCCATCGGTGAAAATCAGATCAACCATAAACTTGAAAAACTAGAAGAAATTTCAATAAACAAGGTAGATTGGATTTTCCTTGTACACGGGTTAGATACTCCCGAGAACAGCTTATTATCAAGTACCTATTCCTTACTATCCCTGGATAATAGTAAATCAAGAGAAAAGAATGCCTCTGATACCAATCTGTAACGTCCTGATTCCAGAAGCCACCCAGAGGTGCCCCGTACCCAGTTGGTCACATGGCATCAAGCGTATTTCCCCGAACGCCAGAGGCTACCAACTAGTAGTGAGGGTCATGGGTGTGATAGTGGGGAAACTATGCCCTCATTGGCAAAGTAACACAGTGGAAGAGAAACAAGTATACCATAGTAGAAGAAGTAAATATCCAACAACAGTAAACAGTGGAAGACTGATAAAGAAACAACTAGAGCATATATATATATATATGTGTGTGTATATATATATATATATATAAATGATGCATGATACATATATGTCTCAGAAAGCATCCAAACCAGTCACACTGTTGAATATAGTACTAAACCAAAGTTCAAAAGGAAAATAGATAAACAACTCCTCAGCATCGCAAGGCTCAGCTTGGACCCATGCTCTCCAGCTCCAATGCAATCAAGTACCTAAAGTGGAAGGGCACTTTATCGTGTCTATAACTGCAATAATATAATATTTTTGAACCCAAAATCATGGACCAAAGCTGAACCAGAGGGGTGAGACTGTGTGTGCTTCTCAGAGGAAGAACTCACCGTCAATTCCCCTTATAGTCTCGTATTGGTACTAAAGCTGCTCTGGGGAAGCACTCAACATCTCATTCCCCTGTGTCCCACGTCGAAAAACTACAGACTCTCTGAGGAATCACTCAACAACAATTCCCCCTGTGGTCTCGCATCGAAATTTATAAAAGACACTCTGGATAAGTCCTTACGTCAATTCTTCATATGGTCTACTACACTAGGTTCTCATGGACCTGTGTAAATCAACAAGTATAGCATCGTGTATCGGCCAAAGTAAACCTGAAAAACTACTTGGATAGAATTATATAGCATATCAGCATATCAGAACAATAGTCACACCATCCTACAATACTAGGCATGGGAAATTAAATAGCATCCTAGCAAGAAAACTAGACCCAAAGGTCAGAACAGGTGAAACATACATGGGAAAATACATCCAAAGCATAGAAAAACGCCCTATTCACAATCAATAACCTCTACTCAAAAATACAAGCAAAGAAGGCAAGCAATAGAAATAAAATGTTAAATGTGCAATACCTCGCTCGGGGGCCCGTCAAAGATATGTGGTTGCTCAGTGCCCTCGAAATAATGAAACCTAGAAGTAGGGTGTTCTATCCTTCAGACTCTACCCCGATGCATTTAATGAGAGAAAAAAAAGACGGTGTGTACTTTTGAAGTACACAGTGTGTAATTGCATTTTCTGTACTCCGCTTTATGTGGCCTCCACATCACCCCACATGACCGTGTGTATGGTCATGACATGGCCAACACACGGCCTCCTGCAGCAACAAAGTACACGGTGTGTACTCATAAAGTACATGGAATGTACTTAATAAATTTCCAGAAACTCCTCTTTTCTCAAAAACTCAAGAAAAAGGAAAAACATACCTGAAAAGAAGGTCCAGGTTCTTACATATGGACCCTAAATATTATGAATCCACTGCCTTTAGAGCACCATAGGGAATCTTTTTCTACTAGGTCATTCCCTTTGGACTAAATAATTCTAACGATACTCATAAACACGCCAAGCATAATTTCTTCAAACCCTTATTGGGATAAATACTTTAATGTTATATCGATGACCTGTTAGTCAAATATAGACAACAAGTCAATCACGTCATGGATCTTCAAGTATTCTTCAACAAGTTAAGGTAGGACAATCTAAAGATAAATCCTCTAAATATCACTTAAGAGTAACATCAAGGAAATTCCTTGGATTTGTGGTATGACACTATGGCATTGAGTCCATCCCTAAAGAGACTAGTGTAATCTTAGAAATATGACACCCCCTAGAAATTTTAAATAAATTAGGGGGATCCAATGGTTCATCACCTACATTCATTATTTCATATCCAATGTATCTAAAAAATATCTCCCCTTCACCGAGATAATGAAGAAGGGAATTTCTTATTGATGGGATGTGAACTACCAGGAAGACATTAAGAGTCTCAAGTAGTACCTGATACACACACTAGTATTGATTTTTATAGTGGATGTAAATCCATTCATCTTATATGTTGTCACTATGGAATGACCACTTATCACTCTATTTGCAAGAAAAATGATAGGGGGGATGATAATAGTCTTTATTACCTCTGACAAAAGATTATAGGAACTGAGAATTGATATTATAAGGTTGAGAAGAACTACCTCACAATTATATTTATATAGTTAAAATTTATAGACATTACTTGCAGCACCATGAAGTCCACTTGGTCTCTCGTATTGATCTTCTCAAGTAAATCATTTTCCCTCCCATGTTGACTAGTAATTTGGACCAATAAGTGCTCATTCCACAATAGTATGGAATACAGTTCATGTCATAGAATTCAGTGAAAGGAAAATCCCTAGATAATTTCCTCACATCCCATGCTACCCTAGAAATCACATTGGTGGGTAGTGAGCATCATAACAAGGAGGTTTTATATTCCCATGACACTCCCCGTACATGGGAGATGTATTTTGATGGCACCTCCTGAGGTCCTACCAGAAAGAGACTAGAAATCTTGAAACTCAATCGGGTTGGATTAGGGATTGTATTTTTTTTCTAGACAAAGAAAAATTTTCCCTAATATTTATCACTTTCCAAAGGCTTCATGAATATTGATTCTAAATACCAAGACCTCGTCACTAGATTTTAACTATCCATATGCCTAAAAATAGCCTACCTTAATGTCATAGGGGAATATGAGATAATGATAATGTATATCAATGGAAAATATACCATCAAAAAATAAGAATTATCCCTTTTCACTAGCTATGTCATGGGACTAATGTAAGTGTTCCCCTTTGAACCCACATTGCATCATATTCCTTTTCCATAGAATACTCATTCTAAAACATTATATAATACATCCATGGTTTTGGACGAACCTGAATAGGAGGAAGTGATCTTCCATATCATGAACCAAAGAATTGTATCATCAATAATCATCTAGAACATGGAAGAAATCAATCAGGTCAACACTACCCTAGATTATGATGAACTCATATCCAACCATGGATAGATGGAGCCCATAATTGGTTATCTATAAAATGGGATCCTCCAAGAAGATCGAGATAAAAGAAAATATATATAGATCCGAGCAGCAAAATTTAACCTACAGAATTGGGAAAATAAGAAGAACACCCTTCTATAATAGAGGCTTCAATGAAATCCTCCTTGGATGCATAGAAGAAAGACATATTCCATCCAACACAGAAGAACTCCATGCAGTCTCTTGTGATGCTCATAAGTATGGGACCAAGCTCTCCCACCAAATCATGATGTTGGGTTATTACAGGAAAACCATGATACATTACCACATATGATTCTCTAGTAAATTTCATGCATTCTAGATTCATGAAAACTTCATCCATAAAATACCATAATTTTGATATAAATCTAAATATTCCTAGTCATTTTACGTATAGGGAATGGATGTTGTCGGGTCATATCCCCCAACCATGACTAAGTTGTTTAAGTAAATCCTTACAACTACCGGATTCTTTTCCAAATAGGTTGAGTCAATAATCTTTACAGAATTCAGGATGAAGAATATCGTCAACTTCATAATGTCCCATATCATTACAAGGATTAGATTCCCTCACCCATTATTGATGGAAAAAAGACACCAACTTCTATTCTATAGATTTGAAGAAATTTTACCAAGAGTACAACATTGAGTCCAATAACTCATCTGGATATCATGTGGTAAAAAATGGATATATAGAGGCAATTAATAAGAATTTATTGAATATAATCTAAAATATAGTAAATAAGAATAATAATTTCTATCCTGAAAATATCATCTATGTTGTATGGACCTACCGTACCACCATGTGTACTGCTATATAGGAAACATCGTATTCATTATTGTATGGAACTGAGGTATTGTTTCCCATATGATTATGGGTTCCCATGCTTCGAATAGACATCAATGGGAAAATCTAAAATGATGAATAATAACAACAATGGTTGTATGAGTTGGAGTGGATTGATGGGAACAATTTCATACAATGAAAAACCTTAAAGTACATGAGAATTGGATCATACATAAGTTCTATCCCAACAGATCTTACTCACTAGAAAAAGTGGATAGGGAATGAGTCACACCCCCACCAATGTAGGGTTTCTCAAGAAATACTTCACATAGATGTTATCAAGTATTATCTTCATCCCAGTTTCATGATATTAAACTTCACATATGCATCCTGACCACATGACGTTAAACTTTACGAAACACATCCCCACCACATGATGTTGAAATGTACGGAATAAGTCCATATAATAAGACATTAAAATAAACATCTTCTCTTTTACTGGTCATATGACGTTAAACTTCATGGAAAATTCTTGACCACATGATGTTAAAATGAACGGACACATTCTAAAAAAGTGACATTGAACTATTTGAAAATTTTCAATATAATAGGAATTTTAACTAAAAAACATCTCTCTTCCTAGTCATATGATGTTAAACTATGAAAATTCCCAATGACCGCATGATGTTAAGATAAAAGATACCCCTATTAACCACATGAATCTAATCTATATAAATTAAATCCATGAACAAATTCTTTAAACAACATATCATATCTCATCCTGATCACATAACTTTAAACTGTGCAAATGCTTCCTAACCACATGATGTTAAACTTAACAAAACACATCCTAAAAACATGATGTTAAACTGTACATAACATGTGCTGAAAAAATTAAGTTAAACTGCATGGGGGAATCCTAAATGCATGAAATTAAACTAAAAAAGAATCATTCTTTCACAAATTATTCATAACACAAAAGATAGATCTTCACAAAATATAAATGAAGTTCCCTAGTCCCTATGTGTGAGTCATATCTACATAGATAATTCATCATCCATGATGTATGTGTGGATTTATTACTGGTATCATAGGATATGTAGTGACACTCAGATATCTAGTACTAGGACTTGCCATAATATGTTCATTCTGTTCATAATACATCACACTAAATGACAATAGTCAAGCCTTATTTTCCATATCAGATGACCCTCGTCCTTACCACAAGACGTTAAACTGCATGGCTGGTGTCCTCGCCCCATGACACTAAACTGAACAGTTTCCCCAAATTTCATGTGGCTTGATTTCTATCATCACAACATACATAGTGATGACCAAAACTTCACTATTTTTCTTATCCATAACACTCCAGTTCTATCATGTCGAGTCACCTTTGTCCTTATCGCATGATATTAAATTTCACGGTTGATATCCTTGATACATGACACTAAATTGAACTAGTTTCCAAAAATATATACATGCTTTATTCTCATACCAATGAGATTTTTAGATATTATTATATCTTATATCTTGGAACATCCACTGCATGATACAAATCATCCATGTCCTTTCTCTAATTCCCTTTATGTCATGAAAGGAACCTTTACCATTCCTTTTTTTCTCACATCAATCATGGCTCACGTGGGAATAGGAATTTTGGTAAGGGATTCCCCATATAATCAAGGAATATCACTGATGATATGGTTAGAATGGTTTTGAATGTAATACCTTAAAATGAACACTATAATTCCTCACCACATGACATTAAACAGAATAGTTGATGTCTCTTGCATAATATAAAATTGCACATAACAGCGGACCTTGCCTGAGAGGACCACTTGTAACAACCTAGGTATTTATAGAATAATACTTTTTCATTTCTATAAATATTTTTGAATAATATATTATTTTTATTTTAAATATGACACTTTTTACGATAGTTTACTCAACACGCAACAACATGCTTCTCCGAAAATCTTGCATTGCACACAACGTTGAGTTATACCACAAAATAATATTATATTATTATTATTTTAAATGGAAGTAAACGTCTAGCCGTTGTATTTTAATAAATGAACAGAACTAACTAAAATATGATTATACATGTTATTTAAATGTCTATACAATTATCCAATAAATTTTAGAGGCTTAAAATGAGAATTAATCCAATTTTAATCATAAATACTCTAATATTTTTTAAAGGTAGTTTTACAGCCTTTTGATGGAGAACCCTTTTTAAATATAGTTTTTGTCACTTTTATATGTTATATTTGAAAAAATAAACTTCTTATTTATAATATGGACATCAAAATTTACTTTGGATAATTTTTTGTAATTTTTCTGATAAAGATGATTTTTTAACGAATAGTGAAAAATACTGTATTTTAGTCAAAACTATATTTTCGTCTAGTTTATTTATATGATTAGATTGTTATTTTAATTGGTTTTAATGTGTAATTATATTATTTTTTTACCATTTAATCAATGTTTTTTCATTTTATGTACTTTCACTTTTTAATTATACATAAACACATGTTAATCCTTTGATTGTTATTATTTCTTAAAAACAGACTTTTTGGTTTTGACAATGGGAATTAATTTTAAATTAATTTATAAAATTATGTGTTTTGAATTTGGAAAATGGATTCCATATTTGGAATCATGAGGTCTAAATTTTGTAAATAGATAAATTTTATTTTTAGATATTACGAATAGTAACTTCAGTAAATATTTTATTTACCATGGCTAAAGGGTAAATATGGTAAATAAGGGTAAAAAATAATATTATAATAATATTAAATTACCCTAAAAATGTCATAAACCTATTTTATGAGATATTTCCAACCATGGGAATAATTGTATTGATTTTAGGACCCCATGGAGCCACTTGTGTGTGAAAATGACATTTAATTACTTTTAATTAAAAGTTAAGGAAAATATAACCTAAACATATCTCTTTTAGTAAGAAAATTTTTATATGGGGTTATATAAGTTATATCTTAGACAATAAATATTAATTGTAAATATAAAAATATTTACTAAACCATGTTATTTTATTTATAATTTTTATACATTAAATAAATAAATTTTATTATGACATAATGATGATGCAGTGATTGCTTCATTAATAAAGGATTCAAATAAATGATATTATAAATGTTAAAATAAATGTAATTTTGTTATTATTATGTCATTAACGAATTTTTTGTATAATATTTACATGTTATATTTTTATTAATTACGTTTTTTCTAAGTAATAATTTTTTTTGGATTTTTAAAAAGTCATGATATGAATAGTGTCAAAATTGACATAATTCATATTTTAAAATATAAAATATTTTATGAAGTATTATGAAATACCAAAAATTCTAATATTTGGCCAAATGGTTATAATAAGTCTAAAAGTTTATTATTTACTCTTTAATTGGATATTCTTCATGTTTTGGTAGCTATTTTGATTCTCAAAGTGTTAAATGCTTGATAAAATGGTAAGAGTAAAAAGGGTTAAATAAAAAAGATAAGGATTAAAAAATATAAAAAACCTTTCCAATTATTATTGTATTATTTTATTTAAACTTATATTCATATTATATTCTAATTTAATGATTTTTGGACCTTTTTAAATTGAAAATAATTTACAATAAAATAATACTTTGAAATGTTCCTAAAGAGACCCTCCTCCCTCTTATAAAAGGGCATCACCTCTAGCCCTCACTCACACCTCTCAAGACCCCTTGTCTCATCCAACCTTGTCCCAAATAATCTCTCAAAATATCTATATTACACCTAGAAACATTACCATAGTCAGAAAGAAATTCAAGAAAGCCTTTTGGTTCAAACCAATGGGAGTTACCCGATTTAAAGGTAATGTCTTCACTCAAGTTTTTTCCTTTTATTTTCCTTCTACACTACCTATTATATTATTATTATTATTTGATTACATAACAACACCAGTATCCTCAATGTACTATTTTGTTTTTATGAAAATTATTCGAACTAAACTTACACACACTTCCGTCTAATGGGTGTAGAACATACTATTTATGTGGACGACAAACTACTGCCTTGCGAAACGATGATTGTTCAATCTTATCCTACCACCTCTTATTGTGGAAATTATGATGGAACTATAATTATATATGATATTTTTGATATTTAGTTTATATATATTATTCTTTAATTATCATTTAAAACATAACTTTATTCTTTTCATGTTGTATATATATGATAATTTCATTTGGGGAAGTGCGGACTATAGCCCCCTCAAAGTGATATGAATCATTCATGTTATACATGGAACTTATAAAGGATATAATTAATGAACTTATTTAACAAATATAAAATATATATTATACCGGAATTATAACATACCTATTTATCATTTATTTTTCATTACTTTAAATATGAACAAGGAATGAAAGTAGCGTTCATGCGTACGTACAGCTTACCGTCTCCATGAACGGTCCATTTCATTTATTATATCCAAATGCTATAGACTATTCGAGATACTTATACAATTGATATATATGATATATATGATATATAAATCATTAATATCATTTTTTAGATATTGGACTTTTTACCACATGCAAAATTTATAATTATAACAAGTTCATTTTTTACTCAAGTTCTGAACATCGACAAAATGTTTGACATAAACTCAAATAATTAACTAATTGATATATAAAGGTAATGAGTGATATAAAAAGAATTATAAACTTGAAAAAAGTTCTTAAGCAAGTATAAATTAACTTAAGTTTATTTTTCAGGAATTTAATGAACGAATGAGTCAAGTCGGACACGAGGTAATGGAACTTCTTAACCCAATTTCCATTCTTTGGGTTAATCTTATACTTCTTGATTATGTCATGATATGAATATGTGTTAATGACTTCTTATTGTTTTACACTTAATATCTACTTATATTGGGTGTATTTATATTTTTCACACATAATTATTTCATTGATTTTTCCTTAATCTAACGATACGATCTTTGTAAGGGACTTTGCCTCAATATCCTTTCTTTGAGGCCTATTTTGATTTATAAACAACTTGATTTTATACTATGTAAAAACAACTTTGACTTTTAATTTCATTCAAAGTAAATATTTTTCTACAAATAATTTAACTGAAAGATAAAGTTAATGTTTCTTTTTAACGTCTGCAGTGACAACGACATTTTCACCGCTGTGATCATTTTTTAATATTTGGATTCCTTATCAAGTAATGGTGTTTTTAAATGTAAAATAAATACCATATACACTTTTTACATATTTTGGTATTGAAAATTCTTCTAAAATAGTATTTACTATTTCAATTTCCTAAAATTATTTCTTTTTATTTCAAATGAAATTTTTAGGATTAAAATTTTGATATTTTCAATCTTTTGTGTGTGATGATTATATAATGGTACTTGGACATTTGAAGGATGGTTATGTGATAAACCAAATAATGGGTGGTTCCATGATAAACCAAGGATGGGTGGTTACATTATAACCTACAATTAATTGGGTATGGAAGTCTCCCATATAGCTATTCCATTTAGTGATATGTGTGGAAGTCGACCGTATGGTTATTCCATTTAAGTGTGTTTATGTCCCAAGTTACCTTTATATGATATATGTTTTTTTATATGGGATTTATGGTAATATTTTGGTTACAAAAAGGGTAATAACTTATCTTGTATTCATTGATGTGTTTTTACTTGTCACGACCCGACCCAACGGAGCTTGTGCCTCGACTCCCCAGGCCCGCCTCCAATAGGGCAGGGGCTAGCGACCAGCACCGAGTAGGCTATCACACACATGGTAGGCATTAGCCTAAGGTACCTGTACACATGCACCCACATACAACTCAATGAAACAGTGCAGAGATATATAAAACTAAAAAGAAAATGCATGCATACATCTATCCCAAACTAGAGTACAGCAAAAGTACAAAAGGAAAAACCAGGGCCCACTAAACGAAAACTGCAAAAGCATCCAACCTTCTCGGAAGAAGGGGGTACGCTACCAAAAGCACCACCAGAAAGATCCTCGGCACAGATCCGGTAAGACACTATGGTCAGTCCCTCTCACTCAGCTCTGCCTACTCCGGGTCCTCCTAGGACTCCGTCGAAAGGCCTGTGATCTGCACAATACACAAACATGTGCGGGAAAAGCCCGTGCAGGGGTGAGTATAACAATACTCAATAGGCACCCAAAAAACCCAAAACCAAAGAGAGAAACTAGAAGACAACAGTCCACTCATCCCAGCTAGAGAGAACCTAGATGACAGAGAAACTCCATCTCGTGACCATCCTTGGATAAACACAACCAGTCATCTCAGCTCAGGTGTATGCCCATACATACACCATGAACAATCCAGATATACTCAGCTCACGCACCAAGCCACATGAGGTACCGACCTCATCACCAGTAATGGTTTACAACCAGGAGAGCACACTCCATGATCACTGTCATCCCAGAAGACACTTGTCCGAGAGATACACTCCATCGGGTCCCACACAAACATCTTAGATGCTCACCTGAGAGACCACGCTGATCGGGTACCGTCACTGAGGAAACCTCGCTGAAACTACATAAACCCAAAACTCCTCAGATAGGGGATCACTCCTAGGGTCTTCTAGGGGATACTAGGACCCACACCAGTATACGAAGATCTCACAGATAGGGGATCACTCCCAGGGTCCACTAGGGGATACCACAACCCGATCTGGCATTCGTAGATCTCACAGATAGGGGAGCACTCCCAAGATCCGATGGGGCATACCACAACCCGATCTAGCACTCGACAGAAACACATCACTCATATAGAGGATCGTCACCCATGTAAATGTGGTCATGACGATACCGTAACGTTATCTGGTATAACTCTCGATGTAGGGGATAGAACCGATAATGCACCAACCCTTCTGAAACCATGCTCTTAGTAGGGGATCATATAACCAACGATACTGCAACCCTACTATAATCCTCATGCTGAGTAGGGGATCTTACACTTGACGTTTCCACAACCCTAATGAGCACGACCCACTGCGTAGGGGATCATATTCACGATGATGCCACAAACCCTATGAGGGTTAACCTGCTAGATAGGGGATCGCCACCCATGGATAAGAGGTCACAGCGATACCAAGAACCTGATCTAGGGAAATGATGCTAGAGGATCTTGCTCCGAGCCCACAGGCGGGATGCCATAACTCTAATAGATTAAACCTCCCATCGAGAGGATCAGAAACGTATACTAAGGTTGTGATGTCGCGTGAACCCTCGTATGAACTAACCAAAGGATTACCCTCAACCACTGCCGGTCCAAACGTCACTAACTCGACCGACCCACCACAGAACCACCCCGCGCACCTCCAAGTCTAATACTGAGGCCACCATCACGATCCACAAGGAAAAACATGCAGGATAGGCTGTTTACTCCCCTAAAACGAACAACCAGTGAAAAAGGCACTATTCACCGTAGCTAGCCCGTGCAGGGCCCACACAATGATCCTGAAACTCATCAAGCAGATCATACTACTACGATCCCCTCGGAAAAACAGACAGAATTGATTACTCAATCGTCCAAAATAGACACTCAGTGAAAAGGGTACTATTCACCGAAGTCAGTCCGGGTGGGGCCCATGCCTCGATCCTGAAACTCATCGAACGGATCGCACCATTGCGATCCTCTTGGTAAAACACACAGGATTTACTATTCATCCACCAAAATCAGACTCCCGGTGAGAAAGTTGTTTTTCTCCGTAAACGCCCAAACCCAGCCTCGTGGGGCCCGTACCCCAATCCCGGTCCCAACACCTGGAAACCGTCAAGAAAATTCCTCCATACCATCAGGGTCTCAACTCCACTGATGGCACATCAATCGGACACTCCGGGTAGAGAATACAACGGCCCGAAGTCGAATAATAATAAAATATTATTATTTTATTCAACATTTCAAGCTCTCGGGGCATGATTTTGAAAGTTTAAACTTCCAAACCCACATCGAAGGGTTCTTCTCATCTGCAGGGTCACGTCGTCGTAGACGGAACACGATTTCGACCTCCAGGTAGTAAAATACGAGGGTTTTAAAACCCCCGTGTACAAAGAAAGAGCGTCAGACCGGCTGAACCGGCCGGTCCGGCCAGCATGGGTCGGCCCGCGTCGGCCCTCGCGTTCACGTGCGCTTAGACGACCTCTTCGTGCGGGGGTCGTTGGTGAATGACACCGGACCGCTGCGGTGCGGCGGTCCTGTTTGTCTTCTGTGGCCCGTCGTCGCCTGCCGCCGCAGTGCCGGTGCGGCGCTGGCGGACCTTTCGAGGGCCGCTGGGGGCACCCCGAGGTTCCAAACGCGCATCTGAAGGCATCTGTGTGCCCCCTGGGACCAGATCTACTCATCTGAAGGCTCAAAATATAGAAAAACCAACCAAATCGGGATCCGGGATTTCAAAACTCAAAATGCCTAAATGTTGGCGGATCGCCGAAGCTTCGGGTGCAGAACGACACCTGCGACGTGATGGAGCTCAATCCACTGATGATCGGCTCTGAAAACAGGGGCATAGGGATTGATTTGGTGAAGAACGGTTGGAGAGGGGGAGGGTTTCGTCACTTACCTAGAGAGGGAATTGGGGGGGATGTATGATTTTCTTTTTTTTAAATAAAAAACTACATTTTAACACCCTTCCAACTCACCTCTGACCCGGCACCCAGAGCTGACTAAAATTATGTCTTGCCTAGGGTAAACACGGTGTTCTGAATGCAACGGTGAACTCAGATTTTCGATCCAAAACTCCTTTAAAAAGTTATTAGAGTTGACTCTCGTAAATTAACTTTTTTATTTATTTACAAAAATTCCCTGGTGGATTTTCTCATAGTAGGTCTGCGTCCGCAATGTTTATACCCACCTAGGGTAAACGGCACACTCCGGACACAATAGTGCCTTAAATTCCCGTTCTTAGATACCGTTTAGGAGATATCACACCCCCTCCACATGCACAGTATAAAAATACTTAATATCTTTATAAAATTAATTCTGGGCACACTGGGCCTCAGAATCACACGCCTTCTTCGCGTCTAGCTCTAGAATTATTCATAAGAATATTCCAAAGTATGAAAGGGCTAAAACCCAAGTTGCTACATCCTACCCACCTTAGAACTTTTCGTCCTCGAAAATCCATAAGCACAAGGAAAGCAACTGGACTCTCAACTAGGTCTCCCATTCAAGAAAGTCCCCCAATAAACACCCCCGCCTGAACACATAAGTCTGAGGGACTCATCTACCACACCTCAACACTATCCTCTTTGGGCGGCACTGACTCTCCCGCATGGTTTTAATCGCGTCACAAAAACATGTCTCGGTGGGGGAAGGATCCCTCTTAATCACGCATTTGAAGCACGCCAAACAACACCCACACAGGGTCTTACCAACGCCCTGAACAAAACTCGAGCAAGCAATAGAAATGAAATAGTACTGCTAAATTGTGTCTATCAAACTAATGCAAAAAGTAGAAAGGACACAAGGAGTGTCTCGATCCATCTGTGGAGCCTCTGGGTCAACAGCCTCTAGGGCATGTTGTTGTCCTCTCCCTCGTCCCCCAGCTCCTTGGGCTTGGCATGGACCACCTGGGGGTGGGGGTGGTGGCAACTGATACCGCCTACCACCTCCTGTTGCTGCACCAGCTCTGTCACAATGTCTGTCGCCCTGCGAACCTCCTTGGTCGAGAAGTTGCCTCTACCAAGGCGGTATGTCGACTGGCTCCCTCTTAGCAGAACTACGGGTCGGAAAATCTCTAGAAAGATGTTCTCGACCATCGCAAGAATAACACCCCTCTCCTGTGGCTGACCAAAACTGGTCTGCGAGCTCTATGAGCCCTGAACCTCAGATCCTTTATCCTGGGGTCGCCTCCTGAAACGTCGACCACGTCCAGACCCTTGCGCCTTCCCTTGGCTACCAAATGCCAACGTCTCACCTGCCACACGCCCAATACTGACGGGCTAAATCTGCTTATCCAGAAATCTCTCCACCACCAAGGCATGCTCCAGCACTCCTACATAGGTGGGTAAACACAAAGAAACCACACCGTCCCTGATGTCCCTACGTAGGCCCTGCTCGAAAGTATAATCCCTACACTACTAGAAAACGAGGCTATAGCCACGGTTTTAAACAAAACCATGGATATAGGGTTTAATTTCAAAGGATATAGTCGCGGTTTAGTGAAACTGTGGCTATATGTTTTTTTCGAAATCTATAGCCACGGTTTCACCCAAACCATGGCTATAGGGTCTTTTTCAAAGGGTTATAGCCACGATTTGGGTGAAACCATTGCTATAGGGTATTTTTCAAAGGGTTATAGCCACGTTTTGGTGAAACCATGGCTATAGGGTTGGTCTAGAGACATGGTTTTGATAAAACCATGGATATAGGGTATTTTTTCATGAACTATAGCCACGGTTCATCAAAACTATGTCTATAGATCTCCCTCCCTTGCGTGGGAAAAAAATTAACCCGTGAAAAAATGGCAGGAAGGTTTATAGCCATGATTTACATTCTATAGCCGCAGTTTTTAATAATATATTTAACAATATATATATCCGCAAAGAAGTATGTGGAGTAGTGGAAAGGTGTTTGGTCTACACAATGAAGGTACAGAGATCGAATCTCAATTGGAGAAAGTTAATTTTGGGCTATAGCCATGGTTTTATTGGGCTATATCCATGATTATAAACTATGGATATAACCCTGTTGCCATGAGGGACAACCGTGGCTATAGCCCAACTGCCACGGTGGACATATATGGGGGTTATAGCCACGGTTTAGTGAAACTGTGGAAATAGGGCTATAGCCACGGTTTAAAACCGTGGTTATAGCTTCTAGCTATAGCCACGCCAATAGGTTCCACGGCTAGCTAGAACTGTGGCTATAGGTTATATCCACGGTTTTGACCCCTATAGTCACGGTTTTTGACCATGGATATAGCCCAATTTTCCAGTAGTGCTAAAGAACAGATCTCAAACCATATCCAGGGAGTATCGTGACAGATCGGTAGACCTCGCTGAGTACTCTGACACAATCATGCCCTCCTATCGAAGCTGCAGAAGCTCCTGGATCTGCACTGACCTCAGTGTCACCAAATTGAACTCTTCTCTGAAGAGCCTCTCAAATTCTACCCACGTGAGTGTCTCCTCATTGTGGAACTCCGTCACAAAACTCCACCATCGCCCATCCGAACCATACATAAGGCTCACCACTAGGACCACCATCTGATCTGGGTGTGTCCTTATAAGGTGGAAAACTCGGGTGACTACTTTGAGCTAGTCATCAGCTGCCTGGGGGTCTGGATCACCCTGAAACCTCAGAGGTCACTATCTCTAGAACTCGTGCAGCACACTCAGCCTGCATGAAACCTCATCCTACACTGTCGGCATGACTAGTTACTCGACAGGTGGTGGCTCAATTGGAGGACCACCAAGAGGTGCAGCCTCAGATACTGCGCCCTGGTCTACAGCCTCTACATGGGGCGGATCATCACCACAGTCCTGTTGTGGAACCCTCACAATCTGTCATCATGGAGGCATCCTGAAATACAATCAAGACGCCACATAGTCAAAGTGTATATCTGGAGAGCTGACTCAAGAAGAACAAGGGAAACCCAAAAACCCATTCCTATATGATGCATATACTGTTATGTCCCTGCGACCAGTGTGAGAATGTCCCAAGTCGAAAGGAAGGTTATCAGAGTCATGGGGTATGGATACGTCGGTCGCTACACCAACACTGGAGTCCCTGTCCTAAAAGCTAAACTCAAAACACCCTAACACTTCCGCTATGAAACCAAAACCAAACTCACAGCTAGTCCAGCTACACTCTAAGATCCCAAAGGTGGAACCTCCTCTGATACCACTCTGTCACGACCTGACCTAATGGGCCTCATGTCACGACTCCCCAGGCCCGCCTCCAATAGGCTAGGGGCTGGAGACTAGTGCCAAGTAGGCTATCACACACATGGGAGGCATTAGCCTAAGGTACTTGTAAACACGCACCCACATACACCTCCATGAAGCAGTGAAGAGATATATAAAACTAAAAATAAAATGCAGGCATACATCTATCCCAAACCAGAGTACAGAAAAAGTACAAAAGGCAAAAACAGGGCCCACCAAACGAAAACTGCAAAATCGGCCAACCTGCTCAAAAGAAGGGGGTATGCTGCCAAAAGAACCACCAGAAATCTCCTCGGCATAGCTTCGGTAAGACTCCACAGTCAGTCCCGCTCACTCAGCTCCTCCTTCTCCAGGTCCTCCTAGGACTCCGTCGAAAGGCATGTAGTCTGCACAAGACACAAACATGTGCGGGAAAATCCTGTGGAAGGGTGAGTATAATAATACTCAGTAGGCACCCCAAAAACCCAAAACCAAAGAGAGAAACTGGAAGACAACAGTCCGCTCATCCTAGCCAGAGGGAACCCAGACGAGATAGAAACTCCATCTCGTGACCATCCATGGCTAAACACAACTAGTCAGCTCATCTCAGGTGTATACCCATACATACACCATGAACAATCCATATATACTCAGCTCATGCACCAAGCCACATGAGGTGCCGACCTTATCATCAGAAATGGTTCAAAACCATGAGAGCACACTCCATGATAACTATCATCCTAGATGATTCTCTTCCGAGAGATACAGTCCATTGGGTCCCACACAAATATCTCATATGCTCACCAGAGATATCACGCTCGTCGGGTACCGTCACTGAGGAAACCTTGCTGAAACAACAAAAACCTCAAACTCCTCAGATAGGGGATCACTCCTAGGGTCTGCTAGTGGATACCAGAACCCACACCGGTATACGAAGATCTCACAGATAGGGGATCACTCCCAGGGTCCGCTGGGGGATACCAAAACCCGATCTGGCATTCGTAAATCTCACATATTGGGGATCACTCTCAAGATCCACTGGGGGATACCACAACCCGATCTGGCACTTGAAAGAAACACATCACTCAGATAGAGGATCGTCCCCTGATTAAAAGTGTTCACGACGATACTAGAACCATATCTAGTATAACTCGCGATGTAGGGGATCGAACCGATGATGCACCAACCCTACTGAAACCACGCTCTGAGTAGGCGATCGTATAACCAATGATACCGCAACCCTACTATAATACTCATGATGAGTAGGGGATTGTATACCCGATGATGCCACAACCCTACTGAGCACGGACCACTGCGTAGGGGATCATATTCCCGATGATGCCACAGACCCTACGAGGGTTAACCTGCTAGATAGGGGATCGCCGCCCATGGATAAGCGGTCACAGCGATACCAAGAACCCGATCTTAGGAAACAATGCTAGAAGATCTCGCTTTGGGCCCACCAGAGGGATGCCACAACTCTAACAGATTAAACATCCCATAGATAGGATCACAAATGTATACTAAGGTTGTGATGTCATGTGAACCCTCATAGGAACGAACCATGGGATTACCCTCAACCACTGGTGGTCCAAACATCGCTAACCCGAGTGACCCGCCACAACGCCACCTCGCGCACCTGCAAGGACGATACCGAGGCCACCATCGTGATCCACGTGGAAAACACACAGGATAGGCTTTTTACTCGACGGAAATGGACAACCAGTAAAAAAGGAACTATTCACCACAGCTAGCCTGTGTGGGGCCCGGAAAATGATTCCAAAACTCATCAAGTGATTCATACCACTGTGATCCCCTCGGAAAAACACACGGAATCGACTACTTGATTGTCACAAACAGAAACTCCGTAAAAAGGGTATTATTCACTGAAGTCAGCCCAGGTGGTCCCATCCCTCAATCCCTAAATTCATCGAACGGAATGCACCATTTCGATCCTCTCGGAAAACACATAGGATCGACTATTCATTCGCCAAAATCAGACTCCTGGTGAGAAAGTTGCATTTCTCCGTAAACGCCCAAAACCGGCCTCGTGGGGCCTGCACCCCAATCTCAGTCCCAACACCCAGAAACTATCATGAAAAGTCCTCCATACCATCAGGGTCTTAATTCCACTGACGGCACGTCAATCCACTACTAGAAAAATAGGTATTTGCGACGGGCTATTTGCGACGGGATCCCGTCGCAAATAGCTCGTTGCTGAAAACGCCGTCGCAACTACACTTATTTGTGACGGGCCCGTCGCTAAAGCCTTTTTTTGCGACGGGCATTCTCCCCGTCGCAAATAGTATTCCGTATTTTTGTAAAAAACTTTTAAAACAGTTTTTGCGACGGGACCCGTCGTAAATACCTTTTGCGACGGGAGTCGGGACCCGTCGCAAATACTATTTATAGTATTTGCGACGGGTCCCGTCGCAAATACTTTTTTTTAAAAAAAATAAAAAACTATTAATAATACTAGTATTTGCGACGGGCATAGTATCCCGTCGTAAATACTATAAAAAAAATAAAAAAAATAAATTATTAATAAATTATTTTAATTAATATAATAATAGAATTATAATTTACAAATGAAAATAATAAATTATTTTAATTACTATAATAATAGTAGAATTATAATTCAAAAATAAAAATAATAGAATATTAATAAATAATTTAATTAATATAATAATATTACAATTATAATTCATAAATAAAAAAAATATTAATAAGTTATTTTAATAAATATAAAAATAATAGAATTATTTTACATTCAAATATTAAAATAATTCAAGTATTACAAAAAAAATAATCAAATTATAATATTATAAAATTTTAATATATATATAAAATTTTAATATATATATATAATTTTAATATATATATAAAATTTAATATTATAAAATATAAATAATATTATTATTCATATTAATATTGTTATTTAAAAATATAATATTATTAATATTTTATAATGAGACAGAAACTACGAATAGAAAAAAAAATATTTTGATTTCACAAATTTTATAACAGAAATACAAACTCTAATCTGAAGGAGGGGGGGAGGGGGGGAGGAGGGGGATCTGCAGATGGTGGTGGAGGAAACTCCATCCCTAAAGCATGAGTGAGTCGGCGCATGTACTCCATCTGCTCCTGATGCTGCTGCTGCCACCGACTCGTCTGCTCCTCGTACAGCTGCTGCTGGCGTCGACGCTCCTCCTCATGCTGCTGACGCATATGCTCCTGCTCCTGTCGGAGACTCTCTATCTGTGCAGTCTGAGATCGCAACTGATCCTCATACTGTGTAGAAGAAGATGCACGAGCTCCTCTCGAGCTGGACGCCGACATCGCAGCACTGCCATAATAATCTCCGGGAGTCAGTCGAGAGCCGATACCAACTACCCGGCCCTTCTCGAAGGCATACTAGGTGGCCTGCATCCATGCCGCCTCATCAAACTGACGGGCAGTGGTCTGATCTGATGACTCGGCCTGACTCTCAGGTCGGGCCTGTACCGCTGCGGCCTCATATGACTCCTATAGTTGCAATTTAAAATTAAAATTGTGAATATATTATATGCAGTTAATTTTTAAACTTGAAAACAAATAATACTGACCACGATGTGATGCTGACGATCACCTCTGAGCTCCCCAGTAGCAGGATCACTATACATCCTCTGATATACGTCGTACTCTGTAATATCGGGGTGCTCGACAGCCTATAAGAATAAAAAAAACTGTTAATATTTATAGTTATATAAAATATTTATAAATAATGTACGTACCAGATGCTGTCTATAAGTACTGAAAGAACGACTCCCAGCTCGATGAGTCACCTCCTGTCTCCCCCGATTCTGCCTCCCCACCGATGATCTCCTCTGAAAGGCACCACTCAACCAGTGCGCACATAATCCATCCCATACATGGGATGAAATATACTCTGGTCGGTGTGCTCTACATGACTCCTCAAAATCTGACACTCCTGCTTTCTTCATCGCAGCTTTTCTTAAATTGTGCAAAAACTGACGAAGACGATCATGCATGGCCACCTCCCATGCCTCGTGGATGGCGTCACGCATGGTATCCTCGATCGGATACCATAAACCCTACAAATAAATCAAAATATCAAGTTAGAAATGAAATAATTTTCAAAATAAAAATTATTTATTTACGTATGTACCAACCAATGGCCGGACATGGCCTGCTGCACATCAATGGGAATCTGCTCCCATGTGGTCCACGGCTGAGAGAAATAGTTGCACAAAATAGCGCTGCCCTGTCCGACTGCTATATGCGGAAAACTGAAAAAATAATAAACATTTATTATGTGAATAGATTAATGAAATCTTAGTCAAATCCATAGGTTATTACACAAGTTATCACACCTCCGTGTGCGTGGATAAAACCCAAGACGTGGACGTCGCTCGGGGACGGGGTCAGGAATCATCAATCGTGCAAGACCGTGCCCCCTCCGCGTACTCCCTGGAGCGCCTGCAGGCTGAGGGTCATCTGTCAGCAACTCATCCGCATCAAAAGTCAGGTCAGCATCCGCCAACGCACGAAATGTGGCATCGTCCATCTGAAACAGAAAATGTTAATGTTAGAAAATAATTGATAATTACTATTATATATACATATATACATATTATGATTGTATATAAATACCATGAAATGCTATCAGTGTTCATCTTCATCATCATATTCATATATGTCAATGTCATCTTCATATTCCTCCTCAACATCATCGATATCCATTCGAGTTACAGTTGCTTCATCTCTTACCGTTTCAAATTCATATGTGACATCATTAACATCATCATCATCACCGCCTCTTAAATGTGGGGTGTCGTCATCGATACTCATGTCTCTTTGTAAAAAAGATTGATTTTGAGTACTCTCTTGAAAAACTTCAATTCTTTGCACATCAGTGAAAGCACATTCACTTTGACTAAACTGATTGTCTCGAATTTTGATTTTTATTACACTCCACCAATCAGTAAAGTCTCTTGATGTTGCACAGTACTTTGCATAATAAACTTGATATGCCTGTTGAGCCAATAAGAATGGTTCATTTACTGCGAGAACACTTTTACATTTAATATCGATGATTCCATGAGTCGGATGAACACGCACGCCTCTCTCTGTATCCAACCACCGACATTTGAACATGGTTATGTAATGTTGTCCAAGATAACAGAGTTCAATGATTTCATCAAGTATGCCATAAAAGTCAACTTCATTTTCTCGATGATGAGATCCTCTCAAGCTAACTCCACTGTTCATTGTTTTTTTCGATTCCCCATATGCATGTGTGTGGAATCGAAATCCATTCACCACATATGCATTATAAGTTTTAACAAGTTTGGAAGGTGGGTTACTCAATACACACAGCCGTTTGTCAATTTTATCAGCATGTCGAGACACCTGAAGATTTGTGAAATAATTATCAATATAGTAAACTATACATTGAATGAGTTTCTAAAAGATAAAGAATTTATGTTACCAGTTTTTGAAACCACTGAGAGAAATTTTTCAGTCGACGTTCTTCGAGAGCAGCTGCTGTAATTTGTGGAATTTGTTTCTTGATATGATTATCATACAACCTATAAAAACCAAAGTTATTTACTGTAACATAAATGATAGAATAAGTGATATAAACACTTACAGTACAACTGATGTCATCTCTTCACAGTTGAGAAGAACATACGTATGAGCTCTATGATGTTCATCATCTGAAAGCCAGCGTTCAGAAACTCCACCAAAACCAAGCTCTGACTGGTTGAAAATAGATAATTGATTGTCGATTTCATCAATATTCCTCTCATTCTGTCCCATTCGGTTGTGTTTTGAAGGATAATCAGATTCAAAATAATGGGAGAAGAAAAAAGATATTTCTTCTTGCAAATAAGCTTCTGCAATAGATCCTTCAACAGATGCTTTGTTGCGTACTTTTCTTTTCAATTTTTGCATGCATCTTTCAAATGGGTACATCCATCGAAACTGTACCGGACCTCCACATTTGGCTTCATATGGCAAATGTAACATCAAATGTTCCATTGAGTCAAAGAAAGACGGCGGAAATATTTTTTCCAGTTTACATATAATTACAACAACATCTTTTTCAAGTTTTCCTAGAGCATCATAATCTGCCGTAGCCGCACAAATTTCCCGAAAAAAATGATACATGTCTGTTATGGAATCCCAAATCACAGAATTCAACAGACCTCTTAATCCAATGGGTAGAAGTCTCTCCATTATAACATGACAATCATGACTTTTTAATCCAGTAATATGACTATTCTTTACACATCTACCCAAATTGGAAGCACAGCCATCTGGAAGTCTCAAATCTGCAATCCACTGACAAAATAATAAACGGTTTTCTTTAGACAGTGTATAAGATGCTTTTGGTTTTAGTAACCTTTCTGTTCTGACATTCTCAAATAGTTCCAATTCTGGACGCCTGCAAATTTGGGCAAGATCTAAACGTGCATTTACATTGTCTTTTCTCTTTCATGGCGTATCCAAAACTGTATGAAAAAAATTATCAAAACAGTTCTTCTCAATATGCATGACATCTAACATGTGTCGGACCAACAAATCAGACCAATATGGCAAATCCCAAAATATGCTACGTTTAATCCAATTGTGTTCTTTCCCAAAACCAGAAATTTTCTGTTGGTTTATTGTGGGACCAAAAGTGATGGGAGGTAATGAAAATACAACCGATTTTAACTCCGAACCTGATAGCATTTTTGGAGGTCCATCCCTTTCATCTGTTCCTTTTCTGAAATGAGATCTGTTTCTGCGAAAAGGATGATCAGCTGGAAGAAATCTGCGATGACAGTCAAAATAACAAGGTTTCTTTCCATGAATGAGCATAAATGCTTTGTTCTCTCCCATACAGTAAAGACATGATTTCTGACCATGTGTACTCCAGCCAGATAACATCCCATAAGCCGGGAAGTCACTTATTGTCCACATCAATGCTGCTCTCAGTATGAAATTCTGTTTCGTTGCAACATCATATGTACTGACACCAGTACTCCACAATAAATTTAATTCATCAATCAATGGCTTCAAATAAACATCAATATTTTTCTTCGGATGTCCTGGAATTAGTAAAGTCAAAAAGATATATGGCTCCTTCATCAACATCCATGGAGGTAAATTATACGGAGTTAAAAAAATAGGCCAACATGAATATTGACTACCATAAGATCCAAACGGACAGAAACCATCAGTGGAAAGGCCCAGTCGAACATTTCTAGCTTCTAAAGCAAATGATGGATGCACTCTATCAAAATGTTTCCATGAATCACCATCGGCTGGATGATTCAAGCTTTTATCGGTTGAACTATTCTCTTTATGCCATGACATCATTGTCGTTGTATTCTTAGACATGAATAAACGCTGAAGTCTGGATGTAAGCGGAAAATATCTCAACTGTTTTACAGGAATCAAACCAGACTTCCCGTGTTGTCCTTCTTTATATCTCAGTTTCCCACATGTGGGACAACTATCCAACGACTCATTTTCCCCTGAATATAAAATGCAGTCATTTGAACATGCATGAATCTTCTGACAAGTAAGTCCCAAATTTCGAACCAACCTCTTACTTTCATAGTAATTTGCAGGTAAAACATTTCCTTCAGGTAACAGTGTTTTCAGCAAAGAAAATATCTGGTCAAAACAGGTGTTTGACATTCCGTTATCTGATTTGATAGCCATAAATTTTGCAACTGCTTCTAATTTGCTCATCTTGCAGCCAGGATATAATTCATCCTCAGCAGACTTCAACAACTCATAAAATTCAGACGGTCCCAACTCAGGATTTGAAGCTATATCAGTCGGAGTTTCTGTATGTTGAACAGATGAACCTGCAACATCATGTACTAAATCTTGAAACTGGGATGGATCCGGAATCAAGTTGGTATCACCTGCTCTGGAACTGCGTTCACCGTGTTGATACCAAAAAACATAATCTGCTTGAAAACCAAAACGCAAGAGATGTTCCCCCACATTGTCAAACGTGTCAAACGTTCTCAATGCACATTTTCTACAAGGGCATTTTATCTTTCCTTCTGAAACAAATTCTGGATTTGATGCCGCAAATGATAAAAAACTCTCCACACCCTCTATATATACTGGATTTAAACCAGAACCATTTGGATTTCTACGTTGATTTATCCATATGCGTTCATCTAATAATGACTGTTGACGACCTCGTTGTTCCATATTTTTCTATAAAATATAAAAGCATTACTTTTTTTGAATAATTTGTTAGAAAAAACACAAGCAAGGATTGAATATATTGATAATAAAGCAAAACCTGTTACAAATATTGATAATTTTAATATTATATTGATTTTTTATTTTTTTAATAATACTAATATAATTTTTTTCATAAATATTAATTATATAATAATAACATCATTACATTATTAGTATATTTTATTATTAATATTAAAATAATATAATTTTCTATATTATATACAATTCTCCTTTCATCTGTGTGTTTCACATTCTGTCTCCACATGTAATATTGGCATTCACTTTCACCTCTCCATTGGCGAGTAGGTTGATAATTTTGAAAAAGAATGCCAATATTACATGTGGAAACAGAAAAAACACAGAAGAAAAGAGAATTGTATATAATATAGAAAATTATATTATTTTAATATTAATAATAAAATATACAAATAATGTAATAAGGTAATTATTCCAAATTATTGGTAAGTATTTCAAATTATTGGTAATTATTCCAAATTATTGGTAATTATTCCAAATTATTGGTACTTATTCCAAATTATTGGTAATTATTCCAAATTATTGGTAGTTATTCTTAATTTTTGGTAGTTATTCCTAATTATTAGTAAATATTGGTAATTATTGGTAAATATTGGTAATTATTGGAAAATATTGGTAACTATTGGTAATTATTGGAAAATATTGGAAAATATTGGTCATTATTGGTAATTATTGGTGATTATTGGTAATTATTGGTGATTATTGGTAATTATTGGTGATTATTGGTAATTATTGGTGATTATTGGTAATTAATACTAATTATTGGTAATTAATACTAATTATTGGTAATTAATACTAATTATTGGTAATTAATACTAATTATTGGTAATTAATAATCATTATTACTAATTATTGGTAATTATTACTAATTATTCCTAATTAATACTAATTATTCCTAATTTTTCCTAATTATTACTAATTATTGTTAATTATTACTAATTATTGTTAATTATTACTAATTATTACTAATTATTTCTAATTATTACTAATTATTTCTAATTATTACTAATTATTTCTAATTATTACTAATTATTGCTAATTATTAGTAATTATTGCTAATTATTACTAATTATTGCTAATTATTATTAATTATTGATAATTATTAGTAATTATTGATAATTATTAGTAATTATTGATAATTATTGGTAATTATTACTAATTATTGTTAATTATTGGCAATTATTGTTAATTATTACTAAATATTGGTAATTATTACTAAATATTGGTAATTAATACTAATTATTGGTAATTAATACTAATTATTGATGATTAATACTAATTATTGGTAATTAATACTAATTATTGGTAATTAATACTAATTATTGGTAATTAATACTAATTATTGGTAATTAATAATCATTATTACTAATTATTGGTAATTATTACTAATTATTCCTAATTAATACTAATTATTCCTAATTATTCCTAATTATTGCTAATTATTGCTAATTATTACTAATTATTACTAATTATTACTAATTATTACTAATTATTACTAATTATTACTAATTATTACTAATTATTTCTAATTATTACTAATTATTTCTAATTATTACTAATTATTTCTAATTATTAGTAATTATTGCTAATTATTACTAATTATTGCTAATTATTATTAATTATTGATAATTATTAGTAATTATTGATAATTATTAGTAATTATTGATAATTATTGGTAATTATTACTAATTATTGTTAATTATTGGCAATTATTGTTAATTATTACTAAATATTGGTAATTATTACTAAATATTGATAATTAATACTAATTATTGGTAATTAATACTAATTATTGGTAATTAATACTAATTATTGGTAATTAATACTAATTATTGGTAATTAATAATCATTATTACTAATTATTGGTAATTATTACTAATTATTCCTAATTAATACTAATTATTCCTAATTAATCCTAATTATTCCTAATTATTCCTTATTATTCCTAATTGATACTAATTATTGTTAATTATTACTAATTATTGTTAATTATTACTAATTATTACTAATTATTTCTAATTATTACTAATTATTTCTAATTATTACTAATTATTGCTAATTATTAGTAATTATTACTAATTATTACTAATTATTGCTAATTATTATTAATTATTGATAATTATTAGTAATTATTGGTAATTATTGGTAATTATTACTAATTATTGGTAATTATTGGCAATTATTGTTAATTATTACTCAATATTGATAATTATTGGTAATTATTAATAATTAATACTAATTATTGCTAATTAATACTAATTATTGGTAATTAATTCTAATTATTGGTAATTAATACTAATTATTGGTAATTAATACTAATTATTGGTAATTAATACTAATTATTGGTAATTAATACTAATTATTGTTAATTAATACTAATTATTGGTAATTAATACTAATTATTGGTAATTAATAATAATTATTACTAATTATTGGTAATTATTACTAATTATTCCTAATTAATACTAATTATTCCTAATTATTACTAATTATTACTAATTATTGTTAATTATTCCTAATTATTACTAATTATTGGTAATTAATACTAATTATTGGTAATTAATACTAATTATAGGTAATTAATACTAATTATTGGTAATTATTACTAATTATTACTAATTATTCTTAATTATTGATAATTATTGATAATTGTTCCTAATTATTAGTAATTAAATGAATAATTATCAATAATTAGAAATAATTACCAATAATTACAAATAATAACATTATTAATATATTTTATTATTAATATTAAAATAATATAATTTTCTAATTTATATACAATTCTTCTTTCATCTGTGCGTTTTCTCTCTCCACATACAAATAATACATGTGAAGACAGCAAACACACAGATGAAAAAAGAATTGTATATATATAAAAAATTATATTATTTTAATATTAATAATAAAATAAACTAATAATGTAATAATGTTCTTATTCCTAATTATTGGTATTTATTACTAATTATTAATATTTATTCTTAATTATTAAAAATTATTACTAATTATTCCTAATTACCATTAACTATAAACAATACTAATAATTTAAATTTATTAAGTAATAAAACAATGTAAACATAATTAAATTACAACTAATTAATAATAATTGAAACTAATAAAAAATTAAAAATAAATAAAAAATTAAAATGAAGATAAATACCTTGAAAATTGATCTGTTCTGATCGTTCTTCAAAACATTAATATCTGCTCCGGAGAAAAAAATTAAACTGGAGAAAAACTCAACTCTAGAAATATAATTTTGAGAGAAGGAGAAGATAAGGAATGAGAATGAAATGAAAAAAACGGATGGGGGTATTTATAGGTTAGATTATTTGCGACGGGCCCATTTGCGACGGGCCCATTTGCGACGGGATTCCCGTCGCAAATAGTATTATTTGCGACGGTACCCGTCGCAAATACCTTAGCCAACATTTATTACGGTCAACCGGTAAATAGTTATTTGCGACGGGACCCGTCGCAAATAACCCCTGCCGACATAGTATTTGCGACGGGGGAATATTCCCGTCGCAAATACCTTTTACCGCCGCCGGTTATTTGCGACGGGGATATTCCCCCGTCGCAAATAAGTTTCCCGTGATTTGGCGCGCATCGCGGGAAAACTATTTGCGACGGGGAAAGCAATCCCGTCGCAAAAGCCTCCTTAGTCATATGATCTATTTGAAAATTTTCAATATAATAGGAATTTTAACTAAAAAACATCTCTCTTCCTAGTCATATGATGTTAAACTATGAAAATTCCCAATGACCGCATGATGTTAAGATAAAAGATACCCCTATTAACCACATGAATCTAATCTATATAAATTAAATCCATGAACAAATTCTTTAAACAACATATCATATCTCATCCTGATCACATAACTTTAAATTGTGCAAATGCTTCCTAACCACATGATGTTAAACTTAACAAAACACATCCTAACAACATGATGTTAAACTGTACATAACATGTGCTGAAAAAATTAAGTTAAACTGTATGGGGGAATCCTAAATGCATGAAATTAAACTAAAAAAGAATCATTCTTTCACAAATTATTCATAACACACAAGATAGATCTTCACAAAATATAAATGAAGTTCCCTAGTCCCTATGTGTGAGTCATATCTACATAGATAATTCATCATCCATGATGTATGTGTGGATTTATTACTGGTATCATAGGATATGTAGTGACACTCAGATCTCTAGTACTAGGACTTGCCATAATATGTTCATTCTGTTCATAATACATCACACTAAATGACAATAGTCAAGCCTTATTTTCCATATCAGATGACCCTCGTCCTTACCACAAGACGTTAAACTGCATGGCTGGTGTCCTCGCCCCATGACACTAAACTGAACAGTTTCCCAAAATTTCATGTGGCTTGATTTCTATCATCACAACATACATAGTGATGACCAAAACTTCACTATTTTTCTTATCCATAACACTCCAGTTCTATCATGTCGAGTCACCTTTGTCCTTATCGCATGATATTAAATTTCACGGTTGATATCCTTGATACATGACACTAAATTGAACTAGTTTCCAAAAATATATACATGCTTTATTCTCATACCAATGAGATTTTTAGATATTATTATATCTTATATCTTGGAACATCCACTGCATGATACAAATCATCCATGTCCTTTCTCTAATTCCCTTTATGTCATGAAAGGAACCTTTACCATTCCTTTTTTTCTCACATCAATCATGGCTCACGTGGGAATAGGAATTTTGGTAAGGGATTCCCCATATAATCAAGGAATATCACTGATGATTTGGTTAGAATGGTTTTGAATGTAATACCTTAAAATGAACACTATAATTCCTCACCACATGACATTAAACAGAATAGTTGATGTCTCTTGCATAATATAAAATTGCACATAACAGCGGACCTTGCCTGAGAGGACCACTTGTAACAACCTAGGTATTTATAGAATAATACTTTTTCATTTCTATAAATATTTTTGAATAATATATTATTTTTATTTTAAATATGACACTTTTTACGATAGTTTACTCAACACGCAACAACATGCTTCTCCGAAAATCTTGCATTGCACACAACGTTGAGTTATACCACAAAATAATATTATATTATTATTATTTTAAATGAAAGTAAACGTCTAGCCGTTGTATTTTAATAAATGAACAGAACTAACTAAAATATGATTATACATGTTATTTAAATGTCTTTACAATTATCCAATAAATTTTAGAGTCTTAAAATGAGAATTAATCCAATTTTAATCATAAATACTCTAATATTTTTTAAAGGTAGTTTTACAGCCTTTTGATGGAGAACCCTTTTTAAATATAGTTTTTGTCACTTTTATATGTTATATTTGAAAAAATAAACTTCTTATTTATAATATGGACATCAAAATTTACTTTGGATAATTTTTTGTAATTTTTTTGATAAAGATGATTTTTTAACGAATAGTGAAAAATACTGTATTTTAGTCAAAACTATATTTTCGTCTAGTTTATTTATATGATTAGATTGTTATTTTAATTGGTTTTAATGTGTAATTATATTATTTTTTTACCATTTAATCAATGTTTTTTCATTTTATGTACTTTCACTTTTTAATTATACATAAACACATGTTAATCCTTTGATTGTTATTATTTCTTAAAAACAGACTTTTTGGTTTTGACAATGGGAATTAATTTTAAATTAATTTATAAAATTATGTGTTTTGAATTTGGAAAATGGATTCCATATTTGGAATCATGAGGTCTAAATTTTGTAAATAGATAAATTTTATTTTTAGATATTACGAATAGTAACTTCAGTAAATATTTTATTTACCATGGCTAAAGGGTAAATATGGTAAATAAGGGTAAAAAATAATATTATAATAATATTAAATTACCCTAAAAATTTCATAAACCTATTTTATGAGATATTTCCAACCATGGGAATAATTGTATTGATTTTAGGACCCCATGGAGCCACTTGTGTGTGAAAATGACATTTAATTACTTTTAAATAAAAGTTAAGGAAAATATAACCTAAACATATCTCTTTTAGTAAGAAAATTTTTATATGGGGTTATATAAGTTATATCTTAGACAATAAATATTAATTGTAAATATAAAAATATTTACTAAACCATGTTATTTTATTTATAATTTTTATACATTAAATAAATAAATTTTATTATGACACAATGATGATGCAGTGATTGCTTCATTAATAAAGGATTCAAATAAATGATATTATAAATGTTAAAATAAATGTAATTTTGTTATTATTATGTCATTAACGAATTTTTTGTATAATATTTACATGTTATATTTTTATTAATTACGTTTTTTCTAAGTAATAATTTTTTTTGGATTTTTAAAAAGTCATGATATGAATAGTGTCAAAATTGACATAATTCATATTTTAAAATATAAAATATTTTATGAAGTATTATGAAATACCAAAAATTCTAATATTTGGCCAAATGGTTATAATAAGTCTAAAAGTTTATTATTGACTCTTTAATTGGATATTCGTCATGTTTTGGTAGCTATTTTGATTCTCAAAGTGTTAAATGCTTGATAAAATGGTAAGAGTAAAAAGGGTTAAATAAAAAAGATAAGGATTTAAAAATATAAAAAACCTTTCCAATTATTATTGTATTATTTTATTTAAACTTATATTCATATTATATTCTAATTTAATGATTTTTGGACCTTTTTAAATTGAAAATAATTTACAATAAAATAATACTTTGAAATGTTCCTAAAGAGACCCTCCTCCCTCTTATAAAAGGGCATCACCTCTAGCCCTCACTCACACCTCTCAAGACCCCTTGTCTCATCCAACCTTGTCCCAAATAATCTCTCAAAATATCTATATTACACCTAGAAACATTACCATAGTCAGAAGGAAATTCAAGAAAGCCTTTTGGTTCAAACCAATGGGAGTTACCCGATTTAAAGGTAATGTCTTCACTCAAGTTTTTTTCTTTTATTTTCCTTCTACACTACCTATTATATTATTATTATTATTTGATTACATAACAACACCAGTATCCTCAATGTACTATTTTTTTTTTATGAAAATTATTCGAACTAAACTTACACACACTTCCGTCTAATGGGTGTAGAACATACTATTTATGTGGACGACAAACTACTGCCTTGCGAAACGATGATTGTTCAATCTTATCCTACCACCTCTTATTGTGGTAATTATGATGGAACTATAATTATATATGATATTTATGATATTTATTTTATATATATTCTTCTTTAATTATCATTTAAAACATAACTTTATTCTTTTCATGTTGTATATATATGATAATTTCATTTGGGGAAGTGCGGACTAGAGCCCCCTCAAAGTGATATGACTCATTCATGTTATACATGGAACTTATAAAGGATATAATTAATGAACTTATTTAACAAATATAAAATATATATTATACTGGAATTATAACATACCTATTTATCATTTATTTTTCATTACTTTAAATATGAACAAGGAATGAAAGTAGCGTTCATGCGTACGTACAGCTTACCGTCTCCATGAACGGTCCATTTCATTTATTATATCCAAATGCTATAGACTATTCGAGATACTTATACAATTGATATATATGATATATATGATATATAAATCATTAATATCATTTTTTAGATATTGGACTTTTTACCACATGCAAAATTTATAATTATAACAAGTTCATTTTTGACTCAAGTTCTGAACATCGACAAAATGTTTGACATAAACTCAAATAATTAACTAATTGATATAGAAAGGTAATGAGTGATATAAAAAGAATTATAAACTTGAAAAAAGTTCTTAAGCAAGTATAAATTAACTTAAGTTTATTTTTCAGGAATTTAATGAACGAATGAGTCAAGTCGGACACGAGGTAATGGAACTTCTTAACCCAATTTCCATTCTTTGGGTTAATCTTATACTTCTTGATTATGTCATGATATGAATATGTGTTAATGACTTCTTATTGTTTTACACTTAATATCCACTTATATTGGGTGTATTTATATTTTTCACACATAATTATTTCATTGATTTTTCCTTAATCTAACGATACGATCTTTGTAAGGGACTTTGCCTCAATATCCTTTCTTTGAGGCCTATTTTGATTTATAAACAACTTGATTTTATACTATGTAAAAACAACTTTGACTTTTAATTTCATTCAAAGTAAATATTTTTCTACAAATAATTTAACTGAAAGATAAAGTTAATGTTTCTTTTTAACGTCTGCAGTGACAACGACATTATCACCGCTGTGATCATTTTTTAATATTTGGATTCCTTATCAAGTCATGGTGTTTTTAAATGTAAAATAAATACCATATACACTTTTTACATATTTTGGTATTGAAAATTCTTCTGAAATAGTATTTACTATTTCAATGTCCTAAAATTATTTCTTTTTATTTCAAATGAAATTTTTAGGATTAAAATTTTGATATTTTCAATCTTTTGTGTGTGATGATTATATAATGGTACTTGGACATTTGAAGTATGGTTATGTGATAAACCAAATAATGGGTGGTTCCATGATAAACCAAGGATGGGTGGTTACATTATAACCTAAAATTAATTGGGTATGGAAGTCTCCCATATAGCTATTCCATTTAGTGATATGTGTGGAAGTTGACCGTATGGTTATTCCATTTAAGTGTGTTTATGTCCCAAGTTACCTTTATATGATATATGTTTTTTTATATGGGATTTATGGTAATATTTTGGTTACAAAAAGGGTAATAACTTATCTTGTATTCATTGATGTGTTTTTACTTGTCACGACCCGACCCAACGGAGCTTGTGCCTCGACTCCCAAGGCCCGCCTCCAATAGGGCAGGGGCTAGCGACCAGCACCGAGTAGGCTATCACACACATGGTAGGCATTAGCCTAAGGTACCTGTACACATGCACCCACATACAACTCAATGAAACAGTGCAGAGATATATAAAACTAAAAAGAAAATGCATGCATACATCTATCCCAAACTAGAGTACAGCAAAAGTACAAAAGGAAAAACCAGGGCCCACTAAACGAAAACTGAAAAAGCATCCAACCTTCTCGGAAGAAGGGGGTACGCTACCAAAAGCACCACCAGAAAGATCCTCGGCACAGCTCTGGTAAGACACTATGGTCAATCCCTCTCACTCAGCTCTGCCTACTCCGGGTCCTCCTAGGACTCCGTCGAAAGGCCTGTGATCTGCACAATACACAAACATGTGCGGGAAAAGCCCGTGCAGGGGTGAGTATAACAATACTCAGTAGGCACCCAAAAAACCCAAAACCAAAGAGAGAAACTAGAAGACAACAGTCCACTCATCCCATCTAGAGAGAACCTAGATGACAGAGAAACTCCATCTCGTGACCATCCTTGGATAAAAACAACTAGTCATCTCAGCTCAGGTGTATGCCCATACATACACCATGAACAATCCAGATATACTCAGCTCACGCACCAAGCCACATGAGGTACCGACCTCATCACCAGTAATGGTTTACAACCAGGAGAGCACACTCCATGATCACTGTCATCCCAGAAGACACTTGTCCGAGAGATACAATCCATCGGGTCCCACACAAACATCTTAGATGCTCACCTAAGAGACCACGCTGATCAGGTACCGTCACTGAGGAAACCTCGCTGAAACTACATAAACCCAAAACTCCTCAGATAGGGGATCACTCCTAGGGTCTGCTAGGGGATACTAGGACCCACACCAGTATACGAAGATCTCACAGATAGGGGATCACTCCCAGGGTCCACTTGGGGATACCACAACCCGATCTGGCATTCGTAGATCTCACAGATAGGGGATCACTCCCAAGATCCGATGGGGCATACCACAACCCGATCTAGCACTCGACAGAAACACGTCACTCATATAGAGGATCGTCACCCATGTAAATGTCGTCATGACGATACCGTAACGTTATCTGGTATAACTCGCGATGTAGGGGATCGAACCAATAATGCACCAACCCTTCTGAAACCATGCTCTTAGTACGGGATCATATAACCAACGATACTGCAACCCTACTATAATCCTCATGCTGAGTAGGGGATCATACACTTGACGTTTCCACAACCCTAATGAGCACGACCCACTGCGTAGGGGATCATATTCACGATGATGCCACAAACCCTATGAGGGTTAACCTACTAGATAGAGGATCGCCACCCATGGATAAGAGGTCACAGCGATACCAAGAACCTGATCTAGGGAAATGATGCTAGAGGATCTTGCTCCGGGCCCACAGGAGGGATGCCATAACTCTAATAGATTAAACCTCCCATCGAGAGGATCAGAAACGTATACTAAGGTTGTGATGTCGCGTGAACCCTCGTAGGAACTAACCAAAGGATTACCCTCAACCACTGCCGGTCCAAACGTCACTAACTCGACCGACCCACCACAGAACCACCCCGCGCACCTCCAAGTCTAATACTGAGGCCACCATCACGATCCACAAGGAAAAACATGCAGGATAGGTTGTTTACTCCCCTAAAACGAACAACCAGTGAAAAAGTCACTATTCACCGTAGCTATCCCGTGCAGGGCCCACACAATGATCCCGAAACTCATCAAGCAGATCATACTACAACGATCCCCTCGGAAAAACAGACAGAATTGATTACTCAATCGTCCCAAATAGACACTCAGTGAAAAGGGTATTATTCACCGAAGTCAGCTCGGGTGGGGCCCATGCCTCGATCCTGAAACTCATCGAACGGATCGCACCATTGCGATCCTCTTGGTAAAACACACAGGATTTACTATTCATCCACCAAAATCAGACTCCTGGTGAGAAAGTTGTTTTTCTCCGTAAACGCCCAAACCCAGCCTCATGGGGCCCGTACCCCAATCCCGGTCCCAACACCTGGAAACCGTCAAGAAAATTCCTCCATACCATCAGGGTCTCAACTCCACTGATGGCACATCAATCGGACACTCCGGGTAGAGAATACAACGGCCCGAAGTCGAATAATAATAAAATATTATTATTTTATTCAACATTTCAAGCTCCTGGGGCATGATCTTGAAACTTTAAACTTCCAAACCCACATCGAAGGGTTCGTCTCATATTCAGGGTCACGTGGTCGTAGACGGAACACGATTTCGACCTCCAGGTAGTAAAATACGAGGGTTTTAAAACCCCCGTGTACAAAGAAAGAGCGTCAGACCGGCCTGAACCGGCCGGTCCGGCCAGCATGGGTCGGCCCGCGTCGGCCCTCGCGTTCACGTGCGCTTAGACGACCTCTTCGTGCGGGGGTCGCTGGTGAATGACACCGGACCGCTGCGGTGCGGCGGTCCCGTTTGTCTTCCGTGGCCCGTCGTCGCCTGCCGCCGCAGTGCCGGTGCGGCGCTGGCGGACCTTTCGAGGGCCGCTGGGGGCACCCCGAGGGTCCAAACGCGCATCCGAAGGCATCTGTGTGCCCCCTGGGACCAGATCTACTCATCTGAAGGCTCAAAATATAGAAAAACCAACCAAATCAGGATCCGGGATTTCAAAACTCAAAATGCCTAAATGTTGGCGGATCGCCGAAGCTTCGGGTGCAGAACGACACCTGCGACGTGATGGAGCTCAATCCACTGATGATCGGCGCTGAAAACAGGGGCATAGGGATTGATTTGGTGAAGAACGGTTGGAGAGGGGGAGGGTTTCATCACTTACCTAGAGAGGGAATTGGGGGGGATGTATGATTTTCTTTTTTTTAAATAAAAAACTACATTTTAACACCCTGCCAACTCACCTCTGACCCGGCACCCAGAGCTGACTAAAATTATGTCTTGCCTAGGGTAAACACGGTGTTCTGAATGCAACGGTGAACTCAGATTTTCGATCCAAAACTCCTTTCAAAAGTTATTCGAGTTGACGCTCGTAAATTAACTTTTTTATTTATTTACAAAAATGCCCTGGTGGCTTTTCTCATAGTAGGTCTGCGTTCGCAATGTTTATACCCACCTAGGGTAAACGGCACACTTCGGACACAATAGTGCCTTAAATTCCCGTTCTGAGATACCGTTTAGGAGATATCACACCCCCTCCACATTCATAGTATAAAAATACTTAATATATTTATAAAATTAATTCTGGGCACACTGGGCCTCAGAATCACACGCCTTCTTCGCGTCTAGCTCTAGAATTATTCATAAGAATATTCCAAAGTATGAAAGGGCTAAAACCCGAGTTGCTACATCCTACCCACCTTAGAACTTTTCGTCCTCGAAAATCCATAAGCACAAGGAAAGCAAACTGACTCTCAACTAGGTCTCCCATTCAAGAAAGTCCCCCAATAAACACCCCTGCCTGAACACATAAGTCTGAGGGACTCATCTACCACACCTCAACACTATCCTCTTTGGGCGGCACTAACTCTCCCGCATGGTTTTAATCGCGTCACAAAAACATGTCTCGGTGGGGGAAGGATCCCTCTTAATCACGCATTTGAAGCACGCCAAACAACACCCACACAGGGTCTTACCAACGCCCTGAACAAAACTCGAGCAAGCAATAGAAATGAAATAGTACTGCTAAACTGTGTCTATCAAACTACTGCAAAAAGTAGAAAGGACACAAGGAGTGCCTCGATCCATCCGTGGAGCCTCTGGGTCAACATCCTCTAGGGCATTTTGTTGTCCTCGCCCTCGTCCCCCAGCTCCTTGGGCTTGGCATGGACCACCTGGGGGTGGGGGTGGTGGCAACTGATACCGCCTACCACCTCCTGTTGCTGCACCAGCTCTGTCACAACGTTTGTCGCCCTGCGAACCTCCTTGGTCGAGAAGTTGCCTCTTCCAAGGCGGTATGTCGACCGGCTCCCTCTTAGCAGAACTACGGGTCGTAAAATCTCTAGCAAGATGTTCTCGACCATCGCAAGAATAACACCCCTCTCCTGTGGCTGACCAAAACTGGTCTGCGAGCTCTATGATCCCTGAGCCTCAGATCCTTTATCCTGGGGTCGCCTCCTGAAACGTCGACCACGTGCAGACCCTTGCGCCTTCCATTGGCTACCAAATGCCAACGTCTCACCTGCCACACGCCCAATACTGACGGGCTAAATCTGCTTAGCCAGAAATCTCTCCACCACCAAGGCATGCTCCAGCACTCCTACATAGGTGGGTAAACACAAAGAAACCACACCTTCCCGGATGTCCCTACGTAGGCCCTGCTCGAAAGTCTAATCCCTACACTACTAGAAAACGAGGCTATAGCCACGGTTTTAAACAAAACCATGGATATAGGGTTTAATTTCAAAGGATATAGCCGCGGTTTAGTGAAACTGTGGCTATATGTTTTTTTTCGAAATCTATAGCCATGGTTTCACCCAAACCATGGCTATAGGGTCTTTTTCAAAGGGTTATAGCCACGATTTGGGTGAAACCATTGCTATAGGGTATTTTTCAAAGGGTTATAGCCACGTTTTGGTGAAACCATGGCTATAGGGTTGGTCTATAGACATGGTTTTGGTAAAACCATGGATATAGGGTATTTTTTCATGAACTATATCCATGGTTCATCAAAACTATGTCTATAGATCTACCGCCCTTGCGTGGGAAAAAAATTAACCCACGAAAAAATGGCAGGAAGGTTTATAGCCATGATTTACATTCTATAGCCGCAGTTTTTAATAATACATTTAACAATATATATATCCGCAAAGAAGTATGTGGAGTAGTGGAAAGGTGTTTGGTCTACACAATGAAGGTACAGAGATCGAATCTCAATTGGCGAAAGTTAATTTTGGGCTATAGCCACGGTTTTATTGGGATATATCCATGATTATAAACTGTGGATATAACCCTGTTGCCATGAGGGACAACCGTGGCTATATCCCAACTGCCACGGTGGACATATATGGGGGTTATAGCCACGGTTTAGTGAAACTGTGGAAATAGGGCTATAGCCACGGTTTAAAACCGTGGTTATAGCTTCTAGCTATAGCCACGCCAATAGGTTCCACGGCTAGCTAGAACTGTGGCTATAGGTTATATCCACGGTTTTGACCCCTATAGTCACGGTTTTTGACCATGGATATAGCCCAATTTTCCAGTAGTGCTAAAGAACAGATCTCAAACCATATCCAGGGAGTATCGTGACAGATCTGTAAACCTCGCTGAGTACTCTGACACAGTCATGCCCTCCTATCGAAGCTGCAGAAGCTCCTGGATCTGCACTGACCTCAGTGTCAACAAATTGAACTCTTCTCTGAAGAGCCCCTCAAATTCTACCCACGTGAGTGTCTCCTCATTGTGGAACTTCGTCACAAAACTCCACCATCGCCCGTCCGAACCATACATAAGGCTCACCACTAGGACCACCATCTGATCTGGGTGTGTCCTTATAAGGTGGAAAACTAGGGTGACTACTTTGAGCTAGTCATCAGCTGCCTGGGGGTCTGGATCACCCTGAAACCTCAGAGGTAACTATCTCTAGAACTCGTGCAGCACACTCAGCCTGCATGAAACCTCATCCTACACTATCGGCATGACTAGTTACTCGACAGGTGGTGGCTCAACTGGAGGACCACCAAGAGGTGCAGCCTCAGATATTGAGCCCTGGTCTACAGCCTCTACATGGGGCGGATCATCACCACAATCCTGTTGTGGAACCCTCACAAGGTGTCATCGTGGAGGCATCCTGAAATACAATCAAGACGCCACATAGTCAAAGTGTATATCTGGAGAGCTGACTCAAGAAGAACAAGGGAAACCCAAAAACCCAGTCCTATATGATGCATATACTGTTATGTCCCTGCGATCAGTGTGAGAATGTCCCAAGTCGAAAGGAAGGTTATCAGAGTCATGGGGTATGGATACGTCGGTCGCTACACCAACACTGGAGTCCCTGTCCTAAAAGCTAAACTCAAAACACCCTAACACTTCCGCTATGCAACCAAAACCAAACTCACAGCTAGTCCAGCTACACTCTGAGATCCCAAAGGTGGAACCTCCTCTGATACCACTCTGTCACGACCTGACCTAATGGGGCTCATGTCACGACTCCCCAGGCCCGCCTCCAATAGGCTAGGGGCTGGAGACTAGTGCCAAGTAGGCTATCACACACATGGGAGGCATTAGCCTAAGGTACCTGTAAACACGCACCCACATACACCTCCATGAAGCAGTGAAGAGATATATAAAACTGAAAATAAAATGCAGGCATACATCTATCCCAAACCAGAGTACAGAAAAAGTACAAAAGGAAAAAACAGGGCCCACCAAACGAAAACTGCAAAATCGGCCAACCTGCTCAGAAGAAAGGGGTATGCTGCCAAAAGAACCACCAGAAATCTCCTCGGCATAGCTTCGGTAAGACTCCACAGTCAGTCCCGCTCACTCAGCTCCGCCTTCTCTAGGTCCTCCTAGGACTCCGTCGAAAGGCATGTAGTCTGCACAAGACACAAACATGTGCGGGAAAATCCTGTGCAAGGGTGAGTATAATAATACTCAGTAGGCACCCCAAAAACCCAAAACCAAAGAGAGAAACTGGAAGACAACAGTCCGCTCATCCTAGCCAGAGGGAACCCAGACGAGATAGAAACTCCATCTCGTGACCATCCATGGCTAAACACAACTAGTCAGCTCATCTCAGGTGTATACCCATACATACACCATGAACAATCCAGATATACTCAGCTCATGCACCAAGCCACATGAGGTGTCGACCTTATCATCAGAAATGGTTCAAAACCATGAGAGCACACTCCATGATAACTATCATCCCAGATGATGCTCTTCCGAGAGATACAGTCCATTGGGTCCCACACAAACATCTCATATGCTCACCAGAGATATCACGCTCGTCGGGTACCGTCACTGAGGAAACCTTGCTGAAACAACAAAAACCTCAAACTCCTCAGATAGGGGATCACTCCTAGGGTCCGCTAGTGGATACCAGAACCCACACCGGTATAAGAAGATCTCACAGATAGGGGATCACTCCCAGGGTCCGCTGGGGGATACCAAAACCCGATCTGGCATTCGTAAATCTCACAGATTGGGGATCACTCTCAAGATCCACTGGGGGATACCACAACCCGATCTGGCACTTGAAAGAAACACATCACTCAGATAGAGGATCGTCCCCTGATTAAAAGTGTTCACGACGATACTAGAACCATATCTAGTATAACTCGCGATGTAGGGTATCGAACCGATGATGCACCAACCCTACTGAAACCACGCTCTGAGTAGGCGATCGTATAACCAATGATACCGCAACCCTACTATAATACTCATGATGAGTAGGGGATTGTATACCCGATGATGACACAACCCTACTGAGCACGGACCACTGCGTAGGGGATCATATTCCCGATGATGCCACAGACCCTACGAGGGTTAACCTGCTAGATAGGGGATCGCCGCCCATGGATAAGCGGTCACAGCGATACCAAGAACCTGATCTTAGGAAACAATGCTAGAAGATCTCGCTTTGGGCCCACCAGAGGGATGCCACAACTCTAACAGATTAATCATCCCATAGATAGGATCACAAATGTATACTAAGGTTGTGATGTCGTGCGAACCCTCATAGGAACGAACCATGGGATTACCCTCAACCACTGGTGGTCCAAACATCGCTAACCCGAGTGACCCGCCACAACGCCACCTCACGCACCTGCAAGGCCGATACCGAGGCCACCATCGTGATCCACGTGGAAAACACACAGGGTAGGATTTTTACTCGACGGAAATGGACAACCAGTAAAAAAGGAACTATTCACCATAGCTAGCCTGTGTGGGGCCCAGAAAATGATCCCAAAACTCATCAAGTGATTCATACCACTGTGATCCCCTCGGAAAAACACACGGAATCGACTACTTGATTGTCACAAACAGAAACTCCGTAAAAAAGGTATTATTCACTGAAGTCAACCCAGGTGGTCCCATCCCTCAATCCCTAAATTCATCGAACGGAATGCACCATTTCGATCCTCTCGGAAAACACATAGGATCAACTATTCATTCTCCAAAATCAGACTCCTGGTGAGAAAGTTGCATTTCTCCGTAAATGCCCAAAACCGGCCTTGTGGGGCCTGCACCCCAATCTTAGTCCCAACACCCAGAAACTATCATGAAAAGTCCTCCGTACCATCAGGGTCTTAATTCCACTGACGGCACGTCAATCGGACGCTCCGGGTAGAAGATACAACGGCCCAAAGTCGAATAATAATAAAATATTCATATTTTATTTGACGTTCCCAGATCCCGGGGCACAATCCTGAAACTTTAAACTCCCAAACCCACACTGAAGGGTTCACTTCATCATCAAGGTCATGTCTCCGTAGAAGACACGTGAATTCGACCTCCAGGGAGTAAAATACGGGGGTTTTAAAACCCCCGTGTACAAAGAAAGAGAGCCGGACCGGCCTGAACCGGTAGGCAGACCGCACCGTCGCGGCGCGGCGCAGTGTGCACGCGCACTTGGCCACCCCCCCCCCCCCATGTGGGGGTCTCTAGTGATTGACACCAGACCGTCGCGGTGTGGCGGTCCCGGTTGTCTTCTGCGGCCCACCGCCGCAGTGCCGGTGTCACGCCGGCGGGCCTTTCGAGGGCCGTCGGGGGCACCCTGAGGGTCCAAACGCGCATCCAAAGGCATATGCGTGCCCCCCAGGATCGGATCTACTCATATTCATGCTCAAAACCGAGTAAAACCAACTAAATCAGGATCTGGGATTTCAAAACTAAAAATGCCTACCTGTTGGCGGATCGTCGAAGCTTCGGGTGCAGAACGACACCTGCGACGCACTGGAGCTCGATCCACTGACGATCGGTTCTGAAAAAAGATGCTCGGGGCTTGATTTGGCCAAGAACGGTCAGATAGGGGGATGGGTTCGTTTCCTGTATAGAGAGGTAATTAGGGGGGTGATTGATTTTTTTTTTAATAAAAAACTACATTTTGACTCCCCGCTAACTCGCCTCCAACCCGGCACCTGGCACCGACTAAAATTATGTCATGCCTAGGGTAAACACAGTGTTCTGAATGCAATGGAGGAATCAGATTTTCTATGTGAGACTCTATTCAGAATTTATTTAAGCCGATGCTCATAAATTAACTTTTTTATTTATTTATGAAAATGCCCCTGGTGGATTTTCTCATAGTAGGCCCGCGCCCACAAAGTTTATACCCTGCCTAGGGTAAACGGAACACTCCAGACACAACCGTGCCCTCATATTCATGTTCTGAGCTTCCATTTAGGAGATATTACACCCCCTTCACGTTTATAGTATAAAAATACTTAATATTTTTATAAAATTAATTTCGGGCACATCAAGCCTCAGAATCGCACGCCGTCTTCGCGCCTAGCTCTAGAATTATTCATAAGAATATTCCAAATTCTAAAAAGGCCAAAAAACAAGTCGCTACATTACTAATTCTTAAAGGTAAAAGGTATTACTTTATGATAAAGTATTCATGGTTTGCTTATTATTTTGAAAAACTAACAGTTTTCCTTATTTATGTATCCCTTACTTTTCTTTTTATGCTCATCCCATTTTTTTGAAATGTACTTAAGAGGAATTAAAGTGGAATAGGTTCAAGGATGGGATCAAGGAAAATTCATTTTGTTTAAAACATGGAACTAAACATGTTTCTTTTCTTTTAAGAGTTTTTATTTTTTGAAAAAAATGGATACTGAGTAGAAGTTTCAACAAGTAATATTCAATTGGTTATGTATAAGTTATGACCTAATTCTCTAAAGCTTTAAACCTGAAAATATCCTCAATGTGAATTATTAACTTAATTAAAGATTATGTAATTTTGGGTCTTATACTTGGTTTCATAGGTCATTTTAGATAACTTTAGAGGTTAGGGTGTTATTTAAGCATAAGTGACATAACCATAATGGTTATTATATTAGAAAGAGTCATAGTTATTTTAAATATATTGAATGAGTTTAAGATAACATGAAAAATTATATATTAGTATTTACCCTCTTCATAAGATAGTATATTATTATTTTACTTATATACTCACACTGACATTTTTGGTTTTAGTAAATGGTTAGATCTAGTAGGCACCAAAGTAACAATAGATGTGAAGGAAACTGTGGTGGTTTATGAATAAGCAACCGAATGAAATGGTAGATGCAATTAGAACTCTTTTGGTTATTCTCAACCAACTATATGGAGTCATTATTGACCACTTGAACCTTGTTGATTTCTATAAGGCATCATATATGTGAAAAACAAATCCCTATGGAAGTCCTGGTAATAATAATAAAGGTATGTATATTCAAAAACATATATGTCGAGGATGTGGAAAGAAACGCCTAGGAAAATGCTTCAAAGGTACGGGGAGATGTTTTAGATTTGGTAATGAAGGTCATAATTCAATAACCTTCCATGGAAAAAGGAAGTGTCTAGTTGACTCTAGGAAAGGGTAAGAATTTATTTTTGTGGAATCAATTGAATGTTTTAAATGTGGTGTGCATGGTCATTATAAAAATAGATTTCCTACAAAGAAGGTTAATGAATTGGATCAGCAAGACCATATAAATATATGTTTACCAATGCCTAATTCCATTCCAACTGAGGATGAGGAAACTGAAAATGACCTATGAAAGGTTTGGATTATTTGTTAGCTCAAGTTTTGACATTACTAAAATATTAAGACATTATGCATGATTTTATTTATAGGAAATAAGTATAAAAGAATAAGATGGAAAAAATGGATGAATGATCATGAAGAATTTTTTATGATTAATATTTATATATTTTAGGAATTGAAGAGTTATGTTGGATCTATCGATGATGATATGTTTAAATATATTAATGATAGCATTAATTTGGAAGAATCTTTCTAGTATGTGTAACCCTAAGGTTTGATATGTGAAAATGTTATTCAAGTAATAATTATCTTTTATTTTGTGGATATAGTTATAATAACCATTTGGGTTTATATGATCCTTAAATTTGAGGCAGTTAAAGGTTATTACTTTTTGGGTTGCAAATGTGAGGTAAGAGATAACATTTGAGGTTAAAATATGTTATGGTTATTTTTTAGGAATTTATATCATTTTTGGTAATTTTATAAAATTATATAGTTTTTGAAAAAAAAATCAAACTGTGTGAAAAACTGTCACGATGGAAAAAGATGCAGGAATCGAACCCGCAACCAAAGTGTGACTGGGATTTATCACCTACCACTATCCTACATGAAGTACCTAGTTAGTATAACTTATTATTTTTAGTTAAATGATTTTATGGATCAAGAATAAGTTGATTTTAGAACTTCTGTTTTATCATATAGATATCCTTAGTATAAGAAAATGATTTGGTCATTAAGTGATAATGGTTATTTTGGAATACATTTTCTCTTTTGGGAACACTATATACTAATGGAAAATAGAATACTTTGGGATTTCAATTGAGGTGTAATAGTGGAATTTTATTTTAGAAAAATCAATGTTTTTATTATAGACTTATAGAGATTTAGGTTATTTATGGAAATGATTAACCTATCTTGGAAAATATGTTATTAGGTTAATTACTTTTCAGTATGATACTTTAAGAGTAGTCTTTTTATTTGGAGATAAATGTTAAGATTTTTGTGGAAGACTGTGTGATAATCCTGGTGAATTTTGGGTTTCAAACTTAGTTTGGATTATATTTAGTAATTTTAATGAAAATTCTGTATTAAATGGTATTTGTTGAGATTTGGGTATTTTTTGTTCAATTTTGGAGATTAATAGTATTATTTCTTTTTATAAAAGATTATCCTTTTGGGATTATCTAATATTGTACTAACCATTTTGGTTTTGGTTAATGTCTAAAGATAGAGGAAATATATGGTTCATCTTTTTTGGATCATTTTATTCTCTATAATTTGATTCTAGAACTTCAGGTGTGAACAATTCATCTTGAATACTCATCGTTTGTATAAAAGATGAGTTTTTGGTAGAAACTTATTAAAGGATGAAACTCTAGTTAAAAAGTAAATACATTTCCATATTTTCTTAGACAATCTCATAAATAAATTATCCAAAGGGGACTTAGAAAAAAAAATTTCTTTTTACTTTTCCTACTGGGGAATCAAATACCATTTAACCCATCATAAGTTTGTGATTTTCTGGTGGTTAACTTTCTTCTATTCATGTTTTCTATCACTCTCCATCAGAACATAACACTTAGTTTCACCTCCATATCCATTTTTTCATACATTAATTCCAAGTATGTGTTATCTCGGGTGAACTTTTTAATTCTATTTATTTCTTTAAAAGTGATAGTTTATTTGACTCTTTTTTTATGTGGGATTTGAAATGATGTTTTTAGCCCAATTTTAAAATTGTGATGATGCAATTTCAAAAGGGGGAAGGATGTAACGACCCAGGTTTTTATAAAATAATACTTTTTCATATCTATTAATATTTATGAATAGGATATTAATTTTATGTTAAATATGACACTTTTTCGATAGTATACTCGACACGCAACAACAAGCTTTTATGAAAATCTTGCATTGCACACAACATTGAGTTATACCGAAAAAAATATAATAATATTATTATTTTAAATGGAAGTTAACGCCTGACCATTGTATTGGTGGGAATGAAAAAAACAAACTAGAATATTATTATACATGTTTTCTAAATGTCTTTAAATTTATCCAATAAATTTTAGAGGCTTAAAATGATAATGAATCTAATTTTAATCATAAATACTCTAATATTTTTAAAAGGTAGTTTTCTCGCCTTTTAATGGAGAACCCTTTTTAAATATATTTTTTGTCACTTTTATATGTTCTATTAGAAAAAATAAACTTATTCGTTAAAATAGGTACATAAAAATTTACTTTGGGTAAATTTTTGGTATTTTTCTGATAAAGTTCGTTTTTTAATGAATGGTGAAAAATAATGCATTTTAAGTTAAAATTTTCTTTTCATCTAGTTTATTTATATGATTATATTGTCCTTTTAATTGGTTTTAAAGTTTAATTATATCATTTTTTACCATTTAATTTAATTATTGTCATTGGAGGTACTTTCACTTTTAATTATACATAAATAAATGCCAATCTTTTGATAGATATTATTACTTAAAAACACGTTTTTTGGTTTTGACAATGGGAATTAATTTTAAATTAATTTCTGAAACTTCTATGTTTTGAATTTGGAAAATTTTATTTAATATTTGGAATTATGAGGTCCAAATTGTGTAAATATCTCAATTTTATTTTTAGAGATTATGAATAGTAACATTAGTAAATATTTTATTTACCATGGTTAAAGGGTAAATCTGGTAAATAAGGGTAAAAAATAATATTATAATAATATTAAATTACCCTAACACATGTCCTAACCCTATTTAATTAGATATTTCATACCATGGTGATCCTTTTGTCTATTTTAAGACCCCATGGAGCCACTTGTGTGTGAAAATGACATTTAATTACTTTTAATTTAAACTTGAGGGAAATATAACCTAAAAATATATCTTTTAGTAAAACAATTTTTATATGGGGTTATATAAGTGATATATTCAACTATAAATATTAATTGTAAATATAAAAATATTTCCTACATCATCGTATTTTATTTATAATTTTTAGACATTAAATAAATAAATTTAATTATGACATAATGATAATGCAGTGATTGCTTCATTAATAAAGGATTCAAATAAATGATATTATAAATGTTAAAATAAATGTAATTTTGTTATTTTTATATCATCCAAGAATTTCTTCATGATATTTACATGTTATATTTTTATTAATGAAGTTTTTTCTAAGTAATAATGTTTTTTTGGATTTTTAAAAAATTCATGATATGAATAGTGTCAAAATTGACATAATTCATATTTTAAAATATAAAATATTTTATTAAATATTATAAAATTCCAAAATATATAATATTAATCAAAATGGTTATAATAAGTCTAAGATTTTATTAATGGATATTTAATTGGATATTTTTAATATTTTAGTAAATATTTTTATTCTCAAAGTGTTAAATACTTGATAATACAGTAAGAGTAAAAATGGGTTAAATAAAAAGGATAAGGAATAAAAAATATCCAAAACATTTACAATTATTATTGGATGATTTTATTTTTACTTATATTCATCTTATCTTATAATTTAATTAGTTGGGGACCTTTTGAAACTGAAAATAATTTTATAATAAGATAATACTTTCGAACTTTCCTAAAGTGCCCCTCCTCCCTCTTATAAAAGGGAATCACCTCTAACCCTTACTAACACCTCAAAATCCCATTTGTATCATCCAAACTCTTACCAAATAAGCTTCAAAAATACCTTTATTCCACCTAGAATCCTTAACTTAGGCAGATGGAAATCCAATAAATCCTTTTGGTTCAAACCAATGGGAGTTACTCGATTTAAAGGTAACGTCTTCTCTCAAGTTATTTTCTTTTATTTTCCTTCTCTACTACCTATTATATTATTATTAATTTATTAAATAGAAACTCTAGTATCCTACATATACTATGATATTTTGTGAAAATTATTCTAACTACACTTACACACACCTCCATCTAATGAGTATAAAACTTACTATTTCTATTGACGGCAAACTACTGCCTCACAAAACGATGATTGCTCAATCTTCTCCTACCACATCTTATGGTAGCCATTATGATGGAAATGTAATTATATATGATATTTATGATATTTATTTTATCTATATGATTTTATAATTATCATTTAAAACATACCTTTATGTGTTTCATGTTGTATATATATGATAATTTCATTTTGAAGAAGTACGGACTACCGCCCCCTCAAAGTGATATGACTCATTCATGTTATACATGGAATGCATAAAGGATGAAATTAATGAATTTAAATAACATATATAATATATATATTATACTATAATTATAAAATAACTATGTATTGTTTAGTTTTCATTACTTTAAATATGATGAAGGGATGAAAGTAGCGTTCATGCGTACGTACGACTTACCGTCTCGATGAACGGTGTATTTAATTTCCTAAATCCAAATTCTATGGAATATTCTAAATACTTATATACTGAATATATATGATATCTAAATCATTAATATTTTTCTATAGATAACATACTTTTGACCACATGGACAATTTATAATTATAATAAGTTAATTTCCGACTCAAGTTTCGAACATTGACAAAATGTCCGATATGAACTCAAATAATTAACTAATTGTTATAAAAAGGTAATAAGTGATATAAAAGGAATAATAAACTTGAAAAAAGTTCTTAAGTAGGTATAAATTAACTTATTTTTATTATTTAGGAAATTAAATAACCAATTATTCAAGTCGTACATGAGGTAAGGGAACTTCTTAACCCAATTTCCATTCTTTGGGTTAATCTTTTACTTCTTGATTATGTAATTATATGAATATATGTGAATTACCTATGATTGTTTTACACTTAATATCCACTTATATTGGGTGTACTTATATTTTTCACACATAATTATTTCATTGATTTATCCTTGATCTAATGATACGATTTTTGTAAGTGACTTTGTCTCAATCTCCTTTCTTTGAGGCATATTTTGATTTATAAATGACTTGATTTTATAAGGTGTATAAACCCCTTTTACCTTTAATTTAATTAAAATGTAATATTTTTCTTCATATAATTTTACTAAATGAAAAATGGAATGTTTCTTTTTAACATATGCAGTGACAATGACCTTTCTGACCCCACGAGCATTTTTTGATATTTGGATTCCTTAACAAGTCATGGTGTTTTTAAATGGAAAATAAATACCATATACCCTTTTTACATATTTTGGTATTGAAAATGGTTTTGAAAGAGGATTTACTATTTCTGTATCCTGAAATTATTTCTTTTGATTTCAAATGAAATTTTTATGATTGAAATTTTGATATTTCCAATATTTTATGTGTGATGATTATGTAATGGTAATTGGAAATTTAATAGGTGGTTATGTGATAAACCAAATGATGGTTGGTTCCATGATAAACCAAAGACGCGTGGTTACGTTATAACCTCCAATGCATTGGGTATGGAAGTCGTACATATGGCTATTCCATTTAGTGATATGTGTGAAAGTTGACCGTATGGTTATTCCTTTTAAGTATGTTTATGTCCCAAGTTAACTTTATATTTTATATGTTTCTTTCTATAGGATTTATGGAAATATTTCAATTACAAAAAGTTTATGCAATGAGCTTATATTTATTGAAGTCTTTTTGCTACTTCTTAAAGGTGAAAGTTATTACTTTATGATAACGTATTCATGGTTTTATTATTTTTTTGAAAAACTAACAGTTTTTCTTATTTATGTATCCCTTACTAAGATTTTTATGCTTGTCCCATGTTTTTGAAATGTTTTTCATGGGACATAAAGTGGAATGGGGTCAAGGATGGGATCAAGGAAAAGTCATTCTATTTAAAACATAGAACTAAACATGTTTCTTTTCTTTTAAGAGTTTTTATTTTATGAAAAAATGGATACTGAGTAGAAGTGTCTACATGTAATATTCAAGTTGTTATGTATAAGTTATGACCTAATTATCTAAATCTCTAAACCTAAAAAGATTCTCAATATGAATTATTAACTAAATTCAAGATTATGTAATGTTTATTTTTGGTTCCTTAGACCACTATAATTGGTGTTAATATCCTACCACACCTTTATTAAAGAACTACATATGGAATGATTAGTACTATTACAAGATTTGTATTGACTAATAGATCTCCAATTCTGGGTCCAATTAAAAGAATAAACAGGAAAAATACCTCCCTCTGTGTATGTTTTAGTCTGGCATAGAAAGTTTCCCATTTAATAACTATAGGTCAATTAATTCTTATCATAACAGGATATGTAGTGACAAAAAACACCATTCTTAATCCTAATCACATGATTTCTTTCTCACTTCATAGAGTCTTTTTCCTTTACATATTATATTAAACTACATAGTTACTCAAGGTCTATGTGTGGATTGATTCATGTCATCATAGGATACGCAATGACACTAATATCTCTGATCCTAGGTCTAGATACAACAATAAATGGGAAGAATTCCCCCCTTATGAGTATGGTTTATACCTCTATAGAGAGTTTCCAATTCAATAACTACATGTTAATTTATTCCCATCATCACGAGAAATATAGTGACACCAAGAACTCCATTCTAGGGCCTAGTCACACTATTCCATTTTCACATCGGGGATCCTATGTCCTTATCACATGACATTAAACTACATGGTTTCTCAAGAACTACATGTGGATTGATTTCTATAATCAAAGGATACATAGTGAAACTAGATCTCTAATTCTAGGTCTAGTTGCAACAAAAAAATGGGATCATTGAATCCATCTGCATACATATCAGACATGTATAGAGAGTTTCCGATTTAAGAACTGCATGTGACTCAATTCAAGTCATCACAAGATATGTATTGACACCTAGACCTCTATTCTTAGTCCTAGTCATGTTATTCCCTTTTTATGTTGGTGATCCTTCATTCTAGACACTGGATGTTAAACTACATGGTTTCTTGAGATCTATGTGTGGCTTGATTCCTATCATTATAGGATACGTAGTGAATCCCCGATCTCCAATCCTCAGTCCATCTACAAAAATCAATGGGAATAATTATGCCCTCTATTTATGGGTCAACCCATCATGGATAAAATCCTATTAATTACTAAATTTTTCTTGATTCATATCATCACAAGATACATAGTAATTCCTATATCTCAGATTCCTAGGTCTAGCCATGATAAAGGAAAAAATATGTCCCCCATCCTTACATATGGGTCATACCTTTCCATGGAACTTTCATATAAAAACTACTTGTGGTTTGAATTTTGAAATCACAGTATACATAGAGACACCCAGATCTCAATCCCTAGGTTCAATCATAGTATATAAATGATAAAAATGAAACCCAAACTATATACGATGTGGACCTATATAGTAGTTGATTTGAGACCCACTCATGTGTGACATATTTGATTACATGTTTCCCCTTTTTTCTCACACTGAACATGGATCATGTAATATTGGCGGTCCTATCAAGCCACTCTAGTCGATTAAACTGGGACATATTTTAGATCAAGGACCATTTCCTACTAGAAATACTTTAAACTGCAAAGCACAATCATGTACTTACCACGTGATGTTAAACTAAAAGGAAAATGTTCTAATAACATGGAATTAAAAATACACAAAAAAATCTCCACTACATGAGGTTTAAATGTATAGTCCATCACCCATCATCATTTCTTATCAAAGGACCATAAATCCTGACCCAAATAAACAAGAGTAAGGGGAGCTTCTGCCATATTTTAATCCCTTCATACCACAAATAATACTTTATATCTTGAGCACATAAGGTTTCTAAATACTTTCATGAACCATTGAAAGGAAAATATATCTATATTTTTGACCCTTCTATAATTTCATAAGGTATTTGTCCTTCCATCTAGAGACATCTTGTCCCTATATGATGGGATTTTTGATCCTTGTGAGCCTAACATTTCTAAAGTAGAACTCAACGCCTTAGGTTGTTCTGGTCCATCCCCAAAATGATTGTACCATATCATTACTCGTGACTTGATAACATCAAGACATGATTTATAGAATTTTCATCTTCTAATCAGAAGTATGCTGGAGTATATAGACCCTAGATATTCTAATTAGGAAATTTTGTAACATTCCCCTCATATTAGGTCCATGTGTGTCAGGACCTTTAATAGCATGCACTTTGGTCAAATATTTGTGACCATAAACTCTATAATTTTATTATACAAATCATAAGACCTTAAATTTATATTAAAATAGGCACAAAAAATTTTATGTTGAACACCCACAAAGTATGGCCTGAGTAAAACACAATTCTTCACTCACTAAAATCTTTATCTCTAGAGTTTAGGGAAAAAATATGGGGTAAATAAATGGAGAATAATCCTCATAGGGACCACTTTATAGACTTATTATAAGTCAATCCATGCTTAATGGACCCCTTGTTCAAGGAAAAAGTTATAGTAATGATTCTTCACATCTCCTCATAGCAAAAACGTTTTTGCTAGTTTGTTACACAACCTTTAGGGTGGTCGAACCCTTCTGGAATATTACATTTTCCATAAATCACACTTCATAATTTGAGTGCCTCAGATCACCTAAAATATTCCATGTACTATTGAAAATAAAATATATCTCTTGTTTTGAACATGATATTGATACATAAAGGATTAGACCTACCAATCATAGACATATTTTCCCTAGGAAGGACTTTTAGATCCTTATGTTCCTAACATCACCATGTAAGAACTCAGAACCTTAGGGTGTTTTGGGATACCCATAGTGTGTTTTTCCAATATCATCCTCGTGACTTGAGTACTTATGAACGTGATTTATGATTCATATAACCAGACTACTCAAGTGGGTTCGACATCCTCAACATTACATCGCTGTGTTTTGTACACTTTCTCAAATCAGGAATATGAAACTTCATTTCAGAACCTTTTGATGGCCCATAAACTATGACTCAAAAACCAAAGGGAATAGGTCACAAGCTTCATAATTAAGAACTAAACTACCTTAGGGTTTCATAACCCTTCCTAGATATCTTTTTATCCATACTAAACTTCATCATTTGGACTTTTGAGTATTCGCAAGCCTTTCATGGCCCTCAAAAAAGAGTGGGAAAAAATTTGTTTCACTATACTATCAACACATAAGGGATTTAACCTACCAACCTCAGGCATCCCATAAATCTAGGAAAGGAACTTTGATCCTTGTGAGCCCTGGTCACATTGTAGAAGAACCTGGAACCTCATGGTGTTATGTTTCATCCCTGGCATTTCTACCCCATTCTATTTTTCTCGACTCAAACTTTTGGTTTGTGACATACTGACACATATTCCAAATATCTAAGTGGACTAGAATTCCTATTATTCCACCTTCTTCCAATATTACCCCTATAAATTTTCCATGTCCCTTGGAGAATAGTGGGGAAACCTTTTTTGACCATGTTATCGATGCATAAGGGATTTAACCTACCAACCAGAGGCATATCCTCATTGTAGGAAAGAAACACTAATCCTCATGATCCTAAACAACACTATGGTAGAACACAACACCTTAGAGTATTTTGGTTCATCCCTGGCATGTTGGAACCATATTCTATATCACCAATCATGTTATGGTATGAATACATTAAACTGTATAGTATTGGATTTCCTCTTAGCAAGACGTTAGACTACATAGAATATCTTACATCCTCAACATATTACAATAAACTACATAGAGGACTTCCTTAATTCATGTAATTAAACTACATGGGGAATTCTACTTCAATAAATGGTATATTACTAGTAATATAATTCTGAGTTAAAAGAACCTAAAATATAGCAAGAGAATTTCCAAGCTAAAATACCCTAAAGTATAAAAATAAAAGTTCCAAGATAAAATACCCTAAACTACCCACAATATATGGTCTTTTCTAGAATAACCTAAACTATAGCACAATAACAATTTAATCTGCAAGAATGGAGAAGTCACAAAACCTGTCAGTCCAAAACCCATAAGAGGGAAACCTGGGAAAAATATAAGTCCATGCCTACTAAGACTTCCCCAAAATAAATCTTAGGTATGAATTGGTGAAATATAAAATTAAATGATATAAACCTTGTAGGTTCCACAATATATTTTTATAAAAAACAAAACTATGCTTTCTAATTCCATTAAATTCATAAAAAGATAGGGTATTCTTCCTCTAGGACATATATTCTACCAAAATTATCCTTTTTTGAATAAAGTAATATCCAAATAACTAGAGAAGATACAACAATGAGTAATCTCATGTTGGTAAGAATTCATGAGCATTTTTTGATAAAAATATGTTTTGATTTAAGTATTCAAATACAGGAATTAAAGTTCACCTGATATGATATAAAGGATGGGTATCATTGATTAATCCTGAAACACCAGTTCAAAAAAATATCATGAAAATCATGAATGAAAGAGAATTGGACAAATAAATAAAAAATATGGATGATCTATCCATTTATATCATGAAAAATGAAGGATATTTACATTTTATAACCTCTATAAGAATTCAACCAATAAAAAACACATCGATGATCAAAATACAATAACATTTGATTAAATGAGATGGAAAAATCAGCAAGGGTATGATGAGAGGTGTCAATGGAGCACTAAAGTTCCACCTTACCCACTTATTCTACTAAAAACCAAGGGAGAAGAGTCTCAATAAGAGTAAAAATCTACAACACTATTTTTTGGGTAGTTTATAATGAGGATGATGACACTGAAAGGTTCATATTTGAGTGAGTAATTATATCCTCATGTTTTGATATCTAAGTTTTCAAGAAATAAATTTGTGTTTTTAACTCGGATATAATTTGATGGCTATTTTAAAATTCCTTTTAAGATTCCCTCGTTAGTTCATCCAAAGAAGTACCATCAAAATATCACAATCCCATCTTGCTTATAGTCGACTCATTCCATGCTAGAATTATTTATTTCATGATTTCATATAATGGATAGCAGTCAAAGCCACCCACCACCAAATCATGAAAGAGATGGTGAAGATTATCTTCTTGATCATGAAATTTTTTCAGGGGAGTCTTAGTGATCAATGAGTGAATCTTCTTATAGATTATCCTACACCATGTTTGTTCCTATGCAATTAATGGATTATGTATGACAAAATGGGGAACAACTATTTGAGCTAATGAAGTAGAGAAAGAAGAATCCGCATATAATATTATCTAAAAATATGAATTTTCTAATGGACTGACTTCTTTAATGAATTCTCAAACATTAATGGGATGTTCATCACTAGGATATGGATGATTCCTTGAATATTTTCCCAAATCATGAATCATCTCCATTGTTTCTACATACCAAGGGGTTGGTAAAACACATTTTATATCCACTTGATAGAGATATCTATTCAGCACACAACCTAGATAGGATTATACCCATGACTAGTAATAATCATAAGATAGGAATATAGGGGTTCCAATAGGTGGAAGGATAAACTCATCATTGGTATCCTCATGTGCCCATATCATCCAAAGCTGGTGGATAATCTCAGGATGTCGTTATCCCCACATTTCATCCAAGGGAGGGGGTGGAAACTTTTTTATAAATCCTAATTGAAATGAAAATAGGTAAGGGGTATACATATCATAAATAATAAACTCATCTATAATGGCTGCAAGAATCCCATACTGAAGGGAGATCTTGTATAACCGTTCATCAAGAGAGTTCCCTCCATTTTCTATAAGTGTTCTAATAAGTGAAGGGTAAGGAATGAAATTGAATAGATCAACCATATCAACATATCAGTAACCTCATCAAGGACTAAAAACATCACCTCAACCCTAGATATGTCTACAATCCTAAGGTGAAACAAGTCATCGAGGATCTTGGAAGCATTGTGGTATCTATAGTAGTGGAGATACTCCCCAATCCATGTGAATAAAAACTAGAATGTATTTCAAGTAATATAAGGTATGTTTCCCTATTGAATATGGCCTATAATCTGTTAATATTGTTCAAGACTCAGTATATCTATTTTGAGAGGCTTTCCCTATGATAACCAAGATACCATCACCAAAATTATAACTCATATTCCCAAGCAGGAATCCCCATCCAGGAAAATCCACCCATTAAAGAACATGGACATGAAACCCTCCAGACTATGTATTGTGGATATCACCTACAACACCAGGTATCCCCATTTATTATAATCCCCATATTATAGTATTATCCCATATGATCCTACACTGTCATGTATTTATCAGGAAGGGCACATGTGAGGGAAAATAGTTGTCGTCTGAACTCTTCTATGACAGAGAAATTTTTTGATCTTCTCTTTATAAGAGATGAGTGAGCACATATTCATCTCCTTCCTTAAATTTTATTTAAAATTTTTGATAATATCCCTTATAAAAACTCGAGTCTCTATGGGGTCATCTCAGACATCCATAGAAGGAAGGTACTCATCATATATTTACACAAGTGGGGTATCCCACCAAGTTGGTAGATATCCCAAATGAGGATTATAGTTTCATTGTGGTACTGATAAAATTAATTGGCATCATGGAACCAACAACTAATTAGTTCTTTTATAAGGTCTAACTAGAAAATGAACTGGGAAACACATGCAGCTTCCAAAAGATGGATATCATGTAGTTGGTTGGGTAATCCTAGGAAGATCTTTCTAACCCAGAATGGTAACATCCATTCATCAGAAAAGTTTCCAACAAGAAAATTATCCCATTTTTATCTCAATTTCCCACCCATATTGTCCATGTAAAAGAAAAAATATTCTCAATTAGCTTTGTAAATTTTGATGGTGGGTAAATCACAACCTTTTGGACCTAATGGGGAGTTCTCCAGCATATAGGAAAACCCCTAGGATAGTGCTACAACCATTTTTCCATCCTCAAAAACCGTCATCTAAATATAATTAAGGGAAGTTAAAACCCATTAAGATGGAATATTGTAGTTATGATAAGTAATGAAAACATCATATAGCAGGACTAATCTATACAAGGGAAACCAATGCGCTAAAGGATAACTTTGATACTCATTTAAGAGAATCATCTTCAAAGAATTGTTTTCTTACTTCTAATGATATTGAGGGTCATCATTATGGTTCTCAGTAATAATGGCTCTCTGGATAGCCACTGTGGAAGATTCATGGGATCTAGAATCTATCTAAACAAAAGTAAGTGGAATATGTTAGACAAATGAAAATACAATATTTTCAAAAGGGATTCATGATCCTTTCAATGTCATACACATCAAATGAACCATAATGGGATTTACAAAAACATATTGGACTTGAAAATTTATTGACCCATTGATATCTCAAGAAATTCATAGGACATATTGGGACAATGCAACCATTTATAATACTCATGATTGCATAACCCAAACATGGTCACCTTATTCGCATGATAGTCAAATGGTCGTGTGACTGAACCAACAGATCATGTGAAACCTATAATATGGAAATGCTGCCAAGGGCGTCAAAAAAATATCAAGAAATTACCAAAGATTTATTTTTGGTTGATTCGAACAAGTGATAAGGTAAATCAAGTATCATGGATATATCTAGTGAAGATGTTCTCGTAGAATAGTCTTGTGGATGGGTCTCATGTTCGGTTCTCACAAAATGTATTACAAAGGGATCACATGATAGTGGATTTTTGAATGTGATCTAGAGATTTTTACTAGCTGTTGAATGAGACCTTATCTGCTCCCTTATTTATAGGTAATTACATAGAATACCAATAGTCACCCAAGAAACCAAACATTTCCCAAGACACTGATTGGAGGAAACCCCAAAGACTTGAGAAGAAATATACTTTCCTCACAACCAAGCCCCTATCCCCATGAATGTCACTACTGAGGGGGGTATTTTTTGACACATTCCAAATTAGAATCATTAAATCTATAAATTATGAAATACTTTAAGCATGGGTATTGTTTTCTCTGCAAATAAAAGGAAGAGAAGGTTGCTAGAACATGCAGATTTTGTAAACTTCAAAAGGGCATGTGGTTTCATGATCTTTGGAAGGTCATGTGAATGGGTTATTCATATCACATGATCTTATTGAGATTGTGTGGATACCATTTAAAAAACTACCTTGTTCTTGTGAAGTTTTCTAAGACACTTTCTGATCATGTGGAGACTATTATACAAGTTTGTCCAAGTCACGTGAATTATCAAATGACGGGAACCCGAAAATCATCCAAAACCCTTGTAAAATAAAGGGTAAAATATGTAGAATGAGGAGACATTATGTGGTCTTTGATATTCATGCGACATTATCATTTGGTTTGAAAGACCTTATAGAGCCATGGTGACATCTCACCCCCATCATGTGAAGGGTTTCTGACATGTCCGGTTGACTCTGCATTTCCCCTTCATATTCATAGACAAATAGAATGACTAGCCATGATAATGTTCGTGTATCACCAAGAGACCCATTATTGGTCACGAAATTCATCACATATAAGGAGGGTTTTTTTATTCAACAAAATTCACTAAAATTCATGATATCCCCAACCTTTGTAAAATAAATTATTAAACTAAAAGAGAAAATACAGAGTCTTGTTGTGGGGTGATGATACATTATCCTTCATGAGAACGAGGTTATACGCCCTAGGTGATTGAAATTGATCACGAAACTCCCTCTTGAAAAGACTTCATGGTATCTCAATGTCCCTAATACATGAAAACCTAATCTTATAAAGGATTCATTGGCTATCTATCTTGATCTATAAATCTTGAAAAGATACTTTTATTTCATGGAAGGCCCCAGAAATGTTTTGTATAATCACATGAACCATTCCATTGGCATCCTGATTTCATGGAAGCCCCTAAACTTGTTGGGATAACCTTGTAAAATCTCCTTAACATGTCTACATGGTTAGGAAAACACCCTTTGATTAGCTGAGGAAAAATAAATAGGATGCTGATGGGACATTCATATGATCATTGAAAATCATGTGCCACCCCTTCTATAACCTGTGATAGGATATCCTGAAGAACATGACACTAAAACATTCAACCAAGACGAAAACTATGATATATACTCCACACATGGCGGTGTTTAACCAGTGTGGTGAGACCTATAAATATCTCCTCTTAAGAACACAAAAAATAACTGAGGTGAATAAATAAAGGATATCATGGCATTAATAGGTTCTTCGTAAAATCAATTTATTGATCATGCTAATGGATTCTGGAATATAATCTAGATTAGGTGAAGGAGGTCTCACATGTCAGTTGGGTCACACAAAACCTAAAATTAACTAACACTAGAGAAACTTTAGGAACATATACAATAAATAATGAAATAAAGACTAAAATATGGGAGACTTATGTGATGACAAAATCTTTGAACCTCATGCTCTTCACATAACCACCCTAGATTATGTGAATTCACTTGTACATGTCACCCAAATCATGTGATGCTCACTCAACATGCTACATGGATCATGAGATGTCCCTTGGACATGTCAAGTAAGATACATGATAAACTTTGGGAATTCCACTCAAGTCTCACAATTACCTCAGGGATATCTAGAAAAACCTTGTGATAGCCTCTAGACATGGATCCAAAAATCATGTAGGGACCTCTAGAGATTTTTTATAGGTCTCATGATCACACCAGGACACGTCAACTAAATATCATGATGACGCCGGGAAAAGTCATCCTTGATCATCCGACACCCTCCTGACATGTCAACCTTGATCTCATGATACCCTCTGGAAAAATATTCCATATCATGTGACACTCTCCATACATGTAATAATTGATCATATGATACTCTATGTCCATTTAATTTAAGTTATGTGACATCATATGGACAAGTAAAATGGAACACGTGATTGTATTTAGGAATTTCTATTGAGAAACCAGGACATTTCTATACATCGTTAGACATGTCAAGCTGACAATCAGGCTTGTTAGGCAGAAAAGAAGGTCATGTTGAGAAGGAATCCTGAGACATAAAAACATTTTTTATTGAATAAGTGAAATATCAGTGTGTAAGAACCTATCAATTGAACTACAATAACTCCAATTTCTATTACAACCCGAATAGGACTCTTAGGATCTCACATCTCTCGGTAGCACCCAGTTCTTCTACATAGATCTATTACTCTAGTATTCTTTAGGAGTGCTTCTATTCTTCTCATCTTCATGGATCTCATCTTCCAGCCACTTTTGGTGCTTATTTTTTTATCCTTCTACCCAATGACATCTGTTTGGCTTCCTCACAACCTAGTGAATTGTATCTTCAAGTGGCAAGACATAGTTTATCAGTGACCGTGCTCCAAATATGGTAGTTTTTTTCTTATTGATTGTTTTCAGGGCTTGTTCCTCCTCATATATGGTTTCTATGACATCTTAGAGGTGTCTGGAGGTCACTTCAATGTCTGGAAGTGGATTATATTATTTGGGGTTGGTTGTCATTGATAGTGGTACATTATACTTTTCTGACCTCTAGATACAGTTATTTAAGACTATACTTCATGGTGTTGGTCACCAATGGTGGTGGGGATGGAATAGGATTCTTTGGAAGTGGGAGAAGGATATATCTCTAGAAGGGCTCATCGGTTGGAAACATCATGATGCACAGGTAGGGGATATCTAGTGGTGGTCCAAATAGATTGTTTAGTGGTAGTGATGTCCACAGCGGTGAGGGTTGGGGGAGGCCTCGGTGGAACATCTTGGAAAAAAAGATCATTTTTTTCATAGAAATATATGGGGTTAGATAAACAACTTTTATAGTCTCAAGGCTACCAAATTGTGATGAATGAGAGGGTATGGCATCTTTCATCGGTATTGGGCTTCATGCAACTCTATATGTAGAATTTTAGTTGAAAAAACATTCATGTTTAGATATTTTATAAAAAATTAATATATTTTATGGGTGGATCAATTCTTTTGATTTCAAATATCTGGGGCTGTGGGGTAATTTATGAGGCTAAATATGCTTTTTGGGAAAACGAGCCATGTATGGTTACCCCTTAACCATTAAAATAGGATTATCCAAAATAATTAAAAATGTATAGCCTTCTACATTTCAGGCTACTATAACCATGATATACAGGATACCTTCCCAACGCCTAAGATCAAGTGGTAATCAACATTGGTCTGACTCCTCTATGTATCCCACATTCCAACCATTGATACCCAATCACCCCCATGGGCTGGTCATTATTCTTTATCCACTAGTGTAATGATGGGAACACCTCAGTGTGTGTGCCCCTATCAATTGAACTATGAGAAATTTTATTCTTGGTATAACTAGGATACATTGGATTATTTCCTAATGTATGAGCACTATATTAACCATCCAAAGGTTTTCTTAACACTTAATTCTCACATCTATATACAGAGAAACCGATCAATTTCTATCCCTTATTTATCACACTGAGCATGGACTATGTGGGATTAGGGAGTTTCAATTATCATATCATTCACATCATGAATCTCCACTATCTAGGGAGACCTCAATGTGTAATATCTATTTAGTGGTATGATATGACTACTACCATACAAGGGAATATACCTTGATTCTTGTCCAAGGTGCATGATCGAACTATGATGACTCTGATTCCATTCATAAACAAGATACATAGGATCCCTCCCTGAGGCTCAAGATTAAATACTAAGTGCCTAAGTTCCCCAATATATGCTTTTTTTATTGATGTTAAACTAAATGATTTTAAAAACCAATTTTGGTTTTGATACCTAATATAAATAGGATACATAGGACACCTCATAATGGCTCAATCCCATCCTCAAAATATTATTCTCCTCCCTGAATGAGAAAAAAACTCTGAAGAGTCTGGTTATATGGATTCAATATATAAGCAACTAACTATTAATGAGAAATGAATGAAGAACCTCATAAACATATATTATGAAGTCCTTAATAGGCCACCCTTTTTACGTGGAGGGATTCAAAACCTGTTCATTTTTTTTAGGGTAACCAGTCCAAAAATAAGATTAGGAAGAGATTCTCTAACTTATCTTAAATATATAAGAGATTCATGGAGTAGATAACAAATCCCCCCCAAAAGGGTGTGATGATATAGACCTTTCATCCTTTCAACCAATGTGAGTTCCAAAGTACCATTGGGTATGAAACCCCAATATTCCTTTTACTTTGGAAAGTAGGTATGTACCCAATTTTCAAGGTCAAAACTGTTGAAAGTTTCTATGGAAGATAAAAATTAATGGTAAACCCAATATGAATGATTGTGCAGACATCAAACCCCCCACAATCAAACCACCAGATCATTTTTTCTATATCGTATGAGTGATCCACATATATCATTCCCAAATAACAAACTCATGACATTATAAATATTTATATTAAAAAGGAATCTTAAAACCCAACTTTCATCGACTTCATCACCATGAGTCACAATTAATAATGTATTGAGGCTCCCATTCCTTTTATACATCACCAAAATCACATAAATCACATTTATACCACAAACCACATCATCAAAAAACATAACATCATTATATTAGGTATGGTGAATGGGGTAAGGTGATCATAAATATAATACAAGATGTATGTGGGGTCACATTTAATACCAACATGGGTGGTGGTTTCATACATAATGGTAGAATATAACATCATCACTAATAAAATAAAAAAAATATAAAAAAATTACTCTCAATGCTCATAATCCAAATAAAATTTATTCAGTAACCATATAATTAATCTATCATCCATATTCCATAAAATATCCAAACATGCTCTAAAATACCCTCCACCTATACATACCAATAGAAAAATGGTCAAACTGAGTAATAATAACATAATTATGTTCCCATATATCCTAGTAATAATAATAAGATGATTAATGTAAAACTTGACCTACCACTTTAAAACTCTAAAATATATAATCTTTTTCCTTTAACATGAATCCTTTAAGATATAATATCCATATCAAATATTTATAATATAACATTTAGTATATCTTCTGCATCTACCCATCATAATAGAACATCCACATTAACTCATAAGAATACACCATCTGATCTATCATTTGAATATACCCTTTAGAATATAATATCCACATCAACTATCTGAAATGAAATTTTTTAATTATATTCAATTAATGTTACATAATTTATTAGGTATCTTAAATATATTTTATAGGATACTATAAATTTTGTGTTGTGATACCATACATGGTGTGGTATTCATTGGTGTAATGGGGAAACAGATGGGATTAAAATGAAATAATTGGAATTTAAATAAGACAAGGAATGAATGTCTATGATGAAAAAAAGATGGTGATCAATTAGAAACCTAAATATACTTTCTACATAATACCCTAATTATAATGATTCAAAAAAACCACTCCTTTGATAAGTCTACATTTCATTAAACAAATAACATAAGTAAGATGATCATAATGATTGTAAAAAATCTATAAAATTCATAATAAAGTGAGGGGGTATATTAAAGGTCTATATTAGTAGATAAATGAGAGATAAAATTCTTCAGGACCTTTAAATGTCAGGTTTAAATCCTAATAATAAATTTATAACTTCATTTAAACATGCCCACGGATTTAAGTAACGAAATTTACACAAAAAAATAATTTATTTTAATTAAATTATTATTAAAATATTTGAAAAAATTCATTCATTCCACATGGGGGTAAGTATCCATCCATCATTTACATTGATAGATTAATTTATGAAAGTGGCTTGATGTTCATAGGACCACCTGGTTGGGCCAATGAAGTTCACTCTATCACATGAATAAGTGTTATTATAGTCCCATTTTATTACCAAATTTATATATGTTGGGAATAATCTTTTAAATTCAAAATTAAGCCATGTAAATCCTTTTTCATCCTCCTTAATCTTTCTCTTTTCATTAGGACTCCAATTACATTTAATGGGTCTATTAAATTAGTGTTATTTTTGGGAAATAATGATTTTTTAGATGAAAATGGAGTCTAGTTTGTGTTTTTATTTCAATATACACTAGGTTGATCAAGAATTTTTCAAGGAAAGTGGTATTATGGTAAAAGAGGGAAAAAAATTTGAATGTGGCGTTGTTTCCCAGTGTTTGCAAAATTTTAGGATCTAAAAATTAGATAACGGAGAGAGGTATTTTTAGAAAAGAAAGTTTCACAAAATATTTAAGGTGAATATGAATGTCACATGAAAGTTATGTTTTATTAATGTATAATTAAAATTAAAAAATGAATGAACCGCATTAAATATTCTTTTTTACATGATAGACTCTTACACACCAAATGTAACATCAAAATGGACTTACGATCACAAATTTTGATTCCCAAGAAACTTACATTCTGGGTCATCTAGGTTTATAAATATGTGAGTACCCACATTCAAGAGTTAGAACTTTTCCAAAGAAGACATGATATCTCTACAATGTGAAAGAGTTTCACGCATAAGACTCACGTGCAAAAAATATTGCATGCAGATTGTTCCTTGGGATTATCTATACTAAGTGGAACTTGTGGGGTAGTTGTGAAAAAGATAAGGGTTGTGAGAAAGAAATTTTTTAGGACAACCCTAAAACTAGTGCATAATAATGAGTGTAGTGCATAAGAAATAGTTTAGAAAATTTTACGTTTTGAATATCTGGTTTGTTTGATTAGATGTTTTAAAGTCCACTAAATCAGGTCTGTAGTGTAAGAAGGGTCTCATTATGGTCAAGGATGAATTCTATAAAGCTAACCTATATGATGGACCTTCTTTCTGATAAACTGAGTAATAATTCACCAAAGGAAGTGATCCAAGGGGATTCAATTGAAGTTTTCGGAGGGATATAGTGTTATATATCTAAAATATTTCAAAGGTAGTTTTCCTGGAATAGAGTGACTATTTGAACATCTGTATTCCAAAACTAATAAAGATTAGTGGATTTATGTATGAACGACACACTGTAAACGTATTCTCCTAGTACAATCCCTTAGTTGTGAACCAAGTAAAATCATTGTGTAGTCTCTCTACATGTGAATGTTTTAATTTCTACTCATTGCCTTCAGATAGTTCTAACATGATCCTATTAATTTGGGAACCTGATCCATCAATTTTGAAAAAAAAATTGACACCCTGATTCACCCCTCCCCTCTCAGGGTGTTCCAAGGTCCTTCAAGATTTTATACTTGAAGACCTTATATCACATTGCACACTATATTCTTATTTATTTTTTAATTAATGATCTATATCATTCTATAACTTTAGAAAATGATTCAACCACAAATATAGAAAATAAAACAATGAAATATTAGTGATGTAAAAAGTTTCATTAACATTTTTATAAGAACATGGAAGTTCAATCTTGTATAAATTTTCATTAATCCTATCAAAGAAATGGAATAACCCATATCCTTTGGGATATTGTTTGGAAATTATTTGTGTTTTAAATCCCATATTCCTAAAATTCACCTAAAAAATCTCAGGGATTAATAAAAAAATCTAACCATTGGTTGCTTTCTTTTCTTATTTTCCATTTCTTCTTTAGATTTTGGATTTCAATTTACACTGTAAATCTCAAAAAAAACTTTTCCATTTACTTATCATTAAAGATTAAAAAACATGTTATTATGAAATGATAAAACATATAATAGATATATTGGGTTAATACAATATAAAATTTCAAATCATGAGAAGTTATTAGTTGAATGAACAACTCAATAATATGGAAACTCAATGTTTAGAGAGAAATTTTCAAAATTATTTAATTTTTATTATTATTTCTTGTAATAGGGTATAAATAGTTATATTCACCACTTAAGTTTTATAATATATTTATGTATGTTAAATATTCAAGAAAAATAATAAAGTTCCCAATATTTTCCAAAATATTCAATAAAATTTTATAATGAATTTCACATCCTAATCACTTACAATGGTTTTGGGTAGTTAATATGATAACATAACTTCTTTGAAAAATAGGTCAAAGAGACTAATAACATAGCTTGTTCTTGGGAATATAATGAATTGTAGAGTTTTACTACACCTATCGATGACTAAGAAATATTGTATCTTTTCTTGTTGGTGATTGAGGAATTATAAACTCAAAATCTATAGATATCATAGTCCAGGAATGGGATGGTATACAAAGTGAGAAATAAAATATAAATTTGGTTAAAACATAGACTTCACATGTTTAAAAGTCACGCACATTTCCTAAAAAATGACATATTTCCTCATGTTTAGGTGAGAAATTTTTTAATTCAAAGTGGTTAATATTTTATTACCACATAAATTAACCATTAAACTACCACCATGAGTTTCTTTTATAAATAATTATTGAGTTACACAATTTAGAATTAACAAATTTTATATTATAAAAATAAAAATATAATTTATATAAAAGTATTTAAAGATATGTTTTTTGTAAAGATTTATAAATTTCAAAAAAATCACCATCATTTTTACATATTATATGTAGTAATTTTTATCCAAATAATCTAGCATGAAGAGTAGTAAGAAGAGTATACCATCAAAAAAGATCTTATGAGTCAAATTTTATTTATCTTTATTGTGATTGATCACTTTGGAAAATGTCTCAATGAATTAAAACCATGATTTAGGTCTATTATTCAATTTACCTTGGGATATAAAATACTAAAGGATTTCTTGGCCAAAAAAATAATGAACTCCTTATGACATAAGTAATATTTTTAGGTTTCTTTGGTTCATTTAAAATAATATTTTTTATCATAAGTTTAATAATTTAATGTTTCCCAATTTAGTTTTTCACTGAATTATGAAATTGTACATTAATATTGAGTCAAAATAGTAGAAATATCGACTATTGATGCATCACCCTCATTTTTAAAAAAAATGAAAACCAATAAGCATAAAATTGGAACATTGATAAATTTTTCTTCATGTATGTTAAATATTTCTTTCTTGTTTTTCAGACAATTTGAAAACCACATTTTTATTTACAATTTCATTAAAAGGTGTTGTGATGAATGAAAAATCCTTAAAAAAACTTTTGTAGAATCTCACTAATACATAAAAAATATAAACCACAATTCAATTTTTTGGTGTTGGATAATCATGAATATCATTGAATTTTTATCCATCTATATGAAATACTTTAAAACCTATAAAAATAAATCACCACACAATATATACAAAAGTAACATTTTTGAATATTTACCAATAGTTATTTTTTTCTAATAGTTCAACTCACCAAATTAAAGTGTTCGAAATGGTTATAAAAAGTAATTTTATTCACCGTGATATCATCAAAAATAGATAACCAAAAATTTTATAATAAATTAATGGATGAAATTTTTCAATAAGTTCATGAATGTTCTCGAGGTATCTGTTAACCTGATAGGATAACTAACCACTAATATAAAAATAACACAGTTTTAAATGATTTTTTAAATTTATCACCTTCTTTCATCCAAATTTAGTGGTAATAAATTCATGGTTTAATTTATAAAAACAAAATATTCTCTTATAACTAATCAATAATTTCATTAATTAAAGGGATGACATAGTGATACATAACTATTATCTATTGATGGTTTTAAAATACATCAACATTCACCATGTTAAATTTTTAAAGCACTAGAATCACCCAAACAACACAAGTATTCATAATTTATATTTAAAATTAATTCCTCACAATTTTTTTAACATATAAATAGATATATATTGTTTCCTCCAGATCATCTCTATATATTGGCCTATTCAAGATTGAATTATTGAGTTTGATTTCATTTTTATACATAATTTATCTCAAATAGGGAACTCATTACGTGTTTCATTGAGAAAAAAATCATCATATTTATAGAAAAAAAACAAACAATATGAGGTAAAAATAATGATAAGGTTTGTTAGTTGTAAGGTGAGTATAATTTCTAGTGATTAATAACCCTTTCCTACTCCATAAAAAACTCTTCATATCACTTTTTCCAAAACAAAATAGTTTACCTTATTTTCTATATTTTTCTCAATATCTTAAATTTTAGACTCTTCTACAGTATTTTATTTATTTTTCATTCATTAATATTTTTTCTCAACTCAGCACACACATTTTTAGAACTCTCGTTTTTAATTTTACCACTATATTGTTAAACTATTTCATTTTTTTATTCTTTCACAACTCACAATTTATCTTCCTTTGATTTTAAAATACAATAGGGATCGTAAAAAAATTATTCCTTTGAAAAAATAGAAAATAACATTGTATCAATCATAAATAAGTCCATTATAATACTATTAGGTCCTCTAAGAAATTGGTGTAATATTTTAAACCAAATTATTTTGATATTTTCCAATAAAAAATTGAAACTATGACTAAATTTATTACTCTATCCTCACCACATTATTTTAAAAATTGAACCTTATAATGTCTAGGAAGATTAATAATTGTTTAAATAAACTTCTCCACCAGTTTGTATTATCCAAATTAGTACAAATCCCACTATTAATGATCATATTGGATTCCATTACCATTATGTGATATATAGTATAAAAATGTGATCATTCAGATCCACATTATGATTATATCAAGGTTAAATTTCTATTGCTCTTATTTTCACCAAATAATATTCATGGAAAAGTTCTTAAATTTTTCAATCATTTTATTAATTCAAAGATATAATTTCATATCTACTAGATCATTTAGTAAAAATGACATCATTATCTAAAACACTCAAAAATCTTTTTTTAGGTCATTCTTATGTAATATACCAAGTCTTGGATTCTTGAAACACTTAATATAATGAGATTTAGAGTGGAATTTGTTATCAAATTTACCTTTAGCATCAGAGATAAAAAAATATGTTTTATTATCTTTATTTTATGGGATATTTAAAATCACTTTTAATTTACCAATTATATTTAGAATTTTACTTGAAATCATTTTAGTTTTATTTCCAAGAATTATGAGAACTTACTTGATTCGTTCATGATTAGAATTTCACGCTACCTTTACTACCTTATATGGAAACTTCTCCATATCAACATAGGTTTGTAACTCCACCACATCTCTATTTGATATATTTAATATATTAATGAACCATTATTGGAATGGTGGAGCCTGATCCATTTGATTAATTTGGTCCAACTACTAGCATCCCATATTGTACAAAAGACTACAACTTCTTTGGTTTGACAAGTAATTATAGATGTGATTGGTGAAAATAATATCTCATTTTAGATTCATGGACTTCTAGCTACCATTTTCTATTTATTGTTGGAATTATTATGATAATTATAATTGTATCAATGAAGGTAATTATATCACCATGTTTCTTTATTATCTTGTTCGATCTAGATTTTATGGAATTTTAATTTTACCCTATAATATTTCTCCTAAAAATAGTAAAATCATTATTCCTCTTTATAGATATAGAAATTATTCTTGAACTATGTATATCTCTATTTCTGTGATATTCTTTTTTTTTCTTATATTTTTTCTTTTAATCTTGTTTGTAATTTAATTTCATTAGATCTCTTTATTTTTTCATAAAAATGGATATCATATCCTATGTGTGGAAGGTTGAGTTCAGTTTTTTTTCTCAAATTGAATGATGGATATAAAATAAGGAACAATGAAGATAGATATTTTGGATGTAATTGACATTAGTTACATGAGGATTAAAACTGAATACTATATTTATCATAAAAATATGAAGATTACCCTTTTGGATTAAAAAATGGAGATAGAGAAGTTGGATTGGGAGTTATAGGATCAACGGGTTTATAGATTTTTCTTCACTATGTTGGAAAAAACATGGGGTTCAACATCAAAGGGGAGAATACAATGACTATATTGGTGAAATATCTTGAATATATTTGTGATAATACTTTTATATTGAAAAAAATGTACCTGATGTGATGACTATTCAATATACTGGTTATTTAAGGGAATATTTTTTATGGTAATGACAATGAATTAAATGCCATCACAAGCTATCTTTCATCCCTGGTAATTATACTTGAAAATGTGGTAGTTTAACTAGTAGTTTTTTCATTACTAGATAGTTTTTAAGATAATGTAATATTCGTGATAAGTACTTCAAGAAGTAAAAATGTTGAATATTAATAATGTGTGAGACCTGGTCCTTATTCAATATATTTAGAGACAAAAATTGGTAAGATTCTCTAGTTATGTACTAAAATGGAAGGAATGGGTGGATACAAGTAGCAAAAATATCATAGATGAAGATAAAAATAAATGGGAAAGAGTCAACATAATAAAAATTCTCATAGGCCTTCCTTCAATATTTTTGGGAAGAAATGAAACATCAAGAAAGATTGTATAGAAAAATGGAAGGAACCTAAAGCCAATACAACAAACATGAAAACTATTATATTTAAATATGTATTATTTCTATGAATTGATATCCCTATGGAGTCTTGGATTTTAGATATAGTGTCATATTCCATTCCACTTCATATAAGGGTTTCCTAAACAAATATGTTCCTAGAAATTTTAGAAAGGTTTATTTTAATAATGATGAATCCTTACATATTATGGGAAAGGGAATTCAAGGATTAAAAATATTTGGGGTTTTCTCTTCTAGAAAATATGATCTATATTTTTGGACTAAGAAGGAATGTTATTTTTATCAGGAAACCTGATGATGAAGAATTTATCACTACATTCACTAGCGGTGTATGTGAAATTACTAAGGGGTTTATGGTCACAACTCACGGAGTAAAGAAAAAAACTCTGTATAATATGATAGAAAAACACATGGACATGATTATAATAATAAATTATACAAGGTATTCAAATATGTGGCACTATAGGTTAGTCCAAATGAGTTATAAGGGGATGGAGGTGATTGAAACAAAAAGAATTCTACCGTATCTGAATTTGGTATAAGTAGGATTATGTAAAGACTATATATTTGGAAAGAATAATAAATTATATTTTACAATATGAGGAAGAAAAATGAATTCTCAGAAACTATACTTATCATAAACTAATTTTTAAGGTCTCACACCAGTACATTCCCATGTAGGGTCACAATATTATTTTAAATTTATCAATGACTCAAAATAGATGGTATGAATTTGCTTTCTAAAAATAAAATCAAATGTATTTAACATGTTTTAGAAGTTGAATAATTTGGTGAATGATAATTTAAGATCAAGGATGGAATTATTGATTTATGATAATATAAGAGAGTATTATTGTAAAGAGTTTAGAAAATTATATTCCAATAATAGAATTCAATGGGACAATACTATTATATGTACACCACAACAAATTATTGTGTATGAAAGGATGAATAGTATATTTAATTAACATGAAAAGAGTATGATTATTCACTTAGGGTTACCCAATACCTTATGGGTAGATGTAGTGAATATGGAATCATATGTCCTCAATAGTATTCTATCTATACCTTTGGGAAAATTTCTACCCAAGGAACTATGGTTAGAAAATAATGAAAGACTCTCCCATTTATGATCCTTTGTTTTTAATATATAGATATACATATATCTATGTGTTTGTGTGTGTGTGTGTGTGTTTATGTAGGGGAAACCCTGATGATGAGTCCAAATCATATTTCATTATAGGACCTGATACTGAAGAGTTTTTTTAACAATTCTGGACGGTAAGAATAATATGATCATCATGATCCAGAATACGATATTTAATAAAGGATTTGTATACAACAACAATCATGAAGTTGAAATTGATAATGTGAATAAATAATAAAAGTTCCAAGAGAAAGTGGAGCTTGAAGGTGTACCTAAGAATGTAACACTAGAATAATTGGAACTTACTCCTAAAATAGATTTGACAAGATCAACAGGGATGGGAAGTAATGTGAAGAGGTTTTCATCACTCTTACACTAGTTATTATTAACTGATATTAGAAATCTAAATTATTTACAAAGGAAATATAGCTAAACGAGACGATTAAGTGGTATTTGGATATGAAGTAGGATATTTTTTCATTTCATTGTAAAAATACTTATGAGTTGACACCTATTTCACAAGGAAACAAATAATTGTAGGAAAATGGGTTTACATGGCTAAGTAAGAATATTATGCAAAGATTAGGTACAAGGAAAAGAAGTTAGTGAAAAGATTTCTACAGAATAAATATATGGACTTCGCTGAATTTTTATCACCTATAGTGAATCATACCACTATCTTAGTGGTTCTTTGAATTGTTTCATTAGATAATTTACATTATGATTATCTTAATGTAAATATTTATTTCCTTCATGGAGATTGAGAGGAGTATATTTATATTTAGTATCTAGAGTGATATATTGAGTCATAAGAAGAATATCAGTTGTGAAATATCTAGAATATCTTATATGTTTAAAGTAGACACACTGGTAGTGTAATAATAAGTTCGATGAATTCATGAGAAAAATTAATACAAACTATGTGGAATGGACTAATAATTTTATTTTAAGTCTTTCAGTGTTGGATAGATTATATTAATTATGAATGTGTATGACATTTTCATTATAGGATCATGTATGTAAAGGGTTGATTAGTTGAATTAGAAGCTAGTGGAAGAGTTTGAGTTGAATGATCTTACAAAAAAATGATAATATTTTGGTGATGAAGGTAAAGAGAGACCATGTTTCTAGAACCTTTATGTTATCATAAGATTACTACATTAGAAATGTTTTTATTAGATTTATTATGTTGAATGAACATCCAGTTTAAATTTCCTTATAAATATATTTCAAATTATCAATTAATAAAGCACCAAAGATAGAATAAGAGGTTGAGTACATGTAAGTGGTTTCATATTCATTATTTATTGGAATCCTAATATATTTCATGGCCTATACTTGACCAAATATTTATCATAAAGTATAAGTTGTGATAAGATATATTTATAACCATATAAATAAACACTAAGAAGATTTGAGGTGGACTGTAATGTATATAAAGGGAACAAAGGATGTATCTCTAGGTTTTGGGAAAGTAAATTCATTATAGGGGTATGTGAATGCTGAACATGGAGGTTATTTTAATAGATATAGGAGTTCCATAATCTATGTGTTTATGTATGAAGGATCTATAGTAATCTGAATATATAAATTATAAAAGGTGTTGGAACCATCTATTATAGAGGTACATTACATTATTGTAACAGAATCTGAGAAGGATATGGTTTGGATGAATATCATCATGGGGGAAATTGATAGAAAGAGAGTGGAAAATGTATTAGAGTTTGATAATAAGATTGTAATAAATATTATAATGAAACCATTTTTTACTGAACATGTGAATATTATTCAGTTTAAGTAACAAATTATTAGAGTATTAATACATGATGGGTTGTTTAAATTGAATCCAACGAGCTCGTACTCAAGTGGTAAGGGCTCCTGCTTGGCATCCAAGAGACCCAGGTTCAAAATCGGGTGGAGGTGAATTTCTGGGTACTGTATCAGTACTGTACTAGTTACTATTCGGCACTATAGTAGCCGGAACTATTCAACCAATTTGGGCCTTTGGACCACTATTTTGGGCCTACGGGTCTCAAGGTCCTTCGGGTCATAAAAGGCCTTTGGGACACAGGGCCTTCGAGCCACATAGACCATGGAGTAGCTCAGTTCACATAGAACATGCCCCAGAAGAAGATCAGAGCAACAAGAGTAGCAGCCACCAGAAGTAGAGCTAACCGGATTAGAAGAACGAGAGGGTATGGCAGTCGACATCGGGACCAGGCACCGTGCATATTTGTACGGCGCAATGCTATGCGATCAGCAATGCAAGGTGTGGAGCTAGGTGATTAGTGACGCAGAATCTGGGGAGGGTTAGTTCAAGTTGGTTGGGCCTACAGGTCATGTACTGGGCATGGTATGCCTCTGGTCCTTCGATTCATGTATTGAGGGTCATTCGGGCCTTATGCCTTGGGCCTATGGGTCATGTACGAGATCCCCTTCAACCCTTAAAAGGGGTATTATCCATAATAAAATAAAAAAGAAAGCCTTCAGGCCATTCGGGGGGTTGTTTACATTGAAAAAGATTTGTGGAACTAACAATATGGAAGATGTGTAGATGAATTCAATATAGATTGAGAAGTTGAGGCACTATTTTTCCTTTAATAGTTTTCATTGAAGAAATAAGGATGATATGAATAATATGGGAGAACATTATGGTAATATAGAAGGGAAATAAATTTTAATTTCATACATAATTAGCTTGAAATTGATTTTTGGAGGGGATCGGCCATTGGTGAGTGAAAAAGAATAGGATCTCCGATTAAGTAATTTATCTAATTTGAATCCATGGAAGGATGTTAATTTTATAGATAATGATCGAAGTGGGGTATTTTTGGAATGTTGTAGCCTGATCCATTGTATGAAGTTGGGATAATTGTGAGTGGAACATATTGTACACCAGATCGCAACTCATGTGGTTTGACCTTAGGGATTTATAACAATGCTATTGGGTGACACTGACAGGTAACTGTATAAATGTGGACTTTGATATGGTATTGTAGTTTCATGATATTTGTGACATTATGAATGAATTGTAGCTCTGTGAAATTTTATCCACTGGTTATTGTAGCGCATTAGACTTATTATGATGATTATGATTGTTGTAACATGGGTTATTATATCACCAAAATACTTTATAAGCTCATTTGAGGTAGTTTTTTTGGACTCTGAACATTTACCTATAATATTTATCCCAAAATTAGTGAAATTATTCTACTTCTCCATGAATGTTGGTATTATTCACAAACCATACAAATATCTAGGTCTGAGATCTTCTTATTGTTCTTTTTTTCTCCCTTATACTCTTTTTATATAATTGACCACCATTAGAGCTCTCAATATTTTCACAACACCTTTACATTGTAACTTCATGATCCACAAGCAAGTTTTCCTTAATCATCAGTATCACAACCTCATTGATGTATTCCTCCACACCCATGAAACCTCGAATAAAGAATCATAACATAAAATATAAATATTTGTAGTGATGATTAGAGATATAAATTTTAAAAATTACTATCCTCATCTCTTAAAAAGATATAATTGGTATTTCTCAATTTATCCATAAACTTACTTAAATTTGTTCCCTCTAAATACTTTCATATTCAATGAAATCCATGACTGGTAACATTTTCATATTCTTTTATAAGTACTTGTGAAGTAAAAACACATGGAAAACCTTCTTAACCCACTAAAATTAGTTCTTTATCATTCATTCCTTGAAATTATGGAATTACCATTTTTATCATCCCAATTCATTATCATTTTTGTAATATGTTGGCCTCTCCTCTACAATAACTCATTATAATTATAAAATTCACCATCTCCTTCATCAAAATAATTCATTTAGGGTTATAAAATATTGAAAATAATCCAACCTAAATTCAAACTTGTAAATAATTTTGGAAATACTTGTAGGAAAATCTAAGGAACATTTTATTACATTTTAAAGGTTTCTCAAGCTTTTCTTGTATGAAAAACGTGTTTCCTGTTTGTTTTATTCAACAGAATCATGGAAAACAAGACATAATAAGAAATAAAATCATGGAAAACTATATGAATTATAAATTTAAAAAGGTGTTGGATCTAAGTAGTTAAAGATATATAGTTGTAAAAGGGAGGAAAGTATATATTTTGATTATGAAGTAAGATAGAACAAAATCTTGTAATAGAAATCCAACCATATTTTTTGATCAAATAAGAAAAAATATTGTGCCACATTTTTAGTAACATTTTTTTAATGCAATCCTTTTTAAAATAATAAAACCAATAGATAGAGTACAAATATTTGATGAAAGTAGTGTTAAAATTATATAAAAATACTTAAATCAAATAATAAAATTCTAAAAAATAGATAATATTAATATGTTTAATTTTAATATGTTTATATCTTCTAATCAACAAAATTTTACTTAAAATAAAACCCAATATATTGATTGATGGATTTCTCATGAGAAAATATTTTCTATTATTTGAATTTGTTATATCTCCAAAAAAGTGAACCTAAAATTAAATGTATCTATATTGAGAGAAAATATGGAAATATAGACCATGAAAATGATATATAAAATTTAGAGAAACCTATATAAAAATAATCTAAAAAAGATAAAGATAAAATATGACAAGTATAGGCTTTCTAAAAATACATAGAAAGGGATAAATATGGAAGAAATTAGAAAGAAGTAAAACTTGATTTCTCATATTTGTTCTCTAATAAAATATAATTAAATACCATACATGATTTTATATTCATTGGTGTAATGGGAAAACTCAAGTGGTGTGTAACACCCCAAGCTTCCACGGTACGTTTCCCTTTGAATAATGCAGTAACTTGCGTTGTACATAACTTGGAGTTTAAACACACCACGACCTGTCAAACTAGTTGTTATGAATAGTAATACCCACATTTTGAAATTTTATATATTTTATTTTTTAAAATTGACTTCATTTTTGAATTTGGAATATCAAAATTATCTTAGGGTGAATTTTTGGTATTTTTCTAAAAAATTTCAATTTTTGATAAATAGTGAAAAACACTGCGTTATTGTTTAAAGACGAATTTTTATTTAAGTAATTAGTTATTTTATTTTAATTTATTTTAGGTCAAAATAGATACATAATACCTATATACGTTCAATTTAATTCATTTGATTAATTTTATAATAATTTTAGATATATAAAATTTTATTGAACTTTTTACCGTCTTTTACCCACCTTCTAGGAGCATTTGCAAATTTGCATAAAAATTAATTTTACCACTTCTGTGAGTTTAATTTCAAAAATCCGAGAGACACGGATGACATTAGTAAGTAAAATTTGGTTCAATAAGATGAAAATATGTTTTTGTGAATAGTAACTTTTGACTTTTATTTACCACGGTTAAAAGTAAATAGGGTAATTAATGGTAAAAATGATATTATAATTACCCTAACACATGTCCTAATTCTATTATATAAGATTAATTCGATCAAAAACAAACTTAGGAATAAAATATGATCGTCTTTGGTCCACTTGGATCAGATTAGGACATTTATTATTATTTTATTTAAAGAAGAGTTAAAAGAGTTAAATTCAAAGCTTAATAACTAAAACATTTATAATATAGGGTTACACACAATATAAATTCGACTATAAATATTCATTAGAAATCTAAAAATATTTCCTAAATAATGATATTTTATTTATAATTTTTAGACATTAAATAATTTAATTTTTTATGACACAATGATGATGCAGTAATTACTGTAACAATGAAATATTAAAATAATTGATATTATAAATATCCAAATAAATGTAAATTTAGACTTGTGATGAATTAAACTAATTTTATAGGTTAATATGACATGTTAGAGTTGATTAAATAAATTTTATTTGAAGTGATAAACTCTTTATGGATTTTAAAAAAATCAAATACTAAATAGTGTCAGAATTGACATAATTGAGTTTTTAAAACAAATACTATATTATTAATTGATATGATATTTTTAAAAAATATAAGGTTCGGCCAAAGGACTTATATAAGGTTATATATATTAATAATGAACCACTTGAGGTTCTCTTGGCAGTTTATACTAAGTTTATTAACCATATAATATAAAAATACAAAGAGATGTGGTAAATGTCAAACTATTTAACTAAGAGTTAAATCTAAAAGATAAGGTTAATGTGGTGACCTAAACCTGTATAAAACCTATTGGTTGAGAGTTTTTTTACCCATACTGAACTTATCCTCTAAATAAATAATTTTTGAGCCATTAGAAACCGAAAATGATATTATTATAAAATAATATTTCAAGCTTTTCCTAAAGTGACCCTCACCTCTCTTATAAAAGGGTATTTCCCCTTCTCTTAATTTCACACCTCCAAATACATTTGTCTCAGTAAAACCCTACCCAAATATCTTCCCAACTTTCCTCCCTTCAACCTAGTTTCATTACTTTGATCATAAATCCAACTTAAAGAGCCCTTTTGATCAACTCAAAAGGAAACACCCAAAGAAGAGGTAATAATTTCACCACCCTCTTTCAAGTTCTTTTCTTCTTCCGCTTCCTCTTTCTTTGTTGTTTCCATACCAAAATAATAAATCCAGTACCTTATAAATACTATGATGTTATTATAAATATGTTATAACCATATTCATTATTCTATCCATCCTATAAATGAAAAATTCACTATACTTGCGTACGTACGGCTTACCGTCTCCACGTCGTGGTGTAGTTTGTTATTCAAACACTTCATTATTTGGATGGGTATAATAATGAGTATAACTACTGTAAATAATAAATATAAAATTTTAATTATTCTATATATATGATATACCATCCAATTACATACTATTCCACCATCAATATAATGATATTTTTTCTCGTGTGTACGTACGAATTACCGTCTCCACGAACGTGATGAGATTCATTCCACATCGTAATCATTCAAGAATAATTTTAATTTTATGATTAAAAATAATGTTTATGAACATAATATAATTCTGTATATGAATCAATTACATCATATCCATAACAAACATGGATTACATAACCAAACATATAAAGGAAAACGAATCAGTTAACACCTGAAATGATGATACTACTGAAATATTATTAACAAAGAAATATTATAGGATCATATATGATATCATATTTATGTATATAGTTCTTGTATAATTTAATAACGATGGTTTAACTATTATATAGAAGTTTAACATACCATCGAATAATAAAAAGTACAAGGTAAGGGTTAATTCTGCAATCTCTTTACTTATCTGAGGTTGTTAATACGTAAGTATCTACTGGGACCTCTTTATCATCGACATCCGTATTTTCTCAAAAATGTAATTACAAACATATTTATTATTTATTATACTATGGGTTAAAGTAATTTATACCCTTATTTAACCACATATGTTTTTAAAGGAATCTTTCCATCATTTTCCAAACAAGTTACTTTATAACCTTCTCGACAAAATTAAGGTAAGAATGTATTTTTTAAACTTATACGGCAGGTGTGTCTATTTTCCACTATTATAACATCATTGAAGCTTCCCATACAAGCTTATAAGAATATTTTCAAAATAAATGTTTTCATTTATAATTATATGACTTTTAAATGATTTCAAAATTGAAAGATATATTTCTCTACAAAAAGTTTTGATTTCATCTATGTCAACATCCTTTGATGGATTTTAAGCTTGTTTGAAATTGATTTATTATGATACAAATCTTCCATATTTTATTGAAGGTTTTGTGATATGTTTGACTCTTTATGTGTTATTTTTACACTATTCATGCTTTATGGATAAAGTATTGACATTTCATATGCTATTTTTAATACGAATGTTTATGTTATGTTTAAACATTTTCATATGAGGAATGCATTGGACTTAGTAAGTGACGGGTGGAGCCCGCTATAGCTCCTCGATGCATCGGTAGGTCTCATTAGACAAACTAGTGTCTTAGTACAAGGTCTTGAAAAAATATTATTTTTAGTCTTGGCACAAGGCCTTGATTATGTGGTTATGAAGTCTAGCATTATGCATTCTAATATTATAAAATTGGCTATTGATATTACATGTGATTATTCGACTAGTAGAATATTCATGTGAATAAGTAAATGGAATTATTTTATTTATCTTCGACATATTATATGAAAGTTTAAGTTTAAGTTTAAAAGGCTTGTGTTTTAGTCTTATACATTGCCTTAAATGTTTATGCTTATTCTTGAAAGTTTTCTCTATATTGTTATCATTACTGAGCAATTGACCTCACCCATTTCTATGTTTTATTTTTTCCAGGATGTGAAGAAGTATATTATGATTGACCTGCAGGGATAGTCTAAGAGATGAATGTGGTCAATAAAGACAATGTTGTTGTTGTTTTTATTTTATAATGTATTGTAAAACATATGAATGTATCACTACGGGAAAAATCAATATTTCGACGGTTTATTTGCAACGGGATTTATTCTCATCACAAATAATTGGTTATTTGTGACGGGATTTCATCTCCCATCGCAAATAGTTTGGCACGACCTGCGCGCCAAACCGCGTAAATATTATTTGTGACGGGGCGATGTCTCACGTCGCAAATAGTTTGGCATGACTTGCGCGCCAAACCGTGCGGGAGTATTTGCGACGGTACTCGTCGCAAATACCCGGTGGCGGTTAATAGCTTTTTGCGACGGGATGTCTTCCCGTCGCAAAAAGAGTGTCGGTAGGAACTATTTGCGATGGGTCCCATCGCAAATACCTATATTTGCGACGGGACACCCGTCGCAAATAACCTCGTCACAACTAATCTTACCTATAAATACCCTAACCCGTTTTTTTTTCAAATCACTCAGATCTTCCTTTCCCATTCTCTTTATTTATCAGTTTCAAGGAAAAAACTCACTTTAGTTGAAATTTTTTAGGCGAGAGTAATTGGAAGGCATCAATACTTTCAAAATATCAAAGTTTAAGGTATTTATATTTTATTTTTTTTATGTTAATTTTAATTGTTGTTTATTAGTTGTAATTTAATTAGATTTCAATTGATTTTTATTTATATTTATTTTTACTAAGAAATTTATATTGTTAGTGATAATTATAAATAATTAGTCATAATTAATATTAATTAGATATAATTAGATATAATTAGTAATAAATAGATATAATTAGGAATAAATATATATAATTAGCAATAAATAGATATAATTAGCAATAAATAGATATAATTAGCAATAAATAGATATAATTAGCAATAAATAGATATAATTAGTAATAAATAGATATAATTAGATATACTTAGTAATAATTAGATATAATTAGTAATAATTAGATATAATTAGTAATAATTAGATATAATTAGTAATACTTAGATATAATTAGTAATAATTATATATAATTAGTAATAATTATATATAACTAGTAATAATTAGATATAACTAGTAATAATTAGATATAATTAGTAATAATTAGATATAATTAGTAATAATTAGATATAATTAGTAATACTTAGATATAATTAGTAATAGTTAGATATAATTAGTAATTATTAGATATAATTAGTAATAGTTAGATATAATTAGTAATAGTTAGATATAATTTGTAATAGTTAGATATAATTTGTAATAAATAGATATAATTTGTAATAAATAGATATAATTTGTAATAAATTGATATAATTTGTAATAAATAGATATAATTAGTAATAATTAGGAATAATTAGGAATAATTAGTAATAATTAGTAATAATTAGTAATAATTAGTAATAATTAGTAATAATTAGGAATAATTAGTAATAATTAGTAATAATTAAGAATAATTAGGAATAATTAGCAGTAATTAGCAGTAATTGGCAGTAATTACCAATAATTAGAAATAATTACCAATAATTAACAATAATTACCAATAATTACTAATAATTACCAATAATTACCAATAATTACCAATAATTACCAATAATTACAAATAATTACCAATAATTAGCAATAATTACCAATAATTACCAATAATTACCAATAATTACCAATAACTGCATATAATATTTTCACAATTTTAATTTTAAATTAGAATTGAAAGAGTTATATGAGGTTGCGACCTCTCAAACACAGGCTGAGGGTTAGGACGAGACGAATGAGCAGACCAGTGCCCACCATTTCGATGAGGCGGCATGGATACAGGCAACTCAGTATGGCTTTGAGAAGGGCAGAGTAGTTGGTATCAGCTCTCATTTGACTCCTGGTACTTATTATGGTACTATTGCGATGTCAGCGTCAAGCTCGAGAGGAGCTCGTAGAGAGGCATAATCTTCTAGCTCATAGTATCAGGAGTAGTTGCGAGCTCGGGCTGAGTTTATAGAGACTTTGAAGAAGCAGCAAGAAGAGATGTGTCAGCGGCAGCAGTAGTAGGAGCAACATTTCAAGGAGCGGATGCGTCGATGGCAGCAGCAGCAGCATGAGGAGGAGATGCATCAATGGCAGCAGCAGCATCATCATGAGCAGATGGAGTGCATACGCCTTCTAACTCGTAGTTTAGGGATGGGGTTTCCTCCACCATCTCCTTCAACTCCTCCACCTCCTCCAGAAGACGGCCCCCTAGTGATTTTTTTTATGTTACAAACATTTGAATTTAACATTGTAATATGAATTATTTACATTTTCAGTCTTTTATATCAGTGAAAATATTACATAATTTAATATTTAATATTTTTTTATTTTTTTATATTTATTTGTGAATATTGATAATTTTAATATTTTTTATTTTTTTATTATTTTAATAATAGTAATATTATTTTTTCATTAATCACAATTTTATTAAATTTTATTTTTTTAAAATTAATTTATTATTTGCGACGGGACCTTTTGCGACGGGACCTCGTTGTAAATAGTCTAACTAAATATTTCTAAAAACATATTTGCGACGGGACTACTTGCCTGTTGAAAATACTTTGTTGTGACGGGCCCGTCGTAGAATGTTATATATATATATTTTTTTTTTCAACGGGAAAAGGACTCGTCGCAAAAACTATTTGCGACGGGCCCGTCGTGAAACCATTTATGTATATATAATACATATAATCAGAGACTTATTTACAACGGCGATGTTACTCATCGCAAATAAGATTTTTTGCGACGATGGTGTTTCCCGTATCAGAGGAGGTTTAGTACAAACCTTGGAAACTAGATTTAGATAAACTCTGATTAGAGTACATTACCCTAAGATAGACTTTGAGGATTGGTATAGAAGAACTTCCTAGAATTTTGGTAATGTAGAGATTTTGTGTATTTTCTAAGAAATACATCCATTTCTGGATATGAGCAGGTAGAGGCGGCTCTGGAACAGATGCACCTAGAAGTGAAAACTCAGACAAGGAGTTTTGAGCTTGACTCGGGGAATCCTGGTACACGACAACAAGCCTTGCTGCACTCTTGGTTACGACACTCCTGGGGGATATGCTTAGGATAATTCACATTTTCTTTACAAACCATTATAAAGGATTTATGAGTATATACCTCCTCAAAGAAAACATTTTTTTATGATTATGGATTATATCCATAAATTGCTCAATTTATGTTAAGTGTTTTACAAGTTTGGAATTATGTATTGTGATTTATAAACTAATATAGTGTATGCCATTATTTATAAATGGCGCCTAGTGTGTGGAATGGAAACCATATCAAAGCACTTAATCCATGTAGGGATTTCCCTCCTACTCAAGATAATTATAGTGGAGCTGGTGATGCAACTAGTGCTGATCATCTTATCACCATACTGGGACAACTCACTCAGGTTATGAATAATAACCTTACCCATATGAAGAACCCTGATCCATAACACGGAGGATCAATGTTAGACCGCTTTATGAGGCAACAACCACTAACATTCATTGGGAGTAAAAATCCATTAGTTTCTGAGTAATGGATAAATTCCTTAGAGAAAATATTTCATGCTTTGGGGAGTAGCAAAAGGAAAAAAGTTGTCATGGAAGTTTATCACCTCAAGGGAGATGAAAATCAATCGTTGTCATTAATCCAAAACACAAAGGAAGATGAAGAAGTATATAACATGGAATTGAAGGAATTTAAATATATTTTCTTAGAAAAATACTTTCCTCGTGACCATCTAATAGATATGGAAATACAATTTCTGAGTCTGAGGCAAAAGGAGGATGAGAATATCGCAAAGTATGAGGCTAACTTTACAAGGATAGTAAGGCATGTAGCAGATTATATACGTAACTCAAGGAGTAATATTGATCGATTCTTTGATAGGTTAAAACCATTTCTCCATCGAGTATTAGTCTCGCAATCTTTCTCATTATATGAAGATATTGTCTCATGCGCTATTAAGACAAAAAAATAATTCTCTAAGTCTTATGACTTCAAAGAAAAGAAAGAAAAGAAGAGATTTGTTGATCACTCTGGAAATGAAAATAAGGGAGAAAATGGAAATTTTGGATATCCATCCTATGGTAAATGTGGGAAGAAACACCCCAGTACTTTCTTGAAGGGAATGGCAGTCTGTTACAAGTGTGGTGAAAAAGGCCACCATGCTCAAGATTTCAATGGAAATAAAGAGGCTGTCAATATTGAATGCTACAATTGTAGAGAAAAAAGACATTATGAAAATGAATTTCCTATGTTACAAGGGAACTTACCTAAAAAAAGTGCAAGGGAGAAAGGCCAAGATTATGCAATCACTACTACTGAGGTTGAAGCTCTAAAAGACGTGGTAGCAGGTAATTTAATGGTTTTCTCAAGTTTATCCAATACTTTATTTAATTATGGATCATTGCATTGTTTCATATCTTCCCAGTTTTCTAAGAAAATTGGATATTTTCAATTTGAATTAACAAGGGAGTTTCCAGTCAAAACTCCTAAGGGAAGTATCATTGCAATAATGTTTTGTGAATCAGTTCCCATTAAGACGTATAAATGGTCTTTATATACTGATATCATCGTCATACCCATGATTTAATTTGATATAATCCTTGGAATGGATTGTCTTTCAGGCCATGATGTGAAAGATTATTGTAAGAATAAGGAGGTTACAATTTTCGATGATGATAAAGAGTACCTTATCCTTAGAGAAGAAACATCACCACCTGATTCTTATCTATATCCACCCCCAGTAGCTCTACTAAATTCAATTATTGGTGAAGAAGAGAATGAAATAACTATGGTTGAGGAAAATAATGTTCAAATAGAGTAAGTACCTATTGTTCAAGAATGTGTTGTTGTGTTCCTAGATTATTTATATGGACATCCTCCATAACAAGAAATTGAGTTTTCCATTGATTTAATTTTTGTTTCAAGGACCATATCGAAGACCCCTTATAGAATGGCCATTGTGGATTTATTGAAACTAAAGAAACAACTAGATGAATTGAGTAATAATGGATTTATTCTCCCTATTTTTTCTCCAAGGGGAGCCCCTTTCCTTTTTGTTAATAAGAAAGATGCATCTATGAGGTTGTGAATTGACTATATGGAGATCAATGCTATAACAATAAAGAACAAGTATCCCTTACCTCGTATTGATGATTTATTCGACCAAATTCATGGAGCTCAATATTTTTCAAATATTGACCTTCGATCTGGATATCATGAGTTGTGTGTGAAGAAGGAAGACATTCTAAAAACAGCATTTTGAACCAAGTACGAGTATTACGAGTTTACAGTAATGCCTTTTGGTTTGACTAATGCACCCTCTATCTTCATGGATTTAATGAATATAGTTTTTAAAGAATATCTTGATGACTACATAGTGGTATTTATTGATGATATCATGGTATAATAAAAAAGATACAAAGATCATGAAAATCACTTGCGCATTACTCTAAAAACCATCAGAAGAAATGAATTATATGGGATGTTTAGAAAGTGTGAATTCTGGCTTCAAGAGATTTCTTTTCATGTCCATATTGTCTCTAAGGATGGAATCTCAGTTGATCCTTTAAGGACCAAAGCAATACAAGAATGGCCAGCACCGACAAGTATAACTGAGGTACGTGGTTTTATTGGTTTAGTAGGTTATTATCAACGTTTCTTCCAGAATTTTTCCCAGTTGGCTAACCCATTAACCAAGCTCACACATAAAGGGGTTAAATTTTTTTGGAAAAAAGAGTGTGAAGAATGTTTTGAAGAACTGAAAAGAAGATTAGCCAACGCTCCTATCTTGACTCTACTATCAGGGAACGATGGGTTTTTTATTTATAGTGATGATTCAAAGAAAGTAATTAGTTGTGTCCTTGTGCAGAATGATATAGTTATTTCATATGCATCACGACAACTAAAAATTCATGGGAAAAACTATACCACTCATGATCTTGAGTTAACAGCTATAATCTTTGCTCTGAAGATATAGAGACATTATCTCTATGGTGAAAAAATGTGATATTTATACTGATCACAAGAGTTTGAAGTATATTTTCTCAAAAAAAATAACTCAACATGAGGCATAGGATATGGCTTGAACTACTCAAGGATTATGATTGAACAATACAATACAACCTGGGGAAGGGAAATAAGGTGGAAAATGCTTTGAGTAGAAAGGATCATAGAGTTTTGAACAAGACGAGAGTTGAAAGGGATCCTATTTTCATAGATCTAGTAAAGATGGATATGGGAATAACCATGCAAGGTGAAACATAAATACTTTTTCAAATTTTTGCCAACCCATATTTACTAAAAAGGATAAAAATTTCTCAGACTAGTGATGAGAAGTTTCAAAATAAGATTAAAGTTGTAAATGATGGGAGATTGAGTGACTTATTATATGAAGATGGAATTTTAAAATTTGGGAAGAGACTTTTTCTTCCTGATATACCTGATCTAAAAAGGGAATTGTTGGATGATGATCATATCTCCAATTTCTCTATACACCCTGAGAGAACCAAGAAGTATAGATATTTGAAGGAACATTTTTTGTGGGACAACATGAAGAGGAAGATTTATGATTTTGTGTCAAGATTTATGGTTTGTCAACAAGTGAAAGTTGGAAGGCAACAGTTTGGAGGAGTCATGAAACCTCTTCCCATACTTGAGTGGAAATGGGATTATATTACAATGGAATTTTTGATGGGGCTACCAAAGACTCCTAGAAGGAATGATTTAATATGGGTCATTGTTGATCGTCTTACCAAGTCAGCACATTTTCTTGCTATAAGAGAAGATTTACCACTTGAACATCTAGCATGATTATATATTAATGAAGTTGTAAGACTCCATGGTGTACCCTATCGATTGTTTCTGATTGAGATACCTGTTTTACATCAAGATTTTTGGAAAAGTCATCAGAAGGCCTTGGATACTGAACTTCATTTGAGCACTACCTACTACCCTCAAACCGATGGGAAATCAGAACAAACTATTAAATCCTTATAAGACATGTTGAGATCTTTCTCACTTGACTTTCAAGGTATGTGGGATCAATATTTAACTCTGGTATAATTTTCCTATAACAATAGCTTCTATTGAAGTATTCAGATGGCACCATATGAAGCGTTATATGGCAAGAGATGTCGCACACCAACTTGTTGGGATGATGTTGGTGAAAGAAAACTCATAGGCCCAGAATTTGATGAGGAAACAATAGAAAATGTGAAGATTATCCAAACCTACATCAAAGAATCCCAAAGTAGGCAAAAGAGCTATGTCGATAACCAAAGGAAGTATTTGGAATTTCAAGTAGGAGACCATGTTTTCTTGAAGGTATCTCCATGGAAGGGTGTTATATGTTTCAGTAACAAGGGTAAATTGAGTCCTAGGTACATCGGACCTTTATAAATTCTAGAACGAATTGGAGTTGTGGATTATCATTTGGAAATGCCTCTAAGTCTCTCCAAAGTTCATGATGTGTTCCACATATCACAGTTGAGAAAATATATGTCTGACCCAATGCATGTACTCACCTATGAGGAAATTGAACTGGAACCTGATATGTCTTATTGTGAAGAGCCTGTGAAGATTATTGATACCAGAGAACAAGTGCTAAGAAACCGGATGACTCGTCTGGTAAAAGTTCTATGGAGAAACCATAAGATGGAAGAGGCAACGTGGGAACCCAAGGAACTTATGATGAAGAACCACCCAAATATTTTTATGTAGTAATATTCTAGAAATTTCGAGGATGAGATTATTTTATGGAGGGAATAATGTAACACCTCAAACTTCCATGGTACATTTCCCTTTGAATAATGCAGTATCTTGCATTGTACGCAACTTGGAGTTTTAACACACTACGACCAATAAAAATAGCCGTTATGAATAGTAATACCCACTTTTTTAAATTTTATAAATTTTATTTTTCACAATTGACTTCATTTTTGATTTCAGAATATCGAAATTAGCCTAGGGTGAATTTTTTGGTATTTTTCTGAAAACTTTCAATTTTCGATAAATAGTGAAAAACACCGCGTTATTGTTTAAAACCGACTTTTTATTTAAGTAATTATTTATTTTATTTTAATTTATTTTAAGTTATAATAGATACATAATACCTATATATGTTAAATATAATTCATTGGAGTCATTTTATAATATGTTTAGATATATAAAATTTTATTGAACTTTTTACCGTCTTTTACCCACCTTCTAGGAGTATTTACAAATTTGCATAAAACATAATTTTACCGCTTTTGTAAGTAGAATTTAAAAAATATAAGAAACACGGTTGACATTATTAAGTAAAATGTGGTTAAATAAGATGAAAATATTTTTTGGTGAATAGTAACTTTTGACTTTTATTTACCACGATTAAAAGTAAATAGGGTAATTAAAGGTAAAAATGATATTATAATTACCATAATACATGTCCTAATTCTATTGGATAAGTGTAATTTGACCAAAAACAACCTTAGGAATAAAATATGATCCTCTTTGGTCCACTTGGATTATATTAGGACAATTATTATTATTTTATTTAAAGAAGAGTTAAAAGAGTTAAATTCAAAGCTTAATAACTAAACCATTTTTAATATAGGGTTACACATAATATAAATTTGACTATAAATATTCACTATAAATCTAAAAATATTTCATACAAAATTATATTTTATTTATAATTTTTAGACATTAAATAATTTAATTTATTTATGGCACAATGATGATGCAGTAATTACCATAATAATAAAATATTAAAATAATTAATATTATAAATATCCAAATAAATGAAAATTGAGACTTATGATTAATTACACTAATTTTATAGGTTAATATGACATGTTAGGGTTGATTAAATAAATTTTATTCGAAGTGATAATGTTTTTATGGATTTCAAAAAAAATCAAATACTAAATAGTGTCAAAATTGACATAATTGATTTTTTAAAAAAAACTATATTATTAATTGATATGATATTCCTAAAAAATATAAGATTCGTCCAAAGGACTTATATAAGGTTATATATATTAATAATGAACCACTTTGGGTTCTCTTGGCAGTTTATAGTAAGTTTATTAACCATATAATATAAAAATACAAAGAGACATGGTAAATGTCAAACTATTTAACTAAGAGTTAAATCTAAAAGATAAGTTTAATATGATGAACTAAACCTGTATAAATCATATTGGTTGAGGGTTTTTCAACCAATACCCACCTTATCCTCTAAATAAATCATTTTGGAGAAATTATAAACCAAAAATGATTTTATTATATAATAATATTTCAAGTTTTTTCTAAAGTGACCCTCACCTCTCTTATAAAAGGGTACTTCCTCTTCTCTTAATTTCACACCTCCAAATCCATTGGCTCAGACAATACCTACCCAAAAATCTTTCCAACTTTCCTCCCTTCAACCTAGAGTCCTTACTTTGATCATAAATCCAACCTAAGGATCCCTTTTGATCAACTCAAAAGGAAACACCCAAAGAAGAGGTAATAATTTCACCACCCTCTTTCAAGTTCTTTTCTTCTTCCACTTCCTCTTTATTTTTTGTTTTCATACCAAAATAATAATTCTTGTACCATATACATACTATGATGATGTTATAGATATGGTACAACCATATTCATTATTCTATACATCCTATAAATGACAAAGTCACCATATGTGTGTACGTATGGCTTACCGTCTCCACGTCGTGGTGTAGTTTGTTATTCAAACACTTCATTATTTGGATGGGTATAATAATGAGTATAACTAATGTAAATAATAAATATAAAATTTAAATTATTATTTATATATGATATATTATCCAATTACATACGATTTCACCATCAATATAATGATATTGTCGCTCGTGCGTATGTACAGATTACCGTCTCCACGAACACGATAAGATTCATTCCCCATCGTAATCATTCAAGAATAATTTTCCTTTTATGATTAAAAATAATTTTTATGAAGATAATATCATTCTGTATATGAATCAAATACATCATTTCCATAACAAACATTTCTTTCATAACCAAGCACATAAAGGAAAATGAATCAGTTAACACCTGAAACGATGATACTACTGAAATATTATTAACAAAGAAATATTATAGGATCATATTTGATATCATATTTATGTATATATTTCTTGTATAATTTAATAAAAATGTTTTAATTATTATACATTAGGTTAAAATACCATCGACTAAGAAAAAGTACAAGGTAAGGGTTAATTCTACAATTTCTTTACTTATCTGAGGTTGTTGATAAGTAAGTATCTATTGGGACCTCTTTATCATCCACATCCGTGTTTTCTTAAAAATTTAATTCAAAACATTTTTAATATTTACTAGACTATGGGTTAAAGTCATTTATACCCTTATTTTAACACATATTTTCTAAAAGGAATCTTTTCATCATTTTCCAAACAACGTACTTTATGACCTTCTCAACAAAATTAAGGTAATAATGTCTTTTTTTAACTTATACAGCAGGTGTGGCTATTTTCTGCCGTTATAACATCGTTGAAGCTTCCCATACAAGATTATAAAGATATTTTCAAAATTAATGTTTTCTTTTTTAATTATAAAACTTTTAAATTATTTCAAAATAGAAAGAGATATTTCTATACAAAAAGTTTTGATTTCATCTATGTCAATATCCTTTGATGGATTTTAAGCTTGTTTGAAGTTGATTTATTATGATACAAATCTTCTATATTGTATTGAAGGCTTTTTTATATGTTTGACTGTGGATGTGTTATTTTTACACCATTCATGTTTTATGGATAAATTATTGACATTTCGTATGGTAGTTTTAATACGAATGTTTATGTTATGTTTAAACCTTGTCATATGAGGAATGCATTGGACTTAGTAAGTGACGGGTAGAGCCCACTATAGATCCTCAATGCATCGGTAGGTCTCATGAGCCAAACTAGTTTTTGGCACAATGCCTTGAAAAAATCTTATTTGTAGTCTTGGCATAAGGCTTTGACTATGTGGTTATGAAGTCTGTCATTATGCATTCCAACATTATTAAATTGGCTATGGATATTACATGTGATTATTCGACTAGTAGAATATCCATGTGAATAAGTAAATGGAATTATTTGATTTCTCTCTGATATATTATGATGAAGCTTAAGTTTAAAAGGCTTGTGTTTTAGTCTTATACATTACCTTAAATTTTTATTCTTATTCTTGAAAGTTTCCGCTATATTGTTATCCTTACTGATCATCTGAGCTCACCTATTTCTATGTTTTATTTTTCTCTGGATACGAATAAGTATATTATGATTGACCTACAAAAAGAGTCTAAGAGATGAATTTGGTCAATGGAGACACTGTTTTTTTTGTTTTACATTTCATAATATAATGCAAGACTTATGAATGTATCTAGTACTTATAGGGCTATTAAACTGATCGGCCTTTCGGGATTTTGATCCCTTGTAATCATGTCAATGTTATGTAATAAGGCACCAACTCTAGATAACTGGGGTTGGTGCGTTACATGGTGGAAATTAAATAAATTGAATTTAAATTCTAAGGGTAATGAAATACTAAAAGGAAGAAAATATGATTCTCAATTTAGAACCCCCTGAATCTTTCTTCTTAAAATCCCAGTTATAAAGTTGTCACAAAGGTTGATCACTCTTAGATAATTCTACCATTAATTATCAAGAATCACAATAAAAACAAGAATAATAATGTTAAGAAAATAGTAAAAAATTTACAAAGTTGAGGGGTTATAATTAAGGAGACTATTTATATAAAAAAATAGATATAATTGTTAAGGACCTGGTAATATCACATTTAAAGCCTAAACCATTTTGAATCTATTTTTATATGTCCATGAACTTCAAGGAAAAAAATTACACTGACAATACATTTCTTTACCTAGAATAAAATTTAACAATTATTATTAATACTTTCATTACACATGAATAAAAACATCCCACAAACTTTTACTTTGATATGTTTATTTATAATAGTGGATTTAAATTAATGGGATAAATTGGGTGGGATAATTAATCACATTTATGTGATTTAATAAGTGTGAGTAGAGTCCCATTTTCTCCTCCCATTCATGCATGTTTAACCTCCTCCTATAAATTCAAAATTAGTCCATGAAAATCATCATTAATCATAATTAACATTGATCTTATCATTGGGAAACCAATATCATGTAATGGGTCCATTGAATTTATAAACATTGGGGTTTCATGTTCTTATACAAAATTTTACTCTCAATGGATTTTTCTTTCAGATTCACAGTATTTATCAGTGTACCACCCATGATAGTATGTAAAACAAGAAGAACAGAAGAAGTAACACAACACTTATACTAGTTTTGGCATGGCCCATATTGATTCGGTATGACCTTGTGATATTTTGGAATGATCTCCATATAAGTATCTAGATGGAAGATCATTTCCACTAGTAAGTGGAATGAAACCCATTATATTTAGAAAAACCCACATAATAACCATTGTACCTTTACCAAAGGTAAAACATCTCCCAAGTATATTTTTGAAGGAGTACCTTCACTGTATAATTTCAAAAAACTTTCATGTTTCCCATCTTAATTTATTTTTATCATAATTTCATAAAAAAAATAGAGTATTCCATAAATAAAATTTAATAAATATCATAGTAATGAAATAAAAATACATGCTTTCATTCCTTATTAATTATCAGGAATCTAAATCAAAATTACCAAGAATAATTTCAAATATGATTAATTTACTCATTTATTTTATCATATCACAATATTTAAATTAAATCATTTTATATTTCATGATGAATTAATAATATTAAAAAAATTAATATTTAAATTATCATAATAATAAATACTTAAATTACATTATAAATTTTAAAATAATCATGAAAAAAATAAAGAAAATTTTATAACATGTTCATCCCAAATTTAAATTATCAATCCTTATGGTCATCATATCAATCCTTTATCCAAATTTTTTTATTTATTATTAAAAATAAGCATTCCTTAAACACTAATATTTTAAAATTTGAGAGATAGATTCACCTCCCTTTAAGAATGGATGAATAATTATCTTTCAATTGTAGTTTTACATTTTCACCTTCATTTATATACATAACCACTAGGTCAAGGTTTCTACTAAAGAGGATAAATGATTGATTTTTATGGACAAGTCCATTTTATCAATTGGAAATATCCTCTTCTAATCAATTACACTAACATAACCTCCTATAAAATCATGTAATGTCATATTTTTAAATTTAAAAATATGAGGTTTATATTCATTCAGTGGATGAATAATTTTATATCCACTCCACCCACATAACATTTTTTAAAAAACATTAACTAAATTTTTTATTACATATTTGACCAGCCTTAATAATCTCTTCTTAAAACTCTTACCCCGCCCACGTCTTTAATTAGATTCATATTATTCCAATTATCTCCAACCACTATATAGTTAAATTATAAACATAAAAAAACCACCATAATGATTTATAATAATAGTTATTTATAAAATAAATATTACCATCAAAAAAAATTGACTTCCCATTTTTAATTTCCTTATATAAACTCATTACTGGACCATTAATAATATTAGTTGAACAATGTAACCTTACACTATTATTTTCCTAATATCTCATGAGAACTATGAAAATAATTGTTCTCATTAATCCATTTGACTAGAATAAGTTTCTTTCCCTCATTTTCCTTTAATATTTCCAAAATTTCTTTCTATTTTAATAACAGAAAAAAATAACACACCAACCTCTCTCTAAAGTTTCCCTTATAAAACATTATAAATGTAAATATTATTTGGGTTTCAAAATAGAATTGTGAAATAACATGTACTCTAAAAGACATAATTACACCCCCCCCCCCTCTCATGGGCTATTCAATACCCATAAACATCTTATAATAATCAAAAAGGACTCAACATAGGAAAAAAATCCAAGGTCTCAAATCTTATAAAAATTAAAATGGTATATTTTTTAAAAATTCATGGAACATGGCCTCATCAATAGAGGTAGGTATTACATTAAAAAAACCCTAATCCAACTTTTATGTTATCCCAATTTTCGACAATTTTTTTTATATCCCTAGAAGTTTATGATGCCAGAAAGTTAGTTATATTGGAGTACTCTATGTGATTACCACAATCTGCTACAGGACTCATATAGAGAGAAGTGTCATTGAGTTTTATTTCATGCACATGGATACTAGAGTCCACCTCCAGCCAAATATTTCAATAATTATTATTCCTAGTGAAAAATATCTCAATAATAACCCCTCTATATCAACTTCACATGAAATAACTGTAACACCACAAGCTTCCATGATACGTTTCTCATTGAATAATGCAATATCTTATGTTTTATGCAACTTCATGTTCTAGAACACCACGACCAATCAAACTAGTTTTTATGAACAGTAATACCCACTTCTTAAAATTTTATAAATTTCATTTTTCAAAATGGACTTCATTTTTGGATTCGGAATATCAAAATTATCTTAGGGTGGATTTTTTGTATTTTTCTGAAAACCTTAAATTTTTTATGAATAGTGAAAAACACTACGTTATTGTTTAAAACCTACTTTTTATTTAAATAATTATATATTTTATTTAAATTTATTTAAGGTCAAAATATATACATAATACCTATATAATCTCAATTTAATTCATTGGAGTCATTTTATAATAAGATTAGATGTATAAAATTTTATTGAACTTTTTAAATTCTTTTACCCACCTTCTAGACACGTTAGCAAATTTGCATAAAATGTAATTTTACTAATTCTGTGAATTTAATTTCAAAAATTTGAGAGACAAGGTTGAAATTAGAAAGTAAAATGTGGTTCAATAGGATGAAAATATTTTTTGGTGAATAGTAACTTTTGATTTTTATTTACCACGGTTAAAAGTAAATAGGGTAATTAAAGGTAAAAATGATATTATAATTACCCTAACACATGTCATAATTCTATTGGATAAGTGTATTTAGACCAAAATAAACCATAGGAATAAAATATTATCCTCTTTGATCTACTTGTATTAGATTAGGACATTTATTATTATTTTATTTAAAGAATAGTTAAAAGTGTTAAATTCAAATTTTCAAAACTAAAACATTTTTAATATAGGGTTATACATAATATAAATTCAACTATAAATATTTATTCGAAATATAAAAATATTTCCTAAATAATGCTATATTATTTATAATTTTTAGACATTAAATAATTAAATTTATTTGTGACACAATGATGATACGGTAATTACCTTATTAATGAACGATTAAAATAATTTATATTATAAATATAATAATAAATGTAAATTGAGACTTTTTATGCATTACATTAATTTTTTATGTTAATATGACATGTTAGGGTTGATTAAATAAATTTTATTTGAAGTGATAAAGTTTTTATGGCTTTAAAAAATCAAATACTAAATGTGTCAAAATTGACATAAATGATTTTTTAAAACAAATAGTATATTATTAAATGATATAATATTCCTAAAAATATAAGGTTCGGCTAAAGGACATACATAATGATATATATGTCATTAATGAATCACTTGGGGTTTTCTTGTCATTTTATAGTAAGTTTATTAACCATGTAATATAAAAATACAAGAAGTCATTGTAACTATTAAACTATTTAACAAAGAGTGAAATCTAAAAGATAAGGTTAATATAGTGACCTAAACCTATCTAAAACCTATTGGTTTAGAGGTTTTCAAATCATAATCACCTTATCCTCGAAATAAATCCTTTTTAGACATTATAAACTGAATATGATTATATAGTAAATTAATATTTCAATCTTTTCCTAAAGTGACCCTTACCTCTCTTATAAAAGGGTACTTCCCCTTCTCTCAAAATCACACCTCCAAATCTATTTGTATCAGATAAACCCTACTCAAATATCATCCTAAATACCCTCAATTAAACCTATAGTACTTACTTTGATCATAAATCCAACCTAAGGATCCCTTTTGATCAAATCAAAATGAGGCACCCAAAGAAGAGGTAACAATTTCATCACCTCTTTCAAAGTTCTTTTCTTATTCCACTTCCTCTTTCTTTGTTGTTTTCATACCAGAATAATAAATCCAGTACCTTCTACATACTTTGATGTTATTATAAATATGTTACAACCATATTCATTATTCTATCCATCATATGAATGACAAAGTCACCATACATGTGTACGTACAGCTTACCGTCTCCACGTCATGGTGTAGTTTGTTATTCAACACTTAATCATTTGTATGGGTATAATAATGAGTATAAGTAATGTAAATAATAAATATAACATGTTTATTATTATTTATATATGATATACAATCCAATTATATATGATTTTACCATCAAAATATTGATATTTTCTCTCGTGCATACTTACGGATTACCGTCTCCATGAACGCGATAAGATCCATTTCCCCATCGTAACCATTCAAGAATAATTTTCATTTTATGATTAAAAATAGTGTTTAAGAACTTAATATCATTCTGGATATGAATCAAATACATCCTATCCATAATAAACATGAATTATGTAACAAAATATATAAAGTAAAACGAATCATTTAACACCTGAAATAATGATACTACTGAAATATTATTAACAAAGCAATATTAGAAGATCATATATGATATCATATTTGTGTATGTGGTTCTTGTATAATTTAATAAAAATTATTTAACTATTAAACAAGAGTTTATCATACCCTCAATCAATAAAAATTACAAGGTAAGGGTTAATTTTGAAATCTCTTTATTATCTGAGGTTATTTATATTTAAGTATCTACTGGGACTTCTTTATCATCCACATCCATGTTTCTTAAAAATGTATTTCAAAACATTTTTAATATTTCATAGAATATGGGTTAAAGTCATTTATACTCTTGTTAGACTTTTTATAAAATGTTTTTAAATGAATCTTTTCGTCATTTTCCAAACAAGGTACTTTATGACCTTTTCGACAAATTAAAGTAAGAATGTTTTTTAAACTTATACAGTGGGTGCCGCTATTTTCCACTGTTCTAACACCTTCGAAGCTTAACTTACAAGATTATAAAAATATTTTCAAAATAAATTTTTTGTTTTATAATTATGTGACTTTTAAATGATTTTAAAATAGGAATAGATATTTCTATCAGATAGTTTTGATTTCATCTATGTCAATATCCTTTGATGGATTTTACACTTGTTTGAAGTTGATTTATTATGATGAAATATTCCATATTGTATTGATGGTTTAGTGATATGTTTTAATGGGTATGTTCTATTTTTATACCATTCATGTTTTATGCTTAAAGTATTAACATTTCTTTTACTAGTTTTAATACGAATTTTTATGTTACGTTTCAACCTTTTCACATGAGGAATGCATTGGACTTAGTAAGTGATGGGTGGATCCTTCTATAGCTCCTCGATGCATAGGTAGGTCTCATGATACAAACTAGTGTCTTGGAACAAATCCTTGACAAAATCTTATTTGTATTCTTGGCATGAGGCCTTCACTATTTGGTTATGATGTCTAGAATTATGCATTCCATCATTATGAAACTAACTATTTATATTACATGTGATTATTCGACTAGTAGAATATCTATGTGAATAAGTAAATGGGAGTATTTGACTTATATTTTTAATATTATGATGAAGTTTAATTTTAAAAGGTCTTTTGTTTTAGTCTTATACATTTCCTTCAATGTTTATACATATTTATGATAGTTTCCACTATATTTTTATCCTTACTGAGCATCTGATCTCACCCCTTTCTTATGTTTTATTTTTCCCAGGATGTGAAGAAGTATATTATGATTGACTTGTAGGGATAGGATATGGTATATGAGTGTGTTCAAAGGAGACACAATGTTGTTGTTTTTTTATTTCGTAATGTAATTTAAAACTTATGTGCGTATCTAGTACTTTCAAGGCTACTAAATTGATCAGTATTTCGGGACTTGATCCCTTGTGATCATTCCAATGTTATGTAATAATGAACTGAATCTTGGAAACTAGGTTCGGCGTGTTATAAAAACTAGTCCACATTCTTTATAAAGGAATATAATATCCTTTCCTATAGAATCTATTAATATCCCTTCACAACCTACTAGACTTGATCAACCTTTTACAACAAAATCCATGTAAATTTTTATCCAAATTTCATATGGAGGTTTCCCAAAAATGGGAATAAAACCACCATATTTCTTGAATATGCCTTGGATTTTAAGTCAGATACTGATAAATGATCTTTTATTGAGTTTCCAATCAATCCTATTTATAGATCATTGGTAAACATGAATGTTAAAACAATCCTGATCATGGTCATTTGAATTTTTATTTACTTTCTCTTCAGTATTACAAGTTTCCTATTATACCATATTATGTATTGTGCTTCTATAATAAATTCTAAGAATAAGTTTTTAACATGCATATAATTTTCTAGATTGTAGCATCTAAAAAGGATAACATACACGGTTTCATGTTCACAGACATGAAATTCAAATAGGTTAAAGATAATAGCTCAAACGTCTTTATAAAAATAGAAATATAGGAACACCAGTTCAATTAAGACCAATATATTCTTATAGAAGATGAAAATATAGCATAGAACCATTCCATATTTTATCAAGTAGGTGTATGTTGGTAGTTTATTAATAGAAACTCTCAAAATAATCCCCAATCAAGAAGAATAAATCTAAAGTATTTCAAACCTATGAAACTAGTTAGATATATATAAAGTCATTCAAATTAAAGTTTCATAATACATATTCATTGTTAGTAACCCATACCTTCATGGTTTCCTGATGAAGATGTAATTTTTGGGAATAAATGTATAATTTTATATGTACTAATTGATATGATTAGGGAGGTGATACAGGGTAGTGGAAATTTTTTCCTTGATCCGGACATGAGGATTAGGAATATACCCATAAAGCTATCATTGAAGGGTATTTCAAGTCAATTTTCCTTCTAGAATGGTAGGTTATATCTTTAAAATATTATGCATCTATATTAGATTATAATAATAAAATATACTTTTTTTAAGGATATACAATCATAGGAGCATATAAAGTGAGTCTGACCATATTTGAGTCTAGAAATGAATTTAGATTTGAGAAATAGGTTTCCTTCAGAGATATTGGTTATATGACTATGGATAAACTAGGCATGTAAGTATTTTTCATTTTTTACTTATATTACCCCTTATTTACAAAGTATTCAGTTAGTGTTCCATGGGATAGTTACCACTTTCCTATTAGATATAAATCCACTCCAGATGAAATTCCTAAGTATTTTATTCATACTATTTATGTGAGCCAATGTTCATTTATAAACCATAAAGGAATATAAAAACATTGAGATAAAAATTCCGTTGAAAAGTAAGAATATATTAAAAAGGGATATTTCCTTCCCTTTACATGAATTTAACTACTTTATAATTTTAAATTAATATCCTTAAAGTGTATCACATTCAATATTCCCAAAAAATAGATGAATTCCCAAGTAAGTAAAAGGAATACATTATTATCTATTGTTCAAGTGTCTCTTGATAAGAGTCCTTCTTCATTATTGTAATTATTACTAAAAAATATTATAGAATTTTCTAGATAATGATCAACCCAGATGAATTCCCACCATGATTCTTGATATTTTTTAGGAATTTAGTGTTTCTAGTACTCCGTTGACCTAAGATATCCATGCCATCTATATAAATTAGATGCATTGGACCTTTTAGGCATCTTTATTCTTATATAGAGCTGAATTTTACCTATATAATAATATTAATGATGGATTTAATATTGTATTATTTCACTCTGGAAAAGGTAATAATAGATAAAGGGTCCCCTTACCTAATTCTATAGGATAAGCTAAAATACCTATTTGGAATTACATTTACAAGGATTGAAATATTCGTAGATTCAATGAGAAAATAAATCCAACCATTAAACAAAACATTTTAACTAAATATATTAAGGAATTAAAAGAGGAAGTACCAATTGATATTGTCAAATGATTTTCTAAAATTAATCTTGATTTCAAATTTTACCCTTTCCCCTCTTTTTTCGAAAGATTAGCATAATCAAAATCTATAATAAAACACTCCTCAATTTTTCTACCATGAAAAATCCAAATTTATTTCCAAATACAACCCTTATAATGACCAAGGAAATATAATAGTTATGTTATTAATCAATATTTTATTGGAACTATTATCTATTCCCTCATGATTAAATTGATGGCGGGAATATGTATCTTCAACCATAGAAAGAAAGATAATACACTATGAGTTTATGCCAATAAAAAATTACCATTCCTGAAGAAGATTTAGATAATATTCAGAACACTTATAGATAATATACCAATATTCTTAGAAAAACAAATTAGTTAATACATCTTGGATCATTTAAGTAAATATATTGATAGAAAACACAACATGTCTCGCCTTCTTAAGGTATTACATCTTAGTGATCATCACATTATCTACTTCTTCAAGTACCTTTGTAATGAAATACCTCATGTACTTGGTGTCCATCATCAATTTATTATTGAAAAATTCCTTGTAATAATCTAAAATGTCTTACTTTATTCAATATTTTAAAATGATGATAACATCACCATTATTTAAGAAGGTAATGGGCTTCTTAGATTCTCTAACATTTTGATGATTATTGAAAAAATAATTCTTTCTGTATCTCTCTTTGATACATTTAACAATAATGTTTTACATGAGTATTTACTACATGTTATTAATTTTTTAATTTATTTTTGGGTAAATATCAACTTATATGTTTAGAATTGATATGTCAAACTCCTCAATATGAATTTTCCTTATTTATTTGATCTTTTTTTTCTAATCATTGATGTTAATATTTTTGAAGTTATCCTTACTATAATCTCTAATATTTTAATTCTTATTTTTATGTTTCATGATAAAAACATTAAGTTCATTATTGGATACATTTTTACACAAAACTTCATCAGCTACCCTTTTACAGACATGGTGTATTATCCAAGCGTTGATGAATCAAAAAGGTATATGAATACTTTCCTTTTCTTTATAGAGAGTGGTAAGTATAAGTTTGTAATATGAATTGATATTCAATACGGGTATAGACTTTACTTACTCACACTATTCCATGGTAGAAATATTAAAAAATATTGTATCTAGTTTATTGACCATAAGTCTATTACATAATTTTCCATATGATGTATACTTATCACCATGTAATATAATTCCACTAGATCTTGAGAATTAATAAATTATATGAATTCTCTACTTATAATGGATAATCCTGGTGGACTAATTATATCATGCATGTATATTATCACATTAAAGTCCCTATTGAGAATCTAATAACCCTAAATATACTATTTAAGATTACTAATTTACTAATAGAGTGACCAAATTCCCTAATAATTATTTATATCATAAATAAAATAGAAATGTGAAATATTTCCATAAAATTAAATTACTAGTAAATATATACTATATGATATTAATGATTGTTAAAGGACTATCTTTAGTGGATACTAGTACCCAGATAGTTTCTACGACATCTGTATGGTGATTTACCCCCACAATTTCATATCCCAAGCCCTAAAATTCAATCCTTTAAAAGATTTTAGGTGAGACATGGGTTAATAAATAAAAATAATTAGAGGTAGATAATTTAAATTAATAATCATATGAGTACTACTAGTGGTTGTGTTATCCAACCCTTGAAAATTCCAAAAAAGGACATTCATTTTTAACCATACCTTTATTTTGACTTCCTACCCCATTATTTTATTTTATTTTTCTCAATGATCCCATAGGTCTAGAATTATTTTATATTGGTTATTAGGGGGTGAATATATAGCTTTTATACTTATTTTTGAGTCATTTACTTCACCTAAAGGGTCATTAATACACATATCCTCTACAAAAGTGTGGGCCACTTTCAATGTTGTGGTCTGTATGTCAGTCATTATTTTTCATTTCCAATTGATGTTCAACAGTGTGATGGGAAACCATATCTTTTGAGGGGATGTGTTAATTCAAAAAATATATCCTAGAATGAGTCTAAACCTCCTACACTATATATCTATCTTCCCCCAACACTAGATCTCTTCATTATTTACCCTTAATTCTATCATTCATGACCATGATTTCAAGTAATTACTTTCCTATGGGAAAGTTGGTATCACAAATGGATGATTGTCCCTATTTTATCTCAACTTCATATATCCCAATTATAGTAACCTTTTGTACCTAAAAGGACCTTTTTATAGACACTTTTGGTTTAAAATATCTAACTACTATGTTCTTGGTATTATTGGGATGTTTACGGACATACATTCTAATATCCTTAAGAAATTAAGGGTATTGCTATTTATAATAAAATTTCATAATATCACTATAGTTTTTAACCTCTTGTACCACTAATTAAATGAAAATATATAATTCTATAAAAAATAATATTTGAGCTCCACTTTAATTTTTTTCCCCATTAGCCACTAGGGTGATATAGTTAGGCAAGTGGGTGAAAAATATTGTAATACACTATCACCCTAGCATAATATCCAATCTTCTCATTAAGATTATTTTCATCCAATTTAATGGTAACTTTTATGAATAAATAAATTTCATTAAGGATTTTATGGTGCCAAAATACTTATCTAAGTCTAAGGATTTATACCCAGATCAAGCCATTCATATTCTTCTGGGTGTACATGATAAATTTGATATCCCAAGAAAAAAATTATAAGTGCCTTGGGTTTAGATTATAAAATCCATGAATCCATTAAATATAATGAACGTTCACAGATAGAAAAATTATATATAATTAACCCTTAACTACAGGGATGGTCATCCTTTTATCAAAATCTAAATCTAAGATTACCTCAGTCTTGGATCCTCATAATTCAATGGCTTATTAATCTTTCAAGAATAATACATCCAATTAGGAATTAATTATAGGAATCAAGCCTTTCCTTTATTTCCTTATAATTAGAAATGATGTATATTCACCCATTCATAGATCAAAATATTTTATTTTCCCATTTGGTTTAAATCGATGCTCCATTTTCCATAGTGGGATACTTGTTTAGAACCTTCATAAATGTTATCTCTTTGTTTCAAAATATATTTTCCTACCTATATTGATATTATTACCTAGTTTTTAATGAAACCAAACAATATATATAGCTTTATAAGGTCAATACATGGTCCTCACTAACTCTCCATGCCAGGATTCTCCTAGGAAATCCAATAATCTCATCCCAAAATAATATTAATAATAATAGCAGTATGGGTAGTGATCTATAATAATAATAATAAATAAATAAATAAAATTTAACTTTGGCATATACCACCTTCCACCAAAATAATAATAATAAATATTATTATTATATTCATAATTTTGTTCACCAAAAATTAAAAAAAAAATTGAATAATTAAATAAATAATATCTCTTAATCCCAAATGTATTAAATATTCCAAACACTATATATTATCATGAATATCATCTAATAAGGTAAATGAATATTCCTAAGATTTTTGGGTCAAACAAAATTTCTTCCAATACCATAAAAGTAATATTTTAAAATTTACATGACAAAATACTAAAATGGCCATGATAATTGTACAAACTCTAATGATAGGAATATTCAATTCTCTACATTAATTTTCCTTTTAATATATTTATATATATTAGTATAAATATAATATAATTTATATATCTTACTATTAATATAAATAATATATACAGACACACCCAAACAAACTTAAATATTAATTACAATATAATTAAAAAATTAACAAGTTGATATATCATTTTGAATCATTAAGTTTAGTTTTGATAATAGGGTATCTTTCTCATCACTAAATTCAATATTGGTAAAGTAACCCCAACATATTTTTATATTTATATAATAATTTTATTATTATATAAACCTAAAAAATTATATTTTTGTATGTATGTATATAATCTTTTTCAGTAGTTCTTTCATAGTGGAAGCATGATCATATTATATATAGTAACCCCAACCCCAGTAGCATGGAGCCATTGTCTTCTTTATTACATTGGCATAAGATACATGGAATATAATCCCTATAGAAAAAATATTTTATTATTCTTGGTAAACTTGAAACATTCATGATTCATATATTACACTTGATTAAACAAATTAAAAAATAATTTTTTTTGAGAAAATTATTATTCTTTCTACCATTTTCCAGAATATATATCGTAGTACACATAATGTATTCATAGTAATGTAAAGAATTAATGGTGAGGTAAAATTATTAGTAATTCTTAAGTACTATATAATATATCATGAATAAATGAAGTATCATCAATAAGTAATTAACAATATGGAAATGTAAATAACTGAACACAGATTTCATGTAATCAATAAACTGATAAGAAAGGGAATACAAAGATAATATCAATATGAAAATATAATTTATAATAATCAATATGTAATGGTAAATAATTTAACACACATTACAGTTAGATAACTTGACTATCATGACAAGATTTTGTATAATCAATCTGGAAAGGTAAATAACTGAACACACATGTTATTTAAATAATAAACTAAGAATGAAATGCATCTAGAGATAATATCATTTTCAAAATATCATAGATAATAATAATTAAATTATTAATTAAGTAAATGCTTAATTATTGGGCTTTGTGACCTCAGTCTTTAATATTCCTCTACTTCCAAGGCCTTTCTCAAGACAGTTTAAACTATTGTTTATAAAATTATTGGTTTTGTCCAACTAATTATACTATAGATCACTGATTATACTCATGATACTACCGATGAATTAAGGGGATATCATTAACCTGGACCTACCAATATCTTTCACATCTAAATCATTCTTCAAATAAAAAATTTTCTATTTAATTCATAAAGATTTTTCCTTACCATCAAATATCCAATATGAATTTATCAAATATTTCTTCATATAAAAAAAATAATTTTAATGTAGAATATATTATGTAGAAATGATACACATTTTACATAATAAACATTTCCTTGATAAATAATATGGATATTTTGGAGAAATTTAATGTTCAATGATCATAAGAAAGTGAATAATTCAATGGGAAGTTAATTAATACAAAAACGAAATAAGGAAGTGGAATTTAATAATATCTTGGGTTAAAATAATCATAAACCATCTAAATAATTAATAAGGCTAGTATCAATAAAACATATCCCCAATAAAGTATATATAAAATAAATTTTTGTTTTCATTGATGAATAGAAATATATTTAAAAATATTCTTTAGTAAAATATCTTTCATTTTGAAAATCACATTTTAAAGCATAAAACAAATTTAAAATCATTTTATTTTAAAATCAATTTTAAAAACTATTAATATCAAGAATATTATGAAAAAAAATTATTTTAAAATAAACTTATAAGCATGCAAAGGAAGCTTCAAATAAATGACATTCATGTTGGCCAGTAATTCCGTATATGTCATAATATTTAAAAATAACATTCCTTTTTTACTATAAAAAGTTTATAAAAGTGTCTTGTTTGAATAATGATATGAATATTCCTTTCACATTTTAGATAAAATCCAAATGGGAATTGTTCTGAAAAAATAGATGGAGTTTCCATTGACAACATTTTTTTAAAAAATACAAATGGGTAAAAATAGATTTAATAAATGATTTGGAAATGTTAAAAAAATTGAAGCATTTCTTGAAAACATAGTTTTAAAATAAATCTGCTTTTTGAACAAAGAGAGAAATAAAGTCGGACATTTATTAAAATATTATATAAATTATTTTAAGTATAAAAGAGTGGTAAAATTGTATTATTACTTGAAAATATCATGAATAAACCAATTATAATAAAATTTAATTGTTTTATTGGATAATGAGAAAATAATTTCCTTGAATTGAAATTATTGAATAAATAATCTTAATTAGAATGAGATTATGAAATAAACCATTACAATGATCAAAACATTTAAGTGGTAATTAATAAATGAATAAATTATTATTATAAATTATAAAAACAAATAAAACAAGTGGAAATACAACAAAATATAATAAAAAGTAATTAAACACATAATCTTTTAATATCAAAGACAATGAAGAAGTAATACAACCCAATGAAAAGAAATTGAGTAATGGAATTCTTCACCAAATGGTATATTTTAAGTTAAATAATAATATATTTAATAATTCAAATTGAAACATAAAATAAAATGAATAATTAAGTATCCGTGATATTAAATTTCAAAGGGATAGTGTATACACCATATAAAATAAACTAGGTTCATAACATTACAATATGCCTCAATGAAATGAAATTGAGGTGAAATCCTTTACCCCACACTTCCTTTGTTTTAATATTATTTATCCTTCAATATAGAGTTTTTAAACATGTTATTAACTTATTAAAGTACTATATTAATATTCATAATATCATATATTATCCTTTTATAGAATCTTATTTCCTATTCATTAATAATCATCCATTATTTTCATTGTCCCGCGTGTTAATTGCCTTGTTTTATCATTCATGATTTGTTTTGAAAGTAAGGATTATTATGTATATTATTGAGTTAAATCATCTCTAGAATAATAATTATGAAATAAGTATTATATTTTTACATTTATTGTTATTTTAAAAACAATCATGAAAGATTGTTAGGAAAAATAAAGTACGTTATGATCATAGAGATAGTAGGTCGTACATACTCTTGAGTAACATTTCCATTTTTCACTAATCATTATGGAAAGGTGGTAAGTAATGTTTCATATTTCCATAATTATAATAACATATTAATTAATATTATATATATATATCATATATTTGATGTGGTTATTAAAAGATATTCACATTGCTTCACGAAAGTGGTAGTCCGCATGTACAAGAATGATGTTATCATCTTTAAGTGAGTGAAAAGGTAAGAAACACAATGACATATTATCATTATAGAATGTTAAATATTTAATTAATATCATAATTATTTCATTTATAACACATGAAATAATTAATATTATGTTGATCACTCTCTAGGTAGAGCGTTAGTGAAAGATTAATAACATTGCTTCGCAAGGCGGTAGTTTGTCGTACACATGAGCAACATTATTGTATCCCAACAGAATTGAATATAAAATTGTAAATATGATATAATTCCTAAAAATGTATAATTCTTTTATAAATATATTATATATATTATATACATCATCATACCCAACTGTGATTGGTGGTAATGGAAAAATTAATGACATCGTTTCGTGGGGTGGTAGTCTACTGTACACCCGAATAATGATTTCACAACACATTTGATAGAAGTGGGGATTTTTGTAGGTAATTAACATAACATTAAAAGGATATCATTATATGTAATATAATTATTTTATTACATCATCATGGTGTAATAATAATTTAATGATGTGGAGGAATAAAAAAATAAAAACGCTTATTAAAGAATATTACCTCTTCTTCAGGCTTAGGTTTTCACAAAATACTTCCTAGGATGGATTTCATCCAATAATATGGATTATAGGACGAGAGGATGGAATTTGGGAAGTTATTTTGGAAGTTATTTTCTAAACCAAAATTTTGTTAAGGGTTGACTAAGAGAGGATAGGGGTGGCCTTTTATAAGTGAGATGAGTGGCACACTTGTAATTTTTTGAAAAGATTGATTCATACCCACATCTTTATCAATCAAAACTCTTAAAAAATGGGAAAATATAGAAACAAGAAGATATAATGTTGAAATATTTACATCCAATAATTTTTTTAAAAAAAATTCGGTCATTTTTAACCCAAATATTCTTAGTTTAACCCCTTGTAAATCCATTTTTACCATAACCATGATAATTTATTTTTACTATTTTCATTATACAGATTGGTCAAAAATTAAGTTGAAATTGTTAAAAATTATAAATTGTTATAATTAAAAATATGAAATACATTTTACCAAATTCAATTCACATAAGTTGAAAATATTAATTTAAAATTAATTCAATAGATGCGATGAGAAAACAGGTTTTTAAAATAAGAAGGTTTAAATATTAATAATGTCTTTTGTAATAAAAATTAAATATGGAAATGATTAAAATTACTTAAATTGTTTTAATTAATATATAATTAAACTAATTTTAATTTTAAACCAATTTAGAAAATAATTTATCTTGATAAATAATTTAAATGAAAAGGAATTTTTCATTTAAAATTCAATATTTTTTACTATTCATCAAAATATGAAACTTCTCAGAAAAATAAAAAAATATCACCCTAATATAATTTTTATATTACGATTTTAAAAATGAATTCTATTTTTTAAAATCAATTACTAAAATTAGTAAATGATAATTTTAAATTATTTGTGCAAAGCGTAACTAATCCATCTTTTAGAAAAATATAGTTTTTTAGAATATATTTATTTTTATTTTAAATGATTATTATTTTATTTATAATTAATAGATAACCATAATTTTTATATTTTTTTGGTACTATTTATACCATCCAATTTAATAGTTAGGTTATAATATTATACTATATTACGGTTCATTTGGAATCAGGGTTACGTGTTCCGCAAGCTATCGAAAAAATTAAATTTAATAAAATATATTTCATGGGTAATTTTAATCTCAATTTTCATGTCGCATAGACTATAGAATATAATGTTATTCTTTTAGAATTTTGGGGTGTTACATTATCATGAGGTGATGGGTTTTAAGGGGTTATTGATATATCAATTATAATTGATAACCAAAATCATATTAGTCTATGTTTTATTGGTTAGAAGAGTTTATGATGGAAAAGGGATAGGAAATAAAAAAGAAAAGGAATGTAAAATGGGATAGAAATGATGTTTGAATTCATATTTTTTACAAAGTAATTTTTCATATTGGAATTAGAAGTTAAATTTTTCAAAGGACATAGATACACCTATCTTATAATAATAATAATAATTCTATAAATATATTATTAATGAAAATAAGTATTATTATTTTTATATTTTCAACGGAGTAATAATAAAAATATAATTACTTATATAATATTAAAAATAATACTAATATTGATATTGTTATTATTAATAATAAAACTATTATTAGTATTATTATTATTGATACTATTATTAATAATATAATTATGTTAGTGTAGAACATAGGTGAGTGGTTCAGGTTGTTGCTCCACATCAATGAGGTCAGGGGTTCAACCCTTGAAAACCCCCAATTTGGGTGGATTTTCTACAGGCATTGTAGTGAAACTGTAGAAACTTGCCATTATAAAAGGTAGTGTTATGTAACAATTATTATTATTCGCCCAAATGGTTATTCAAGCCACATTTCAAGGGATTTATATCTATATGAGGTTCCATCCTATTTTAAAATATAATCCCTTAGTCCATCAATGAATTGTAATATGGTCTCAGTTTCTACTTTATGATCCTTGTGGATATGGCCAATTATGGTTTCTAGATTTGTGTGCATTGGTATTTTTTAATCTCCTAGTTCTAATATATATTATTAGTATTATTATATCATATTTTGGTGAGGTGTTGCTTGAGTAGTATCGCCCCCTATCCTAGCATCCTTGAGGTCAAGGGTTTAACACTTGAAGACCCATATATTTTGTGGGATTTTTTATGGGACTATGGTAATACTATTATAGTATTATAGTTGGTAGTGTATCATCTAGGTACTATATAAGATATTTCTATTAATGAATCAATGTAGTATTCATTAATATTCCTCAATAAAGAATTTTGATACAACATTCAAGGGACTTTATGCCAAAGGAGGCTTCAGTCTCATTACATATCTGGGATTTTGGGCCATTCTATCATGAAGAATAATTTGTGCCACCAATAAATTATAAAAATTTCCTATTAGGTGCTTGAAATCCTTATGGGAGGAATAAGGCTTGACCAAATTCAGTCTTAATTTTTCATTCAAACCATGTGATGTTTTTATTGGAGCATTGAAGAAGATTAATGATTCTAGTTTTCTTAAGACTACCTTGGTCTAATCGACCTATAATCCAAATGATTTTTTGAAGACAAATCCAGATGGTGTCAATAAAGGAATTCATGATTATGTTAAACAAATATTAGACTCTTTTATGATAGAGGTACTTTTCTAACATGATATATTATCTCCACTTCAAGCCTACAAATTTTTTAATAAATGAGTCTAAATGATGACTAGGGAAGACCTCATAAACTAGGATAAGGATTAGTTAATTTACACCAATGGGTCCTTTTTTCATGTCGGTAGTGGTCACCCCAGACTCAAGGAACCTTGAACTTGTTAATTCCAAGATGATTGAGAAAATAACACTAGACAACAAGGTGGTATATATAGTTAAACATGAAAATAATGGATGTATAGATGTTCAAAAACATGTTCTAGAGTTTAAGGTAGATGAAAAAAAATATTTCTAGTTTGTATTAAAATCCCCATGAATGGATCGTGCTTTTAGGGTCAGTAAAACTTTGGTTATTTGTTCATTTAATTATTGGAATAGATTTCCATGAAGGCTATCAGTAATTATATAGTGAATAAAATCCATGGCAAGGACCCTGTTAGGGTAACCTCTAGAGAAACTGAAATTGTTGGTGGTAAAAATTTTAAATTAGTTATCATTCTAGTTATGTATGTGGAAGATTCTACTAAAAATAACTACAAATATATGGAGCTGGTTGTAATTTTTATTTTAAATAAAACTACTTCTAATTTGAAAACATTAGAAAAAACAACTATATAGCTGCATGAGACCAATGTTGAGCCTACATTTTTAAATAAATAATTGATAACATCATATCATGGTGGAAAAAATTCATAGAAGACTCAAAAATATAGAAGTGGTCATCATCCTTGGGGTTAAGGTACCTCCTAGAATATGTATAGTAGGTCTCAACAAAAGATAATAGTTACATGATCCACTAATATAAGATCTAGAGTCTTCCCTAATATTTCTATTAGTAAGAAAAATCAAAAGTTAAAAGGAGCTATGAAATTCTATATCATTCTTAGTGAATATTTCTATAATGGATAGAAGAACATGTCACAATTAACATTAAGAAGTATTAGGATAGTCTGATCATCATTGATGACTATCCTCAAATAAGGAATTGAATGATTTCATAAATTAATGATGTAGCGAATATTAACCCTAAATTTGATTACAAGGACCTTATCAAGGAATGATGGTTTCTGATTTGTTGTTTTCTATGTCTATTATGCCTTTATTGGCCTTGGTTTGTGTGCCATAAACCCATATTTATATCAAATGTGTGTGTTTTTATTAATAAATTTATCGGGGCCTTGGGTTTGGGTTTTCAAATCCATAGTTCATGTCATTTATGGTTATTATGAATATCAATAATAAAAATAAATAAAATTATTATTAATATTATTAAAATTATTATTCTATACAATTATATTTATATTTTATACTATTAAAATTATAAAATATATATTTATTTATAAATTTTTTTTATTATATTATAATATTAAATATTATATTATTATAAATATATAATTATTAATAATATAGTAATTATTACTATTATTATTATTATTAATTATATATTTATTCATTATAGGTGGATAATATTAAAACCAAAAATAACACAAACACCCAAGAACCCCAATGGGTCAAACTTCATCCCTCCCTATAAAAATGAAAAGGACCCACTAGAATTATTTTATTACATGATGTGGCCCAAAAGAAAAAAATAGATGGAATGAAGTCTTAGTTGATTATGGCCTTAAATAACTTTGGAATAGATGACCCAAATTCCCAAAAGAGCATATTGCATCATTCCTAGTCTCCAGTCTTCCATCGTGTTGCACCCATATCTAAAATAATTTCACCATATTACATATATGAATGTAATTCCCATATCAAGAAGGCAGGGTGATATCCTATCTCTCATTATAAAACCATAAGGGAGTACATACTGTTGATAGGTTCCAACACACTCATCAGTATTTCGAGTCCCCTGAATAGAAATTCCTTTGTGGTACCCTGCTACACTGCTAACCAAGTTTTTTTGCATCATCTGACTGGTTATACTATGTTGATCATCATGTGAAAGGTCACTCCTTTAACCCATATCGGAGATATGGGTGGGTAGATGGTCGATTGATATGCACTAACACTACCATTAATGTGTTCATAATAATATTGATATATTATTATTATATTATTATTATTATCATAGGATACATTTTTTACTTTGTTATTTTTTATGGGGTCATTTTTTAAAAACTCTAGATTCCATTACCATCCTCCCCTTTCTTCCCTTTTTTTGTGGAACTCAAATTCCATCATATGATAGAATTTACCCTTCCTTAGAATCCCATTTAATACCAACCAAACTTAGTAAAATGGTTTTCAATTTCAGTTTCCCTTTCTAATCATGTGATTCCCTAATACCAAACATGGCCTTATTGTTATGAGGTTCAAGATCATAATTATAGGGAGTTCTCTACTTGACCTAAGGTGCGCCACTACATAATTCAAAGTTTTCTAACTAGTAACAGGGGTCTATGGTAGTATTTTGTTGAGACTATGATCCTATATTAGAGTGTGTAATCACAAGGAAATAAACCAAACTAATACATATAAATAATCATATAAGTTCATGGAAGAAATAAATATGTGAATCAATAAATGATAAATAAATACAAAATTAAACAACTATACTGGCTCAATAGCCACCCACCTAATAGACCATATATAAAAAAATGAAATAATGAAATAAAATTTAGGTATTCAACCATCCCTGAGTCATATGTCATCCATATATCCAAACCCATCTGAGCTATCCCGCTCGATCAAGAAAATGTGGGCCTCTACCCAAAATAAACCAGAGAATAATGGGATATTATTAGATACCCAAGTGTCATGGTCATTCGTTCCAGGTTTGAATACAACTCAGTAGGGTTCCATCAATGAAATCTCATGCATAACTAGTAAAATTAGTGTACAAATGTGATATGATTAATAGAATAAATTAATAAAAATGTTTAATCATAATAAATACCACTTTCAATCCTCATGTTTTACCATTCAACATGAGATCAATCCAAACATACTTCATCTAATGTCAGAGTGTCTCTGAGTACATCATGAAACCATGCCAACACAATATCATCTCAGTCCCAAGAAACAAATTTATGTTGACCCAAACCTATGGGGGATTCTACATCCAACCCTCGAACCAGTGTATCCTATCGACTCCAATGATCAAATCCTTGAAATCTCGAACCGTGGTATCCCATCTCAAATCTATGGTAGAAAAAATTATTGTATCTCAGCCCCAAATCCATGGAATCCAAAATCATGGTATTACTATCTCTAAAACCATATAATCCCAAATCAAAGTACATTATCTTGACTGTGAGGTTCAAATACAAAGAGTCCTAAATTTTGGTACTCCCAAATCAAATGCCCAGCAGCCCAAATCATGGTACTCCCAACACCAATACATTGAATCCCAAAACCTGATTTATCAGTGGAAATTATATCCCACATTACGGATATATGGACCTTGTACGATACATCCCAAACTATTTTTCTAAATTTATCTTAATAGTCATATCATAGGATCATCTACTCGTAAATACCATGTATATAAAATTCATCACAGTGGGTAGTACATACCCCAAAAATAACATTATCATTATCTTTTCAATGGGTGGTCATCTAAATGAAACTATCATACAAATCGAGTTTGGAATCTCTAGTGTGTGACCCTCCATAATCACAACTATAATAGTATTATGTATTCAATTTAGGTTCTATGGTGACACCCTCAATCATCACTACCCATTTCCAATGCACACCCTCACTAAGGTCAACATCTCACGGGGGCACCCACTGGGTCCCATAGGTCACATCATAGTTAGGATACCCATCATGGGTCATCATATCTCAAATATATCTTGCATTCCAATTCCCATAACTTGGAAGTCATAACATCCCTCAACATAATTAAAACCTCATTGAGGTCTGGTTGGCCTAATAGAAATGTCTCACAAGGGAGATGGCCTTAATCCTATTCACTTACCCAAGTCACCATAGTTCATTCCTCATGACTAAACTATCCATTAGTATTGTTAGTTTATTATCACCTAAGTAATCACATATCCGTGGGGGAGGAAAAATTTCCCTATAATCATCTCAATTATCCTGAAGGCTCTAAAGCCTCTCAAGGTCTCCATAGGGCCAATCCCTATGTCTTCCATCTCAACTCATCACTCACATCCACCTAGAGGTGTCTAAGGGATATTATGATAGCGACAATACATTACATTAATTTCATTTAAGTAACACTCCTTGAGGTCCAAGTGTCTAAAGTAATACAATTTTAACCAAGGCCTTAACCACCGGTGCCTGTGGAAAGCAATCCAATTACCAAGGGTCTATCATGGTTCTTATCACTTTATCCATTCCAAGAATTCATTTTAATTAACTAATTAAATTTAAATAAAAATATTTTATCATCATTAGTAGAAATAACACTTACCAAATGAATAAATAATATAAATAATACCATAGGGGTATGTACAGGGGACCACCTACCCCAAACAACTAATTTCTCTTTTTAATCATTTCCCAAAAACTCTTTCTCAAGCTCATCTAAGTTCATTCAGTCGTTTCCCATCCTTGTGATGCCTTATATCACATTACAACATCCAATAATTAATTATAAACTATTTTTAATTAATTATAAAATTCAATCATGACAATTTATAATTAATTCCAGTTAAATTTAAATAGTTATAACGCCTAAAATCTTATTAATTCATATCGTTGCACTGAAACCACTAGAAATGAGGTTCAGAACACTCTCGATTCACCCCAGGGCCTAAGAAAAATAAAATTACCAATTAATAATTTTAATTCAATGGATAAATAATTTAATTTGGGTTAAAACCCTCAAAAATACAAACAACAACATACATTCACCGAAACAACATAAAGATATTATCTCAGGCTCTCTAGCTAGTATGAGAAAAATCCCCATTGGAAATAGCCAATTCAACCATTCATTAATGGAAGTTATTACAAAACCTAAAATAATTGCCTAAAATCAACTGTGATGAATGGAAAACAACATGAGAGGAAGGATAATGAATAACATACCCAAAAACACCATCGGATTACACCTAAGATCGTTGTGAGTTGAAGGAAAAAGAGATAGGAGAGGTCCGATTGAGAGCCACCCCGCACTTGTTGATTTATCATTAAAAAAGAGATTGATCTATATTTTTTAAAAAATAAGCCTGAATTATTCAAGGTGTGACCCCATGGTTCACAACATGAACCACAAAATATGGGGTTTCTCTATCCACCAAAATTTTTATGGTATAAATCGATCTTTCCCTCCATGAAAGGATAATAATATTATTTTCCAATAGATCTGATTGCCCATTCCTCCTCATTCACCTACCCAAACCCTTGATAGTCCAAAAACACCTCATAGGGTCATCTAAACTCTTATAAACTCATTCTAAGTCATATTTATCAAAATGAATCTTCCAGGAAAAAAAATAAATTCTTCCTGAATTTCATAACTCGTTCAGATACTAGGTATTACAATCTCCATACCATAAAACTTCTCTTCTTTGAGATAAATCATTCTCCATTTATCTCACGATATCAACTCACTTAGGTTTCCAATTAATGATCAAATTACCGTATTCTACTCCAAAATGTTGAATGATAATCCACTGCACAAATCTAAATATGAGGTACATTATCCATAAAAAATAGATCCACTACTCATTACCATCATTGAAACACTAAAATGGTTCTTACCTACACCCATATATCTAAATAATCTACAGTGTCCAAAATCTCATCATTGGGATTATTATCCACCCTACCATAAGCCTCAAATGAAAATGAATGATCCAAATCGATGGTGCTCCCCACCATCAGAACTACCTACTAAAATACAAACCTAGTGGTCTAAAAAAGTCTTAAGTGTGATTTCCAACTTAAGAAACTGAAATTCGTTTGAAAATACTCATCAAAACTCATACTACCTCTCATCTATTATTCTTGAATCGAATTAGAAAAGTATCTACCACCTATTCATAGGGTCTACACACACCAAACTTTTATCAAAATGTCCCAATCCAAATATCACAATGACCCCATCATACCATACATAATGTACATAAAATCACAATATTAAATTCCCTTTCTTGACTGATAATTTTATTCTCAAAAGACAACTTTATTATGTATCATTAGGTGATTCACTCCAAAAATCATGTGTTGTAGTAAGTATACCTCCTGAAACATGTCAGAGTTCACCAGTTCCCCCTTGTAACCACATGGAAAATCATATTCACACATTAAAAACCATCACAAACCATGGTTCACCACATGAATCACCTTCATATCACACTAGAATCATCCTTATTCTGATACCAATGCACCAAATCCATCCAATATCGCATCTGAATATCAAATATGTTATTTTACACATAACTAGATAAATTGGATATATATCTCACCAGCATCCAAAAAAAACATTTACCTCCAACAAAGAATCCTAACACACCCATGATCCTACCAACTTGGGGTTTTACCTCCACATATCGTGATTCATCCATTGTCACATGTAATGAATAGATGTGGTCGTCCCACTCATAACTGAGCACCAAATCAAAACATCAATTGTTTACAATTACAAAATATCTTGGAACATTGTCCATAGTACCCATTAAAATTTTATATATAATAAATGTCACACCCATTAATAACCAATATTTAACTCCCCTCCATATAAATTACCTTATTCCACTCTTTTAGAATTACCTCAATAGGTTTTATCATCAATTTTGTTCCTTCTCTTGATCCATTCTCATCCACTATTAAAATTTGATACAACACCTTCCTAAAAATAAATGTCAAGGAACAATCATAGATATATTATTCCACCACACCTGGTCTATTTTTTGTTTACCCTCTACCACAAAGAGAGATTTTATTTTTCTCAAAACCTCAATCAATGAATCCTACAAACATATCATTTATTCCATCACTCCTCTGTTCACACACAGCCACTCATCGATCCAAAATTCAATAGTTTCATGCATATACAACACACACTACCTTGATATCATTAAAAATAAATTGGTGTACACTATTTTAAAACATTTTTACATTACTTAACTCATGCTTGATAAGTCACATCTCATCATACCAAGGCTCACATGCATAATCAACCAACCTTTCTCCACTACATGTTAACATCATCCAAAAATTATCATCGCACCTCTACCAAATCTTAACACATAATTTCCTAATAACCTGAGAATCATTCCAAAAAATAACTAGAATCTATCCATGCTCCACTATTGTGACACTCAAATAGAAAACCAAAATATATTGGGTCAAGAATCTCACCAATCATTCCCTTGAAACAAATCCTTGATACCACAATCACTATCACTCAATGTGATTTTCTCATAAAATAAATGGAATAATAATTCCTATATGATATACGAAATCATCTAATATTCATTAATCACAAGGATAGGTAATTACCTATTCCTTTCATGTTCATAATATCAAAGTAATCATTATTCCTACATCCCATATTTAGTATAACCTTATATTCACTAATCTTATAACCTGAAGCACCTATCCAGGATTTCTACATCCATGGTAATCAAAAGACTAGGATAACCAATCTATAGGGTTACACTCTCATATAAAAAATCATCCATAAATATTACCTGACTCACCAAAATATTTATTTGTATCTCAAAATACTATGTTATCCTATCTGGACCATTGACCATACAACGCATAAATCATATCTCATAAGAAACACTTTTTTGATCCCATCCCAAAAATCACATGATAGATCATATTCATTCACACCCACACTAGGGTCCACATATATATACCATACATCATATTCAAACTCATCAACTTATAAGTTCATTTATTCTCATCAGTCACCCGTATATGGGGCTACCACCTCAGGAATAAAAATCTCAATTTGATCCTCTTTAATCCTCCATATATAGGATTCACCCCCTTGAGGATCATATTCTCATCTACCAAATAACATATACATACATAACAGTATCATTCCTAGATGATTTATATCGAGTATACCCATATTTATCTGGTTTGGTTAAGTATAATGTCACAAATAAGCTATATGGGATAATGTCACATAAGTTGTTGTTGACATTTTAAATAACCAAAACTATTTTATTTTAGAACCAGTACCATAATTACCCATAAGGGATTTATCTATAAGGAATATCATGCTTGTATCGATCGACTAATGTTATCTATTCATCCCATAAACTAAGGTACTGCATAATTATTATCATTGAGCACCTTTCCATAAATACTAATGACATTTCATTAGAATAAAAATATATTGTAGTTTAGCTGAGTAGAATTATATTACATTTTATATAGGAAAATACTATATAAGTTGTCACTAACATTTTAAAAAGTTTAAACCTCATTATTAGTGATATTAGTCACAATAATTCATGTGAATTTCATGTGAATCCCACATCCAAAATTGATTCATGGAAACTAGTCTCTTATCATCGATCCAATAGCTAAAAATCTAATAACTGACCACTTTACAAATAATTAAAGATCCAAAAATCCAATAAATTTTAAATAATAAATCATAAAAATATTTTGTTTAACAATAGGTGAAAATCATATAATTTTAACACCAAAAACCAAGAACAATAACCCCACATCCCTGGTAACACGGACTTCTTATCAGAAAAGGTGTCTGCAATGAAATAGTTTGATACCCATCACAAGTTGTAACACATTTTTATGTCACTGATATATCAATCTTCCTAAATAGTAAGACAAAATAAAACTCTAATAAACCGGTGATATCATCCACCAAGAAGGTCTGATAACACTTTGTAATCCCCCCCCCTAATCCATGGGAACTGAGCAGTGCCTGAAAAAATGGAGCTATCCACATGAATATAATAATTCCTCCACATACTCTAGATTAGTATGACTAATAGAAAGGGTCTCAATTATTAAAATGAAGATACTATACCCCTATATCAGAGTGTGAAATCAAAAGTAAACAAACCAAGCATCATCCATATCAATAATCATCAAAGTACACAGAAGTAATAATCATATCAATAAATAAATAATAAATGAATGTGGAAACATTCATTCATATAGACTCACTATTACCACACTAGGATAACCACATATAAAAAAATAATTGAAGAATAAAAGACATTTTGGATCTATTTCCATTCTTAAGTCATACCTCATACATGTCTCTAGACCCATCCAAGCTATCTTGTTCATTCAAGAAACTCCATGTCTCTGCCCAACCTGAACCTATGAATAGTTAGATATTATTGGGTACCCAAGTTTCATGTTCACTTTAGTAAAGTATGAGTACATCTTAGTAGGGAACCACCAACATGGTACCATACATAGCCAGAAAAATAAGTGTAAACATAGGATTTGATCATCTAAATAAATAAATAAATAACGTGGAATCAAAATAAATAACCACTGCAAATATTTAGGTTATTCTGTTGAACCCGAGATTGATCTAATAATTCTTTGAAAAATGTCGATGTCTCTCTGAGAAAATCATAAAAATGTACCTACCCAATATCATCATGGTCCCAAGGAACTAATCCATGATGACCCAAAACTATACGGTGAATTTATATCTAGCCCTAGAAGTAGTGTATCCTCTAGACTCTAAGGATAAAATCCAAGGAACACAACACCATGGTATCTTAGATCCAATCTACGATAGTCCAAATTGTGGAATCCTAAATCCAAATCCATGGTAGCCCAAATTGTGTCAGTACCAACTCCAAATCCAAAAAATCCAAAATCGTGGTACATTATCTGTATTTCTAGGATCAAATCCAAGGAATCTCAAAAAAATGGTACCCTTGGTTCCAAAGCATGGAAACACAAATCATGGTACTCACGAGTCTAATATATGGCACTCAAAATCATGATATCTTGTTGAATTATATATCCCACCAAATGGATCCAAGTACTTATTCTAGGGTATCCCAAATCATGTGTCTAAATCAAGATCAATAACTAGATCATGGGTGCATCTTATAGGCATACCATGTATCCCTAATAAATTATGTTAAGAAGTGCATCCCACCCAAATAACATTATAAATATCACCTTAATGGGATGGTGATTTTCATAAACATGTCTTGAAAATCGAGGTTGTCCTATCTAGTAAAAGACCCTTTATCCTTTCTCTCATCACAAAATCAAATCATCAATTTAGGTTCTATAGAGACGCACATAATAATCACTACCCACTTCCCATAAACACCCTTTTTGGGGTCAAAATATTATAGGAGCACCCATCGGGGTCCCCTTAGTCACATCATAGCTAAGAAACCCTTCATGTTTCCTATTATCTCAAATACATCACTCAATATGACAATCATCACTTATATGGAATAACATCCCTCAGCATATTCAAAACCTCACCAAGGCATCATTGTCCTCCTAATAAATCTCATATGGGAGATATCCTAAATCTCATTCCATTTCCAAGTCACCCTAGGTTAGTCCTCACACCCAACCAATCCATTGGTCTCATCATGATCTACCCACCCTTGTAATCTTGTCTTAGTGTGGGAGGACCACTCACCCCATGACCATCTCAATTAGACCAACCATCTTAAATACTCAAAGGTCCCCATATGTACAATACCTAGGACATCCATCTCAACCTATCACTCAGATATACCTATCGCTCACATATCACTCACTTATACCTGTAGATATCTAAGGGAAACTACATAACATTAATTTATTTTAACTGAAACCCCTTGAGGTCCAAGTTTCTCAAAGAAACCAATTTTAACTAATTCCATGACAATAGGTTGCGAAGGATATTGATCCAGTTATGAAGGATCAATCAGGGCCCTTAACATTTTGTTTAGTCAAAGTATTCATTTTAAATAAATAATTCACTTTTAAAAAATGTCAAATAACTTATATAGAGATATTTCATACCAAATTCATTAAATAAAATTCATAATACCACAAGGTCATGTACAATGGACCACCTATCTTAAAAAATTCATTTCCCTTTTTAAACGTATCCTGAAATCTTTTGCCCAAGCTCATCCAAGTATATTCGGCCACCGCCTATCATTGTGGGGATATAAATCACATCGCAACATTAAATACTTAATTATAAACCATTTATAAGTAATTATAAATTTTAATCATAATAATTATTAAATTATTATGATTTAATTTAAATAATAATATATCCAAAAATCTCATTGGTTCATCCCGTCTTTCCAAAACTGCCAGTAATGATATGAGGTCCACCCCGGACACACCACTGGACTTATGAAAAATGAAAGAACCAATTAAAAATTCCAATGTAGTGGGAAATAGTTTAATGTAGGTCTAAAAACCTTGAAAAATAAAAATGAGGATATACCTTCACAAAATGGAATGCAGCATCTTGTAGACATCATATCATGTTATCCTTAAGGTAGGTCGAGAAAAATTCCCATCAGAAATAGCCAACTCCACCATGGTTTAGTGGAATCACCACCAAAATATAAAATAGAATCGGCCAAAATCAATGGTGATTAAGGGTAAATGACATGGTAGGAAGGTTCAGAAAGAATGTACCCAGAAATATTGTCGAATCAAACACAATATTTCCCAAAAGTGAGGGAATGAGGGGGAGGGGGAGGTCCAATCAAAAGCCTCCCCACGAATGTTTCTCCTTTAAGAACAAAATTGTTCAAGTCCCTTTTTAAAAAATAATCCTAAATCATTCACAATGTGAACCCATAGATCATTCCATAACAATCTAGGTAGGAGGGTTTCTCCCTCTGTTTGAACTTTCATGGTGTGAATTAGTCTTCCACACTATAAAAGTCTTTTTCTACTATTTTCCGGCATCTTAGGCCACAATTTACTCCTTTAATTCCCACTTAAACACTAAGGTCACATTGAATCAATTCCAAACACACCGTTTAGGGTCATCCAAACTCTCCAAAACTCATTTAGATTCCTAGTTCCCTAAAAAACATTCCATGAAAATATAAATTTAAATTCCTTCTAAATTTTATAAACCATCTGAACATGGGGTCTTATAATTAGATCTATGAATGAATAGTATAAATCAATCACATGAGTTGTAAAATATAAAATTTCTTATCTTAGGTAATGGAAGCTAGGATGATTTCATACAACTAACTACATGACCATGTCTTCTTAAAATGATTCATTTCATTTGAGAGTAAGGGTGAATCCCTTTCCCTTTAATTAGATAAAATAAATGTTTTCATATAGTTAAGGGTATAAGATACGAAATGGAATGAGAATATGTTTTGAAATATTAATGTTAAAATTCAATTAGCACAATATTATCACCTCATTTTGGTAAAATTCCCAAAATAGGATAATTTTTTTAAAAAAATCCCAAAATAGGGTTCAGGGGAAACAAGTTCCTAAAATGGGTTGATTTATCTATATGGAAGAAGGAATAATTCTAGTTCCATGAGTCACTTTTTCAAATGACACTTAATAAAATGAGCTCAGTTAACAAGGGACCTCCTGAGAATGTAATCTAAATGGGGAACTCACCTGAATAATACCTTCTTGGAATAAATTCCAAAGAGGGTGTTATCCTGGACAACACCCTTAAAAAAATTTATATTAAATTGTTAATAGTTTTAAATTATTACTATATTTATTAATATTTTGATTAAATTATTCTAAAAAATTTACTCATAGACTACTTGGAACCTCAATTTTATAACTACATACCCATTAAAAATATTTAATGATTTTTATGTAGGACTCACTCCCATATTTTCTAGTATTGTAATAGTTATATGTTTATTTTTTTTAATGTTTTACTCTTATTTTACATGGATTAAATAACTATTAATGATTATATTTAAAATTTGGAACTTTCTTTTTACTGTAGACTGAAAGCGTGGTTTTCTCAGAGTGGTGTGACTTGTTATGTCTATTTTCATGGAGGCGGCTTGACTAGGGGTAGTTTGTGCATAAAAAAGAGTGTTTCTTTATATAGGATAATGATGAGAGATAGGATTCATTTTTCTTCATGCGGGTACTAGACAATGACCCATGGAATGTGAGTGGGTGACATGGAGACTTTAGAAGTGTGTGGCAAGAATAACTACTACCAAACATGGTTTTATTAGAACTAAAAAAGAATTTTATCAGCACTATAAAATCAATGATAATCAAGGTTCTATTAAAATGGAAGTCCCTTTTATCAGTGGTAAAAAATATCTCATAAAGATTCCTTTTATCATCGCTAAAAAACTACTGTTAAAAGGTTCCTTTATCATCAATTTTTTAGCATTGTTAAAAGACCCTTTTTATTAGTGCTGAAAAAAATGATAAAGGAAAAAATCTAAAAATTGAAAGGTGGACCACCCCCTTTTATCAGTGCTCTACCCCCACTTTTAATAGTGCTAACCTACCCCCTCCACCTTTAACAGTTCTAACCTCCCCCCCCACCCCTTTAATAACACTACCCTCCTGCTCACCTGCCCACACACCCTTTCTTTTGTTGTGTTTCGAACCTGAGACCTCCTCATCATGCGCCTGCGACTCTTCCACTCACCTGTATTTTTTCATTTTATTATATATATTTATATTTTTATATATTTCGTTACATTTTTTATCCATGTATATTTAAATTTAAATTCATATATGATTTTTGTTTGTGTGTGTTTATAAATACATAAATATTTATATCTATACATGTGTGCATCTATAAATATAATTATACATATTTATATCTATTTACATATATTATATGTTACAATTTATATACATATATTAGAATATGTCGATATATATATATACATGTTTTCCAATACACACACAAATATATTAATATATATATACATTAAATATACATGAATTTTATATGTATATGCATATAAATATTCATACATTTGTATTTTAAAAAAATGGATATCATTTTTTTATTTTGATAAGTTTAATATATTGAGGAACATATTTTAATGTAAATATGTTTAATTATTAATTTATAAAATTAAATTTTTATAGGTGAATATAATATATATATATATATATATCGTTATATATTTGATTATAAGTAACATTATTTTGTGAAAAGAAATAATATTTCAAAACCAAAATATGAATATAAATGTAAACCCAGGAAATAAATTCAATCTTCACAAAAAAAAGTAATAATACCCATTTAAATGAGGCTTAAAATCCATCAAATGTTTAAAAATTGGGATATCATGACTAAAAACATAGTTCTGGAGGCCTTTTGGTCATTTTTTCCTTCAAAGGGTGTAGACATCGTTGTAGGCTTTGATTTGATATATGGTAGATCCCAAATGGACACCTGGATCAATAGTTATGGACGTTTGAAGTTTGAAATACATTTTTCAACTTATTTTCCATATTTTATTAATTTTAGTATTTTTTTTATATTCAAATTGTTATTAAATGACTATTACTCGACAATAATTAGAAATTAATTAATTAAAAAAATATTTTTTATTATTTTATAAGTCATTTTCACTAGTTATCTTATATATTAAGTGTAAATGCCTATTTAGATTTATCTAAAACCTAATTAAAAAATATGTGTTATATTTATATCAATATAAATATATTTACATATTAATATATAATTTTTAATGAATTTTTTTTAAAATACCTTTTGTTAGCACTAGTAAAAAAAGCACTGATAAAGGGGGTCTTTATCATTGATACTAAAAAACACTGATAAAGGGGGTCCCTTTAACAGTGCTAAAAAATCCTTATAAAGAGGTACCTTTATCAATGATTTTTTTAGCACTGTTAAATGGTGGCATTAGAATAACCCATTTTTTTAGTTGTTGGTATTTCATTGGGTAGGTTAATGATGGGATGCAGTGTGTTGTGCTTCATACAGGTTCTGGAAAATGAACAGTGGAATGTGGGTGGAATTATGAGTGTTTTGATTATTTTATAATAGGAAGGAAGAATGATGGGTGTGTCCAAAAACATATAACTATAAAAAACCAATTTGAAACACTAACAAAACATTAAAGGTAATGGATCTATATTTCAATAAAATGAATTCAAATATTTTTAATGTTAAATTACCTATGTTTTCTCATGATCTTGGAGATAAGTGTGTCTAATAGTGTGAATGTATTTCATTGTACATTTATTTGTTTTTTTCTCTCTAATTTCTCCCATAAACAATGAATTATATAATTTATTTAATATCAATAAAATAATTAATTTATAATTTAAAAATAATTTTCGAAAAAATAAATGATTATTTATATAACTATAAGTAATACTTAAACATTAGAATCTTCTAATACATGATCATCTATATGTACTTTGATATTGGGAAATAAATAAGGTATTTATTCAAGCTCATTGTCAACTCTCTCTTTCTAAGTAATATACCAGTAACACTTTTATGCTTTCCATATTTCTCCCAACTTCATTAACCTTGAAGACCTATAATTTTTCCATTGAGAAAATTATATCGGAGTTGTATTAGAAAAAAATATTTATAAAACAGAATATTATAAATTAATATATATAAAAGTTGATTAACATTACTTACCCAAATCAATTCCCAGGCATTGTTCTTTATTTTGTCTCCAACTTCCCTCCAAGTTATTTCTTGAACCAGAAGGATATTTTTGTTATTATAAAGTGTACCCATTAAACTTTTACTTTCCTTACCATTTTTCTTAATGATAACTATATCCCCATTTTATTAAACCATAATGTGTGTGTGTTTAGTCAAAAACTCCCACTTTTTTGTATGACCTCATCATTAGGTAGAGGAAGCAGCTAATAATGAATAATAGTTAGTAATTAAAATAATATATACTAATTTATAATTAATCACTATCAATAATTTTTAAAGACATGCCATTTGATGGGGGTATATTGTCCCATGGCGTGTAACATCTAGAGGAGGGGAGTATCCTCTATGAGAGGTGGGATATCTACAAGAAGAGTACTATGTATATTCAATGAAGATAAATTTACTAGTGGAGTGAAAAAAAACTTTTGGATTTAACTATATAGATGAAGGTGGAAATGGATATGGACATGGTGGTGAGATATATGGTAGAGAAGTTCCTGGTACAATGGATGGTGGGAATAGTTAATAAAGAGGGAGGACAGTCTGATAACTACCATATAGTGTGGTTACAGGAGGAAAGAGATATAGAAAAGGTGGGTATGGAAAATAAGAAGATGGTATAATTGGAGAATGGCCTCATGGTGATTGAAGTGGCATGAAGTGGGACTGAACTAGATAACCTCCTAGTGAATGAAGTGACATGGTGGTACTATTAACCATAGAATCATTCGTACCAGTACCCCTCAACATATTTTTATCATACATAATATAATCCAATCGTCTCCATAATGAAGTTTCTTAAAATAAAATGTATGATAAAATAAAATCAATGATAAATAAGATAAATAATATTAAAGAAACAAATATCTAAATATATAATATACTTGTAGTGGTGATCAAAGGAGACATTTTGTAATACTCTAGAACATCCTGGGAGGGCATGAGTGAATCAAGGTGTCAAATTTTTATTTGAATGATATGGATATTGTACCCACATTTTTAGGAACTTGTTAGAACCATTTTATGGAATCATGAAATTATCAAACACCCATATACAAAAATAGAAACACAACACATTAGTTTTACTTAGTTCACCACTAAGGGCTCATCCAAGGGGAATAAACTTATAGTGTGTTAGTCTTACCTGAATCATATATTATTCACTAGATATTTTGGATTACAATTCATCATAAATGTTCACTCTATTCTAGGCACATTTCCTTTGCAATAATTTTAGGGATAGAACGCTTCCCCCCTTAGATCACTTTTGTCGACTCCCCCTTGATCACTAAATTTGGTGAAGTATTTATTAGTTTACTCACTTGATGGTTGAATAATTATATTAGAAACATAATTATTTTTTTCTGATTAGAATGATACCCTACTTGAACCATATTCTAGAATCGATTCCCTTGAATTCTCTATTTAATTAAAATAGATGTTCAAAAACTTCTCCACACAGCTCTATATCTTTCACACAACTAGTTATTTTTTTGTGCAACTTTTACACTATATCATAACACTTCAGTTTTCATGAAACTTATTATTTTCATCACAATACTAACATTCACACAAATTGGATGTTTTATGAATCCCTATTGGTCTTAATTTACACAAGTTATTTTATTCACACAACCCTACTCCATGAAACTCTAATTAACACAACTCTACTTAATGAAACTCTTTCATGAAGTAGTGGCTCCTGAAATTTATTGAGGGAGAGAGAGGGTTTAGAGTGTATGGACCCACCAATTTATAGATTTAATTGACCATTCACATAGCTTCCTTGCGTTCCATTAACCTTGTGTGAAATTTTCCTGGTTCACTAAACTTCATCGATATGATGTTTCCTTTAGCATGAAAATCTAATATTTTTTTAGGGTTCACGCAACATTGATTTTAATGAAACATCAATACTTTTGAGAAACGCCTTCCCCAGTAATAATTTGTTGAGACATCCCTAAAAAAACACCATCAATTTATAGCTATGAATAACATTGTTTTCAACACATTCTTAAATATATGATTCTCTATTCATTTCTCTACATTTTTCTATATTTATCATCTTCATAATAAAGTATTATGACCTAGAAATTTAAAATAGAATTGTAAGATAAATAAAAATAATGAAAATATTAAAATATACAACTAGTTGACATTAAAAATAATTAAAATGAAATAAATTATATTTAATGAAAGGATCAATTAACTCAAAAATTATAATTTCATTACATTTTCATATTCAGTTTCCATAATGACAACTCATTTAAAATTTTCACAATATAACTAACAAAATTGATTTGATATTAAGTATGATTTTTTAAAAAAAACACATACAATATTGAAATAATATAAAGTAAATACTTACAAATATATCAATGCTATGTGTTCTCTATTACAATTTCTTGAAAACAATATGTTATAAAAAGTGAATCATATAATTTATAAATTCACCATTAGAATAAATGCTAATATTTTCAACCAAGACATCAATAGCATCCATACCTTCACCAAAATTATGTCTTGGAATGAAATCATAAATACACCAAATAGTTATTTTAATGGATCATTTATAAAAAAACATGTGTCCATCTTGTGATGAAAAAGATAAGTTTTATCAGTATGAAGATAACATTTCATATCAATCACTCTAAATCCACAGTTATCTATATAAATGCCTTTCCATTCCATTGAATCAATCCACATTCATTTCATCATTGAGACATGATCATGTTCAGAGTAATCTAATAAAATGATTTTTTTTAACAACCCTATAATATGATATATTTTTTGAATTAGATTGATTTTATGATAAACTCACATAACAATATTTTATAGAACTTATCATGACATTATCATGATTCATTTCCATTTTTTGTACAACTATTTATAATAAATTTAATTCCATTAAGAAAAATTTCCTTACAATCTTGTACCATATTTTTTTTACCAAATTACAACTCCCTTATTTCATCTAATACACCATTAAGTAGTAAAATTAGAACTTAAAGGATACCAAAATAAAATATTAAACAGATACCGGTGATTAAGTTATGTAAAAAAAGAAATGCAATACCTTTGATTTTAAGTAAATTTTTATTGTATAATTTTCCATTCCTCTTAAGAGATAGAGAATTATGTATCCTTTTTATAAAATATAAATGTTCTCTAAAAATATTAAAGAATTAAAATGGAAGAATCTATGAAAAAATCACACACTAAAAAAATACCTATTTATTAGTTTGATCACTTGATTTAATCACCAAGAACACTATAGTTGAATAATTCTATATGATGAACAATTTCCCACTCTTCCCTACTTAAATTACATAATGAGTAAGATCAGATTATCCCCCCTATTTGGGGTAGTTGAGGAACTGCAGTCTCAATGGGATCATATTTCTCATCTTCATTTCTCATTAGTCGATTAGACCTCATAGTGATGTTATCCAAGTATGATGAATAGAAGTCCTTGATTTCTTATGTGAAAGTAAATGTTAGATGGAAATGGGAATCAACTCATATATCAAGACATGGTATTCATGGTTTTTAATAGAATATAGTTTCACATCTTGTGTATTTACCCTTTTTCAAATGTTACTTGAATAACCGCCTAGAACCTTCAAAAATTCCATGACCAAAAGGAATTATTTTTTATCATCAGTTTACATAAAAAAATCTGAAAAATGTACTTTACACTCATTATGGATAATTAAATTAGGGTGATATATTAGATTTATAACTCAATCCATAAAATCATGATGTGACAAAAAAAATGTTTATGTTTTTCCCTTAACATTTAAAAGGGTATCAAATAATATTTCACAATCTGTTTTCTCGATATTAATTACATCCAAGAAATGACATAATAAGTTTGATGACCAATATGAAAACTCAATGAATATACATTTATTTCTCCAATTACTATTTTAATTTGAATTAACATTCCTTCACTCTATGGAATTTGATTCATTATTTCCCATAATATAACTCATACCATCATGTTATTTAACAATATCATTCCCCAGTTTTCATTTAGGTGTTTCGTTTTTCTCTATGGTATTCTCAAACTATATCTAATTTTCCTGTTTGGAAGATACATTAGTAGAAATCAATGATATACTATAAAGTATAATTTTTATTAAACCTTTAATCTTCAGGAACATGCATTTTTCATAAAAATGGGGAAGGATAATTTTCATTCTGCACTCCAATGAGACATCATTATGTAAACATGGAAATAATTTATCTTCCATAATAAGGTTTCAAAAAACATAAATTAAACATTCCTAAATGAATCAAATGCTTGTATACCAATTATCCAAAGCTCCTTTAGCTCATTTATTAATTGTTGTAGTTATATGTCAATATCACTTCCATGATCATTTGGTATGGATATCAATATAATAATTATAGTAAATGGATTCTCCATACACATACATGATGGAAAGTTATAAATGTGAATGAAAACAACAAAAGTATTGTATGAAATATATATCTTGAAAAATTGGTTGAAACCATCACATGATAATACCAATCTAAAATTAAATGATTCAGCTATGAAATTAGGACATAATATATCAAATTTCTTCTAATATAACCCATCTATAGGATGCACTATTTCATCATTATTCTTATTTCATTCATATTAATTTCATATTATATTTTTTTCCATTTTTTATGAAATTAAATCTTTTGGAAGGATAAGAATGAAATTAATGTTCCACATAACTTTATATGGTACATGGGATTGAGTTACATATTTATTAGTCTTCCACCTTGATTCACAACACTTTTTATTATTAACTCAACTCTACATTTTTTGTCAATAAAATAAAATAATATTTAGGTAAATCATGGATCTTAGTAGATGAAAATCCAATTTTTTCAACCAAATTTGATTCCATGTAATTATTTTCTATAATACTTTCATCATCATGTAGTAAATACTTAAATTTAAGGAGATATATAACCAAATTTTTAATAATTATAAACACTTATTTCCCATGATATAACCACATTAAAAACCAAAAAAAAATCATTTTCCACACGCCAGGTATACTGGGGTATTTTCATCTTCCATTATCTTTCTAACATGATCAACATCATTACTATGATCAATATATGAAAACACTGTTCTGGTTTTCATTTCCTATTACACCAGTCCACCTGAGTAGTTGGCTTATTAAACAAATAGAAACGAGCCAATACTTTTAGCTGAATCAATTTCATTATCCACTTGATATTTTTCTCTATTATGATACCACATGACATATTTTTTTTCTATTCATTTTTAGTGAAATGGTAACTCAATTCCTTAATCAAATCAGTCCACCATCTAAATCATTATTAAATATAAAGTCCAAAAAATATCATAACTCTTAAAATTCACCAGTGATCTGACCGACATTTTACATCTATCTTCTATCCATTATAATGAAAATAAACATAAATTAAATAAATAATTTTGAAAATGACTTAATGTGATATATATTTTTCCTCAGATAAAAACTAATAACCAATAATATGTATACAACACAATCATAAAAAATATATTAAATAGAAAGAAAATAATATATCATATGTTGTTAAATTTAAATTTTTACCCATTTTACTATTCAAACTCTGAAGTATTTATTTATTCATTGTTTTCAAATATTTTATTGTACATCTTCATCAATAAAATTTTGGTGAAACTATTTATTAAATACATATTTTTGTAAAAATGTATTCATAATAATTACATATTGTTAGAATATCCTACTGGGTTATTATACTCAACATTATATACATAAAATCCTAGGAGATATCATATGTTGTTGAGTTTAATATATTTTTCATATTAACTATATAATTTATATGTTTCTAAAATGAAATAGTATGGTTATTGAAGTATGGGATACCTATTGGAGATATTTTATTTTTCATTAGAATCTTTTGGTTGTTATTCTATATACAGAAAATTTATCCAAATATTAAATTATTCACATTCTATTTTATGATAGATATTTAAAACTATTTAATCACTTATCATAGATGATAATCAGTTAAAAAATAATTATTATTTGATAATTTATTGAAAAAAAATCTTAAATAAGTCGTAAAAAATGATTTTTTCCAAATTGATACACTAATACAAAAGCACTAACATATGTGATATGTGAAATGGACTATTTTCAATTATTGATATCAAATAGTTCCTAGTGATATGGAAATCTTACAATATTTTCTAGAGATTTTTTATCAATTAATAGGGAAAGATAAAATAAAAATTATTACACTTTTTTAACTTTATGTCAAGGGTGAATGAAAATTTAATCTAAATAAAAAATAACTTGAAGCTACACATAAATTCATTATTAACCACTTTTATATAATAAAATACCATTACATTATTCTAGAATAAAATATGATTTCATAGGAAAAGTCCATTGAAAATATCTAATCATTGAAAATAATATTAAACATTAAAAAATTTAGCCTTTGAAAGTAATTACTATTAACATATGACAAATATTAATTAAACTATTCATAAAATCCTAAAAATATTGAAATAATTATAAATTTAGAACAAACAATAAAAAATATAACAAATTTGTATCTTTGACACAATCTAAACTTGTATAAATAGTGGAAAATCACATTACAAAACAAAAATATAACGGGAACCAAATAAGTCATTTCTTCAGGGAAAAAACATAAATTTGTATATTCATGAATTAAATATAAAATAAATATAAAGAAACACATATTACAAAAAAATAAAAATTATTTTATATGTGTGTTTGGGGGGAGTGTAAATTTATAAATAGAAATCCATTTACAACATCATATTGGGGGAACAAAAAACATAAGTGGCATGTGTAGCATCCTACCTCAGGTGCCACTTATTGGTGCCTCGAGAAGGTGGCCACAAGACATCAAGAATGCATCCAAAAATTCCAGAGTCTTCTGACTAGCATTGAAGTACTAGGGTGTGTGTGTGGAGACTATTCCCACATAGATCAGAGTGATCACAATAAAATAGAATAAATAATAAATAGTACAAGAAAAAATAAGAAATAGACAATAGTGGAAATAATGTAAATAAACCAAGAAATGTAAATAAGAAAGTAGAAGTTGGATAAAAAATGTATACCAAAAATTATGATGATCATGATTCTATAAAAAACATGATTATGTAGGGAATATGGGATATAGGTATATACTACATGTTGTACAAAAATTTCAAAAAGACCAAAAACTGCTACAACTAGAATCCCAAGCATAAAATTGGTCTTCTTCCCACATAATCCTTCCTAAAACTGGGAATCAAACATAGAATTTTGGATGCTTCCCTTTATCCATACCTAAAATCATGAATTATTCTTGGGTATTAAAGGAATCCCATACAGGGTGTGAGATAAATTCTCAGTTGTCCACCACCAATGGTATATAGATCAGTCCATTTCCTGCAATAAAAAATAAACTTTTTTCCATATATAATAACTATAGGGAAATAAATAAATAAATAAAAACTTCAGTCCAGGTTCCTAAATGAGCATCTGACTGATTCCACCTACTTTGAGCTAAGTTGGATGTCTGAACTAAGGTATTCATATAGGTAATAGGGTATTCGTTAGGGTAATCATAAATAAATCAACCGAGGTAGCCATACCCCAATCTTATTCTTTGTCTTGGATTTCACCTCTATATGAAATCATACAGACATGCTCAATATAAAAATAAGAAACATCAAATATGAAATAATAAATCAAATCCTTTAAATCCAAAGGTGTCATCTTGAGTCTATCCAAGGAGATCTATAAAGAATCCAAAGGGTCAATATAGGATCTTGTGATATAAACCATACCACTGATCCCATCCAATGAAATTAAAAAATTAATCCCTTGTATCACTCATGGCATGGTGAACTTTGAGTCCATGCCACTTGTCTCAAATAGGGGACTATGTATCACTAGAGGCATGGTGTAGCCATCTTTCCAACGAGTACATCCATAGTTGCTCCCCTAGGGAACTAGTGTCACCCATGAGTATAAATAATCCACCCAAAGAGCTAGTATAAGGAAAGAAAACATATCCCTCCCATCATATCAAGTAGTTCCAAAAAAAACATGGTGATTCCATCTAAGATTTACTTAATTCAGAACCTATGTTCTCTCTTGGACCATTGCAGGTGAGGCATACCAACCAATGCACATATCACAAGGCATAGAATATACAATCAAATGTAATCAAGAAGAATTTTAATATCACATTCTTACCCCAAATATTAAAGTTATCCAATTTAATCCAAAAACTATGGAACATGAAAACAATAAACAAGCCTAAGAATTTCATCCAGTCTAAGAAATTATGGCATGAGGCATTGGGAAAAATATATTTATCATAATAAACAAGATTAAGTATATGGAACATGACATGGAATAAATTTAAAGCAATTACATAAGGCATAAATCATGAGGCCAATCAATAATCATGATGCAGCAACAATTACCAAGGGGTATATCTCATGGCTCATAATTCATCTTAATTCAAATTGTACATTTAAGGAATCTAACAAGAAGAAACAAATAGACACATTTGGTGGTCAACAAATCCATTCATGGGAATTTATTCCATTAATACGATAACACTCAAAGAGATGGCTAAGGATGAGGTGATAAACCCACGGATGGTTTTCATCATAAGATAATACCACAACCAACATGAGGAACCCATAAATTTAATTTATTAGACATATTTGGGGCATCTATGAAAGGGTCTAGCACACAGAAAAAATGGCGCATTATTCAAAAAACTATGAAAGGAGTATGAAATATCTAGACAATACCTTGATGTATTAGTAATCCAATCATCCATTATAAACCCTTAAATCAATATAGAATGAGATAAATTGAATAAATCATCCAACTCCCTGAAAATAGGTAAAAGTGGTTTCACATAAATAGCTAAAAAGATGATGGAAGTAAAGAGAAATTGAAGGGATAGGAAAGAGAATCTTACCAAGATATTTTTTATGGATCCAATGGTGAGATATATATACCATGAAAATAGAAGATAACAAAAATACTATGGAGAGGGGAGGAGGAATATCATGCGTGAGGGAGGAAGGATGCACCAATGGATAAGAAAGGGAGAAATAATAGGTTTAATTAAAATATTAATTAACGTAAAATCCATAATTTCACCTACACATATAGGGGTGCGCAATTTGGTTGCACGGTTGGAAAAACTTTGCACCAACTGTGCGCCAGATTCTGCTTCAAAGAGAAACCCCACATGGTTGGGCGCACTGTTTGTCTAACCATGCATTTCTTATGTGAAACAGCTCTATCTTGGGGGGTCTACAGTCATGCATGGTCATGCACCTAGGGTCGCGTGGTTTTAGAAAAACCATGCATCCACCAACACCTCAATTCCTCAAGATTCATAGTTAAGGAGACTGTGCAGGCTAGGCTATACAGTTTCTATTAACCATGTGACCCAGTCTTCCTCTTTCAATTCTGGGGATTTAGGATAAAAAAATCCACAAAAACCCTTTTAACCATATTGGATTCTATAAGAATAATTTTTAGGTAAAAACAATGGAATTTGTACCATCATAAATGGTATGTACCTTTGAGAAAAGTTGGGATGTTACAACCTCACCTCCTTTAAACAAATCATTCTCGATTTTCCCTTATGCGGGTAAAAAAACATCATTTGAGAAATGTTTTTAACACTTAACATGGACATCAGCCTCCCGCTCCTAGGTCTCTTCTTTCACACATATGTGCTTCCGTAATACCTTGAACATAGGAACTGTTCTACCTTATAGAGCCTTCATGCTCTGATCAATGATATGTATTGGATGCTCCCCAAAGGACGCATCCACCTCTAGCTCAATATCCAAAGGTTGAAACCAATGAGATGGGTCAGGATGGCACTGTTAAATCTGTGATATGTGGGATATTTCATGCATGGAATGGTAGCTCTAAGGTTATTTCAAGCGATAGGCTACCAGACTGACTCTCTCCACGATCATGAAAGGCCCGACATATAATTGTGATAACTTTCCTTATCTCTTAATTCTTACATAATCCATCCTAGATGAAACAAATATAAATACCCAATTTCCCACCTCAAACTATATAGGTTGACGATGATGATTAGTATAAGACATCTGCCTAGACTGAGATATAACAACATGCTTCTAAATCAACTGGACATTCTCTGAAGACTTTTGGATGAAATAAGGACCTACCTGATCTTTATCACCTACCTCTAACTAGTACAAAGGTGAATGGAATGGACTACCATAAAGGGACTCATATGTATCTATTTGGATCATTTCCAAAAAATATATTTTATGAAACTCAACCAGAGGAATATACTTTTCCCATAAACCTCTAAAATCAAGGATGAAAGTTAAAAGAATATCCTTTAACACCCGTATCATTTGCTTGGACTTCCCATCATTCCATGGGTGATATGTTTCACTCAAGAGAACTTGTGAGTATAGTTATATTTTCAACCCTTTATAGAACCATGTGTTAAAACGTGAATGTTGGCCAAAAATGATAGAATGGGGAGCACTATGAAGGTGTGTTATCTTATAGACATAAAGCCTTCCAGTATAGTCAAAAGATAATGTCTCTCAAATAGTTATTAAGTGTACAACCTTGTTCAACCTATTAAAGATCACCCATATCATGTCACTATATCAAATGTACCACGAAAATCATGCCAAAAAATCCATGGTGACATCATTCCATTTCCACTCAGGGATGGAGAGAGGATATAGAAGTCTAGAAGACCGCTGGTGATCATCCTTCACCTGGTGACAGGTGGAGCACTAAGTGATGAATCTTATAATTTTCCTCTTCATACCTAGACACCAATACTAACAACATATATCTCTTTACATCTTGGTAATCTTAGGTTGAACTGCCCATATAGTGGAATGTGATACCCTCTTCAACTATTTTCTTATATCTGAAGGAACCTATACAAAACCATTGAAGTGTGGAGTTTCACTTCTATCAACAACCCAATCAAGAAGAGGGACTTTCCTTTGATGATCTTACTCAATACGAGACCCTCATAATTCGATAGCTACCCCATATGGACCCACTCTAGAATGGAGGATGTCACTACAAGAGATTTTAGAACTGGATTCCTAGGATGATCCTAAACCTTTAGATGCATCTAAGAAAATAGATCCATTGACTTCCACTCACTATTGTCCTCCTTGATGGATTGCATTTGAGTCTTCTATCTCAAGTATTCATCTATGAAATTCCCATTTCAATGAGTGTAAGAAATATCAAAATTGAACTATTATAGGTATTAAACCCACCCGTGTTATCTCAAATTTAATTCTCACTATGTGGAAATGTATTTGATATTTTTATGGTATATTTAAATGATAAACCATTCACCTGACCTGTAGTCCCTAGAACAGCATAGAGCATGGGTCAAGACAGCTAAATTGAGGTCATGTGTAGGATATTTCCACACACAAGGCCTCAACTGGAAAGACCCTTATGCTACAACCCTATATCGTTGCATCAACACTGCCCACAACCTGATTCCTAAAGCATAACAATATAAAATATATTCTTTGACTAGATCAAGAATAATCAAGGTCGGTGCTAAATTCATCCCTCCCTTTCACTCCTAAAAATATGTCTCACAAGATTCATTCTAGTTGAATTTCACACCCTTCATGATCATGACCATTACTACTACTTATAGGTGTGATAATTCCTAGATGAATATCCTGTAATATCTAGCCATCCCTAAAAAACTATGTCTTTCAAATACATTCTTGGGTTTCTCTTAGGAAACCATAAAACTCGCATTCTCTAGGTCAATAGATATGCCTACTTCAGATATTATATAACCCAAGAAGTGAACCCTACTAATATAGAATTGGAATTTTATGAGCTTCAAATATAGCTAGTGATATCTTAGTGTGCTCAAAATTATCTAATGACGGGTAGCATGTATATGCCTTGTGTGTGAATACACTAAGATGTCATCTATGAAGACGACTATAAAAAAAGTCAAGATACGGGTGGAAAACCTGATTCATCAGATCCATAAATACTTTCAGTTCATTTTTTAGATCAAATGGCATAACCAAACACTTGTGAAAGTATTACATGATATGGATGGCTATACATGGTATATCTGATGGCCTTACATGCACCTGATGGTAGCCCAACATTAAATTGATCTTATAGAAAATAGTTTCTCCTTGGAGCAGATCCAAGAGGTCATCTATACAAGATAGTAGATATCATCTCTTTACCATAATTTGGTACAATCACCAGTAATCCACACACAATATGAGGGTACCATGTGGTTTATTGGTGAAAATGATAAGTGAACTCCAAGGTGATGTGTTGGGTCTAATAAAACCCTTAGCCTCAAGATCTTCAAGATTATTTTTTAGTTCCTAGAGATCTATATATTCCATTCTATTTGGATTAATGTACATTGCTTCCACACCTAGAACTAGATATATGGTGAACTCAACCTCTCTCTAACGAGGTAATTGACAGAATTCGTTAAGGAAAATGTCCCTAAAATGCTACACTGTGGGAGAAAGTTATATTAACTTTATTCCCTAATCTCTTATAAAGAGATTGGCCATCTGGGTTTTCACTCTACCTTTCCCCATATGTTTGGGTCCAAATCGACTTTCTTGGATATCCCATTCACCTTTATGGACAAATGCACTACCCTCGGGTGTTGTGAAAGATACCTGACAACGATTTCAATCCACCTGTTCTCGATAAGGCACAAGCCATTCTATACTAAGAATGATGTCAAAGAAAGTCATCTTGAGGATGAAAAAAATATAGAGTAAATTACACCAACTTATTTTATGGGTAACTCCTAACACTAAAATATTCCCTCTATTATGATCTCTAATGGAATGTCGAGAGACATGACACCATAGAAGTACCAAATTTTATGTCCCAGTCTTTCCACAACCACATTTGATATAAAAGAGTGTGATGAACCTACATCAAGAAAGGAAGATATTAAAGTAGAGGCTACAAAAATAATACCTCTAACCGTATATGTACCTAGACTCATATCCTCATGCATGGGCTGCACTGAAAATATATGTTTGGAACCGCAACCATGATATTCTTCCTAAATACCATTAGTAGATCCACCCTATTGATGCTGGAGTTGTGTGGTCTAACTACCTCAGCCATAGCCACAACCACCTTGGACTAATCATCCTGTATAATACTAACTTCTAGCCTAATGTGGAGTAATGGAACATGTTCCTGATAAAGGTGCCGATACAAATCCTCACTCACTGAACACTGGGGGGAAAGACTGGAAGAAGTGTTGAAGGTGACTCATCCCATTATAATCTTGACACTTGATCAGGCCCCTCATGCACTAAGGCTTCTTATTTCCTATCCTGCTACACCAATGAAACACTATAAATATTTCATTGTGTGTCACCAGGCTATCACTGACCCCATGTGTACTCTCAAAACTGTGCTTCTTCCTTCCAGATGAATAGTTGCCCTGCCTCGGAACTGATCCTTCCTTTCTCACATTTTCATATTCTCTGAGATTTTATTTTCTAATAAGGGAATGGTTTACTATTTCTATAATGTTAGTTAAATGGAAAATATTCACCTACGATTATACAACATACCCAAGACCATCCTTAAAACACCTTGCATTTGACAAATCACCACCTATTAGAGACGGAGCAAAATGATGGATCTTGGTGAAGTGAGAATGATACAAAAACATAGTCATAGTTTTCTACTGAAGATGAATGAATTCCCTAGAATTGTACACTCTCATAGTTTTCATAAGAAGTTATCATACAAGTTCATTTGGAAGTTTGTCCAGACAATACCTTGATACCGCTCAACTAGAGATATGATTTACCACTAGTTCTTAGAGGAATCATGTAACATGTAGTTATAAAGATTGGACCTCCACTCTACAGGTGTCTCGAGATGATCAAATATCAATACCATGGCCTCAAGACATGAATTAATAGCCTAAGGCCCTCTTTACCCTTAGAAGATAGGAGGTTGAAACTGCTAAAAGACTCATTTTATCTCTTCCATAGTCGTGGAAATTTAAGGAGAACCCTGAATAGACTGTGTGAACTGAAGAAAACTGTCACGAAACTCAAAATTGCTGCCCAGTGGATGATTAGTATGAGGTTCCTCAGGTGGAACTATAGGAGGTAATAAAGGTGTCTTAGGTCCCACTACCTCTAGAGTGTTCTCATCACCATTCTCTTGACATATATTATGAGCTATTCATAGTGGAATATCTCTTTAATTTCAAATATCACTCCTCATATAGGATATATAACATAAAGTAAAATCATATAGGAAATAAATAAAGAAAGGTAAGGTACAAGTCCTCCCTATAAAACGACATAAACCTCAGCCTTCTCCTAGATTTAGGTCTATGTAAGAAGTAAAAATGTCTTAAATGTCAGAAGATACATGACTTAATTTTCATTTCTATGGTTGGGTTAGGTTCAAGGTCTCACATTTTTCAAATAAAGTAACCATTTCATTTTAAAGGTGGTATTCATTTTAAATATTATAGATTTAAATAACGTTAAATGGTTGAATTATATGGATCACAATTTCTAATTTATAAGGTACCATACAACTTATAAATTGAAATTTGGTATCCACTAAATCCTAACCATAAAATGCTCCATCCCATGGGACTAATGGTCCATGGCTCAACATTCCCTAACTAACTATTTATGGTGTCAAAATTAACCTATGTAGGAAAAAGTTGTTAGGTTAAGTTGGGTACTTTAAGTTTCATTTAAGTTTTTTCTTAGTCATTCCAAGATTTTCAACACAATTACATATATAATCAAGTCACTACATTAAGAACGTGAATTCGATGCGACGCATGTATAAAGTATATATGGAATGGAACAATGCATGACATTTTAATCCTATGGTGCCTAGTATGATGCATTATTTAAGATTCCCTCATATCACCAGGCCAGTATAAAACATCCCATAGTAATAACATCAACACTAATAACAACACAAAACAAGTTCATCATCCAATGGTGAATTTTATGAAACTATAATAGAGAAAGAAATAAAAACATTTTCCCATCACATGAAATTTTGTATTTCCAGTATCCATGGGTTAGCTACTCCCATGCATAGACTCATTACCAATTTCACATATCTTAGTCTCCTTTATAAACCCAAATAGTATGAAAAAAGTAAAAAACACTTTGATACAACTTTGTAGCATCCCGCCTCAAGTGAAACTTATTGGTACCTTAATAAGGTGGCCACAAGACCTCAAGCGTGCCTCCCCAAATTCCAAAGGATACATACTAGCAGAGATAGACTAGGGTGTGTTTGTGGGGAGACTATGCCCTCATAGATCAAAGTGACATAGTAGTAGGCAATAAATAATAAACATTGGAATTAGAAATAATAAACATATAGAAGTAGAAATATTATAAATAAAACAAGAAATGTAATTAAACAAGGAAAACCTAAATAAATAGTATATTCTAATGATGATGATGATAATGATGCTATAAAAAATGAGGGTACATTAGGATTAGGTGATACAATCATATACTAAATGCAGTACAAAATTTCTAAAAATAACAAAAACTACATCAACTATCATCTTGATCATAGGCTCGATCCTCTTCCCCCATACTTCATCCTAAATTTGGGAATAAAACATCTAAATTTGGCTGCTTCCCTTTGTCCATGCCTATAATAATGAAGTATGCTTGGGTACCATTGGCACCCTAAGAAGTGTGTAGGATACAATCTTTGTAGTCCACCACCAAAATTTTATAGATCAATCCATTTTGTGCAATAAAAAACTAATAGTGTTCCATGTATAATAAATGTAGGTAAATATATAAATAAATAAATACTTCTATCTCGTTTCCTAAATGGAAACCCAACTAATACCACATACTTCGGCCTAACCTGAATATCTGAACAAAGGTATTTGTACAAGTAATAAGGTATGGGTATGGGTTATCATAAATTAAGAAACCAAGGTAGGCATACCCCAATCTTTTTTATTGTATTGGCATTCACCTCTCCATGACATCATAAAGTCATGCTCAGCAAACAAATAAGGAACATTAAATGTGACACAAGAAACAAAATTAGTCAAATCCAAAGGTGGTTGTAATGCCCCAACCCTAGTTACCCAGAGTTGGTGCATTATTACATAACATTGGCATGATCACAAGAAAGATCAAGTCTCAAAAGATTGATTAGTTTAGTAGCCTTGGAATAACTAGATACATTAATAAAGTTTACATTACATCATAAAATGAAAACTATAACATTATAATCTCCATATTCCACACTCTTATCCCCTCATACTATCCCATCAGGTCATTCATAAATAACTTCTTCGCATCCTGGGAAAAATAAAACATAGAAAGGGGGTGATCTCAAATGCCCAGTAAGGATAACAATATAGCAGAAACTTTCATAAATAAGAATAAACATTTAAGGATATGTATAACTAAAACAAAAGCCTTTTAAACTTGAACTTCAACAAAGTATGGAAAAAATAAAATGAAATAATTCCATTTACTTATTCACATGGATATTCTACTAATAGAATATTCACATGCAATATCAATAACCAATTTTAAAATGATGGAATTCATAATGTCAGACTATCATAACCACATAGCCAAGGCCTCGTGCCAAGAATACAAATAAGATTTTTCCAAGGCCTTGTGCCAAGACACTAGTTTGTCTCATGAGACCTACCGATGCATCGAGGAGCTATAGCAGACTCCACCCGTCACTTACTAAGTCCAATGCATTCCTCATATGAAAAGTTTTAAACATAACATAAACATTCATATTAAAAATATCATACGAAATGTCAATACTTTATCCACAAACCATGAATGGTATAAAAATAGCACATCCACAGTCAAACATAACTCATTCGATACAATATGGAAGATTGTATTGTATCATAATAACCTCAATCGAGAATGATGAAGGATATTGACATAGATGAAAATAATCATCAAAATAATTAGAGTGAAATATCCACCTTTTTCTTGAAATCATTTAAAAGTCAGACTATTTGTCAAGAATCCATTTAAAAATATATTTTTGAATCAAAGTGTCACATACCACTTTGAAACTTTTAAAAGTAATTTTAATTTTAAAACTTTAATGTTCATATAAATAAATTCTTAAAACCATTTTGAAAACATGGACATTAATGAGAAATATTTAGAAGAATAAATCTTTAAAACACTTAAAAATGTATTTTAGTTAGAGTTTCTAACCAAAAGAGAGACACTTGAATACAAATAATTGAGGTAATCAAAACTTCATAATATAATGAGAATAAAGGGATTCATGATATACTTTGTCAAAGTACATTATATACACCACATAAAAGTTATTTGGTGTATAACAACAAAGAAGTCTCATTGGAATATAAATTGATATGAAAACTCTCATAAAGGCTGTATCCTTAGGTTAAGGATAAATCAAAAACATAGTTATGTGTGAAAAATATAAATACACTAAATATGATTGGATATTCAGTGTAAAACAATCAAAGGACATTCACACATAATCTTGTAAAAACAACTCTAATGAATTGGATGTTTAACTCAACAAATGGAAAATAAGTTAAAATTACTCTTATCAAATTCATATCGATGACTTGAGAAATTATAAATGGAGTGATTATGTGTATCAAAAGTATATCCACAGAAAAGGGGAGTGGAAATTATGACATAAGAAAATGAATAGTGATTCCACACATAATCTCGGAGTAAAATAATCAATGATGTTTGTGTAAAGCCGAATAAATGGAAATTGAAATTTCAAATTCCCTTATCGATTTGGTAACTTACGAAACATACACCCATGAAAGAAGGATAATAAAATGATGATGTAAATATCCATAAATTAAAGTATATTTCTCAATGAATACAATCATGGGCAGTACACACACCACATGCAATAAATAAGTGGTGAACAATGGAATTCTCACGGAATTAAAAGTGAGATAAGAAACCCCTTACTTTGTACTTTTTCCTTGGTCTACGGTAGGTTAACCTCCTGTATAATGGTGAAATAATTTTTATTGAATTATACAAGAATAATTTTCATTAATATGATATCATATATGATCTTTTAACATTGATTTGTTAATAATATCTTAGTATTATCGTCATTTCGAGTGTTAACTTACTCATTTTCCTTTATATTCTTTGTTACGTAAGCCGTGTTTGTCATGGATAGGTTGTATATTATTCACATCTATAATTATATCAAGTCCTTAAACATTATTTTTAAATCATCAAATGATAATTATACTTGAATGGATACGATGGAGAATGAATCTCATTGTGTTCGTGGAGACGGTAGTCCGTACGTACGCACGAGCGACAATATCATTCTTTTGATATTAAAATAATATATAATTGGATGGTATATCATATATACAGAATCATTATAATGTTATATTTATTATTTAAATTAATTAAAAATCAATATTATACCCATCCAAATAATAATATATTGAATAACAATTACACCACGACGTGGAGACGGTAAGCCGTACGTACGCACGTATGGTGACATGTCATTCAAAGGATGGATAGAATAATGAATATGGTTGTACCATATTTATAATAGTATTACAGTATATAGGAGATACTGGATTCATTATTTTATAATGTGAATAACAAAGAAAGAAGAAGTTTAAGAAGAAAAGAATTTGAAAAAAGGTGGTAAAAACATTACCTCTTCTTCGGGTTCTTTCTTTGGATTTGATCAAAAGGGCTCCTTAGGTTGGCTTTATGATCAAAATAAGGTCTCTAGGATGTATTTAGGGAAGTTTAGAGAGTATTTGGGCAGGTGTTGGCCGAACCAAAAGGCTTTTAATGTGTGAAGTAATGAGAAGGGGGAGTGCCCTTTTATAAGAGGGGTGAGGGACACCTTTGGAAAAGCTAGAAATATTATTTTATAATAAATTAATATTTGGTTTATAATGGCTCCAAATTGGATTATTTAAAGTTTAAGTTGGGTATAGGTCTAAAACCACTCAACCAATAGAATTTATACAGGTTTGGGTCATTATATTAACCTTATCTTTAAGTATTAACTCTTAGTTAATTAGTTTCATTTTTACAATGTCTCTTTGTATTTTTATATTATATGGTTAATAAACTTACAATATACAAACAAGAGACCCCCAAGTGGTCTATTAATGATACAACTATCATGATATAAGTCTCTTGGCAGAACCTTAGATTTTTAGGAATTTAATATCAATTAATAATATAATATTTTTTTTTTAAAACTCTTTTATGTCAATTTTGACACTATTCAATAATTGATTTTTGTGAAACTCATAACAGAATGATTACTTCGAATAAATTCAATTAAATAAATAATAATATGTCATATTAACCTAGAAAATTATTTTAATTCAATAAAAGTCTCCAATTATATTTATTTGGGTATTTATAATATCAATTATTTTAATTTGTCACTATTATGGTAATTACTGCATCATCATTGTGTCATAAATAAATTAAATTATTTAATGTCTAAAAATTGTAAATAAAATATAATTATGTAGGAAATATTTTTATCTTTCTAATGAATAATTATAATAGAATTTATCTTATGTTTAACCCTATATTAAAAATGTTTTACTAAATAAATGTTGCTTTTAACTCTTTTAACTCTTCTTTGAATTAAATAATAATAAATGTCCTAATCTAATCCAAGTGGACCTAAATGATAATATTTTATTCATAAGGTTGTTTTTGGTCGAGATACACTTGTCCAATAGAATTAGGACATGTGTTAGGGTAATATTAATATCATTTTTACCCTTAATTACCCTATTTACTTTTAACCGTGGTAAATAAAAGTAAAAAGTTATTATTCACCAAAAATTATTTTCATCTCAATGAACCACATTTTACTCCTTGATATTAACTTTGTCTCTCTTATTTTCGAAATTCCACTCACAGAAGCGGTAAAATTAAGTTTTATGAAAAAATCAGTTTTTTAACTACCACTTAGTGGTTTCACTATTCATAAAAAAATGAAAGTTTCCAGAAAAATACCAAAAATTATGCCTAAGATATATTTGATATTATGAATTAAAAAATGATGTCTATTTTACCAAATTCAAAACATATCAGTTTCATTAATTAATTTAAAAATTAATTCCCGTCGTCAAAATAAATAGCGTGTTTTTAAGAGATAATAACTCTCAAAAGATTGACACTTGTTTATGTCTGTTTTAAATGTGAAATCTCATCCAATGACCAACATTGTATTAAATGGTAAAAATATATTCTAAATATACTTTAAAACCACTAAAAATAATAATTTATCACAATTAATTATTTCGATTAAAAAAGTTGTTTTTAATTAAAATTTAGTAATTTTCACTATTCATCAAAATATGAAAGTTATCCGAAAAGTACCAAAATTTCACCCTAAGCTAATTTCAATATTACGAATCCAAACTGAAGTCCATTTCGAAAGTTAAAATTTATAAAATTTCAAAATGTAGGTATTACTATTCGTAACGGTCAGTTTGATTGGTTGTGGTGTGTTAGAATCTCGAAGTTGCGTACAATGAATGTCATTTAATTATTCGAAGGGAAACGTGTCATGGAAGCTTGGGGTGTTACATTCTCCCCTCCTTCAATAAATTGCGTCCTCACAATTTTTTTAAAATTGGGCTTGAGAATATATTGGAATGTGCCACATCAGAAAAAGAGTCAATAAAACTATCACTTTAAAAGAAAGGAAGAGAGGTATAAAGGTCACCCAAGATAACCCATACTAGGATTTCATGTAGGAAAACATGGATATGAACGATAAACTAAGTGTTCAGTTCTGATGGAGAGGGATAGAAAACATGATCAGGAGAAAGTTAACAATAAGAAAATCACAAACTTGTGTTGGGACAAACGGTCCTTAGTCTCCCAGTAGGAAAAGTAAACGGACAACATTTTTTGTTTTAAGTTACATTACATAAGGACGAGGAATTCATTTATGATATTGACTAAGAACATAAAGAGATATACTTACTTTTTAAGTAGAGTTTCATTCTTTAATAACCTTTTACCACTAACTCATTTTTTTTTGAACAATGAGTATTCAAGAAGACTTGGTCACAATGGAAGAGCTAGAATAAACTTCTATAGAAATACATGATCCACGTAGGATAAATTATATATTTACCTTGTCTTTAGAGATTAATCAAAACCAAAATGGTTAGTATAATATCTGATGACCCCCCCAAATGGATATTCCATTAGAAAAAAAACACTAATCTTAATTTCTAAAATTAAACCATCAATACCCCAATGTTAAATAAATACCATTCAATAATCAATTGTCCTTAAAATCCTTCAATATAATCCAAACTAATATTGAAACTCAAAACTTATAAGAATGTAGTCTTCCACATTAAATTGTATCTCCAAATGACATTAATTACTCTTAAAGTCACATACTTAAAAGTAATTAACCTAATCATTTCCATAAACAACCCAAATCACTATAAATACACAATAAAAACATTGATAAAAATCCACAATTACTCCTCAAATGAAATCCCATACTATTCTATTTTCCATACAACAAAGCGAAAAACTTCCAAAATAACATTTATCACTTAATTACCAAATCATTTTCCTATACTAAGGGTATTCATTTGATAAGACATAAGATCCCAAATCAAATTATTAATGATCAATAAAATCATTTAACTAAAAATAATAGTCACACTAACCAGGGACTTCACGTAGTCTAGTGGTAGGCGATAAATCCCAATCGCACTTTGGTTGTGGGTTCGATTCCCACAGCTTTGTCCGACGCGACGGGTTGTCACACGGTCTGTGTGTTGTCCTTTTTCAAAAACTTTATTTTATAACATTACCTAAATGAGATAAATTCCTCAAAATAACCATAAAATAATTTAACCACAAATCTTATCTCATACCTTGCATTTTCATCCCAAATTATAATAACTTATAATTGCCTCAAACCCAACGATCATATAAACCAAATGGTTATTTATAACTATATTCACAAGAGAAAAGATAATTCTTCCTCAAATATCATTCTCACATGGAAAACTACAGGGTTAAAAAAACAAGAGAAAATTATTCCAAAGTAAACCCATCAACAAGGAGAACTAATACTTTTTAAACATTTATCCAACCATTTATTTCCACATAGCTTCTTATTTTTCCAAGAAAATATCCTATAGAATAGGTCATTCACTTGGGTAATGGACAGGTCCCCTACATTTACGGAAAATGAGTGTAAATGGACTCTTGGGACCATTTTTATCTTCTTCCATAGTACTCTTCATTTTTCTTCGGCAATTCTTCACTTTATATCCTTCTTTCCTGTATGTAAAGCATTTATTTGTCCCATTGAGACACTTTCCTGGGTGTCTCCTTCCACATTTCCTACATGATGGAAATTGAGGATTCGTTTCTCCATGGTCTCTACTGCTGGAGCTCTTATCATTAATCACCTTTCTCTTATTTGTTGAGTCCAGGAATTGGTTAATATATATATTGTTGATCATATTTTTGGAAAATTGATTTGGCATAAAGATGATATCTTTTACGCCTATCAACATTCCATTTTGTTGCTCATTTTCACCACTGTTCCCACCTTGTACATCATTCTCAAAGTCACTATGACTTCCTTGGAATCCATCCATTGACTAAAACCAGAAAGCATTGTGTGAGTAACAGTAGTCATAAAATAATTTAGAGATTAACATGTCACCATATTCTCAATTTGAAACACATTAGGATTAACCAAGGTCATTTACTCTCATCTTATATATTTAATACTTCAAATCGGTTAGTAAAGAAAATTTAAATTGTCCTAAGCATATCCCCCGGGAGTGTCGTAACCAAGAGTGCAGCAAGGCCCGTTGTCGTGCACCAGTTCCTGTTCGAGTCTATCTCAAAGCGGTGTTTTCGGGTTTTACCCCTAGGTATATCTGTGCCAGAGCCGCCTCTACCTACTCGTATCCAGACAGAGATGTATTGCTCGGAAAACTCACAAAATCTATACAATACCAAAATTCTAGGAAGTTATTCTATACCAATCCTCAAAGTTCATCTTAGGTCTGCGTGCTCTTAATCAGAGTTTATCTAAATCTAGCTTCCAAGGTTTTTACTAAACTTCCTCAGATACCAACTGTAATGCCCCGACCCCAGTTACCCAGAGTCAGTGCATTATTACATAACATTGGCATGATCACAAGAAATATCAAGTCTCTAAAGACCGATTAGTTTAGTATCCTTGGAATAACAAGATACATTAATAAATTTTACATTACATCATAAAATGAAAACTACAACATTATAATATCCATAGTCCACACTCTTATCCCCTCATATTATCCCTACAGGTCATTCATAAATAACTTCTTCACATCCTAGGAAAATAAAACATATAAAAGGGGTGATCTCAAATTCCTAGTAAGGATAAAAATATAGCGGAAACTTTCATAAATAAGAATAAACATTTAAGGAAATGTATAACTAAAACAAAAGCCTTTTAAACTTGAAATTCAACATAGTATGGAAAAAATAAAATGAAATAATTCTATTTACTTATTCACATGGATATTCTACTAATCGAATATTCACATTCAATATCAATAACCACTTTCATAATGATGGAATGCATAATGCCAGACTATCATAACCACATAGCCAAGGCCTCGTGCCAAGACTACAAATAAGATTTTTCCAAGGCCTTGTGCCAAGACACTAGTTTGTCTCATGAGACCTACCGATGCATCGAGGAGCTATAGAGGGCTCCATCCGTCACTTACTAAGTCCAATGAATTCCTCATATGAAAAGTTTTAAACATAACATAAACATTCGTATTAAAACTAGCATACGAAATGTGAATACTTTATCCACAAACCATGAATGGTATAAAAATAGCACATCCACAGTCAAACATAACTCATTCGATACAATATGGAAGATTGTATTGTATCATAATAACCTCAATCGAGAATGATGAAGGATATTGGCATAGATGGAAATAATCATCAAAACAATTAGAGTGAAATATCCCCCTTTCTCTTGAAATCATTTAAAAGTCACACTATTTGTCAATAATCCATTTAAAAATAGATTTTTGAATCAAAGTGTCCCATACCACTTTGAAACTTTTAAAAGTAATTTTAATTTTAAAACTTTAATGTTCATATAAATAAATTCTTAAAACCATTTTGAAAACATGGACATTAATGAGAAATATTTAGAAGAATAAATATTTAAAACACTTAAAAATGTATTTTAGTTAGAGTTTCTAACCAAAAGAGAGACACTTGAATACAAATAATTGAGGTAATAAAAACCTTATAATATCATGAGAATAAAGTTATTCATGATATACTATGTCAAAGTATATTATATACACCACATAAAAGTGATTTGGTGTACAACAACAAAGAAGTCTCATTGGAATGTAAATTGAGATGAAATCTCTCATAAAGGTCGTATCCTTAGGTTGAGGATAAATCAACGACATAGTTATGTGTGACAAATATAAATACACTAGATTTGATTGGATATTCAGTGGAAAAAAATCAAAGTACATTCACACATAATCTTGTAAAAACAACACCAATGAATTGGATGTTTAACTCAACAAATGGAGAATAAGTTAAAATTACTCTTATCAAATTCATATCGATGACTTGAGAAATTATCAATGGAGTGATTATGTGTATCAAAAGTATATCCATAGAAAAGGGGAGTGGAAATTATGACATAAGAAAATTAAAAGTGATTCCACACATAATCTCGGAGTAAAATAATCAATGACGTTTGTGTAAAGCCGAATAAATGGAAATTGAAATTTAAAATTCCCTTATCGATTTGGTAACTTAAAAAACATACACCCATGAAAGAAGGATAATACAATGATGATGTAAATATCCATAAATTAAATTATATTTCTCAATTAATACAATCATGGGCAGTACACACACCACATGCAATAAATAAGTGGTGAACAATGGAATTCTCACGGAATTAAAAGTGAGATAAGAAACCCCTTACTTTGTACTTTTTCCTTGGTCGATGGTAGGTTAACCTCATTTTTAATGGTTAAATAATTGTTATTTAATTATACAAGAATCATTTACATTAATATGATATCATATATGATCTTTTAACATTGATTTTTTAATAATATCTTAGTATTATCGTCATTTCGGGTGTTAACTTACTCATTTTCCTTTATATCCTTTGTTACGTAAGTCGTGTTTGTCCTGGATAGGTTGTATCTTATTCATATCCAGAATTATATCTAGTCCTTAAACATTATTTTTAAATCATCAAATGATAATTATACTTGAATGGATACGATGGAGAATGAATCTCATCGCGTTCGTGGAGACGGTAGTCCGTACGTACGCACGAGCGACAATATAATTCTTTTGATATTAAAATAATATATAATTGGATGTTATATCATATATAAAGAATCATTATTATGTTATATTTATTATTTACATTAATTACAAATCATTATTATACCCATCCAAATAATAATATATTGAATAACAATTACACCACGACGTAGAGACGGTAAGCCGTACGTACCCACGTATGGTGACATGTCATTCAAAGGATGGATAGAATACTGAATATGGCTGTACCATATTTATAATAATATTACATTATATTACTGGATTCATTATTTTAGAATGGTAATAACAAAGAAAGAAGAAGTTGAAGAAGAAAAGAATTTGAAAAAGGGTGGTAAAAACATTACCTCTTCTTCGAGTTCTTCCTTTTGATTTGATCAAAAGGGATCCTTAGGTCAGCTTTCTGATCAAAATAAGGCATCTAGGTTGTAGTGAGGAAAGTTGAGAGAGTATTTGGGCAGGGTTTGGCCGAACCAAAAGGCTTTTAAGGTGTGAAGTAATGAGAAGGGGGAGTTCCCTTTTATAAGAGGGGTGAGGGGAACCTTTGGAAAAGCTAGAAATATTATTTTATAATAAATTCATATTCGGTTTCTAACGGCTCAAAAGTAGATTATTTAAAGGTTAAGTTTGGGATAGGTCTAAAACCACTCAACCAATAGAATTTATACAGGTTTGGGTCATTATATTAACCTTATCTTTAAGTATTAACTCTTAGTTAATTAGTTTCACTTTTACAATGTCTCTTTGTATTTTTATATTATATGGTTAATAAAATTACTATATACATACAAGAGACCCCAAAGTGGTCCATTAATAATACACATATCATGATATAAGTCTCTTGGTAGAACCTTAGATTTTTAGGAATTTAATATCAATTAATAATATAATATTTGTTTTAAAAAACTCTTTTATGTCAATTTTGACAATATTCAATAATTGATTTTCGTGAAACTCATAAAAGAATTATTACTTAGAACAAAGTCAATTAAATCAATCCTAATATTTCATATTAACCTATAAAATTAGTTTAATTCAATAAAAGTCTCCAATTAGATTTATTTGGGTATTTATAATATCAATTATTTTAATTTTTCACTATTATGGTAATTACTGCATCATCATTGTGTCATAAATAAATTAAATTATTTAATGTCTAAAAATTATAAATAAAATATCATTATTTATGAAATCGTTTTATCTTTCTAATGAATATTTATAATCTAATTTATCTTATGTGTAACCCTATATTAAAAATGTTTTAGTAAATAAACTTTTCTTTTAACTCTTTTAACTCTTCTTTGAATTAAATAATAATAAATGTCCTAATCTAATCCAAGTGGACCTAAATGATAATATTTTATTCCTAAGGTTGTTTTTGATCGAGATACACTTGTCCAATAGAATTAGGACATGTGTTAGGGTAATATTAATATCATTTTTACCCTTAATTACCCTATTTACTTTTAACTGTGGTAAATAAAAGTAAAAAGTTACTATTCACCAAAAATTATTTTCATCTCAATGAACCACATTTTACTCCTTGATATTAATTGTGTCTCACGTATTTTCAAAATTCCACTCACAGAAGCGGTAAAATTAAGTTTTATGAAAAATTCAGTTTTTTAACTACCACTTAGTGGTTTCACTATTCATCAAAAAATGAAAGTTTCCAGAAAAATACCAAAAATTAGGCCTAAGATATATTTGATATTATGAATTCAAAAATTATTTCTATTTTACCAAATTCAAAACAAATCATTTGCATTAATTAATTTAAAAATTAATTCTCGTCGTCAAAACAAATAGCGTGTTTTTAAGAGATAATAACTCTCAAAATATTGACACTTGTTTAGTTTAAATGTGAAATCTCATCCAATGACCAACATTGTATTAAATGGTAAAAATATATTCTAAATATACTTTAAAACCACTGAAATTAATAATTTATCACAATTAATTATTTCGATTAAAAAAGTTGTTTTTAATTAAAATTTAGTAATTTTCACTATTCATCAAAATATGAAAGTTATCTGAAAAGTACCAAAATTTCACCCTAAGCTAATTTTGATATTACGAATCCAAAACTGAAGTCCATTTATAAAGATAAAATCTATAAAATTTCAAAAAGTAGGTATTACTATTCATAACGGCTAGTTTGATTGGTTGTGGTGTGTTAGAATCTCGAAGTTGCATACAATGCACGTCATTGCATTATTCGAAGGGAAACGTATCGTGGAAGCTTGGGGTGTTACAGTGGTATCCTGAGATCATCCAAGGCAAACTATAATGAATCCTGAGGGTTACTATAAGAGCTTCCTATATAACCAATACCATATATTCTATCCAATTAAACCCATAAAGGCGTCCCTTGTATCACTCATGTCATGGTGAACTCTGATTCCATACCAAGTATCATACATAGGGGACTAGGTATCACCCGAGAAATGGTGTAGACATATTTCCAATGAGTCCATCCATGGTTTCTCCACTATGGAATTAGTGTCACCCATGAGTATAAATAATCCTCCAATAGATCCCATAAAATTAATTTCAAAGTCTCACTCTTGTCACATCAAGTAGATCTGAACCAAACATGATAAGTCCATCCATGGCGTCATTAATTCAGTACTTGTGCTCTCTCTCCTCCAATTTCTAGTGATACATACCAACCAATTAATGTATCACAAGCAATATAATATATAATCACATTTCATCAAGTATCATTTCAATATCACAAGCTTACCCAATCTAGTCAAGTTATACAATTTATTCCAACAATTATGGCACATGAAAATAAGCAACAAGCCTAAGCATTTCATCCAATACATTTAATTATGGAATGAGTATTAATAAAAAATGAATTTACCATAAGCAACAATTTCAAGTATAAGGTACATGATATGGAATAAATTTAAGGCAATGACATATGACATAAATCATGAGGACATTAAATAAGCATGAATCATTGGGAATCTCCATGGGGTATATCTCATGGCTCAAAATTCATCTAAATTAAAATTATAAATTTAAGGCATTTAACAAGAATAAACACACACACCTATATGGTTATCAACAACTCAAGGCATGGGAATTTAAACCATTAATATAGACACACCGAAAGGGGAATCCAATGACAAGGTGATTAACCCATTGGATGGTTTTCGTGGGAAGGTAAGACCATAGCTGAAATGGGGAACCCATAAATTTAATTTATTAGAAATATTTAGGTCTTTTCTAGAAGTTTCTATCATTCATTATAATGTAATGTTATTTAAAAAGTGATGAAATGATCAGGTAAGACCTATATTGCCTTCCGTGATTTAGTAGAACTTCACTTGTCTGTTGTCAATGATTGAATTGATCTAGAATGAGATAAAATGAAGAAATCGTTCAACACTCTGAAAATAGTTCAAAATAGGTAACTCATAAATATATAACCATATGATGGAAGAAGGATAAATAAAAGGGTGAGAAAAGATAATCTTACCAAGAGATTTCTGATGGATCTGATGGTGTGAGATTTGGACCACATATGAAGGAGAAAAAATCATATGGAGAGGGGAATAAGAAGCTCGTTCATGAGGGAGGAGGGTTGTACCACTAGAGAAGAAATGGACAAATGAGTGGTTTAATTAAAACATTCATTAAGGTAAAATTCATAATTTCACCAACACATGTGGGGTGCACAATTTGGCCACATGGTTGACCACACCATGTACCAACTATATGATAGGTTATGCTTCAAAGGTTAACCCCATAGGGAAAGGTGCATGGTTTATATAACACTTCATATCCCAAGAAAAACAACTTTGGACAAGGGGGTCTGTAATCATGCATGGTTGTGTTCCTAGGGTTGAACAGTTTCATAAAAACCATGTGTCCCCTAGAACTCTACTAACCCAATATGCACAGTTAGGGAGACTGTGCGGGATGGTTTTCAAAATTTCTACTAATAATGCGGCTCAGTCTGCCTCTTTCAATTCCAAGGATTTGGTCTCCAAACGATCCCTAGAAACCCCCTGAACACCCTTGAATCCCTTAGGCATCATTATTAGGGACAAACAAATGAATTTAATCAATAAAAATAGTTTATACCTTTGGGAAAAGCAGATAAATTACATCATGTTACCCATAATCCTAGAAAATCACACATTGATGAGAAACCTATCTAGTTATATAGATTCAATTCAATAGAATAGTAATAGGTAGGTAATTATCAAGAGAAATAATATAATGGAGTTTTTTCTGGGATTAGCCAAATGAGTTCTATGAGAAATCGTGGAAGGAAGTGGATCACAAGGGTAGGTATGGGTTAAATTGAGAAATCATAGAGGTGGGGTTGATGTTTCAAAGGTTTAGGGTATTATGAAGGTGGGGTGGCCACATCCGAGGAGGAGGATCTTGGGAGGTGAGGTATCCACATTGAGCCACATTGGATGAGGAGGATCATGGGGAGGTGGGGAGGTCATGTCAGAGCCACATCGGCATGGAGGTGGGGAGGCCGCATCGGCAGGGAGGTGGGTTGGCTGTGTCAGGGCAACGTTATAGGAGGAGGATAATTGGGAGGTTTTGCGGTGACATGAAATAAGGTGGATAATATGGAAGAGGGATATTAAGGTTTTATTTGGGTCTATAGAAATGGGGGAGCATACTACCATGATAATTTTATAGCATGTGCCTATATTTTGTCTATATCCACATTTTTATAAATAGTTGCCATAATTTTTTGGTCATTGCCCCAATTTCTAGTAGTGTAACCGGGGTTCAAGGGAAGAAGATACAATATTGTAGGGTAGGTGCTATGGAATAGAATAAGGGTCCAAAATGTAGAATTTTTGGTAGGTAAGGAACTATATTATAGAATGATATGCCACAATGCTGGTGGTGTAGCTTGTATGTGCTACAACATAGAAGGATAGTCCATGGTGCAGGTGTCATGAATTGAATAATGTTATGGAACAAGGATGGGTGGTCATGATTTTTTTTCATATTTTTATCACATGGGAATGTATTTATGGCCTTTTTTCATCTGGGAATTTTTGTCATGTAAGGATTTCCTCTCAACCCAATGAAAAAGTGGTTTCATTTTTTAATAAAAAGGGGTTTGGATCCAAACTATTTCAGAATATTTATATTATTATTATTAATTAAATTATTATTATTATCATAAATGTATGATAGAATATTTATATATTTTTTAATAAATGTCATTTACCTGTATTTATCAAATAATATAATATAATATATAATAAAACAAGCACTTTAAGCGATAACCAGATGAAGTTAAAAAAATATGTATAAATATAATCACCCATGAATCATTTATTTATAATGAAAATATTATATCTTCTACAAATGTTATATAATAGATATTTGGTAAAAAAATATGGATGAATTTATTAAAATTATAATATTCTTGTCATTGATTATGGTCAATATTTTTGATAATGGTAACTTTGATTATATATAAATAGAAGATAAAGATGATAAATAATTTCATCTATTAGGTAAAATGTCATATTTATATGATAATATTATCGCTAAAATTATTTTTGGGAAAGGCACGTATAAATGAGATGATGTGTTTACATTGTTCATGAAGAAAAACCTTTATGAAAGACCAAAAATAAAAATTCTCTTGATAATTACAGTATTCTGGATTTAACATGCATATATTGATACCAAAGGAAATTCAATAAAACGTAATAGTAGATTTAAAACTAGAATATAAATATATAAATTAAAATCTAAAGAGTACTTCTTATATTGGTAATGTGATAAGCATGATCAAATGTGAATTTGTTTATAAATTCAAGTGAGAGGGTGAAGAAACAAGAGAAAAAAAATAAAAAAAAGAACAATAATTGAAAACAAACACAATTTTTCAAGATTATATGTTTAAAAATGATTTATTTTTTATAAAAATTAAATATTTTAATGATTTTGAATAGATTTCATAATTAATTTATTCTTATCATATATGTGAAATAAGAGACTTTTTTAATAGGTATAATAAGTGTGATTATGGGAGAATGAAATTTTATAATGGAATGAATGATAGTTTTTTAGAATTTGTGCAAGTCAAGTTTTTATATTTGGTGGAGTTTTTTTGTTCTTACTAATGTTATATTTTTATAAAATTTTAAAATGAATATGATTTCTTTGAATTTTTTTTGGATTCAAAGAGATATAGAATTTCTAATGGAGGTGAAACTCTCAAGGTGATGAAATTGGTTATTATCAGGATCAAATAGAATAATATTAAGCACATATATAAGTTGATTAGATCATGTGGAGCTCTTGTGAGATCTTTTATTACCCTTATATGTGGTGTAAAAAATATTTTATCTAAAAATGTATATCTAAAAAATTACATGATTTAATTAGTATTGGCATATTAAAGTCTTCACCAAATATATCTTAGTACCATTATAAGTGTTCTATAAATTATTTATCTATAAATTAATATTTTATAACTCATATGTCATTTAGTTCTATTTTTCCACCACATGATGGAGCTGGATTAAACTTGCTATTGAAAATTAATAGGATTTGGAAGGGGGGAGGGGACTCAAATTTTAAGAGTTAATGTAGAGAAGTCAACTTGAGAAATACATTTCAAGGTATATTTTTTCATGTGTATTATTATGGTTTATAGTGAAATATAATATACATCAAGATCTACATAACAATAATAGGAATCAGAAAATACAATAATACTTTAAGTAAGTATATATAGATTTTGGTTAAATTTGATGAAAACCATGATCACTAATGAAATGGTTTATGATTATATGGATAGTCTAATGACTAAGAGAATCATATATAAAATATATAGGATCTTCATTCTTCTCATAACCTATTAAAGGCACAAAATAAAATGGATAAGAATAAAATGATCTTCAATTTAATAAGTTTACTAAAAAAATTATGTATTAAAAATGTAACTTTATATTCCTTGTATTTAACTTCTTCAATTAATGAAATTAGATTCCAAATTATATGTAACATTTCTCAAGTGTTTTGAAGTAGGAAATAGAATTTTAATATCATTTAATCCATATCTACCAACTCACCAAGTTTTGTTTAATATTGAAATCTTTAATGTTGTTATTTTCATGTATGTATCTCATCCCTATATCAGTATATTATGTTTAAAAGTATTAAAAATAGAAATATCCATGGAATAAATTTTTCAAGTATTAAATCATATGAATCCTACCATTCCATGTCAATTATTCCATGAATATTCTCACCATGATTCACAACATGATCCCCTCCATGCCATGATGGCTTGAGGGAATTTATCTTACAATGTCCCACTTATAATAAAATATTTTATGATTCCACACATTTCATAATTTTTACATCATATAAATGAATATTTCAATTAATATACAAATATTTTTTGGATATTAATTTATAATGAAATTCATGTCAAATTTTTGACAAGAATTTTAAACTAAAATAAATGTTCATCAACACTACATTAAGTGTGGAATTGTTTTTATTTGTAGTATTGATAGTGATTATTCAATCTCAATCCATATTCAAAATCAACTAATGATATCAAGAATCAAAAATAATTTTTTCAAATGAAAAATTATTTTAGAGTAATTTCCATCAAGAATATATATATATCCACTTGTTCATATAGAATCATATAATATTTTTGTCCATGACATTGAGTATAAAAAAGAGAGATAAAACATTAGAATCATATATCAAACAACTCATACATTATCAATTACCCAAATATTCTAATCAAAGATAAATTAACACATCACATGGTATTCACACAATTAGATCAGCACATCACATTCCATTTGGATAAGCGTAACTATACATTTTTGTAGTCTTACTCAATCAAGGGACTGGATGGAATACTCCTCATATAAGATAATAATTTAATATTTTTCAAGAAAAACTCTCTATATGATCAACATAATACCCAAAATATAATGTTCAGGTCTTTCTCAAACCGTGACCTTATTTCCTTTGGGTGATAAAGATATTGGAAGGAGGTTTGGTATGAGTTAAAGGGATATTAAGCTTATTTTTCTATTTTCATTCTAAATCAAACCATGATAATGAATAATTATAGAATTATTATTTGTTTTGAAAATATGGGTTCATTTGGTATGGTTTACTATGGTGTAGGGGAGGATCCATGAGATTTTAGTGTCACTCCATCTCAGAGTAGAAGTCCAACTGTAATATGAATAGTGTTAGTTTTGGAATGATGTCCCTTGATTTTATTTTACATATTTTTACTATGGCAGGAAATATTTTAGGATAATATTATATATGGTTGAATACAATATGAAGATGGGTATTTCATTGTGGTGTATCTTGAGGTGTTTTGGAATTAATATTTCATGAGAGATATTGTGGCATGACTATGTTCATTACTGTCACAACCCGTCCTCAGGGCCCGTGCCGTGACTACCCCAAGCCCGCCTTCCATAGGCCAGGGGCTGGCGACTAGCACCAAAGGCATAAATCTCAATAACTGGGAAGGAATTTCCTTTATAAAAGTAAACAAAACACCACAGAGTATAAGCGGAAGTAAAACACTAAGTTAAAAAGAAAGTGCTGAAAAGAAAATGGGCCAGAATACAAACCCAACTGAAAGTGCAGCTACAACTGAATGAAAGTACAATACAAAAAGACAAACAGCTGGTAGAAAGGAAGCAGCTCATGTGTCGTCCACCTCAGATCCTACTTGAAGGGTAGGTACAGATAGTGCAGCTCCTGGATCGTCCACCACAGATCCTACCTGAAGGGTAGGTACAGATAGCGCAGCTCCTGGATGCTCTCGCCCGTCAACCTTCTCCGAGTGTCGTCTCGCCATGAAGTCCACCTCCGGATACTGACTCGTCGTGTAGTCCACCTCCGGGTACCATCCATTCCTCGAACACTCGTCCTCCGTCAGCACTGCCCGTCATCTGCAACCAGCACAACGAGGTTCGGGCATAGCCCGTGTAGGGGTGAGTATAACGATACTCAGTAGGGACCCTGAGACCCTCAAGGTCTCAATAAAACCAACAAGGATAACCACCAAGAAGATCTCAACAGATAAAATCTACTTAGGTATATGCCCATACATATACCTAAGTTATCAAGTAACTCATCTCAATCATGAGAAAACACAAAGATTACGAAATCAACGGATAACCACTACCCAGGTATACGCCCATACATATACCTAGGTTATCTAGTGACCCATCTCAATCAAGAGGTAACACAAAAGGTCATAGACTCAGCTCAAACCAGGATTTTCATTATCGAAACCATAACTGCTGAAGAGCCCCGTCTCTGGAGTGTACAGTGGTCCTATCACGGCTCCGAGGTACTGCTCACTAACCTAAGACTGCTGAGGTACTCTTCCTTTCGAGTACTGTGGGTCTGCTGCTACAACCAAGCACTTCCCACTATGGGTCTGCCGCTACAACCAAGCGCTCCCCCTCATAGCCTCCATAGGTACTCCTTCTGTTGAGTACCACGGGTCTACCACTACAACCAAGAGCTCCTTCGTCGTGGGTCTGCAGCTACAACCAAGCGCTCCCCGCTGGGCTATCCGAAACACACCGAGTCGATCAGTCAAGCAGTCGTCAGGTCTCAGCCGGCTACACGGTCTCCGTACTCTGCACGCTCGTCTCCGGGAGGGTCCTCTCCACGAGCTACTATTATATACTCCAAGTATCACAAATTCCCACGAAGAATTATCTCAAAGGATCGCCTCGTCATAGGGGTCTCAACACAACATACGGTGCGTCAATCGGACGCCCGGTCTGTGAGTTATTAGCCTTTTCGTCCCAGGGGCCCGGTTGGTTTCGTGTGCGAACCAACCCGGCCGTATCTCAATTGTATATTGAACTCACATAGGGTATACTCATAGGGACCGTGTCTCAACGTGATCACCAACGCCGCTGACGGTTCGTCAAACGGACGTCCGGTCTGAAAGATATCAGCTTTTCCGTTCTAGGGGCCCGGTTGGATTTAGGGTACAATCCAACTCGTCCAAACTCCAACTGCATTCAGACCTCGGGCGAAGTATTCTAAAATTTCTGTCTCCTCAAGAGGAATCCAACCAAGTCGACGACATGTAAATCGTACGTCCGGAGCTCAAGATATAAGTGTTTCCGCTCCGAGGGCCCAGTTGGCTTTGTGTGCGAACCAACCCGGCTGAACCCAAAGTACTCTAAAACCTTGAGTGTGATATACCAAAACGACCGTCTCGATCCAAGGGTCGCATCACCGCTGACGGTATGTCTATCGGATGTCTACAGCTCAAGATATGCATGAAAGACCGAAAGAGGACCGAAAACGGGGGGTCTGGGCCCGGACCGACCCGGCCCAACCCCCCCCCCCCCCCCCCCCCGGGTCGGCCCGGCCCGGCTGGGCGTGGCCCGGCCCGACTGGGCGCGGCCTGGCCCGGTCCGCCCAAGCTGGCCTGGCTCGGCCGGGTGGCTCGCTGGCTCGGCCAGTGAGCTGGCGCTTCGCGGACGCGGTGCGCGCCGCGTCCCACTAGATCCCGCGTGGCCGTGGGATCCATGCGCTCTCCGCCGTGGCGGTTTCTCCAGGCGGCGCGCCGGGTCGCCGCCGCCTCCGGCCACCGGTGGTGTCCGCGGGCCACCGGAGTTTCTCCGGTGGTCTGTTTTTAATTCCGTATGCGCAGAAGCTCATCCTGGGTCCCGTTCTTCACTGCGGAATCAACAAATCGACTCTGAGGCCCGTTCCGTCAATGCCCGTCGATCCGCACGTCAAAAGAACAAACTGCGGAGTCTTCAGTTCGCCTTCTCATCCTCGACTACCACCACACTTTCGTTCGGCCTCAACGGCGCCGCGCATCCTTGCCGCATCCCTCCAGGTTCCCGCGTGGTGTCGTCGCACCATGCTGCCATCTTCCGAACTGCAACAACACAACAACAAAGGGGGAGGAGGGTCGGCCGTGTTCGTGCGGTCCGACCTCCTCCCGTTAAGTTGACAACAAGCGGCCCAAAAAAAAAGAAAAGACGAGGAACGGAAAAGGATGTTTCACGAACAAGAAGCAATAAACCCCTACCACTTCCCACAACAATTTAGTCCCAACCCGCAAGGAAAACATTCGCGGATCAACTAGATAATAATTTGATCCGTGTTCTTTGTTTTCCTTAGAATAAATGAAACGAGGGAATAAAATCATTCTCAAATTAATTCCTTACCTCAATCGTTGTCGTCGAACGAGACTTTGTCGCGGAATTAACCGTCGCGGAAGAAGAGGATCATCGTAGTATACGGCGTCGCGTAGTCGATCTCCGAGGATTCGTCATTCTTGTCGACCTTCGTCGGAGGTCGGTGTTCTTCGCGTTCTTCGCGTTCTTCATCGAAGAAGAAGAACTTCAAGCCCCTTAGCCTTTCTCCCAAAATCCTCTCAACGCAACAAGACCAACTAAATAAAATAAGTGGTGTCTTATTTTATTTACACACAAACCAACGCTTGAAATTCAAAAAGAAAAGAAACGATCAATTAATTGAGGGGTTTAAAACTGCCCAATTAATAGAGGCGTTTATTAAAAAGTTTAAACGTGAGATTTGACTTCGTTTAATAGGGGGTGCGGTTGTGTTACTTAAGAAGAAAATAAACGGTGGGGCTCGTGTGGGTCCCACCCCACCTTAATCCTCTCAAATCTAGTTATCAACAAGTGGGTCCCACCCCTAACTCCCTTACATAGGTTATAACCGCAAGAGAGAGGAAAAGTGTTGTGACACAACACTTAATCCACTTAACAAGAAAATGAAAATATAATTGTAAAACAATTATATTATTATCCCTCACTTTAAAAAAACAACCCATCCCGAGAAAACGCAACTCCTGAAAGGGGTCTTTTTAAGAAAACTCTAGCGCTGCGATTCCATCGGTGCCCTCAGATTTCAATTCTGAGTACCGGTTCAAAAGATATAAAAACCTGCTCGTTCGTTCACTGAATGTACCTAAGCTAAACTTTGGAAATTGATTCCGGGCACACCAGGCCTCAGAATCAAGCACCGTCAGAAACTGAGTTCTTGTAAAATCCCAAAGAAAATTAATAAAAAATTTCCCTTGAATTTTACGGGTCTTTAAATTACTCCCACCTCAGGGCTTTACGTCCTTGTAAAGCTTTAACACAAACTAGGTATACAAAAGCGGTACTGAGCACGCATCTGAGCCTCCCGCTCTCATGTGCTCACCTGGAGGTTCCCGTACTGCCAGTGAAAGTGCACCCGAGGAATTGACCGTCCTCGTAGGATCTTCTCCTATTGATCCTTGATCCCCACTAGAACCTCCACAAAAGTCACCTCATTTCCAACGTCCAACTCCTCATGGTCGATGATATGCGAAGGGCCGTGATCGTATCTCCTCAGGTGAGATACATGGAAGTCTTCGTGCACCTGGTGCAACTGAGGTGGATGGGTCAAGCGGTAAACCACCTCGCCTACCCTGCCGAGGACCTAGAAAGGTCCATTGTACCTCGGAGATAACTTTTCGCCTCGGTCACATCTCCGTAAACCTCGTCGAGGTGAGACCCGTATAAGGACGTGATTGTCATCCTCAAACTCTAGAGGTCTCCAATTCCTGTTAGAACTGAAACTCAAAACAACTGCTTCCACGAGGGTAAGGTTGGACGACTCAAGAGTGATCGGTCGCACCCTCTTATGCATGAGCTTATCATGTGATTCATGGGGTTTCCTTTTCGCCGACCAAGAAAAACCCAACCCGACGTCGTAGTTAAACCACAACCTTTTTGCCTAATACTATCAATCTGTGTATGAACTGTGATTTCCTAGTCCATACTCAAACCAACGTCGTAAGGCCTCGACGCTGCCACCAAGAGATTCCAACTGAAACTCTCACATCGAGGGCCTGACCACACCATCGGCGTAAGTGTGATTATCGAGTCTTCTTCCAAGGTATCTCCAGACGTGAGGGTCAAGTCTACGGCTTACCAGAAACTCTAGGTATGGGATAAGATTTGTGAAAGGAAGGAATGATTCATATCGACGTCTGTTACTACGGCAGCTAGTAGTGGATACAGAATGTCCCTTGAATCAGTTTTTTAGAGCTATTGGGTCACACTCCTTGACCATATTCAGCCGCACTCTTCCTCCGACCTCCAGCTCCCTGAGCCTGGTGGGGACAACTAAGGCGGGTGGTTATAGCTTGTTAAAAATTATACCGCCTCATGCTACTCTCCTAGCTCTGCCTCCACATCTTCTGCTTCGCAGACTCATCTCTCCTTAAAGCTTCCTCTTCTTAAATCATTTAACACGCCCGAGTCTCTAAGACTGGCATCGGTTTCCTGTTTCTTACTGCATTGTGCAGTCTTCATCTGCTCCTGGATGATCTGCACCTTCTTTGCCTACGATCTGAAAGAGCTGCTAAAATTTCTCCTTTGCCGAAAAAAAGAAACTCGGTCTCATCCCCTGGATGAACCACGCCCATTGCCTAATAAAGTCAATCCTGACATGAATGATTTATGCATGCCATGGATGACATCGTAAGGTCTCGACGTTACTACCAAGAGATCCAACTGTCACTCTCGCCTCCAAGGGTCGAGTCACACTGTCAGCATCAGTGTGAGGTCACTGGGTCTCCTCCAGTAGAAATCTCGAAAGTGAGGGTCAAGTCAATAGTTTTAACCGGGACCACTCAGTATCAACCAAAAAAAAGGACAGGAAAGAAAACATCACTAAGATAAGTGTATTTTTATTATTGCAGCTCATAGTACAAAGACACAAATACAACAGAAACATGGAACTAGAAGTACAAGGGATGTATCCACTAGTTCCGCTCCTGTCCACCTGCTCCTGGAGCTCTACTACCTTGTCCACTGCTCGGCTGTTGCTCAAGAACCTGCCAATGCTTCTTCCTCGGTGGCTCCTCCAATGCCTGCGGATCGACTGTGCGGGGGGTCGGACAGTCACATGCCAGGTGACCCTTCCTGTCGCATTAATAACACATCCTGCTCCTCGTATGGCTGGCTCTGGTCCTCTTGGACCTCTGCATCATCTGTCTACTGCCCACTGATGACTCGGCTACTGATCGAAAATCCTGCGAAAAAGGCAGCAGCTCCTGTACACGCTCGGGGTGTAGAGCTAGTGGCACAAACTCCTCCCTGAAGAAGGTCTCTAAGTCTTCCCATGTGAAGGTCATCCCATCGCAAAACTGGAACAAGTGGATCCACCACCTGCCTACTGATACCTGAAGAAGGCTGGTATAAAAGATCACCATGAAGTCTGTTGGCGTCCCCACTAGCCTGAAGACTCTCACCACAGCCTCCAGCCAATCCTCAGCCGCCTGTGGGTCCGTCTCTCCCCGGAACCTGGGTGGCCTCTGGCGCTGGAACTCATGCAGTGCGCTCAAGTGGCGTGCATCGCCTACTACTGGAGCTGCTGGAATCGGTGGCCCAACGTATGGTAGTACCGCTGGTGCCTCCGCTGGTGCCTCAACTGCAAGAGAGCCATGTACCGAAGCCTCGTCGCTCGGCAGGCTGTCAGTACGCACATCCCTCTGGGCTCTAGCTGGTCGTCCGTGGAAAGGCATCCTGAAAGAAACAGCGTGACACGGTAAAACGTTTATACCTGGTGAGCTAACCTGGTTTGAGATGACTTTTAAAAACTTATGGAAACACACACGCAATCAGTGTTTTCGTGCACATAGTCAGAAATCAGTTGTTATGGTCCTGGTGTGTGGATACGTCGGCCGCCCGCACCAACACTGGACTCCTTGAACTGAAAACCACACTCGGTACTCTTAACACTATCGCTTCACAGAAATAAAATATCAGAGTTATACGTTCTGTGGTAGAACCGACTCCTCTGATACCAATTTGTCACGACCCATCCTCGGGGCCCGTGCCGTGACTACACCAAGCCCGCCATCTATAGTCCAGGGGCTGGAGACTAGAACCAAAGGCGTAAATCTCGATAACTGGGAAGGCATTGCCTTTATAAAAGTAAAAAAAACACCATAGAGTACAAGCAGAAGTAAAACACTAAGTAAAAAAGAAAGTGCTGAAAAGAAAATGGGCCAGAATACAAACCCAACTGAAAGTGCAGCTACAACTGAATGAAAGTACAACGGAAAAAGAAAAACAGCTGGTAGAAAGGAAGCAACTCCTGTGTCATCCACCTAAGATCCTACCTGAAGGGTAGGTATAGATAGCATAGCTCCTGGATCATCCACCACAGATCCTACCTGAAGGGTAGGTACAGATAGTGCAGCTCTTGGATGCTCTCGCTTGTCAACCTTCTCTGAGTGTCATCTCGTCGTGAAGTCCACCTCCGGATACTGACTCGTCATGTAGTCCACCTCCGGGTACCATTCAGTCCTCGAACACTCGGCCTTTGTCAGAACTGCACGTCGTCTACAACCAACACAACGAGGTGCGGGTATAGCCCGTGCAGGGGTGGGTATAACGATACTCAGTAGGGACCCCTAGACCCTCAATGTCTCACTAAAACCAACAAGGATAACCACCAAGAATATCTCAACAGATAAACTCTACTTAGGTATATGCCCATACATATACCTAAGTTATCAAATAACCCATATCAATCATGAGGAAACACAAAGATTACAAAATCAATGGATAACCACTTCCCAGGTATACGCCCATACATATACCTAGGTTATCTAGTGACCCATCTCAATCAAGAGGTAACACAAAAGGTCATGAAATCAGCTCAAACCAGGATTTCCATTATCGAAACTGTAACTGCTGAAGAGCCCCATCTCTGAAGTGTACAGTGGTCCTATCACGACTCTGAGGTACTGCTCACTAACCTAAGACTGCTGAGGTACTCCTCCTATCGAGTACTGTGGGCCTGCTGCTACAACCAAGCGCTTCCCACCATGGGTCTGCTGCTACAACCAAGCGCTCCCCCTCATAGCCTCCATATTAACTCCTTCTGTTGAGTACCACGGGTCTGCCGCTACAACCAAGCGCTCCTCTGCCGTGGGTCTTCCGCTACAACCAAGCGCTCCCCACTGGGCTATCCAAAACACACCGAGTCGATCGGTCAAGTAGTCGTCAGGTCTCAGCCGGCTACACAGTCTCCGTACTCCGCACGCTCGTCTCCGGGAGGGTCTGATCCACGAGCTACTGGTCGATACTCCAAGTATCACAAAGTCCCACAAAGAAGTATCTCAAAGGACTGCCTCGTCATAGGGGTCTCAACACAACAGACTGCGCATCAATCGGACGCCCGGTCTGTGAGTTATTAGCCTTTTCGTCCCAGGGGCCTGGTTGGTTTCGTGTGCGAACCAACCCGTCCGTATCACTACTGTATCCCGAACTCACATAGGGTATACTCATAGGGACCGTGTCTCAACTTGATCACCAATTCCGCTGACGGTTCGTCAAACGGACGTCCGGTCTAAAAGATATCAGCTTTTTCGTTCCAGAGGCCCGGTTGGATTTCGGGTACAATCCAACTCGGCCAAACTCCAAATGAATCCAAACCTCGGGCGAAGTATTCCAAAAGTTTTTTCTCCTCAAGAGGAATCCAACCAAGTCGATGGCACGTCAATCAGACGTCCGGAGCTCAAGATATAAGTGTTTCTGCTCCGAGGGCCCGGTTGGTTTCGTGTGCGAACCATCCCAGCCGAACACAAAGAAATCCAAAACCTTGAGTGTGATATACCGAAACGACCGTCTCGATCCAAGGGTTGCATAGCCGATGACAGTTCATCTATTGGAGGTCTTCACCTCAAGATATGAGTAAAAGACCGAAAGAGGACCGAAAACGGGGGGTCTGGGCCCGGACCGACCCAGCCCAACCCCCCCTGGGTCGGCCCAAACCGGGTCGACCCGACCCGGCTGGGCGCGGCCCGGCCCGGCGGGGCGTGGCCCGGCCTAGTCCGCCCAAGCCGGCTCGGCTCGGCCGCGTGGCTCGCTGGCTCAGCCAGCGAGCTGGCGCTCCGCGGACGCGGCGCGCGCCGCGTCCCACTGGATCCAGCGCAGCCGCGGGATCCACGCGCTCGCCGCCACGCCGGCGACCCGCGCCGCCTGTGGTGTCCGCGGGCCACTGGAGCTGCTCTGGTGGTCTGTTTTCAATTCCGTCTGCGCCGAAGCTCATCCCGGGTCCCGTTCTTCACTGCAGAATCAACAAATCGTCTCTGAGGCCCGTTCCGTCAATGCCCGTTGATCCTCACGTCAAAAGAACAAATTGCGGAGTCTTTGGTTCGCCTTCTCAACCCCGACTACCACCACACTTTCGTTCGGACTCAACGGTGCCGCGCATCCTTGCCGCATCCCTCCAGGTACCCGCGCGGTTTCGTCGCACCATGCCTCCATCTTCCGAACTGCAACAACACAACAACAAAGGGGGAGGAGGGTCGGCCGTGTTCGTGCGGTCCAACCTCCTCCCATTAAGTTGACAACAAGTGGCCCAAAAAAAAGAAAAGACGAGGAAAGGCAAAGGATGTTTCACGAAAAAAAAAAGCAATAAACCCCTACCACTTCCCACAACAATTTAGTCCCAACCCGCAAGGAAAACATTCGCGGATCAACTAGATAATAAGTTGATCCATGTTCTTTGTTTTCCTTAGAATGAACGAAACGAGGGAATAAAATCATTCTCAAATTAATTCCTTACCTCAAGCACTGTCGTCGAATGAGAGTTCGTCGTGGAATTAACCGTCGCGAAAGAAGAGGATCGTCGCGGAAGAGAAGGATCGTCGTGGAAGAAAGTGTCATGGAAGGAATGTCGTTGGTGTCGCTGTATACGGCGTCACGTAGTCAATCTCCGAGGATTCAGATTTCTTGTCGACCTTCGTCGGAGGTCGGCGTTCTTCGCGTTCTTCGTGTTATTCGTTGAAGAAGAAGAACTTCAATCCCCTTAGCCTTTCTCCCAAAATCCTCTCAACGCAACAAGACCAACTAAATAAAATAAGTGGTGTCTTATTTTATTTACACACAAACCAACGCTTGAAATTCAAAAAGAAAAGAAACGATCAATTAATTGAGGGGTTTAAAACTGCCCAATTAATAGAGGCGTTTATTAAAAAGTTTAAACGCAAGAGTTGACTTCGTTTAATAGGGGGTGCGGGTGCGTTACTTAAGAAGAAAATAAAAGGTGGGGCTCGTGTGGGCCCCACCCCACCTTAATCCTCTCAAAGATAGTTATCAAAAAGTGGGTCCCACCCATAACTCCCTTACATAGGTTATAACCGCAAGAGAGAGGAAAAGTGTTGTGACAAAACACTTAATCCACTTAACAAGAAAAGGAAAATATAATTGTAAAACAATTATATTATTATCCCTCACTTTAAAAAAAATCAACCCATCCCGAGAAAACGCAACTCCTGAAAGGGGTCTTCTTAAGCAAACTATGGCACTGCGATTCCATCGGTGCCCTCAGATTTCAATTCTGAGTACCGGTTCAAAAGATAGAAAAACCCGCTCGTTCGTTCACTGAACGTACCCGAGCTAAACTTCGGAAATTGATTCTGGGCACACCGGGCCTCGGAATCAGGAGCCGTCAGAAACTGTGTTCTTGTAAAATCCCAAAGAAAATTAAGAAAAAATTTCCCTTTAATTTTACGGGTCTTTACAATTACATTATAGAGTCTCTGGTAGTCAGATTCCATTATTTATCCTATTTTTCTATAATTGTACTTTATTGTTTGAAGTGTAACTATGGTATTCATTCGTGGTGTATTAGGTTGATATGTAAGGTATTAGGTTTAGGAAATTTATATTGGAAGATTAAGTGTTTTGGTGTGACTAACTTGGTTGTGTCATGACCATCATCAATGATATATATTTTAAGGTGTTTTTACCACAATATTAAAGGGGGATATAAGGGGGTTACAATATTATTTATTGGTATTTTTTAACTAGAAACTATTTTCTTTGACCCTTACTATTGTTTCCTGACAATTCCTTCTTTTTTTTAACTATATATTTGAGTTTTCATTCGATTTCTATCAAATTAACTTTCTTTCCCTTGATATGTAGGTTCATTTGGGAGTTTATTTGGTAATTTTTGAGTATCCCATGGTGTATTTTGATTTTATACTTCAAGAGATCAAATCCTTGTGGTTTGAGGTGAGTCTTCCTTTATTTTATTTTATAATATTTCTTCTCTATTATTTTATTCCTTCATGGAATTCATGTAAGTGGTTTGGATTTTATTCTTCTTAGTATTGGTTCATGGTTTTTATGGAGTGGTGTGTCATAGGATATAGATGGATTCCCGTAGTTTATTTTAGTGGTGATCATCATCATTATCTATTCTTGTGCACTGATATTTAAATTTCTGATTAAGGTTATGGATTTGAGACTTATCTCTATTTAATTATCTATGGATATGGATTGATAATGATTTTTTTATTAGGTGGGTAGTGTGAATTAAAATAAATAAGATAATAAATATGACCAGGGTAATTAAAAGAGAAGGGGTGAATCACATGGGATTTAAAAAAATTATATTATTACTTCTTTGGTAATGTTTCTCAGTTGATAATTTCTACTATGATATTAGTATGGTGGAAATGATTTAATTACCTTTTTTAATTTGTTAATCAGTAAAATATTGTAATGAAAATGGTGTCTTTCAATTCTAGATCTTGTACATATTCTATTTATGTGTGGTATATTGAATGAATAATTAAGTATAATTAAGGAAGATGGTTTTAGGTGGTTTTTTAGTTGTCATTAATGATAAATGTTATTGTTATAAAAACTTTCAAATTTCGTAATTGTATAATCATGTATGTGGGTTAAAAATTATAAGAATAGTAACATGGAGATAATATTTATGTTTTTATTCCAAAAGTGTTAAATTAATATGGAATTTTAATCAAAGTAAGATAGTTTTGTATGATTTTATACAAAAAAATGTTATTGTTTATAATTATATAGAAGTATTTATTATATTTTTGTCTTATTAGTGATTCATGGTTTCTTGTTTGGATTGATATCATGATGTGGATGGTGTAGTGAAAGTTAGGTGTAATGATGTGTATCAATGTCGCTGGTTCGATATGGTTGATGTGAGGAAAAGTGTTTGATAGGGAGGAAGGGGTGGATTGATATGGTAATTTTTAGTTTTGATTACTATGGTGGTTGTGGTAATGGGATTGTATGGTGGTTTATGTAGTTATGGTATATGTTGACAAGGTTTGTTTCATAATTTCCCAAGAATATAGTTTTTTATTAAAATTAAATGATAAATGAATAACTAAACAAAAAAATATTGGGTTAATGTTTTAATGAGGTTTTGGTAAATTTAATTGGTGAAATGATTAAATGATATTTTGAAAGTGGGTAATTTAAATGAAACATGTGAAGGCTATAATTAATGTGAATAATTAATAATGACCAGTTAAAAATTTAAATGTAGAATAATGAATATGTTGACTTTAAATATGGATAATTTATAGTAATATAGATAGAAATGATAAATATAGAATTTAATAATGATGTGATTAAATGGGAATTTATTTATGTTATGTTTTTATTTTAGGGAATTAGAGTGGTAATATATGGTTGGCTAGCCATGGTATCATTTTTTAGTGTTTGATGAATATATTGAGGTGACTTTCATAGGTATAAGTGATTAGGATGTTCTAGTTTTGAGATGACCCGTGTGAAGGGTTTTTTGTGGATTTATATAAATTATATTTTATTTTTATTTGATACACACTACCTCTTGAATTGGGTAACCTTTCCGTTGATCATATTTAGAAATGGGTTCCAAGTGTTTTTTCTAACAACTGGGTTATAGAGGGAATATATGACCGACTTCTCCTTCTTCCTCGTACTCCCTTAAGATGTAGTATGGGATGCGATGGTTCATTATCAGTAAATATGTATGAGTTTTAATGGATTTATGTTTTGGTGTATATATATACACCATCTAACCTGGTTATACAATTATGATGTGGATACATGGTGGGGGACATGCATGGATGGAGGGGGGGATGAGATTGGTGTCCTTCATGTTCATGATAACCTACTATGATGAGGATGTGTTAATGTGAACATATGGTTATAGATGTTATGTGATATATAGTTATTTGGATACATGGTTATAGTTGTTATGTGGTATATGGTTATGTGGATATGTGGAAATGGTTGTGATGTGATATGTGGTTATCTGGATATATGGATATATAAGGGATTATAGCATGGTATATATGTCGTTGGGGAATGAAAGTGAACAGATCGGTGGGTAAGAAGTTGTGGGGTAGCTAATTGATATATATTATTTTTATACTATGTTAATATACTTAGATTCATTATTGAATTAGTGCTGATTGGTGGGGATGGGTGATAGTTTTCCTTGTATAGGTCGAAGTTGGTTATGTTATTTATTCACTTAGTCCTTAGTATGCTTCTTCCACATTTTCATGTGATGTTTTGGGGATGATCCTACTAAGTATACATGTATTCTCACCCCTTTATATATATAGAGAGAGAGAGAGAGAGATTTATATGTTTTTAATATTTTTTGGAGGGAGTTAGTGATCGATCTAGACCTTAATAGATTTTAGAGTTTGATGTTAGTGTTCATGGGAGGATATCATAGGTGCTTCTGTTGGAACTTTATTAAAGAGTTTATTTTATGTATTATATTAAATTAATTATAGGATATCATTTTATTTTATATTTTATGGAACTTATAAATGGTTCTCTATTATATTTCTAGGATTTATGAGTGAATTTCATCTAATTTGTGTATTTTTACACCCTAGATGCTAGTCAGTAACATGTCCCCTATTTGAGGTGGTCTTCAGGGATCACTCTCATCTTCACTGTCAGCCTAGTATGGGTACCAATGGGGGTGGTTTGGGACATATTGGTATCAGAGGTATGGATGAGAGTTTATATGTAGTTTTTATTTAGTAACATGTGATTGATACATGTGTTTGGTAGTGAAACAATATGAATTCAGCTTAACAGGTGGTGCAGAAAGGGATACTGATTAGGAAACAAGTTTTTTGGGCCCCTTGTGATCTAACATAAGGTCCTTGAGCTTACTAAAATATAATAAGTGACATGGTGATAATTTTAGGCTTGAAACCTATGTATAGTATATACATCATAATGTTCTATTAATGTGTTTTAATTGAGATGATTTTTGGGGGATTTAAGTGGAAACATAAATTAAAATGCCTTAATAGAGATATATATCATAGGATCAGGGAATTATTTAATGTTATTGAATATTTTAGGGATGTGATTGGAGGATATTGGGATCCTCATTCCAAATGTTTAATTTTTTATAAAATTTATATGTCATAGATGTTATTGTTTTTCTTTATGTTGTCTATAATGATGTATACCTATGGAGAACATATTTTGATACATTTGAGATTATTTTGTGTTAATTTTTTACAAGGAATTTGAAATTGGTATAAATATAGAACACTATAAAGTAATGAATGTTATTTAAATAAATTGGTTAATGAAAAATGGAAACCTTAATGATGTTAAAATTAATTCCCAACTTACTAAATTTTTTCTAGAAATTCATAATTATTGTGTTCACCGTGTTGTATCCTTGATAATTGATGATATTTTGGTAATGTAAATCAGCATGGAGTTTCTAATATAAAATGTTTTAAACATCATGTTTTAATAAATTTTATACAATTTCATTTTTTTAATATAAATTTATTGATTTCGATAGCTATAAATGTCAATATTGATTAGATGAAGAGTATATTAGAGATTGTAATATTTAAATTAAAAATATTTTAAGCATATGTTATCCTTACCATTTCAAGGAATGATAGTTTTTTAATAATATTGTTTGATATGATACGTTTTCTATCATTTTTAGTATGTTATATATATCTTATGTTTGGAATGTAATCTATTATAATCATGTTAAAATATGAAATATAATAAAATTTAATCTATTGATATCTAAAACTATTAATATCATGTTATACATGAAAATTAAATTGTTTAATTTATTTAGAAATTGAGCATGCTTAATTTATAATGAAATATTCTTGGTGGATTATTTTATATTGGAATATGAATATTTTGAACACTTGGTGTGTAGTGTAAACTTTTGTGTACTATTGACTAGTATTGTTTGCTTAATTTTTTTAAATGATGAAATTATTTGTTTGTAATACTTTTCAATAAATAAATAATGAGATTAATGGGTTTCAATTTAATAATTTTTTGATGATTTTAAAATTTTATTTTTTGGTACCTTGTTATAAAGAAATATTTTATAATTTTAAATTAAAACCGATTTAGAAAGTGGTGTTTTTAATGAAAATTATTTTGTTTAAAATAAAATATTATTTTTATTCCAAAAAAATATTTATTGTGATCAAAAAGATGTGTAGAAAGTTTTTATTTTATTGATAAGTATTTTCAATTCTTATCCATGATGGGGGTATACATTCCTTTTGTTTGGTAAACATGATTAGTGAGAACAAAAAATATTATTGTTTTGAATACTTGATGGTTGTCTTGTTTGTAGTGTGGTGAGTGGTGAGGTATAATTTCTTTATTATATTAATGTTTCATGTTTATATAAGAATATTATGGGATTTTTTTCATGAAGGGAAGGTTTTGAAATTTTTTAGTGATGGAGTCAATAATACCACTGTTATGGGTGGATGTCTAACTTTTTATGACATGTGATTTAATTATTTTAATCAAACCTTTTAATTTTTATGTTTTATTTAAGACATTTTATTAGATAATCGACAATTTTTATTCATGGTGTGTGGAAAGGGAAGTCCTGGGATGATAATATTGAGTTTGTAGTGTCAAGGAGTGTTGAAGTTCTATATTAGGGCAATGGGTCACAAGGATAGTGAGTGGTTAGTTTAGATTGAGGCTTACTTCAAATTTATATGGACACTATATCAATTCTATATTTCCCTAGTAGTGAGTTTACATGAGGAGTGGCCTAAATATGGTGGATGGATAATTATTGTTTTCTGAAAGGGGTTTCCTATGAATAATTCCCCATCATGGTCAAGAAGGATTTTTTATTCCAGGTTTAAAAATAATAAATATATGAAAGAATTATTTTATTTTTATAAAGTATTGTTTAGTTTTAATTACCTTATAGTTCATTTCATGAAATTTATTACCCAATTTATGGATCATTTGGCCAATTAAGACATGTGACTATAATGCTTTGAGTTAGATTTCAGGTTAGATAATTGATGTAAGGTGGGGAGTTTGTGGTTGAAGTCTTGGATGGAAGTGAAGAATCATGTTGAAGTGATTGATAGAGGTTTATTTTATTATGTTTATAAGTTTAATGATGGTGCTCTGGTTATGAGTCCTTTTATAGGAGAAGGTGGAGTGTGAGGTGGTCTTCTAAGGTTCTAGCATGACTTTGATCATTCAGTTTGAGTAGAATGAGGTGCCCTTTATCTTGTATACTGGTATGTTTTTATTACGATATAGTTTTCCATTAGTATTTTGAGTTCCCTAAGATTCATGGTGTTCCTTGATTTAGGTGATGTGTTTATTTATCTCATAGGTTAGTCTAATTTCAATGGGTAGTCTATTAGGATAAATTTAGCATGTTCTAATTCAGTGAACTTATTAATTTCATAAAAATATCCTTATAAATGATCCCTATAATTTAATTTTATTGTATTTTATTTAAAATATTACCACTCTAATCGTATTATATTGGTTTTTAAATTCATTCATGGTTCCATTTTAATGTGTGTACCAATTTAACATCAAATTATTTCAAAATTTAAATTTAAATAAAAATCATTTTGTTGTTTAATTGAATCTTTGAGGATTTTGTAAATGTAAGAAGGTTTTTTAGAAATTCAATTATTTTTATAATGAGTCTTTCTTGAGATATAATTTTTTGAAATTTTTCCCTTATAAAAGGATTGATGTTTAGTAATAGTGTTGATTTTTGGGCCGAAGTGAACAATTTTTTCTCCATTCATTTTCTATTTCCTTAATCCCACATTTGGGTTGAAATGTTTGTATTTTATAGGTATATTCTAATAATTTTTTAGTTTTGTGGAAATTTTTTTTATTCTAGGTTTGGTTTTCATTTCCAAGTATTATAATCTTTTGTGTGTTATCTAATGTAATGGGTCTAAATTTTTAAGTCTGTTGCGTTGTGTACTTAGAGTTTTAGAGGTGTTAGGAGGATGTTTGGTAGGAGTTAGAGAGAGTTTGAGCTGAGTTTTCTACTATCATACCAAATAACATAATGGTAATTGAAAATTATAGCATGATTATTTGTTTAGTGGAGAGGGGATATTGTTTCTTAGTGAACAGACACCGTTCATTGGGTGTGTAAAAAGTAAATTTATTTTCCTAATGCAGCAAAGAGGATGACTAGGGTAATATCACATGAGGAGATTTATAAGTTTCTTATGTACATAATCTAATTCACCTAAACTGCTTATTTTTGTTTGTTTTTATTTATTCTATGAAATAAATGTACTTTGAGAAGAAAAATTAAAATGATAAAATTGATACTAATATGAAATGATAGAATGTGATTAGAAAGAAAGAACTTGGCCTTGTGTTTTGGTTTTATGGGTTCCATCATTCTACTTGTCAGTGCTTAAATTTAATTTCATATTATAAACATGAAATCTCACTCTTAAACTAATATTATTTTATTTAGTTATTTTGAAGTCTTGAATGATTTTAGCAAACTAAGTTTCAACTCCTATAATAATCAAGGTTGATGGCACACCTCAATTGAGTGGGACACCTTCCAAGACCTGACTCTACAATATGAAGTTTCTTCTATTAAACAAATCAAATTTATCTCATGAATAGATTATGTTGATTAGAAAGTAGGTAAAATATTTAAAAAAATAATAGAAATTAGTTAGAGTTTAGTGTCATGGTATAAAATCACCACACCCATGCACATAATCCTTTCTCACCAAAAACTGAATAAAAATTAAAATTTAACCACAGAATGAATGAATATACCAAATACCTCCCCTAAGCCAAGCTTGGAGTTATCCCATCTTTTTTAGGGTAGATGGTCATTATGGAAAAAAAATAATAGAAGATTAAAATAAGATAATAAAAAAATAAAAAAAATAGATGAGATAAGAAGAATAAAACACATAAATTAAAATGAATAAAATAAAAGAAGAAGAAGAGAGAGTGTAAAAATAAAATAAATTTAATTTAAAATGAAAATGAAAAAACACATAATGGTGGATGAATAATATTAAAAGGAGTACAAAAAAAAGAAATGATAAAACAAAATAAGGAGGAGAAGATGAATATAAGGAGATAAACAATGGGATAGAACATAGATTAAGAAAAAAATATCAATTAATTAATTTTAATATAAAAAACGAAATTAAAAATTACATGAAAAATATTAAACTAGATAATAAATAAAATAAAACAAAATAACAAAGTATTAGGCCGAGCAGCGACCTCCCTCCTTGGTACAGATGTAGGAATCCCCCTCACAAGGGGGAAGGGGTTATTTTTATAGGTATTATAGTAGGCCTTGGTGTTCATCAAATATCCTCGAATCATACTCCCTTATAGAATATATTATTTTGAATTTGAATCTTAGGATCTATGTGACTCATGGTTTCAATATGGAAACACCTAAATTACTTAGGTGATTTAAAACACCTGTAGATGTGGGCTATGTTATGCCCCCCTCAGCACATGTATGGTGTTCATAGAGGGTATGGATGTCGGGGAAGTGTAGTAGTGGAATTTGGTGGTGGTCATGAGAGGATTGATAATGGTAGTGACATCTAGTGGAAACTGATCAATAGTGGATAATGATTCACTATTAGCTTGGCCAGTGGTGGTGGCTCTAAAATAGACTCTATCGGTTTGGTTGTGGCTTTAGATGGGATATATAGTGGGAGAAGTAGCACTTGGTAGTCGTGTACAAGAATGGTTTGTAATTGGGCTTCACTAAGACTCATCTATCCTTTTCAGTGGCTAGATGAGTCAAAATAAATTCTTAGTGGTTTTATGATTCAATGGAGATATTCCATGGCAGTCCCAGTTGGTAAAAGAGATTAGTGGTTCGAGCATGATCTTCAGGGTGGTCTTCCATGGTGGTTTCTGGTTAGTATAAGATTTAGCTAATGATGTTACTTGTTGTTAAGCAATAGGGCATGGTGGAGTGGGGTTCCTATGTGTCAGAGCGTGAGGTGAAATATTTTTTTAAGGAATTAATAGAAACTGGGATAAATGAATCCCACATAAAAATAGAGAAGGAAATGAGTGATTTTTTATAATGAAATCTCTATGGTGAATGGATGAGAATGCTTTGGTAGAGATGGGCTCCCCTAAAACACATATCAACACGATATAGTGTCCGCACCACACATGTCTCATGTAAGACTCATCCCACATAATTCTCCCCGTGAGACTGACCCCCCCCCCCATGGGACACCTTTACACGGGCTTAATTCCCCCATGTATCTACAACGCACAAGCTCTACCATGGCCCTACCAAACTATCTTACCCAATGGGATGACTATGTGGCTTATAATGGATTGGGTTGAGAGATATCCATTGTTGGAATAATTTTTTGGTAAAGTGTACTCATTAAAAAATATGGAAACATTATAAGTAAACACCCAAAACTTCAAAAATAAAATCAACATCCAAGAATTCAATATTACTTAATTTATTTAAACCAATTTTAATTCCACATTTAAATATTCACATTATTTAAAAAGACATTTAATTACATGTGAATTTTCATTGAAAATACATTTAAAACTATTGAAAAATATTTTAAAATATGCATGAAAATTGAGTGTCTCAAATACCTCCACACTTAAACCATAATTTCTCTTAAGAAAAAAATCTCAACAGGGAATTAATTGGTCACTAATTTGACTAATATTCAAATTTTAAAGAAATAAAATAAAATTATATTAAATGTTAAATATAACATTCAAATTTCACAAAAAATATAAATCCAATTTCTCAATTATCAAAGAGACAATCAGAGTATTTTACTTTCCCCATTTTGAAAATGGCAAAACTTCTTCTTTCATCTATTCAAGCTCCTTAATTCATTATTATTAAAAATGTCAAATCATGATTTACCTCACTTTTGAATATTTTCACTCATAATGCATTATATTAATTTAAGTATAGTTATTATCGTATCTTGAATACATGCTTCTTATCCAGAGGATTTTAAAGGAACTAATTTATCTACTTTGTAAAGATAAAAGGCACATAAAATCATTTAGAATTTTTATTGAGGTTCAAATAACTCTGAGGCTTGGGGTTAGTAGGAATTTATGTTTAACAATTAAGTCTCAAAGATGAGTTTTTTATCTTACAGTATAAAGTATGATATCATAAGTAAAAGGGTACTGATATTCTCCCCATTAAATTATAATAACACCCACTTCCCCCAAAACTAAAATTAAAGGTTACGATCAAAATAAAACATGATGAATGATTTTTATACCCTCTTGAATTTTTCTCTAATTTTATACCCCTTTTTTTACCAATCAAAATAATTTTTCATTTTTTCTTGAATGTAATACTCAGAATAAACCCCACATCCACCACCTAACCACATATGATAAAAATCATTGGTCTAGTGATGGTGATTTTTTATTCTTTTAATTCACAACCCATTATTTTCATTTTTTTTCTTTCTTTCCTTTTCTATTTTTTAAATAGGAGAAAAGTAATAAAGTATAGTGAATGAATCAAAAACCTTTCTTAACACCCATAAATATCACCCCCACCAATTTTCTTACAATTTATTTCATCACTTTCTCCAAGAATACCTTCACCCCGACACTTCAACATTAAATTATCTTTAAAATACTAATAAGATTGTTGGAGTGTAAAAAATGGATTGAATATTGGATCATTTCTAACAAGTTTATTCAAGGTCTATATGGGATAAAAAATGATTAATGTAAAGGTGTTATTTAAGGATAATGTATTTTTAAAATATTACTAAATCATTTTAAATGTTTTTTTGCACAGTCATGGATTTGATAATTTTAAATTCAAGTTCTAGAAAGTGGCATGTCCCAAGATCAGTCTAGAAATATGATCAAGAATAAATAAAAATTACATGGTATAGAAATACTCACAAAAATGGGAAATTTCATTTTGGAAAATCACTCAAGGAATGACTAACAATAAGAAATCAATTTACATCAATTTTAGATATTCAAATCATGAAAAATATTAGAGAAATTTCATTTACATGAATCAACTAATTACCTTAAATCATGAGTTATCATTTTAATATCCATGCTTCACTTTAATAATTTAATTTTTCATTTTACTCATTCAGTTTCATTAACATTGAAATCTAGGATAGGTAATCACATGATTCCTCAGAAAATTATACCTCATAGATAAGTCAAGTAAAGAATAAATCCAAGTATGAGCATGAAATTTCCATTTTAAAGATAAAAAAGTGGTAAAAAATGTAGAGAGTTTGAACATAAAAAATATAAGAATGAAATACCTATTCCATGAAGATTATCCCTCATTCCTCCTAACTGTTTGGGGGATAATTTGTTCCACTATGGTCCTACAAAAGTAAATAACTAAATTAAAACACAAGGATCATATCATTTATGCTCACAAATAATACAGGTATAGTGGGTTGTATGATGAATTAATCCTAAAAATGAAATTTAAATTCCTAGAAAGAATGTTAAAGGGATAAGTTTTTGTATGATCTCCCAAGTTGACCCTAAATTTTAACTACCTCTATAGGTCAGTACCAGCTATTATCCACAATTTGATGGTGGTTGTTTCATCATATATTTGAACCACCACATGTGGATTTTTTTTATATTTTTAATATTCATTTTTGGTGAGGAATGATCCTTGAATAGATTAAACTATATCCATCCCTTAATAATTAAGCATAGCTAACATAGAGGGATTAGAAAAAGTATGGATCATCATATTCCTTAGTTTTTACTTGTGAATCCTTCTCATTATTTTCCTGTGTAGGCTCAAAATAGGATGTTTGAATAGAATATTTAACAGGAAATTATTTAGGAATTTTAACTTCAACAAAATTTAATTTTAAATTATTAATAAAAATACATACCTTATAATATGAGTAGCCTCTATCTTGATTTCCTTAGGCTCAGCTACTTGGACTTCCTTATAGGATTCCTCAACTTCATGTTTAATAAAGTCCAGGAGCTCCATGTGTTCCTCAATAAGTACATGTTCAGTTCCCTTGTCTTACTCTAAGGAATAGAAAATATTTTTTGAATATAAAAATTCAATGTATAGGGAATTAATACTCAATTAAGAGTGAATAAAATCAAATAAAATAGAGTTTGAGATAAGATAAATTCCTTGAATTAGATAAGTTTCAATATCTTCTTCAAAGGTGAGTGACTCTTAGAGTTGGATGGTATAAAGTAGAGGTAGATAGTTGGGATCTAGAATATTTTCATAATATTCCATTACATTTGTGGTTTCCTCTTCTTCCATTGATAAGTACATGTAGAGTGGTGCTGGTTCTTCAACTTTTTAAGGAATGGGGAGGTCATTTTTTACTGCATGCTTGTTCTATAAATTATCTATATATTTTTTATCTCCCACATGTATCTCAGTAAGAAAATATTCCTCATCATGAATCCACTCTAGCTCATCATGGTCATCTTGGATTTGGCTCTCCAAATGATTAGGTTGTTGATGGTCTTTGAGTTAGTTCACAACTTCCAAGATGACTTAATTAAAATTTTGAATCTCCAATTTTACTTCTTTTTTTCCCTTTATCCTTTGATAATCTACATTGAATTCATCATTCATTTCTATTAATTATTAAAATAAATGTATAGTTACATTCTCATTCATCATATGCTTGGATAGGTTAGTGAGTTCATTGAACCTTTTAATGATATTCTTCTCAACATTGTGTTGCACCTTCTTTTGATCTGAAACCACTGAGTAACTATTCCAGGAATTAAAAAAATGTTTATTTGAAAACATTATAGAAAATGAAGTTTTTTATGGTTTTTAAAGATATAAAAAATATTGAAAATTTGAAAATAGAAAAGGTAAACAAACAACTTATTAGCTCCCTGGAAATGGTGCCAGTTTTGAATGTGAGACTATCATAGGGTGTATAAAAAGAAGAATTATTTTCCTAATACAGAACAAAGACTAACAAGAGTTATATCACTTAAGAAGAATTCTCATTTTCTTATATACAAAATATAATTCAAAAAAATAATTTTTTATTTATTCTATGAATAAAATGGAACTTGAGAAGAAAAAAATGAACTTCTAAAATTTATACCAACATGAAAGAAAATAATGTGATTAGAAAGAAATAACTTTGCCTTTTTGGTTTAGTTTTATGGGCCCCATAATTCTCCTTGTTTCTATTTAAATTTAGTTTGATATTTTAATCATGAAATATCAATCTGAAACTAATATTCTTTTATTTAGTGATTGTTAAATATTGAATTCATTTTGTAAACTAAATTCCACATCCTCCTATAATAAATGTTGATAGAACAACTCAATAGAGAGTGTGAAACCATCCATGACCTGACTCCATAATATTTTTTTTCATCCATTAAATGTCTCAACATCATAAAATGAAGAGATTATGTTTATAATAATGGGTGGAAAATATTAAAACAAATAGTAAAAATTAGTTTGAGTTTAGTGTCATAAAGGAAAATCGCTACACCCATACACATCACCCTTTCTCACCAAAAAATGAATAAAACTTATGAATTTAAGTAAAAAATTAATGAAAATAAAACATCCCTCCCCTAATCCAAGCATCGAGTTAGCCCCTCATTTTTAGGGTAATAGGTCACTATGGAAAGAAAGAAGAGTGGAATAAAATAAGATAAGAAAATAAAAATTAATATTAAATGGATGAGTGAAGAAGAAGGAAAAACATTAATCAAAAAGAATAAAATATAATAAAAATTAGAGAAAGAGAAATATAAGGAATAAAAAATAAAATATTTTTTTAAAATAAAATAAAAAAATAAACTGAATGGGGGAATGATAATAATAATATTAAAAAAATAAAAGAGAAAAAAGAAGAAGGAGGAGGAGTAGAGTATGAAGAGAAGGAGAATAACAATGGGATGGAACATGGTTTGAGAAAAAAATATGAATGAATTAATATTAATATCAAATAAACTAAATTAAAAATTACATGAAAAATATATAAACAAGAGAAGAAATAAAATAAACCAAAATAACAAAGAAACAGTCTGAGTAGTGGCCTCCCTTCATGGTGAAGATGTCGAACTCCCTCTTGGTAGTGGGTAGGAATTATTTTTATAGATAGGGTAGGATGCCTTGGTCTTCATAAAATCTCTTTGAATCTTCCTCCCCATTGGAATATCTTATTTTAAATTTGAATATCCAAATCTATACTATTCAGGGTGTCAACATGGAAACACACTAATTTCTCAGGTGCTTGAAACCCTCATGCGGATATGGGTTTTGGTATAGCCCCCCTCATAATGTTCATGGAATGTATGGAGGGCGTGAATTTCAAGAAATTTGATTATCATAATTCGGTGGTGAGTAGCAGAGGCTTGATCATGGTAGTGGAATCTTGTGGCAACTAATAAATGGTGGATCATGATTCATCATTGTCTTAATGGTGGATCATGAGTAATCATTATCTCAATGGTGGATCACAATTCACTGTTTTTCAATGGTGAATCATCAGATATCGTTAGATCAGCGATGGACCATTAGAAATTGTTGGCTTGGTTAGCGGTTGTGGGTTTGAAATGGCCTCTATGGGATCGATCATGGATTCGGATGGGATATATGGTTGGAACAGTGGAACTTGGTGGTTGTTGGATGTGAAAGGTTTATTAGTGGACTTCAGGTTTCCTCATCTGACCGTTACAATGTTCAAATGAGTCGAAATGAATTCAAGTGAATATATGAGTCATCTAAGGTGGTCCATGGCAGTCCCAGCTAATAAAAGTGACCAGAGGCTCAAGCTTGAGATTTGGGGTGGTCTTCCATGGTGGTTCCTAGTTAGAAGTTGCAGTGGATAGTGATGCCAGGTAGTGGAAAGTGTTAAAGCATAGTGGATCTATGTCCCCAACTATCCTAGCATGAGGTGACTTATTTTTTTAAGGGATTAACAATAATCTGGTTAAATGAATCCCACATCAAAACATAGAAGGAAATTCAAAAAAAATTATAATCATTGTGTTTCAGTGAATGGATTAGACACCTATAGAGTATATGGTCTCCCACAAAACACATACACACACGATATATAGGCCACACCACATGTGACCCATATGGGCCTCATCCCACATAACATTCCCTACGGGATTGACCCCCCCCCCCCCCCCCCCGTGAGCCACCTTCACACAGGCTTGATGCCCCCATGTATCCCCCATGTGTGGGATCCCCTACAGCCCTACATGGCTGGACAACCCTTGGGGGATGGATATAAGGATTTTTTTGGCAATGATTGAGGGATATCCATGGTTGGGCCAATTTTTTGGTAAAGTTTACTCTTGAAAAATTATGATAACATTATAGGTAAACACCCAAAATTTCGTAAATAAACTCAACATCCAAAAATTCAATATTACTTAATTAATTTAAAACAATTTTAATTCTAAATATAAATATTCCCATTATTTAATAAAATATTGAATTAAATTGGAATTTTTATTTAAAATTCATTTGAAACCATTGAATTTTATTTAAAAGTACACATGAAAATTGAGCATGTCACCCAGTTCTTTAAATAATGGATTAAAATCGATGATATTTCAATGTCACTATATTTTAGAGTTGATGGAGAGTTGTGTCATGAATAGTGTTGGTTGCGACATGAGTATCCTTTATTTAATTTTACATATGTTGGTTATGGTGTCAAATATTATATATTAATATTACATAAGGTTGGATTCACCTTGGAAAGGGGTAATACAAAATTATGTGTCTTGAAGCATTTATAATTAATCTTACATGATGAATATTGACAAGTGACTATTTTCACTTAATTATGGATCCATGGGTAGTTAATTTTTATTTTTCTTCATATTTTGGAATTATTATTCCATAGTGATGGAAGTTTCCAAATAGTTTGTGTTCAAGGTTTTTTGGTTTAAGTTCTTTAGTTCAGGGTTTATTCCATGTATCTCATAAGATCAAGTGTTATAGAGTGGCTACCTTGCTTTCATCATGACCATATTTTATGGTATCAATTTTAAGGTGGCTTGACAATGTAATTAAAGGGAGAGCTAAGGGGTGATTATAGTGTGATTTTGAGAGTTTTTTTACTAGAGACTATTCTAGTATAACCCTTATCATTAAACAAAAAAACACCTTATTTATTTTAATAAATAAATTTGAGTGTACTTTTTATTTTATTTTTCCAATTGAATAACTTTACCTAGAACCATATGTGAGTATAGTATTTCTTATAGAGAACATTGATAATTCCTTGGTGGATTTTTATTCTTGACATCAAGAGATAAAATCAATGTGATACAAGGTGATTCTCCATCTCCTTTTCCATATAATCCTATATACCTCTTATTTTATTCCTTATCAGAAGACTTTTATTTGGTTTGTATTTGGTTCTTATGTATCTCGGTTCATAGTTTTAATGGTTTTGTGTGCTATAAGTTATTGAGGGATTCCTTGGGGTGTTTTTGGTGGTGATCACCATCCTTCTATATTCATACACTATGATCTTTAATGATCTAATTAAGTAAGGGGATTTTAGACTTCTCCTTCTTTAATATTGTGTTGATGTAGATTAATAATGTTTTTCCATTGGGTGGATAGTATGAATTAACCTAAATAAGATAATAAATTTTACTAGAGGAATTCAATCGGGGGTAGTGATTCACATGTACTTTATAAAAAAACTATTTTTTATTTCATCATGTTTCTAGGATGATACTTGATATTTTGATAAATTTTTTGTTGTTTTTTTAATGATTTAATCACCTTTCGTAATAGTTTAAACACTTAAATATGATGATAAAAATGGTGGCATGTAAATATTTCACTCGTACAGATTTTTTTTTTGTTCGTGGTAGTTGAATGAATAAGGTTTTATGATTCAATAAGATGATTTGAGGTGATTTTTTCTAATTAATATTGTCACATATTGTTTTTATGGTACCTTATAGCTTTTATAATTGAATTATCATTTAAATATGGTAAAAATTATAAAAATGGGAATCTAGAAGTAGAATTGATGTGTTTATGACTAAAATTATAAAATAATATGGATGTTCAATTAAATAGAGGTATTTTTGAGTGATTTTATACTAAAATTACTATTTTCATCATTAATATTCCATGTTTATTCTATTGTGGTATTGTTAGTGAGTGCTAGTGGTTGGTCTGGGGGGATGGTTTGGTGTGGCTATTGTGGTAAAATTTTGGTAGGGGGTGATGATGTGTATCATTATGGCTAGTTCATCTTGGTTGATGTGTGTAAAATTGGGTGATTTGGTGAAAGGGAAAGATTGATATTGTGGATTTTGCTTTTCATTTGTTTGTGGTTATTGGAAATGGTTTTGTGGTGGTTGATTTAGTTATGGGAGAGGATGATGTGGTTTGTTTTGTAGTTTCTATGAAATATTATTTGATCCTAATATTAAATGAAATAATAAATAAATGATCAAAAAAAGAATGGTCTAATGGGTTAATGAGATATTTTAAAAGTTAATTTATGAAAAGGATAAAAGAAATTTTGTATCTAGGTTTTTTAAATGGAACATATCAAGGATGAAATAATTTTTAATAAGTAATAATGATCATTTTGAATGTAAAAAGTGGATTAATGAATGATTTGACATTAAATATGTCTAAATGAATGTAATATTACAAGAAATGGTAAATATATAATTTAATAATCATTTGATTAAATTGTAATTTTATTTATTTTGTGTGGTTATTTTTTGTAATTATATTTTATGGGTATGTTCAGAAACTTGTTGTATCAATTATTAGTGTGTGATGGTTGGTAAGGGGTAACTTTCATAGGTAGTAGTGATTAGGTTGTTCTAGTTGTTAGTTATCCCATAGTTTTTTTTTTATATAAATACATTATACTTTCCTTTTATTTTTATACCCAATGCCACCCTAGTCAGGTAACCTTACTGATTCCCATATGATAACATGGGTTCCATGTGTTTTCCCCAACATCTAGGTTATATAGGGAATGAATGTATAATTTTTCCCTCTTTCTTACTCCCCCTACAAACATAGTATGGTCTATAATATCTCAAAGTAGTTATATATATAGACTAAAATGGATTTGGGTTTTGGCATGTGTGTGTGTGTGTGTTTCCTAACATTGTTATGTGGTTGTGGTGTGGATGCATAGTGGAGGTCTTGAATGGTTGTATGAGGGTACAAGGTCGATTTAATTCATATTCATGATACCCTACTATGATGTGGATGTGGTTATATAGATATGTGGTTTTGGATGTGATCTGGTACATATTTTTTTGTATATATGATTATGTTTTTTATGTGATATGTGTTCATGAAAATATGCGGTTATAACGGTGATGTTGTATGTTGTTATTTGGATTTGGAAGATATTCTATCATAGGAAGAGTGTTGTTAGGGTGTGAGAGTGACTAGATCATTGGGGAAGTGGTTTTAAGGTTCAATATTCTTATATATTCATTTAACTCAATTTTATGATACTTTGATTCATTATTGGGTGAGTGGGTATTGGTGAGGATGGGTGATAGTTTTTCTTGAATTGGTGTGAGTTGGTTCTATAGTTTATTCACTAAGGAATTATCATACTTAATCCATATTTTCATGTGAGGTTTTAGGGATTATCCAACTGAGTAAATTTGTATTATCACAATATTATATACATGTGTGTATGTTTGTGTATTTTATATATTCAATAAGGAGTTGGTGATTGAGCTATACCTTACAAGCACGTGGATTTGGTGGTCATTTTTCATCGGTTTCTTCCATAGGTGTTATTTTTTGTAACATTATTAAAGATTTCATTTTATGTATAAAATTACATACATTTAAGGATATTGGTTTTGTTTTATATTATATGGAATTTATTGGTGGATCTCCATTATAATTTAAGAATTTATTATGGTAATTCCACCCATGTTTTTACAACCTCAGTGATAGTCTCTAACATATGGACTACTAGAGGCGGTCTTTAGGGTTCATTCTCTTCTTCACTACTGGACCAAGAGGGGTATTATTTTGGGTATGTCAATAAATAACCACTATATATTTATCTCTCTCCCATGAATTATGTAATATTGTTATCAATGTATAAAGGATATGGTTTAAAAAACCTTATCAACCCCAAATCAAACATTACTATGAAGTATCAACCCTGTCTATACTAATAAAATATACATATGGAATTCCATGTGATAAACCAAAAGTTGATCAATCTAGAAAAAAGTCTGATTTGTGCATCATGAGTGAACAATGTATCTATATATGATCTCTTACTCACAGTATTCAAAATATATCATCGAAACCCATAACTTTCCATGATGATCATAAATTAAGGATAACTTAGAGTTTTACCTTCAAGAGAATGATTTTTATTTTACATATATAACAAATGTATATTAAATATAATTAAAAAATAATTATTAATAGAAAAATTATGTACTAATATTTGTTTCTAATTTTTACATCTCATAAATAATTTTAGAACACATGGCCTTGACAAAATAAATTAAACTAGAGTCAATCCATCATATATTTAATATTTAAGTACATTCTGTACCCCTACAAACTTTTACTAAACTAATGGTTTTTAATTATGTACTTAGATATTTGGTGAGATCGGGATGCTTTATCCTAATAGATTACTCTATTTTTATCACAATAGATCTATATAGGGTTTTCTATGATAAGAAAAAAATGTAGTTTTAATATAAATTTTTTAATCCAAAGAAATTCTTTTGTTACATCTACTGGTATGATGTGTTATTGATTTTTTCATTTAATCATCCATTATTTACTAAATATAACTCATCCAATATGTCCATCCCTAAATTAAGAAAAATATTACCCATAATAGAGATCATGAATCATATTTTTTATTTGGAACTCAATACCAGTGTAACTCATTATAATGAGCATATCCTCACCTATTAAGAATAACAATGCATTATTAATTATTCTCAAAATATTATATATTTTTTTACAGTGTATTAATACCTCACACAACGGTCCTGTTATACAATATAAAAAAAAATATCCACGTCTTTTTTTACATTATATGTTTTTTTAAATGCAGTTAATGTATTTACCCGTGTTTTATAAAAACATGGTTAAATAGGGCTCACTACCACAGATCACCCAATATTCAACACTGACTTTTATCAGTGCTCAATAAAAATTCTTATAATGGGGGTAGGAGACTTTAATCACTAATAACTAAAAGCACTGATAAAGTATACTTTTATCAGCACTAAAAAAATTACTGAAAAAAAATATACCCTTTGTCATTGATTTGTTTAGGGATGATGAAGGTTTCACTTTCTCAGCACATTTCTTAGTGCTGATAAAATCTCCACCTTTAACATCATGAGAAAAATATTGTTAAAGGGTACAAAGAATAATTTAATCTATATATAAATATTTATATATTTTTAAATAATATTTATATTACAATAAGTATATATATGTAAATATAATATATAAATATGATTTATATAACTTATATATGTATATGTATACATGTGGATGCATGTGGATGTATGTGTATGTCTATATGTGTTTGAATGTATGTGTTTTATGTGAATTAATGTGGTGTGTTGTGTGTGTGTGTGTTTTTTATGTATGTCTGTGTTTATGTGTGTGTGTGTGTCTGTATATATGTGTGTGTATGTATATGTGCATATGTATGTGTGTGTGTGTGTGTGTGGATGTACATGCATGTGTATGTATATGTATGTGTATATTCATTTGTATGTGTTTTTGTATGTCTATGTGTATGTGTATTTGTATGTGTATGTATGTATGTATATGACATGTGTATATGTGTATGTATGTGTATGTATGTTCATGTTTCATGTGTATGTTTGTATACTCTGTGCATGTACACATATGTATGTGTATGTATGCACACATGTATGCAATTATATGGATGTGTATGTGTATACATGTGTGTACTTGTATGTGTATGTGTACGTATATTCATGTATGTGTAAGTTTATTTTCATGTGTAAGTTTATGTTTATGTGTATGTATGTGTATGTATATGTATATATATGTGTACGAGCATTTTCATGTATGTTAATATATGTATGTCAATGTGTATGTATGTGTATGCGTACGTGTATGTGTATTTGTATGAAAATATGTATGTGTATGTGTATGTGTATGTTTATTTGTATGTGTATGCGTATGTGAATGTGAATGAGTATGTGTATGTGTATGTGTATGCGTATGTGAATGTGAATGAGTATGTGTATGTGTATGTGTATGTGTATGTGTATGTGTATGTTTATGTTTATGTGTATGTGTATGTGTATGTGTATGTGTATGTGTATGTGTATGTGTATGTGTGTATGTGTATGTGTATGTGTGTATGTGTATGTGTATGTGTATGTGTATGCGTATGAGTATGTGTATGTGTATGTGTATGTGTATGTGTATGTGTATGTGTATGTGTATGTGTATGTGTATGTGTATGTGTATGTGTATGTGTATGTGTATGTGTATGTGTATGTGTATGTGTATGTGTATGTGTATGTGTATGTGTATGTGTATGTGTATGTGTATGTGTATGTGTATGTGTATGTGTATGTGTATGTGTATGTGTATGTGTATGTGTATGTGTATGTGTATGTGTATGTGTATGTGTATGTGTATGTGTATGTGTATGTGTATGTGTATGTGTATGTGTATGTGGATGTGGATGTGTATGTGGATGTGCATGTGCATGTGTATGTGTATGTGTATGTGTATGTGTATGTGTATGTGTATGTGTATGTGTATGTGTTTGTGTATGTGGATGTGGATGTGTATGGGTAAGTGTATGTGTATCTATATGTGTATAAATGTTTATGTATTATGTGTATGTAAGCATATGTATATATGTGTATGAATGTGCGTACACGTCTATATAGTTGTATGTATATGTATGTGTATACATATGTGTATGTGTATGTGTATGTTTGTATGTATGTGTATGCGTATGTGTATGTGTATGTGTATGTGTATGTGTATGTGTATGTGTATGTGTATGTGTATGTGTATGTGTATGTGTATGTGTATGTGTATGTGTATGTGTATGTGTATGTGTATGTGTATGTGTATGTGTATATATATATATGTGTGTGTGTGTGTGTATTTATATGTACATACAGAAGTTACCTATGACATGTAGGAATCAGTCATACCTCAATCTGATACGGGGTGTTACCGGTATGACCTTAAATGTGTGTTTTCAGTTTAAAAATGACTTTTTAGTTAAAAAGACGCATGACGTACTCAACATTGAGAAAAACACATTCAAATTGTTTCTATACATTATGACAATTATCCATAAGTCATTTTTGACGTGTAGCAATCAATTGTATCTCAATCTGAAACACGATGCGACCGATATGACTTGAAATATGTGATTTCAATTTAAAATAATATTTTAGTTAAAATAATGTTCAACTAACTGAAAATTGAGAAAAATGCTCAAATTAGCCTAATACTTTAGAAAAATGATCCATAAGTCATTTATGATGTGTAGGAATGAGTCACAGGTTAATCTGACACACGGTGTGAGTGTTATGACTCCACGTGTGTATTTTCAATTTAAAATTGACATTTTAGTTAAAAATGTATGTCACACAATAAAAACCTAGAAAACACACTCGGGTTGTATTGATATTTTAGGAAAACAATCCATTGATAATTTTTTATGTATAGGAATCAGTTGTACGTCAATCTGGTACATGGTACAGCTGGTATGACTCAAAATGCATGTTTTTATTTAAAATTGATATTTTAGTTCAAAACACACATCTCGTACTTAAAAGTGAGTAAATTCACTCATATTGTATTGATACTTTAGTATAATGATCCATAAATCATTTGGGACTTGTAAGAATTAACCACGCATTAATTTTACACATGGTGTGCCCGATATAACTCGAATTGTATGTTTTTAGTTTTAAATTAACACTTTAGTTCAAAACATGCATCACATACTTAAAACTAATAAAATGACATTGGATTATCATGATACTTTATAACAATGATCCATAAATCATTTGTGATGTGTAAAAATTAACCACATAATAGTATGACACATAGCGTGCCTCGTATGACTCTAAGTATGTGTTTTCATTTTAAAAGTGACATTTTTTTTAATGAACTGTTTCATTTTTAGGTTTAATTTATTTTTTTATAGTATTACAAACATAAGAATAATTTTTTATACTGATTCACTCCTTTTATCAAGATGGGGTGGTTTTTTTGTAAACGTGTGCCATGATGAGGCACTTTTGAGAGGGGGTTGGGAGCCAAACACAATGGAACATTAATTTTTTTGAATATGTTGATGTTTGTGATAAATTGTATGTACCAATGTAATTTTACAAACCAATGTTTGAAACTTTTTTAATATGGTATTTTATTGTATTTGTGATATAAATTTATTTGAAAATAAATTTTTTTATTTGTTGCTACAATGTGATGTAATCTTTTAGTATACATGTTGAAATATGGATTTTATCAATGCTAGAAATAACAATGATAAACAGATCCTTCATCAGTGCTAAAAAACACTGATAAAGTGTCCACTTTATCAATGCCTATAAAGGTCCCCATTATTAATTCTTTTTTGTATTGATGGATGAACCTTTTATCTGTTATTTTTTATCCTTGATAAAAGTCATCAAATTTTAAAGGTGCTTACAACATTAGAAATTTTTAGTGATGATGAGGACTATTTTTCGCATTATTAAAGACCATATCTACAGAATATGTGTGAATAAATTTCACCACCTTTATACGTCTATCTATTCGCATTTTATATGAATTTTGGTAAATTTCTATAATTACCCACATTTCTAGAATTTTGGGTAAAACGTTTTTAAAAAAAGTTAATATTCAAATTAATCATTGTATGTTTTTTCAACATAGAATTTTTTTCCAATTTTATTTCATATTCTCATGAATGTGGCTCTTCCCCCACTCATTTTTCATGCCACCATATTTTTTTCTTCTTAATTTCATATATATTAATTTATATATAAATATATCATAAAACATATATTAATTTACAATAACATATATATGATAACATATATATTAATATATAATAAAATATAGTATTTAGGAAACTATAATAGCTTTACTATTCACCAATATGGGTCATCGGTCCACCTTTAAGGGCATGTAGGGCTCATGTGTAACACCCTGAGTTTATAAAATATTAACATTATATTTGATAGAATGTATGACATATAACACCAATCATAGAAGAAAATATAACACCCTGAGACATTACGATATATTTATTTATTTTTAAAAAAATACAATCTATTTAATATATTTAATTACACATAAAAATGAGTTTATCTTATGATACACGCAACATTGGGTTTATCTTGCGTTATATGCGACCCTGAGTTTAGATTTTGTTACACGTAATTCTGATTTTAAATGAAATTTTGTATAATATTAAAATATTAATATTTATTTTTATATTTATCACCTATATGATAAATTGGAGAGTGCGAATATTACTAACTACACTATTAAAATTACGGTTATCTATTGATTAGAAATAAAATAAGAATAATTTAAAAGAAAAAGAAATGTTTTCTGAAGATTTGTATTTTTATAAATGAGGGTTTAGTCATGCTTTTTGAACTTAAAATAAAATAATTTTTAATCCTTCATGAGACATTATTTTAAAAAATAATCTTCATTTTTTAAATCAGCATATCAAAATTTTCTTAGGGTTAATTTCTTGGATTTTTCTACATTTTTTCATTTTTTGATAAATAGTGAAAAATATTGAATTTTATTTAAAATTTTACTTTTTTTAATTATTTATAATGTTAAATTATATTTTGAGATTTTTTTGAATTAATATTATATCAATTTTATAACAATTAATCCAGTTTAGTTCATTTGAATAATTTTCATGTTGAATTTTGATATAGAAACTTTGTAAAACTTTTAACATTTTCTCTTTGAAAACCCGCTTTCTCATCACATCTATATGTTTAATTTTAGATTAAATTTTGTTAATTATGTGAATTAAATTTATAAAAAATAAATAAATATTTGTAATGATAGTAATTTATAATTTCTAATATGGTCAATTTAATTTTTTACCAAAATGAAAAATAAAAATAGTAAAAATTAATTACCGTGGTTAAGGTGAAAATGGAGTTACTAGGGGGTTAAGCTAAAATGATAAGGGTTAAAATGACTATAAAAATTGCATAAAATATATTTTACAGCCATATTTAGGCCTTATACCTTCTATTAACAATAATTTCTCATAATTGGATCCTTATTACGTGGAAACAAATGTGGATGGAATTCATTATTTTAAAAAAATTATAAGTGTGCAACTCACCTAACTTATAAAAGTTCACCCCCTTTCCTATCTTATTGAAACCTTAAAATCCTTTTTTATTCCATTATCTACCCAAATAACTTACCAAATTCCCTTCTCTCATATTATAATCCTTATTTTGGTAATAAATACAACCTATGAAGGATTTTGTTGAAACCTTAGGATGATACCCGAAGAAGAGGAACGTTCTTCAATGAGTGTTTTTATTTTATTTCTTACTCCACTCCTTAAATTATTTCAAATATGTGATTATAAAATAATATTGGTATATTACATATACTGAGATGATTTTATATTAATTTAGTGACCTACAACCACCTCCATTTCCATAAAATGGTTTACAAAATCATCATTCATGTGTACAGAAGACTACCGCCTCACAAATCAATAACCTATGTTTTCCCATTACCACCTCTCATGGATGAGGATGAAGATGGAGATAAAGTGTGTATATATATATATATATGTTTGTGATATTTATAAGATAATTATTCCTATCGAGTCACTATATCATATATAACTTTTTTACCTTACTTGTTGTGTGGGATGTGATAAAGTCGCTCGTGTGTACTACAGAATACCATCTTGTGAAGCAATGTGATTCGCCTTTCACTAACTCTTTACATGGAAGATGATAAGGATAAATTTAATTATTATATGTTATATAAATTAAATAATTATGATATTAATAACATATTTATCATTCTTAAAATATAATATATATCATTTTTTACCTTTTCACTCAATGAAAGATGATAACATTGTTCGTGTATATGTGGAATACCACCTTCATGAAATGATGTGACTCTTTTTCATCACTACACTACATAGATGAAATATATAAGTAAATTTCAAAAAATAATATGGTATTTATGAAATTTTTATCAGTTTTTAAGGATAAAATATTACTTACCTCCTTTCTATAATTATCATTGAAAAATGGAAAATTTACTCATACGTATGTACAACCTACCATCTCTATGATAGTAATGTACTTCATTTATAAAAACTATCTTTCATGATTTTTATTAAAAATATAATTTATTCATAAATATGATAATTATTTCATGATCATTATTCTTTATATGATGAAACTATATAATATTCTTAAGAAATAGAACTTTCAAGGCATATCAAGAATGAAAAAACAAGGCAATTAACACCTAAACGATGAAAATAATGAAATATTATTAACAAAAAAGTGACAATATGTCATAAATGGATCATATATGATATTGTAAATATTAATATGTTTCTAGTATAAGTTAATAAAAAATTTAAAACAACTATACAATTGGTTAAAGCATTTTCAACCTAAAGTAAGCATCAAGTAATGGACTTCGTATCAATTTCTCTTTATTGAGGAATATTGTAATGTTATGCACCTAATTAATTAAATGTGGTTTATATATGGACCCTTTGACATGTAATATCTTAATTCACTCATAATTCATGGTATTTTTAGTTTCACTTTGAATTATTTCATACAAGGGTATTTGACTTGAAAATTACCAAGTGGTAAAAGTTATTGTAAAATATCACTTTATTTTGTGATTATTAACATTATATTGAAATAATAAATTTCATGTAATCAATTTTTATTTTTCATTAAATTTATCTTTAATATCCTTATTTTTTCATGATGTATATGATTATTTACTAAACCATATACTATTTTTACATATGATTCTTATTTTTAATGTCATTGGATTAACTGAGAAAATATTGATAAATCTGTATCCTTTACCCCATATGGATATTTGATTATAAGGCATACTGATTCATAAATTAAATTAATCATTAGACTTGTGATTATTTCTTTGGACCCATAGTTATGGGTGGGGATTTGTATAATATACCCCCTCAATGCAATGATAGGTCTAATGAGACAAATTAAGTTATCCAAATTAAATGGGTTTCTACCTATAATATTTAAACATTCTTGTGAAAGGTCTTGATAGTATAGGTATTATGATGCTTGAGATCATGGTGTCTAATAATTAATAATTTCCTTAATTAATTATTTAGATATTATTATCCATTATATTTTAAAAATGATATTATCTTTAGATGAATTTCATTATCATATTATTGATTAAATGGAATGTTTTTTAGTTATTTTTCTTACCATATTGATTATGCTTTATCTATTCATGAAGTCAAGTTATTTAAATGGATTTTGAGTTTAATTATTTACCTTTCCATATTTATTATTCTATATTGATTCATGATATATTCTGATGTACTTAACTCTTATTGATCATTTAAGGTCACTATTATTTTGTTTCCTTTCCCCGTGATATGAAGAAAATATCATTGAATTAGTTTTCAAGGATTTGGTACATTTAATTTTGTTATGTATTATGTTTTATTTCCAATTACTAGTGTAAAATGGGTATCATGTATGTATATAGTTCACTAAAACTAGTAAATTGTTCTGTCCTTTGGTATTTGGCCCTTTTTATCTATGCTAATGTAAGAAAGCAGACATCGGATTTAAGTTATAGGGGTCAAGATCACTACAGTTGGTATCAGATAAATTTTAGTAGAAATCATAGGAAATAGATTATAAAAAACATAGATTAGGGAACATAACCATATGATAATCTTTGAGGATGGTATATAAGAACATATTAATGTTTTTAAGGAATATATTATGTGGGTTTTTCTAGAAATACATCCCTATCGGGATTCTATAAGTGGATGTTGTTTTGGAAAAATGGTGTCTGGGGTAATAACTCTGGAAAGGGAACATTGGGATAGACTCAATCATCACCAGGTGCACAACAACAGGCCTTACTATGAACCTCTTTTGACACTCCCATGGGATATTCTTAGGATAATTCACATTTTGTTTACAAACAATTATGAAGGATTTGAAAGTAGAGATATCCCAAAATAAACTATTTTTATGATTATGGAATTAGATATGATTTTTTTTAATTTATGTGAAGTATTTCACTAGTTTTTTCATTATATATTATGTTTCATGATGATATGATTTAATCTAGTGCATTCTATCATTTATAAATAGTGTCTAGCTAATGGAATGGGATCTGCATCAATAAATATAATCCAAAGAGTAAGAATGGCCATTTATTTGATTGAATTAAGACAATATATCTAAGGGAAATAGTATCCAAAACATTGTCATCATATAAGGACATAATATCATGTTATAACATGATATATAATGAATTATCTAAGTATTATATATTCAAAGGGGACCAATATAAATAGGATGGAATGTAAAACAATAGATAAAGGGAAGAAGATAAAGAATAATTTTCTAACACATTATAATTGTGGAAATAAATACCCTTGTACTTTATTAAAAGGAATGGGATTTTTCTACAAGTGTGGAGAGAAAGAACACCATGTATGTGATTGAAAGGGTAAGAAATTTTTTTCAATGTACAATTCCTCACCTGTAAGTAGATGGGGAACTATGAAAATAAATGTGTCAATCATTAAAAGAATATACCTCAAAAGAATCTAATGGATAATGGTCAATCTTATGTTCTTACCACAGATGAAGTGGAATGATTGATTTTTTTATTTTAAGATTTAAGAATTATTTCATTTGATTGATTTATCAATGATATCCTAGATATAAGAATTATGAAATTTATAAGGATTGTACTATAGTAATTTTTCATTAAGTATTTTAAAGTGTATGTTCAATGGTACTAATAACCAAGAATAATGATTTAGTGTCAATTTTAACTTCTTGGAAAACACATGATGGATGGAATTATAACCCTTAATATTTTATTGATTTTTAGATAATGATGTTGGGATAAATAGATAATTAATATGGATAAAGTAAATTGGATAACTGAATAACATGGAACTTATTAATTATTTGTTGACAAATAGGTTTATTCTATTATTTATTTATTTTACAAAATTTTTGGATTTAAGGAGTTTACAACATTTTTCTATTAAGTTTTTATGGGTATAAAAGTATTCCAATATTTAGAATGTGAAATTAATAGCCACTTGATATATTTTGGGAATATAATATTGATTTAGTGAGCTTTATTCTAAATTTGGTCATATATATTTTAGATGATCCATAGAGTCAACTATTTAAGGAAGGGATTAAGTTAAAGTTTGGGTGTTATTGGATTGATTTTACTAACCATTTTGGGTTTAGTAAAGATAGGATTAATATATTATTACTATTGTATGGATGTTTTAATCTGTTAAAAGTTAGTTTCAGTTCTCTATGCATAAAAAATCATTTTGAATATGCATTTTGTGGAGAAATATATTAAATGGAAATTGATCAAAGTGTAACCAAAGGATGGAATTGTGTCTATGAAACAAAAATATATCAGGTATGTATATTTAATTATAATATTAGATAGTAAAATAATTCTTCAATTTTAGAGAAAATAAACTTGAAAAAAAATATTTTCCTAATATCATCATTTTTTATGATATCAATAACCACTTTAACACCTCTTTTTTATGGATTTGTGGTCATTAACATCATTGTGGCCATGTTCTCTATCAATATACATCAGTATTTGGGTTTTGGGTGTTAGTTTTCTTTTTTATGTACATGTTTTCACTTACCACCTATTTTATTCTAATTGGAAACTTAGTATGAGTTATTAAATATATAGAATCCCACCTTTTTATTACATAACTTTTCATTTCATTTTACATAGGATCCATTAATGTTTAGTTTCTTTGAAATAAGGTACATAATACATAAAAAATATAAATATATATATATAATCTACTTGAAAGGTTTTATCATAGGTTCATACTAAGTACGTTCACTTCATGTAAAAATATAGGGACATAAGTCAAAGTAAAGGGTGATCATAATTCTTAGTAAGGTAAATCACAAGAAACAGTTTACATGTGACCATGAGAAATATTAGTAAGAACTTTAAGAATATATCAAAGGCATGATAAAAGTAAAAAGACTCATATCATAATAAAAATAACATGAATCATAACCTGTTAATGTGGATAGAACATTTAAATGAGACATTAATAATCATATCACCAAGTTTTTTCATTTAGGTTTTGTAAAAATTACCAAGGTTATTCACCCAAGTAACATAAAACATGCCATCTCTATAGAATAAATTCATTACCCAATGTATTGGAGCACTATCAAGTTGAAACCTTAACATGTCTTAATTTTATTTTATCCACATATATCATAATAAAACATTTCCTAAATAACCTATATAGAATAAAATAAACGGTTTTCATATTAAAATCCTGGAGTTTCAAAATTTCTTAAAAACAAGTTTATTATGTCATTTTTAACCCATAGAAAGGTAATGTGGGTTTAATGTATGTTAAATCACCAAATAAAATAAATTGTTTTTACATATATTTTAATAAACCTAGAAAATAAATATTTTTTGGTATTCATAAAAAGAAAGTAAAAGGGAATTTCTTAAGGCGAAGAGATAAATTTTAGAAGTAAATTTGACAGTATAACAACTATAAAACGTTGTTTTAAAAATGGATAAAAAGAGATGGGGTAGGGTTCTTCCATTGATAAAAAATAGTTTAAAAGTAAGGAAATGAATAAAAAGGAATTAATAGATAGTGAATAAAACATTAATAATACTTATACAAAAAGTGGTTATTGAAACAAAGAGAAAGGAAGGACATTTCCCTTACCTTGAAGAGTTATTCCCAAAACATGAGGATTGGGACCTTAAAGGATTAAGGACACATTGGGAGGACTCTGTGGTAGGTTAAACAACTATATATTTATGTATTATGGATTTGTAATGAAAATAAAATGGATAAATTGGTGGGTATTTATATCAAAAGTGGATGATGTGTTTATTAATTTCTAAATATAGGACTTGGAAACCAAGGTTATAAAAAATGAAAAAGAATGGGATTTCCCATGGTATTTGACCATGTTTTTAGAAACATGGGTCAAATTTTATGTTATTTTAATCTATAAGATTCTAAAATAATTTTATATTACCTATATTGATATAGAAAAATAATTTTTCCACAAAATAATATTTTAAAGTTGATGTTTTAATTTTAGAATTTGGAAAGTAACCTATAGGTATGGAAATTAATTATAATCTATTTAAATACTTTATATTAATAAAATAATATAATTTAAGTCGTGGATTGTTTTTAATTAATTAATACATAATTATGAAATAATTATGAAGTCACTAAACATATTGAAAAGCTTAAAATGTATTTTTATTATTCATAAAAAAATAAAGTATTTTAGAAAATTATCATAAATTCACCCTAACCTAATTTTTGAATTCTATTTTCAAAAATGATATTTTTTTACCATAATAATTATATAATTATGATAATTATAACTATTAAATATAACAATCCTTATATATTAAAAATATTCACATATTGACAATGAATAGTAAAATTTTTGACACTTGAAAAAAATTATCTTATCATTTATATTTCAATAAGATTGTTTTTATCATACTATTTAATTACAATTTGTTTTTTCATAATATATTATTTTATTATAAATATTTATATGTTTTCTAGAAAGTAAAATTTCTATACAACAAATCAATTTATCAAATTACATCTCAATTTTATTAAGAAAAATTATTCTTAAAATGAAATTTATTGAATAATTTTTTTATACAATTGAATTAAAATTTATGTAACTAGGGACTTTACACATAACCCCTTATAACACATGCATACGACCTAAGATTAAGGTGTGTGATGGTTATGAGTTCATGGGGTGGGTCAGCTAACATTGTCCGCGTGGTAATTTCTACTAACTTGAACTTCTCCTTTAAAGGATTTTGTTCTAGCTTTACTTATTGAAGATTGGTTAGGGCTTGGTCAAGAGATAACCCATGTGATGCTACCTCCCTCTCAAACTCTGACAAATGGGATTCATATGGAATAAATCTACTAGTTGAGTCCATCATTTCTCTTTTCTGAATTAATTATTCTTTAACATTTTTACTTATAAACAATAATTATAATGTTAAAATTATTATCAAGAGTATAGTTTCCAATAGTAATATTTCCCATTGAACATATTTACTAATGGTAATAATTGAATAACTTTCATATAAATATCAAAATACAATGATCACATTTCAATATATACTCAATTCATTTTTAAAGATATATTTTTTTGAGTACAAAATAATATAACACACATTTTATCTAGAAACAAATATCAATTAAAAATTTTGGGTCGTTACATTCTTCCCCCCTTAAGAAATTTTTTCACCAAAATTTCAAGTTGTTTTGTTAGTTAAGAAATGGTGTGGTTACTTCTGCCTCATTGTGTCCTCTGGTTTCCACATTTCTTCTTCATATTTATGGTTCTTTATAATACTTTTATGATTTGGTATGTCTTTTTGCATATAACATTGTCATTATAGATTAAGATCTCCACTGGTTTTTCCTCATAAGTGATGGTACATGTGAATATCCAGGTATGTACTTCCTCAAGAGAGATATATGGAATACATCATGAACTTGAGATAGATTTTGTGTATGTGATATCCTATAGGCCACTGCTCCTATGGGATCAAGGATTTCATAGGTGCCAATGTACCTGGGGATAAACTTCACTTTCTTCCCAAACTGCATGAATCTATTTTGTGGTGAAATTATAAGGAATAATTTATTATCAACATCAAACTCCAAGTCCCTTGGAAAGTTTTCAGTACAGTCTTCTATTGAATTTGAGAAACCTTTATGTGTTTTTGGATGGCATGAACCTTTTCTATCATCTTTTTTACAAGATTAATCCCAAAAAGATTTTTATAATCAACTTCAACCCAACAAGATGGATTTTTACATCACTTACCATATAGAGTTTCATAGGGTTCCATTTGAATACCCTAATGGAAGATGTTGTTGTATGAGAACTCAACTAATGGGAGGTATTGATCCCATCCACATTTAAATTCCATTGACCGTGTTTTCAGCATGAACTTGAGTTTCTGAATAGTCCTTTTATATTGGTCATCAGTTTTTGGGTGATAGGTTGTATTGAAAATCAATTTAGTATTTTGAGCATGTTGAATAATTATGTATAATTTATATGTAATCCTTGAATCATGATCATAAATGATAGAAAGTGGTACCCAATGAAACCTCACCACTTCCTTTCATATAAATCTTATAATTTTGTTCAAAATAGAAATCTTCCAAAATCATGATGAAATGGGTAGTCTTTGTAAGATTATACACTATAACCCATATCACATTGTTTCCTTTGGATGATCTTGGGTGACTAGTGACAATGTTCATAGTGATATTTTCCGACTTTCATATTGGTATGTGTAGTGGTTGTAATAAGAATTTAGGATTTTTTTCTCTCAACCTACACTTGTTGAAACACCAAGAACCTTGTAGTGTAGTTGGAAATATTTATTTTCATGTTATCCCACCAATAATGTTCACTAAGGTCCCTATACATTTTAGTGATTACATTATGTATAGAGAATGTAGATCTATGAGCTTTATCCACCAGCTCCTTTATTTTTTGAATAGATGGAAAACATAACCTTGTAAGAAATTTTAGTACACCTTCTTGATTAATATTAAACTTAAGAAACTTACCATTCTTCATAACCTCTACCTAATTCTATAATAAAGGATCCCCTCTTTGATATTTTAATTCTTATCTAGTAAAAATGGTCAATAAATCATTTGGGATAGGGTTGATGATGTCTCTTACCTCATTATTCCCATTTCCAACCTTACTAGATCCTTAATCAATGGATATCCTTGAAACCTCATAATTTCTAGAATAATAATTTCTTTCCTACTTAATGCATCATTGACATTGTTTTCTCTTATGGAGTGATAATTAATTGAATAATAAAATTCATTAATAAGTTTTGACCATGTCTTATGTCTCATGTTAAATTCCTTTTTTGTGAAAATATATTTCAAACTTTGGTGGTCTTTGTATATACCAAATTTATTCCCATTAATATAGTTCCTCCAAATATTCATAGAAAAAACAACTACAGCTAACTCTAGGACATGCGTAGGATAATTATTTTCATGAGGCTTTAACTGTCGAGATGCATAAGAAATAACCTTGTCATTTTTCATGAGGACACAAACAATCCATTTCAAAGATACATCTCTAAAATTAACTGATTCTTCCTTGATAGAGAGTATAGTTAACACAGGTGAAGTAAAAAATATCTTATTCAACTCTTGAAAACTTTTTCCACACTCCATTTTCTAAATGAACTTAACCCCTTTTCGAGTTAACATGGTTAGTGGATTATAAATTCATGAACTGTTTTTCATAAACCTCTTGTAGTATCCTTATAAACCAAGAAAACTACACATATTAGTTACTATTGTTGGATGACTTCACTCCTTGACAGCCTTTATTAGGGCAGGATCAAATGATATTAGTTCATTGGTTACAATGTTCCCCAAGAAAGTATATTTTTGTAACCAAAATTCACATTTCAAAACTTTCCAAATGGACTCACCTTCTATATAGTTTTAAATATAACCCTTAGATTATCCTCATGATCCTTACAGATTTTGGAATATATTAGAATATCCATAATAAAAACTACCCCAAAGTTATCAAGGTAGTCCTTAAAGAAACTATTCATCAAATATATAAAAATAGTAGGAACCTTAATCAAGATAAAGGGAATAACAAGAAACTCATAATTCCCATATCCTAAATAGAAGAAAGTATTTGGGATATCTTTTTTTCACCCTCAATTGATGATAATCGGATCGAAGACAAATCTTGGAGAATAATTTATACCCACAAATTTGGTCAAATAAATAATCAATACTTGGAATATGGTACTTGTTCTTAATTATAATCCCATTAAGTTCTCTATAATCAATTCATAGCTACATTTATCCATAATTATTCTTTACAATGAGAATAATTTCTTCCCAATGATACATAATTGGTTGGAAAACCCCCTTTTCCAAAGGATCTTGTAGTTGTTTGTTTAATTCCTCTATCTCCACATTTTCCATTTTATATGGGGTCTTTGATATCATATTGGATCCAATAATTATTTCAATAGAGAAATCTACCTACATTTATGTGGGATGTTTAGGTAACTCCTCAGAAAATATGTCAATGTATTCCTGCATGGTGGGGATAATTTATATTCATATACTTTCATTTTCTTCTTCATATGCACTGATCATCTTCTTCAAGAAGGCTATGAGAGGTGCTTTATAAAAAATCTCAGGTTGGGATATCTCTCTTTTGAAAACAATTATAGGTTTTCTATTTAAGACTATTAATATTTCCTTAATTATTTATTTAATCATAGTATTATACTTTGATTTATATTCCATCCCTATTATAGTGTATAATTCCATCATGGGAATGACTACTATATTTGTAATGAGATTTTTCTTGACAAAGTGAATAAAAGAGTTTTAGTACACTATTTATGATATGGTAATCCCTCGTGGATTATTTTCTATTAACTATAATTTGAGAAATTTAGGGATTGGTTCTATATTCTATTAAAACTTCGAGGAAATAAATGAAATAATAGAAACATTATCAAACAAAGTACTTGTTATCTTTGAGAGAAAAATGAGAGTACCTACTACCAAATCATTTGGAGCTTCATCTTCAGCCATTGTGATAGAAAAATTCTGACCATTATCTCTTGATATATGATGAGGTAGATAGTAATACCCCTCCATTATCTTTTGATTTGGACAATTATTGGAAAGTTTCTCAAGTTTTCCACACTTGAAGCATTGGTGTTTAGGTTTCCCTTGCACCGTCTTCCCTTTTTCATTGGTGTTAAGAAGTTAAGGCTTTACCTCACTATAATAGTTTTGAGAAATATAGAAATATCTTCCAAATTTGTAACATTTCCCACTCCTGTTCAAGTAGTTCCATGAATGCTTCTTCTCACATTTTTTTCATGTGGGAAGTTTCACTTTGTTTACTCATATTATGTGATTAAAGTTCCTCTCTAAGCTTGGATCCATTGATCTCTTCTTTTAATTTGATATATGGAACCACTAAATCTATCCAAACTCCATTTAATCCTTCATAAAACTCCACACTATCTCCTTATAGGTGTTATATTATTGATTGGATAGATTCTTTCATATATGGTGTCTTATTCTGCTAAATAATCTATTATTATTTCCATTAGGATCCATGAGAAAGATAGAGGTATAATAATAAAGTCTTATAAAGTTCATATCATAGACTCCCATAGATTTATTTTCCTTATGATTCATCACTAGGAATTCCTTCTCCATTTTAATTCACAGTGAATGGGGTAATTTTTGGTTGAAAAAGTTTCCCTTGAATTTTTTCCACAAAATATAATCAATCTACCTTATTGGATTAATGTTTTTAATCAGTTTCCACCACTAATTAGCTTCTCTCTATAAGTGGTACATAGTCTAGATGACTTCCTCTTCTTCTAAAGAATGGAATAAAAAAATATGTTTTCTATAAAACTTATCCTTTGTTCAGCAATCAATGGGTCAGTAGATCCCCTAAAATAATGTGGTTGTTGGCACAGAAAGGACTCAACAAAAATTTTTTCCCTTCGAGGTGAATCCAGTCTCTTGACTTGATTGAAGTTATTATTCACAAATAAAATTATTTGATTCCTTATTCTCATAAATTTTTCCATTATGGATCTCATCGAAGGGTCTCTATCACATGGTCTATTATGATCATTATTTATGTGCTTCTTCCTATTTCCCACTATTTTATAAAAGAAGAAAATTGTAGTGAGAAATGTGTTTCTTTTAATAATATTATAAATCTAGAGTAATTTTATTTCTTAAAACATCATTATTAAATATGTTATTCTTTAAAAACAAATAAATTTTCTATAAATCCATCAAAATGGTTCATAAAAATATTTTGATTAACCAAATATATCTCTTAGAAGTGTCAAACTAGGAGCAAAAAATGGACCATTGTTGCGTAAAAGTTCTTGTTCGAGTATAGGTCAAAGTGGTGTTTTGATGTTTTACCCATAGAAACATCTATGCCAGATCCATATCCACTTATTCATATCCTGACAAGGTTTTCTTTGCTCAGAAACCACTTACTTAATACTTCACCAAAATAATAATATATTTTTTCTATATTTAAACTTGTCCCTAATGTTATTCATAAAGTCTTCAAATCCTAATTTATAAAAATAAATAAAAATATCTTTAATAACAACTATTTCATCCTGGCTTTTTTATTATATATCCTTCCATTAAAATGTATAAATAAAAGAGATTTTAAAGCACACTTTCTTGGAAATAAGGTACATAATACATGAAACTATAAAAAGTTCCTCCGATAAACCTGAAAGGATTCATCATAGCTTAATCCTATTTACTTTTACTACTTATCATAACCTGGGGACATACATCAAAGGAAAGGGTCATCATAAGGCCTAGTACAATAAAGTAAGGGAAACAGTTTACATGGGACCATGAGAAATATCAGTAAGAACTTGATGAATATCATAAAGGTATGAGAAAATGAAAAAAATGGAATATCATAACAAAAATAACATGAATAAAAATATGTAAATGTGTATAAAACATTTAAATGGTAAATTCTTAAGCATATCACTATGGATTTCCAATGCAGTTTCATAAAAATTACTAAGGTTATTCACCAAGGTATCGTAAAACATGTCATCTCTATACATTAAATTATTTACCCAATGAATTAGAGCTCTATCAGGGTGAACCCTTAATATTTCATAATTTTATGTGATCCATATAGATCGTAATAAAAAATTTCATAAATAACCCATGTATAATAAAATAAAAGGGTTTCATTTTAAAATCATGGTATTTCAAATGTGCTTAAAAACAAATTTATTATGTCATTTTTAACCCATAAAAAGGGTATGCAGGCTTCATGTATGTTAAATACCTGAATAAAATAGATAATTTTTATATATAGTTTAATACCACTATAAAATAAAGATGTTTTGTAAATCATAGAAAACAGAAGAAAATTTATTGAGGGGAAGATGGAAATTTTGATAAGTAAATTCATCAGCATTATAAGGCCCCAGCCTTAAACCTTACTTAATCTCGAGTTATTACAAGATTACACATTGAGGATCTTTTCAGGTTTAGAGTTTCAGAGAATTAGATCATAAAACATGCATTACATCCCACCTTTATACAAAGTGGTTACAATAAAAGATAGTATTAATTTTTTCCCATCAACGGAAACATATTTAAAATAAAACATGGATTCTTTGTTGACACTTCCTTGACACTATCATCATATCATGTACCCTTCTCCTGACTTGTGAAAACATTTCAAAAACTTGGGATGAGCATAAAAAGCTCAGTAAGGGATATAAAAATATGGAAAGGAAACATGAGTACATGTATACCTAAGAATCAATGAAATCATACTCTACTCATAAAACATAAGCACTTTAACACACCTCATCAAATCATGAATAAATCATAGAAATCATAAGACATAAAGGTAACTTGAGGCATTCATAACATTCTTACGTATGGAGTAACCCTCTTGGTTACGTTTAGAATACCCATCACAGTATATTCCATAAATCTCTTCGGAGAAACCTTAAGGTTTTACTCCTTCGTGTTACCCAATGCATTGGAGAGCTATATTAGGCTCACTCGCCCTTAGTTTATCATGGAACCACTCGTCTTCATAATAATGCCCAAGAACCATAACATAATTGTATCACATAAAACATGCATAAAGGAAACATAACATTTCCACTTTTCAATCACAAGATATCAATACAACACATTGATATAAAAACATTATGAAAACTATTTTCAATAAAAGAAAAGTAAAACAGGGTATTTATTTTTCTTTTAAAAAAAATGTATGGCTTGTAGAGGAAGCCGAAACTCAAATAATGGTCACAGCGGCGGAGAAGTCGTTGTCGCCACATACGTACGACAAAAACATTACCTTTTGTCATTTAGTAAAACGCTTCGTATAAAAAATATTCCTTTTGGATAAACGTAAAAGTCAAAGGGGTTTATACACCGTATAAAAGAAAGTTGTGTATAAAACAAAATATGCCTCAATGAAAGGAGATTGAGATGAAGTCTCATACCTCGTATCCGACTTGACTTGATCGTTATTTAATCTCCTGAATAATAAACTTGAGTTAATTTCTACTTGTTTAAGAACCTTTTTCAAGTTCATTATTCCTTTTATATCACTTATTGCCATGTTATGAACACTATGTAATTATTTAAGTTAATAACGGTTGTTTTAACGATCATTGGTACTTGAGTCAAAAATAAACTCTTTATAATTACAAGTTGTTCATGTATCCATTATATCCAGAGTTATACTCCTGATTTAGATATCATATATATCATATATATCCAGTATATACATGCATTTATAATATTACATAACATTTAGAGGTAAGAAATGAAATGCACCGTTCATGGAGACGGTAAGCCGTACGTACGCATGAACGCTACTTTAATTTCTATTTCATAATTTATGGAATGGAATCATAATGATATAAAGGTATATTATAATTCAAGTATAATATCATATATAATACCATTAATTACATCCTTTATATGTCCCACATATGGCATTAACGAATCAAATCACTTTGAGGGGGCAGTAGTCCGCACTTCCTAAAATGAAGATATCGCGTTTACCCATAATGGAAACCATAAAGGTATGCCATAAATGAAAAATAAAGAAGCTTAAGTAAAACATAAACATATTATATATCATATATAAATATATTTTCATCTTAATGGCCACCATTTAAGGTGTTAAAATAATATTGAACAATCATCATTTCGTGAGGCAGAAATTCGCCATCCATGAAAACAGTATGTTCTTTAACCATTAGATGTTGGTGTGTGTAAGTGTAGCTCGAATAATTCTTATAAAAACATCCTAGTATATTGAAGATACTGTTTTTGTTACAAAATAAAGTAATAAAAATAGTTTATAGGGTTGGAGAAGCAAAATAAAACATAAGAACACAAGAGAAGACACTACCTTTAAATCGAGTAACTCTTTTTGATTTGAGCTCAAAGGCTTCCTTGGGAAGACTTCTTCCCAAAGTGAGGCTTATAGGAGTTATAGAGGGATGTTGAGAGACAAAATGGGCAGGGGTTGGCCGATCAAAAAGCTTTGGAAGTGTGGGTAAGGTGGTAGAGGTGGGGGCCTTTTATAAGAGGAGAGGAGGGGCACTCTTGGAAAGTTAAGAAAAGATACTTTGTTATAAAATGATTTTCGGATAAAAAAGGTCCCAAAATTATATATTTCGAGGATAAGGTGATAATAGATATAAATACACCCATAAAATAAGTTTTTGACATGTGTAGGTCTTATATTTTACATTATCTTTTCATTTTATTTAAATTGTTAAATAATGAGGTCATCACTGCATCATCATGGTGTCATAAATAATTTAATTTATTTAATGTTTAAAAATTATAAAAAATATATCATGATGTAGGAAATATTTTTAGATTTATAATGAATATTTATAGTCAAAAATATGACTTTTATAACTTCATTTAAAATTTTTTTTAGTAAAACAACTCATGTTTGTGACATTTTTACTTTAACATTAAATAAAAAGATATTAATGTCATTTTCCTTCCAAAGTGGCTCCATGGGGTCCCCAAGTTGACCCATGGATTGTATTGGTCGTCCATGACACATCCAATAAGGGTAGGACATGTTTCAAGTTCATTTCATATTATTAAAACATTATTCTTACCTTAAATTACACTAATTACCTCTAATCGCGATTAGAAACATAAAAGTTACTATTCACCAAAAAATTATTTTAATCCCATTGAACCACATTTTACTTCTTAATGAAAACCATGTATGTCAGATTTTTTTAAATTCAAAACACAGAGGTGGTAAAATTTCATTTAAATGAAAAATCAATATTTTAAGTACCACTTAGTGGTTTCACTATTCATTAAAAATTGAAGTTTTTCAGAAAAATACCAAAACTTCACCCTAAGCTATATTTGATATTCTGAATTCAAAAATGATGTTTATTTTAAAAAATTCAAAACATATAATTTACATTAATTAATTTAATAATTAATTCTCACTGTCAGAGCAAATAGCGTGTTTTTATGAAACAATAAGTATCAAAAGATTGACACTAGTTTAAGTCCAATTTCAAAGTGAAATTAATTCCAATGACCACCATTGGATTAAATGGTAAAAATATATTCTAATTTCACTTTAAAACCAATTAAAAAGATAATATAATCATATAAACAAATTATATTAAAAAGAGGTTTTGAATTGAAATACAACATTTTTCACTATTCATTAAAAAATGAACTTTATCGGAAAAATACCAAAAATTTACCCAAAGTAAATTTCAATGTCCCAATCATAAATAATAAGTTTATTTTGAAAAATAGAGCTTATAAAATTGTCAAAAGTTTGATTTAAAAATGTTTTTCCATCAAAAGGCAGTAAAACAATCTTTTAAAAATATTAGTGTATTACATGCTTAAGATTGAATTTATTCTCATTTTAATCCTCTAAAACACTATATAATTCATTAGTAGACATAGATAAAAATATCTATTATTCATTACTTACTTGGGATGTTACATCCTTCCCCCTTTATAAAATTATGTCCCCAAAATTTATTTACTTATTGAATAAGTGGGAGTATTTAGCCCTCATTGCATTTTCAGATTCCCATGTTGCCTCTTCAACCATGTGGTTTTTTCAAAAAACCTTTACCTGATGAATCACCTTATTCCGTAACACTTGCTCCCTATGGTCAAGAATCTGGACCGGTTGTTCCTCATAAGATAGGTTCTCTTCCAGCTGAACTACCTCTGGACTCAAAACCTGAGATGGATCTGACATGTACTTCCTTAACATTGAAGCATGAAAAACATTGTGTACCTGAGATAAACTCGGAGGTAAAGCCACTTGGTATTCAACTGATCCAATTCTCTCCAGAATTTCATATGGTCCAATGAACCTTGGACTCAGCTTTCCTTTCTTACCAAATCGCATCACACTTTTCCATGGTGATACTTTGAGAAAAACATGATCACCTACCTCGAAAGAGAGATCCTTCCTCCTGTTTTCTGCATAACTTTTTTGTCTGCTCTGAGCTGTTTTCATGTGTTTCTGAATCAATTGAACTTTTTCTGCCATCTCTACTACCAATTCTGGTCCCATCAGCTTCCTTTCTCCCACTTCATCCCAGAAACCTGGAGTTCAACACCGCTTCCCATATAACGCCTCAAATGGTGCCATCTGTATAATGGAATGAAAACTGTTATTATATGAAAATTCAACCAAAGAAAGATGTTGGTCCCAACTTCCCTGATAATCCATCGAACAAGCACGTAGTATATCCTCCAAAGTCTGAATTTTTCGTTCTGACTACCCATCTGACTGAGGATGAAAACCTGTACTAAAATTTAATTCAATACCCAACGACTTTTGAAGGCCTTTCCAAAAGTTAGAAGTAAACCTGGGATCACGGTCAGATACAATGGAGAGAGGAACTCCATGTAACCTGACTATATCTTTAAGATACAAATGGGAAAGTTGATCTAGGGAAAAAGTATCACGTATAGCAAGGAAATGAGAAGATTTAGTCAAGAGATCAACAATAACCCAGATTGCATTATTACCTCGAGGTGTCTTCGGCAATCCCACAACGAAGTCCATGGATATATTTTCCCATTTCCACTCTTGCACTGGTAAAGGCTGAAGCATCCCTTTCGGTAACTGCTGCTCTGCTTTAACCTGCTGACAAGTCAAACACTTAATAGTAAAATCAGCAATATCCCTTTTCATTCCATCCCACAAGTAATACTCCCGAAGATCTCTATACATCTTAGTACTGCCTGGATGAACTGAAAACGGAGAACTATGAGCTTCACATAACAACTCTCTCTTCAATTGTGAATCACAAGGCACACACAATCTCTTCCCAAATCTCAAAACACAATCATTATCAATGTTGAATTCAGGCAACTTACCCTTATGAACCAGCTCTACCTTTTTCTGCAACTCACTGTCTTGCTTCTGTGCTTGCTTGATTCTGTCTGATAGAGAAGATTTCACTGATACCTGAAACAAAACAGAAGAAAATCCTGCACCAAAAACTTATATTCCAAAGTTCATCAAATCCTTAACCAAAGGATCACGTTCCAAACGCAACATTGTTAATGAAGCATTACTTTTTCAACTCAAAGCATCAGCCACTTTATTTTCTTTTCCCGGATGGTAATGAATTGTACAATCATAATCCTTGATTAATTCCAGCCATCTCCTCTATCTCATGTTCAATTATTTCTGAGTGAATATATACTTTAAACTTTTGTGATCAATATATATTTCACAATTTACTCCATACAAATGATGCCTCCAAATTTTTAAAGCGAAAACAACAGCAGCTAATTCCAAATCATGGGTGGGGTAATTTACCTCATGAGTTTTCAACTGATGTGAAGCATAAGCAATTACCTAATCATTCTGCATTACAACGCAACCAAGTCCTTTCAATGAAGCATCACTGTAGATAACAAACTCACCATTTCTGGAAGGTAGTGCCAAAACTGGAGCATTCACCAATCTTCTTTTCAATTCATAAAAACAATCATCACATTATTTTTTCCAGATAAACTTAACACCCTTCCGAGTTAGCTTATTCATTGGACTAGATAACCGTGAAAAATTTTCAACAAACCTTCGGTAAAAACCTGCCAAACCAAGAAAACTATGGATCTCGGTTACATTTGTGGGTCTTGGCCATTCTTCAACAACTTTTGTTTTTACAGGATCAACAGTTATGCCATTTTTTTGAAACAATGTGACCAAGGAAAGAATTTTTTTGTAACCAAAACTCACACTTTCTGAATTTTCCATACAGTTTATTTTCTTTTAAGGTTTGCAAGATAACCCTTAAATGACTTTCATGCTCCTATTTACTTTTAGAAAACACCAAAATATCATCAATCTCATCACTATCCCTGATATTTTTCATCATCGACCACCACTGATCTGCTTCACCTTCAAAACGGTAAATAGAAAGACTAACCTTTTGATGTTCTAAACACCCCATGACATCAAAAATCTTCTCCAGTGCTTTAATCCACCCTTCAGTTAGCATGGGGTCAGATGATCCTATGAATGATGGGGGATGTTGCCTCATGAAATGTTCCACCACTGACATATTCCTCTATGGTTGATCTGGCTGATCTCGTGCATGGATACCACCACCATTTATAGCCTGAGTCAACTGTGCCATCACTGCAAAAAACTGTTCAGTTCCAATTCCGACCATCTCAGGTTGCTAATTTGGAAGGTTTTCTTCCTCCTGATGTCATCCCAACATAGCTACCTTGTTTCCTCTACGGAAAACCATTCTGAACATAGAAATATATTAGGCGAAGCAACATGGTAATCTTTAAATGCTATATCATTTCAATCATACCATAAATTAACTTATAATTTAACAATTTTCTAACTCCTAAAGTTGTCTAAATCGACCTCTGATACCAACTATAAGGCCCCAGCCTTAAACCTTACTTAATCTCGAGTTATTACAAGATTACACATTGAGGATCTTTTCAGGTTTAGAGTTTTAGAGAATTAGATCATAAAACATGCATTACATCCCACATTTAAACAAAGTGGTTACAATAAAAGATAGTATTCATTTTTTCCCATCAAAGGAAACGTATTTAAAATAAAACATGGATTCTTTCTTGACACTTCCTTGACACTGTCATCATATCATGTACCCTTCCCTTGATCTGTGAAAACATTTCAAAAACTTGGGATGAGCATAAAAATCTCAGTAAGGGATATAAAAATATGGAACGGAAACATGAGTACATGTATACATAAGAGTCAATGAAACCATACTCTACTCATAAAACATAAGCACTTTAACATACCTCATCAAATCATGAATAAACCATAGAAATCATAAGACATAAAGGTAACTTGAGGCATTCATAACATTCTTATGTAGGGAGTAACCCTCTTGGTTATGTTTGGAATACCCATCATAGTATATTCCCTAAATCTCTTCGGAGAAACCTTAACGTTTAACTCCTTCGCGTTACCCAATGCATTGGAGAGCTATATCGGGCTCACCAACCCTTAGTTTATCACAGAACCACCCATCTTCATAATAATTCCCAATAACCATAACATAATCGTATCACATAAAACATGCATAAAGGAAACATAACATTTCCACTTTTCAATAACAAGATATCAATACAACACATTGATATAAAAACATTATGAAAACCATTTTCAATAAAAGAAAAGTAAAACAGGGTATTTATTTTTCTTTTAAAAAAATTTATGGCTTGTAGAGGAAGTCAAAACTCAAATAATGGTCACGGCGGCGGAGAAGTCGTTGTCGCTGCATACATATGACAAAAACATTCCCTTTTTTCGTTTAGTTAAACGCTTCGTATAAAAAATATTCCTTTTGGATAAACTTAAAAGTCAAAGGGTTTTATACACCATATAAAAGAAAGTTGTGTATAAAACAAAATATGCCTCAATGAAAGGATATTGAGACGAAGTCCCATACCTCGTATCTGACTTGACTTGATAGTTATTTAATCTCCTGAATAATAAACTTGAGTTAATTTCTACTTGTTTAAGAACCTTTTTCAATTTCATTATTCCTTTTATATCACTTATTTCCATGTCATGAACACTATGTAATTATTTAAGTTAATAACGGTCGTTTTAACGATCATTGGTACTTGAGTTAAAAATAAACTCTTTATAATTACAAGTTTTTCATGTATCCATTATATACAGAGTTATACTCCAAATTTATATATCATATATATCATATATATCCAGTATATAAATGCATTTATAATATTACATAACATTTAGAGGTAAGAAATGAAATGCACCGTTCATGGAGACGGTAAGCCGTACGTACGCATGAACGCTACTTTCATTTCTATTTAATATTTTATAGAATGAAATCATAATAATATAAAGGTATATTATAATTCCAGTATAATATAATATATAATACCATTAATTACATCCTTTATACGTCCCACATATGGCATTAACGAATCAAATCACTTTGAGGGGCGGTAGTCCGTACTTCCTAAAATGAAGATATCGCATTTACCCATAATGGAAACCATAAAGGTATGACATAAATGAAAAATACAGAAGATTAAGTAAAACATAAACATATTATATATCATATATAAATATATTTTCATCTTAATTTCCACCTTTGAAGGTGTTAAAAGAATATTGAACAATCACCATTTCGTGAGGCAGAAATTCACCATCCACGGAAACAGTATGTTCTTTAACCATTAGATGTAGGTGTGTGTAAGTGTAGCTCGAATCCTTCTTATAACAACATCATAGTATATTAAAGATAATGGTGTTGTTACAAAAGAAAGGAATAAAAAGATTTTAGAGGGTTGGAGAAGCAAAATAAAACATAAGAACACAAGAGAAGACACTACCTTTAAATCGGGTAACTCTTTTTGATTTGAGCTCAAAAGATTCCTTGGCAATACGTCTGCCCAAAGTGAGGCTTCTAGGAGTTATATAGGGATGTTTAGAGACAAAATGGTCAGGGTTTGGCCGAGCAAAAAGCTTTGGAAGTGTGGGTAAGGTGGTAGAGGTGGGGGCCTTTTATAAGAGGAGAGGAAGGGAACTCTTGGAAAGTTAAGAAAAGATACTTTGTTATAAAATTATTTTCGGATAAAAAAGGTCCCAAAAATATATATTTCGAGGATAAGGTGATAATAGTTATAAATCCACCCATACAATAGGTTTTTTACATGTGTAGGTCTTAGATTTTACATTATCTTTTCATTTTATTTAAATCGTTAAATAATGAGGTCATCGCTACATCATCATGGTGTCATAAATAATTTAATTTATTTAATGTCTAAAAATTATAAAAAATATATCATGATTTAGGAAATATTTTTATCTTTCTAATGAATATTTATAGTCAAAAATATGACTTTTATAACCCCATTTAAAAAAAATTTAGTAAAACAACTCATGTTTGTGACATTTTTACTTTAACATTAAATAAAAAGATATTAATGTCTTTTTCCTTCCAAAGTGGCTCCATGGGGTCCCCAAGTTGACCCATGGATTTTATTGGTCGTCCATGACACATCCAATAATGGTAGGACATGTGTCAAGTTCATTTCATATTAATAAAACATTATTCTTACCTTAAATTACACTAATTACCTCTAATCGCGATTAAAAACATAAAAGTTACTATTCACCAAAAAATTATTTTAATCCCATTGAACCACATTTTACTTCTTAATGACAACCATGTATGTCGTATTTTTTGAAATTCAAAACATAGAGGGGGTAAAATTTCATTAAAACGAAAAATCAGTTTTTTAAGTACCACTTAGTGGTTTCACTATTCATTAAAAATTGAAGTTTTTCAGAAAAATACCAAAACTTCACCCTAATATATATTTGATATTCCAAATTAAAAAATGATGTCTATTTTAAAAAATTCAAAGCATATAAGTTACATTAATTAATTTAATAATTAATTCCCGCTGTCAGAGCAAATAGCGTGTTTTTATGAAACAATAAGTATCAAAAGATTGACACTAGTTTAAGTCCAATTTCAAAGTGAAATTAATTCCAATGACCACCATTGGATTAAATGGTAAAAATATATTCTAATTTCACTTTAAAACCAATTAAAAAGATAATATAATCATATAAACAAATTAGATTAAAAAGAGGTTTTGAATTAAAATACAACATTTTTCACTATTCATTAAAAAATGAACTTTATCGGAAAAATACCAAAAATTTACCCAAAGTAAACTTCAATGTCCCAATCATAAAGAATAATTTTATTTTGACAAATAGAGCTTATAAAATTTTAAAAAGTTTGATTTAAAAATGTTTTTCCATCAAATGGCAGTAAAACAATCTTTTAAAAATATTAGTGTATTCCATGCTTAAGATTGGATTTATTCTCATTTTAAGCCTCTAAAACACTATCTAATTCATTAGTAGACATAGATAAAAATATCTATTATTCATTAATTACTTGGGATGTCACAAGAATAATGGGTATAAAACATATTTTTAGACAAAGGTAAAACGATAGAGGGAATTGGTATCCCATTTATAAAAAATAAATTTTCAACATAAAGGAATGAATAAAATGAAAATAAGAGAGGGTGAACATATCATTTAAAAACATATACAAAAATAGGTTCTTTAAATGAATAGAAAATAAGGATATTACCATTACCTTAAAGAGTTGTTCTAAAAACATGAGTATTAGGACCTTAAGGGATTTAGGACACCTTGTGAGAAATACTTGAGAGGTAAAACTACCATATATTCATGTAGTATGTATTTTGAGTGAATGAAAATAGATAGATGGGTGGGTATTTATATCAAAATTAGAAGATTTTTTTATTAATTTCATAATATAGGCCTTGGAAACCTAGGTTGTGGAAAATGAAAAATAATGGGATTTACCATGATATTTTCCCATGGTTTTGGACACTTGGGTCATATTTTATGTTATTTTAATCTCAAATAGTCAAACATAATTTTATATTACTTATATTTACATGGAAAATTAATTTTTCTATAAAATATTATTTGTAAAGTTAAAGTTTCCATTTTAGACTTTGGAAAGTAAATTATAGGTATGGAAATTAATTAAAAAATATTAAATACTTTATATTAATAAAATAACTTATTTTATTTCATGGATTTTGTTTAATTAATTATTAAAAAATTATGAAATAATTATGATTTTATTAAACATACTAAAAAACACAAACTATGCTTTTACTATTCACAAAAAAAAATAATGTATTTTAGAAAATTTTCATAAATTCCCCGTATTCTAATTTTATCATGATGATTTCAAAAAATATATTTATTTTATCAGAATAATTTTATAAATATGATAATTATGAGTTTAAAATAAAATAAACCTTATTAAAAATAACAGCAGATTGAAAATGCATAGTAAAATTTCTAACACTTGAAAAAAAAATTATCATTTATATTTAAATAAGAGTGTTTTTATCCTAATATTTAATTAAAATAATAATTTTTCATAATATATAAGTTCATTATAATTATTTATATGTTTTCCATAAAGTACAATTTCTATCCTAAAAATCAATTTATCAAATTCCATCTCAACATTATTAAGAAAAACTATTCTTAAAACGGAATTGATGGAATAAAAATTTTATTCATACAATGGAATGAATATTTAAGTAACTAGGGACTTGAAACACAGCCCATTATAACATATACATATTAACTAAGGGTAAGGTGTGCATTGGTGATGGATTCCTGGGGTGGCTCAACTAACATCACCTGAGTCGTAATTTCCACTATCTTGAACTTCTCTTATATGCACTTTTTTCTAACTTCACTTGTTGAAGCTCAGCATGGGATTGGTCAAGAGTGAACCCCAGTGATTCTTTCTACCTCCCAAGATCTGAAAAATGGGCTTCATATGGCACGAATATACTATTTTAGGCCATCATTTTTCCTTACTACATTAATTATCCTTTGTCATTTCTACTTATAAACACTAATTATAACATTAAAATTATTATTAAGAGTATAGTTTCCAATGACCATATTTACCAACGGTCATTATTGACCAATGATCATATAATGGTCAAAACCTGGTGGTCACATTTCAATTTATACTCACTTCATTATTAAATAGATATAGTTTTGTTTTGTACAAAATAATATAACAAACATTTTCTCAGGAAACAAATATCTTTTAAAAATTCTAGGTTGTTACGCTATATTAGCTTTGTACAACCCTTATATCTTATTAAAATGATGTTTTATTAACCCTTCTCATGATTTGGGATTTCAATAAGGGTAATTTCAAATGAAAAACCCTTGATTTCTGAGATCACATTTAAATTGTTACGGCGCAATTTATTTAAGGTGGGAGGAATGTAATATCCCACTCTTTTAAATATAAACATCATATTTGATAGCGTGTATGAAACAAAACACCAATATTATAAGAATATATAACACCTAGAGACTTTATAATATATTTAATTTTTAAAAATAAATTCAATCTTCTCAATATCTTGAATTACATGCAACACCGATTTTATCTTACATTGCACACAACACTGATTCTGTCTTGCATTATACGCAACCCTAAGTTTAGCTTGTATTACAAGCAATATCAAGTTTATATGAAATGTGACATATTATTAAAATATTAATATTTAATTTGAGAGTTATTACCTAGATAATAATTTTGCGAGTATGAATAGTAGTATCTCAATTATGAAATTATGGTTATATATTGATTAGAAATAAAATAAGAATCATTTAAAAGAAAAAGAAATGTTTTATAAAAAAAATATTTTTCTAAAGGATGGTCTAGTCATGATTTGTGTACATAATTTAATATTAATTTTTTTACACATTTTGAAAATTTATTTTAAAAAATAGAATTAATTTTTGAAATCATCATATCAAAATTATCTTATGGTGAATTTTTGATATTTTTCTAAAGAGTTTCATTTCTTGATGTATAGTGAAAATACTGAATTTTAATTAAAATATGTCTTTTAATTTAAATTATTTATAATGTTAAAATTTATTTTTAATTCATTTTAAAGTATAATTATATCAATTTTATATCAATTAATCCAATTTAGTTCATTATTATAATTTTAATATTTAATTTTGATATAAAAACATTATAAACTTTTGAACATTTTATCTTTGAAAACTCGTTTTCTCATCACATATATGGGGTTAATTTTAAATTAAATTTTTCCAATTATATGAATTTAATTTAGAAAAATGGATTCCATATTCGAAATAAAAATAATTTATAATTTATAATAATTTAAACATTATTTTTTATTAAAATTAATAGTGAAAATAGTAAAAATTAGTTATCACAGTTAACGTAAAAATGGATTTACTTGGTGGTTAAAATAAAATGATAAGGGTTAAAATAACCAAAAAAACTGGTCTAAAATATATATTTTTTTAATATAGATGTATCCATTCTAGGATCCATAATGTTCTAATATTTGTTCCTTGTGACATGAAAAAAATATGGATTGAATTCATTCATTGCAAAAAATGACAAATGTGTCACTCACCTCACTTATAAAAAGTCACCCCATATACTCTCTTATTAAAACCTTAAACTCATTTTAGTGCATCCAAGACCTACCAAAATCATTTAAAAAATTTCCAACACTCATCCTAGAATCTTTTTGGAAATAAATCCAACCTAAAAAATATTTGGTGTAAACCTAAGAAAGATACTCGAAGAAGAGGTAACATTTTTCAACGAGCATTCTTATTTTATTTTTTCTTCCACCTAGTTCAATTATTGTTAAAATGTACTAATATAAAAACCTCATATTATTATTATAAGGATATTTTCTTATGTTAATTTCATTACCTAAAAATACTTCCACTTCTATCAAATGGGTTACGAAATCATCATTCGTATGTACGACGGACAACAGCCTCATGAACCAATGTCATTAATTTTTCTATTACCACCTCTCATAGTTGGTTATTATGATGGATATAAAGTATTAATATTATATTTATAATATAATTATACCACTTGAGTAATTATATCATATATACTTCTTTATCTTCCATTATGTAGGGGGTGCAATAACATCACTTGGGTGTACAACGGACTACCACCTCGTGAAGCGATGTGATTCATCTTTCACTAACGCTTTACATGGAAGATTATAAGGATAAATTTAATTATTACATGTCATATAAATTAAATAATTATGATATTAATTAAATGTTTATCATTCATAAAATATAATATATATCATTTTCCTTATTACCTTATCACTCAATGAAAGATGGTAACATTGTTCGTGTACGCTTGGACTGCCACCTTCACGAAACGATGTGACTCTATTTTCATAACCATACCACATAGATGATATAAAAAATATATTCAAAAAATTAATATGGTATTTATGATATTATTTTTATTCTATAATTATAAAATATTACTTTCCATTTTTTCATAATGATTTTTGAAAAAATGGAAACATTACTCATTTATACATATGACCTACCTTCTCCATGACTGCAACATACTTAATTTCTCAAAACCATCCATCATGATAAAGTATAATTGATTTATTAATATGATAATAATGTCATGATTATTATTCTGTAGATGATTAAGCTATATAATATTCATAATAATGGTAACTTAAAGACAAAACACGAATGAGGAAACAAGGCAATTAACACACGAAATAATGATAATAATGAATGTTTATTAATAAATGAGTGATAATATGTTATAAAAGGATAATATATAATATTATAAATATTAATATGGTTATATTATAAGTTATTAACATTTTTAAAACCACTAAACATAAGTTTAAATCATGTTAAACCAAAAAGAAGTGTGGTGTAATGGATTTCATCTCAATTTCTCTTCATTGAGGCATATTGTAATGTTTTCACCTAATTTCTTATATGTGGTTTATATGATACCCATTTTATATGTAATATCATGATTCATTCATACTTAATGGTAGTTTAAGTTTCACTTTTTATCATTTCTTCTGAGGGGATTTTACTAAAAAAAATTCAAGTGCTAAAATTTATTGTAAAATCTCACTTTATTTTGTGATTGTTAGATTTCTCTTGAAAAAATCAGTTTATAAGACTAATTAATCATTTAATATTAATATGTAAGATATTTTGTGATAAATGGTACTATTATCATAGTTTTATTAGTTCTGATAAAGGGTGGTATTTATCAGTGCGATTTTAGCACTAATAAAATGTTTATTTCATAAAAAAAAGTTTCATTAAAAATTGTATATTAATATATAAATGTATTTATATTGATATATATATGATATATATAACACTAAATAATCATTTAAACTTAATATGTAAGATATTTTGTGATAAACAACTTATAAAAAAATTAAAAATTGATATTAATTAATAATTTTCTATTTATTATTGTGAAATATTAATTTAATTATAGATGGATGATATAAAAAATAAATAAATTAATGAACGATCTATGATAAGTTGAAAAAAAAGAATTAAACTTCAAATGACCATAACTGTTGATATGAAAGTCTGTTTGAGTTCTACCATATATAAAATTGAAGTCTACAAAATGATCTATGATGTGTTAAATTGGGAGACCCACATACCCATTTTTTTGTGGTTAAAAAAGGAATAGAAAACTACCAAAACTTAGTTTTGTTGGGTACCTTAATTTTTGAACATTTGATTAAATTTCAACCATGATTGACGGGTTCTTCTTGTCTTTTTTTAGTGAAGACTGAATTTATTATCTAGTCTCACACTCATATAGACATTATAGTGTTTAAATTTTACCATTTTTCATATTGTAGTGTTATTTATAATTAAATATAAACATGTTTTTATATATTTACAAATAATAAATAAACTTCATATAAATATTTAAACATATTTACATAAAAATTTATTTTTAAATATACAGAACATATGGAAATAAATACTTATTATTCATTTTAATTAAAATAAATAATTAACCATTTTATTTACCTTATAAAAATGCATATATATATATATATACCTATGAAAGTAATAATTATATATAAATATGTGTGTGTTAATAATCAAATATATATTTATGTGTATATTATAATATATTTAAATAAATACATATATGTAAATATTTGTGCACGCATAGCCAAAATATAACTATGTGCGTGTGTGTGTAAATATGTGAATGTGTGTGTGTGTGTCAATATTGCGTAAATACATCATGTATAAATTTATTTTTATAAATATATCATTACCATTAAATATAATATATAAATTTATTTACAATAAATACTAATAAATACATTATAAAAAATTTATATCTAAATATACAATTACATGTAAATATATGTGTGTGTGTGTGTGTAAATATGTAGACATACAAATATATATGTAAATATGTATAAAATTTATATCTAAATATACATATATATACATATTATAAAAAGTATTTAAAAATTATTATATAAATTTATATAATTATATGAATAAATATATAAATAAAAATTAATTATATGTATATGTATATTTAAATAGATACACCATAAAATATTGAAAAACTCTTGATGGTGAAGTGGTAAAGGCCTTAGGCATGAAGGAGGAGGTGGGAGCTTATATTTCCAAAAAGTGCTCACAAAGGTGGTTGAAAGTGCCCCTGGGGGTGGGGATGCATAGGAGGAGTAAGGAAGTAGGGCGGGGTGGGTGAGCAGGAGTAAATAGTACTTTTTTGGGAAGGGGGTTGAGTGCTGATATAAGTAATAAAGGAGAGTTTAAGTGTTGAAAGATGTAAAGACCCAAAAATTCCATTTAATTATTTTTAAATTATATGGAAATGTTCGAGTCTTCAGTTTTTGACGGCGTGTGATTCTGAGGCCCAGTGTTCCCGAAATGAATTTTTGAACTTTTTTTAAGTACGTTCAGTAAATGTGCGAGTGGTTTCTTGTAAATTTTGAACCGGTGATCAGAATTGAAATCTGAGGGCACCATTGAACTTGCAGCGCCGATATTCGCTTAAGGAGACATTCACCTTGACCGCAGTAGGTCAAGGGTGAAAGTTAGTTTTTGTGCTTTTTGTGGGAGAAAATAAAATAAAGTAGCTTTATTTTATTTATGGAATTTAATCCTCCCAATTTGATTTTTGGTGGTGGGGACCACCTGACCCTTGAACTCCACTTTTAATGGGAGGTAACTCTTGGTTTCCCCTCACATTGATGTTCCAACTCAACTATTTTAATTAATAAACTTAAACTTATTAATATGGTATTTCACCTCTTGGTTGTAGGATTTGTTGGAAAAGGAGAGCTTGGGAGAATTTTGGAGAAACAATCTCTCCAACGAAGAACACTTTCTCCAACGAAGAACTCCATTGAAGAATCCCCAATGAGGCACGTCTTTAATGATGATGAACCAACGTCTGTCATTTCCTCTCCTCACCGACGTCAATGAGAAATCGAGGTAGGGAATGTTGTTTGAATACCCCTTACCATTTTCCTGTCAATATTTTTGATTTAAGAACAATTATGTCGCTTGCTATCGTTTTAACGTGGAGGGTGTGGGCCAAACAAACATGGACCGACCTCCCTGCAACCTTTGTGGTTTATGATGGTCTTGAATCGATGGCGATGTTCCAAGTCGAGTGTGGGAGTTTTCGGAATGAATAATGGGCCAATGGGGCGCGCCCGGTGACCCAAGGAACACTGTTGGCAACCCGTGTTGGTGATTGGCACTGGTGGGGATCGGTAGCGGCGGTCGGCACTCCGGTCGGCCGCGACAATGTCAGCGGCACGACCGCACCAACGGAGAAGGGTCGTGGCTGAGCAAGGGCGGCAGCTGGCGCACGGCTGGCCACGCGAAGGGGGCGGCATGGCATGACCACACCACCGGGCGTACAGGAGCCGCAGCACGGGGTCGCGGCGGCGAAGAAGGGTGGCTAGCTCGTTGCCGGCCGCCGGAGGTGGCGCGGTGCGTGACAGCACCGCAGAGGAGGACTGGTCGTCTGGCCAACCGGGGATCTGAGTGGGACCCGGGGTCCTGCGTGCATGTTGTCGGCGCCACGTGGCACCATCCAATCGGTCACCCATCCCAAACGGCCCAGCCGTTCTGGGTACCCAGGGGGCGCCTCCCCTTGGGTGGGGGCTAGTTTGGACCCCACTGCGGGGCCACGCAGCCGCGGGCCACCTAGCGCGGGCCGGGCCAGACCCAGTGGGCCAGGTCGGACCCAGGGCTGGACCCAGGTCGGGTCGGGTAGACCCGAACCGGGTTGGGTCGGCCCATGCCGGGTCGGGCCGGGTCGGACCAAACCTAGACTAGCTTCGACCCTTTTTCGCTCTTTTGGCCATAACTTGAGTTACGGATATCTGTTTGACGAACTGTCTGTGGTGCCAAAAACCTTGGATCGAGATGGTATTTTTGGTATACCCCACTTAAGATTTGGATAAAGTTGGGGTACATCCAGGTTGGATCCAACACGAATCCAACCGGGCCCTCGAGACTAAAAGGCCAATAACTTACAGATCGGGCTTCCGATTGACGCATCGTCTGTTGCGTTGAGACCCCTATTATGTGGAATTCCTTTGGGATACTTCTTCGTGGGACTTCGTGGTAGTTGGAGTATCGACCTATGGTTGGAGGAGAAGACCCTCCCAGAATCAAGCAAGCTTAGTGCGGGAACCTTGTGGCTGGCTGTAACATGAGAAAGGGATCATATGTGGGTTTGTGCTTTGGGATCCTATGTGGGTCTGTGTTTCAGGGTCCCACATGGATCCGATCTAGGAATCCACGTGGTACTGCCCTAGGATCCTACGTGGGTTTGTTTTACTAGGATCCTACATGGGTCTGATGATTTATGATCCTACGTGGGTCTGCCTCTCAACAGAGTAAGATGATTCAGTAGTTACATCTAATCATCTTTACTATCGTACCTAAGTTATACCTGGTGTGATCTGAGTCTTTACCTTTGTGGTAATCATTTGTGTGGTGTACCTTTGTGTTGCATACCTTCGTGGTGATACCTTTGTGGTATTATTATGTGTGGTGTTACCTTTTTGGTACTTACCTTTGTGGTGTTACCTTCGTGGTATTATTTCCTTTGTGGGACAGTTGAGCTTTGGGATTTTGAGTGGGGCCTTGTGTTTCCTCATGATTAGGATGGTTTTACTTGACAACTTAGGTATATGTATGGGCATATACCTAAGTAGGTTTTTCAGTTGTTTTCATGCTTTTTGGTTTATCCTTTGTGGATTTTGTGAGACCTTAAAGGGTATCGGGGTCCCTACTGAGTATCGTTATACTCACCCCTACACGGGATATGCCCACACCTTGTTGTGTTTGGTGCAGATGACGGACAGTTATAACTGAGGACGAGAGTACCAGGACTAGAGGTAGCTCAGAGGTGGACACTAGATGTGGCATACCGCAGAGACAACATTTTGAGAGCTATACCTACCCTTTAGGTAGGATCCTTGGCGGGTGTTTACAGAAGTTGTTTTCAGTTTTACTTGTAATTTTCAGTTTACTTGTACTTTTCAGTTGGGCTTGTATTCTGGTCCCTTTTTCTTTCTGTACACACCCTATTTACTCTATAGTTTTACTTTGTGCTTGTATCCTGCTTTGTGCTTACTTGTGTGAGTTTACAGGTTATAAAGGCAATGCCTTCTCATTTTTAGGGAATACACCTTTTGGTGCTAGTCGATAGCCCCTGGCCTATGGAAGGCAGGCTTGGGGTAGTCACGACATAGGCCCTAGGGGGAAGGTTGTGACAAAATAATTGTGGTTTGAATGAAATAAAAAATTGATTTTTTTTAAAAAAAATTGAGTGCTAAAAAAGCGTTGATAAAGGATCCTTTTATTAATACTTTTTTAGCGCCGATAAAGTTAATTTCTAATTATTTTAAAATCACAATATGCAATTGTGTTCTTACATATTTTTTTGACAGTGCTTTAATACCTATAAAAGGAGTTATCTATACACTATAAAAAAATTATCCACATCTATTTTTTATGTTAGTTTTATTTATAAATTTGATTAATGTATTTAGCCTTGTTTTATAAAAACATAGTTAAATAGGGTGTGACTAAATGTTTCCACCTTTATAGCTCTACCTACTCATGTTTCATAGGACCATTGTTAAATGGTTATATAATTACCCATGATTATGATGATATGGGTAAATATTTTTTTAAAAAATTAATATTCAAATTAATATATTTTTTAAGTCATTTTTTTCAATTTTATTTCATATTCTCATGCATGTATATTTTCCAGCTCATTTTTCCGATTATCATATTTTTTCTTCTTACTTTCATATAGATTAATATATATATATATATATATATATAATTAAACATATATTTTTTATAATAATGTATATTTTTTATTGCGCGCAACCAAGGGATGAATTTCATGATAATATTCCCATTTTCATCTGCTTCCTTGGCATCACAATCTTTTTGAGCATGTCCAATATGTCCAAAAAAGAAAAAAAAAGAGGGGATTTTTTTCATATTAACAATAAATTCAAAAGAAATTCAGATCATTGATTCATCTGTGGCAAGAAACGTTTCATTGAGAAGAAGGTAATCAATATCAACCAAAACTCTGATCCTCATCAAGGGTCCCCAAAGAATGGGGTTTGATCTATCTCATTCATTGAATGTTCCAATCCAATCTCCTATCTCCTTCATAACACGATTTGATCTCCACCAAAAGGGAATGTTATAATGCCAGATCCAAAATAGTGACATAGATATTGACACATTCAGAAAGTCTCTATTGATGTTTATATCTTCCATTAGGATAATGTGATGATAAAAGAACTAAGGCCTCCCTAGAAGGTTATTCTATTTATTATTCTCATTAAAGAATTCAAAGACCATAATCCTTGACCAACCTCATATATATCCACACCATATTCTAGGTGTTAGATATATTTTAACGTGTTCTTCAAAGAGATCATATTAAAGGTTCAATTACTGATGAATTTTCCCTATCTAAGGAGGACAATTCACCAATTTAAGAAGTCATCTTCCACCTTAGAGGCTGAAATGGACACCTTATCCTTTTATGATAGTGATAGATAACTCCTTTTGTTGAGAAAATCATTCTCCGTCATTATTTCGGATAGGCTGAGGATAATCTTTTCTATCTGGGGAGGAGCAATCAAAGAGGATCTCAAAAATATGTCATTATTTCAGATCTAAAACCGATGACCAGAAAACTGGGAGAGTAACTAGAAAAATGGAAATGGTCACTCCCATGGACTATAAACCTAAGAGAACAAATGGTGAAGAACATGGAATGCTGATGTTGTCTATGATATAAGAAAAAGGGATGATGGTTGGTCCCCATTTGTGAAAGATCACCCAAGTAAACTCCAAACTCTAGGACAACCTTGGAAGAGAAACTCTCACAAAAGGATAGAATTTTTAATAACGTATATATAATAACATAAAATAACATATGTATTAATATATAATAACATATGTATATATTAATTTATATATGAATATATAGTCAAATATATATTAATTTATCATAACATATATAATAAATGACGAAATATATATAATAATATATATACTTTCGGTGAGGTGAGGGGAGATGGGGAGCACCACAGGAGTGATTCTATAGCTATATGGTGACCAGTGTTGAACCCCTTCAGTCTGAGCTTTGATGGTGTTAAAATTCATCAATGATGGTGATGCTAATGGTGGAAATCCTGAGGTTCCTTGAGATACATTTTGTCTGGGTGATTTAAATTCCTCTGCAAACCCTGGGCTGGATCTCGGATCTTGGAATAATTTTTCCTTTTATCGGGTGGTTAAAGAATCTACATCGGAATCTTCTACGAGGGTGGATTATACCCTCGTTCATCCTATGTTGCAATATTCTATCTTGGGTGGCTCAAATTTTCCCCCAACTCTAGTAGATCTAGATCCAGTAAGGGTGAATTAGGTTTCTTGCTCTTCAGTATCTATGGGTCTTGATAATCAGGATGTCGTGATGACTACAAACATGGTTTGGTCTAATGTTGATGTCGGTGACTGACTTTTTACTAATCTTCGGAGTGGGTCATCCATTGAAAGAAACCATATTTCAAGAAATGGTGCATCGGGTTTTCTTGAAGTATATCCTATGTTCTTCTAGATCCAACCGGGGCCTTCCATCATTCCATCATTGTGAATATCTCTCATCAATCAAAGATTGATACATGGAAACTTGAGAATTTGAGGAAGAGGTTGATCCATATTTGGGGTTTTAATAGTTTTCATATGGTTTCAATTGGCACGAGATATTTTCATATTAATTTTACTTATCAGGCTTTGATATTAAAAGCATGGAGTTGTGGGTTTGTTAATGTGAAACTATGTTTTCTTATATTTTAGGACTAGAATCCTTGGTTTGATCCCCTTCAAGCAAAGAATTTGGTCAAACAATCATGGATTCATGTTAAAGGCTTGAATTGGTTCTTTTGGTGCCTGAATATTATTTGGTATATATCTTTTTCTATTAGAAAACCAATTAATATTGAAAATAAGACCGAGATGGCTAGGTATGGAAATTATTCTAGAATTTTTGTTAAATTTTATCTTAGTTGAACTCTTGTGGAAAAAGTTTATCTTTTTGCAGGTGATTTTAAATTTGAGAATTCAATTGAATATGTGAATATTCCTATTTTTTTAATTTCTTTTGCATCAGAAACATAAGGAAATCTTACCACAGGGGTTTGATATACACAAACTATAAGAATTATGGAAACCATGTTGATAGTTGTATGTTCAAGTTTACTTCTGCTTATGGGAAGAAATAATCATAAGACATGCATACTGAGACCTTGGCTGGGAGGAATGTTCATGATGAGGTGTAGGTTAGGGTTTATGATGATGTCCCATTTAATTTTTAAGGATATTGGGTATTCTAAGATAGTGAGTGAGACCAGAGATATTCTAGGTCAAAATTTTATTTTATATGATAATGTGGTTGTCAGTATTCATCAGAAGTCAGGGGTTCATACTTTAGTTTTTTATATAAATTTTAGTGATCAGTTTATAGGAGGTGTTGATGCAGAGGTAGTTGTGAAGCTTATACATGAAGGTCATGCAGAATCACTTGCATTTGATATGTGGGATGATATAGTGGAGGATGTATAGGGTACTAGGAATATTGATGCTAATCGATGAGGTGGTTTCCATGGATGAATATGAGGCATTTAGGCCTGGTGGGATGGCCACTACACTTGTATATACTAATTTGAAGACTTAACTAGTGGATAAGAAAATAGTAAAAGATGTATTATCTAATCTTGACAAGGTAGAGTACTTTCACATGGGTGGAACCCAAAAAGGTAATTTCATTTTGATACTTGAGTTGAAAAATAATTTGGAATCTGACCAACTTTGTCTGGATGGTTTGTAGAGTTCTTGTGTGCAAAATAAAAGGGCATCTATAGGTAGTTTTGTTACTTTCCAAAGATCATGTGGTTGTGCAGGGGGGAGGATGATTTTCATCTTGGTCCGCATTTTGGAAAGGGTCTCAACAGGACTACTATTGATAGCTCTGGAAAAGACCCTAAATAGGTACATGTAGTTGGGTTTTCCCCTTTGACTACCCATGAGAGCAGTGTTGAAGTGGCATTGCATGATCCCCATGATTTGGTGGAATCTGCACCTCAGTAGTATCTTGTGGCCTCTACGCATGTATAGATAGACGATGTTCATGTGAATCAAGATGTGATGCTAGAAAATGCAGATGATGGAGGTGAAGATGTTGAACCTCATGGTGAGGATGATTCATCGGACATGGATGACTAGGGTGATGATTGACAAACTCAAAAAAAATCAAGGTGATCCAAGCACCTGAGATTTCATGGTGGATCACAATGAATGGTTGGTAGACTGAAAAAAAGATGATTGTGAAGGTTTTCCTGTTGTTTTATGGTGGTTCATGCATTCCACTTTTTTTATTTTGTTACTCCATCTTATTTATATATGTTTAATTATAAATAAATTTATCCGGGTCATGGGTTTTAATCCATGGTCTGCATTGTTCCTAGTATATATTGTTGGTGAGGTGGTTCCAAAGTGGTACTAGAACCTGTCCTGACACATTTGAGCTTAGGGGTTCAACCCCTAATTCCCTCCATATTAGGGTGATGTTTCCATAACACTATAGTAGTTACAGTATCATTTTATTAGTCATGTAATATAGTAGTAAGACAACTATATTATCTATACTATTCACCAAGATGTGTCATCGATCCCCATTTAAGGGGATTCATGGCACATGAGGCTCTGACCTCATTGCATATTAGAGGATTTGGTCCACTCCATCACAAAGAGGCCCTTGGACCATCAAAAAAATATAATAAGGTACAAGTGGGTGCTTGAAAATCCTTACGAGGAGGGATGAGGTCTGACCCACTATGGTGTTTGGGTATGTGAGTGCTTTTATCTTTTAATCCCCCCAACTGAATAATCATGATATATACATATATATAATAAAAGATATATTAATTTATATGTTAATATATCAGAACATGTATATATGATGTTATATGTTATTATATATTAATATACTAATTAAATATATAAATATATAATAATATATACATTATTATATATATAAATATTTAATAAATTTTATATTAATTTATAATAACATATATATTAATATATATATTAACAACACATATAAACATACATAATAACATATATATTGATTTATATATCAATATATGATAAAATATATATTAATTTATAATAACATATATATAATAATATATAAAAACATATATATTAGTCTATATATAAATATATAGTAACAAATAATAACACACACACACACACACATATATATATATATATTAATTTATATATAAATATATAGTACCATATAATAACTTATATATATGTAACATATAACACACACATATATATATATATTTATAAAGGTACAACTTCCAACGATAGTTCAAGCATTCAATAAGAAATTACAAAGAAACCTACTGGCCTAGGGACTTGACCCTGCGACCATGCCCTAAACCCCAACCCACCCATACCACCCCAGTCGACCATGGGGGATATATATATATATATAATGTATAAATTAATTTGTATATGATTACATAACATTTATGTTAGTTCTTCCTTATAGAGATCAATGTTGTTGTGTCGAATTTTAGAGGCGACACATGGGATAGAGGGGCAGGCGCATGCACAACAGCGGGAAGGCGCAAGAATAAAAAAACAGCAGAATTGGGATGAAAAAATACGGTGGTGTAAAAAATGAGGGATGGTGGTATCACATGTGTTTGAATATAAAAAATGGATTAATAAATTTGGTGATAAAAATAATGATTAATTGGAATATTAAATTAAAAAATATATAATTACCCATATAAGTAGAGGTATAAACACATCTAAATGTATTCATTCCCTATTTAACCATGTTTTTATAAAATATGGTTATATCGCTAATGTAAAAAATAAATTCGGCTAAATTCATTTTTTATAGTGTTTTATAAGGAAAATTTTACTCAATGAAATTTTTATGGGATTTAAAGTTATGATATAATTCCTAATAAGAAGTATTTTATAAATATACAACACCATAAAGACAATTTCACTCCTCAAATAACTTGTAAAAACAAGAATCGTATTCATTATTCATGAAACCAATATATTTGATTGCATCATCAAAAACGAACGTTTCAACTTTAAGAAATTTTCTTCAATACATAAATATAACATGGTAAATATGAAACCATTATACCACTATAAAATCCTACAATGAAGTATCTATGTCCATGAGTTAATTTCCAAACACTTTGGGTGAATGAAAAAAATCAATTATGGTCATTAAAAGTATTATAACATGACTCGTAAAATATCATGTGCATGAAATGTGTCTAGAATTCATTATCAATGTCCTCTCATCACAAACGACAGTAGTACTAAGATATTTCTAATGTAGTCTCATTATTCATCATAAGAAATACCCTCAAAAAATAACAATTTTTGTAGTTGTATAACGTGTTTATGATAAAAATAAAACCCAATAACATCACCCATAGCTATATAATATGTTTTTACATCATAAATATTGGATCAAACCCCATTGATATGCCAAATTATATGATATCACACCCTATCAATCACTCATTATTAAGACATAGAACATGTAAGATACTTCAAACCATACTAGTCCATAGAGAACCATACACCCCTAAGGGTCAAGGATAGTTTGTATATTTAAATCTATCCATTAATTTTCTTCTATATAATATCATAAAAATATTTGGATCCAAAGTGGTGTACAACCCAACCCACCTCATGGTTCCTAAGGCATGGATTTTTAAATGATAGTGTTATGCCATATCACAATCTTTGATGATGGTAACCTGTAGTAGTATTGTTGAAATAATAATAAAAACATCCATACTTGTTTATATAAATCCAAATAGAATGAGTTACCCCATCCCTTGAGTATAACAATCAATCTAACTTAAATATCCTTGAAATTATCTTGAAACATCTATGTTGTGGAAAATACCTCCCTCGACACCCATTACATTATGTAATAATATAATGATCGACTAAGTAGTCCAAGTATTAATTAGTGAACTAACTCAACCTAAGTGTATATATATATATATATGGGTCATTCAACCGCTCCTTATGTATAAAAATAGAATTACCAATGTTTATAAATCTTATAATAGTGATCACACACTAACCATGTATATTTATTTATGAGAATAACTCACTCAAAAACACTATTAAAAAATTTTGTACCAAATATCAGTCTCGAATCATCTCTCAAACTTCATCCACATATCAAATATCACTTTAAAATTAATCCATAAAATACGTAGTCCCTTACTAATGTAATGAAGAAAACCATGTCAAACAATCATGTCACTCGAGCTGGCTCAGCACAAGACCTAAAGCATGTTCCCAATCACCATGGCCTGAAGACAAGCACATGAGTATCAACATAAATAACCATATGAACAATTTTACCCAGAAAGATAACACCACATGTCTCATGAATATAAAAAATAATATAACCAATAATAATATAATGTGGAATAAAAGGTACACAACAAGGAGAAATAAAAAACCAATCCATAGATAAATATTGAAAAAAACAAGAAAAAATAACCAAACTAAGTCTCCATGTGACTATTCTTAACCTCCATCCCAAACCACTACATGGGTGATACCAACCAAAAAATGTTTTCAAGACACATGACACCCTTCCCTTTACTTATATCCAGAAAAACCATGACTACAAACTACCAATGTAAAGGTTAGGGTTTGAGCACAAAAGCCTCATTGGATACCACCAAAAAGTCTATAAAATCTCTATCGCCATAAAATTTTTAGTTCCAACTTAAATATAGAATAATTTTATTAAGAGAATCTAAATGGAAACAATTTTTTAAATATCATTTAGTTTCATTTAATACATTTTATATTCACATAAACTAGGAATGTGAAAATTTAACTAGAGATAGTATAAAGTAATAAAAATAATTCTTGGAAATACTATAATATAAACATGTGTAAAACAAACATGAAATAATAAAATCATTTGTAAAACCAAGAAAACATTGGGATATAGACTATGGGAATATGTACTAGGAAAACTAAGTGAAGAATAATGTGAATCCTACCGATATCGATTCCAGCCACTACCTATTGATATCATAATAATAACACCTAGTGGTTCCACACTCAACATGGTTTGCATATGTCCATTACCCAATGCACCCAAGGTTCTTAATGTTATATTTTTTCCAAAAAATTTAAATAAAACATGCTCTAAATTTATAAAATGTTTTCATAGAAAATTTCCATAGATCTCAAGCTTAGAAATATATTTTAGAGACAATTATATCTTTGAGGTTTTTCACCGAACACATATTGTGAATAAAATTTTTTGAATGTAAACCCACTTTTAAACCCCATTTTCATGACAATATTAAATCATTCAATAAATTAAATAAACTAAAAAAATTAATTTACAACAATATTAAGAAATTCATGGGTTAACACCATTGTATAGAGAAACCTACATCTCCAACATATGAAATCTAGTCACCTTTAAAACCAGTGATGGTAAATAAATAGTTATAATATTAATAAGACTTAGTCCAAATGAAACATCATCAATTATACATAAAAATTATAGGACAGATAACTATACACCCTATAGGCCTGAAGGCCTTCTTTTTTTTATTGATTTTTGATAACCCCCTTTCAAGGGATAAGGGGGAACCCTTACAAGGCCCGTAGGCTTAGAGATTACATTTCCCGTAGGCTTGAAGACATTACAGGACCCATAGGTCTTAAGAAAATCATATAGACTGGGACTACTTGAAACCACCCCTCCCCAAAATCTGCATCGTGATCAGATCTCCACCTTTGCATGGTTGTTCGGCTAGCTGCCCTGTGTAGAGATGCACAGGCCCGGTACCGATGGAAATGCCATAACCTCTCATTCTTTCAAATCTGTTAGCCCTACTTTGGTGGATGCATCCTACTCTTGAATCCTCCTCTAGGGATGGTTCCTTGTAGAATTTGTTTGTGCATATGCATATCAGGTGGCCTTGAAGGCCTTGAGGTGGCCTGAAAGCCTTACTGACCCGAAGTCCTAGGTGGCTCGAAGGCCTGGGTGGCCCGAAGGCCTTAAAGACTCCAATCCCAAACCGGTGGCCCAAGGTGAATAGTTCTAGCTGCTATAGTACCAAATAGTACTTTCTATATTAACTGCTACAGTACCTGCAACAATACCCGCACAGCACTGCTACAGTGCTTTTAAAGTGCCGGAATTATGCCTCCACTTGGATTTGAACTTGGGTCTTGTGGATTCACTTAGAGAGACCTCACCAACTGGGTTGAGGCTCATGTTTCTATACGCCCTATAGGGTTACATAATATGAAGAACACAAGATGTCATAGGTATATCTAGAAATAGGATAAGAAAAGAACAAAAAGCACATAACATGAAGGTTTCTATCAATATCAATTTAGAAACACCAAATATCCAAGGGGAGAACCTCATAGAGATCCATGGAGTGGCTGGTTTAGGGTAATATGGATTTAGAATGTGTTTTAAGGTTAAACTAACCAAGGTAATCATAGTGTGTTTCTATTTTAAAAATTTCGAATCAATTCTCATGGTTGGGCCACATGGTTTGAAAAATGATATACCAACCATGTGGTGGCCACTATCATTTGTATATAATATCACACAGTTTTCTGGAGAAAGTCACATGGTTTGAAAAAATTATTATTATTTCATGCGACAACCACTATAAAAAATCAAAAACTTCAATATGGTTTCTTAGAGAAGGATGCATGGTTAGTCAAATTGTGCCCAAACTGCAAAAAAAATGCACTGAAAATCACAAATCCTTATTGAAAAACTACAACATGGTTAGAAAAAAACATTCACCCAAACCATGTGTCTGACCTGTTTTTCCTATAACTTCCAAATTTCATCCCTAAACTCTCAAAACACTCTAAAAATTCAAATTAGATAGACCAAGATTGGAATTATCCATACCTATGACCCAAAGGGGTCACAATTCACCACCAAAATAGAATATTTTTATCCATAGAATGGTTTATAACACCAAATTTTCAAAGAGTTAATGTAATTCTCACAATATAAACATTTATTACTCCCAAGTATCATGTCTATTTTTTTCACTACCACAATACACAGACTAAGGAAATTGTTCTACCATACAACACCTTATCTTGACAATCCATAAACTGAACATGCCACTCAAAATATAAGGAGTTGGACTCAAGATAAACATCCTCCCATTCAACCACACAGGACGGGTCCATTTTATAAATCCTCAATTTAGAAACATAAAACCCATTATGATAAAACATCAAGGGATATGACATATCCAACTAAAAATCCACTTTTCCAATACATTTGATGATCTTGAATGGTCCAATGAAACTCAGTTATACTTACCCTTTTTAACCCAAAGATGATGTACCGATAAAGGTGAATCCCTAAGGAAAACTTGACCACCTACCAGAACTTACAACATAAAATTATGGTGGTCTATATAACATTGATGATGGAACAAAACTTTTTCCTTCCTTTTTCGAGATAACCACACCATCAATTTTCCCCCTAAACAAGCTTGATAATACCATAGACCATTTACTTATCCTTTCCCAACATAAATGAGATCCACAAGGCTGATTATATGACACTTAAAATTGTTCATCCTTGATTGAATACCAGTGTAGATACCAAACCCAAAACCATTGAAAATAAGAACACATGTCTGAAGCATATCCCTAGGAACTAGATGATTCCTCATGTTTGAACATACATTTGAATATTGAATGTCATTATTGAATTTTATTGAGAAACCATCACATTAAAAAATCACTTTCATTATTTATAATTGATGTGAAAGTATATATGTGGTAACCATAGGTACACCAAGAAGATTCACCACCCCTAGATTATATAATCATTTGATATCTTCTACCACCTTCATTCCCTTGAAAGGAAATGCATGAGATGGTTCTTTTGAATCAAGTAATGATCACCAAAAAAATTATCTTATTATCTAATAAGAGTTCTTGGTTGTTCGATTATGAAGTTCATGGCTCCCTTATGAAAATTTTATGATGAAATAGATAAGGCCGCATCAAATTGGTAGATATATGATGTTAGGACTCCATTTTCTAATAACCAGGGCATCATGACATAATGTTTTCCATAGACCGGCTTATTATGGGACATTAAAATAAATTTATAAAATCATGGCACAGCCTAGTATCCCAAGAGTTCACAATCCAACTAGACTTATGTTCATAGTATATTAATCCCTAACTCAGAACATTTGGAAAAAATAATAACCAATGAAGACACAAATAACCATCGGGAGACTGAAACTACAAATATGAGGTCTCCCCTCCATAAAAGGGTTTATTAAAACATTGAAAACTAGAATCCGCAGCATTACTAAGCCAAAACTGATTTCACAATGAAGAATAAGATTTCTCAAAAATGGGAATACAATAACACTAGAGCATCAAGCATGACCCATGTCATTTCTAAAAAAAATTCACTAAGTATCCCTCCTCATTTAATTATTCATATCCCACATTACTAATTCCATTCTCAATCCATCTATGACTATACCTCATATCCCAAGAGTTTACATAGTATTGTGATCAATGGTTTGAAATCACATAACCCGATATTTATTTCATAGGATCAGATTCCTCTGGGTAAAAGTACACTTCATATTTTTATGACCATAATATATCATAAAATTCACTTGTGTGAGGGGTAGTGTCCCCACTTTATGAGATCATGAACAAATTATATCAACAAAAGTTCATTGTGAGGTAAATTATTTCCATGAAGGCATAATTGGTGAAATCCTTAAGATATCACCCATTTTCCAACATCAAGACATATCCAAACTCCTTACCTAAGTCTTCAAAGTAACATTTTCAAGACCTATCTTGGATTATCATGAAAAAACACTAAAAAATTTATTCTTACTTCCAAAATTTTAAACTAGTCTTAGGTTTCAAATTATCAAACATAAGTCTCTAAGAAGAAATGATACCTAACATGGTTGTCCCCACCATTAATATTTGATATAAAATGGTGAGGAAAATAGACAACACCTTGATACCAAATATTATTAACAAAGAGAATATAGTTTCACATTTCAAACAATAGAAACCTATAATATTTTCTATCCAAAACAAAGGAAAGATGGTATTCTCTCACAAGGTGGAACCAACCAAGAGGAAACCTGATCAAGCCCATGAAAATGAACCATCTAAAATAAACATTTAAAATATATATGGATTAAACCTCTTCAAATATCATTAAGATGGAACAAGAAAGATAACCTACTCTACCACTTCTCTAATAACTAATAGGCATTTCAAACATGGACATGCCTCGATAAAAAATTACATGTATCTAGTTTTTGTTCATGAAACAAAATCTATGGTAACTAAGGTTTAGAGATATCAACCCAATGGTCCAAACTATCTAACTTATAATAACATATCTTAAATGAACTCTCTTCAACTAACTAGTTCATGAAACTAAACATTTTTACCCATGAACACACCCAAGATTAACTATTTTTTGAGTACTAATATGAAATCCATGACATATCCTTCACCATAAATTTATCAAAATGAAAAAAATTCACCAATTTAAGGGAAAAATAAGGCATGAGGAAACTCAAGATGTCCAATTATATCAATAGATAATCCCAAAGAAGATTCCAAATATCATTCTTAAATAAATTTATACCAATACAACAACCAATCTAAATCACTAGACCATAAACTCAAAGGATCAACACATATATCACAAGATGCACCCAAGATTATATACCATTTATGGAACACTAAAAATATAAGAAAATAAGTCCTTACCAACTCAAATACCCAATGGAACCTATATATTTCCCTAGATAAATTGTAAAATATCATCGAGGGATATGATTACAATCATTACTCAAATCAGAGTCCAGGAAAGACCACTCTTGAGGAAAGAATCTCAATTAAACTCATTAATTCCTCATAAAACTCACTCAACCCATACAAGATGAAAAGTTTATATGGTCACATATTTTATATCACCCTAAATAACTCCCACACACAATAAAGGATTAGGAAAAACATATAAATGAACAAGTAAAGAAAAAAATCTAGAGTGGTTTCAAAACAAACACACATAAAGAGGGGAAATCATTTTTAAAAAACTTCTCATTTTCAAAACCTAGATACACCATTTAAAAATAGTTATACAAACAACCCATTTAAAAAGTAAATATATTTTATTACTTAAGAAAAGAACCCAAAAAAGAAAAATTTCACAACTCCTCAATCACAATATGAAACCTCTTACCATTCAGTCCAAAGCATCAAATGAGATTCAATTCATATTGAATTACACTATCTATATTTTAAGTTCATTAAAAAGGAACCACTGTTGATGTTATAAAATAATTTTTTTCTTAAAAATTCAGAATCTCCTTTTAATTTATCATTCCACTTCTAAAATAATTTACTTATCTAGATTAAAAGTCGAAAAAATAACATGCTTTTCCATAAATCCAAGAACATGACCTTTATAACTTCATAGTAAAAAAGAATTTATTTGAAAACAATCAAACATTATTAAAAACAATATTTAAGGGTTTGAAATTCATTCATGAAGATCATCAACTTGTTTGAAAACCAAAACATTTTCCAGGTTTCCATAATTAAACAACCATTTATAAAGATAGGAGTTAGAAACCAAACACCATTTCAAATTCAACCAATAAATCTTTAATTTCCAAATTAATATAATTTTTCATGAAATTCAATTTCGCACATAAAACCCATGACAATACACTATAAAAAACAAAATCATTTCATCACTGTTAGTCCAACTAATTATTTATATCAACATATCACATGAACCGCCTTGATTATTTTCCCTTCAATGAGAGTCATACAAATAATGAAATAATTATGGGTTATAAAAAATAAGATAAAAGGTGTGTCAAGTTATCATTTACCATTCCACATGGTTAATGTGCATGTTTTAAGAGCACAAAAAATACCTTAACATTTTCAAAATCATGTGTTTGATCACTGCATAGTTTCATGGCCATCCATGTTGACCACAAAACTCAACTCTTCTTTTAGTTTACATGCCAAATATATAACAACCCCAAGGAAACCAACACATACCAATGATAATATTCTTACATTATACCATACCATGACTTAAGGAAATCATCAAAAAAAATCAAATGCTCATGGTAACTCAAGTGGCATCATGAAAGTGTTGATCAAGAACATACTCAAAATTCACTCCTTGAGCACAAAAAATACTTAGTTATAGTTTAAAAAAACTAAACCTATGAAGTGTTAATACACTTCTACATGGGTATGGATATGATACCATCTTCTAACAATCCAACCTAGGTCGACCAATCATGTCACCAGAGATGGCTTGACATAAGACCCAAAACAAATTATCGATCACCACAGGATGGCGAAAAGAACCTGGTTATCAACATAAATAACAATGGGAATGATTTTACCTAGAAATATAGCATCACAAGTCTAATGAATAACATAATAATACAAACAACTAGAGTACAATGAAGAATAAAAGGTACACAACCAATATACATACATAACTAATATAATGCTAAATGATAGAAACAAACCGAAAACAACACCCAAACCAAGTCTCTATTTGACTATCAATTACCTCTATCCCAAAACAAAATGGGGTTGATATCTATCAGGTAAAGCTTCCATGACACATAAAATCCTTCCATTTACCTATATCCTATAAAACCATGACTACAAATGACCAAAGGAAAAAAGTAGGGTACAAGTACATAATTCCTGTAGGAAACCACCAAAGAATCTATAAAATTCATTTCACCATGCAACCATTAGATCTAGATTTAAAAAAATATGTTTTTTATGAAATATAAAATGATTTATTTTTTGTAAAAAATTATTTGGTTTCATTTATAATATTTCATATTCACATAAACTAAGAATATGAAAAAGTACATGAGATATATTTTTAAGGAAAATAAAATTATTCATGGAAATATCATAACATAAAAATGTGAGAAAAACATGAAATAATACCATCTTGTGTTAAAAAAGAACATGTTGGGATCTAAACTATGGGAATACATACTAGGAAACATGAAGGAACACTAATCCAAACATAACATAAATACTACTGATACTATGTCGTTCCATATTCTATCAATATCACAAGGGTAACCCCTAGTGGTAACATAATCACTAAAGTTTGCATATGTACATAACCATATGCACCTATGGTTCCAAATGTGCAATTTCCACCAAAAAAATTAAGTAAACCATGATCAAAATTTATAAAACATTTTCACAAAAAACCATCACCACTCCCAATATTAAAAAACCATTTTATATAAAAATACATCTTTAAAGAATTTCATTAAACACATAAATTTTATAGACTATAATTAATAAAAAACACCTAAAAACCCTTTTCCTACCAAGATGAAATAAATTAATAAATTCAATAAAATAAACCTAAGTAATCTATAATAATATTATGTAATCCTGGGTTAACACCATTGTATAGAGACACCTACCTCATTGACAAAGGAAATCTAGTTGCCTTTAAAACCAGTGATGGGAAATGAAGAGTTGTGGTCATCCCAAGTCTAGATCCAAGGGTAATATCAAAAATTATAAATCCAAACAATATACTAGGTAACCATACCACTTATAGGGTTTAACTACATTGAGAAGATGAGAGATCAGAGGTATATCTAGAAAGGGGAGAAGAAAACCATTGAAAAATATGCATACCTAGAAGGGATCCATCAAGATCAATGGGGAAACACTAAACATACAAAGAGAGAACCTCCTAGAGATCCATGGAGAGGATAGTTCTTGCTAAAAAATAATTTTGAAGATTTTAATGGTTAAAAGAACTAATGGAATCAAGGTAAATTTTCATTTGAATAAGTTTTGATCAGGATGCATGGTTTGAAAAACCATGAACTAACCATGTAGTGACATTGTCCTTTAAAAACATATCGCATGGTTACCTAGAGAAGGTAATAGAGTTAGACTAATTATGCTCAATCCATGTGACAGTCTCCAGAAAAAATACCAAACATTTGTATGGGTTCCAAGAAAATTCCGCATGGTTAGAAAAACCATGCTCATAACATGAAAAAATCCACTGGAAATTACAAAGTTGTATCTCACGATGAAAACACGTTTAACATTAATTTTTCACCCAAACCATGAACCTTGACTATTTTTTAGGAAACTTAAAAATTTCAACCCCAAACTACCGAAAATCTCTAAAACATCAAAAGATATAAAACAAGCTTTAAATTATCCATATTTTTGATCGAGAGGGTGTAACACCAAAATATAGGTTCCCTTAACCATTGTATAGTTATTATATATAAAAAATATATAATATAATCATTATATTATATCAATGTAAGTTTGATTAAATTATATAATCCAAACAAGTTCTTTCATATATTTTTTCAAATCCATCAATTCCTAGTAAACTATATTGAATAAAATAAAACGTGAACAATAATGGTCAATTATGTCCAAACATGGCTAAAAATGGTTAAATGTGGTAAAGATGGTAAATTTTGTTCAAACATGGTTGATCTTTCATATACCAGATCAGAATTGATCAAGATATATTTTATAATTTTGTCTATATCTTCTAAAATTACTCAATATTTCCCCTTATATCATAATATTTTTAATCTAGACTAGCACAAAAAATAGTAAAATAAATTTAAATTTTAAAAAAAAACTTTTTATGATATCTTTTACCTTTTAAATTCTATTAAATGACTATTTTTTAGATGAAAGGTGAAAATAATCATTCAATATCCTCACATGATATTATATAATTAAAAATAATTTTTAAGGTGAAATTTCTTATGGAAGTATTTCACCTATAAGTGTGGTGGGCCTCATGTATTCCCCGTAAAAATCACACACACACATAAATGTTATCAGTTGGCTACAATTATAGAATTGTTTGTTATTAGGGGAATTATTGTCACCTCTCATGATGGAATGGTTCTCAGAGTAAATAAAAACTTCTAAAATTTTATGGGTATCTTAGTCTTTACCAAATTTACACCTTTTCACTTTTACATTAGAACTAAATTATATATTTTGTTAAATAAATAATTGAAAAAAATATATATTTTGTATGAAAAATTTTAAAATTAGATTAAATATTCATTATATATTCTATTGACTTCAATGATATGGCATATAAATTTTTTTTCGAAATATTTTATTAATTATATGATTCACTTCATGAATCAAATCTTGAAAAATCAATAACTAATAATTTATTTTGGTCAAATGAGTATTTGAACAAATTTTAAAATTTTAAATCAATTTCTAACAAAAATTAAGTATATAAAAAACCATTTTGACAAAATATATCTAAATAAAAAAATACATTTTTTTCCATTGAACATTCTAAAAAATATTCTTTAATTTCTTATAATCAAAATTATTACCCTTAATATAATTTAATTCTTTGAATTTAATGAAATATTTGGGTTTTTTATAGAGGCATGGAATCTAATAATCCTCTTGTGATAATTTATATTTATACAATTACCAATAAATGATCTTAAGATTATGTATAAGATGGTTTTATTTTATGGAAATGAAGAATAAATCATTGTTTTAAAAATAAATATGATCTCAAATGATTTTTTTGAAAATTTTATTCTTTTAGCATGTACTAAAAACGAAAAAAATCTTATATATTGTTGGAAAATGATGACTATAGTATTTTCTAAATCCAAAAAAACTATTTTTAAAGGCTCAAAAATTAATATTTTTAAAGACTCATGTCATAAATGACTATGTCATTACATGATTCATATATTAATAAAAAAAATTGACTTCGTTCACTCTAAGAATGAGATTTTTTAATCCTTAAAAAATATTTATGTATTTAACACTAAAAAACTGGATACCTTTTATTAGTCCTAAGATAGAGTTGATAAATTCAATAATTTATTTGAGATTTTTTTACAACTAATAAAGGGGAATCATTCATCATTGCCAAAATATAACACTAATAAGGAGATAATTCTACCTTTGTAGTATTAAACTGAAAACAGACTTCTACAATAAAAAAAATAGATCATATAATTTATCAGTATAAAAAGAATAATAATATATATATAAATAAAAAATAATTCATTACATTATAGTAGTTTCAAATAAAAAATTTGATAAATTATAGTTACATAAATTTAAAAGGAAAAAATTAATTTTTTTATTCAATATCAAATCAAACATATTTTAACATATAGAAAATATGAGAATGATGTTTCTAAATCATGAGGGATCATAATATCGAATGATTAATCATCCTTTAACATTTTCAATAGAAAATTAGTGCACCTTTATTTTCTAAAAAATCATAAATAATAATAATAAATTATGTTTGTTTTTTGTGAAAATTAACATAAAATATAATTGATTTATTCTTGAATATTTCTTGAATATCGGTGAAATTATGTCATTACTATTGGAATTATTGAAGGATTATTTTATTTGTTTTCAACTATGAGTGAATATCATTGAAATTTATTGGTAATTTTTTTGAGTTTTTGGACATATATTCAAAGTGATTTGAGATGAATTTGAGTGGAAAAGGTTATGTGGAGTTGAGTTAAAACCCTATAGAATAATTTTAGATTTTTGGATTTAAAAATTTTGGATAAGTGATAACTATGTTTTCTATGCACTATGAATCATATGTTTTGTCTGATGATAAATAATATCTTTCAATTTATACAAAATATAATTAAATATTTTATAATAAAATGTGGAAAATCTCTGGATACACTGTATATATAAGATAATCTAGGGAATATCTATGGTTTTTAATGTGGTACATAATATATTATAGATTTTATATAAGATCTTATATAGTGAAATTTGGAAAAGTATAAGTGGTATTATGGTATATAATATTTCATAATTGATATTAAAGTTTTATTGAAAAATAAATAATATTTATTATATAATAAAAAAGATATTGTTAAGTATACAGAAGATAATTTTGATATGTAAGGTTTATCTTTTTGAAAAAATTCTACATTTATAGGAGAAGTATTCAAATGGAGAATTAAATTAAATGATGGTTTGTTTATTTTTAATGAAAAAATATCATGATTTTGTAAATATGAAATTTTTATTTAGTCTTAGAAAAGTTTTAGATGTGGATAAGAAGATCATGTTATTGATTAATCCTTGTCCCACAACTTATTGTGTATGTACCCATGAATTTGTATAACAAATATAATATATATTTTATAAAAATTAAAATAAGAAGTAGTTGTATTTAATAGGGAATAATTTAAATAAATATTAATTAATAGGATCACTAAAAAAATTTATTTAAAAAACTAAGAATTGAAAATCAATAATTAAGGTTAAATATGGAGAAACTACTAGAATATTTTCTTGACCAGTTTTAAGGAGTGGATCGGGGGTATTAATGGAATACTGTTTAAGGTATCCTAATATAAATATAATGGGACCATGTCTTATGTAAAACCCTAAAATATCAATTAAAGATAGAATATTGTGTGGAAAAAAATTGAGAACATCAGTTGAATATGATATATTGAAATTTTTTGAGAAGTTGTTTTTTATAGAATTTCCAGAATTCATAATTGTTGATTAACTCATAGTGTTTAATGAATATAAAAAAATGATAAATATGAAGGAAAATTTTTCATGAAAAAAGTAATTATAAATATTGATAATTATACAATAGATGATATATTAATATTAATAATTCAATACTGGTGATATGTTGCAATATACTATATATAATGGTCACTTGGATCATGAAGAAGAGGAATCCTGGATATAGTTGAAATATATGAAACCTTATCAGAAATATTTTATTGGTGTTGATTAATCCTAGAGTTTTTTGGTGACATTATTGTTTCTATTTAAGATTCATTTTGTAATTTGAAGAGATATAGTATAAAAATAGTCAAGAGACTCAGCTATAGTCTAATAGTTGTTGTAGTCACTTTTGAAATTGGTGATAAAATATATATCTTAGGCTCATCCCAAAGACAAAAAGGTCATAGTCACCCACCCTGGGGGATAACCTTGTAAAAATCATGTGTTATCTATTTTAAATTCTTTATATTTTATAAAGTAATGAGTGGTATTTAATATGAATAGATCTAGATCTTTTAGAATCGTAGAGGTTGATTTCTAACCAAAATGGAATTGTAAAAAAGAAATTACTATTGATTCAATACTCCTTATTAGTGTTTCATAATTAGTAATCTATGAATTTCAAGTGGCATAAGAGAAAATCTATGTTCCATCAGAGTGATCCGTTTGTGTTTTATGTTGAATATGGTGAATCTAAATTATATCAATAATAATGGAATTATAACATTCTTTGGTAAGAATTATAATGGATATAAGAATAGTATGAAACGTTATCTTCTTATTATTGGACTAGAAGTTACTTATACTACTATAATGTGTTTTATACTATTTGATAGAGATTTTACTATAAAATTTATTAATAAAAGAAATTTATAGGTTGATGGAAAAGTAATTAATACAATTATGATGTTCTTATCTATAATGTATATAAAAATGTGATGCCTCTTAAAACTACCAAATAGATATGGGATAATCTTGAAAATATTTTTCAGGGGGTTAAAAATTGAAAAACTATAAGCTGCTTATTTTGAAATAAATGTTTGAATATATTATAATGTAATATGATGAGATTGTTGATGAATATTTCACAAGAGTGAAGGTAAATTATAGTAGCATTATATGTTTTGGAGATACTTTAAATTATTCAACCATTTTCAAGAATCTAATGAGAAATTTATTTAAGATATTTAATGTTATGGTTTTTACACTATAATATAGAGATAATTTTTCTCTAGATAAGTTATATAATATTATTTTTTTCATATAAAATTATAAAAGGTAAAAATTTTAATAAGAATATTAATGAAGAGTATGAAATTTAATTTAAATCCATGTATGATATCATTCTCAAAGGGAATATGGAATAATCCTTCTTATATTCTAAAGATGATGAGGAAAGAGATGAATACCATGATAGAGTCATGTCTCTTATTCCAAAGAACTTCATAAGAGGAAGAGTTAAACCAGAAGGTAAGATTACTTTAAAATGATTTAATTATGGGGAAATAGGAAATTTTGTAGCTAATTGTACAATGAAAAAGAATGATGAGACTAATATTGATGATAAATAATAAGTTATTTCGAAAAATAAATGTTTATACCCAAATAATTTTTATATAGGAAACAATATGTTTCTATGAAGTAAAATATGGAATTTTATGAGAAATTAATAATAAGATAAAGTTTAATCACAAAGTAGTGAGTTAGTATGTAAATATATTACATCATTTTTTGAAAATAAAACACTTTTTAGTTGAGTAGGAACCATTATAACAATTTAATAAATCAATACAAAACACTATAAACATATATCATGAAAACAAAAATAAAAAAGATAGGATTACGCATAAAAAATAACAACTGTAAACTATAAAACCAATAGAGGCAATAGAAAACCCAAAAATACATACTAAATTCTTAATCCAAGAGAATCATATCATTATTTATAAGATAGGTTCTCAATGTAAAGGTTAGAATGACTATCAATTTTAATGAATATGATATGCTCTAAAATCATTGGACATCATGGATTCATCAATGGAGATATAAAAAATGAAAAATTCTATAAAACTTTCATCATGTTATGAGATATTACATTGGTAAATTTCTTCATGTAGGCCTTGCATATATCTCTCATTCTTCACTATTTTTAGGTGTTTTATTTTTAGATATATATTAATGCATTATGACTCATTTCATTATTCAATAGTAACTATACCAATTTTTTCATAGGTTATTTTGAACATTTCAATGAATTGGTGAGGAAGTGATAATTATTTGGTAATATATCACTCTAAGTCATCACTCACATTATTAAAGATTGTTTTATTAGCCTGTATAATTGGGGGAAAATTCATAACTAGAGGTATAATGGAACATACCAAGGTACCTTGTGTAAAATTTTATATCTAAACAATGTCTTTATAGAAATTATATCCTTCCTCTTTTATCAAGAAGTATTTTCTAGTCAACATGTAAATAGTGTCCTGGGTAGAAATGAATAATCTTTTTCGTTCATGATTTCTTTTTCGATATGGTGGTGAAGCCTTCTAAGTCCACTACTAACTTCTTTACTTTCTTAGGATCAGACTAACAGTAGTCCTCCACTAGTATTCCAACTCATTATTAGAAGTAAATGGTAATATATCACTCTTCTCAAAACAAATATTACCCATAATCCCTCCATGGGAGAACTTCATTCAAGGACCATCCTTTGGGATTGTAGAAAAAATCAAGTTCTTCCTTATTCTAGACTCTATAGATTTCCACACACCATTATCATATTTTTTTATTTCACTATATCCCAATTTATCAAAATTATTGTTGTGTTATATACTATAGGAGACCACCTACTTGATTTTGTGGGAGTTTCCCTATGATTATCCACCAGTACTTTAACAAACTATCATAGGATCAATGGAATTATAACTATAAACCATAGGAAAGCCTAACTTCCTTTCCTAGTCTATGAATTTATGCATTCCTTTATAAGATTATGGTCTAATTATAATGGAATTTCCATCAGGCCTTATAACCCTCATATAATCCTTAGTTATATTCATACCTAAAACCATTTTTGAAGGGGAAATCTAAATTACCCCATCAAAATAATAAGGTAGAATAACCTCTAATCGGGCCTCTATTACTCTCAAAACTAATGTTATAAGTTCCAATCTATTTATTTGTTCATTCCTTTTTATCTATAAGGTATCTGTTTCCATAATATACTTTTCCACTCTATCCAAAAATATTCTACCTAGCCATCCTTAACAACATCCCATTAATTCTTATAAAGATGAAACGGTTGGGCTTCACAGCTATTATGACAATAAACTATATAAAGGTGACCTTGATTATTGTATAAAAAATTAGAAAAAGAATCATGGTAAATAACATTATAGTAATGATACTCTCCATCAATTTTGATTTATATGGAATCCAACCACGGTTAAAAATGGAATAAATAATCTTAGATGACAGATCCATGTTTTCCTAAGTCATATAGTTCGAGCAAAGGAATTTTCCTACCAGATTAAATATCATCTAAATATTTGAGGTATTTGGAAAGGAATTAATGAACATAGAAAATGTATCCAGATCCCTAATGAAATTAGGTGAATATTCATGTGTTTCTCAAATAAACATATTATAAGATAGAATTTAAATGATTTGAATAACCATAAAACATTGTACCATACATTAATTAGATCATATTTAAGGGAGAAGTGTAAAATCATTTTCCAAGCATGAAGGAGACTGAACAACATACAATTTTGTATTCCCCTTTTCTCATTGAAAAACTATAAAAGAAAAAGATAAAAGAACTTTGATGGAAAAAATTTCTAACTAGAGTAAGACTATAAAGATACGATGCTTTAGTGAATTATATTAGTGATCTAGATAGTGGGGGAGGCACATGTTCAAATTCAAGTTCATTTGGGATTAGTTCAATTTTAATAAAAAGAATAATAACTTTTGGGTTGGGAAATAAGATGAAACATAAACATGAACTATCGTGAGATGCCTCTATTGTGTTAGGGACACCCTCCCCCTATGTATTGTTAGGTATCATAGCTCCATCTAGTGTTTTTTAGGGTAAAAAACCTAGAATTTGGAGAGAGAACACCCCTTGGAAACATAAAAATATATCTATTGGAAGATAAATTTATTACCACTAAAAAACATAAAACATTTATGGATCATGATAAATAATATAAAGTCACTTCAAAGAGTTATAAATTTGATGAAGATAAAAACCATAAAAATATGTTTAATCCTAATCTTAAATATTTTCTTAATTAAAACACCAAGATTAATAAAATTATTATGCTACATAAAAAATAATTTTAGAATGAATAATATGGTGAAGATTAATTACTCAAGAATAAGATAGCATAAATTGAAAAAAATAAGATTGTAAATGTGAAAATTGTGGAACAAGACAAAATGTTGAAATATAATAATATAAAATATACTATCATGTATTAAGAGTATATATAGTCATAATCTAGGTGTCTTGAATAATTAAATACCTTAAAGAAGATGATAGGATATTATAACAAAGCTGCGGATGTTCAGAATCAGTCATTTCAAAATTGTCTTATTTATTCTAAGGTAACTAAATTTGTTTCAAATAATAATTCATGACTTAAATCCAAAAATATTCTTGTATTGATTGAAAAATATCTTGAAAAGTAAACTCCAATATCAATATAAGTTTGGTGAAATTTGAGAAGATCCCCAAGATAAATGAAAATCTACATTTAGAATTCACTTAGACAATAATATTATTATCACAAATATACTTATGATTCTATTAGAAGGTAGTTTTTAAATGTATTTTTTGTTGTTTTGAAGTATATAGGAATAAATAATATATTTATAGGTATAAAATAACATTTCCATGGATTCATAGAAGGAAATAATTAAGGGGGAGCTATCCAATGAAGAATAAAAATGACTATAAGAAGAAGAAAGCTATGAATGAAACTTCATCAATCCATATCACTCAAAATAGATATGGTTATTGGGAATAAATATTTGGAATATTTAACAAACATGGTCATTGTACAAATTATTATATTGAAAATCTTCAACAAAAAATACTAAAACCATTTGAGGTTGAGAATTTTTTAAGATAGTAAAGGGAGAGGAGTATCTTCTTTTAAAATTATATCTTAAATTAATAAAAAGAGGTAATCCATGGATACTTGATAGTGTCTATTCATCTCACATGATTTTATATACCAAAATCAAAAATAATATAAAATTTGATGATGGAGGTTCAGTTACTTGCTACAATGAGAGATCCTTGAAAATCAAATGAGTTGTTACAAATGAATTTGAGGTATAGAAATCAAAATATAATGAATTTATATTTATTAATGGGCTTGATAATGTTTTTTGATTGTTAGAAAACTTTATGATGATGGGAATAGAGTCATTTTATAAATTAATTCAAGCATCGTAATGTTCTTAAACATAGAAGATATGTAACAAAGGGAGGAGGAACCAGTTGCAACTTATTCCAAATTGTGAATCCAGGTGATAATTTTTATTTATGATCAAAAAATAAGAACAATATATGGCATAAATGACTTTTCCATTTTGTTCAAATTAGTTTGAGTAATAATTTAGGAAGATATTTTTTAAGTTAATTGCCTCAATTGAATCAAGAAATATCATATATTTTGGAAACATTTAATTTGAAAAATAATATAAGGAATTCATAATAGAGTGAAAATTCAATCCACTTGGACAATTGAATTGATTCATATATACTTATGTGTTCCAATGAGACATAAAACCTAAAGTGGTAATTTTAATTTCATCACAATAATTAATTATTTTAAAACAATTACTATTATGAGGTTTATAAATCACAAATATGAAGTTATGATGATGTTATATATTTTCATAAGAGAAATTGAGAAAGTGGTTGGGGTTTATATCTAGAATATAAGAACTAAAAATGGAATTAAACTCACTATAAATCCACTTTAATCCTATGTTTTTAATCATGGAATCAATTATCAACATAGTGTCCCATATACTCCCCAACAAAATGGAGTTGTATAATGGAAAACTAAATTCTTTTCTTTGATATTGGAAGAACCATGATTTTATAATTCAAGATCTCATACTTTTTCTAAAGAGAATATATATGTATTGTTATGCACAATAAATATAGATTCTTTTTGGGATATGAATAAAAACACTACTTATGTGATGTTTCACAACAATAATCCCACTTTGATTTATTTTAAAGTGTTTTGGATACTATGTTATATGAAGTTAAAAAAATTATATTTTTGAGAGTTTGATAAAAAAAGGATGAGGAAAGAGTATTATTGAGTTATTTATATAGTGGTGGAGGCTAAAGGTAGAAGAAAATATGGCTATAAATGTTGGTTGACTTCTACTATGTAAAATTTTTTGAAAATAAACACAATATTAGTGAGGAAAATTATAAATATTTTTGAATTATGATGAAGATTATATGTAAAATTATGATAAAGTTAGTGAAGGATAAGTTGAAAATGTATTAGGTAATTTTGATATTGACTCTAGTTATACCAGTGAAAATAAATGTGTTTATGGTAATGAAGAATTGAAATATCATAGGATGAGAAAGAATTTGTAACTTTAAAATATAATTTGAAATCAAAATACAATTGTTCTAACTAGAAGAAGATAGAGGTGTAACAACTAAATAGATATAATTTCTTAATTTGAGCCACTAACATTTATTAAGACTATTGAGCATAATGAGTGGATAAATTCATTGAATGATAAGCTATATCTAATTGATAGGAATTACACATGGCATCTTTTTCCAAGATAATAAGGAAATAATATCTTTGGAACTAAGTGAGTCAATAGAAATAAGCTTGGTGACAATGGTAAAGTTTCAAGAAACAGGGTTAGATTAATTTTCAAAGGATAATATCATGTTTAAGGAGTTGATTTTTAAGAGAATTTTTCTCATATCTTAAGACTCGAGTCTATAAGAATGTTTCTCATTTTTTCAACTCATATTCATTAAAAAATTTAACAATGTATGTGAAGTCATCCTTCTTGAATAGAAAACTCAATGAATAAGTTTATATTCATCAACTAGAAGGTTTTGTTCTTGAAAATGATGGAACTATGGTGTGTAAGTTAAATAAAAGTATGTATGGATTAAAATAGGCCCTTATATCATGTAATTTTAACCTAATTGGATTCTTAAGAGAGGATAATTCCACTAAATGTAAAGTTGGAAGCGATCATTATATGAATCATTTGAGAATCAGTACTCTTATTTTCAATATTTATCTTAATAACATCATCTTTTCATGTGAAACAGAGTATTCTTATGAAGAGTTTTCAAAGAAAATAAAAATTCATTTTTAAATTTCAACACATAGAGAATTTTATTTCATCCTATTATTTCATGTTATGGAAAAAAGATTTTATTTTTCAATTCCAAAAAATATATCAAGGAATTTTTGAATAAGTTTGTAATATAAGATTTAAAATTACTATCCACACACTTTATTATTGGTGTGAATCTAGTAAAGGATGATGCATGGAAAAGTTTGAATCAATAGTAGTTCAGAAATTTTATTATATTTTTTCTTTATCTAACCAAATATATACCTCTTGTTGTTTATCTAGTAACATTTTGTACTAGTTATAAAATTGATCCAAAAGAATCACACTTGATGACTGCCAAAAGGATTCTAAAATATATCAAATGGAATTTGAAAAATGGTATGATTTAATGAAGAGGTGAAAAACTAAACTTTATTGGGTACACTAATGTGGATTGGGCTATAGATTATAATGACATAAAATGAATATCATGTGGTGTATTCTTTTTAGGATAAATTTGGGTGATATGGAACTGTAAGAAGAAATTTTCATTTACTTTTAACACTACTAAGGCCGAGTATGTGACTATTATACATGAATGTACACATAGTATTTTGATGAAAGATAAATTAGAATACTTAAAGGTGAAAATTGAGAATATATTGAGAATAGAATATGATAATAAAAGTTAAATTGATCTATCCATAAATCCAGTGTAACAATATAGATCTAAAAACATTGAAATTAGATATAATTTTATCAAAGAGAAGTTTGTAAGTATATATTTGATGCTCAAATATATTATTATAAGCGATAAAATTGTTAATATCTTCACAATGTCCGTGCCAATGGAAAAAATTATTAAATTTATACTAAACATTCATGTTCATACATTTTATCTCACTTGAGAAATTTTTAGGACACATATTCCTTTAGATTATTTTTTCATTGGGGGAGAAAGGTAGATAAACTTTGTGGCTTATTATTTTGAGTCCAAATATTTTTTCTTGAAAAAAAGGTGGATAAATGAGTGATTTTACTTAGTTGGAATGCATCAAAATCTCTAGCCACAGAATATTTTCACTAAGCGATGCATTTATCTCAAAAACATTTCTTTATCCTATTGCGTGTTGTGAGGAAATTTCCCTTTGATAAGGGTTGTGATTTGATAAAAACTAGCAATATTTTTTGGAGTTGAAAACATATCCAAAGTAGGAGATTGAAGAATCCTTAGAATTTTTTAAGGAATATTGTATTTTTTTCAACATTGAGCAAAGACCATAGATTATTATTGAGTAAGTTTTTTTATATGTTTAACATATCATTAATGTGATTTGAGATGAATTTTAGTGGTTTATGTTGTGTGAAGTTTAGCTAAAAACCAGAAGAATAATTCTAGATTGTGGGGTTTGAAGATTTTTTCTACGTATTCAGTATGTAAGATCTAAACTGTGATACGTAAGTTTTATATAATGATATAAAATATCTTCTTGTGTATACAGGTGATAATTTGTGAATTTATACTAAAATACATTAATCGAATGGATACACTATGATACGTAAGAAAATTTAGAAAATACAGATGGTTTTTAATGTGATAACTTATATATTCTAGATGGTATATAAGATGTTTCATAGAAAAATTTAGTGAAGTGTTAGAGGTACTATGGTTTATAAGATTTTATAGATAATATGGAAGGTTCAATAAAGAATATATAATATTTATTTTATAATAAAAAATATATTATAAAGTATATAAAAGATACTTTTGATGGTGCATAATTTTTATCTACTGACCAAAATATATGATTTTCATGTGGTTTATTTGGAAATAGAATTAGATCAGATGTTCCTATACCAATATTCAATATAAAAATTTAATGATGATATAAATACTAAATCATGGATTAATCTAAGTTGATTTTGAGATATGGAGAATAATATTACATCATGGATGAATCCTTTCACTACAACTAGTTGTCCTTGTGTTCATGCATATGTATAAAAAAGATAACAAAAATTTGTAGAAACATAATGAAGAAGTAGGTGAGTTTTTTGGAAGAAATTATATTTCAATTAAATGAGAGGATCTCGGAATAATTATTCTAGATCATCAAATATAATGATTTAAAAATCATTAATATAGATCAAATCTATAGTTATTATTGGAAGATTTTATTGGCTAGTTTTAATTAGAATATCATGGGTATTTGTAGAAAATAATTTGAGGTGTATTAATAGAAAGGGAATTTAGCTAAGTATTATGTAACAACCCATGTGATCAATTATAAGGAGAAGATTGTGAGGAATAAATTTGAGAAAATTATTTAAAGAGAATATTATGGAACACTCTGGGTGTCTTTTTTTCAGAATTTCTAGAATTATGAATTATTTATTAATCCACATAGTCTAATAAATATATAATAAGGAAATAGATTAGATAATTCAATTAATTATAAAATTACATATACCTAGTGATAATTATGGAACATAGAATTAATAAATATTGATAATTTAATATTGATGTTTCATTTCATCACGTTGTATATGGTGGTGGGAGAAATATATTTAATTTACATACTATAAAATTATTTTTTGTTTTTATTGTTGCCAAAATTGTCAATTTTATAAACTTTATATGTCACATACATGACTTATTTTAAATTTAAATTTAATTTAATTTTAATTTATCCTTTGTTTTTTTGGGTTTCTCAAGCTTTTATGGTGGAATGGGTGAGTTTTCGTGAATTGGGCCAAACCGTGAGCCCAATTCCAGATTTAAAAATAAATTTTGTTTCTTTTATAACTTTTTCATTTTTTAATATTTTTCACCTATTCCAATTAATAAATGGTCTAACATGACATATTAACATCACCATTGTAGTTTGGAGCCTTTATAAATCTATAACCAAGGTTTATATGGGTTTTTATTTAAGGGATTGGGCCTGCCCGAAAGCCCAATTCCAATTTTAAAAATAAAATTTGATTAATTAATAACATATTCATTTTTAAGGATTTTTTGGTGATTCCAAGCCTCAAATGTGCCCATTGAACCCAGTCGCGCGGACAAGCTTTCTCTCCCCTCTTTGGAGTTCCTCTTCATCACGATTGAATGTTGAACTTATTAGTTTCTCAAAAATCGTGCAGATTTGAAGAGGTAAATTCATTCCTTCATATCTCCTTCAATATTTACTCTTTTCCCCCATTTCAGTCCCCACATGACCTCCTCCTCATCATTCGAGTCTAACTATCAGGTTTTTCTGCTTTGAGTTTCAAAATTTGGTTAATTCGGGGTAATTGCTTCAAGATTTTTCAAGGTGAGTGTTCCTCCCTTCCACTTCTTCCATTTCCTTGGGGTTTTATCCCTCTTTCTTTATGTTCCAAAGTGTCTAGAACCTAGGGTTAGTACCTAGGGTTTAACCATGGGTCTTTTTGGTGAAACTTTGTGGTCTAGGGATGGATTTATCATCCTTGTGGTGCCAGGGTGGTGCGGTTGATGTTTCGCACCATGTTTTGAGGGATTCGACAATTTCGGTAGGTGATTCCATGGGTAACCATTTAATGATGAGTTATTTTGCTTGATTAAATAATTTTACATGTTCTTTATGTGCTTTTCATTATGAGAAAACCATTTTTGGTAGCAATAGTAAAGCATTTGTTTTTAAAGTTACATTTTTGCTTGAAGTGTGTATTTTTCAAATGTATTTCATGTGTTATCTCTTGTGGTAGTTTTGTAAAATGTGGATGTGATTTATTAGTTGTTGAAAGGGGCTGCCAATTATGTTTGGGTAATGATATAGTTCCATGTGTGCCTAAAAAGGGGGTGTATTTGAATGTTTTTATTTGTATAACCTTGTTATACTCATTGAAAGTGTTTTATGGATTTGTGTGTTCTCATGGGTATCTTTTGTGATATTATTCAAGGTGATTATATAACATTTGAAATTGGATTATTACATGTTGATTGGGCTGCCAATTCTGTTTTGGTAGGGTCTTGGTGTTCTTTTGTCTTAAAAAGAGGTTTTTCAAATGGTTTTATGTGCAAAGTTTGGGTATACTCTTTATAATTGTTTTATGAAAGTTTTGAACGGTTTATTGGGTTGTGTAATAGGTGAAACTATATCAGAAAACTATTTTGGTAGGTGTATATTTTTAAAAGTTCCATTTCATTTGTGGAAAGGTTTTTATGTGATATGTATCATCTTGGAAATATTTTATTAAATTGTTTGAAGGAGATATTGATGAGTGAAAGTGATGTGAAAGTGATGTGGAGTGTTTTATGTGACTGTGATGTGAAAAATTAAATTTTTGATTATGAAAGAAGTGTTATTTTCCATGTGTGTGGGCTGTTATATGAGTGGAAATATCTTATAATTGTTTTATAAAATTGTTTAATGGTTTTGTGGAAGTGTTGAAGAAATGTGAAATGTGTTGTGGGTTATTTTGGTGTGATTCGGATTTCAAAATCAGTTTGAATGAAAAATGGATTTTTGTGACTTTTGTGGTATACATATGGGATGTTTGGTGAATTTGTGATGTGGAAATGATATTTTCATGTTCAATTTATATTTCTTGACTTGTTTAACTTGTTTGAGCACAAGGGGAAAACCTGGGTATCTAGGTGGGTGGACGTGTACTAGTATGCTAGTGAATCCGTGGGGTTTGTCCTCAGTTTCACTTAGCAAGATTGACGCTTACAACTCTAACTAAAGTATGATGATGATTATTGTGGACCTATAGGTTATGGTTATGTTCCCTACTAGTGGCTCATGCACGAGAATGGATATTTGTGATGGTTACTCTCACCGAGATACGAGGTACCTGGGACCCACAGCTTGCTAGTGCCTAGGGGTTATTTCCTATTGCTTGTGCTCATTAGTTACATTATAATTACCGTTGGCATACGGTACATTTGGCTGGAAAATTAAGTATCTTTGGTGTTTATTTTAAAAGTGTTAACCTATTAAAATATCCCACTTGAAAACTGTTTTTATTCAAAGTCGCATCTTTTAGAAATTGTAACTAGCTTTTCATGTTTTTGAAAACTTGCATGCTTTTCCTCTTTAAATTTTTATCACATGGAATCTCATAGTGGTGGTATCCTACTGGGAATTGGATAACACCCTACTTACACCCTTGTGTGTAAGTATACTTGGTTATTTTTGTTTTCGCAGGTTGGGTATAGTTTTTAGTACCATTGGTTCGGGTTTCTAGAAGGTCCTTGGTGGTGAAGTCTTGTGGGGATGGCTTGAGGGAGGTGCCTTTTTCCCTATGGAGGTTCTTGGGATATCTTTTCTTGGTTTTTTACCTTTTTAATTGTCTTCATACATTGTTTAAATTTGTGTAATTCAGTTCTGAATTTTAGTAAAAGATGTTTTTGTTTGAAAAATCCAGTTTTGGTTTCTTGGTTTCGTTTGTTGTTTTATGTTTACAAATTCAGGTAAATCGTTCCCAAACTTAATTTTATGATACTTGGGCACTTGTTCCAGCCTGTGGGGGTCGGTAATTTCCTTCGGGTCTTGCCATGGACCGGGTCGGGTTCCGATTTTGAAGGCGACCAGATTCGGTTCGTGACAAAATGGTATCAGAGGAAGGTCCAGGTTAACTCTTTGGGTCATGTTATTTGGGGAAGAGTCAGGATAGTCTGGAGTTAGGATTGTTGGGACATGGAATTCCAGTTATGGGTAGTGTGCCCGATCACCACACCTCATAATGGGATTCATGTTTCCAAGAGAAGTTGGTATTTATCTAAGTCCTTTGGTTTTCTTGGTTCGATGATGATTAAGGGAAATGAAAAGAGAGTTGGGTTAATGGTCCTAGTGATCTCGCAGGGCCTGGAAAGCCATTTGGAGCCAAGTATATTCCCTGAAACAGTCTCTGTGACAGTGAAGTGATTGGAATATGGCCGCCAACCATATTTCCAAGTCACCCACTGAAACTAGTTTCCTCTCGCATTGTTTTGTGCTTAGGTTTTTAAATCTTGGCACTTTGGTTTTAAAGAAGTGTAAAGTTTTTGTGAAATGATTTTCAAATAAAGTGGGAATGGTTTGATTTATGAAATGGTGGAAGTGAATTTTTAGATTTGTTTTGAAATGGAAAATGGTGTGCTTAAACCTCTTTTGAAAGAAGGAACTATATTGAAGTTGGTTTTGAAAAGTATTTCCAATAGAGTTTTCTAAACAATCAAAGGGTGTTTTATTGGGATCAGATGTTTTTAAATTGATGTGAATATATTTAAAGTGAGTTATTTTCTAAATGTTTGTTTCTTTTTAAAAAGTTTTGTAAGATTTTAGTTGGGATTTTGATCTTGTGGTTAGAAGTTTTGAGAAAAAGGATGTGTTGGTTGACTTTTTGGTTTTGAAATGTGGAAAGAATGTTTTGTTTTAACCTTTGGTATTTCCATGGGAAACCACATGCATGGGGTTATATATGATGATGGATGATTGATGTCACGACTGGATGAGTGTCAGGATGAATATGAGGAGGGTTCCCAGTGTGGCACAGAAACATGCATGTGTAAGGCCCATGGGGTACCATTGGTGGATATGCTAACTGCTGAACTGTTTGTTTTCAAGAAATATTTTTTAAAGAAAAACATGATGTCTTGATGGATTGTTTGTGATGGATTATATTATGGTTTTTTGGAAAATGTTGATATTGTGGGAGGTTTTGAGTCCAAGAACCCCTCCTGTTTGAACTGTGTTTTGGGTTTATGTTTGGTCGTTAAGCTGGGTAGAAGGACCGATTAGTAGTCTCCACTGAGATATATTTTGGGACACCTTTATGGTGGTTCCCTTAATGTGTTTGGATCTGGTTTATGGCTTGTTTTGACAAATGGACCAGATTGGTTGGGTCCTTGGGTTCTCTCATTGGATAAGGTACGCCCCCATTAAGGGTTAATGCATAACTGAACTACAATCCGGATTGTTTCGCCATTGAAAAATCCTCCAGTTGATCAATATAAGGAATCTTTTATCGATCTTTGTGGATTGAGTCTACACCCATTCCTTTCTTTGATTTTTAGATCCTCTTGTAGCGGAAGAGTGCTCATGGAAGGTTGAAAAAGACCTTAGTTTCTTAAGTTTCCTAATTCATCGATGCTGGAAGTGGTCTAGGGTTGTTAGTGGGGATGAGTGTCTTGATGTCATCTAAGAGGGCCTTTGGGTTCTTCACAGTTTCTTTGAAGCATGAGTTTATGTTAAACCACCAGTGTGGGAAATATGGTCACGATAGGATATTGTGGCCACTATCTAGAATTGTGTGTTGTTTGGGGATGTTGTATAAGGCCCCTCTCCATGAATTATTTATATCAGTCGCAATGGTCATGTTTGGTGATGCCTTGTGATGTCATGTGATCAATTGACCGTAAAGGTGAAAGTTGGGAAATCATATGAGAGCCTCTGTTATGTTGGGAGAATGTCTCCCATGGAAAAAACATAAAAAAAATATTCCATTTTAGATGAATTTTAGTATAGGTGGTCTTTACTTATTTTTTTTCTCACCCGAACAAACAAGGTGTGATGTGTGTGCATCTTATAAGCCCTTGTTTCAGTGAAATATCGGGTTAGGGTAAAGTGAGTTTGGAATGTGTTATGTCTTGCAAAACTTATCGGGGATTTCAGTGTCATTGTTGGTTGCACTGAAAGAAGAATTCTTATTCAGGGGGTTTCCAAAGCCTAACTGCGAGGCTAAAGATGCTTCAATCATTTGAGCTCCAGCCATAGGTCTCGGAGAGAAGCTGGCTCGTAGTCAAGGGAAATCACAGGGTCGTTTAAACCCTTGTACAAAGTCTTATCCTTAGTATGAAAGATAGGAAGAGTTTAAACCTATGGTCTCATTATCTTTCTTATGTTGTTCATGTTCAGTGGAAATAGGTAAAGGGCCTTGTACCCATGTCATCGCCCAATGTTTTTCCACCCCCCTTTGGTTTCTATTGAGTCTTTGGAGAAAGGTTTGAAGTTTGGCTAGACAGGTTGGGCACACGATTTGAACTTGGTTATTAGTGACCATGCCCCAGAAAACCTTGTAGATAGAAGGATACCCACTGTTAGTGCATGGTTTCCCAAACCCTGTAGACTAACCATGTGGTCGTCCCAACTCTTTAAATTCTGGGGGCTTTCTGTACCGTCTCATGCTGGTCGGTTAAGATGGTTGGTTCTTATGGTAGGGAGACACACTATGAGTCTTATATAAGTTCTTTTGTAAATTTCTGATGGAAGTATACCCTTTGTACTGGGGAGTCCATTCAGGCCTCCCCCTGTTAGTGTCCTGATTCTTTCTCGGGAAAAAAATATATAGTTTGTCTCTTATGATGGGGAGGTTATTTTTTCCCCTATACCAGTAACTCAAACTTATCCATGGTCATGGTTTGGCGGTAGGTAGTCTCATTCAGAGCTATCAAGCTACCTATATCTTCCTTTAGTAAACATTGGAATTGGGGAGTACCCAATGGTCTAGTTAAAGTAAGGTAAGTGTAACCTTCTTCGATGTTGTTGTTCATTTGGGTGAATTGATTGAGTCTTGTTCGGATAGTGTTTAATGAGTTTTATTTTGGGATCAATTATGAATGTGATTGATAATTTCATGAAAGTGGTGTAAGTTTTGTTTGTGAGAGTAATCCTTCATTAATTGATCACTGGAGGTGTTTTGGCCTTTGGGGGTGAAACCTGACAAGGGAGTACCTCTTGGTTTCTCAGTTGGGTTTGGTTGTTGCTTTGGCCTTGATGTGACTTTCCGGGGCAGAAAGTTTTCATGGTGGATAGAATTGTCACATACATGAATTATTTTAAAGTTAAATTTAATTTAATTTTCATTTATCCTTTGTTTTTTTTGGGTTTCTCAAGCTTTTATGGTGGAATGGGTGAGTTTTCGTGAATTGGGCCAAACCGTGAGCTCAATTCCAGATTTAAAAATAAATTTTGTTTCTTTTATAACTTTTCATTTTTTAATATTTATCACCCATTCCAATTCCTAAATGGTCTAACCTGACATATTAACATCGCCATTATAGTTTGGAGCCTTTATAAATCTATAACCAAGGCTTATATGAGATTTTATTTAAGGTATTGGGCCTACCCGAAATCCCAATTCCAGTTTTAAAAATAAAATTTGATTAATTAATAACGTAATAATTTTTAAGTATTTTTTAGTGATTCCAAGCCTCAAATGCGTCCATTGAACCCAGTCGCGCGGCCAAGCTCTCTCTCCCCTCTTTAGAGCTCATATATATCGTGATTGAATGCTGAACTTATTAGTGTTTCAAAAATCAGGAATATTTGAAGAGGTAAATTCATTCCTTCATATCTCCTTCAATATTTACTCTTTTTCCCCTATTTCAGTCCCCACATGACATTCTCCTCATCAGTAGAGTCTAACTATCAGTTTTTTCTGCTTTGAGTTTCAACATTTGGTTAATTCAGGGTAATTTCTTCAAGATTTTTCAAGGTGAGTGTTCCTCCCTTCCACTTCTTCCATTTCTTTAGGGTTTTATCCCTCTTTCTTGATGTTCCAAAGTGTCCAGAACCTAGGGTTCGTACCTAGGGTTTAAACATGGGTCTTTTTGGTGAAAATTTGTGGTCTAGGGCTGGATTTATCATCCTTGTGGTGCCGGGGTGGTGTAGTTGATGTTTCGCACCATGTTTTGAGGGATTCGACAATTTCGGTAGGTGATTCTGTGGGTAACCATTTAATGATGAGTTAGTTTTCTTGATTAAATAATTTTACATGTTCTTTATGTGCTTTGCATTATGAGAAAACCATTTTTGGTAGCAATAGTAAAGCATTTGTTTTTAAAGTTACATTTCTTCTTGAAGTGTGTATTTTTCAAATTTATTTCATGTGCTATCTCTTGTGGTAGTTTTGTAAAATGTGGATGTGATTTATTAGTTGTTGAAAGGGGCTGCCAATTATGGTTGGGTAATGATATAGTTACATGTGGGCCTAAAAAGGGGGTGTATTTGAATGTTTTTATGTGTATAACCTTATTATACTCCTCGAAATTTTTTTATGGATTTGTGTGTTCTCATGGGTATCTTTTGTAATATTATTCATGGTGATTATATAACATTTAAAAGTGGATTATTACATGTTTATTGGGCTTCCAATTCTGTTTTTTTAAGTTCTTGGTGTTCTTTTGTCTTAAAAATAGGTTTTTGAAATGGTTTTATGTGCAAAGTTTGAGTATACTCTTTATAATTGTTTTATGAAAGTTTTGAATGGTTTATTGGGTTGTGTAATAGGTGAAACTATATCAGCAAACTGTTTTGGTAGGAGTATATTTTTAAAAGGTCCATTTCATTTGTGGAAAGGTTTTTATGTGATATGTATCATCTTGTAAATATTTTATTAAATTGTTTGAAGGAGATATTGAGGAGTGAAAGTGATGTGAAAGTGATGTGGAGTGTTTTGTGTGAGTGTGATGTGAAAAATTGAATTTTTGATTATGAAAGAAGTGTTATTTTCCATGTGTGTGGGCTTTTATATGAGTTGAAATATCTTATAATTGTTTTATAAAATTGTTTAATGGTTTTGTGGAAGTGTTGAAGAAATGTGAAATGTGTTGTGGGCTATTTTGGTGTGATTCGGATTTCAAAATCAGTTTGAATGAAAAATGGATTTTTGTGACTTGTGTGGTATACATATGGTCTGTTTGGTGAATTTGTGATGTGGAAATGATATTCTAATGTTCAATTTATATTTCTTGACTTGTTGAACTTGTTTGAGCACAAGGGGAAAACCCGGGTATCTAGGTGGGTGGACGTGTACTAGTATGCTAGTGAATCCGTGGGGTTTGGCATCAGTTTCACTTAGCAAGATTGAAGCTTAAAACTATAACTAAACTATGATGATGATGATTGGGGACCACTAGGTTATGGGTATGTTCCCTACTAGTGGCTCGTGCACAAGAATGGATATTTTTTATGGTTACTCTCACCGAGATATGAGGTACCTGGGACCCATAGCTAGCTAGTGCCTAGGGGTTATTTCCTATTGCTTGTGCTCATTAGTTACATTATACTTACTGTCGGAATACGGTACATTTCGATGGAAAATTCAGTAGCTTTGGTGTTTATTTTAAAAGTGTTAACCTATTAAAATATCCCACTTGAAAACTGTTTTTATTCAAAGTCTCATCTTTTAGAAATTGTAACTAGCTTTTCATGTTTTTGAAAACTTGCATGCTTTTCATCTTTAAATGTTTATCACATGGAATATCTTAGTGGTGGTATCCTACTGGGAATTTTCTCACACCCTACTTACACCCTTGGGTGTAAGTAGACTTGGTTATTTTTGTTTTCACAGGTTGGGTACAGTTTTTAGTACCATTGGTTCGGGTTTCTAGTAGGTCCTTGGTGGTGAAGTCTTGTGGGGATGGCTTGAGGGAGGAGCCTCTTGCCATGTGGAGGTTCTTGGGATATCTTTTCTTGGTTTTGTACCTTTTTCATGGTCTTCATACATTGTTTAAATTTGTGTAATTCAGTTCTGAATTTTAGTAAAATATGTTTTTGTTTGAAAAATCCAGTTTTGGTTTCTTGGTTTCATTTATTGTTTTATGTTTACAAATTCAGGTAAATCATTCTCAAACTTCATTTTATGATACCTGGGAACTTGTGCCAGCCCGTGGGGATCGGGAATGCCCTTCGGGTCTTGCCATCGACCGGGTCGGGTGCCGGTTTTGAAGGCGACCAGATTCGGTTCGTGACATTATATATATTGATTTGAAAAATAAGTAAAACTTAGTTATTGTGTGTTGAATATTTGAAGGGAAAATGAAATATATAGTCATAATAAATAAATATTGTATCAAAACATAAAATTCACATGATTTTAAACCCATTATATTCAATTCATTCATGGATAAAATATTCTTTATCTATTATAAAAATTTCACTAGTAGTGTTAAAAAATTGGGGAAGCTATAAATATAAATTCTCTCTTACTTGGAAAGTGTCTTGGTCAGTGGAGGAATAAAAGTATGTCTTCCCATATGTATTGTATTCAACTCTTCCCCTATCCCCATGTTAATTTTTTCTAACCGAATTTTGAATTTATATTTTTAATTTCTTTTTGTATTGAGTAATTTACTAATGATACTATCACATATATTTTTCAAGAAGTGTATGATTTCTAAAAATATGTTTTCATACAAATACATCCATGAAGGTAATGTAAAAAAATGATTTTTTTCAACCCATTATGAATAGGATTTTCATAAAAGGTTTAGAAAATATAGTGATAAAATCCTTTACCTTTTATATATTTTCATCGTTAGTTATTAAAGAAGGTAACACACCTTCTTCTGAGTTCTCATCCAATTGTTTTATCAAACATTAGTATCGATTATGTAGAGATAAAAATTTATGATATTCTAGAAATAAAACGTTCATAAAAATTTTCAATATCACTAAGTGATCTTTTTCTTATCATATATGGAAAACTATTCAAAAAATTACCATATGTAGAAAATTCATTTATCAAATCAAAAAACATTGGTCTCAATATAAAATTAAATTTATTCTGAGTATTATATAACCTACCTGAATGGCCTGAAGGCCTTCATTTTTTTATTTTTGATAATCCACTATTCAAGGAGTGAGGTTTAACCCTTACAAGGATTGAATTCTATAGAGACAATTACATGTCACGTAGGTCTTAATGAATCTCCCAAAAAAGACAACTTGGAACTGATCCTCCCCAGCAAATGTCAAGATATTAACACTCCACCTTCACAAGGTCGGTTGACTAGTTGTCATGTGCATAGTTTCACATGCCCAGTACTGATGGTAATGCCATACCCTATCATTCTTACGATTCCTATTAGCTCTAGTCTAGTAAATGCACCTGCTCTGAATCCTCATCTACAATATTGTCCCTTGTAATTTGACTGGCACATCTGCATATTTCATGTGGCCCGAAAACCTTGGGGTGGCCCGAAGACCCTGAGGTGGATCAAAGGCCTTGAGAGACCGCTAGCCCGAAGGCCTTGGGTAGCTCTAAATCCTTATAGGACACGAGGACCAAACTGGTGGCTCGAAAGCCCAGATGGATGAATAGTTCTGGCTGCTACAATACCAAATAGTACCTTCTATAGTACCTGTGATAGTGCCTACAACAGTGCCTGTTAAAGTGCCTATTACGATTCCTGCTATAGTGCCTACTACAGTACTACTATAGTACCCCCAAAAATATGTCTCTACCCAAATTTGATCTTGGGTCTCTTGGATGCACTTTCCAAATCCTCAAAAAATGGGTTGAGGCTCATGTGCGAGTATTGTATAACATAACACACATATCTTATTATAATATCATAACATCAATTAAAGAATACATATAAATTTCCACATAATTTCCATGATGTTTGGGTCATAAAATAAGAATATAAAACATAACATAAATGTGCACTCATAGCCATAGAAGTATGTTATAATTAACCAGCATAACAAGAAATGTTTTTTATGTTTCTTTATGATCGAGACATAATTTTTGAAAAAAAAATAGGATTTTATATAATATTTTCTTTGAATTTATTTTAATTATGAATAAATGGTATTTAATTGAATTCTTTTTAATCTTCATACTTTATTTAGAATAGGATTAGTATCTATGGTTTTCAATTCATTATATAATACAAGAAATAATTAAGATAAATATTATATAGATTTTATTATTTTCCAACTTTTTTAAAAGCAATAAAATTTTAAAAAGATAAAGGATTCACTTAGTTTGAAAATTTGAAGGATTCTAGAATTTGAGATTAATAGAATTGATCTAATGAAAATGGAAAAGGACCAACTTCAACGGTCCAGTGTATAATAGTCATCTCTATGGATTTGTAGTATGAAAATAAAAAATTACTTCAATTCATAAAATTTAGAAATATAATAAATAAGAGTAATTTAATCTTATAAAATGTTCATATAGAAGCTAAATTTTGAAATTCAACTAATTCATTGAAAGGATTGAACCAAGATTATAGACTATGACAGTTTTAACCATGAGTAGAGCTAGTATAGTGGTAATCGGGGGTCAAACTATAGGGAAGGACTCTTGTGAGTGTGAGTGTGAACAACGTAGATAAAAACAAAACTCATGGAAAAAATAGAATATTGGTGATTAAATGATGAGATAGACTATGTTGGTGGTGATGAGATAGTGTGAATACTAGGAAGATAGTAAAATGGAGAACAACTGATCAAGGAAAAACAAGAACAATAATATGATATATTAGGGAATTTTGAATGACTGGTTTTAAATATATTTTAATTTATTCATGCATCTCAATTAGGCTTGATGGATTGATTGAATGTGAATAACTATCTTCATTAATGGTAAACCTATGACCAAATGAAGTACTACAATTCTTAAATTATAGAACCCAGTCAATCACTAAATAATGAACTCAATTTTTATAAAATTTATGTTACTGATTAAATCCTGCATGTTATTCTCATAAACATTATTTTTTTAAAAAAATCAGATGGTTAACGAGTTTGAAGATGAATTCATTTGAGATTAATTTTCACTTGTTCTTAATGTTTTAGAAATTATATTTCATATTTTTGGTGATGAGAGTAGGATACATTTTTAGAATTATAAAAATGAACTAAAATTGATTACCATCTCAATATTGTTCCATGAAAATAATTTAACAGATAATGTTTATAAAATAAATATTTGGAAGCATAATTCTAGATGAATCCATTAAACAAACAAGCATATGTGATAAAGAATTAATATCTTCTATATCGATCATCTTTGATTCCAATTCCCTAAATTCTAATCTATGTCCCCCAGCACTTCTAGAATGTCCTCATCTCTCTTTACCATGATCTAAATTCACCCTATTACACCTCCATTCCTCTACCTTTTTCCTAAATATTATTATTCTTTAATTAATAATAGTTCACATTCTAATCCTCACTAAAATACCACAGTCACATGTCCTAGATTTTATCCCCATATTACATGTGGCGTGCATGTCATTATAGATCTTCATCACAAGTGACACAAGTTGAATCCCCTCTAACAAAATTCACACATCAACATGTGATCATGTATTTGATCACTAAAAACTCACCAGAATATTAATTCCTCAAACTCCACTTCACATAATCAAATTATAATTTTAGAATTTGGGCACTATATTTGAATTTAATTATCACATGACCAACATAAATCTGGTTTCATTTTGGCAGGATTTGGTGAGTATTGAATTCTCTAAACATGGCCCCATTCTTTATTCAATCTTGAACAACCTTCACCTAAAATTTCATTATCAAACTTGTGAAAAAAAATTAGTTGAACCTTATTCAACAAAAATAGATTCTCAAGTTTGATCTGCTTAGAACAACTTAACTTCAATAAAAAAAATTAAATGATCTCACATGCATTTAATTAAATATTGTGGATCACTTTAGGAAAGTCTCAATATAATCTTAAAATATATCAAGAAAAGGTGTAATCAACTCCACATAGATATTATGTTTAGGAAGTTATATGTAATTAATCCTTACACTAATGTTGTGACATTGGAGACTCAAATCCCTCACTATCAAAAAATTTAACACCTATAATAAAATTATATTCTCAGCAAGAAAATAAACATTAGAATTAATCTAGATTCACCAGCCTACACATGAATTTAATCGATCACATTCTTATGACCAACACTTTGGTGCCTCCTTTGAAAGTCATTAGTACTTGGTTCAAACTTTATCTTGATTGAAGAAAATATTTAAGAAGGTGGTTCATGTCAATATAAATACCAAAAAACCTATAATTCTAAGAGATGAGACCCAAAATTGTTCTCTAATAAAACTCTTATAATAGTTGAAATCACAATAATATTGAATATAATTACATGATAGATCAAAATTTGTTTAATCTAAACTAATAAGAAACAAAAATCATCATCATCAAAGTCATAGAGGTCGAAACCCCTCTCATCCTCAATATTAGTAGTGGGTACTCAAGTCCATGTTGATATCATCTTATATAAACACCTAAAAATGATCTTCATGTTTGATAGAATATGGTGTTGGGTCTTCTTAAACAAGATTCAAATTATATAGTTTTATAACCCTTTCTATTCTTATTTATCTTATCCTTTATTAGCTCCCCAATCTCAGATTCAACTTAGCAGTGCATAAAAAATCAATCTTCACATATTATCAATATTAGAGTCTTATTCAACACAAAATTAGTCTCTCTATCTATTAACCTATTTTGAGTTTTAATTGGAATTCTAGGCCTATTTTTCCCCACTTCATCAAATCCCTAGTTACAAATTCATGAAATTTCACCATCAAAATTCAATCAATTTTTGAAAATTTCAGATCATCATCATTGATCTCCACAAATAGTTCAAGGAGTCAATTCATGGAGATCATATTCATCAAACCAATTTGATGGAATTAGAATATATGGTCCTTTAAAGGTGAATATGTAAGAGTGGATCCATGGAGAAGAATGAATGCATGATTGTAGGAGGATCCATGATCACATGAGAATTCATAGTCGCTCCCTAATCAATGAGTACATAAAGTCGAGGGGATACTTACATGGAAGAAAGGGCAGGGAAACACGGTGTTTTTAATGTAAGGATGAGCTACTATGAATCATTAAATCCTCTTCATAGTAGGTTTATAAAAAAATAAGCACAACCAGTAATGATCTAATTCCTCTAGTCCTAGGTATTCCTGGCCCAACACAGATAATAATTTATAGGGTTCCATCCTAATATCCATTGGAAGATATAGGAATTATCTATTAAATATTATCTATTAGTCACCATCCTTTTTAGAATCTGATGTAGGAATTTATTTGGTACCCAACATTCCTCCCCTCAAACCAAATACCACAAAATTAGGCCTCCCTTCGATTATAATATTCCAGATTCAACCATCTTGAAATACCATTTTCTCATCATCATGAGTCTATACATTACCATGGCTATTAGGAATAATTTTTACACAAGTTAACATGGATCTAAAATCTTTAAGTGAGTATCCATTATCATTATCAAACTAGTTTGTGAAAAAATCCATCCTATATCACACTTGGGCTACATTATGTATCTAATACCAATTGTCAGGATCCAATTCCTCCAACCCTATTTCTTTCAGGACAACATACACAATCCTTTATGGGGTTCCATCATAAAACCCATTGGATTATCAGATGAATTTTCCATCCATTATTATATGTTAATCACAATAATTTTTGGAGTCTGATGCGGGACATCGATTTTCACCCAAAAAATGATCGATCGTGGTTCATCATGTGATAGATATTATCATAGTCATTGATTGGATATTTGGAAGGTGATCATGATAGTAGTTTGAAAAAATTAGGTCCCTTTTACTAGAATGGTATTAGGATATGATCTCACAAGGGGAACAATCATATAAGGGTCAAGATCGTATACCCATTTGTTAAATTTTTGAGCAGACATGTTCAAACCTTCATGGTATCAGGGAAACATCACACATTACATTTTCTCAATACCTAGAATATGGAATTACTGAAATAATGAAATGATTTTCAAAAACTTTAATGAATAAATTTCCCTAAAAATTAAATTCCAAATAAATAAATGTAATATAAAAGAATACTAAATCAATAAAATGAGTGATCAACAAATAAAATTGGCAAACAAAACCATTATGATAATTAATGATAAAATATTGTTCTTAAATGTATGGAAAATTAATATAATAAAATATGATCATTTAAATATTAAAAATCACATAATTTTCATCAATATATTTAATTATTTCTCTTTACAAAAATCATCTAATTAAAATCAAATATTCTCAACTAAAAAAAAATCATTCATAAAAACTCTAAAAATTCTAAAAACAGATGTGACTGAATTAATCAAAAAAGCCACATAAAAATACCCCACACTTAAATTTTTTATTTTACTTAATAAATTCATGTATTTTCTCTTTATAAGTTGAAAAAAATATTTCACAGTCATCTCAAAATGAATCATGTTGAAACATTTATTTATAAAGAATAAGATTTTTAGAGGGGCCAATCTTTGCAATGAATTTTTCTAACATATACTACCTATATTCAAATACACTCCAAAAATCATGGAAATAAATATTAATCAAAAATTAAAAATTTCAAGCCTCCTATATGAAAATTCCCCACCTCAAAACTTTAATTCAAAGTTAAGATCCAATTATGGGAATTAAGCCAAGTTTAATTTAAGAGGAATAAACACCTTAATAAGTGGTACCTTCATTTACCAATCTCAACTATGTTACAAAAAATCAAAGAATAATTTTTTAATTAATTTATAATAATCAATTGATTATCTTATAAGTCAATTTGCTCCTTCTTAATTTGGGTTAAATATTCCTCCCACCCTATAGAAATTATCTTTCATAATTACCAACATTATTATTTTTCTATTTCATGAATTTGAAATTCACTTATTGAATGAACATGTGTTTTTTTTTTGTTCCTAATTTCTCATAGATTCACCATGGTATCCTAATTTCCCATTTTAATTCAATTTAAAAGGACTTATAGGTTTATATTTTTACTTGTATCTCTAAGGTATTTTGTTTCAAAAAGTTTTATCGACTAGGATCATGTTCAAAAAATCCATTTTCCTCATATTCTAATTCCAATTCAACAAAGGTATATTCTATTACAATCCTTTTACTAGTACCTAAAAAACCATATAAATCGAGTAAAATTACACTCATCAATCATGTAATTCTAATAGGTTCATAATATATATAAACCTTAGTAACTTGTATGCAATTATTTACTTGGTAGGACATCATTAAAGTACAAGAAGCGGACTAAAGGATCCTGACATTTTGCAAAATTTTGAACATGTTTTATAAAAGATAAGGGGATTTGGATGTATATAATCATTTAAGAAAAACATTTCACATTGAAATATCCATCCCCACACACTTAAAAAATTCTCCAATGTTGAATCTTATGGAAGGAAAACATTTTTTTTAAAAAAAGTTTGCAGTTTAGGAGTTTAGGAGTTTCATGATTATTTTAAGGATAAAAAGAAAGTTAAAACCCAAAAAAATTACATAGATACATAATAATTAAAAATGATTTCAAATGTTTCAATCTTAAATTATTTTAGACATAAAAAAGTGTTCCCAATTCATATAAAATTCAATCATGATGAAAAATGATGTAAAACAATAATATTTGACCCTAAATGCATTTTTAGTGTTCAACAGAGGTCTAACAATTATAGTTCAAATTGATTATAAAAATATTTGTTAAAAATAATATAGACACCATACTATGAGAAAATATTCAAAAAATTAAATTTAAACTGACAAGGTAAATTCCCCCACACTTAGTTTCCAGAAGCATGTAGTAAAATAATTAAATAAACAAATAAGTACATTACTCCACTGAATATGGAAGCTATATGAAAGAGTCAAAAAAATCTATTCTTTATTATTATCTTGTGCAAGGTCCCTGGTTTCTCTATTCAAGTTCAATAAATATCAAAAACATATCAACATTAATAAGTAGTGGAATAAATCTCAAAGTGTTGGATACCAAATTTTGATTTTAGAAGGATTAATCTAAAATATCCAAAATACAGCTTCATTGTAGATTGATTTTCATTATTTGGATGCTTGGAAACATGTACAGTTAGTACACTTCTTCGCATGGTCTCACTAAGACCTAGATAAATTTAAAGTTTCTTTTAATAGTTGATGGATCTAGATAGAACTTAGAGCGCATGATCTGGAATTATTTTTTTTAAATAAGTTAAAAGAAAACAATAACAGAACCAATGGGTTAGTTCCTAGAAAACAATGAGTTTATAGTCCTCATTTAGACTTATCATGGGATTCATATTTCATGTAAGGAGATGAAAAACAATCACTTTATAATCCCATCAAAGTATAGATTTATTCTATAATCACTAAATAGAAATGGTTTATTCTCCTCTTTAACTAGATCTATAGCCCCATTTATAAGCACTCTTAGAATGGTGAAGGGTTCATGCCACTTGGTTTGGAGTTTCCATTAAAAAAAACTCCACCTAGAATTAAATAGAAAATACCATTGTCCAAATTTTATGTCCTTATTATAAATTATATAACCATTAAATTATATTGTTATATCTTTATAAATATATGAATTATTATAATATTTTCTCTTAATTTTTTACCATCTCACTCAACTCTAGAAATATTATCTCTATAACTAAATAAAAAACATAGTTCATGGACTTAATTGACCAGAAGGATTTGTAATGATGTTACACTAGTAGATTACATGTTTTACCAAAAATAATATTGTATAGATACATTCATATAAGAGTTTTTCAAGTATTCATGTAGGCCCAAAAAGACATATCCAACTTCACAGAATAATCATTTCTTGAACTAGAGACTATCTTTTCTATAATTGGTTGATTCCTCTATTAGAAATTATATGCCACTCAATGGACTATAAGTGATAGGTAGTTATTTTTCTATGAAAACTCTAATATTTTTACATTATTTAATATATCTTATAATTCTTTAATTGAGTTTCACTATCAGTGAAAAATGTTTTAGGAACTCTAGATTTTGAAAAAATATTATTCTTTATGAATTTGACAACACTGATAATAATATTGTTTGGAAGAGAAAAAACCTTAACCCACCTATACACATAGTCTATTGAAAAAATAATGTATTCATTCCAATAATAATAGGATAAATGTCCCATAATTTCAATACCCCAAACATAGAAAACTTATAACTCTAAAATTTATTTTTTTGGTAACTTCTATTTCCTACCAACATTTTATAGACTTTGACACTTTCTATAGACCATAATAATACTTAAATAATCCCATAATAGAGTTAGATAATATATATTAGACCATAACACATTACAAGTTATCACCTCACTAACATCATGTCCACCCCATGGTGAAAAATGACAACACCCAAGGACAAAAAGTATCTCCTCTTTAGCCATACATCTCCTTAGTATACCATCAATATATCAAATAAACAATGTTGGTTTATAAAAAATAATATTTTAGATCAGAAATGAATTTCTTTCCTTAATTATATGAAAGTAATTTGGTAATGACACCTATGAACAAATAATTAACAACAACAGAAAACAAATAAGATTTCTTAACTAAGGCAGTAAAAAATTTCTAATTTATAATGGAGGTATTGATTTGTTTTGGTTCATCATATCGAGAGATGGGTAACATGGATAAGTTTTCTACAACTACATTTTTAGTTAATTTTTTATCCTTCATTTCATTATCAAATTCTTGAACTAAAGTTTCTATCTCATAATCCTTACAATGGATTCATTCTTAGACATAAAGTATTTAAGTTTAGAATGATCAGTGAAGATAAAAATCTTTGAACCAATCAAATACTATCTAAACTTATTCATAGTAAACATGACAGAAACTAACTTCTTTACTATGGTAGAGTAATTATTTTGGGCATAATGTAATATCTCGTGATCATAATAAATCACATGTAGCCTATTTTCCCTCTTCTTCCCAAAAACAACACCTATAACAACATCAAAATCCTCCCACAGAACCATAAAAGGAAGTTTCTAGTCATGTGCGGTGGCAATGGGTGAGGATGTGAGTGTCTCTTTAATAAGTTTAAATGACTCTAGACACCTCTCATAAAACACAAATAGTGTGTCCTTGACTATTATTAAGTGTAAGGTCCATGTGATTTTGGAAAATTCTATAATGAATATCATGTAGAAACCATTATAGCCTAAAAATAATCTAATTACTTTAACATTTTCAAGATGGTTGTAGCTTTTAGATCACATAAATTTTAGAATTATCAACTTAAATACCTCACATTGAAGCCTTGTGATATAAAATAATTCCATAAGTTACCACGAATTGATAATTTTCCTTGTTTAAAACCATATTAATTTCTTGGAACCTTTCTAAAATTATTTCTAGATTATTAAGATAGCTTCTTAGTTCACTTATAATTATTGGGAAACAATCCATAAAACCATCAGTTATCCTCTTAATAATTTAAATGAAAATAAACATCATGAATTTTGGGAACGTGGATGGGGAACCACACAAGAAAATTTGAATTAACCAATATGAAAATGTCCCAACTGGATAAGTGAATGTGGTCTTCTCCTGATCCTTAAGAGATTCAGAAATCTAGTTGTACATAGAGTAGACATCAAGAAAATAGAAGTACTCGTTACCAATCAACCACTCAAAAACCTTATTTATAAATTTCATTGGGAAATGGTCTTTTATAGTGGCACCATTAATTTTCCTATACTGAATGTAGACTCACCTTTTTTGTCCAAATATGAACTTATTCATTCTTCTCATTTGTAAAAAATATGAATCCAATCTTCATAGGGATTTCCTGAATAGGACTAACCCATGGACTGTCTAAAATGGGATAGATTGTCCTAGCATCAAATAATATAATAACTTCCTCCCTAACCACTTCCTTCAAGTTGTGATTCAATCATTTCTTCCCATCAACTCTTATTTTATGGTCAGGTTCCATGGGTATCATATGCATGCAATATGAAGGAATAATTATTTTTATCGTAGATATATACCAACCAATAATATATTTAAACTTCCTCAAGGTATAAAATAGAGTTTCTTATTGAATTTCCACAAAAATTGATTAGTTGATTATAGGTAGTGAAGAGTTTTTCCTAAAAATGGATATTTCAGATGAATTAGAAGGGGTTTGAGCTCTATTTGTGGTGATTTCCCACTAGAAGGTTGAATATAAGACCAAGGGGCCCAACTTATTAAATTATTGTCTTAATCTTGGTGTAAAAACTATAAAATTAAAAGAAGAATTAAATTTTTCCTCGCTATTTTTCAATGTAAAAAACAAACTACTTTGACTCTCTAGATCAGGTTTAAGAATAATTTACCTAGAAAAATGATCTAATTATTCAAATATTTCTTCCTCACACTTAATAAAAGGTTTCCCATAAATGATTCAATAGGTAAAAGCATCCCTATTCTCTCCAAAAAATTCCCTAAGATTAGTAATAAAAAACTAATCATCCAAGGAGATCATCTCAGTTGGGAAAATGGTATTGTCCATTTCTAGAAAAAAATCAAAATTCTAATCTCTAACATCTATAAAATGTTGGGAAAATATAGTGTTATCTTATAGAGTAGTTTCTTAAACAAAATTTATTTAACCTGATTCATCATCAAGATGATCAATTGTGTCTTCCATTTCTATCATTTTAACTCTAAAATGGTTTTCACCAATTTTGGGTTCCTTGTAAATTTTAAATATAATAAATTACACTTCATTCTCACCAAGATTAAATATAAACTTCTCTTTAGAGACATTAATGATAGTTCTAATAGTGTCATGGAAATTTCTACCAAAAATTATTAAAACATTCACATCACACTCTATATCCGGAATGAGAAGGTAAGTGGTTAGAAACAGCTTCCCAACCCTAACTAATAGTTCATCTACCTAGGTAAGAGAATGGTTAGCTAACTGAAGGATAACTATGGTGGGATATAGTTCTCGTAACCTAAACTATTGAAATAGTGAGTAAGGAAGTATATTTATTCTATCACTAAGAACAAAATAAAATTATATAGGTCGTTATATCCTAATGTTAATTTGAATAAAAAGATTAATGGGACTTGGAAATTATGAGGTATCTTATTTTTTTAATGTAGTACTACACTATACTATGATATTTTTTACTGAAAATTATTCCAATGTTTTCTTATTATAACATATTTTATTTAGTTATTTTAAATAATAAGTAACTTGAATTAAATTATCAAAGAATTTAATTATGATGTTCAGTTTCTTAAAAACCATAAAAAAAATTGTGAAGTTTTTTTTCTTTATTCTTATACTTTGTTGTTTGAGGAAAATGTATTTTTGTGGGAAAATTATTCACAATTTTTGTAATTCCTATAGTTTATTTATTAATATTATTCTTTCCTTTATTTTTTTAAATATATTATCCATTGATATTTTAAATATGTACAATAGGTTTCAATGGAATTCTAGTGGGGTTATCCATATTTCTAGATTCTCAGTTTTCTAGATTTGGTTTTGAATTTTCATCCAAGTTTAAATTGTGAGAGGGTGTGGGATCCTTCCTAAATTCATGGTGAGTTTTAAGAACAATCATAGTCATGAGTACCATAAAATTATCCCTAGGATTAGTTTTAGTAGTTATTGGAAATTTATAACTTTTTTATAGAATTTATTCCCCCGGACAGTTTCCCAAATTTATTTTCTAGATTATGTAATCTCGCATCAGACTCATCCTTACCCAAATCATGTTGTGTGTTTTATTTTCCAAATTTGGTTTTTAATTTTTCATCTTGAGAATAAATTATACCTAATATTGGATGAAATAAACCCTCTAATTTTCCTCGTGAATTATAATATTCTTACCTAGGTTGGTTCTAGAATTGTTTCATAGGATATTGGAAAATAGAGAGAATAAAAAGTCACAACACCTCATGATCACTCTATGAAAGTTCTAGATGGTCATTATATCCTTGATTGTATGTGTTTGAGAATTTTTCATTCACAGGATTCATCCTAGGAATATATATAAAAAAATTATTTTCAAGATCTTAGTTAGGTATATATAAATTGAGACCACAAAATTGTAAATGCCCAAATATGACATAGTTGTGAAATTATTACTGAAGAGTGTTTTGTTGAGTCTCATGATAAAAAACCCATGAATTAGGCCTTATCTTGTTGAATATGACTAGTTTCTTTCTTGAATATTGTTCCTCTTCAATAAAAATTGTGTTTTGAGTTTTACTCTAGTGAATTATAATTTTTTTTTAAATCATCATAGTATTTTCTATGAAATCCCCTCTAAAATACTGATCTACCACTATTTGGTGATATGTCATGAGATTCTTATAAAAATTTTCCCTAGGAAATTGTGTTGTACACTGATGGTTGGGGAACTTTCTATGTAATACATTTAATCTTCCTCATATTTCCTATAATAACTCACCCTTATCTTGAATGAATCTAGAAATTTTCTTCCTAATCTCAAAAGTCATTATCCTAAGGTGAAATTTCATGAAAAAAGTATTGTACAGTTGGTCCCATGAATCATAGATTTCTTCATCCATTTTTCGAAACTGTGTTTTTTCATTTACCTTCAATCAAAATAGGAAGACTCTGTGTTTTAGCTCTTCCTCCTCAATGACCCCTTAAGTGGTAGTCGATGCATTGTACCATATAAGTGTCTAATTAAGTCCAATGAGTCTTCATTAGGTAATCCATGACATGTTGGAATAATGGAAAAGTCAGATTGCTTAATCTCATAGTTGTGAGGCCTAGGGGTTTGACTAATTCATGAATGGTTGTTTGACACATTAGTCACTTGTAATTCCATAAGTGTGACTCTATACATCATCTCATTTCTAGGTTTTGATGGATTGATAGTTACATCATGGTTTCTATTCAAATTTTGAGGCCCTCAATTTATATTCCATTTTAATTTTATATTTTTTTATTTTTAGAGCACATAAATGTATATTTATATCAGGAATTAAGGGATCTATTTTTTTAGATGATGACCTAATTTTCATGCACTCAATATATTAAATAATATTTTACCAACTGCATATGATCATTTTCTATTTAGAAAGCATGTTTTTTTGTTTTTGGTTTTTTTTAATTTTTTTAAGAATATTGAGAACTAACTTGTCACATGTGCCATCCCTGAAAATAGAACCAAATTCCAAAAGTCCAAAACCTAGTTTATTGACTATTATAGGGTAAAATTAATTATTTTCAAACCTTCTTATAACTAGTTTATTTTTAAATAGGGTTTGATCAACATGGAAGGACTGTTGTGAGTGTGTGTGTGACAAAGGAAGATAAATAAATCCAGGAAAAAAATATAGTGGTGAAAAATGATGAGATAGACCAGGTTAGTGGTGATGATAAAATATTAATTATAGGAAGACAACAAAATTAAGAATAATATATCATTATTAAAGAATAAAATGATATGAAATATTGGGAAATTTTTATTGGATGGTTTTAAATATATTTTCCTTTGTTCATGAATCTAAATTAGGATTTCTAGACTAATTAAAATTATATAAATAGATTTTTTAGTGGGTTAAACTATAATCAAATGAATATATCATTTATTAAACTATAGAAATCACTCAATCACTAAATAATGAAATCAAATTTCATGAAGTACAGAATGTTGATTCAATTTAGTGTATTATTCTCATGAACTTTTTTACTCATAATTTTAATTTTTGATGGTAAATAAGTTTATAGATGAATTCATTGAAGATTAATTTTCACTAGTTCCTGATGTTTTGGAAAATTTTATTACCTAATTTTTTTGGTGAGAGTAAAATAAAACTATATAATTGAAAAAAAGAGGTAAAATTGATTACCAAGTCAATGTTATTCCCCGTAGAGAATTTATCTAATCATGTTTGTAAAATAAATATTCTGATATTTCATTCTATAATAATCCAGTATACAAGGAAACAAGAAGATGTGAGAAATGATTTAGTTCTTCTCTATTGATAAACATTGATTTCGACTCCCTATTCTCTAGGATCGGTCCCCCGAATCTTCCAAATTTCTTCCCATATCTTAATCATTCTTTGAATTCCCCATATTCCACACCCCCTTCTTATCCCTTTTTCTCAAGGATTCTTTTTATTATATTAATTATAGTTCACATGCCAATTATTTCATCAATCTCACAGTTACAACTCCTAGATATTCTCCACAGATTCAATATGGAACAATCGTCACTATATATAATCCACATAAGAGACATAAGAAGAATCACCTATAAAATAATTTGCTCCTATATACATATGCATGTCTCCAATCCTTCAAAAATCACTAGAGTCTTCTTGCTTCAATATCCAATTCTCATCATCGAATTTTAATTTTAGAAGTAGGGCTTCACATTTTAATTTTATTATCATATAACCAGCACATAAATGGTTTCATTTTGGTTGGATTTGGTAGCATTGACATACATAAACATATCCCCATTCTCCACTCTCTCTCAGCCAATCTTCATCTCAAATATCATCTTCAAACTAATTAAAATATATAGTCAAAACTTTTTTAATAAAAATATATTCCCAATATTGATATACTCTCTATTGGTAGATTATCACAGCTTGAATTCAATCATAATTCTTCAAATGAACTCAAATGCTTCTAATTCAATAAAATGGGTCTCTTTAGGCTAGTCACAGTATAATATTTAAATATATCCAGAAAATGTATCCACATATCTACACTTATATGAACCCAAAAATTTTAGATGCAATTAATCCCTAGATAGAAGCCACAATATTTGAGATTCCAATCCCTCTCTATTATAAAACTAAACAACTACAAGTGAAAGAGGTACCTAGTGACCAAAAAACATTCAACATCAACCTAGGTTCACTATCCTCTACATGAATTCAATCGACGACATTTAGGTGGCCACCACTCTAGAATATCTTTTGAACATTTTTAGTACTTGGTTCAACCTTTAAATTGATTAAATAAAATATTCATGTATGTGGTTCACATATTTATGCATACCCAAAATCATAGGAAACTAAGACATGAGGCTTTAAATTTTTCTAAAATCAAACTACTAAAATAGTTGAAGGCACCATCAGAGAAAAGATCAAGAAATGGTAGATCAAATTTGGTTTAATCTCAGTTCATGGGAAACAAAAAATATCATCATCAAAGCCATGGGGGATAAAGAACCTCTCATCATCAATATTGGTAGTGGTTAAAAAGTCTATATGAATCTCATATTACATGTACACATAAAACTCAATCTTTATGTATGATAGAATACAATGTTAGGACTTCTTCAAAAATATTCAAATTCTTTAGTTTCATAACCCCTTATGTTTTACGTTTCCCCATCCTTCATAGGAACCCCAATATTGGTTTTGACTCAATGGTGGAAAATAGCTTAATATTGATGTAAAATTATGCTCAGAGTCTTCTTCAACAAGACATCTGAATTTCCCAGATACAAACCTCCTTTGAGTTTTAGTCACCAGGCTTGGTTTGAGTTTTCTTTCCTCATAAAATCCAAAATTCTATCTTTAAAAAATTTCTCCTTCAAACTTAAATTGATTCTTGAAAATATTATATCATCATATTTTATCTTAAAAAATTGGTTCTGGAATCACTTAGTGGAGCTCATGTTCATCAAATCGCTTGGTTGGAATTAACATGGATGATCTGTGCAAATTGAATTTGTGAGGGTGGATCTAGGGAGAATAATGCACACACGGTTGAAGGTGGATCCACAATCATATGAGAATTCACAGTCAATCCCCAAATAACTAACATAAAAACTTGAGGGGTGTTAGTATAGAGTAAAGGTAATAACAAAAGGGTGTGGTGCACGATCAAATGATCTACCATGAAGCTTTAAATATTCTCCATGGTAGGTAGATAAAAAATAAGAACGGTAGATTGATTGAATGTGGTTTATTATGTGGTGGATTTTTCAATGTCACATAATGGATCTATATAAGGAAGTCATGGTTGTAGTCAGCACGGATGTGGTTCGCTTCTACGAGTATGGTAGCAGGACACAGTCACAAAAGTGGAAAAGTTGCATAATGGGTATAGTCACAGACCCCTTTATTAAATTTCCAAGTAGACAAAGTCAAATAATCATGATATCAAAGCATGGAAACATATTTCATAGCCACACTTTGATGGTCACAGAACCTAGAACATAGACTTAATGAAATAAATAAATTATTTTAGTAAAAAAAATATGAATTAGTTTCTGAAAAAATTAAATTTCTGATAAATAAATAGAATATGAGATAATATTGAATCAAGAAAATATGTGATCAATAAATAAATTAAAAAACCACATTAATAATTCATGAGAAAAAGTTATTATTATATGTATAGAAAATCAAAGAAAGAAAATTTGACCAATTAAATGTTAAAAAATTATCAATCACGTTAATGAATTGTATTTACAACCTAAATTAATGAAAATCACATAATATTAAATAAAACCACTAATTTATTCCTTAAAAACTCCAAAATTCGTCAAAATAGATGTGGATGAATGAAAATTAGTAGGTCGTGTCAATCATCATGTGCATACATGTTACTTTAAATTTATTAAGGTTCATAATTAGTTGGAAAAATTAAAATGTAAAATACCTAAAACAACTTGAGAAGCATAAGGTTAATTATTACCTGGCATAAGGGTGGTCATTGGAAGTGTAAAACTCATTTTCTAGAATATGAGAGCTAATTTGACTCTACAGGTAAGAAATATGCAAAATTTATGAATCTAATAATGGGTATATAAGATTCATTTTCCAAAATGTAAGATTCATTCCAAAAAAATATCACATGCATAATGGACAAGGAATTGGCCACAAAAGATAAGGTAAGATGTGTAAAAGTCATTTTCATGGAAAAGTGAAATGTTAGGGTAAATACTTTTCTTCATGAAACATAAAAATTTAAATTTTTCAAATTTTATTTAGGGATTAACATAAAATTACATTTTTTATTCATTCCAGACCAAATCTAGTTGTTATCCTACAACTATTCCTCATAGAACCCATGTGATAAGTTAATGTTTTTGAAGATCGTGTGAAAGGATTAATGTAGGGGAACAGTCTAGATATTATTATCTGTAGAATCTATAACATTTTTCCTAAACACATAGAAGGTGATTTAGAAGTGATCAATAAAGAGCTATATCAACAATAAATTCCATGAAGAAGAAGAAGAAGAAATTAGATGGAATCAAGGTAACACATCATTCATTTGAGAATTCAGTGGGGGTATGTGACATCCATGTTGGGATATCGAGCTAACTAGATCACACAAAGACCATAATAGTTATGAAGATTCCTAATCATTAATATTCCCCTAATAATGTAAATTGAACTCATTATAGATAGGATTTAGCTATTGTTGGCTATTTCAATCTTTTTTCCTTTAATACTTTGTATTTCTCCATTGATGGAACACCAGACCCATTATTTCCAAACTAAGGATACTTCCCCCAACCCTATTAATTAATTATATATGTAAGTGTATAATTAATTCTATATTTATAATACTAAAATGGATTATCTATTATAGGTAGTTGAATATTTCTATTTTTATTTGATTTTTTATTACCCCTAATGTTTTTCATGGATTTCATAGAAATAACCTCTAGATATATATATTATTCTTATATGATATAGGGGAGTGGGTTTTGGTGTGAGAGTAATAAGATATGTTTTTTTTCTTGTATATACAAGAGAAAATAAATAAAATCATTTTGTCATTTCTCTATTTAAACCAAAATTAATAAGTGAAGGTATTTGTTGGTGGTTTCCGTTTATTAGTGAGAGAGATCATTAGAGTTTATTTGAATTAATCAAGATTTTATATTTAAGGTGAGGGAACACCTAAGGTGATTCCACTCTTTAAAAATAGGTTTCAAACACTATTTTAATTTAATTTGAACACACCCATATTTTTTCATTATTTCCCAAAAAAAATTATAACCCACACAAACAACAAAACAATACATTAAAAATTATACTTCTCTTGAGACAATATGAGTCACAATATACTGCATTTATCTTGGGTTAAATTATGTTTTTTTGTGAGTCCTGGCATAGTTCCTACATTAACAGGTTGCAATTTTCTAGGATTAAATCTCTCAAAACCCCCTCTATTGGTCAATTGTACAACATCAATGAAAATATATATAAAAGAAACTATAAATTCCAATATAACTAACAACATTAGCAAAGATACCTGAATGTATCTCCAAATCCAATGATATATCTTGCAAACACTTAGAAAACTATGGTGGGTGAACACTTTGGGAATATCCCATATGTTCATACTTCTAAAAAGTAAACACTTTTGTGAAATAGATATTCAAGAGTTGAAATGGGTGGTAATCAACCAATAAAAATAGTCAAAATATAACAATTAATGGTAAGTATTAAGACCGTGGGAATAAAATAATGTTCAAAAATATCTGTAGGAAAAAATAGAAATAATAATAAAATTTAAATCTATAATGTTCCTTCAACTTTCATAAGGTCCTCAACCAAAACCACCATCCAAAACTAATCCAAACCAGAAAAATACATAACTATCCTTGCAACACTTCCACCCTTAGTCCCAATAATTACTTTCACTACTCTTAACTGTCAACAAAAAATTGTACTCTTTATGTGGTAGAAAATCGGTAGGGAATCCTCTATCAATTTGATTATGAATGAAAGAATGTATCCATAAAAATTAAACCACATCACATAGCCATAAACATATCATCAAATCTTGTTACTATATATCTATTTTCCAACCATATGTTAGTAGGGTAATGTAAACACAAATATATCCACCTCACACCCTTCTCCATTAGTGTAAATCCCCACCTATGAACCATATAACAATGTCCTACACATTATAATAGTGTATCAGAAATATATAGGATATCCACTTCATTTCCTCTTCCTATCATGAAAACCCCCCATGTATACATCATCACATTATCTGGTACTCCACATGCCACTCTTACACCTTGCATGACCATACAAACCTTGAGCCATCAAAACACATAAATGTATATTTAAATACATCCTCCCTTCCCCCACAACCACTTCCATACATTCTATCCATGAAATAATAACCAAATATGAAGTAGTAAATTGAGATGTATGATAGAAATATAAATAGAAAAATCAGTTCTCTTGAAAAGGGAGTTCATAGAATAAAAATTTCATATTTACATAGTATTTTCATCCCCATCTGTTACCAACTTTAAACCTAATTGAATTCAAATTACTCATTAATCAATCATAATATTCATTAATATTTTCATCCCATTCACATTCTAAACCATATAAATAGTTCATCAACATTCAATATGGGCACAAGAAACCACATCCCATCAAGAATAATCAGTAATTAATAATAAAAAAACCTCATGGTCCCTGATTTCTACTAGCCTCATTTACTTTACTAAGTGTGAGAAATTATTTATTATGAATGTTTCATAGTTCATCAACAATAGTATGTAAAAAATATCATATAAGCGTGCATCAATTTATGAGAATCAACCTATATAAAATAAAATTTAAAACATAAATCACACACAATCCCCTTTTCCCTTCCAATTTCCAATTTTTCTATTTCATCATCTTCGATTAATTCCCTTCTAACTTAAAAGTGTTTCGTATAATCCTTCCCTCCCTTATAAACTATGAACATCCATTATGAAACATAAATCATAAAAGAATGAAGAAATGAAAATAAGCATGAAATGGAATCCCTATAGGTCTATTTAGGAATATCATTATAGAAGATATGAGGGAATTAAATGAATACCCTACCTCATTTAGAAGGTCCCTGTTTACTAAGAAAGAACAAAGGATTAAGAATCGACAACCATCAAAAGAAACACCACTAGAACCTTGACTCATGATACTTTAATACAGAAAAACCAGGGTGTTTTGAATCTCAAATATACTGTTAGAGAGTTGTGAGAGTCCTATGGTCTTACTAGTGTTTGAGAGAATAATATGGAAAATAGAACAACAAAAGTTTAACATCTATTTATAGGGGAATCTTTGAAAGAATACACCATAGAATAGTGAATTACACTATGCATGAGGTGATTCCTGACCAATGGGTTAACCACTTATTTATAATTTGAATTATTTTATCCACCGACTATTTTACATTTTAAAACCATCTTAAAATCACCCTTAACTATCACCATAGACTCTAGCCTTACATAGGGAGAAATCCCTCACTATTTTGATCTATAATTCCATGTCCTATGATGTGGTGAGCTCCATGATTCCATTTCCTCCTCCCATGCATGAAACATGATGTCTCTTCGACTTATTCATTAACTTACCAACACTCCCAAAAAAATGGTTAAATCGGGGCATTCCAGTGGCCCATGTTTCATGTAGGTGAACTCTCCATGAAAAATAGCATCCCAAATGGCTAGCCAATCCATTTCAATTATAGCGGTGCACCCTATAACTAAACTACCATATCTTTAAGTAGCTAGAAGAAAGACCTACATATAGGTACTCCTGTTTACCCTTACATGAGCCTCAAAAGTCCCATAGTACCCTTACATGAGCTCCTCCTCCAAAACTCCATCTCAAAACAACCACCCTGGATGTTTTACCTTCCATGGTGCACTACACATCACACATACAAATCAAAAACCCTTATATAAGAAATACTATACCTATTTTTGGTGAAAGATTGATCTTTATATATCTTGAAACTCCCATAAAAATGGATACCCTTACTGTTTTACTCTTTGTGGTATCCCAAACAACAAACCACCAACTCAAAATGATTAAGCCTTGAAAACACTCAATGCCAAACAAAATATCCCATGATCCCAACTCCAAAAGGCTTCAAAGGCCAACACTATGACTTCATATATAACATAATGGATATTTAAACATCCAAAACACATCTACCACCTGATGGAACACCTCAAAACATCCCCTCACAACCTACATCTTCAAAAACACACAAATTAATGAATCATAAAAGCCAAGTCCATTAAATTAGATGGTTCTCAAACAATTATCCTCTAAAATAATTAAAATAAAACCTATAAAGGATCAAATAAGGGTAATATTCTAAAAAACCACCTCACTATATACCTCTCATAAATCTCATCATTTCTAGAATATAACCATAGATGCTAAGAATGGGTGCTGGAAATATGCAACACCAATTCCCAAAATATAACTCTTGAGAAAAATATCTCTCAAATGGAACTAACATACAACCAACACCCTCAATAAGAGATGTGACAAAACTCCCTTAAAAAGAAATTAAATCTAGGAATTCCTAAGACCATGGAAGATACCTCTCAAATAGGAACATTTCTACTATCAAAACATATCACCAACCACCCCTTATCACAACCGACTACACACTAACAACCCCATTGACCCTAACCAAATTTAAAAAATGGATATTTTTTTGTAAATATTAAAACATTTGAGAGTAGAAAATAATAAGGTTTTTCAAGAGGGGATTTTTATCATTTAAATATAAAAAATTAAATAATCCTTAAATGAGTTTAGATATTCATTATAAGTTTTTAGTGAAAGGGTATGAACCATCATATAGAATTACCACAACTAACTCTCCACTGAAGATTGGGAAATATGTTTAATATAGGGGTATTCATACTGATAGTTCCTGAAAAAATTAAAATGAAAAAACTTAGCTCACCTGACATTGGCCACCTCAAGTTAATCATCGTCATAGCTTTAAAGTATTCTCTAACTTGAGAATATCATCTCACTTACTCATTTTGTTAATTTTACTTTCAAAACTTAAGGAATTCATCCCAACCTTACAACTTTCATGGGGTGGTCCATCATCAAAAACCTACATAACATTTAAAACCTACTCTAAAAACTCTACTAAATATCTCACCACATCCTAAAACACCAACTAAAGAGACTTGAAGGGCCACAAGCTCTCTGTACTTTAGGAAAACTTGAATAAATTTTCACATTATTTCCAATTATGTATAAATCATAGAAACCAACTAATAAAATATATGAAATGAATCCCAAATAAACTCAAATTTTTATCCCCTTATTGAATCTCATGAATCTCCCTAATATGAACACACATATATACTTGGGAGAATAAATTATTCATAAATAACTTATGGAATTTCTCCCAAGGTATCTCATCTAGGACACCACACTTCATATCCCACCATATTTTGGTTTCCTATAAAAACAATAAAACCACTAACATAACTAAAAATCAATCTATATTATTCACTATTCCAAAGGAGACCTAAACTACATCTAATAAATCCTTAGTGTCATGTATAGAGGATCCACTAAAGAATTTTAGTATCTCTTGACACTAATATTTCAGAACGGATCTATCCCAAGATTAATATTTCTTCTTCCCACACCCAACATAATGATGCAATTTCAACAACAAAACTTTTAACCAAACAAAAATGTTATAATAGACTACACAATACACATAATCTTAATAGAAAGCAACATCACTTCATTACAAAACAGAACCATACATACACTTCTCTATCCAACCAATTTTACAAAACACTACACATAGAAATATAACTATTCCTAAACAAATATGACATCATATCATCTAACCCTCAATATAATCAGGCCAACCATGATAGAAAAATGAAATATCCAACACCACATAATATTCCTCAAATAATAAAAGTACCCACATCAATATAAACATGGATTACACAAGCATATAAATCAAGAAAACCCATCCACCACAATAAGATATTATTCTATTTGGGTGGCCCTGACCTCTAATAGAGCATTAAAATATGTCACAAAATAATGTGACTTGTTGGGGGAGGTTTCCCCCATCTCCATATGCTCAATCCATAACAAGTGTTACCAAAACAATAAAATTACTTTTGTAAAATAAGCCTATTATTTATTAATGAAAAATATATATCCTATACATAACAGTAAATTTTATATTTCATAAATTCCATAGTTTCTATTAATAATGGTTATTTCACAACATATCATCATCTCTTGGATGTGGTTTTTTAATAAAAATTCTATATTCACACACAAAAGGTTCATTTCTATGTTTATGTGCATGTAATTTTATAAAGGTTGAATTAATTAGTTAAATCACAAAACTAACACATAATTTTTTCAGAAGGGGATATCATAAGGAGTAATAACTTCATACCATCAATTAGGATGTAGATTTTACATTTACAAAATTTATTCTTAATGAGAAATATTAATAACTCAAGGAAATCATACATCAATAAGCACATAATGTTCCACACATGATTTCAAGTCACATTTTATAGAGATCATAACATTTATATATAAAAATTACTTCAAAATAGAATTGAAAATTTTCACATGTGGGGTTGTTATGAACTATGGATTTCATGTTCAATTAAAACCTTATTTAATCATCTTATTTCAAAAGAATCATGATTCCATATTGTTTTTAAGATTACGTTTTTTCTTCTTGATATTTTAATATGACATACTCATCCCACAACATTATTAGGAAAACATATACTGGGATCTCCCTAATAAATTTCACAACATTTGCTGACACTATGATTTCCCTCCAAATAATAAGATGATGTTTTTTAGGTATCATTTTCATGTTTTGTGTGGATTATTCCTAAATAAAATATTTCATAATAATTTTACTACCAATTAAACATGCTTCCGTATTAAAAAAAAGGGTGGCATGCTTTCATTCCCTCATTTAAGTATAACATGTTTACCACACAACAAGACTTCAAGGGAATATGAAATGAAATTTCAACTGTAAGTCACACAAACAAATAATATCATTAAACATGCCTTCTAAAATCAATAATTAATTATTATCCTTACACATTATCAACTATATTCTAACAAATTTACATGGAATAGTAGTCGTATTTTAACATGTAACATATAAATATTTCAACACCATAAAAAATAGTCATGCTTGGAAAGAAGAATTAAGTTTTTTCAAGTAAATTTTTTCAAATTTCAAATGGGTTATCACTAATCATGCTTATTATTTTTAAAAAATTACATAATTAAGTGGAAAAATTACATTCTTATTTATAATTCCTAACACATATATATAAAAAATCATTATTATAAAAAAATCATGGAATATCAACCTATACAAGTATCAAAATAATTCTAAATATTGTTATATGGAGATATATTCCTAGTTTATCAACATGAATTTTACTAATCCTACTTTATAAATGTTATCAAAGTAAAAAAATTCACACAATGATCATACTTTAATAACAATTTTAATAATAATAGAATAAAATCAACATATTATTCATTTCAATAAGAATATTGAAAATCACTTTAAGAGAAACATGTTATTTCAATCATAAGGATATCACATCATAGTTTCAACAAAAAAATTAATAAATAGTTGTTTTCAAAAACTTTCCATTTAAATCTTCCCCTTATGGTGATATAATCAATTCAACATGAAAAAGGGAATTCATTAACAACTGAAACATGGTAGTATAATCATATATGCACACAATAGATTTTGAATTTAATTTTCAATGAAAATAATTGCATGATGCATATACCTCCCTATAATTTATACAATAAAATGACTATTATCATTCCTAAAAATGTTCCGGAGGTTTTCAAAGAACTTGAATCAAATAATAGGGGCCCAAAATATATGTGTCCTGGTCATTCCCCTTAGTCTATATTATATTTTAGGATCAAGTTTCATGAGTTTCCTACAAATACCATGAAAACCTCACTAGTTCCTAACCCCAAACTATATCTAAACTCTTACCAAAAATCTATAATAGTACTCAGTCACAACCCACATCCATTGGAACCCATATTGGGATAATGATGAAGAGAATGAGGGACCCCTAAAGCCTACCTCCAATAGGTAATAGGGTGGAAACCATCACCAAGGGTATGAGACACACATATGGGAGGAATTACCCATAAAAGGATTCAAGGAAGAGTGATAAAGGGATATCCACTAACAAAAACCAATGGATTTACATTAATACCTAAATAATTACCATAATATGATTGATACTAACATGTAAATTGTAAAAAATATAGAAAAATAAATGCAATATGATCCAAGACGACTACCAACTCTAGCCATGCTACCATAACAACAGCTCCAACTCTAGTAATGTATCCTACAAAGATTAAGAAAACTATAGTGGGGTGAGAACCTTGGAAGTAATCACTATGAACATGATTCTAAACTAATCAAAAACTATGTAAAATATATATTCAATTATAGGTATAGTTGATAATCAACCAAGAAAAAAATTAAAAAATAATCACTAGTAGGAAACAAAAAAACATTGGAAATAAAATAGAGGCCAAAAATATAAATATTATAAAATAAACAGAAAAAACAAATTTGAAGCCACAATATTCCTTAACTTCTACAGTGTCCCCAACCAAAAATATTATCCATAAACATTCCAACCTGAAAATATATAACTATAACCAGAATACTTCCTCCTCTAGGATAATTAATTTTCATAACCAATCTTACCTATCAGTAGAGTCGTGCGCCTCATAAGAGATAACTAACCAATATAGAGACCTATATCTATCTTATAAAAAAATTGAGAAAGGATGAACACCAGCCATACTTCATCACATAACTACAACCACATCATCACATATCATTACAGCATATCCACTTTCAAACCACATGTTAGTATTATAATATAAACACGAAGGACATAAAACTTATTCCCTCATCATTCAGTATATATCCCCCCAAAATACACCACATAACCATATCTGCCTCATCATAATAGGGTATTGTGAACATGTAGAACATTTTCTCCATTCCATCATTTTACCATGATTTACCCCCACTATGTAACTATAGTCACAACATTTGGCACTCCACATGCCACTCCCACACATTCTACGATTATGCCTACCTTGAGCCACCATGACCCATAAATGTAAGTTTCACTATATCGTTCATTCCTCCACAACCATTTCAATAAATTTTAGAAACAACATAATAACCACAAATCAAACAGTATTTTTCAAAATAGTGAAGAAAGATCAATATAAAAAATAAATCTCTGGAAATGGGAGTTCGCAAAATAACAATTTCATATTTTCATATTATTTTCAACTCCATTGATTACCAATTTTCATCCACATTAAATTTAAATTATTCATTCATAAATAATCATATTCATGGATATTACCATCCCATTTTCATTTGTAACTATACAACCTATTAATCAATATTCATGAGGGGAATAGAAAAACATAACACATCAAGCATAATCAATAATTAATTATAACAACACCTAAGGGTTCCAAATTTCTACTAGTATATTTTACATTACTGAGTTTAATAAATTATTCAATTATAGAGGAGTTATGGTTCATCAATAGTAATAGAAACAAAATATCACAATTACATGCATAAAATGATAATAATCGTCAAATATAAAAAAATATTGAAAACATAAAGCACACATAAGCCCCCTTTCCATCTTAATGTCCACTTTGTTTGGTTCATCGTATTTGATTAATTTCATTTTTCCTTTAAAGTGTTTAATATAATCCTTCCCTCTTCCATAAAACATACACAACCATTAAGAAACCTCAATAATCAATAAAGGATAACGTGAATATAATAATGGAATGGAATCATATTAGATCTATTTAAGAATATCAATATTGAAGATACAATAGAACTCTATAAATCCACTACATTAATTAGAAGTTCAACGCTCTTCATGATATAACAGATGATCATGAACCAACCACCACTAAATTAAAACCCACCATAACTATGAATCGTGAGACTTCAATCTAGATGAACCAAGGTGCTTAGACTCTCAAACTGTAACACCCGAATGTTTTTATGAAATATTTTCTTTAAATAATTTTAATTCCTTGGTAGATTGCATTGCATGAAATCACGAGTTTAAATGAACTGAGACACACCCTTAGTATAAAATGAATATTTTAACCTAGTTATTATATTAGTGGGAATAAATATAACTAACTTAAAAAAATGTATGGTGAATTCATTCGCTGCAAATTATTTATGAAAAATATAAATCAATTATATTTTTGTTTTTTTGTGAATTATAATTCTTAAATCAAATTAATGAAATATATATTTTATTTACTTAATAAAATATTTTTTATATTCATCCAATAGATATTTTTGTCATAGGGTATGAATAAACCCTATTTGATATATAAAAACCTATATTTATCAAAAGTGTAATATTCTGCCTTTTAATTGAGAAACCGTTTTAAATTAAGATTTTGACAAATTAGTATTTTCTATATGAAAATAAAAAAAATATTTAAAATTGGGATATAAAAATGTACTTTGGATGAATTTTTTACATTTTTCTAATAACTTTCAAATTTTGATAAATAGTAAAAATACATGAAATTTTAAATGAAAAAAAAAAATTCATAAAAATAGTTTATATGATTAAATTATAATATTTAATGGTTTTAAAGTATAAATAGTATATATTTTTATCATTCAATATAATTTATGTCATTAGAATTAATCTTACATTGAATTCAGATGTAAAAAAAATTAATCTTTTTCAATTTTCTAACTTTTAAATCTTTTTCTCTCTTTCCAGCAACGGAATTAATTTTATATTAATTACTCAACTTATGTGTTTTAAATTTTTAAAAATTGATTCCTTATTTGGATTCAGTGGGTCCAAATTATATAAATAGCTTTGTTTTATTTTTTGTCTTTATGAATAGTAACATTGGTAATTTTTGTTAATATGGTAAAAGGGTAACACTGGTAATTAAGGGTAAGAATACTATTATAAAATTACCCTAAAACTTGTCTTAATATCATTGGATGAGTGTGTTTCAAACTAAATCATACTTGGGTCTAAATGGTGTCCTTTGTAAGCCTCTTGTATGAGATTAGGAAATTTATTTTATTTTATTTAAATAAATGTTTAATATGTATCACTCAAATATTAATAACTAAATCATTTTTAAGTTTATACAGAAGATAAATTCGGTTATAATTCTCATTTGAAATCTAATTTTTTTTATTTATCATTTTAATTCATTTTTAATTTTTATAAAATAAATAATTACCCTGAAGACTTATACTTTGATGATGTAAAAATTAATTAATTGATGAGAAATCAACAAAATAATTTTTATTAAAATATTAATTACCATAAAAGTACCAAAACACTTGAAAAAATCTTATTGGTTGTGTTTATATCTACCATAACCATCCAAGGGTCGATTTAGTAACCATTTTGAGCTTTATAAAAGAGATTGTGACACTTACATTATTTTATTTAAAGTGATGTTAAATTTGTCACATTCATAATTTAATAAGCATAACATTTTAAATTTTGGATTTTCCAGAGGATAAATTCAACTACTAATATTCTTATAAAATCTAGTAGATTTAACTTATTCATTGTATTTTAGTTGTAATTTTTATTAAAAAAAATAAGTATACTAAATAGTTATACAATATTTATGTAGTAATTATTTTATTAATGGGGATATCAAATAAATGTTATTAAAAATATTAAAATAAATATAATTTGGGTTAATTAATATTTCTAATTAAATTTATATATTACCTTAACCTATTATGAATATAATTAAATAGTTTTTTTGATGTTAACATGTTATATTAATATTTTTTAAAATCAATTAATTGAATAGTGTCAAAATTGACACTATTGATTATTTATCAAAATAATATTTTATTAAATTATTTAAAAATCATAATTTTTTTAAAAAAATATATAATAATTATTATATGGTCTAAAATGTTCTAAGGTGCTTATTTATAGTCTAATTGAAATCAAATAAGTAAATATTTGTTATCTTAATTAAAATTAAATAGAATAACTAAGTGTTAATTAAAATGATAATGTCTAAATTGACATAGAAAATTGTCTAAAATTTATTTATTGATGATATTAAAACCCTATTTCATATCACATTATAAATTGAGAAATTTTTTATGTTTTTTTTGGGGGTTCATTTTATTATATATTATTATTTTTGAGGTTTCCAAAAGTTCCCCTCACCTAAATTATAAAATGACACCTCCTCCCTCACCTCTTCACTTCAATTTGAGCCTTCAAGCTTGGTCATCCCATGCCATTTTCCCTTATCAACTTACATAGTAACATTATATAGGTTCTAGTAATCTTAAAATATTAACTCTAGTTCTCTAAGAGGGGTTTAGGGGAAGCATATTGAAGAAGAGGTAATCCCCTCAACCGATTCTTTAAAACTTATTTCTTCTTCTACTTCCTCTTCATGAGTTGTTTCATTATAAAGTAATAACTCTATTATCAATTTTATAATGATATGTTATTATAATTATGAAACAACCATATTCCACATTCTATCCATCATTCAAAAAATAAAATCACCATATGTGCATACATACAACTTACTGTCTACACGCTGTGGTGTAATCTATTTTCACCATCACCTTACATGGATGGGTATAATGATAGAAATAATAATAATATATTAAAATTATCACATGATAATGATTATGAAATATTATACACCATCCACTTCAATACCATTCAACAATTATGAGAATGATATAATCGTTCATGCATACATATGACATATTGTCTCCATGATGCGATAAGATTCACTTTACATGATCTTCATTAAACCATGATTATATAAATTAATGGAATGAATAAATATGATATATATTATACTGATATAAAATTACCTAACACATATCTTAATATCATTAGATGATTGTGTTTTGACCTAAATCATCTTTGGGCCTAAATAGTGTCCTTTGGAAGCCACTTAGATGAGATTAGGACATTTAATTTAATTTTTTTGAAGAAAGTCGTGCCTTAGACAAAAGACCAAATCCCAAATTATAACATAAATATATGTTACATGAGTCTAAAATATGGGATCATATTACAATCTTTCACATAAAGGGGGATTAAATCGTCAGGTTGAACATCCAACTAGGTAATGTCATGATTTACTCCTTTATTGGAGAGGCCATCCACAACAATATTCACTTCTGAATAGATATGAGTGGTAATATGATACATGTTACAGAGCGAATGGAGACAAGCCATACAACGTGTAGTAGTTAAGTATGTCTCACTCAAATATTAATAACTAAATCATTTTTTAAGCTTATACTGAAGATAAATTCGATTATAAAAACTCAATTGAAAGCTAAAATGTTTTTCTTTATCATGGTAATTTATTTTTAATTTTTTGAAAATAAATAATTACCTTAAATACTTATAATTTGATGATGTAAAAATTAATTAATTGACAAGAAATCAATAAAACAATTTTTATTAAAATATTAATAACCATCAAATTACCCAAAAACTTGACCAAATCTTATTGTTCGATTATATCTCAACCATAACCATATAAGGGTCTATTTAGTGACCATTTGGATCCTTATAGAAGTGATTGTGAAACTTATATTATTTTATTTAAAGTGATTTTAACGTTTTCACATTCACAATTTAATAAGTATAACATTTTAAATGTTGGATTTTCTAGAAGATAAATTTAGATAATTATATTTTTATGAAATATAATAGATATAAATTCATCATAGTATTTTATTTTTAATTTTTATTCTAAAAATATTTATACTAAATAATTACACAAAATTGATGTAGTAATTATTTTATTAATGGGGATATCAAATAAATGTTAGTAAAAATATTAAAATAAATATAATTTGGTTTAATTAATATGGTTAATTAATTTTATATATTAACTAGAACTATTATTAATATAATAACATAGTTTTTTCGAAGTTAAATTTTTATCTTAATATTTTTAAAAATCAATGAATTGAAGTGTCAAAATTGACACTATTGATTGTTTATTAAAATAATGTTTTATTAAATTATTAAAAAATCATAAAAAATTGTTAAAAAATATATATAATAATTATGATATAGTCTAAAATTTTCTAAGGTACTTATTTATGGTATAATTGACATCAAATAAGTAAATATTTCACCCTTTTAATATTTAAATATTTTTCATCTTAATTAAAATTAAATATAATAACTAAGTGTTAATAAAAATTATAATGTTTAAATTAACATAAACACTTGTCTAAAATTTATGGGTTAATAAGATTAAAATCCTATCTCAAATCATCTTCTAAATTGAGACATTTTGGAGGTTTTTGAGTGGGGTTTCATTTTATTATTAATTAATATTTTTGAGGTTTTCAAATGTGCCTCTCACCTCAATTATAAAAGGACATCTCCTCCCTCACCTCTTCACTTAAATTTGAGCCTTCAAGCTCGTATATCCCCTAAACTTATCCCTTCTCAACTTTCATAGTTACATTATAGAGGTTCTTTTATTCTTCAAATACCATCTCTAGTGCTATAAGAGGAGATTTCGAGGAAGCATGTTGAAGAAGAGGTAATCTCCTCTAGCGATTATTTCGAACTTCTTTCTTCTTATAATTCCTCTTAATGAGTTTTTTCATTATAAACTAATAAATAAAGTATCAATTTTAATCTTATATGTTATTATAATTATTAAACAATCATATTCCACCTTTTATCCATCATACAAAAAATGAAATCACCATGCATGTGTGCGTACGGCTAATCGTCCCCACACTGTGGTGTAATCCATTTTTCACATTCACCTTAAATGGATGAGTATAATTATGGAAATTATAACTATATATTAATATTACCAAATTATATTTATTATGAAATAGTATACACCATCTACTTCAATACCATTCAAAAATTATGGGAATGATATCGTCGCTTGTGCATACATACGACCTACTGTCTCCACAATACGATGTGATTCATTCTATATGATCTTCATTAAAAAATGATTATATAAATGAGTGGAATGAATAAATAATATATATATTATACTAATATAATTATTTAAATTATATAACTATAACCTAATAAGTGGAATGTGAATTTATCGAAGAAAACATGCATAATAATATAAAGCAGTTAATACCCGAATAATGAGTTACAACAAAATGTTACTAAAATTGGATTATAATATGATTATATATGATATCATAAAAATAAATATAATTCTATAATAATTAAATAAAATTATTTAAATTATTTTATAGTAGGTGTGGATATATAGTAAGGATACTGGTCCTAAGGTTAGGGATAATTTTACAATCTCATTATTATTCAAGATTGTTTATTCGTAAGTATTTATTGGGGTATATTTATCATCAGAATCCATGTTCCTTAAAAATTTAATATTATTTATATTCTTATACAATTTTTTATATAAAATTTTACCCATTGGTGAATTTTTATTAAATAGTATGAAAGGAATCTTTTTTCATTTTTGGTACGAGGTACTTTTTTGACTTTTCTAACAAAAGTATGAGGATAATGTTTTTTAAAATTATACAACATGAACAGATTTTTATGATTTCATAACTCATCATTTCCATGAAGATTCATTTACAATATTTCAATTTTATTTTCAAGAAAATTATTTTAATTTAATATTTCATGGAAATTTGAGAAAAGAAAACGTTTTTGAAGAATGGATATTTTTTCCAAGATTTAATTTAAAGTGTTTTATCAGAATTATTTTCCATATAAGATAACATTATCTAAATAAGGTTATGTTTATATCACTATTATTACTATTATTTTATTGTGTTTATGAAGTAATTCTACTTATTACATCCATTTGTTTTATATGGATTATGATGGGATGATATTTAAGAAACCCATTTTATTCCTTGAGTTATGCTATGATGAATGATTTATGTTTTTGTGGAACACATAAGAATGATTTCACTGTGAGATGGGTGGGACCTATATCTTCAACCAATTAAATGTGTAAAGATTTATATCTGATGAGATAAACATGAATGGAATGAAAATTAAAACTAGTTCAGTAATACAGGGCTGTAATGAGGAGTGAACTTGGTTCAGTAATGAACTTTATCCACTATGATGTTCTTGGAAATGTGCCTTGACTAATTTGAAATTGTTTTCTATGATTATTTGTATGCCACAAAATTTCATGTATTATGTTATGAATTTTGGGATTATGTTGAACTTTTATGATTTATCCCATAACATGATGTCAAGATCTTTTATATATAGGATAATATTTTAAAATGTTATGTTTTTATGTTATATAATTATGATATGATTTATGTCTTCCCTATTTACCCTTACCAAGCAATTGAGCTAACCCTTTCTAATGTTTCTTTTCCCCAGTTTATGAATGTAACGACCCAATCTTTTTGAGTAGTATATTAACTTACTCTTAATGATTTAATAAGATGTTAATGGTCAATGTAGAAAGAGGAGTCGATGGCTTCATCCAGTAGACTCGACCCTTATGAAGCCCACTTATCAGAGCTTGGGAAGGAGGTAGCATCTGTGGGCTTCGCTTTGGACCAAGCCCAAGCCGAACTCCAGCGTGTCAAGCTTGAACGGAAACGCCTACAGGAGAAGTTCAAGTTAGTAGATATTACTACTAGGGCAATGTTATCTGAGCCTCCCTCAGATTCTCTCACCATAGCACACCTTACACTTAGGTCTTATGCCGGTGTTATAAGGGGCTATGTGACGAGACCCTAGCTTCCTTGTGTAATCCTTTCGGGTGAATAAATTGAGATACCTTCCTTTAGTGATGTTTGTGGATTGTCTTTTGTTCGGATAATTTAGGATATATTTTATTGATGAATTTTTGAAAAAGGGATATTTTAAAACATTTATGTAAACCCTAAATAACTAATGATGTGTAATGATTTTCAAAAAATGGTCTTCTACAAAAGTGTTCAGTAAGGAATTTGGAGTCTAATAAGATCAACTTAATTTTTGATGAATAGTAAATTATAAATAGTGATTTTACGCTTAGGATTAGTAATATGACCAAATGGATTAGTAATTTCACTCAAAGAAAGTTTTAATATAATTTAGACACCTAGATTAAGTAATGTGATTCAATAAAATGGGTAAATAACGGTTTCATAAATTATTAGTCAAGTATTAGTTTTTTCGTATGAATAGTGTTTTTTAATTAAAAATTTAATTAAAAATAATTAGAAAATTATTTTTATAAAAAGGACTTTATTTTTGAACTCAGAGCATCGATATTATGTTAAGGTAATTTTTGGGGATTTTTCTGAAAAAAATGAATTTTCGATGAATAGTGTTTTTATTTAAAAATTAAATTAAAAATATTTAGAAAATTATTTTTATAAAATGGATTCAATTTTTGAAATCAGAGCATTGATATTTGGTTAAGGTGAAATTTTGGGATTATTCTGAGAAAGTTGAATTTTCAGTGAATAGTAAAAATACAGTTTTAGGGTTTCGGTATGTTTAATGACATCATAACTGTGCCACGATGATGTCATGAGATATTTCAAGGGTTTTCCGGACAAGGGTGATGAATTATTGTTTTGGGGGCCCCATGTGGCCTAACTTTATGAAAAATATCATGAGAGAGCACATGGGTTTGAGAAAAGCACTTGTGAGGTGTCCCTTGGCCATTAATGCCTTGTCCCCTCACTTTCCCTATAAATACCCACCCTTTCCTCCTTTAGTTTTCACTCCCAACTCTCCCCCAACGAAGTTCTGGTCTTCTTACCTCCCGAGGAGTCCTCCCAAGGTGTCCCCAAGCCCTCAAGGTCCAAACCTTTGAGTTTCAAGAGTCACGTTTTAAGGTAAGGGATCTGACCCCTCTCTTTCTTTTCATGTAATCTCTTTTATGTCATTCATTTAATGATCCATGTTCTTATGTGAGAGGATGTTCTTTTATATTCCTCTTACTTCCCTTTTCATTCTTATATGATGAGAGATTCCCTCTTACTCTCATCATTTCATTTGATGAATGTTTAAGTGATGCCGTTAGGCTGCCGAATTTTTAAAGGATTCTTTCACCCTTCTCATTTTTCAAGTTCGATTTTCATGTCAAGTATTTAAAGTTCCTTTTTATTATGTTGGGGTATGATCTCTATATCTATCATACTGATCTCTTATGATCATATGATGAGAGACCCTATTTGATCTTTTCAATTCATTTTTATAGAATTTTAAGTGACGCCGTTAGGCTGCCGAATTTTCATAAGAGAAATCTAATTTTTGTCTTCCTTCCATGTTTTTCATTTCAAATCATATGTCCTTAAAATTTCATTACCATTTCCATATATCCATCTTATTCTCTCCCCCTACTGTTTTATGGATCATTTATGAGTGGGTGACCTATGTCCCCTCTCTTTTCAATGTTTTCTAAAACCTTGTAACATAGCCGTTATGCTGCAGAATTTTCGTCTCAAAATGCCTCTCTCTCTTTTCTCAAAAATTATTTTATGTTATAAAGTGAATACACAAGGCTCTTATTTCTACAAGGGTATTCACATATATATAAAAATGTTCTATTTTAAATTCTGGGATTTACATACATGAGACCCACTTTCCCTTTTCGTGGGTTTAAAGTGACGTAAAGATCATGTCTTTAAAGCAGTTTTTAAAACGTTATGATTATGAAATGAAACCCATTTATTTTATGCTATGTGGGTTATTTATGAAATGTTTGATGATGATATATGTGGCTCACATGATAATAAAGACAAATTTAAGGGTGTGCCCTGATAGTGCTCCAATGCATTGGGTAATGATGTAACCACTAGAGATTACAATTTTCACGATACCTTGGTGAATAACCTTGGTAATTTTCAAATGACACCTTGGGGATGGACCTTGGTGATATGTTCATGATTTTCTATGTTAAATGATGTATCCACATCTTCAAGTTATGGAAAATGTTATTTTTATTATGAAATGCTTCATGATTTCTTTCTCATGCCTTAAAGTTCTTTTCATGTCCTTATTGAAGTATCTCAAGTTCACATGTAAAATGTTCCTCTTGTTTCCCTTACTGGGCCTTCTTCTCACCCTTTCTTTTGATGTATGTCCCCAGGTTATGAGATGCAGTAATGAACCTAGAATGAACTTAAGGAGACGCCTTTCAAGTGTTTAAGAAGAATGTTTTATGTTGTTTTCATGTATTATGTTCCTGGTTTCCAAGACACTAGACCTTAAAGATCCTCAGTTTTGTGTAATGTAATGAAAGTTTATGTTATAAAATGGCGGGATTCTATAGTTGGTATCAAAGGATGGTTTAGTTATTTGGGGAAATTAGGATATAAAAACTTTAGGAAGAACCCTATAGAAAAGTTTAAATATAGGAAAACTTCCTGGTATTTTGGTAAGTATTGAGTAAGTGGTTTATCAAACAAATACGTCCCTGTCTAGATACGATCAGGTAGAGGCGGCTCTGGCACAGATGTACATAGGGGTAAAACCCGAAAACACCGCTTTGAGCTAGACTCGAATGGGAAATGGTGCACGATAACGGGCCTTGCTGCACTCTTGGTTACGACACTCCCGGGGGATATGTTTGGTTAATCACAAGATTTTTATGAATCATTATGAAGGAATTATAGAAAATTGTAATTGTATAAGCATGAAGTCTTAGTTAAAAGATCCATAAATGAAATAAGTTTCTCACTAAGGTTTTATTCTTTTAGAAAATGGCGGGCAATAGGAGGAACCATGTCGATGGTGACCGCAATGCACCATGTGCTGACGGCCCTCCGATGGAAGCCGGAATGGAAACATTCATGCGAATGATGAACCAACTGACTCAAGTTATGAGTAATAACTTGAATCAAGCTGAGAGGCCGACCTCACCACGAAGGGAACAACTTTCTGTTGAGTCCTTCATGCGTCAACGACCACCAACATTCAGTGGATCTACTGACCCATTGGTTGCGGAACAATGGATAAGCTCCATTGAAAAGATCTTTTCTGTACTTCATTGTTCGGAACAAGAAAAAGTCACCCTTGCTGTTTACCGCCTAGAGGGAGAAGCTGATCAGTGGTGGTCACTGATCAAAAACACAAAGCCACGAGGAGAGATGAAAGCTATGGAGTGGGAAGAGTTCTGGGGAATATTCTTTAATAAGTATTTCCCTCGTTCGATGAGAACGAGAATGGAGAAAGAATTTCTCGAGCTGAAGAAAAAGGAGAATGAATCAATTGGAACCTACGAGATGAACTTCACAAGGATTTCCCGTTATACCTCAAGCTTCGTCATGGACCCTAATGGGAAGGTTGATAGATTCTTCGGTGGACAACGACCTCATCTACGGAAGAATCTATCCAACAGGGACTATGATAGCTATGAAGAAATTGTTCGAAGTGCTATGAAAGTTGAACTAGAGTTTGGGGAGACACAGTGGTCTCACAAATCTAATGAGAAGAAGAGAACTCTTGAACCAAGCCTGGGAAGAAGTTTTTATCATGAAAGAGGTGGAAAGAATATGCAACATGCCACATGCAATAAATGTGGGAAGAAGCATTCGGGGAGCTGCTTGATCGGAAGTGGGAAGTGCTATAGGTGTGGAAAAGAAGGCCATATTTCTCGGAATTGTCGTAGTGATGTGAAGCCTCAACTTCCCAACACTAACGACAGAGGAAAGATGGTTCTGGCCCTACCTGAAGTCACATGCTTCAAGTGTGGACAGCTTGGGCACTTTGCTAATCAATGTCCAAATCCGAGGGCGGTGGAGGGGAATCACCATCAACCTCAGCAGAGGCCAAGGGAGCAAGGTCGTGCTTTCGCTATCACAACAACTGAAGTTGAAGTTCCGAACGATGTGGTAGCAGGTACTCTTGTTTTCCTCTCAAAAATAGAAAGTACTTTATTTGATTCTGGTTCTACGCATTCCTTTATTTCCTCCAAGTTTTCAAGGAATATAGAATCAATCCCCGAACTACTAGAGGTAGAGTTGTCAGTCAAGACTCCAAGTGGGATTATCCTTGCATCAAAAGTATTTAGAGACTCTAGTGTTTAATTTGGTGAGCACAATATTATCGCAAATCTAGTAGTCATTCCCATGATGGAATTTGACATTATACTAGGGATGGACTGGCTCTCAAAGTATAATGCTAAGATCAAATGCAGAAGTAAGGAAATCTCAGTAGTCTTGAATGAACGACCTACAGTTATCTTCCAAGGAGAGATATCCCGAACTGATCCCTATCTAGAAGCACCTCCCATAGCTTTCTTTATGGAGTTAATCGGTGATGATGAAGAAGGGAAAGGGAGCATACAATTTGAAGATGTTCCAATTGTTCAGGAGTACATGGATGTATTTCCTGAGGAGTTACCTGGACCTCCCCCAGAAAGAGAGGTAGAGTTCTCCATTGAACTCGTACCTAGGTCCCAACCGATATCAAAGACTCCGTATAGAATGGCAAATGTGGAGCTAGAAGAGTTAAAGAAACAACTCAAAGAATTGTTGGAGAAGGGGTTTATCCGACCAAGTGTGTCTCCTTGGGGAGCACCAGTTCTCTTTGTGAAGAAGAAGGATGGATCAATGCGGCTATGCATTGATTATAGAGAACTTAACGAGATCACAGTGAAGAACAGATATCCTCTTCCAAGAATTGATGATTTATTTGACCAACTTCGCGGGGCTCAATTCTTCTCTAAGATTGACCTTTGATCTGGTTATCATCAACTGAGGGTGAAGAAGGAAGATATTCCAAAGACTGCCTTCCGATCAAGATATGGGCATTATGAGTTTACTGTTATTCCTTTCAGCTTGACTAATGCTCCTGCTATTTTCATGGATTTGATGAATAGAGTCTTTAAGGACTACCTTGATAAATTTGTGGTAGTTTTTATTGATGATATTTTGATATATTCAAAAAGTCGTGAGGAGCATGAAGATCATCTGAGGGTTATTTTGAAAACTCTACGGAAGGAGAGTCTCTTTGGGAAGTTCAGCAAGTGTGAGTTTTGGTTACAACAAGTGGCTTTCTTGGGGCACATCGTAACCAATGAGGGAATCTCGGTTGACCCTGCAAAGACAATGGTTGTGGAGGAGTGGCCTCAACCCACAACAGTAACTGAGATTCGTAGTTTCCTTGGTTTAGCGGGATATTATAGGAGGTTTGTGAAAAACTTTTCACGGCTTTCTAATCCACTAACCAAGTTGACTCGAAAAGGGGTTAAGTTCATCTGGACAAAGGAATGCGAGGAAAGTTTCCAAGAGCTGAAGAAGAGATTGGTTACTGCACCTATGTTAACACTACCCTCTATCGGAGAAGGATTCGTTATTTTTAGCGATGCATCTCTGAAAGGGCTTGGGTGCATCCTCATGCAAAATGACAAGGTAATTGCTTGTGCATCTCGACAGTTGAAGATTCATGAGCAGAATTATCCTACGCATGATCTAGAGCTAGCGGCAGTTGTTTTTGCTCTAAAGATATGGAGGCACTATCTTTATGGGGAGAAATGTGATATATACACTGACCACCAAAGTCTAAAGTATATTTTCACACAGAAAGAATTAAACATGAGACAAAGGAGATGGTTGGAGCTTATTAAAGACTATGATTGTTCAATTCATTATCACCCTAGAAGAGCAAACAAAGTCGCGGATGCGTTAAGCAGGAAAGATCTTGTTGTTCTGGCAACAATGAGGATCCTAGGGGATCCCTTGATTAAAGATCTAGTAAAACTGGACATGGGAATTATAAGGAAAGGGACATCATCAACCCTATCCCAAATGATTTCTCAACCTTCATTACTAGAGAAGATCAAGAAGGCTCAAAAAGAAGATCCTTTTTTGTAGGAGAAGTTCGAGGCTGTAAAGGATGGTAAGTTCCCTGATTTCAATGTTGATCAAGAAGGTGTATTGAAATTTCGTACAAGACTATGTGTTCCATCTATTCCGGAGATAAAGAAAGAACTGATGGATGAAGCTCATAGCTCTACTTTCTCTATACATCCGGGAAGCACTAAGATGTATAGAGACCTTCGTGATCATTATTGGTGGGATAACATGAAGAGGGAGATTTCTGATTACACTACAAGGTGCCTGGTGTGTCAGAAAGTAAAGGCAGAACGACAACTTCCTAAGGGGGCATTACAACTGCTACCCATACCAGTATGGAAGTGGGATAATATCACTATGGACTTTGTATCTGGTCTCCCGAAAACATCCAAAGGAAACAATGCGATATGGGTTATTGTGGACCGTCTCACCAAGACAGCCCATTTTATCTCTATTCGGGAAGATTTCTCTCTGGATCAGCTTGCCAAGATATACGTGAAGGAAGTGGTAAGGCTGCATGGGGTACCACTATCCATCGTATCTGATCGTGACCCAAGATTCACATCAAAATTCTGGAGAAGTCTTCAACATGCTCTGAATACTGAATTGAATTTTAGTACGGCCTATCATCCTCAAACTGATGGCCAATCTGAAAGGACTATTTAGACACTCGAAGACATGCTAAGATTATGCTCAATGGAATTTAAAGGTGGATGGGATCAACACCTCCCATTAGTTTAGTTCTCCTATAACAACAGCTACCATTCGAGTATTCAGATGGAACCCTATGAAGCTCTATATGGAAAGCGATGTAGAACTCCTACTTGTTGGGATGAAACTGGTGAGAGGAAGCTTCTTGGGCCTGATCTCGTGCAAGAGATGACAGAACAGGTTCATGCCATCCAACAACACATAAAAGCTGCTCAAAGTCGGCAGAAGAGCTATGCTGACAATCGTCGAAGGGACTTGGAGTTTGGTGTTGGCGACAAAGTCTTCCTTCGAATTTCTCCATGGAAGAGAGTCATGCGGTTTGGGAAGAAAGGGAAGCTCAGCCCTAGGTACATTGGCCCCTATGAAATCCTTGATCGCATAGGAGTAGTGGCCTATCATCTAGCACTTCCACCAAACCTAGCTCAAGTTCATGATGTCTTCCATGTATCTCTCTTGAGGAAGTACATACCCGACCCTTCGTATGTACTGAACCCAGAGGTGGTACAACTGGAACATGACCTCTCTTATGAGGAGCAGCCAGTGGAGATCTTGGACCATAGAGACAAGGTCCTACGAAACAAGACTACCCACCTTGTGAAAGTGTTGTGGAGGAATCACAAATATGAAGAAGCGACTTGGGAGCCTAAGGAAACAATGAAGCAAAAGTACCCTCACCTTTTCGACTAGGCCTCAAGGGTAAATTTCGGGGACAAAATTTCTTAAGGGGGGAAGAATGTAACGACCCAATCTTTTTGAGTAGTATATTAACTTACTCTTAATGATTTAATAAGATGTTAATGGTCAATGCAGAAAGAGGAGTCGATGGCTTCATCCAGTAGACTCGACCCTTATGAAGCCCACTTATCAGAGCTTGGGAAGGAGGTAGCATCTGTGGGCTTCGCTTTGGACCAAGCCCAAGCCGAACTCCAGCGTGTCAAGCTTGAACGGAAACGCCTACAGGAGAAGTTCAAGTTAGTAGAGATTACTACTAGGGCAATGTTATCTGAGCCTCCCTCAGATTCTCTCACCATAGCACACCTTACACTTAGGTCTTATGCCGGTGTTATAAGGGGCTATGTGACGAGACCCTAGCTTCCTTGTGTAATCCTTTCGGGTGAATATATTGAGATACCTTCCTTTAGTGATGTTTGTGGATTGTCTTTTGTTCGGATAATTTAGGATATATTTTATTGATGAATTTTTGAAAAAGGGATATTTTAAAACATTTATGTAAACCCTAAATAACTAATGATGTGTAATGATTTTCAAAAAATGGTCTTCTACAAAAGTGTTCAGTAAGGAATTTGGAGTCTAATAAGATCAACTTAATTTTTGATGAATAGTAAATTATGAATAGTGATTTTAGGCTTAGGATTAGTAATATGACCAAATGGATTAGTAATTTCACTCAAAGAAAGTTTTAATATAATTTAGACACCTAGATTAAGTAATGTGATTCAATAAAATGGGTAAATAACGGTTTCATAAATTATTAGTCAAGTATTAGTTTTTTCGGATGAATAGTGTTTTTTAATTAAAAATTTAATTAAAAATAATTAGAAAATTATTTTTATAAAAAGGACTTTATTTTTGAACTCAGAGCATCGATATTATATTAAGGTAATTTTTGGGGATTTTTCTGAAAAATAATGAATTTTTGATGAATAGTGTTTTTATTTAAAAATTAAATTAAAAATATTTAGAAAATTATTTTTATAAAATGGATTTCATTTTTGAAATCAGAGCATTGATATTTGGTTAAGGTGAAATTTTGGGATTATTCTGAGAAAGTTGAATTTTCAGTGAATAGTAAAAATACAGTTTTAGGGTTTTGGTATGTTTAATGACATCATAACTGTGTCATGATGATGTCATGAGATATTTCAAGGGTTGTCCGGACAAGGGTGATGAATTATTGTTTTGGGGGGCCCATGTGGCCTAACTTTATGAAAAATATCATGAGAGAGCACATGGGTTTGAGAAAAGTACTTGTGAGGTGTCCCTTGGCCATTAATGCCTTGTCCCCTCACTTTCCCTATAAATACCCACCCTTTACTCCTTTAGTTTTCACTCCCAACTCTCCCCCAACGAAGTTATGGTCTCCTTACCTCCCAAGGAGTCCTCCCAAGGTGCCCCCAAGCCCTCAAGGTCCAAACCTTTGAGTTTCAAGAGTCACGTTTTAAGGTAAGGGATCTGACCCCCCTCTTTCTTTTCATGTAATCTCTTTTATGTCATTCCTTTTATGCTCCATGTTCTTATGTGAGAGGATGTTATTTTATATTCCTCTTACTTCCCTTTTCATTCTTATATGATGAGAGATCCCCTCTTACTCTCATCATTTCATTTGATGAATGTTTAAGTGATGTCGTTAGGCTGCCGAATTTTTAAGGGATTCTTTCACCCTTCTCATTTTTCAAGTTCGATTTTCATGTCAAGTATTTCAAGTTCCTTTTTATTATGTTGGGGTATGATCTCTATATCTATCATACTGATCTCTTATTATCATATGATGAGAGACCCTATTTGATCTTGTCAATTCATTTTTATTGAAGTTTAAGTGACGCCGTTAGGCTGCCGAATTTTCATAAGAGAAATCTAATTTTTGTCTTCCTTCCATGTTTTTCATTTCAAATGGTATGTCCTTAAAATTTCATTACCATGTCCATATATCCATATTATTCTCTCCCCCTACTGTTTTATGGATCATTTATATTGGGTGACCCATGTCCTCTCTCTTTTCAATGTTTTCTAAAACCTTGTAACATAGTCGTTATGCTGCAGAATTTTCGTCTCAAAATGCCTCTCTCTCTTTTCTCAAAAATTATTTTATGTTATAAAGTGAATACACAAAGCTCTTATTTCTACAAGGATATTCACATATATATCAAAATGTTCTATTTTAAATTCTGGGATTTACATACATGAGACCCACTTTCCCTTTTCATGGGTTTAAAGTGACGTAAAGATCATGTCTTTAAAGTAGTTTTTAAAACGTTATGATTATGAAATGAAACCCATTTATTTTATGTTATGTGGGTTATTTATGAAATGTTTGATGATGATATATGTGGATCACATGATAATAAAGACAAATTTAAGGGTGCGCCCTGATAGCGCTCCAATGCATTGGGTAATGATGTAACCACTAGAGATTACAATTTTCACGATACCTTGGTGAATAACCTTGGTAATTTTCAAATGACACCTTGGGGATGGACCTTGGTGATATGTTCATGATTGTCTATGTTAAATGATGTAGCCACATCTTCAAGTTATGGAAAATGTTATTTTTATTATGAAATGTCTCATGATTTCTTTCTCATGCCTTAAAGTTCTTTTCATGTCCTTATTGAAGTATCTCAAGTTCACATGTAAAATGTTCCTCTTATTTCCCTTACTGGGCCTTCTGATCACCCTTTCTTTTGATGTATGTCCCCAGGTTATGAGATGCAGTAACGAACCTAGAATGAACTTAAGGAGACGCCTTTAAAGTGTTTAAGAATAATGTTTTATGTTGTTTTCATGTATTATGTTCCTGGTTTCCAAGACACTAGACCTTAAAGATCCTCAGTTTTGTGTAATGTAATGAAAGTTTATGTTATAAAATGGCGGGATGTTATAATGAAGAGATGTATTAAGTAAGATATGTCAAAAAAGAGTCTAGTTCTTATGAAATAAGTGGGAGACAATAAATATATCTTATGAACCAGTTGTTTATGTTTCCTAGTTTCTAAAGAAACTATGTCTATATGGTCCTTTCATGGTGTTGTTATATTTTGTAACGATTATTTTTCAATTTTGAGGTAATATCAATGTACGTAATGTATGGGATGTTATAGTTGGTATCATAGGAAAGGTATAGTTAACCTTTGGAAATAAGTATGAGAAATCCTTAGTAATAACCCTATGGATATATCGAAGTATAGGTTGCAATCCTAGTGTTTTATAAATGATCATGAATAACATAGGATAAAACCTAAAGTATCCAAAGTTTAAATTTTGTTCTTGATTATTTGTTTTTCACATTATGATTATTGTTTCTCACACTATTCTTCTTGGTTTAATTCAAGGGCTAGAACCAGAAGGAACCGTGTTAATGTTGAATGCGACAGGCAATGCAAAGATTGTCCTCCTAAGAAACCAAATGTTTTTGGAACTGGAATAAAAAATCTTATAGCTGTGCTCACAAAACATTCTCAAGATATGAATCATTCCAGACTTCCAAAAGAGCTAAGAAGGGAACAAAATTATTTTTGGTCCTTCATGAGGTAGAATCCACCTTCTTTTAGTGGGCATTCTAATCCATTAGTGATTGAACAATGGATCAGTACCACTGAAAAAATATTTTTAGTTCTCCAATGTTCATAACATGATAAATTTATCTTAGTAGTATATCATTTATAAGTTGAATATAATCAATGGTGGAACCTTATCATGAATACGAGGAAAAGAGATGAATTTGAATCCATGGAATGGGATAAGTTCAAGAACTTATTTTTTTAATAAGTAATTTACTTGTATTCTTCAAACAAAGATAGATAAGGAGTTACTTGAAATTAATAAAAGGAACAATGAATCCATTAGTACCTTTGAAGAAAATTTTACAAGACATTCATGGTATACTTTCAGAATTATTATCCAACCTGAGAGTAAAATTGATCGATTATTTAGTGGCTTAAAACCAAGTCTCTGAAGGTCATTAGCCATAAGGTAATTTAATAGCTATGAAAAAGTATTTCGATGTACTCTCAAGGTTGAGATAGATATTGGATTAACCCATCAGTCTTATGGGTTTGATAGGAAGAGAAAAATGGAATTCAGGGGAAAATATAAAGACCACACTGAAAAGAAGATGATTTTTCCTTATGCACAAAGTTTGGAAAGAAACATGGAGGAAATTGTTTTATGGGGACTAGAAAATGTTTTAAGTGTATAAGAGAAGTTCATTGGGAAAATGAATGTCAAAGTGATGGGAAAATGATGAATAATGATTTGAATAAAGAAAAGGATACACATAATGCACCTATTACACTTCAATGTTACAAGTGAAAGGAAATGGGTAATTAGGCCAATCAATTACCTAATTCAAGGGTTATTGATGATGATCGATGTCAGGAAACTATTAAGGTCAAAGACAAAGTCAAGTCACATAAGATCACTATCGGTTATGTGGAGTACGATAATGAAGTGGTGAAAGGTATACTTACCATCCACTCTAAAGTAGAAAATGTTTTATTTGATTCTGGATCCACCCAATATTTTATTTATGAATAATTTTATTAGGGTATCACTGTATTACCTCAACAATTAGATGTTGAGTTTGTTGTGACAACTCTTAATGGCACAATGGTCACATCAAATGTTTATAATTCTTCTCTGGTTGAATTTTGTGGGAAATTGTTTCTTACAAATCCAGTTATCCTTCCTATAGTATAATTTGATGTGATTATTGGCATGGATTGGATTTCTCTATATGGGTCTCATAACAATTTCCAAGGGAATACACCTTTCATATTCCAAATCAATATATGATCATCTATAGATGAAAGAATGAATATAATATTTTAGTATAAATTTATTCCATCTTATGGGTCTTGATTCCAATAAATGAAGGTTAATTATATCAAATTATTGGGGAGAAACTCATGATTAAGAATGCACCCATTGTATGGGAGTTTGATGATGTCTTTTCGGAAGAATTTCCAGGTCTCCGACCAAATCGTGAGTTGAGTTTTCAATATAGCTCGTACCATGTTCTATGCTTATTTCAAAGACACCTTATAGAATGACCCCAATTTAGTTTCAGTAATTGAAGAATGAACTCTAAGAGAATATTGATAATGGATTCATGTTCCCTAGTGAGTCACCATGGAGAGAACCTATTCTTTTTGTTATGAAGAAAGATGGATCAATGAGACTCTGTATTGATTATCGAGAACTTAACAAGATCACTATCAATAACAAATATCCTCTTCCCCACATTGATCACTTATTAGAACAACTACATAGAGCTCAATAATTTTCTAAGATTGATCTTCATTCAGCATGTCATCAATTAAGGATCAAGAAGGAGGATATACCAAATATGACATTCCATACAAGGTATGAACACTATGAATTTACAGTTATGCATTTTGGTCTTACTAATTTCCATGTTATCTTCATGGATCTAAAGTCTTTAGAGACTATCTTGATCATTTTGTGGTAGTATTTATAGATTATATTCTTATACATTCAATGATAAAGGAATAGCATGAAGATCACTTGATAATTGTACTAAAGATCCTGAGAAAGGAGTATCTTTATGAAAAATATACTATGTGTGAATTTTGTCTTTATAAAGCTTAATTTTTGGGTCACATAATCTCAAGAGAGGGGATATATTTGGATCCTTCAAAAATATAAGTTGTTGAAAGTTGGTTGAGACCAAAAACGATAACCGAGATCTGAAGTTTTCTTGGTTGGATGGATATTATCAATGTTTTGTGAAAGTTTTGTCTCGGTCATATAATCTACTCCCCAAGTTGACTTGGAAAAAAGTTATGTTCATAGGGATGAAGGAATGTGAAGAGAATTTAAAAGAGCTAAAAAGAAGGTTAGCCAGTGCACCTATGCTCACACTACCTTGTAGTGGAGAAAGGGTTGTGATCTACAGTGATGCATCCAAGATGGGTATGGGTTGTGTTCTCATGAAAAATTATATGGTGATAGCTTATGCCTCATGGCAGTTGAAAATCCATGAGAAAAATTACCCAACTCATGATTTGAAGTTTTCTTTTGTAAACTTTGCATTAATGATATGGAGGTATTATCTTTATGGTGACAGGTGTGATATTTATATTGATCATAAAATTTTAATGTATATTTTCACACAAAAGGTGTTGAATGTGCTCCAAATAAGATGGTTGAAGTTGATTGAAGATTGTGACTGCTCAATACATTACCACCCTGGGAAATCGAACAAGGTGGAAGATGCTTTGAGTCGAAAGGACCATGACAACCTATCCATGATGAGGATCATGAAAGATCCAATATATGGATTTCTAAAGGATGGATCTTCAAATTTTAATGGAAGGGGGGAAATATTATATTTATCAAATGAATGTTCAACCATCCATACAAGTGAATATTATGGAGTCACAGAAGGAAGATGTGGAGCTACAAAAGAAGGTGATAAATGTTCCTGAATTCAACCTTGATTATGATGGAATAATAAGGTTCGTGAATTGGGTTTGTGTTCCTCCTATACCAGAATTAAAGAAAGTGATATTAGATGAGGATCATAGTTCTTCATTATTTATTCACCCTGAAGCACAAAGATGTATAGGGACCTGAAAGAGTATTCCTGGTGGGATTGCATGAGAAGAGATGTTGTCGAATATGTCTCTCGATTCTTTATTTTTCAACAAGTTAAGTATAAGAGATATAAGTATAAGGGGATGTTACAACCATTACCCATACCATAATGGAAATGGGAAAACATCACAATGGACTTTATTTTAGGACTTCCCAAAACATTCAAAGGAAATAATGCTATCTGGGTTATATTTGATCACTTTACGAAGTCAACACACTTCATTGCTATTAGAGAGGTTTTCTATCTTGATTAAATTGCTAAGATATATGTAAAGTAAGTGGTAATATTTCATGGAGTACCACTTTACCTTATATCTGATATGTATTTGAGGTTTACCTCGATGTTCTGGAGAAGTCTTCAACAGGCTCTAGATACAGAGTAAAGTTTCAGCACTACATATCATCCTCAGATAGAAGTTCAGTCTGAGAGGACAATTAAAACTCTAGAAGACATGTTGAGAGCTTTTTCTATTCATTTCAAATGTGGTTGGGATCAACACCAACCATTGGTGGAATTTTCTTACAACAATAGGTTTCACTCTAGTATTCAAATGGATCATTATAAATCCCTATATAGAATGAAGTGAAGAACTCCAACTTGTTGGGATGAAGTTAGAGAACGAAAACTATTAGTACATGATCTTGTTGAGGAAATGTTTGAAAAGATCATATCTATTCATCAAAACATAAGAGAAGCTCAGAGTTAACAACAAAAAAGTTATGCTAACAACCGAAGAAAAGACCTAAAATTTGAAGTGGGTGATAAGATGTTTCTATGAATATCTCCCCGAAAGAGAGTAATGATATTTTAAAAGAAGGGCAAGCTAAGCCCTAAGTATATCGGTCCTTTTGAAATTTTTGATCATGTTGGGAAGGTAGATTAACGATTGTCACTTCTAATGAATCTCTCTTAAGTTCATGATATCTTCCATGTATCTCTCCTGAGAAAGTACATACTTGATCCTTCACATCTACTAAACACAAAAGTCCTACTACTGGAGAAAGATCTTTCTTACGAAGAACAACCGGTAGTGATTCTAGATTGTAGTGAGAATGTTCTACGAAACAAGACCACTCGGTTGGTTAAAGTTTAATGGACAAACCATCAATTTGAGTAAGCTATGTGGGAACTTGAGGTTATGATGATGGAGTGGTATCCTTTTTTTTGTTTCTAAGTGAAGATTCTCAATGGAAAAATTCATTTTAAGGGTGATATAATGTAACACCCTGATGTTTTTATGAAATATTTTCTTTAAATAATTTTAATTCTTTAGTAGATTTTATTGCATGAAATCATGAGCTTAAATGAACTTCTAGAAAACCTTAGAATAAAATGAACATTTTAACCTATCCATTAGGTTATCAAGAAAAAATATAACTAACTTATGAAAATGTATGATGAAGTCATTGGCTACCAATTATTTATGAAAAATATAAATCAATTTTTTTTATTTTTGTGAATTACTATTAGTAAATGAAATTAATGAAATATATATTTTATTAAATTAATAAAATATTTTTGGTATTCATCCAATATATTTTTTTCATAGGGTTTGAATAAACCCTATTTGATGTATAAAAACTTATATTTATCAAAAGGGTAATTTTCCACCTTTTAATGGAGAACCCCTTTGAAATTAAGATTTTGAAACATTAATATTTTTTATATGACAAAAAAACTTGTTATTTGAATACAGAATATAAAAATTTATGTTGGATTAATTTTTAATATTTTTCTAATAACTTTCAAATTTTGATGAATAGTAACAATACACTAAATTTTAAATTAAAACAAATTTTTTTATCAAAATAATTTATATGGTTAAATTAAAATATTGAATAGTTTTAATGTATAAATAGAATATATTTTTATCATTAAATACAATTTATGTCATTAGAATTAATTTTACATTGAATTCAAATGTAAAAACATTTCAATCTTTTGTAATGTTTAAACTGGTAAAAATTGTTCTCTCTTTCTGGCAATGGGATTAATTTTAAATTAATTACTGAAACTTATATGTTTTTAATTTTTTAAACTTCATTCCATATTTTGAATCATTAGGTCTAAATTATGTACATAGTGTTGTTTAAGTTTTGGGAATTATTAATAGTAACTTTGATAATTTGTATTAATACGATAAAAGGGTAAAACTAGTAATTAAAGGTAAGAATATTATTATAAAATTACCATAACACTTGTTTTAATGTCGTTTAATGTGTTTTTTAGACCTAAATCATCATTGGTTCTAAATGGTTCCCTTTTGAATCCACTTGGATGAGATTATGACATATAATTTATTTTATTTAAAGAAAAGTTAAATATGTCTCACTCAAATATTAATAACTAAATCATTTTTTAAGGTTATACAGAAGATAAATTCAATTATAAATATTAATTTGAAATCTAAAATGTTTTTATTTATCATGTTAATTTATTTTTAATTTTTAGAAAATAAATAATTACCATAAAAACTTATACTTTGATGATATAAAAATTAATTAATTGATCAGAAATCAATAAAACAATTTTTATTAAAATATTAATAGCCATAAAAGTACACAAACACTTGACCAAATCATATTGGTAGAGTATATATCTACCATAACCATCCAAGGTTCGATTTAGTGACCATTTTGAGCTTTATAAAAATTATTGTGACACTTATATTACTTTATTTAAAGTGATGTTAAAGTTGTCACATTCATAATTTAATAAGTATAACATTTTAAATTTTGGATTTTCTAGATGATAAATTATACAACTTATATTATTATAAAATATAGTAGATTTACCTTAATCATATTATTTTAGTTTTAATTTTTATTCAAAATATAAGTATACTAAATAATTGCACAATATTTATGTAGTAATTATTTTATTAATAGGGATATCAAATAAATATTATAAGAAATATTAAAATAAAGATAATTTGGGTTATAAACATGTACAATTAATTTTATATTTTACCTTGACCTCTTATGAAAATAATAAAATATTTGTTTCGAAGTTAACTCGATATATTAATATTTTTAAAAATTAATGAATTGAATAGTGTCAAAATTGACACTATTGATTCTTTATCAAAATAATGTTTTATTAAATTATTTAAAAATTATAATTTTTAAAATATATATATAATAATAATGATATGGTCTAAAATGTTCTAAGGTACTTATTTATGGTCTAATTGACACCAAATAAGTAAATATTTTACCCTTTTAATATTTAAATATTTGTTATCTTAATTAAAATTAAATAGAATAATTAAGTGTTAATTAAAATGATAATGTCTAAATTGACATAAACACTTGTCTTCAATTTATTATTTGATGATATTAAAACCCTATATCATCTAATCTTCTAAATTGAGACATTTTAGAGGTTTTTTAGTGGGGTTTCATTTTATTATAAATTAATATTTTTAAGGTTACCAAAAGTGACTCTCACCCCAATTATAAAAGGAAACCTACTCCCTCACCTCTTCACTTCAATTTGATACGTCATGCTCGGTCATCTCATGCCCTTTTCCCTTCTAAAATTCCCTAGTAACATTATAGTGGTTCTTGTCTTCTTCAAAGACGAACTCTAGTTTTCTAAGAGGAGATTTAGAGGAAGCACGTCGAAGAAGAGGTAATCTCCTCTTCCAATTCTTTCAAACTTATTTCTTATTACACTTCCTCTTTATGAGTTGTTTCATTATAAAGTAATAACTACAGTATCAATATTATACTGATGTGTCATTATAATTATGAAACAACCATATTCCACCTTCTATCCATCATACGAAAAATGAAATCACCATGCATGTGTATGTACGACTTACCATCTCCATGTTGTGGTGTAATCTATTTTTCACCTTCACCTTACTTGGATGGGTATAATGATGAAAATATTAAGTATATATTAATATTATCAGATGATATTTATTCTGAAATATTATACACCATCCACTTCAATACCATTCAACAATTATGGGAATGATATCGTCGCCTGTGTGTACGTACGACCTACCGTCCCCACGATGCGATGCGATTAATTCTACATGATCTTCAATAAATCATGATTATATAAATGAATGTAAGGAATAAATATGAAATATATTATACTAATATCATTTTGTAAATGATATAATGATAACCTTAGAAATGGAACATGAACTTATCTGACAAAACACGCATAAGAACACAAAATAGTCAATACCCAAATAATGAGTAACAATGAAATGTTACTAACAAACAAATTATAATATGATCATATATGATATGATAAAAATGATTATAATTATGGAATAAGTTAATAACATTATTTAAACCATTATACAGGAGGTTTAGATACATGGGAATGATATCAGACCTAAGGTAAGGGATAATTTTTCATTCTCATTATTATTTGAGATTATTTATTTGTAAGTATTTACTGGGGTATATTTATCATCCATATCCATGTTCCTTAAAAATTTAATAATATTTATATTCTACTACAATTACTTAAATTACATTTTACCCATTGGTTAATTTTTATTAAATGGTATGAAAGGAATCTTTTGTCATTTTCAGCATGAGGTTCTTTTTTGACTTTTCCAGCAAAAGTATGAGGAGATTTTTTTTAACTTATACGACATGAATAGATTTTTACACTTTTATAAGCTCTCATTTCCAGGATGATTCCTTTAAAATATTTTAGTTTTATTTTCAAGGAAATTTATTTTTTTAATATTTCATGACATTTTGAGAAAATAAAACGTTTTTGAAGAATAACGGATATTTTCTTCAAGAATTAATTTCAAGTGTTTTATCAAAATTATTTTCTATCTAAGATGAAATTCACTAAATAGGGTTATGTTTCCTTTACCTATTATTAATATGATTTTATTGTGTTTATAACAGAATTCTATTTATGACATCCATTTTTATATGGATTGTGATGGTATGGTGTTTAAGAAACCCATTTTATTCCTTGGGTTATGCTATGATGAATGATTTATATTTTTGTGGCACACGTAAAAATGAATTCATTATGGGATGGGTGGGACCTATATCTCCCTCCAATTCAATGGGTAAAGATTTGTATCTCATGAGACAGACATGATTGAAATAGAAAGTAAATCAGTTCAGTGATACAGGGCTAGAACAAGGAGTGAACTTAGTTCAGTAATAGAATTTGTCCGCTAATATGATCTTGGCAATGAGCCTTGACTAATATGAAGTGAGTTTCTATGATTATGTGTATGCCAAAAAAATCATGTCTTATGTTATCACTTTTGGGATTACATTGAACTTTTATGATTTATCTCATGACATGATATCATGATCTTTTATATATAGGATAAGATTTTCAAATGTTATTTTTTATGTTCTATGATTATGATATGATTGATATCTTCCATGTTTACCCTTACAGAGAATTTGAGATCACCTTTTATTATGTTTCTTTTCCCCAGGTCATGAAGAGGCGTATTAAGTAAGATATGTCAAAAAGGAGTCTAGTTGTGATGAAATAAGTGTGACATAATGAAGATGTATTATGAACTGGTTGTTTATGTGTCCTAGTTTCTAAAGACAATATATCTATACAATCCTTTCATGGAGTTGTTATATTTTTTAATAAATATTATTCAATTTTGATGAAATATCAATGTAAGTAAAGTATGGGCTATTATACAATCATGTGAATAGAGAGTGGAGGGAGTCCTGAGATTTATCTATGGTTTGAGATAAATATATGGAAAATTTAACAATGGTAATAAACCCTTTATTTATAATGGAAGATTCAAAAGCATCCAACCTAGAATAGTGAATTGCAATACCTCCATTGTGATTCATGGACAAAGGGATATATGCTTCTTTAACATTTGAATCAATTTATCCCATGATTATTACATGTATATAAATTGTTTTAAATCACCCATGACCACCACCATGACCACCACCGTGATGTAGGGATAAATACCTAGTAGTTTTGACACACCATGCCAGTGATTATGACATAATGAGATCTAACTCATCATTTCATCCTCCCATTTGTGAAACATAGAATCTCTTAAAATTATTCCTTGACTCGCCACCAAATTAATCAAAATTTCCAATCCAAGTAATGTCATCGGGCCTCGTTTTGAAAATTTGAACTCTCCATGTAAGACGGTTATGCCCACTAATACATTTCACTACCCGTGGTTCTCCCCAGAACCAAGCACCCATATAAGAACCTTGATCTTTATTTAACATTAATTCTTGATTTATTACATAAAATTACACTTAATAAAACCCAAAAAATAAATATGTGTAGTGTATTTGAGAATTAGGTACATTGCATAACAACTTTAAACATGAAATACATCATCTTTATTATAAACCTATTTATCATGTTCATAACATTCCTTTGTACTTAAAATTGCATTGGGATATAGTTGGGAAAATATGAGTAAGGGTTGAGCTATAAAGACAAGTAAGGGAATAAATAAGGAATAACATGAAGAGTATAATACATGTTAGACAACAGTCATATAAATGGATCATAAAAGGAACACGAATAATAAGGCATGATATAACATGATAATCATAACATGAGGAATGTGGAAATAATATAAAACACTGCATCATAAACTTAGGTCAAGGATAAATCTGTCCAGACCTATTGAGGAGAAAATTCCCATAATGGAATTAGGGATGCCCATATCTCAGCATGATGTATCATGATTCTAAACATTACCCAATGCTTTGAATCGCTATATAATTGTGGGCACACCCATCACATTTATTTCATTCTCATGCATATGTGTGCCACATATATCTATTAAAATAGATCCATTCATCATAATAATTTTTTCCAAGATCATAGAGTGTAGAATAAATAAATTTAGGTCCCCAATCAAATAAGTATAATTGTATAAAGTTGAATACCCATGATAGAAAATGGCAATGGTATTCACTACACAATTGTTTTGGAATGTGAAATCACAATGCAATTTCAGAATCATATTAGCGTCATATAAAAATCCATAAAGTGGGTTGATGAGAGTGAAAGGGGACTGTATTAATTTATATATGAAATGGAAAGTAATATAGACATGGAAAACATATACCAACATAAGAAATTGGAAATAGAAGGCGTAACATAAAAAAGAAACTCGAAGAAAGAAAATAAAGGAAAGAACCCTTACATGAATGTGTCACTCCAAAGACTTGGGAGGGGTTTCTTGAAATATTAGGGGCTCCTTGGGAGGAATATAGGGAGTGTAGGTAAGAGTTAGGACGTCCTCCCAGGAGTTTGTGTGAAGAGAAATGGGATATTGGGTGGTTTTATATAGGAAAAGGGGGATATTTCATTATTATTTAGGTTTTAGACTCTACATAATAAAATATCCAAAACCACAAACCATACCATGGGTTTTCTCATGGATTCTTTCAAATGGGAGTGGTTTTCATTATTTTATAAGGCCATGGGATGATCTTATTAAAATATTACCCTTGGTGATTTGGAGGTGTGTCACACTCTTAAAAGAATGATTTAAAAATCTTAAAATATAATATAAGACTTGGAGGACTCATAATGGATTTACAAAATAAAATAAATAAACTTAAAATCACATTATTTTAAATGAAAAACATATATTTGGTCTTGGATCCCATTTATATTACTTATTACATAACATTTAGGTCATTATGGTGTCATAAATCACAAAGTATATTTATATGGTATTTAATTTTTACCTGAAAATTCGACTATCTCAAAAAATTACGAAAAAGTCACCATTTTATAATTTTAAAATCATGACTCCAAAAATAAAATTCATTTTATCAAAATAAATTTCTAAATATTTTAATTTTCACTTTTAAAATAAAAACTAACTTTCATTGAAAATGACGGGTTTTTTACAATAATATTTTTTGAACCCTTATAAAAATTACATTTGACATTATAAATAATTTTATATCATTTATATTTTATAAACATAATAATAATGTTCCATTAAAATATTATTTATTTAAAAAAATCACCAATTCATAAATTCATTAATTTAATTTGAGTATTAACCAAAAATAAAATTTATTCTTTAAAAATCATTTAAAAAGTAACAATAATAAGATGAAAATATATTCATTATTATATAAAAAATAATTTACATATTACTATTTCTAGGTTATTGATACATATACCTTTAATGCACCATCATACGCCCTTAGAGTAAGGTGCGCAATGGTGGGATTTCATGGGGTCGTTCATCGAACATGGTTTGTGTCATGATCTCAATGAGCCTAAACTTCTATAATAAACAGTTTCAATCATGATTAGATATCATATTGGGAATGTTAAAGTTAAAATTCTAGAAATGCTATCTCCCTTGGAAGATCTGATAAATGGGATTCATAGGGTATGATCCCACTGGTTGAGGCCATCACTTCCTTTTTCCGTGTCAAATGGATTCGTTAAAATCCTATATTTATACTGGTCATGAGACCACTGTTCAATGGATATATTATCAATAATAATGATACTTAATGGTCATTTAAATATAATTGGATATAATAAAACAAAATAAGTACATGTGTTTTCTATAACCATAACAAATTTAATTAAATCAAAGGGGGGAATTTTATTCATAACAGTTCGGGTCCTTACAATATCCCCCCCTGATAAATATTTCACTCAAAATTTTCTTTTCCCACACTAAAATAGATTATGGGAACTCTTATTCATCACTTCCTTGGGTTCCCATGTTTCTTCTTCAAACTTGCGGTTTCTCCACAACAATTTGATGAGGGGAATTGTCTTATTTCATTGAACATTTTCTCTATAATCTAATATCTTCACCAGATCCTCTTCATTGAAAATATAATTATCCAATGGTACCACCTCTAGATTGAGTACATGTGATGGTTCTGGTATAAACTTTATCTAGAGGGGTAAATGGAATACATTATGTACTTGAGATAGGTTTGGTGGGAGTGATTGTTGATAGGCCACTGCTCTGATGCGGTCAAGGTTCTCAAAAGATTCAATGTACCTTGGAATAATATTTTCCTTCTTCCCACATATCATCACTTTATTCCATGGAGATATGTGGAGGAATACCATGTATCCAAAATCAAACTCTATGTCTCATTGAAAATTATCAGCATAAATCCTCTATCGATTTTAAGAAGCCTTGATGTGTTGTTGAATGGCCATAACCTTCTCCACCATTTTTCAAAAATTTCTAGACCTAGAAGTTTTTGTTCCCTAACTTCATCCCAACATTCTAGTATTCTACATCTACTCCCATAAAGGTCTTTATTGGGAGAAATTTGGATTCTTGAGTGGAAACTGTTGTTGTAAGAGGACTCAACCAGAAGAATATGTTGATCTCATCCTCCTTTAAAATCAATGGATCATGCTATCAACATTTCCTCAAGTGTATTGATAGTCCACTTATATTGGGAAACATATTAAGGGTGATAAGTTACACTAAAGTTATGCTCAGTTTTTAGATAATGTTAGAGAATTTTTTAGAACTAGGAGGTGAATCATTGATCTCATATAATCGATAGTGGTACTTCATGAAGACTTATGACTTCTCTGATGTATATTCGTGCAACTTTATCAAGTGATTAATCCTCTCGAATTGCAATTAAATATGCAGTCTTTATAATAAAATCCAAAACACCCCATATAGAATTGTTTCCTTTGGATGTATTCAGAAGTCTAGTAAAAAAGTACAGGGTGATGTTTTCCCATTTCCAAGTTAGTATGGCTAATGGTTGCATCATCCCCTTAAACATATACCTTCTAGCCTTAACTTATAGACATAACAAACACTTTAATGTATATTCAGTGATATCCTTCTTCACATTTTCCCACAAATAGTTCTCTAAAAGATCTTGATATATCTTTGTGTATCCTGGGTGAATGGAGAAAGTCAAACTATTTGAATCATCTAATAGTTCCTTCTTTGACTCATTATTTGATGAAACACATATCCTTGATCCAAATCTCACATTTCCTTCTTCATTAACACTGAAATTCATGGATTTCCCTTTTATTATAGTCTCAACTTTCTTTTAAATTCTCAAATAATTTTTTGAGCATCATTTAACATTTGAAGAATAGAAGGTTTTGAAATAATTTTTTAAAGGATTGATGATATTTCTTCCTTTATTATTCTTATTTCCATCCTCTTCAAATCAATAAATATCAGATCCTTTACAATTCTCATTGATGATATAATTTCTGGATCCTTTCTACTTACAACATTTTCCTCTTTTTTCACTTCCCCAAGATAGTAGTGGATTGAGCATTCATAACACTTATGGGTAGTGTGAGCACAGTGGCAGTGATAATCCTCCTTTTCAAATACATAAAGATTTATTCACATTCATCATTCCAAGAAATCATGACTCCCTTCCGAGTTATCTTGGTAAGAGGGTTTGACAATTGTGAGAAATTTCTCACAAATCAGCAATAATAACCACCTAACCCAACGAAGCTATGGATATCTGTCACCAATATTGGCCTCTACAATCCATCAATTTATTTTTTCTTTGAAGGATCCATAAATATCTCATTGTTTTTGATGATATTCCCCAATAATGAGAATTAATTAAACCATAAATCAAACTTTTTGTACTTTTCATAGAGGCTCTCCTTTCGCAAGGTCTTTAGAACAGTGCTCAGATTCTCCTCGTGATTCTCCTTGGGTTTGGATTATATTAGAATATCATATATAAATACTACCAAAAATTTATCAAGGTAATATCTAAAGACTCTATTCATCAATTCCATGAATATTTTTGGAGAATTAGTGAGTCCAAAAGGCATCACTATTAACACATCATTCTTGTACCATGTTTGAAATGTGGTCTTAGGGATATCTTCCTTCTACACCCTTACATGATAATATCCCAAATGAAGATATAAATTGGATATGTATTGTGTTCCATGAATCTTATTGAATAAGTTATCAATCCGAGGAAGATGATACTTTTTCTTTATCATGATCTTATTGAGATCATGATAATCGATGCAAAGGCGCATTGACCCATCCTTCTTCTTGATGAAGAGGACTGGTGCACCCCATGGTGAAGCACTTGGGTGAATGAAAACTTTATATGGATTCTCCTATAGTTGTTTATTTATCTCCTCAAATTCTAAAACATCCATCCTATATGGATTCTTGGATATTGGAAACTCACTTGGTATAATCTTGATTGAAAATTATATCTCTCGGCTAGGAGGAAGACCAGGACGTTCCTTGGGAAACACATCAGCATATTCCTTCACAATAGACATTTATTTGAGGATTATCCTTTCCTAGACTCAATAATTTGAGCTAGATATTCTTTTTCATAGGGAAAAATATCTATTCTTGAAATGATGGTGCTAAAGAAGATTAATCCTCCTCCTTACACTTGTACAGAATTAGGGGTTGATTATTCATATGGAGAGATATTTCCTTCTCATGTAAATTTATGTTGGATCTATATAGGGAAACCCAATCCATGCCAAGAATTGCATAAAATTCCACCATGGGAAGTATGAAAAGGTTCATCGGGAAGTTCATCCCAGAAAAGTTGATAGGGGAGGAGTTATATACTTGGGATGCAATAAATTCCCCATTTCCCATTTTCAACTACATCTCTACTTTCATGCTTTGTGGTGGTGTTAGAATAGTTCTAATAAACATTCATTATATAAAGGAATGTATAGAACCAGAATCAAAAGGTATGTTTTCTATTATTGAATGAATAATTGTCATACTTATCACCGCATCATTTCCGGGATTCACTTCAGTGATAGTGATGGAAAAATTTCACCCTTGTTGCCTTGGAGGTTATTGGCTACCTCTAAAACCCCTTGTCTTAGTGAACCGGTTCACAAAGTCCCCCAGTTCCTTGTAGTTGAAGCAATGAACAACGCATTGATGGTTGACCGGAAAATTCCTTCCCTCTTTCACATTACTCTATTTCTCCTATCAGTAATCATTATCCAGGTTCCCTTCTCTTCCATAACAAAATCATTTCCTTGTTCCCCTTATGTAATTTTTTGGGTACTTCTTTCCACACCTTTGACAAGTGTAATGCTTAACTTTCTTAGCACCATTGGATTAATCCATCGGACTGCTAGAATTAAACTTCACTTTCCACTTATTATCCCCATGATACCCATGATATTATCCAATATTAATTTCCACTTTGAGGGCACATTGTACAATTTCCTCATAGCTATCAAAGTCATGGATCACTATATCGTTTCATAGACTAATCTTTTGCCCACTTAAGAAGTGGTCAACCTTACATTCGGGGGCAATGACAAAGCTGGAGGCATATCATGCAAGTCTTGTAAATTTTGCCTTATATTCCCTGATAGATTTTTCATCCTTTTACTTGAGGTTAAGGAAGTATCTTTTCATTTTAAGGTGAATAGTGAGAGAGAAATATTTATCGAAAAACATTTTCCATAATTCCTTCCACTCCATTGTTTCGATATCATCCCCATGCTTCATGTTCTTGATCAATGATCACCCCTAATCATCTTCACCCTCTATGAAATAAACATCCATAAGAACCATATCCTATTTGTAACATTGACGGAGGGATAATATCTTATCAATGGAGTTGATCCATTGTTCTACGATTAAGGGCCCATATAATCCATTGAAAGTAGGAGGACTTTATCACATAAAAATCTCTATCGCAGCATGTTCTCTCTTGGGGGGTGATCCTCCTAATCTAGATTTCTATTCAAAACTTGAGTCATTTGAGAGAGTATTGTGACAATATTTTCAATTCATGCTCCCATCATATTTGGAATCTCATTAGGGAAGCCATCACATTTCCCATCGTATTGATTGTTTAACCAATTTCTCTTATTACTATCCATTGGATAGAATAACAAGAAAATTAGGGATGGGTATTTTAAAAAATTAAACACATAAAAGGGAATTCATGACATTAATGGGATAAATTATAAATTACATTTATCTCCTTAACTTATGAGTTTCTAGGATACAATCTATGTTATTTGTGATCTATTTCTTAACAAATATTCTTACTATATGCTTTTCCCTTTATAATGGTTCGTAATGAGTTATGAATTTACCAAAGAATATCCTCTGGGAGTGTCAAACTAGGTGTGTGGTAAGGCATGTTTTCATGTACTAGATTACCCCAAGTTAGGCCCGGAACATCTTGTCATAGTTTTTACCCCTATGTACATCTTTTCCAAAACTACATACACTTGTAGTATCTAGACATTGATGTATTTTTTTGATAAACCGTTTACTCTATACTAATAAAAATTTAGGGATTTTTTCTTATACTTGGTATGATCCCCAAGTATTTCTCTAATGTTTTATAATTCTAATCCCAAAAAATAACAAAACTTTCTTCTCATACCAACTATAACAACCCTTCTCTTTATTTCACATTGAATCTTGATTTATTAAATAAAAGTGCACTTAATAAAACCCAAAAGATAGAAATTTCTAGTTTCATTGTGAATTAGGTACATTACATAACAACTTAAAACATGAAATACAACATATTTATTGAAAACCTCATTAACATGTCCATAACATTCCTTCATACTTAAAACTGCATGGGATATCTTGTGGACAAACATAAGTAAGGGCTGAGATATAAAGACCAATAAGGGAGTAAACAAGAAATATCATGAAGAAGATAATACATGTTAAAAAATATGTATATCAATGTATTATAAAAGTAACATGACTAATAAGGAATGTTATAGCATGATAATCATAATATGGGAAATGTTGCAACAACTTATAACACTGCATCATAAACTTAGGTCAAGGATAAATCCATAAAGACAACGTGGTAGATAAAGTACCATAAATAAATCAGGTATGATCCTATCCCAACATGAAATATCATGATACTAAACTTTACCCAATGCATTGGAGTGTTATATAATTCCAGGTGCACCCGTCACTTTCATTTTATTCTCATGCTTAGTGTGCCACATAGATCTATCAACATGGATTCCTTCATCATCATAAATTATTACATTATTAAGGAGTATAGAATACATAAATGTAATTACCCAATAAAATAATTATAAGTGTATAAAGTTTAATAAACATGATAGAAAATGGTAACGGTATTTACTATACAATTCCTTATGAATGGAAAATCAAGGTGCAATTTCGGCACCATAATGGAATCACCAAACAATTCATAAAAGGGGTTGATGAGAGAGAAATGGGTATATATTCATTTATACATGAAATTTATAGTAATATGTACGTGTAAAACTATGTCCCAATATAATTAATTGGAAATATAATGTGTAACATAATAATGAAACTTGAAGAAAGGGAAGAAAGGAAAGAACCCTTTCTTGCATGTGTGACTCCAAAAACTTGGTAGGGGATTCTTGAATGATTGGGGAACCTTGGGAGGACTATAGGTAGTGTAGGGAAGAGTATTTTCATGCTATAAGGAGTTTTAGTGAAGATAAATGGGAGAATGGGTGGGTTTATATAGGAAAATAGGGTAATTTCTTTATTATTGAGGTTTTAGAGTCTATATAATAAAATTTACAAAACCAAAAACAATACCATGGTTTTTTTCCATGGTTTCTGAAAAAGGGGAGTGGTTTACATTATTATTTATGTCCAAGGGACTAAATTATTAAAATATTACCCATGGGGATGTATAGGTGAGTCACACTCTTAAAGACATGATTTTAAAATCATAAAATATATTATAAGTCTTGGAGGATTCATAATGTATTTAGAAAATGAATAAAATAAACTTAAAATAAAATTATTTTAAAGTTAAAAAATATATTTAGTTATGGATACAATTTATATTACTTATTACATCACATTTGGATGATTATGATGTCATAAAACACAGTATATTTATACGGTATTTAATTTTTACCCAAAAATTCAACTATCTCATAAAATTATAAAAAAACCATCATTGGATAATTTCAACATCTTGGTTCCAAATATAATATTTATTTTATTTAAATAATTTTATAAGTATGTGAATTATCACTTATAAAATAAAACCTGACATTTATTGAAAATGATAAGTTTTTTTACAATAACATTTTTTGAACTTTATAAAAATTAAATTTTACATCATAAAAAATTATATGATTGTATATATTTGATAAATTTAATAATAATGTACCATTAAAATATTATTTATCTCAAAAAAAATAATTCATAAATTTATTAATTGAATTTTAGTATTAACCAAAAATACAATTTATTCATTAAAAATCATTTACAAAGTAACAATAATAGGATGAAAATATTTTCATTATTATATAAAAAATAATGTAAATATTCTTATTTTTAGAGTCTTGATACACATCCATTTAATACACCAGTATATGCCCTAAGATTAAGGTGCGCGATGGTGGGGCTTTTATAGGGTCGTTCAGTGAACATGGTTTGGGTTGTGACCTCGATAAGCTTGAAATTCTCCCATAAACGGTTTATATCATGCTTAAGTTATTAGATCTCATCTTGGGATTAGTCAAGGGAGAATACCATAAATGTTATCTCCCTCAGACTCTCTGATAAATGGGCTTTATAGGGAACAATCCTGATGGTCGGGGCCATCACTTCCTTTGTCTGTGTCAAATGGTTTTGTTAAACCCTTATATTTATACTAGTCATGTGGTCACTATTCAACGACTATATTATCAATGGTAATTATAATTAACGGCCATTTAAATCCAATTGGATATAATAAAACAAAATAAGTGCATGTGTTTTCTATATGAATAATAAATTTAATTAAATCATAGAGGGGGATTTTATTCGTAATAGTTCGGGTCATTATAGCCCCTAACTTTATATAAAAAAATAACTATATACGGTTACTCCCATCTACCCTTATATGAGCCTTATATGTCCCATAATACACTTACATGAACTTATCCTCCAATTTACCCTCTCAAAATGGCTACAATGGTCATTTTACCTCTTATATTGCACTAATCACTACACATTCAACTCATAAATCCTTACGCAAGATAGGATATACCTTTACATTTTGAAAGATTAACCTTTAGGAATCTTGAATCACCCACAAAAATAGACACCATAGACATTTTACACACCATGGTTCCTTAAACATCAAACGACTAACTCAAAATGATCAAGCCCTCAAAATACTCAGTGCTAAATGAAATGTCTCTTGCTTATATATCCAATAAAACATAAAATGACCAAAATAAAATCCTCATATATGGGTTGGTAAAGTTTGATGACTTTTTAAACTACTAAAAACATATTCAAACTCATATAATGCCTAAAAACTTCACCTCAAATCCTTTATCTCCCAAAATAGAAAAAGTAATGGGTTGAAAAAATCCGGTCCATTACACAATCCATTTTTAGTGTTTTATTTTATCTGTTTTTCTATTTTTTTGAAATATTATTAATACATTGATGGATATAGTTATGTTTAACTATCTGGTTTTGATTCATAGGTTTAAATAATATTATTGGATATACCCCAAAATATGGTAATTACTAAGAAAGTGGACAAAGAGTTTTTCAAAATTCCTTTGAAAGATTCCCCAACCTCTTTGACTTTGTCTAGAACTTTTTTAGGAAATTATATTATTGAAAAAATATGGATTAATTAAATAAAACCCTTTTATAATTTAATACACAAAATATGAATCATAATAATAACTAGAAATTAAAACCACATAGTCAATTAGATTTTAAACTTAAGAATGGTGTAATTCAAATCCTACCTAAGTTACATGGAATGTTATGAGAAGTATCGAATAAGTTATTGAAGAAGTTTAGTGTTGTTTGAAACACCTTCAAACCAAAAGTAATTTCAAAACCCTAGATTATATGGAAGGAATTACCATTATCCCTAGAAGATTTAACAAAGAAATTGATGTATAACTTTTTATCCTAGAGATATTAAAGGCTGGGATGATCTCCATAGGTCCTTAATCTTGAATTTTTTTCCAGCTTCAAGACATAAAACAATTGATGAATCATATATATGGGATAAGGAAAGACAATGAAGATACCCTATATGAGTTTTTGGAAAGGTTTAAGAAACCGACTGATATTTTACCTCGGGGTGATACCACCAAAGTTGTGACACGTGAAAAAAGCCATGCACAGAACTATACCTCTATGGAAGATCCCATCGGTATGTCACCGAACCGATTCTCTCCACAACCTCAAACGGTCCAACAAACTTGGGGGATAACTTTCCCTACCTATGAATCCTACAATGACCTAATCTAGGTGATACCCTAAGGAACACCCGATCACCCACTAAAAACTCTAGGGGTCTTCATCATCTATCACCATACGACTTCTATCTACTCTGATTCGTAGCCATATGCTTCAAAATCATCTAAACTTTCTCTGACGTCTCTTGCACAAGACTTGGTCCCGACAACTCTGACTCACCAACCTCCATCCAGCATAGAGGTGATCTACATGGCCTATCATAAAGTGCCTCATATGGTTCTATCTGTATATTTGTCTGATAACTGTTGTTATAGGTGAACTCTTCCAAAGATAGGTGCTTCTCCCAAGACCCACCAAAGTTTAGGACACACGCCCAAATCATATCCTCAATCACATGTATAGTACGTTCTGACTACCCATTTGTCTATGGGTAGAAATTCATACTCAATAAAACATGTGAACCAAGCGCCTTCTGAAATCCCTACTAGAAGTGTGAAGTAAAATTTGAGTCACGGTCAAAAACGATACTTTGTGGCACCCTGTTCAAATGGACTAACTCCCAAACATAAAATTTCCCCAACTGATTCACTGAAAAAGTCTTCCGTGTAGAAAAGAAATGTGTTACCTTTGTCAAACGGTCCACAATCACCCAAATAGAATCATTCTTCTAAGGTGACCTCATAAGACCCATCACAATGTCTATAGTAACATCATCTCGCTTCCATTACATAATGGTTAATGGTTGTAGAAAACCACTGGGTCGTTGATACCCGGACTTTACCTGTTGATAGGTGTAGCATCGTGTCATGAACCCTACTATCTCTCTTTTCAAGCTTGACCACCAAAACTATCGACAAAGGTCATGGTACATTTTGGTCACACTTGAATGCACCACCCATTTCGAGTCATTAAATTCATGAAACATCTCCTCCCACATACTTGTAGGCACAACAACACGATTCTTGGAATAAATGATCTCATCCTCATCTATGGTCCAATTAGAAGGTTTCTCCCCACCTTCAAGGCTTTCCCTTAAGGTCAAACATTCTGGATCTTGATACTTTATGTCCCTGATCTAGCTCAAAAGTGTAGACTCCATTGAAATCGATATGAAATTCATATGTTCATGGCCTTTCTAAACCACAACATGCATCTCATCCAGCAAAGACATCATCTTCCACTCAGCACTAGACTCCTGAACTTCCTGAGTCTGAGTTTTCCTACTTAGAGCGTCAGCAAGACTGTTTCCCTTTCCAGACATATATACTAGCTCAAAATCAACTGACTACAAATACCCAACCCACCTCCAATGTCGGAGATTCAAATATCACTGTGAAAAGATATACTTTAACATCTTGTGATCAGTATACACAATAAACTTTTCACCGAACAGATAATGTTGCCAACACTTCAAAGCATAAACCACTATAGTCAACTCGAGGTCATGCATAGGGTAATTTTGTTCATGTGGACTCAACTTTTGTGACACATACACCAAAAATAGATCTCCATGCATCAAGATTTCTCCGAATATGATCCCAGAAGCATCACAAAACATTGTGTACTCCTCACCTGGATCAGGTAGGACCAAGATTGATGTTGTTAAGCGCTTATTCAACTCCTGTAAGGAATTATCACATGCTCCAGACCATTAAAAATTTAATCCCTTCTTATTCAATACTGAAAGAGGTGTTTCTAAGTAGGAAAATTCTTGGATGAACCTATGATAATATCCCTCTAATCCCAGAAATCTACCGATATCGAAAACATTCTTAGGATGCTCTCAAGATACAACTGCCTGAACCTTCTCTGGGTCCACTGACACACCTTCCTCCACGATGATGTGACCCAAGAAGTGTACCTAATCAATCCAACATTGACACTTATATAGCTTGGCATATAGTTGATGCTCACTCTGTGTACTCGGGACTATGTCAAGATGTTGGGAATGATCGTCATGAGTCTTGGAGTACACCAAGATGTCATCCACAAATACTACCACAAACTGATCCAGGTACGGATGGATGATTATGTTCATTGTGTCCATAAAAAATGTTGGTGCATTCGTCAGCCCGAACAGCATCACAAAGAACTCATATAGGCCATACCAGCTTCTGAAAGCAGTCCTTGGTATATCAGATGGTCGAACTCTCAACTGATGATACCCTGATCTCAAGTTAATCTTGGAGAAGACACAAGCTCCCCTCAATTGGTCAAATAAATCATCGATATGAGGAAGAGGATATCAATTTTTCAAATTCATCTGGTTCAACTTCCACTAATAAACACACAAGCACAAGGTACTTTTAGCCTTCTTCTTTTCAAATAAGACTAAAGAACCCCAAGGCGGAGTACTTGTATGGATAAACCCCTTATCCATAAATAATTCTAGCTGAGTCTTGAGCTCTTGAAGCACTGTTGGTGTCATTCTACATGGTGGAAAAGAAACTATCTCATCTCTAAGCATTAGCTCAATAGTAAACTTTACATCCCTCTCAGGTGGAAACCCTAAGAAGTCATCAAGAAACACATCTCAGAACCTATCCACTACAGGTGGAAAGACATCATGCTTGACACCTCCATCATCCAGTAACAGAATTGCAACCTGGATGGTGAGATCCCCCAGTTGCTGATGAATTGGCCCTGTATGGCTTGCCTGGATATCTCACTCTTCATGATTAATGTAATTGTCACCCCTAGGAGACATAAAAGTCACTCTCCTACAGTAACAATATATGTGTGCTTGGTATGCTACTAACTAGACCATAACAATTAGGTTAAAGTTTGACTTGTCAAGGATGTGAAGATCCCAACTGAAACGAGACTCCCCAACCTCGAGAGAACACCCCTTACACAAACAGATGTCTCTCGACCGTACTCTAAAAGGTGTTTCTATCATCATAATCCCACTCACGAACTCCACCGTCAGGCTCAAACCATTCAAAAGTTATGCAGATATAAAATAATGAGAGGCACCAATATCAAATAAGGCACTAGAAATTATAGAAGCTATAATAATATTACCTCTAACTATTGATGGTCCAGACTCACTATCCAACAATGTAGGATGAACTGCATGAAACTGTCCCTCCCCTCTTCCATGTGATGCAGTCTGGGTCCCCTAAGATACACCACTCTGCTGATACGGGTGCTCTTTCCTAGAATTGCCGCATCCACTACCTTTACCTCCACAGCCAGTAGAACTCCAACTACCATACTAGTACGGTGTAGAAGACCCCCTTCCCGTACTCTAGTTCTGCCCAGCTCCTCCATCATTCCCATCTATCATGGGTTTCTGTAGAACCTATGTAGATGTCTCATCCCGCCACATGCTCAGCACTCTACTAGTGGTTGGGTACAATGTCGAAGAAAGTAACCTGGACTACCACACTGGTGACAAGTCACCTGAGTAAGGTCCTGTGTAACTGACCCTTCCCCCTGGTCACCCTGCTTTCCACTACTCTGGTCAACATTCTCATAACGACGCTTCCTTCTATCGAAAATCGTACCTCCTAGTTGTCCAGTAGAAACCATTTTTCCTCCACTGGAAGCCTCCTTCATATTCCCCTTGTAAATGAGAGTCTGATTCACCACTTCCAAAAACTTATTCAGTCTAAAGATATTCATCTGGGACTTAATTTCACATTTAAGCTCATCCTAAAACCTTTTTTCCATAGTAGTCTCATCTCCTGCCAACGCTGGAGCAAAGCGCTACAAATATGTAAAGCATCCAACATAGTCCATCATGGATATATTCCTCTAAGTCAACCTCATAAACTTAGTTTCTCTCTTTTTCCTAAGCATATTGGGATAAAAGTGCTCCAGGAACTTCTCTTGAAATTCCTTCCACTTTATATTGTCCAGTTGTCCATCCTGAGTCTGGATGTCTCACCATTGCTTTGCTTGACCACGTAATATGTAAGCAGCCAATTTAACTCTCTTTTTAGCAGGAGTCTCCAAGTGTTCAAGTGTAGTATGGATAGACTCAATCCAAAACTCAACTACCACAGGTCCACCCTCTCTGATAAATGTCGGAGGGTGTTGCAAATGAAACTCTCGTGTTAGGTCAGACATATTCTTCACAACCCACCCTGGTCTCTTTCTATAAACTGCATGAACTGAGCAAAGTTCTCCTGGAACTACTCTCTGACTTCCTCACCCGACACTAGTTGTGCCTCGGGTTCCACTGGTGGAGGATCAGTTTCATCCATAACCTCTTGTACTCATCTCAACAAGAGTCTTCATGGAGGCATATCTCTATAGTGATGAACACACATCTTAGGAAACATTCATAGCATTAACACATTTACGAGGATTCACATGGAGCCATAACAACTCATTCACCAAAACCCCACCACATGTTCAAAACTGAGGCACTATCACTACCCTTAACCATCTTACATCTAGGTCATGGTTAACAAGGGTAAACACATTCTCATTATTCAAGATTCACATTATACACCCATTTTCTACATTTTTCTTCATTTCAAAATTCTCAATTCATATTAGGCACCTATTTCATTTAAAACACACAAGAAAATAAAAGCATTTTCATTTAAACAACTTAACCAAAACCCTTCTTTTCCTGTTTGTGCCTAAAATGATGAATGTCACATAATAATCATGAGTTCCTAAAATTATGCATACATACTCAACTCTCATATCATACCGGGCCACGAGTCGAATCTCAAAAAATCTCAAAAACAATAATTGCATCACACAACAAGTGAATCCTTCGATGTGAAATAGCATCCAACTGTAACAACACACATCAATAACAACAATCCCACCCTAGACACTTGGGTTTTCCCTCGTACATGGGTTAGCTACTCCCATGCACGAGTTCACGTCCAAGCCCTAACTCTTCTAATTCTCCTGTCTACCTTTTCTAAATAGTTAGACAAAAGAAAAGAAAAGAAACCACATCTGATACCACTTTGTAACATCCTGACTCAGGTGCCACATATTGGTGCCCTGATCCGGTTGATCACATGACCTCAGGCGTTCCTCCTTGTACACTAGAGGCTACCAACTAGCAGCGAGGGTCTAATATCGATTATGGGGAGACTATACCCTCTTTATAAAAGTATCATAACAGTGGAAATAAACAAGAATAACCAAATGAGATAACCAATAACCAAACTAAACCATTATCACATAATGACCAAAATAAGAAATACAATATCCAAAACTAAACAGTAGATATGTCAAGTCAAATATGTTTCAAGTGTCAATCTGAAAAAAAAACCAAAAATAAATAGACACTGACAACTCCCAAGAGGGTCCTGAATCATGTTAGATTCCCCCAGCCATGATTCATCCTCAACTTATCCATCTAACATAGAGCTCTTGTCCTTATCTTATCCTGAAAACATGAAGACTATTCAGGTACAGATCATGCAGCCTGAGTAGGGTGTGAGTACAACTCAATATGCCACCACCAACGGCGTCTAAAACAATATCCAGCCAATAATAGTGTATATAGTTGTATAAAAAATACAATACAAGTAATAAAGTAAACAGTTTATATATATTCAATTATTCTTTATTTAACCATAAGTCTTAGGGTTCCTGAAGACATCTGAACCCTCAATACCAGCTTCATCCTGTGCTAGAGTCTGAACTATCCCTAAGGGATATCACATATCACAATACCAATGTTATCATTTATCATATCAATTCAATTCATATTACAGCCGATTGGAACCATGGTCCAATGCCAACATTTTGGGCCTAGAACGCCATAGATAGGACCCTATGGGTATTTGAAGTATCAGTTTGTGTCCCACAACCCGTTTATAAAACAATCACACTAGTGGGATTTTGAAACAGCAGTCTGTGCCCTACACTCATTATCACATGCATCACACAAGTGGGCTTTTGAAGCAGTAGTCTGTGTCCCACACTCATTATCACATGCATGCATTTGGGTCTAAAATGCCATGTCTAACACCCCGTGGGTATTTGAAGCATCACTTCATGTCTCACAACCCATTCATCAATCAATCACAATATATCACACACATCACATTTAACTAGGTTAATCAACATTAACCCTCTTATCAAAATATCACATCATGGTATATCATTTCCATTTTCAAAACAAACATGGTTAAATGATTTGATCACATGGAATAATATGACAATTCACTATTAATCCATTTTTCAATATTTAATCATATATCCCATTAACCCATTAAGGTTAATCCATCCATCACATAATTCTCATAGTCAATTAATTCATAACCGCATTAATTGACCAATTAAAAAAACTCATTAATTAACCAAATCAACATCCAATTAATAAATCAATTCCACAATCCCAACATTCTATTAATTAATTTACCAATTAATTAATCCAATTCCACCAATTGCATAATCACAATTACCACAATTCAATTTTCCCTTATTCAACTCATTTCATAATCACATGGAAAATCAATTAATCAATTCCATGATTCCATAAATTAATCAAACAGATTGGATCTATCAAAACATAGATCGAGATCCATCACCAACAGAGGAAAACATCCCTTCAAAGGATGAGAGAAAGATGGGAGAGAGGGAGGAAACCAATTGGGATTAGAATCTCTTATTGGGAGAGGTGCAGATCTTCAATCTGAGCTTTGATTCATTAAGAGCGAAGGTTGGAAAGCCTTGGAATTTTTCTGGGAGCCTCTGATCTAGGGTGTTTCGAGATATAAGATGGGGGTTCAGGAATTTTTAACCTAATTTTCGAGGGATTAAATTTCTACGCACATGGTTTCCTGCACGGGGCGCACTGTTTCCCCTAACTGTGCCCCTAACAGTGCGCCTCCTCCCTAGGGGTCATGCGATTACTACTAAGAGGGAACACGATTTTTCAAAGTGTGTTCCAGCCATGTAATTCACCTCTACCTAGGGTTGCATGGTTTGTTGGGGCAGGGTGCATGGTTTGGGAAAACTGTGCGGCAACGTGCACTACCCAAAACCCTTCCAAAATTTTCCAATTTCTCCCAAAAACTCCCAAAGGTAAAATCCAAAAAAAATATACTCAAAACAAGACAAAATATTACCTGTAAATAAGCCTAATATATCTCTAGAAAATTTCATAATCTTACAACATGCATGAGAAAACAAGGCAATTAACTCCCAAAATAATAGTGATAATGAATGATTATTAACAAACGAGTAATAAGAAGTTATAAAAGGATTATATATGATACTATAAATATTAATTTGGTTCTAGTATAAGTTAATAACATGTTTAAAACCACCATATGGGAGGTTAAAGAGATCAACTAAAGTAAAGCACGACGTAAGGGGTTTCTTAACTCAACATCCATTCATTGGGTTATACGACTACTTCATTGATTATATTATGCCAAAATTATGTGTGAAATGAATTTTGATTTCTTTATGTTGTATTTCCACTTTTATTTGTGTGGATATATATTTGTTACACATAATCACCCCATTGATTAACTCTTACCTCAATGATACAAAATTTTTAAGGGTTCTGTCTCAAACTTCCTTCTTTGAGATATATGTTCTTTTATGCACCTAATTTCTTCTGAATTGTGTATATAATGCCCCTTTACATACTATATCATGAATCCTTCTTACATCATGAGATTTTAAGTTACAATTTATTTACTTCATTCATGGGAAGTTATGATTTAAAGTTACCAAAGCGGTAAGGGTTTATTTTTCAATCTCATTTTAATCAAGATTTCTTAGGCTTGAATTACCATTGAAGAAAATTATTTGATCATTATCTAATAATACCCTTTCATTTTCTTATTCTCTGTTTATTTATGAAGTTTTAAAGTAATAGTACCATTTCCCTCTCTCTGATACTTAAAATGATTGAGAAAATTTTTTAAGAAAATCCGACTTCATTTCTCTTTTCGGTCAAAAATCATTTTTCTTACAAATCCATGTTTTCTAGAAATGCTTTCAAAAATGTTTTACTATGATTTTTTAAAGTCATTTTTACCATTAATTGGATTTTTACAAAATGTTTTAAAAGGAATATTCCTGTCATTTTCCGAACAAGGTACTTTTTGAATTTTTGTATCAAAATATGAAAGGAATCTTTGTTCTTTTAACTTGTTCATCATGAACAGGACTCTTCTACCATCATGTCCACTCAATGTTTTAAAGATTCATTTTTAAGTTTTAAAAGTTATTTTCAAAAAAAATGTTTTCTTTAATATTTTAGAAAGTTTAAAATTTTAAATAATTGTTTTCAAAATGGAAAGGATATTTTCCTCAAGAAATGTTCAAATTGATCTTTCAAAATCATTTTCCATCTTTTGATGTTATTCAAAGTGAAAAGGTTATTTTCCTTAAGAATGTTTTTAATCTTTTTAAAAGTATTTTCATCAAAAATATCATTTGATATTATAGATTACTTCTAAATTATGTACATATATCTCTTACATATATACCTAGTTTATTACCCCTTCCTTTGATGGGGTAATACATGTCTTATGGTCATTTCTCAAATGCCTTCATTATGGAATTTCCTTTGATCATGATATGAAGCAAGATTATGCAACTCATTTTCTTTCCATGGGTAATTCTTATGTTATGTCTTATGATTGAGTTCCTTTATATGACACACATAGATCATGAACATGTTATGATGGGTGCGCTCAGATAGTGCTTCAATGCATTGGGTAAAGTTTTAGTCTCATGAGACATCATGTATGGATTAAGGGGTAAACTTAATCCATTATGGGACTTTATCTTCCATGTGATATTATCTAAGTAGATAGCCTTGAATCATATTTATGTTATGTTATATGTTTTTTCCACATTTCCTACGTTGTCATGATCTTATGATATCATGCTCTTTATGGTATGCTTATACTTGATTTCTCATGTACCTTCTCTTTTATGATATCATGTTATACTTTTGACTCACATGTTATGATTTGTTATCATGTTTATTCTTTTACTGAGATTTTTAACTCACCCCTTTCTTCTATGTATTCCTTAGGTTATCCCATATAGATTTAAGAGCTCGAATGGATTTTAGGAGCTCTCTATGAAAAATAAAATAAGGACACTATGTTTTATATATTAAGAACTTAGTCTTCCAAAGACGCTAGGCCTTTACGATCCTTGTGTTGTAATTATTGGATATTTATGTTTAAGAATAATGTAATATTATGTGTAAAAGGCATGGGTCGTAATACATTACACAAGGTGGAATCGATGGGATTTGAAGGATCGGGCAACATGAGACTAGGGGAGGGTGGAGTACTTCTTACCTTCTCACCGATTAAAGTAACACAAAGAGAGGATCCCAATCGATTTCTATTTTTGAATATCATTGATATTATTAAATTAACTAAAAACTATATGCACGTAAGTATGTGGTATGATTCCAGTATTTCTATCACACCAAATAACGAAAGTATATTATCACAGGGTGGTAGTGTGCATGATGTTATAGACAAATCAGGAACAATCCATACCTAAAATCGTGTTATTTTTACAATGTTTAAGATCTTAAGAACTGGATTTATGGTATTGGAATGAAGAAGGGATAAATGAATTACCCTTGTAAATCCAACTCTTGAGTTGGTAGAAGGAAAATGTCTCAAGCAAGGCACTCACAGTTGCAAGGATTGCGTGAAACCAACACTACTATAAAACTGGGATTATCCAGCGCTAGGGATTTAACATCGCTAGCTAAAAACGCTATTAAAGACTCCCTTTATCAGTGATAAAAAAGCGTTGTTAAATGGGATCATTTATCGGTGCTTTTTTATAAGCGCTGATAAATGAGGTCTTTTATCAGCGCTTCTAAAAAGCGCTGATAAAGGGGGGGTTTATCAGCACTTTTTTAAAAACGCTGATAAAAGACCCCCTTTATCAGCGCTTTTTTACAAGCGTTGATAAAAGTATACTTCAAAAAGATTATATTTAATTAAAAATAATATATTAATATATAAATATATTTATATTGATATAAATATAATATATATATTTTAAAATATGTTTTGGATAAGGTAAATTGGAATTTACACTTAATATATAAGATATTTAGTCGAAATAACTTATAAAATGATTAAAAAATAATTTTAATTAATATTTTTCTTATTATTACCAAGTAATAGTCATTTAATATCAATTTGAAGATAAAAATCAAAAAATTAATAAAAGATCTAAAATAATTTGAAAATGTAACTCGAACTTCAAACAGTCATAACTTTTGATCCGGGTGTCCGTTTGGGCTCTACCACATATCAAATCAAAACCTACGACGATCTTTACACCCTTAGTGACACAGGTAAACCTCTGTCACATTTTTTTAGGCCAAAAAATGCCCAGAAGACCTCCAAAACTAAGTTATTAGTCGGCGTACCCCGATTTTTTAACATTCAATGGATTTTTAAACTCATTTATGGGGGTCTTTTTACCCTTTTTGGTGGGGCCAAATTTTTTCTCAGGTCTTACATTCATATTGATATTATGATGTTGAAATTTTATCATTTTTCATAATGTAATGTTATTTATAATTAAATATATAACAATATATACATATTTTTTTGACTGGTGATGTATGGTTCATCGAGTATTGTGGATTCAAGTCGGTCTTCGTCTCTTGTTTTGTAAAAGTCACCTAATTGGTTGGATTTCCTAAGACCAATGGGATTGTGATGTTCCTGTGCACGAAGGTCCTCACCGATCGGTTCTCTGTGACCGGTGGAATTGCTGCTTGCGACAGGTGATCTGAGTCGTGTTTTCTGTCGTCTTCTTCTCTTAAGACTAAAGGAGATCCTATGCGCCAAGGGCTTTCCTCACTGTTTCGGTGTTGTTTCCTCCTTTGCGGTTGTGGAGAACTGATCGTGAAGAGTTTTCTCAAGCACGGTTCGTGGTGAGTCTGAGGGGAAAAGGGTTCTCGAACACGATTCGTGGTGGGGCTGAGTGTGAAGGGGGTCTCGAACACGGTTCGTGGTAGAGCTGAGCGCGAAGGGTTTCCTGAGGTACGGTTCGTGGTGGGGCTGACCACGAAGGGGTGTTTGTCCATGGTTCGTGAATGCCTTACTTGCAGAAGGGTTGTGTTGGGGTTTTTGTTCGCGAAAAGGGTGTTCTCGTGGTGGGCTACACGCGGGAGTTGACCCTTAAAAAAAGAAGAATCATGTTTTTTTACAAGGAATCAGACCTAGTGAATCAATGGAAGAACCTTTCATTGACTGATAAAGATAAAGCATTGATTTCCACATGAAAAGATGAAGACACCTTTCTATCACATCGCATGTCGCTCCTGGTGGTTGGGAAATTTTTAGCAAAACGTTCATTCAATCAGGGGGCCCTTAAAAACACTCTGCAAAATTTATGGAGATTGGAGGATGGTGTTGCCATACGGAAAGTGGGAGAGGGATTCATTGCCTTCTAATTCTTTAATGATAGAGATAAAGAAAAGGTTCTCAAAGGTAGGAAATGGTCATTTGATAACCAGATCATTCTCATGGATGACTTCAAAGGTGAGGATGATATTCAGAAGATCAACCTGACTTGCTCACCTTTCTGGATACGAATCAAAGAAATCTTGTTTCATGGTAGAACGGAACGTGTTATGAGGGAAATTGGAGAATGCATTGTTAAATTTATGGACTGGGATCTATCTGATCCAATTCATTGGTGACTTGTGGTGCAGATCAGAGCCTTGGTCGATGTGACACAGCCACTAATGAGGGGTTTTTTCTTATCAATTGAAGACTCTAACGCCTGGATATCTTTTGAGTTTAAAAAGATTCCAATTTTCTATGTTTACTATGGGTGTATTGGACACCTAGAGAAAGTTTTTGACTTGAAGAAGGAGAATGAACAAGGCAACATCATTCTGCAATACGGCCCTTGGCTTCGCGCTAAAACTCCAGGACCCACATTCATTTCGAAAGTGGAAAAACAAAAGGATCGAGACTGACTTGCAAAGGCTTTCTCTAAGAGGGTTGAACCAGAACACAATAAGGTCATCATTCTTGGACCACCAAGTTTTTCTAAGGACAATCAAGTGAACCAGCGAGCAGGTGGAGGGCCTTTGTGCAGTGCAATAGTCGTGGTCAAAACTGGGGAAAGCATGTGAGTCAGAATACATACCCAATTGTCATATCAAGCCGGGTTTTGGCGTCTAAGAATGATAGTGTCTTACCACCACTAGGACCGATGTCAAAATGTAAGGAACCAACTGGACCCAGGAACTGAGCTGCAGCAACTGTGTATCGAACCACCACAGCCTACTCCGGGTCCAGAGTTTGTTGCTCTAGGTACCACCTCCCAGGACGAAACTGATATGGTTGGGATAACATCATCAGGTCCTTTAAACCATCAGACGTGGAAAAGGATGAATCGCAGATATATGGGTAGTGATCATATTAATGTGAAGCCCAATGAGCATAAACGGCGATTGGAGACTCGTGAGTTAACCGAAAGCCTTCCAAAAAGGTGGAAAGTAGCAGGTGATGGACAGTTCTTCGAAGTTACAGTGGCGGAGGCGGGCATGTCCCAGCCCCGCCTAGAGTAATGAAAATCCTATGTTGGAACTATCGAGGGCTTGGCAACCCACGAACAATTCGGATGCTCCAGCGCCATTGCACACAAAAGTCGCCCCGATATGGTTTTTTTGTCCAAAACCATACTGGAAAACAAGGACAATACTGGTATTGCATACAAATGCATCTTTCAGGGTTGCTTCTCGGTCCCCCGCCAAGGCCACTCAAAGGGATTGTGTCTCCTTTGGAAGGATAACATTGACGTTAGAATAATCTCATACTCTTCGAACCATGTAGCTACATCCATCCATGACGACCTCTCTCCACCATGAACATTTGTGGGTTTCTACGGATGGCCATCACAAAATGATAAATGGTAATCTTGGGATCTTATCTGTTCACTGTGAAGAAGAATGTTTGGCCTTATCCTCTTTGGCGGTGATTTCAATGAGATTCTGCTCCAGAATGAAAAACGTGGAGGTGCATGTTGGTCCTTTGCCTTAATTTCAGGCTTCAAGGAAGCCATCTCTAGGGAGGATTTGGCTGATCTGGTCTATGCAGGTAGTCCCTTCACCTAGTTTCAGGGGAGCACGGAATGCACGCGCATTGAAGAGCGTCTGGATAGATTTTTGGGATCGACATAATAGACCAACATGTTCAAGATGTTCCATATCACCCATCTGACACTGAATTGTTCAGACCACTGCTCTATTGTTATTGATTTCTCTCAAAATAGATGCATACCAAGATATGGGAAACCCTTCAGGTTTGAAAGCTTCTGGGAAAAAGACTATGAATGTGAAGAATTCATCTGATCTTGTTGGAAGGGTGGTAACACAAAAATTGGTCTTAACCTCCAGCAGGTGGCTACTAATCTGAGGTCTTGGAGCAATAAAAAATTCCGTCAACCCGACAAGCACTATGACTCTTTAGAAAGACAGCTTAGCGCCCTACTTGCCCAATCTCCAACTGATGGTATCCTCTCCAGAATTGGTGTTATCCAAAGCGAATTGGATGTGGTTCTTCGCATTAAGGAAAGCTTTTGGGTAATGTGTGCACGTGAAACCCACATTAAAGAAGGGGATGCAAACACCCAATACTTTCATCAGAAGGCTTCTTCTATGCGTCACAATAACAATATTTTGTGCCTCTCTCACCCTGATGGAGGAACTGTGACCAATCTTGAAGGTATTCATGATATTATTTCATTCTATTTTCAGAAACTCTATACTGCAAGAAATTCCGCCATTTCTTCTGAGGTTGAGTTGTGAATCAAACATGTGATCACTGATGAGATAAATCGCCAACTCACAAAAGATTTTTCGGATGATGAGATTCTTCAGGCTCTTAAACATATCCATTCCACAAAAGCCTCAGGTCCTGATGGATTTCATGCTCTTTTCTTCAAGCAATACTGGCACATTCTCAGCCCCGATATTTGCACTCTGATGAAAGGTATTTGGGCTGAAGAAATCAACCTCTTCTCTATTAATGAGACAATTCTTACCCTCATCCCAAAGATTAAGAAACCCCTCTTGGCTTCGAACTTCAGGCCAATTAGCCTTTGCAATGTCCTTTACAAGATCTTCTCAAATATTTTGGTCAATCGTTTGTGCATGTGGTGACCTTCCATTATCTCTGAAAATCAAAGTGCCTTTGTAGCAAAGAGTCTTATCACAGATAATGCTATTGTGGCCCATGAAGTTTTTCATTCTATGAAAACACAATCTACCATGAAAATATGTACTATGGCCTGGAAACTGGATATGACCAAGGCTTACGACAGAGTGGAATGGCACTTTCTCCGGTTCGTTATGAAAAAAATGGGTTTCTGTTCAAAATGGACATATATGATCATGCACTGTGTTTCGTTTGTCTCTTTTTAGATTAATGTCAATGGTGGACTCGCCGAAGGCTTCTCACCCACTCGAGGCCTTTTCCAGGGAGATCCCCTCTCCCCCTTTCTCTTCATCTTGGTGGATGATGTTTTTTCTAACCTCATTTCCTTGACACCTTCCTCTAATTTGATTCATGGGGCAAAGGTTTGTCGGGTCCGCCCACCTATTTCACATCTTTTCTTTGCGGACGACTGTCTGTTATTAACTAGAGCTACCCATAATGAATGTCTCACTATCTGTCGTGTGATCTGCCTTTATGAGAGGGTCACTGGACAAGTGATCAATCATGACAAGTCAGAAATATCTTTCAGTATTGGTGTCCCACTAACCAAGAGAGCAGAGCTTTGTCTCACTGCTGGTATTCAAATGGTTGATAAGCACAACAAATACCTTGGGCTCCCCACGCTTGTCGGCGGATCAAAAAAAGAAATTTTCTCATCTACGGTGGATAGAATAGAGAAAAAAATCCAAGGTTGGACGCCGAAAAGAAAATCTAAAGCGGGCAAGGAAACACTCATCAAAGTCGCTCTACAGTCTATCCCCGCTATATCATGTCCATGTTTAAGCTTTCTAGAGCGATTGTTGACCAAATTCACTCCCGTATTTTTAACTTCTGGTGGGGCCACAATAATAGAAGAAACAAAATACACTAGATTGCTTGGAAGTCGCTCTGCACCCCTAAAACAGGCAGTGGAATGGGATTTCAGAATCTTCATCTCTTTAATGATGCCCTTTTGGCCAAACAAAACTGGCGCCTTGTGACTCATCCATCTTCTCTCTGTGCGCGGATTCTTCATGCAAAATATTTTCCCCACTCATATTTCTAGAACTCCTCTCTTGGACCTCGCCCAAGCTTTCTATAGAGAAGTATTTGGGGATCAAGATACTTACTTAATAAAGGGTTATGTTGGAGGATTGGGGATGGTACAAAAGTTAACATTTAGAATGATCCTTGGTTGATCGATAAAGATGGTATGCGGGCTACTTCCCCAGCCTTTTCGAGCTATGAGAATGCCTCTGTTCGTTGCTTGTTTGACGATCAGGGGACTGGGTGGTGTATGGATAAAATCAATTCATGGTTCAATGATAGGGACAAGAGGATTATTCTTAGCATCCCCTGTGTGAAGGATGTGGGGAAAGACTGTTTATTTTAGAGCAATGACTTTTCTGGATCATATACGGTGAAGTCAGAATATAGGTTTGCTCTTGATGCTCAGTCTGAGGAAAGGGGGGGCTTTGGAAAACTCATTGGCATCTGAATGTCCCCCCGAAAATTCGATACTTCTGGTGGTAGGTGTGCAATGGTATTCTCCCCACCATGAACTTCCTCACATTCCGCCATGTTACGAATGAAAAGCAATGTCCCATTTGCTCGAGTGCTCTGGAATCTCCTCTACATGCGATCGTCCAGTGCCTAGGGTGGAGGAGATCTGGACTTCTTGGGGCTCTGTTACGGATCTTATATTGGATAAGGCGCCAGACATTCCAACACTGCTAATGTTGTGGTCTTCTTATTTCACTGCTGATAAAGTTGTCTCATGGTGCATCGTGGCTTGGATCATCTGGGTTTGATGAAATGACTTCATCTTTAATCACACGGAAAAACCTTCTGGGTTCTGGACTGAACAGGCTACCTCCTGGATCGAGGGGTGGAATCGGGACTCTGATCAGCATGGGTCCTTTGGCACTCACACAGCTGCCTCACGATGGTGTCCTCCCCCAAAAGGGGTCCTTAAGATCAATGTTGATGTGTCTCTCTCCAAGGATGGATTTGTTGAAATTGGACTCTTGGCCCGGGACCATCATGGCCAAATTATAGCTGCCAAACATGAATCAAACCACGCTCTCTGGGAGCCCGTCGTTGCTGAAGCCTTCATTGTCCTTGTCGGGCTGAATTTTGCAAAAGATTTTGGATGGGAATCTATCCGCATTGAATCGGATTGTCTCACCATCATCAATGTTATCAGGTTTAATGATGGTGACCTCCAATCTGTTGGCTTCCTCATCAGGAAAATTCAGTCTCTCAGTCAAAGCTTCACAGTCTGCTCCTTCTCTTTCATCAAAAGGGAAGGAAATGAAGCAGCCCACCATTTGGCCTCCTGTGGCCTTTCTAACGCGAATCATCTCTGGATTGAGCTTTTTCCTCCATGGTTGTATGACTTTGTGACTACTGATCTCCCTTATTAATATATCATTTTCCTTTGTCAATATATATATATATATCTGTGTGTGCGTGTGGATAAAAAAATCTAACAAAATATATATATATATATCATAAAATGTGAAACAAAACAGTATAGGGGAGTGGAAAAGGCTGTGACGTATATGTCGGAGGTCTAGGGTTCAAAACTAACTGGAGGCAGGGGCGCGTGCGGGAGGGTGGGATTATCTAAAGCGCTAATAAAGAGGTGGGGGTGGGGTGGGAAGCGCTGATGAAGGGGGTGGGTGGGGCGTGGAAAAAATTATATACCCTTTATCAGCGGTGCATTTATCATCGCTTTCTTAGCGCTGTTAAAGATCCATTTAACAGCGCTAAAAAGCACTGATAAAGGGGGTCGTTAACAGCGCTGATAAAAGTTTCGGGTCTTTAATCGCGCTCAAATTATCAGTATTTTTTTAGCACTGATAAAGGTTTATTCTAGCGCTGTTAAAGGTCGTTTTGTAGTAGTGTAAGTACATTACCATGTGCTTTGAAGAAACAAGATGCTTTCTTGAGCCAGAGCTGGCTCCAAACTAGCATGAGACCATCTCCAACCCAGCACCAAAATGGCGAGGAAATGCTATTTCAGTGCAAAAATCACCTTCAATCCAATGTTATTTTCTGCATCAAAATGGAGTTCTACTACAGTGCAGCGCCATATTTGGTGATGCGTTGTTGATGCATTATCTTCTTTTCTTTTTTTTTTCTTTTCTTTTTTACTTTCTACTCATTTTATCAGCATAATAAATGATTTATATTTATTTGTATACTACATATTTTAATCATTATATTTAATTAATTTATATATTTGATTATTCAATTATTATTATTTTTCAACAATATTATTAATTTTCTTTTTAATATATGAAAAATGTTATTATTATTCATCTTTTTTTTAATTTTTAATCAAATAAATAAATTATTTATTTGTAATTATTCTATTTAATTACTTATTTATATATATACATAATGATATTTATATAATAATAATCATATAATTAGTGCAAAATACTTATATAATATAATAAATTATATATTGCATTTAGGTTAGTTTAAATTAATAAGAGTTAGTAATTAAATAAACTAAAAATTGAAATACATTATAGTATTGGTTTATAAAAAAACGTATAAATTAAAATTGAACCTATTAATAAATATATATATATATATATATATATATATATATCTAATAAGTATATTTTTGCAAAAATAAGACAAAATCAAACATGCATTTTACACGAACAAATACAAGATTAAACAAAATAACATAATGATATGCAATAATCAAAAGGTAACACGTTGAACACAGTGTATAACATAAATTCAACATTACAACAATAGTGTTCGACTGTCATAAAAAAAATAAAGAAAAGGTAGAAAAATAACAATCTAATAATTTGATAAAAGTAGCATCACTTCCCCCCGATATTGTTAAAATATTCAAAAAAAATTGATTTTGAAGGTGATTGCAAAGGCGACTCTGGTAGTTGGTGAAATTGTTCTCCTCTTTTCTGTATAATTCGTGTTTGTTCAGCTTGAATAAAAGCACAAATATTCTGATCACTGATTTTATTCGGATCTTGTGATATAATTTTATTTCCCTCTTTAAACTTTTTGAAAGTCATTCTCTTTTCTTTAATTTCCATTTGTTGTTTCCTTGACTTCTTCAACATCTCTAAAAAAGCCATTGAATTTCTTTTTTCAAAGTTTCAATGATAACTTGAGATTTGTCATCATTTTTCATTTTTAATTTAGCTTTCTTCACTCTAATGGGTCGTGCAAAATAAGAGTCACTGACATCATCATCAGTTATGTTCAGCGAAAATGATGACAAACCAGGAGATTCCTATGGATAAGACTCAGGAGTTGGATTGTCTGACTCTGATGATACATAGTTCTATTTTCGAGATATCTGTCTTGCGGTACTTGCATCGTCTTTGAATTTTTCAAAAAATTTGAATGTGTTTTATACATGATCAAACCTAAATCCTTTCTTTCTCATGGGATCTTGCATTAGTAAGATTTGTGTTCTAATTGGAAAAAATCCACAACGTTAATGTTATGTATTTGTATATATAAACATAAAAGAGAAAAATAATAAATTACTCACAATATCTTGTTTCGATGCACCAATGGGATTCATATTTTTAACTTGTATGATGCATCCATTTAATTTTTTCACACCCTTCTTAATAGCTTGTATTCGACACTGCAACAATCTTTTGTTTTGAAGCTCTCGTCCCAGCCTTTGTTGTATGCACTTTCAATGCGAGACCAAAAATAATTGGATGACTGATAAACACCAGTAATAGGATCTTGGGAAGTCTCTATGTACACCTTGCATAAGAGTATATCTTTACCAACAGAGTAGCTAAAAGATCGAAAAATCATCTCTTTTTAAAACAAAATAGTTATAGGAAGCTATCGATGAAATGAAAGGAATTGGTGTTTGGGTTGAATGAAATTGATAGTTATTTATAGGGAGTATGGATTTCATCCTCATCCAACCTTATCATGATCGTATATTCACTCAACCGTTGGATGGATTCTATTTTGATATGAATCGTCGGATAGATTTTATCTTTATGTCAATCTTATCATGATTTCACTACGATCTCATCCATGTATTAAATTTCAGTTTGATCACAGTCGTTGGATGGATTTTAAAGTTAAAGGTTAACTAAAGTCAAGTAAGGGTGAAACAAAGTTAACTAAGGGTAATGAGAAATGAAAGTTAAGAATAAACTAAAATTAAGGGTAAAACAGGAGGGGCACACGGTGGTCCACCATCTTGCTACTAAAAGTCTCGGATGTTCCTCATGTCTGGTTGGATTTTTTCCTTTGTCTTCTCTTGTTTTGCATGACCTTTATTCTCTTATATTATGAGTTCAATCTTTCCCTCAAAAATCATGTTTGAAAAAAAAAGGTGAAATAAAATTGAGTAAACTAAAGTGAGTACAAGTTTGATTTAATTTAATCGTTAATTATTTACATAGTTAATTTTATTATTGTATTAAAGTTTATTTTTTAATATATAAATAAATAATTATCATTTAACTAAATTTTAAAAAAGATTCACTTAATCAAATCACATGTAATTATACAAATCACATGTGATTATAACTAAAATACATTATATTAATGTATAATGAAAATAAAGCACAATTTATTATATTTAAATTGATATTTTGAATAAAGATATCATATTTAATTTAATTTAATTATTAATCAATATCTAATTTAATTTAATTTAATTGTTAATCTTATTAAATATCATAATATATGTTAATTATATGAAAAATAATAATTTTAAAATAATATGTTGAATAAAAGTAATAATAAATAAGAATATTCAAATAATATTCTTTTTGAAGTGGAAAATAATTAATTAGAATGGAGTGGATTTTACATACTTCAAAATGGAGTTGGTGTGAGGATGCCTTGGGACCATCAACCAGGTTATGTTTGTGGTGGACCGAAATGACAATAATATCGATCATCCTATAAATTTATAAACCAGTCGTGTCACTCGCATCTAATTTCATACCGATTTATGCTCGTTTGCTTGTAAGGAATATGCACGCCTGAGCTCCACCAGCCGAATCCACCTCCCATCAATGGAAGAGCCAGCCCGCCCGCCGCTTTCTGCGAACAAAATTTTCCTTCAGAAATGTAGGCTCGCGTGAAAGGAGAGTTTCGCATCGAATCAAAAATGCTTACGGTTGATCACCAAGGGTTCCAATTGCTTGCACGATTCCGAGCAGGATTCCTGCAAACACAAATCAAATAAAAAGGATTCGTGAGCAGTAACACGATATTACGGAAGCGATCCAAAACCCTAGCTTCATACATCCACCGAGGCGGCGAGCCTGATCGTGTCCTGTACCAGTGAATCCAGGTCAGCCTCGTCCCCCGGTTTCACGTAGATAACCTGTGCAACAAGAATATACTCAGTCAGGGCGTGGGCCAGAACAGGCGAGATAGAGGCTTGGGAGACTTACAGACGGGTCATCTCCGATTTCTGGGATCGATGAATTATTGGTTCTGCTCAACGCCAGAATCCAAACATTGAAGGTTGTATCAATCTGAAAGAGCGGAACAGATCAAATTTTCAATAGGAAGTGGGGGAGTGTGAGGTTGTGGAAGGGTTTGCCTCTCTGCAATATGGGGAGTGGCAGTTTCTGCAGTTCCTGGTGAGGGACGTCATTATTCTTCCGCCCACGGAGAACCCAAATTTAGTGTGCTGGCGGGAGAGACGGCCATTTGGGAAATCACGTTACGTTAGTGCGGCGAACAACAAGGGAAATCACGTTAATGTTGATGATGTATGTATTTATGCTTATATTAATATATACTTGTAAATACTTGTATATGTGCACATATGCATGCATATAAATACAGTTGTATGCACTTATATATATATATATATATCCATGTATGCATATACATGTATGTTGGAAGGGGTAGATGGCAAGAGAGGGTGAATTGGATTTTAAAAATTAAAACGAAAAATGCAGAGAAATTCAAAAATAAAATGATTTCGATAGGATGAAGAGATAAAGCGATAAATTTGATCTGTATTGAAAGTTAATATCAAAGTTAATTAAACGATTAAGCACAATGGAAAAGAGGACAAATCGAAGTTATGTGCTTTATGTGTATCGTGACAGGATGATGCAATGGATAAAATAAAATAGAGATCAAACACGGTTTGAAAAGGAGTTCACCAGTAGCACATCAGGGAGATCAAGAAACCAACTTCCCTTGTTTTTTAAGGGAGATGACAAGAAACCAACTTCCCTTGTTTTTTTAAGGGAGATAGCAAGAAACCAACTTCCCTTACTTTTTAACTGGGATGAACCAAAGGTACAAGGTGGGATGATAAGATAAGATTTGTTTAGCGCAAATCCATTACAATTTCGCTCTCTTATCTCTCTAGAAGGATAGAAACAAATTAAAAGAGAGAGATAAGGAGAAAGATGAGCCTTTGAGATAGAGAAATGAATGAGAGAGAATGGAGAGAATTTGCTAGAGATCCGCCGTTTACACATTGAGAGAATTGTTGTAGTTGTGCCAAGCCACCAGACACCTCTATTACCTTCTGGAATTCATCCGGGACATTGAAGCCAAGGAAGACCGCTTTAATGGCATTTTTGACCACATTAAATGCTATCTCCAAAGAGCAGTCTTGACGCCACCGGATACCAGATAGACCTCCATCGGGTAGCAGGTGGACCACCTGGAACTCCTTGCTCACTGCCTTCTTGCACAGGCTGGCCAGTGCTCCTCAACCAGCTAACAGGTGGTCTCCTGGAGGAAGGGGATGCTACTGACCATGCCACCGACTACCCAATGGCACTACACCGGCTATCCGGTGTTGCTTGTTGTCTTCAGCTTCAACAAGCGGGACTACCACTTCTTTCCATGGTCTTCTAAGATTCTTTCAGCCTTCTCCCAAGGCTTTAACAAGTCCATTAAGACTTCATAAAGATCTTCAAGCCATCTTCAAAGACTGAAGTTGATTTATCAAAGATACTTCAAAGTCTAATAAAGAGAAACTGAAAACACTTAAATAAGACCATTAGAAACATATATGAGTGTTTGTGATCATGAAAACATCATGAGATGGTCTCCTGCCATCTATGGACCTTCCTCTGCTCTGGTTTTGGCATCCATTTCCGACCCATCAACCACCTCTCATGAATGGTCCCTCAATTGAGTTTCAATTCTGTACAAAATGGTGCAAAATCTGGAAAAATGGAGTGTATCGTTACGTCCGGAATGGTCGAAAATGGTAGAACCGACTCCTGGATCGTTGAAATCGAACATCGATTGATCAGGATATGACCAAATCAGCATCAAAGGCTGAGATCGACTGATTTTGCGGCGCTGATGTGGGGCGCCGGAGCAGCTGCCGGAATCTCACCAGAAATGTCGACACCACCGGAACAATATCATGTTCTCCGGCAAAGTGAACTCATTTTAGCTCTGTTTTCGACGTCGTTTGTGCTGTTGGAATCGGCTTGACACGAACTTTCAAAATCTGTCTTCAAAACATGATTCCGAGCAACTTGAATTTTCCGATCACAGGAAAATCTCCACTGTTTGTCGTCGTTTCGCTGCAACCTTGTTCTGATAGCACTTGTTGTGATACACTGATCACAAAGAGAGATGAATGGAGGGAAAAAAAACTTTATTTCACCAAGAACAAAGGTTTACAAGTGATCCCCCCATGCCACCCTTTTTCTCACACGAGGAACTCTCAAGACCCTCTCACCAGATAGAAGAGCTCTCTTGGCTCGGATGGATGAATGAAGTCTCTTATGACCCTCTTTTATAGCCATGGTGGGAGGTTTCGAGTTTGACACAACTCCCCCACCAACCCCCAACAACACCCACCTTTCTCATGGCTGTCAAAGCAATAGAGGCTGCACATGTAGAATGTGCAACACCCACCTTTCTCATGGTGGGAGGTTTCAAGTCTTCTATGGTGGGCGGAGTAGGTGCACCAGCCACCTTAGGTGGCTGGAAAAATCTTCATCATTTAGCACCTCCAGATGGTATGAATCAAATACTTCTTCGTTTTTCATCAACCAATTACTGGTTATGTTATCGAGAATGAAGAAAGGGAAGAGACGACAATGCCCAATATTAAAACGAATCGATATAAGTAAAAGAAAATGCAAAGGCATGCAAACAATCAACAAATTATAAATAATTATAAATTAAACATTTGTCTGCACCGATACCACTTATATGCAGCATGATTCTGCCAAGCGGTGGTGGGACGTTACTACCCAGGCAAATCGGCATAAAGGGCGGATTTCCAAACGATCTTCTACGACTATTTCTTTCCTCAGACTCTAAGGGATGACAAAGCTAAAAAATTCATGAACCTACAACAGGGAGGTATGTCTGTAATGGAGTACCCTGCTCGTTTTACTGAGTTGTAGCGGTTCCCTCCTACTCTAGCGGGTGATGATCTTAAGGTCGTCGACCGATTCAAGGATGGGCTAGTATATGTCATCCAATCGCAGATCAATGTATTCAGGTTGACATGTTTCTGATATCATCAACCAGACGCTTATCACAGAATGGAATCTGAGGGAAGTTGATGATGCGAGTCAAGGCGATTTGGCACCTAGATCTATTAGTGTTCCTTCTTCTGGGCAAAAGAGACGTTTCGAGGTTACTCGTGGAGGTAGTAGCAGTCAGGCTCCTCGTGCTGATAGTTTTCTGATATGTCATCAATGCGGGAAGTTGGGACACACGAAGCCTCCGTGCTTACGAGATCCTGTGGAATGCAGAGGTTGTGGCAAGGTGAGCCATATTCAGCGTTTCTGTAGAACTTTTCCATCAGCGCCTAGCGAGTGGGGCCAATAGGATCACGTCAGGCAGGCAGTTGGAATACCACCGACCGCTCGGGCCGAGGCAGTGGTCGAGACAGAGGTGGTAAGACTCATGATGCTCAACGCCAGCAGAGCGGGCTTGCTCAAGGCAATCAAGCGGTGACTCAGAGTCGCGGTACAGACCAGTTACATGCACTCCAACCAATGTCGAAGGAGCAGAGCGTCGGACCTTCTACTGTTAGAGGTACTATTCTAATAGACTCCACTTTAGTGTCTACTTTATTTGATACAAGCGTGTCTCACTCATTTATATCTAGGACTATTATAGAGAGTTTGGGCCTCGAGATCTGTTAGGAATAGGGGCTGGCAGGGGTTGTTGAGGACTCATTGGAGGATGTTCATAGTTGGGCTGTTAGAGGAGAGGGGAATATTCTTGGCTGGAGGTTGTTGGGCTGTTAAAGGGGAGAGGAATATTCCTGGCTGGAGGCTGTTGGGCTGTTAGAGGGGAGAGGGGAATATTCTTGGCTGGAGGCTGTTGGGCTGTTAGAGGAGAGAGGGGAATATTCTTGGGTGGAGGGGGACCACCTGGAGCAGTTGGTTGGTTGGAGGGGGTTGGGTGGGCCTTTAAATATAGGGGGTCAGTGTTAGGAAGAGGCACTGATTTTTCTGGAATATTTTCACAGCAGGCTGATGTTGAGGGCTGGTTCGTTAGGACGACCAGCAAGAGGCTCGGGAGTGGTCTTCTACGGGTTTCCTCTCTTTCTCTCGCTCTCTTTTCTTTTCTCTCTCTCTCCTTCCATTGTTGTATTTCTGCTAGTTTTCTGTTGTAATTCTGCTACTATGATCTGCTGCTACTTCGATATACACAGTTCACTTCTATTTCCACCCTCTCTCTCATTTTTACATAACAAATTGGCGACTCCGCTGGGGAATAGCCGCGCTAGAGAATCATTTGTTGCTAGGGAAGAGGGAGCTGAACGCCGCTGCAGAACCGTCATCACTGCAGTGAAGTTTGGACGTGGGGGATCCAGTACGTTGAAAAGTGGACGTCGACTACTGTGTTGGCTTGTCTTCAGTCTAGGATGGAGTCAAATTTTGCTACAGAGGTACAAAATATGCAAAATCAGGCAGCCGTGATACAAGAGCTACTATCAGTTGTAAAAGAACAGTTGTTGTTCTTACGAGCAGAAGCACGGGAACTAGAGATGCAAGAGTCTTGTTGCTCAGATTCTGGGAAGCGAGGTGACGAAGCTGCTGCTTGTACGTTTGGTAGCGACTCTGTGGAGGAGCAGCGGCTTGAAAACAGACTGGTAAGTTCTGATGTGGTAATATCTGATTCGTATTTTAGCATGGAAGTGGATCAAATGACTGTGAATGGAGAGACAGAAGGCTTGAAAAGTTTTCAAGCTAGACAGAAAAGGATCAGCAGTGAAGAGTTGGAGGAACAGCTTGAAAACAGTCAAGAACGGCTTCCTGTGGTATACGTTGGACCGAATTTTAGTTTGTTTCAGCTTGAAGAATTTCTTACCGTGGGTAAGTCCAAAAGTAAGTTTTGAGACAACTTATGAGCTGGATAAGCTGTTCAAAATGAAAAATATGGTTGTTGGGGTTGGAAACAAGGGATCGCGAGCAGTACAGCCAGCAGCAGTTGGGAGCTACGAACGACTACTAACAATTCGAGTAGAGCAGCCTTCGGTGTATGTGATGGAGGATATTAGTTACAACAAGGGCGCCTTTGCACCTAGGATGCCTAGAAAATGTGGCCTACCTGCAGGTTCGGTTTTCAACATGCGCATCCATTGTAAACATACCTTGTACGCATCAACTTTTTCATGTTCCAGCTCAAAGATAAGGAAAACAACGTTGTCCAGGGTGCATCACGTTGCCTTTAAGATGACGGCATTTTTCCAACATGTAAAGCCTTATAGATATGTCGGTTGTACTTTGGTTTCCTTTGGGAATTGTGTTATAGTAGAGAAGAAGGGATGGACATGCAGGAGTCGAGTTTGGGGTTGAATGGCATTCATGCGGAGTGTTTGAAAGAGGACTCTAAATTCTAGATGTGTTAACAGGTATGTAATAATTGTTTCAAAGCCGGTTGTCCCTACAACATCAAAGATTTTTCAGGGACTTTGTACAGGATTTGTTGCGCAAGGTGGTGATTTTTCTGAAGGAACCGGTTCTGGTGGTGTTAGCATTTATCGGGGAAAGTTTTCAGTAAGCACCTTACACTGGATCGTTGTTGATGCTCGCATACTGAAGGCAGTTGCTATTGAACATTCAAAAGATGGGAATTCGGCTGTAGAATCCATTCTATTGGAGGTGCTTCCTTTTATGTCCAAGCAATCTGATGGCCAGATTCATTCCATTGACTACAAGGGCCCTCGAAGTCCAAAACCTAGAAAGTCGAAATTTTCGATGGAGTGTTCGTCTACAAATTCAATGGCTGTTGAAGAAACTGTTGTTGGTCCCTCTTCCAGCCGGGGAACTGCAGTTGATATGGATGCTGCTATTGTTGATCATATGGCCAATGGCTTGCGTGGGGATTCTGCCTTGTTAGATGGGGATTCAGTGGGTTCTTCAATTTCAAAATTTTACAAGGCGAATAATAGCCATGATCATGTGTGGAAAAGCTTGTAGTGGGGCTGGTGAGGATTCACAGTCTTGTCAATCCAACATTGTCAAAACTGCACCCAAACAGACCTCTGTAGGATCTCCACTCTCCATCGTGCTGGGAAATTTTGAAGGCAATATCAACTTGAATAATTTGTGTGTTGTTGTCTCAAATGAGTCAATGACTGTGAATCATGGACACAACGATACAGAGCAAATCCCTTCAAATATAATTCCAGTGAAGCTAGATATTTCACAAACAGCTCGGTTTCAAGATTTTCCAGAATTTGTTGTGCTGAATGCTGCTAGGATTCATGGCTGCTGGAAAATGGAGCATGTTTGGGCAAGGTTAGGATCGACTATACTTGCTGGAAGGTATACCCCTAAGTGCATTAGAGGAACCAGTAAATGCAATTTACAGTTGCAGTCCAATGGTCATGTTTTAATATCGGGCCTGGTACTCTTGGTTAAGCTTGAAGGAGGTGATTTAAGCACTGAAGAAGAAGTAGATAAAAAGAGGAACAAGGAACTTAGTTTTGTTGTGGAAGGAAAATTAGTCCGAGTTGTGAAAGAGTTGTTGGCCCTTCAAGATGAGCATCTAGAGGAGAATAATTCGGTCTCTAAAGAAGTGGTATTTGGAACCGTCTGGATTTCTTCAAGCATGATGCCGGAGCTCATTCTAAAACCAGCCTGCTGTTTCGGAATTCAAGCTGCCCATCCAAGATTTGAATTTGTTGGTGATGATACATGGGTTGATGGAGTCCGAAAAGGGGCGCACGAACCACCACACCGGAAAGCACTTCATCGTCACAAAGGCCCCAGCCGAGTAATACAGACCCACCTTGAGGACAAGGTGGTTTTTCAGCACGGGGGAAATGTTAGGAATAGGGGCTGGCAGGGGGTTGTTGAGGACTCATTGGAGAATGTTCACAGTTGGGTTGTTAGAGGAGAGGGAAATATTCTTGGCTGGAGGTTGTTGGGCTGTTAAAGGAGAGGGGAATATTCCTGGCTGGAGGCTGTTGAGCTGTTAGAGAGGAGAGGGGAATATTCTTGGCTGGAGGTTGTTGGGCTGTTAGAGGAGAGAGGGGAATATTCTTGGCTGGAGGGGGACCACCTGGAGCAGTTGGTTGGTTGGAGGGGGCTGGGTGGGCCTTTAAATATAAGGGGCCAGTGTTAGGAAGAGGCACTAATTTTTTTGGAATATTTTCACAGCAGGCTGCTGTTGAGGGCTGGTTCGTTGGGACGACCAGCAGGAGGCTCGGGAGTGGTCTTCCACGGGTTTCATCTCTTTCTCTCGCTCTCTTTTCTTTTCTCTCTCTCGCCTTCCATTGCTGTATTTCTGCTAGTTTTCTGTTGTTCTGCTACTGGGATCTGCTGCTACTTCAATATACACAGTTCACTTCTATTTCCACCCTCTCTCATTTTTACATAACAAGATTGAACACTTCTATGGCGTTATGATGCTTAACGGAGGGTGATGTTTACATCACCAGATAGCGGTAAGCACGTGCATAAAGGAGAATGGGATGTCAGTGCGACTAGAGCTGACCTGAGCAAAAAAGTCAGGGTAGTGTGACACCTCAGATCATCAGTCTTTTCCTGGATGATCAGGGGTTACAACCCGCTATTTTCCCTCCTGTAGTAGAGCGTTTCAGGGACGTCTTTCCTAACGACTTCTCTGGTCTACCTTCGGTGCAAGAGGTAGAATTTACTATTGAGTTAGCGTCAGGAGCAGCGCCAGTGACCATTCCTCCTAATAGGATGACACCTATGGAGCTTCGGGAGCTCAAGAAACAGTTGAAGGATTAGGAGGCTAAAAGCTTCTTACGCCTTAGCACTGCTCTTTGGGGTCCGTCGGTCCTTTTTGCCAAGAAGACGGACGGTACCCTCAGACTTTGCGTGGATTACCATCGATTGAACCAGCACACGGTAAAGAATCGGCATCCATTACCTAGAATAGACGACCGCTTTGATCAATTTTGAGGAGCGGGAGTTTTTTCAAAAATAGATTTGAGGTCAGGCTATCATCGGGTGCGTGTCAGGTCATCAAACATACCTCGCACAACTTTCAGGAACAGGTATGGTCTATACGAGTACCTGGTCATGTCGTTCGGTCTCACGAACACGCATGTTGTTTTAATGGCTGTAATGAATCGGGTTTTCCACCCGAATCTAGATTCATTCGTGGTAGTCTTTGTTGACGACATCTTAGTGTATTCACGAACCAGACAGGACCATGTCAATCATCTTGAGATCGTGTTGAATACACTGAGAGAGCATCAACTTTATGCTAAACTCAATAAATGTCACTTTTGAATTGATAAAGTCCACTTCCTGTCTCATATCATCTCGGAGTCAGGAGTCTCAGTAGACCCAGAGAAATTGAGAGTTGTAGCTTCCTGAGAGTAGCCCAAGAACGTCTTTGACATTCGGAGTTTATTGGGGCTAGCCAGATATTACAAACGCTTCATCCAGGATTTCTCACGCCTTGCAGCGCCGCTTATGGGCTTGACAAAGAAGGGTGTGAAATTCATATGGCCAAAAGCTTGAGAAGCAGTCTTTCAGGAGTTGAAGGATCGTTTAATACTAATTCTGCTGGAGTCGGGCATTAGCTATACAGTCTACTGTGACGCGTCAGGTATCTAGCTCGGAGTTGTTCTGATGCAGAACAAGTGAGTCCTTGCATACAGGTCTCATCAGTTGAGGCCTCACGAGCAGAATTAGTTGACGCACGACCTCGAGCTAACTGTTGTAATTCATTCTCTATGTTGTTGGAGACAATATCTACTTGGAGAGCGTTTTGTGGTATTCACTGACCACAAAAGCCTCAAGTACATCTTTACACAACAGGATCTGAACCTCAGGCAGCGCAGGTGGGTTGAGTACCTACAGTCGTTTGATTTCGAGTTTGCCTACACGCCTAAGAAAGGCAATGGAGTGGTCGATGCTCTGAGTCGGAAGACTCGAACTCGGGTGGTTCAGGAGGCCAGTGGCGAATGGCAGCTCATGGCCTTATTCTCAAAGATGCATATTGAGGTTCAAGAGGATCATGGTTAGACTATCCTCACAATCTTAGCAGTGACTTCTACTCTTCTAGAACGAGTAAGAATGAGGCAACTATATGATCCCGAGGGCCTTGTCTTGAGGGAAAGCATCTCATATGATGATACATCTTCAAGTTGGACCGTTGATGGGGATGATACTTTACTATTCCATGGGCGTGTATGGGTACTAGCGGACATCAGAAAGGAGCTGATGCAGGAATTTCATGCCTCGGCATGGATGATTCATCCCGGTGTCACCAAGATGTATCGGGATCTACGGCACTAGTATTGGTGGCCTTGTATGAAACGAGAAATTGTCAGCTTCATCACTCGATGTTCCACCTGTCAGCAGGTGAAGGCGGAACATCAGCGACCGGTAGGGCTTTTACAGCCATTGTCCATTCCTGAGTGGAAATGAGACGATGTTTCGATGGATTTTGTGACTGGTTTACCCAATTCACCTCGTGTCAATGATATAGTGTGGGTTTTCGTTGATTGTTTGACGAAGGTCGCACATTTTTTATCTGTGCGAGAGACCTTCTCGGTAGACGATCTAGGGAGGTTGTACGTCTTCATGGAGCTCCACGATCTATCATTTCTGACAGAGATACTCGCTTTACGTCACGGTTCTAGCAGGGGTTGCAGAGGGTCTTGGGTACATAGGTGCTTCTGAGCACGACCTCACCCACAGACTGATGGACAAACAGAGCGTACGATTCTAGTTCTAGAGGACATGCTTCGTGCATGTGTCCTTGACTTTAGGGGTTCTTGGGAGAAACACATTCCCCTTGTTGATTTTGCTTATAATAACAAATTCCAGGCTACCATTGAGATGACTCCTAATGAAGCCTTATATGGTAGGCATTTTCGATCACCTCTGTGCTGACTAGAGGCAGGGGAGTTAGCTATGCTTGGACCACGTCTCGTGCAGGAGACTACAAAGCAGGTCCAGTTGATCAGAAAGCGCATGATGATAGCTCAGTCCAGACAGCAGTCATATGCCAACCGACGTCGGCGACCTCTCGAGTTCAAGGTCGGAGACCGGGTTTTCTTGCGAGTCTTGTGGCAGGGTAAGCTCTCACCTAGGTTCGTTGGACCCTTTGTGGTTGTGAAACGGATAGAACCAGTGGCTTAGCAGATAGTACTTCCTCGGAAATACCGGTTTATGCATGATGGCTTTTACGTATTCCAGCTTCATCAATAATATCCAAACCTGTCACATGTCTTTCAGCCTGATGAGTTTGAGTTGGATGTGGATGCTTCCTTTGAGGAGTATCAAGTTCATATTGTTGATTGGAGAGTGAAGACACTCTGGGGCGGGTCAATTCCTTTGGTATGGGTGTTATGGCAGCACGGCCGAATACAGGACAAGACCTGGGAATGGGAAAGTGATATACGAGCTCAGTGGTCGGAACTCTTTGCTGACAATACCTCTTTACCCTCAGAAGGCTAACTCAGGGACAGGTTGCTTTAAGAAGGGGAGGTTGTAACGACCCTTCTTTTCACAAAGGTACGACTTGTTTGTTTTTTGTTTAAATTCCTTTAAACAGCCCTTATAATGTTACCCAATGGAGTCACGGGAGTCGCGAGGGTGTTCGGGGCTTGTTCGGAGCCTGGAACCCCGGGAATTTGGAAAATATATTGGGTCGCACGGTTAGTAGAAACTGCGTGGCCCAACCTGCGCAGTCTCTACTAACCGTGCGAGGCGAGACAGAGGAGTGGCAAGGGTCGCACGATTTATCTGCAACCGTGTGACCCAGGGCGCACGGCCGTGCGAGCCACCTATATTTTTTTATGGTGGATTTTTGCACGGTTTGCGCACGGTTAAAGAAACGGTATGCCTTAACCATGCAGGGTCTTCCCTTAAGCAGTGGGATGAGCACGGTTTGCGCACGGTTTGGCCAAACCGTACGGCCAAACCATGTGCCCCCTATTTTGAGGGTGAAATTACATTTTTTCCCCTCATTAAACTTATAACCCTATTTTCTTTTTCTCCCCTCCCATTCCAAACGATGGCCTCCTCCTCTTCTCCCGTAAGCCATTTTCTTCTCCCACCTAAGCATTGAGATAACTCCTTTATCCATTGCCCGAATCAAGCATCGTCGGAAGCATCAGATCCGTCTTGGTAAGATCTACAACCCTCTCCCTTCCTATTTCAGTTTATCTTCGGATCTATTGCACTATTTAGGTGCAAGAATTTTTGCCCTATTTTCAGGGCTCCGGACCGTTTCCTCAATTTCTCCCAACCTACTTCGAATCTGAGACCGTCATCGAACAAGGAGTCGTCAACAACCCTAAAGTAGGTGGTCTCGTCGTTTTCCCCAAGAGTTTTGGTGTTTTCGTAGCTTTGTCGTTGTGTCGCACACCGACCTTTGTCGCACATTGCCGTTTAATTGATTTCTTCATAACAAATTGATTTACGCAACTTGCTTAACTCTCAAGGATCGTTGTTTGGTAAATTAGAGGATGTTGACCTCGGTTATGGACACCCCTTGATTGTGCCAACTTGAATTGTCCTTCATAGTTAATTGTTTAATTGCCCGAAACGCCTTCTAAGTGTTCGCCTTATATTATAAATGGAATTGCCACTGTTTTGTAATTGTTTAATGAACCTAAGGGGCCTTCTAAGTGCTTGGCCCGACTTAAAATGGAATTGCCCATGTAGGTAATTGCCTAATCCATGATGGCACCTTCTAAATGCCTCTTTGAACCTTATAATTCGAACTGTCGTGTTTTAAAAAATTAAATGGATTGGTTATATGGAATGGCTTATTCATGATGGTTTGTTTTTCCTTAAATGAATTGAATGATTTAAATGAATTGAATTATAAAATGGTGGCAAGGTTACACCGACTATTGCATGGTTTACAGAATGCTTAAATTGAATTGTTATGCCTCAATTATAATGGGCTTAGAAAATATAATGCATGAGGTAATGCCTCATGGCTAATGTTATAAATATGATTACGTATTGACATGGGTTGTGGGACGATGGTAAAGGTTCTGTTGGGCATGATGGTTTCACGATCCCTTACATCGGGTGTTGAGCATGACGTCTCACGCCATTGACACTATTTGGACGGTGGGCATGATGCACCACGTCCCTTGTTGCAAGTGTTGACATGATGGCACACTCACTATCTCGAGTGACAAGCATGACATCTCCCACTCACGATGAGATGTAAGGCATGTGCCATATTGCTTGAGCTTATAGACTCATTTAGATTAGTCATAGATTTCTGAGTTACGCCCCGATCCAGCCAGCACCTAGTATTCCAAGTATATGGCCACTAGCGTCCGCACGCACTTGATCCATATGAGTGAATGCAATATATAACTATACTATATATATTATTACTATATATATGGTTATTGATCAAACGCCCATCTCGACAATGAGCCGAAGCAGGTAGACCTGCAGGTATGGATAAGAGCAAGCGTCCTGTTACGGACTCTTGATATGTTTGACTTATAGATGGAGCATAGGAGCAGAGGATTGAGCATACGCTCGAGATGCTAGCAGAGCAGTCTTTTGTTCTTTTGTACTTTTTGTATAGCATGATTGTATATGTTTGTCCCATGTTCCCTTTTTGTATATCGGCATGTCATGCATCCATGTATATGAAACTGCCTAGTGGCATTTGATATTATTATTCAGTAGTTCAGTTACTTATTCTTCCACTGCTTATTTATTATGAATGTTTATATCTGCTTCCGTTGTTGTATCTTTATGGTTATTTTCGTTGTTCCACTCAGATATGAGGGTATAGTCTCCGTACTGCACCACCTTTACACCCTCACTGCTAGTTGGCAGCCTCTAACATACAAGGAGGCGTACTTGAGGCCATGTGACCCACCGGCTCGGGGCACAGGTTAAGTGGATCCCGGGTCGGGACGTTACACGAGGAACTAGTCATCAGATGATATGCAGATGTTAGTTTCCAAACTGATCAAGATGACATGAACTCACAAACGGGATACATTTTCACTTTGAATGGAGGTGTTGTGAGCTAGAAGAGCTCAAAGCAGGCTGTGGTCGCAGATTCTACAGCAGAGTCTGAGTATATTGCGGCTTCTGAGGCAACTAAAGAAGCATTATGGATGCGCAACTTCATCCAAGAGTTGGACGTGGTACCTCGCACTAAAGATCTTATTACACTCTAATGTGATAATACTACAGCGATAGCTCTTGCAAAAGAGCCAAAGTCACATCAGAGGACGAACCACATACTTCAAAAGTATCATTTCTTGAGGGATTTTTCTCAGAGAGGTGAGGTTGCAGTGAGTAGTATTTCCACAGAAGACAATGCGGCGAACCACTTGACTAAAGCATTGACTCAGCAGAAACATAATCATCATGTGAGGTCTAACGGACTGAAAGTCTCTAGTCCAAGTGGGAGTTTTTTAGAGTTGGTATCCTAGGACCAATTGTTTATACTTTGATTACATGTATATTCAATGTATTGAATATTAATTAAGCATCTTATTACACATATTGTTTATTGTTCTGCGTGACTATAATGTAATAATGTCCGAAAGTATTTGTCGCATTGATAAGGTCATAATAGTTCCCCGCTATGATGAAAACCTTGAAGTGTTATGACGATATTCTTAATATAGTTCTGTGGTTGGATAACGTGTTATGATAGGACACTGGTGTTTATACCGTCAGGTGTGAGTACTCGTAAGCGGATGAGGCTTCTCATGAAATTCACACTTGATAATCTCCAAGACGGGAGATTATGAGAACATACCCACCAATAGGAATTCCGCATGTTTTTGTGTAATCGGTTATTCCTATCTACGAACGTGTGTAATGGTTCTTAGACTTTAAGATTATCATTAATGATTGTCATGACATACGCATTTAGATTTGTTGATGAAAACCGTGACGACATATGTTCGTGACGAGGTAGGGTGCGTCACGATTGACATATCATTAATTAGATAAGTCGATGAAGGATTTGTCTTTTCCATTTTTATGGAAACTGATATTTGGACCCTTTGATTGGAATAGAACTATCACCTTAAATTCCATTGTGATGGTGTAACGACGTGTTTATTCCAGATAATTAAAGAAAGACGTATCAAGCATATAGGTTGGTGACACGGATGTGCAACCTGCTTGATAAGATATCGTGACAAAAGGATTATATTACATAGTGAGTGTTCATATGTGGTTATTGTCATTGTGATATTAAGTTTTTTCTCTTGGGTGTCTTGACCCGTTGCTAGACAGTAATTTTGGACTTTAGACAAGGTCGCCTAATGCCAACGAGAAAGAAGCAGAGGGTCACACGCCGTTGATCTCAATTAAATTCTATTTGAATTTAATTAATAAAATAAATGTTATTCTCAAGATCGAGGAATAATTTTATTCAAGTTTTATTGATCGCATAAATTCAATAATTATGTATTTACCGGATTGTGAATAAAATATATTTATTTATTTTATTGAATATTTAATAAATATTTATTTACCGGTTTGTGAATAAAATATTTATTTAAGAAAATAAATATTTTATTTGGGTATTCAATAAATGCTAGAGGAGTTCAAACGAACCAAAACCGAGTCTGATAACAAATATTAATTAACAATACGGTTAAATAATACTTGCCATTGTGCAATAAAGTGTGCGCCACAAAATAATATTCTTATTATTTTATTATGTGGCATGGAGGTTTATTAAAAGTTATTATATTATTTAATGGTTGGCATGCATTAAATAATTATTTTAACATAAACCCTAACTCTATAAATAGACGGCTATGTATATTGTGTAGAGTATCGATCGGTGCAATCGAAATAGAGAATTGTTGCGCACAACGAAGTCTCTCTCAACTCCTTTTCTCTTCCTCTCAAGAATAAGAAACACAAGAGAGATTTCTTCAAGGCCGAAGAATGAGCGATGAAGAATGAACAATGCAAAACATCTGATTTGTCACGCTAGCACCCGAAGATCGAGTGACGTTACTCAGAGATCATAGGAGCACGTATGGATCACTGATAGAGAGATTCTATCCTTCGATCCTCACAGCGCATCGAAGTCAATCCGAAAGGACCTTTTCGGACGATCAACATTTATCAACAAAGAAAGATCCTAAGCCCAAAAATTTATTTTTTCAGATATTAAATAAATAAATTATAAATTTGACGTGCAAGATACTCGCTCATGGTTTCAGGCAACGATAATTAAAAGAAATTTTAATATATCATCCACCAACACACGCTTCCACTGCGCCCGAAACCAGCAAATAGATCCAAACTCCCTGTTCAATACAGAGAGTTTCTTATTCTCAATGTGAAAATGAGCTCTCAAAAATAATATTGTGACATCATCTCTAGTCCTCTGAAGAGCTACACTTTTGAGATATACACTTTTGAGATATACATATTCTGATATTTTGTGGTTTGATCGTCGTACTGTTGCTGCCGTTATATCTGTTAATCTTTTGGTGCAGTTCGTCGACACAACTATTAGAGCTACGCTTTTGAAACATACATGTTTATCATCTGCTAAGTATTTTCTCTTACTGTTATTTAAAGAAATAAAAGTCTGCTCGATACCGAAGATCATTTTACTGTTGTATTTTATTGAAGATCATTTACATTTGTCAGTTGCTGCTACAACTGTGAGTTGAACTTATTTCTCAACAATCTACATCAATCTATTTTCTGTTGAAGTGTCGACTGCTCGTACTTAGTCGTGGTGGAGTGTCAGTTTCTCGTACTAAGCTGTGGAAATTTCGGTTCCCTGTAAAAGAACCAAAAGGCCCTGTAAAAGTCTTGCTGTAAGATGTCAAATGTCTGCACTCAGTTATAGAAGTCCCCAGAAAAAGGACCTGCTAGTGAAAATCGTCAAGCTAGAGAGCATTGATTGAGTGGACTGAGATTTCTGTTCCCCGAACCACTATAAATCACTATGTGTTGTTCTTTCCTTTATTTATTTTCCACTGCTCACTCGTTTTTAAGAGAGAAGGGAATGACTGAGGATTTTGATTATGTCAGTTTTTTTCAAGGACACAATCCCCCCTCTTGTGTCTTCGTCTCAGTCATTCTGACACAACGTAATTAATGTGTAACTGTTGTCACACATGATCAAAACCTCATGTCCAACGAAAACAGTAGATTACTTGACTAGAATAAAACACCGGAACCGAAAGAGAAAGATCTTTCACATGTAATTTATAATTAATTTATGAGCAGATATAGAATTACCTCAACTCATAATTCTGCTTTCGTTGGTGATTCGATAGACTAGATCTCGTCGTACCGTCATTGCGCTGCAGGATTCAAGTGCAGAATCCCTCTAGCAATGATCTACATGTGCCCCACAATCTTTGAACGTCGTCGTAGAATCATCGGGTGGTAGCACGGCTGATGAAAGTCAAGGTGCACATATGCAGCGAGGAGTCGAAAGCAATCATGGAATGGATGGTGGAAGGAGAATAAATGTACAAGACCCATTACATGGGATCGGTGGCCCAATGACAAGAGAAAGAATGAGGATGAAAGAGGTTTTACATGGCCTCATTTTGAAATTACAAGAGGCCCAATATGCATGCATGGGAAGAGCAAATGGGTCTTTAATCACAATTATTAAAACCCAAAAGTGAACCTAAAAGGCCCACCCAAATACTTCCACGAATTTTAATCCACTTGCATGAAGAAAAAATCTCCAAAGTCAAAAAAGTGGTGGGCCCTTTGTCTCCAAAGTCATGGTGGGAATCTTCGAAGTCTTTGGGGGTGGTTCCAAAAAATCTTATTTGGAGATATCTTGTCCCCTAAAGCATGGACATGTGTAAACAAAGTCAAATTCATGGTATAGGCTTTAGACTTTTGTGGGATAGGTATTTTGACATGTATTCCTCTTATTTGGGTATAAATAGCCACCACATTGTACCTCTTGGAGGTTAATTTCAAATTTGAGAGTTTCTAGCATTATTATGCTTGTGTTTCTTGTGTTCTTAGATGAATGCAAGTAAGGCTCATCAAAGGAGTGATCAACCTTTGTGGCGCTTTATAATTAGGGTTTTAAGGGGCAAGTCTCATTGGGGCCCTAATTGATCATCCCCTTCCCATTTATTTTCATTGCATTTCTTTTAATTTTCATTTCCCCTTCTTACGTCACTTGTGTTTCCATATTTTCGCCAACGAATACCACACGTCCATACGGTATCATAACATTTGGTATCAAAGGTCAGCAACGGAAACCAGGTTCTTAATTTTTTTCTATTTTTCTCCCATCATTTTTTTTCTCCTTCCATTTTCTTTGGCCATCACCATTTCTGGGCGCAACTTTCTTCCGCATTTTTTCTGCTTTTTTCTTTGAGGTTTTGGATGTATAATATGTCATTTTAATAGTTCAGAATCTCATCTTTCTTCTCGATTTGGAAACACTGAAATCCGACGCATATGTTTGGAGATATAGCCGAATCAATTCGTGCTACAGATTCACTCTTGTGAAATCTAACTATCGCCAAAACGGATTCCAATCGAGTTTGAAGTTCATGTTATCTCACCCTTTTACATCATTGCAATCAGATTAGAGCATTGTGACATATTTCATCTGTTGTAAATTGAGCATCAAAAACGCACTCTTTGTATCTCATTTCTTGATTATTGAGCAGCAAAAAAATCAAGAAAAATATCAAAAAAATATCAAAAAAAATACAAAAAAAAACGGCTCATTTTAAACGTTGCGTTCGCTCATTTAGTCACAGATTTGATTGCATTTTTCTTATCCACCATCTTATTTCCTCCGTCCATATCCAACCTTCAACTATAACCATTTCTCTTATTTCTCTTTTATCTCCCATTTTTTCTTGGACTCCAATGATTCAAACCCTTTTAAAATTTATGATTTTTAAAGTTTTCCATAAATTGATTGCTTCTTACTAGTTGTCTTCTTAATTCTATTTAAGAACACATGTAGGAACCAAGTTGTCATGCTAAAAAGTGTGAGAAACCTTTTTGAGAGATTAAAAAAAAGTGAGGATTTTTTAAAAAAATGGCAAGTGAGGGAGAAAGAAGTAAGATCGACATCAAATTATTCTTGAAAGTTGTCGCTAACCAATTTACAAGATTGAATGCTAGGTTGGATGATTTGCAAAGTTCCTCAACTTCAAAGGCTCCGAGAAGGCAAGAAATTGATGAAGGTGATGATGAGTACTCCGATTTCGAAGAATCAATTCCTAAACGAGGGCAACGTGCTGCTTGGAGAGAAAATGATTTGGGAAGCATCAAAATGGCCCTTCCATCCTTTCATAAGAGTGACCCGGAACTTTATTGGAAGTGGGAGCGAAAGGTTGAACATGTGTTTGGACTTCACAACTACTCGGAGGAGAAGAAGGTAAAATTGGCGGCACTTGAATTCAATGATTATGCAAGTATTTGGTGGAACCAATTACCAGTCGACGACGGAATGGAGAAGGACCAATTCGAACTTGGGAAGAAATGAAGATAGTAATGTGCAAAAGGTACATTTCTAGTCATTACTATCGAGATTTGCATTTGAAGTTACAAAAACTTGTGCAAGGTTCCATGTGTGTGGAGGAATACTACAAAGAAATGGAGATATCGATGATTCGAGAGGAGGATCGCGAAGCTACCATGGCAAGGTTCGTCAATGTCTTGAATCCGTCAATTAGAGATGTGGTGGAACTTCAAACCTACATTGACATAGAGGAGTTACTACATAAGGCGATGAAGGTAGAAAAGCAATTGCATTCTCAAAAGACCAACAATTTTTGGAAGGATAACCGGAAAGAGCCAAAATCAACTTCTAAGTGGAATGAAACAAAACCAGTGGATTCAAAATTTGTTCCAAAACAAAGAGAAGAGGCCAAAAATAAGTTCTTCCCCACTGATTCAAAAGGAAAAATTGACACGAATTTACCTTCTAAATCTCGTGAAATAAAGTGTTTTAAGTGTCAAGGACATGGTCATATTACATCTCAATGCCCAAACAAAAGGACCATGATTGTTATGGATAATGGAGACATCCTTAGTGAGCACTCTAGCGATGATGAGATGCCACCTTTGGAGGAAAGTTTTGATGTAGAAGTTGAAGAACCCGTACATGGAGATGCATTGGTGGCAAGAAGAGCTTTAAACATTCAACCAAAAGATGATCATGATGAGGAGCAGCGTGAGCATATTTTTCATACGAGATGTCACATCAAGGAGAAGGTATGTACTATGATCATTGATAGTGGAAGTTGTACTAATGTGGCTAGTACCTTGTTCGTGAAGAAGTTGAGTTTGCCTACTCTAAGGCATACAAGACCTTATAGATTGCATTGAATGATAGTAGAGAAGAGAGGGTCACAAAACAAGCCATAGTTTCTTTTTCCATTGGAAAATATCATGATGAGGTGCTTTGTGATGTTGCTCCGATGTAGGCCGGACATTTGCTACTAAGGAGGCCGTGGCAATTTGATAGGAGGGTGATTTATGATGTTATGCTAACAACTTCTATTTTCATTTCAGCAGTAGAAATATTGTTTTGACTCCTCTAAGTCCTATATAAGCATATGAAGATCAAGTGAGGATAGAGAAAGAATACAAAAAGAAAAAAGAAATGAGTGAAGAAAGTGGGAAAAATAAAAATTTGAGTGATAAAAAAGAGTGATGAGATGAGAAAAAAAAGAAAAGAGAGGAAAAAATGAAGAGTGAAAAAATTCAAAGTGAAAAAGGAAAGGCGAGTGACATAAAAATAAATGAGGGAAATCAAAGAGATGAAAACAAGAGTATTGAGCGAAATGTGAGTTTATTTTCTAGAAAAAGTGAGGTGAAAGTGTTCTTACTCATTAGTAAGAATGTTTACCTTGCAACTAATGAACATCATTCTTTGTCTTCTTGTGTTGTGTCTTTACTGTAGGAATTTGGTGATTTGTTTTCCGAAGAAACACCCGATGGATTACCCCCTTGAGAGGCATTGAGCATAGGATTGACTTCATACCCAGTGTCGCAATTCCCAACAGGCCAGCATATAAAGCTAATTCGGAAGAGACTAGAGAGATCCAGTGTCAAGTTGAAGAACTAATGAAGAAAGGATTAGTGAGGGAAAACATGAGTCCATGTGTCGTTCCAGTGATCCTAGTACCCAAGAAAGATGGCACGTGGCGGATGTGTGTGGATTGTCGCGTCATCAACAAAATAACAGTTAAGTACCGTTATCCCATCCCTCGACTTGATGACATGCTTGATGAATTACATGGGGCTACTTTGTTTTCAAAAATTGATCTTAAAAGTGGATACAACCAAATTCGAATGAAAGAAGATGAGTGGAAAACTGCTTTTAAAACTAAGTTTGGTTTGTATGAGTGGTTAGTTATGCCATTTGGTTTAACTAATGAACCAAGTACATTCATGAGCTTAATGAACCATGTCCTTCGTTCATTCATTGGAAAATTCGTGGCTGTCTATTTTGATGATATCTTGGTGTATAGTAAATCTCTAGACAACCATGTTGAACACTTGCGTTTGGTGTGTGAGACCCTTAAAGAAAACAAACTTTATGTCAATCTTCAAAAATGTTCCTTTTGCATGGATTATGTCGTGTTTCTTGGCTTTGTTGTAGGGGCGGAGGGGATCTGTGTGGATGATGAAAAGGTCAAAGCAATTCAGGAGTGGCCACACCGAAGAGCGCAACTGAGGTTAGGAGTTTTCATGAATTGGCAAGCTTCTATAAGAGGTCTGTTGAGGATTTTTCATCGATTGTTGCACCTCTTAATGAACTTGTAAAGAAACAGGTGGTCTTTAAATGGGGTGAAAAACAAGAAAAAGCCTTTTAACACGCTCAAAGAAAAATTGGTCAATGCTCCCCTTTTAAGGCTACCGGATTTCAAAAGTCTTTGAAATTGAGTGTAATGTATCGGAAGTTGGTATTGGTGCTGTTTTGACTCAAGAGTCACGTCCAATTGCTTACTTTAGTGAGAAATTGAACGGGGCAGCATTGAATTATTCAACTTACGATAAAGAACTTTATGCTTTGAAACGAACCTTAGAAACATGGCAACATTACTTATGGCCTAAAGAGTTCATTATTCATTTTGACCATGAAAGTCTCAAGTATTTGAAGTCCCAAGGTAAGTTGAATTGGCGGCATGCATCTTGGTTGGAATTCATTGAGACTTTCCCCTATGTGATCAAGCACAAAAAAGGTCGGGAAAATGTGGTTGTTGGTGCTCTTTCACGAAGGCATGCACTTCTTACTTCTCTTCATTCTAGATTACTTGGACTTGAGTTACTAAAGAGAATGTATGAAACTAATGGAGATTTTTCTCAAATTTGGACATCTTGTGAAAAACATGGATTTAAAGACTATTACAAAAATGATGGGTTTCTTTTCAAAAGGGATAAATTGTGCATTCTAAATTGTTCAACTCAAGAATTGCTTGTAAAAGAAACTCATGGGGGTGGTTTGATGGGACATTTTGCATGAACATTTGTATTGGCCAAGCATGAGAAAAGATGTTATTGCAATTTGTGCTGAGTGTGTCACTTGTAATCATGCAAAGTCCAAGGTTCAACCCAATAGATTGTATTCCCCCTTGCCCGTTCCATTCCATCCTTGGACCGACATCTCTATGGATTTTGTGTTGGGATTGCCTCGATCCCAATCGGGGAAAGATGGCATTTTTGTTGTTGTGGATCGATTCAGCAAAATGGCCAATTTCATTGCTTGCTCAAAAACTAATGATGTTATTCATATAGCAAATTTGTTTTTCAAAGAAATTGTGAGATTACATGTATAAGAACCCGGTTCTTATTTTTGAGGTACGGGTTTTTTCTTTTCTCCTTTCCTTGAGTGTTTTTGAGAAAATAAGAAAAATATGGGAAAATCCAAAATTTTGGAAATACACGCCGTGTACTTTTCCACACGCCGTGTACTTTTGGCCGTGTGGAATAAGTACACAGGGCGTGTGGCCATGCCAACGATGAAGGGTGTAGGAACCGACTACACGCCGTGTAATGGTCCTTTACACGCCGTGTAGTCAGCCGGCAGACGAATAGTAAGACGGTGGCCAGCTGTGCGACGGCACACGCCGTGTACTCGTGAAGACATGCCGTGTAGTCATGTCGGCAGGTGAACAGTGTTGCGCTGGCGGGAAGCCGTCAGAGGAACAGTTTAAAAATGGGAAGTACACGCCGTGTACTTTGTTTTTTTCGCTTAAAATGGGCAGTAGCCTCCCCTGTTCACAGGGAAGGCTTAGAACGGGAAGATGGAGCTCGGGAGAGGAGGCCGAAGCATTGGAGATCCGTTGATCGCGAACCGGGAATCCGTTTCCGCCTCGGACGATCTCGTTGGAACCGCACGGGTAAGCCCTCCACTCTTCTTTAATCGTTCTTGCCAATTCTTCCCCTAATAGAAGTTATTTAAGTTTAAACGGAGTTTCTTCTACGTCAGATCTACGTCGTTCTTGGGCGTTTCTGGAATCGACGTTCTCGTATAACGTTCGTTGGCGTTAAAGGTAGGTGGCTTGGTGTTTATACTCCAACTGTTGTGCGTTTTTGTGTACCGTTGTGCCACAAACCCATGTTGGGGTGTCGTGTGGCTGAGGCCATGTCTATTCTAAATACCTAGAATTGTATAGGTAATTAAATATGATATTTAAATGGTGTTTGGGATCGTTGCTTGGATCCAGGACCACCCCAGGGGTGCGTTCCTCTGTTTAGCCGTTTAGCCAGGATACCCGAGGGTATGCCTTGTTTATATTATGCCTTTAATGTAATGAATGTAGAATTGCCTTGAGAGGAATTGTTTGTTTACTGCTTGTTTACATGTTGGGCTTGGCCCGGTTACATGTTTAGCCTGAGGGCAGTGTTGTGATTAGCCTGTGGGCATTGTACTACTTAGCCTGTGGGCAACTTCTTTCGTGTCTGTGGGCAATAGACTTTGTGTCTGTGGGCGACACTTCTTACGCCTGTGGGCAATATCCGTATGCCTGTGGGCAGATTCTTGTGTTTGGTTGCTCTTTACCCGAGGGTAGGAGTTTACGTGTCTGAGGACATTGGCTGTTTACTTAGAATATTCACTGTGGTGATATTTTAAATTAAATGATTAAATGGATATTAAAATGACAATATAACTGGTTAAGTTAGTTACTTCCAGTACTGCTTACTTTATTGCATTTTATTACTGCACACTGTTGTTGCATGATTTCACACAGTTGGGCACGGGCCTTTGGTGGGTGCCTACTGGGAATTTATTTCTCACACTCTGTTTGGGTCATGCTTTTCGGCCCAAACAGATTACGTTTCTGCAGGTGTGGATAGGGGCAAGAGTCCCTATACAGGTACTTGATTGCTGCTGGGGTATAGGAGAGCATGGGACCGAGCTTTGGCTCGCGATGCCGCTGGTTGTTCTGTTCTGCTTTTCTGTACTTATACTTCAGTTGTAATGTAATGTATGCAGTGTAACATGTTCTTGCTGTTTTGTAGAATAGAGACATGCTGCATCTTCATATATATATATATGACTGCTGGTTTCCTTTTTTGTTATCAGTTATCCATTTCAGTTATATATACTGTTACTGTTTCTGCTGTTGTTGTATGTTTATATTATTTCCCGCTGCGCTACACTTTGACAAATGAGGGCATAGTTTCCCCACTATCAGACCTGGGCCCTCGCTGCTAGTCGGCAGCCTCTGGCGTATGGAGAAATGCGGTCATGTGGCGAACCGGGTTCGGGGCACCCGTTGAGTGGCACCCGGAACCAGGACGTTACAAAGTGGTATCAGAGGAGTTCTTTTCTTTGACTTACTATTTGGAGCCTTAGTCAGGGATAGGACGAGAAAGGTAGTTGGTAATAAGCTCTGTCCGGGCGTAGCTAACCCGTGTACAGGGAAAAGCCAATTTACCTCGTATTGCAATTTTACTGATTTTGCAATTTTACAGTTGATTTGTTTTCACCGTTGGGTGATGCACTTGTGATTGTACTGTTTATAATTTATTCATGGGTTCTATTTAGTTGCAACCCGATGAGATGAGGGTATGTCATCTCATGCATCATTTAGGCACATGTTAGAAATCACATGCCATGCATAGTTCCATGCTGTTATGTAAAAAATGAGAGGGAGGAAAAGAAAAGTGAACTGTGTATAATGAAGCAGCAGCAGAATTACAATAGCAGGAAGACAGCAGAAAAAACAGCAATGAAGGGTGGGGAAGAGAGAAAGAGAGAGATGTAGGAGAACCCGTGGAAGACCACTCCTCTGAGCCCACCCCTTGCTGGACGTCCCAACGCACCAGCCTCACACAGCAGCCAACTGTGCTGATTTCCCAGAAAATGAGTTCCCCCATCCCAGCCCCCTGCTGCCTATTTTTATACCCCACCAGCTCAAAGCTACAGCTGGCACTTCATTACAAAAATACAGTATTGCCCCTAACCAACTAACAAACTCTAACAAACTAACAAACAAGCCAATAACAAACTCCACCTAGACAGCCCCCTAATTCCTAACAATAACAAACTCTTAAAGACAACCCTTTATTCCTAACACATGCCATGTAGGTGCATTAGAAATTGCATGTTGTTGTGATAGTTGATGTGCTATAAAAGCATGTTGTGATAGCTGCTTGATAAATGTCTGTTATGTGATAGGGTATTTTCTTGTGTGAGCCAGTTAGTAGAATGGACGCCAAACTTTGGTTTTTGGGGAGTATGGACCCCCATTGACCGGAATTTAATAGATCATTAGCTGTTTATTTTGTTATAACACAGATAAGATGTCAAATTTTGATTCGTGGGGAGTATGGGCCCTCACGGATCGGAATTTGACACTTAGGTGTTGTTTTACGGTATTTTCTGGGTTCTGGAGAAGTTTCTGAGGCATACTGTCCGGAAACCCAATATACACGCCGTGTAGTACTTTAGACACGCCGTGTATGTTCTTCTGTTCGGGAAGAAAAATAAATTTTTTGAGTACGCGCCGTGTACCTAGAGTACACGCCATGTAGTCTCTTCCCGTGTCACAAACCGTGTGGGCGGCGACACGGGGAAGGGAAGAGCTTGAGGCGAACACGCCGTGTAGCTTATGTACACGCCGTGTAGTGTTGACCCGGAGTCCGGCCGTGTAACTAACAACACGGATCGGTGAACTCTTTTCTTGAACACGCCGTGTCAATGATGGACACGCCGTGTAGTGTGACCTGGGGACTCGGTCGTGTAACTAACAACACGGGTCGGTGTCACCTCTCCTTGAACACGCCATGTACCTATGGGACACGCCGTGTAGTCTTGTCCGAGGACAGACTGTGTGGCGTTAACCGTGTGGCCGGGAAACAGGGTGGTGTACACGCCGTGTGCGGGTGTAACACGCCGTGTAGTGTCAGGCCGAGTAGTCGACCGTGTCACAAATGACACTGGCAGTTGGAAATTACACCATACACGTCGTGTAGATGTTATACACGCCGTGTAGATGTTATACACGCCGTGTAGTTTTTTTCAACGGGAGCCGTGTGGCTTAGTCGTGTAGAAAAACCTGGGCGGGGAAGGGAAGTCAAGTACACGCCGTGTAGTCAGTATACACGCCGTGTAGTCTTGTTTTGCAAATCTTGAAATGTTTCTTCCTCCTATTTTCCTTTAGGGTTTCTTCGTTTTCGGTCTTTAATAATCGTGAATCTAAGGCGTGTTTTTGACCTTGTAGTGTCATGCCGCCTAGACGACCGCGCGTTGTTCGCCAGGAGAGCGGCGACGACTATACTCCGGAGATGGTGGGCCATGGGCTACCAGTGGACCCTCCAGCAGAGTCAGATGTGGCGCCAGCTGTTATGTCGGACACAGGTGCGGAGGCGCAGTTCCGTGAAGGTTTTATGCGGTTCATGCAGACCTTTCAGGGAGCACCGCCGGCTGCCACATCTATGGATGAACTTACTCGTATCTTCCAGCAGCAGCATCCGCCTACGTTTTCAGGGGATGGCGGACCACAGGCTGCGGAGTCTTGGTTGGGGTCGATGCAGACTATTTTCGAGCATCTTGAGACGCCTCCAGGGCGGAGGGTCAAGCTCCCGACATACATGCTGCGTGATTCCGCCAAGAGGTGGTGGAATGTTACCACCCAGTCAGAGCATCACAGAGACATGGCGTGGGAAGATTTTCAGGCAGTCTTCTATGACTTCTTCTTTCCAGAGACGTTGAGGGCAGATAGAGCTCGAGAGTTCATGAATCTGCAGCAGGGCGCTATGTCGGTGATGGACTATTCTGCTCGCTTTACCGAGCTTCAGCGTTTTGCACCCGTTCTGGTGGGTGATGAGACGTTGAGGGCTAGGCGCTTCGAGGATGGTCTTCGGTATGACATCCGAGCGCTGGTGAATGTTTTCAGGTTGCCTTCAGTACATGCTATTGTGAACCAGGCGCTCATTACAGAGAGGAACCTGCGGGAATCTAGTGGTGTGGGCCAGGGCGGTTCAGCATCAGTTACTGGTACTATTTCTGCTGGCAAGAGGAAGAGACAGACGGACTTCTCTCAGGGTGGCAGTACCAGTCAAAAGAATGCTTCAGGTGGCCAGGTCATGTGCTGCCAGTGTGGTAAGGAGGGGCACAAGAGGAAGAGACAGACGGACTTCTCTCAGGGTGGCAGTACCAGTCAAAAGAATCCTTCAGGTGGCCAGGTCATGTGCTGCCAGTGTGGTAAGGAGGGGCACAAGAGGCCACAGTGTCCACGAGACCCAGTGGAGTGCCGAGCTTGCGGCAGGATGGGTCATCTGCAACGCTTCTGTAGGGCATTTCCATCAGTGGCTAGTGAGAGGGGTTCTGTGCAGACTCCGCGTGCGGGAGCAGAACCAATGGCTTCTTACCAGTCAGGGAACTGAAATACGTCAGGGCGAGCAGGCAGAGATGGTGGTCGTGGCCGTGGTAGCCAGACATCAGGATCTCAGAGGCAACGGAGCGGGACAGCTCAGGGTAGTCAGGCTGTGTCGCAGGGCCGCGGCACTGGGCAGGCATATGCAGTGCAACAGACCCAGCAGGAGCAGGATCCCGGAACTTCTACAGCCAGAGGTACTATTCTAGTAGCTTCTGTTTTATCTTCAGTACTTTTTGATACGGGTGTTACACATAGTTTTATATTTGTGTCCGTTGTGGAGAGCCTTGGGCTCTGTGTTTCTACTTCTTCTGGTATTATGACGCTAGACACTCCGTTGGGGACTAGAACGGCTGGTGTGCGTCAGTGCAAGGAGTGCCCCCTAATGGTTGGAGGGTGTCACTTTCTTTAGGACCTCTATATCTTAGAGATGACAGCTTATGACGTCATTCTCAGGATGGACTGGTTGGTTCCCTTTCGAGCCTTTGTAGACTGTTATCGCCGCAGGGTGAGTTTCACGTCACCAGATGGCGGAGAGTTTCTATACAAGGGCGAATGGGATGTTCAGGCGAGTCGAGCTGGACCAAAGCATCATGGGCAAGGTGGAGTCACAGCCCAGATTGCGAGTTTATATTTGGACAACTGGGGGACTTGTCAGACGGATTTCCCTCCAGTGGTTGATCGTTTCAGGGATGTCTTCCCGGACGACTTTTCGGGTCTACCTCCGGAGCGTGAGGTGGATTTCTCTATCGAGCTTGTGCCAGGAGCAGCACCGGTGTCCATTCCTCCTTATAGGATGGCCGTGCCCGAGTTGCAGGAGCTCAAGAGGCAGTTAGAGGAGTTACAGGCAAAGGGTTTCATCCAACCCAGTACTTCTCCATGGGATTCGCCGGTTCTCTTTGCGAAGAAGGCGGACGGTACCCTCAGACTCTGTGTGGATTATCGGAAGTTGAACCAGTTGACGGTTAAGAACCGATATCCCTTACCGAGGATTGATGATCTTTTTTATCAACTTCGTGGAGCACGAGTATTCTCGAAGATTGACTTGAGGTCAGGATATCACCAGTTGCGCGTTAGACCATCTGATATACCTCTCACGGCTTTCAGGAGCAGGTATGGTCTATATGAGTATACGGTTATGCCGTTCGGACTCACGAACGCGCCAGCAGTTTTAATGGCTCTGATGAATCGTGTGTTCCATCCTTATCTGGATTCTTTTGTGGTAGTATTCGTGGATGACATCTTGGTGTACTCTCACACTCGACACGACCATGCCACCCATCTTGAGATCGTATTGAGTACACTGAGAGAGCATCGGCTATATGTTAAGCTCTCAAAGTGTCACTTTTGGATGGACCAGATTCACTTCCTGGGTCATATCATCTCAGAGGCAGGAGTTTCAGTGGACCCAGAGAAGGTGAGAGCAGTAGACGGAGTTTCTTGGGGCTGGCTGGTTACTACAGACGTTTCATCCAGGACTTCTCCCGCTTAGCAGCGCCATTGACGGGTTTGACTAAAAAGGGTGTGAAGTTCGTTTGGTCAGAAGCTTGCGAGACAACCTTTCAAGATCTGAAGGGAAGGTTGGCATCAGCACCAGTCCTGATACTCCCAGAGCAAGAGAAGAGTTATACAGTTTACTGTGATGCATCAGGTATTGGGCTAGGAGCAGTGTTGATGCAGGGCGATCGAGTTGTCGCGTACGGGTCTCGGCAGTTGATGCCACATGAGAGGAATTACCCGACGCATGATCTCGAGTTGGCTGCAGTTGTTCATGTGTTGCGCTGTTGGAAACATTATCTTTTGGGAGAACGTTTTGTGGTTTTCACCGACCACCAAAGTCTCAAGTATATCTTTACTCAGCGTGACTTGAATGTGAGGCAGCGAAGGTGGGTTGAATACCTTCAGTCCTTCGATTTTGAGCTTGCCTATACACCTGGTAAAGGTAATGCAGTAGCTGATGCACTGAGCAGGAAGACTCAGATACAGGCAGTGCAAGAGGCCAGTGGTGAGTGGCAGCTCATGGCTTTGTTCTCTGAGATGCATTTGGAGGTGCACGACAGTCAGGGGCAGACCTATCTTTCATCTTTAGCTGTGACTTCTACCCTCCTGGATAGAGTGAGGATGAGACAGTTATCTGATTCAGAAGACCTAGTTCTACGGGAGGCAGTGGCAAGTGAGGACCCCCCTCCTGGTTGGACGATAGGCGATAATGAGGTATTGTGTTTCCATGGAAAAGTATGGGTTCCAGGGGATATACGCGAGGAGCTGATGCGGGAGTTTCATGCTTCAGCTTGGGCAGTTCATCCCGGAGTTACCAAGATGTACCGTGACTTGAGACGTCAGTACTGGTGGCCGGGTATGAAGAGTGATGTAGCTGGTTTTGTTACAAGGTGTTCCACCTGTCAGCAGGTGAAGGCAGAGCATCAGAGACCAGCTGGGTTGTTACAGCAGTTACCCATTCCGGAGTGGAAATGGGATGATGTCGCGATGGACTTCGTGACAGGGTTGTCGAGGTCACCTGGAGGCAATGATGTCGTGTGGGTTGTTGTGGATAGACTCACGAAGGTAGCTCACTTTTTGCCGATCAAGGGGACCTTCGGTGTTGACGAGCTCGGGAAGTTGTATATCCGAGAGATCGTACGTCTTCATAGGGTTCCTCGTTCTATCGTTTCAGATAGGGACGCCCGTTTTACGTCTCGTTTCTGGCAGAGTTTTCAGAGGGCATTGGGTACACAAGTGCTTCTGAGCACGGCTTACCACCCTCAGACAGATGGTCAGTCAGAGCGTACGATACAGGTGCTTGAGGACATGTTGTGTGCATGCGTCCTAGACTTTGGGGGCTCTTGGGAGAAGCACATATCCCTAGTCGAGTTTGCCTATAATAACTGTTTTGGGGCAACTATTGAGATGGCACCATACGAGGCTTTATATGGTAGGTCATGCCGATCACCTTTGTGCTGGTTAGAGGCAGGTGAGGCAGCTTTACTGGGACCACGTCTCGTGCAGGAGACTTCTGAGCAAGTCCAGTTGATTCAGAAGCGGATGGCTACCGCACAGTCTCATCAGAAATCTTATGTTGATCGCCGCAGACGACCTTTGAAGTTCGTGGTCGGGGATCAGGTTTTCTTGCGTGTTTCGCCGAGGCTGGGACACAGGCGGATAAGGAGACAGGGTAAACTTTCACCGAGATATGTGGGGCCGTTTGAGATTCCGGAGAGAGTCGGGCTGGTTGCCTACCGGTTGTAGTTACCATAGAGGTATCGGGTCATGCAGGACGTCTTCCATGTATCTCAGTTGCGCCGCTATCATTCAGACCCATCTCACACCTTTCAGCCCGAGAAGGTTGAGCTTCAGATGGATGTGTCCTTTGAGGAGCATCTGATTCGTATCGTTGACAGGAGCACGAAGGTTCTCCGAGACCGGTCAATTCCTCTCGTACGGGTGTTATGGCAGCATGGCCGAGTGCAGGACGAAACCTGGGAGCGGGAGACCAACGTACATGCTCAGTGGCCAGAGTTATTCTCAGCTTATTCTTCACCACCCTTGGAAGGGCAATTCGGGGACGAATTGCTTTAAGGGGGGAAGTTTGTAAGAACCCGGCTCTTATTTTTGAGGTACGGGTTTCTTCTTTTCTCCCTTAAGTGTTTTTGAGAAAATAAGGAAAATGAAGAAAAATCCTAAATTTCGGAAATACACGCCATGTAATTTTCCACACGTCGTGTACTTTTGGCCGTGTGGAATAGGTACACAGTGCGTGTGGTCATGCCGGCGATGAAGGGTGTAGGAACCGACTACACGCCGTGTAGTGGTCCTTTACACGCCATGTAGTCAGTCGACAGGCGAATAGTAAGGCGGTGGCCAACTGTGCGACGGCACACGCCGTGTACTCGTGAAGACACGTCGTGTAGTCATGTCGGCAGGTGAACAGTGTCGCGCTGGCGGGAAGCCGCCAGAGGAACAGTTTAAAAATGGGAAGTACACGCCGTGTACTTTGTTTTTTTCGCTTAAAATGGGCAGTAGCCTCCCCTGTTCACAGGGAAGGCTTAGAACGGGAAGAGGGAGCTCGGGAGAGGAGGCCGAAGCTTTGGAGATCCGTCGATCGCAAACCGGGAATTCGTTTCCGCCTCGGACGATCTCGTTGGAACGGCACGGATAAGCCCTCCACTCTTCTTTAATCGTTCTTGCCAATTCTTCCCCTAATGGGAGTTATTTAAGTTTAAACGGAGTTTCTTCTACGTCAGATCTACGTCGTTCTTGGGCGTTTCTGGAATCGACGTTCTCGTATAACGTTTGTTGGCGTTAAAGGTAGGTGGTTTGGTGTTTATACTCCAACTGTTGTGCGTTTTTGTGTACCGTTGTGCCACGAACTCGTGTTGGTGTGTCGTGTGGCTGAGGCCATGACTATTCTAAATACCTAGAATTGTATAGGTAATTAAATGTGATATTTAAATGTTGTTTGGGATCGTTGCTTGGATTCAGGACCTCCCCGGGGGTGCGTTCCTCTGTTTAGCTGTTTGACCAGGATACTCGAGGGTATGCCTTGTTTATATTATGCCTTTAATGTAATGAATGTAGAATTGCCTTGAGAGGAATTGCTTGTTTACTACTTGTTTACATGTTGGGCTTGGCCCGGTTACCTGTTTAGCCTGATGGCAGTGTTGTGATTAGCCTGTGAGCATTGTACTACTTAGCTTGTGGGCAATAGACTATGTGCCTGTGGGCGACACTTCTTACGCCTGTGGGCAATATCCGTATGCCTGTGGGCAGATTCTTGTGTTTGGTTGCTCTTTACCCGAGGGTAGGAGTTTACGTGTCTGAGGACATTGGCTGTTTACTTAGAATATTCACTGTGGTGATATTTTAAATTAATTGATTAAATGGATATTAAAATGGCAATATAACTGGTTAAGTTAGTTACTTTCAATACTGCTTTATTGCATTTTATTACTGCACACTGTTGTTGCATGATTTCACACAGTTGGGCACGGGCCTTTGGTGGGTGCCTACTGGGAATTTATTTCTCACACCCTGTTTGGGTCATGCTTTTCGGCCCAAACAGATTACGTTTCTGCAGGTGTGGATAGGGGCAAGAGTCCCTATACAGGTACTTGATTGCTGCTGGGGTGTAGGAGAGCATGGGACCGAGCTTTGGCTCGCGATGCCGCTGGCTGTTCTGTTCTGCTTTTCTGTACTTGTACTTCAGTTGTAATGTAATGTATGCAGTGTAACATGTTCTGGTTGTTTTGTAGAATAGAGACATGCTGCATCTTCATATATATATATATATATATGATTGTTGGTTTCCCTTTTTGTTATCAGTTATCCATTTCAGTTATATATATTGTTACTGCTTCCGCTGTTGTTGTATGTTTATATTATATCCCGCTGCGCTACACTTTGACAAATGAGGACATAGTTTCCCCACTATCAGACCTGGGCCCTCGCTGCTAGTCGGCAGCCTCTGGCGTTTGGAGAAATGCGCTTGAGGTCATGTGGCGAACCGGGTTCGGGGCACCTGTTGAGTGGCACCCGGAACCGGGACGTTACAACATGGACTGCCCAAAAACCATTGTAAGTGATGGAGATGTGAAATTCCTTAGCCACTTTTGGAGGACTTTGTGAAATAAATTGGGAAAAAATATTGTTCGAAACTGTTGCACATCCTCAAACTGATGAGCAAACTGAAGCGGTTAATAGGACTCTTTCTACCCTCTTGCGTGCAATAATTCAAAAAAATCTAAAGAATTGGGAAAAATGCTTGCCACACAGAGTTTGCATATAACCGAGTAGTGCATTCCACTACTAACTTCTCACCTTTTGAGATTGTATATGGCTTTAACCCAATAACTCCGTTAGATATTCTTTCATTTCCTACTGCAGGTGATGAGAAGGCAAAATTTGTTCGGGATTTGCATGCTAAAGTGAAAGCCAACATTGAAAGAAGAAATGGACAATATGTGAAGCAAGCAAACAAGGGTCGACATAAGGTTGTACTAGAACCCGAAGATTGAGTGTGGATGCATTTGAGGAAGGAAAGGTTCTCGGAGCAAAGAAAATCAAAACTTCATCAGCGGGGAGATGGACCTTTCCAAGTTTTAGAAAGAATCAATGATAACGCCACAAGATTGATTTGCCCAGCAGGTATGGAAATGTGAGTGCTACCTTTAATGTTACTAATCTCCCTCCCTTTGAATATGCAGATTCGAGGACGAATCATTTTGAAGAGGGAGGGGAAGAAGAGAGTCAAGGTGCACATATGCAACAAGGAGTCGAGAGCGATCATGGCATGGATGGTGGAAGGAGAATAAATGTACAAGACCCATTGCATGGAATTGGCGGCCCAATGACAAGAGGAAGAATGAGGAGGATGAAAGAGGCTTTACATGGCCTCATTTTGAAATTACAAGAGGAGGCCCAATATGCATACATGAGAGGAGCAAATGAGCCTTTAATCACACTTATTAAAGCCCAAAAATGAACCTAAAAAGGCCCACCCAAATGCTTCCACGAATTTTAATCCACTTGCATGAAGGAAATCTCCAAGTCAAAAAGTGGTGGGCCCCTTGTCTCCAAAGTCATGGTGGGAATCTTCAAAGTATTTGAGGTGGTTCCAAAAAAACCTTATTTGGAGATATCTTGTCCCCTAAAGTCATGGACATGTGTAAACAAAGTCAAATTCGTGGGATAGGCTTTAAACTTTTGTGGGATAGGTATTTTGACATGTATATAGGTTCCGAGCGCAGCGGAAGCGCGTTGGTGGGAGTGCCCAACTTTAATTTTAGCATTAACAACGATCAATCCGAGATCTGTCACGATGTAAAACGCCGGATCTTCGGAATAGAACGAAAAACGAAAAACAAAAGAAAGAGTTTGGAACCATAGAGATAGGATCATCATATGTTGGTTATAATTAATTTAATTAATTGATAAGAATTACCTTGATAGAATTCTTTCTTCGTTGCTGTCTCCGGTCACAATCCGGTGTGATCCGTCGTTGCGTCGTAGAATCCAAGTGTAGGATTCCTCTAGCGGTGATCCACACGTGCTCCACGTATCTCTGGACGTCGCCGAAGGGACTCCAAGTGCTAGCGCGGAAGAACATTCGCTTGCGATGTCCACCTTCGATCGCCTTGATCCGGTGGTGATGGATCTCTCTCGGTCTTGAGAGCGTTCTTGGAGGAAGGACCCATTTCCTCATCCCGAGAGCTATTGACGCCTGGTCGGGAAACTCAACTACCTCACCATGACGCGTCCCGACATTGCCTGTGTCGTTGGCAAAGTCAGCCAGTTCATGGAGCATCCCACCAGATCTCAGTGGGAAGTTGTCCTCCGCATTGCCAAATACATCAAGAAAGACCCTGCACGTGGCCTTCAGTACTCACATCATGATCACATGGATGTTGAGGCCTTCTGTGATGCGGACTATGCCGGTTGCCTCGCTACCCGCAAGTCTACTTCAGGTTTCGCCGTGTTCTTCGTCGGCAATCTCATCTCTTGGCGCAGCAAGAAGCAGATTATCGTCTCCCGGTCGAGTGTCGAGGCCGAGTATCGAGTCATGGCCACCGTCACTACTGAGATCCTCTGGCTTCGCCATCTCCTCCATGAGCTCGGTTTCCCCGCATCGACTCCTGCTCATATCTGGTGTGACAATCAGGCCGCCACGAAGATTGCCTCGAATCCCGTCTTCCATGAACGGACGAAGCATATCGAGGTGGACTGTCACTTTCTCCGCCACCATCTGGAGCAGCACCATATCGGTTTCGGCCATATCCCGACGGCCGATCAGCTTGCCGATCTCTTCATCAAAGGTCTCCCAGGAGCTCGCCTTGAGTCTCTCACTACCAGGCTAGGTATTCACAGCCTCCATGGCCCAGCTTGAGAGGGAGTATGAGATGGTCATGTGTCTTGTCATCTTTGTTTTCTTTGTGGGACTCTATCCAATCTGGGCATGTCCAGCTTGAGGGGGAGTGTTGGACCCCATTTAAGTTTAAATGGGTATTTCTGAGTCCCACATCGGACTTAACCGCCTTGTAATTAGATTTACTCACCTATTAAAGAGTATCCCCACCTCACATTGAGGTAAGGGGAATTCACCCTCAACAGTTAGTGTATGTTAGTTTGTTAGGGGTCGGTGACAGCTGGCAGTAGGTTGTTAGTAAGTTGTTGCTGGCTGATAGCTGGGTTATAAATTGGAGGGGTTGGCTGCAAGAGGGATACGAATCATTTTAGCAATTGCTTGGCAGCAGGTTCGCCGGTGGTCTCGGCTTCGGCTGGGCTCTCAGGAGGGTGGTCTTCTCCTGCGGGTTACTTCTTCTTTTTCCCTTCCTCTCCTTCCCCTACCACCCTACTGTATTTTCCTATATTTCTGCTGTGTTTTCTGCTCTGTTTTCTGCTGTAATTCTGCTACTGTGATTTGCTGCTACTTCAATATACACAGTTCACTTCTATTTCCACCCTCTCAATATTTTTACATAACAATTTGGCGACTCCGCTGGGGAACTGTCGTGAGAGGGAGCTGAACGCTGGAGAAGTTTTCAGCTAGCAAATTCCGTTAAAGCAGACTGAGCAGGTGCGAATGGTTGTTTACTGGACGCTGCATACTGCTACTTGAAGAGCGTTGATTGCAACTGTGCGCAGTGCGCGACAGCTTGGAGTTCGTTAAGAAAAGAAAAAAAAAAAAAAAAGAGAATCGCTGCTGGAGAAACTCCTTCACTGCAGAAGAGAACCGAACGCAGCAGCAGGACAATCGCTGCTGTGTAAGTTGATGAGTGAAGCGCGAAAGGGAGCAAAGGCCGAGGAAAATCGAGTTGTTGTGCGATCTTCTGTGGACATTTACTGCCGGAGACGCGTACGCCGGGGGGGAAACGATCGTAGTTAAGCCAATAGAGGGGACGACCGCGTCTCGGAGAGCTTTCGGGCCGCGGTGAGTTTCCGACGTAAGTGCTGTTGACGGATGACTTTTGACGGACGACTTTTGACGGACGGAAAAGAAGAAGAAGAAAAAAACGTGGAAAGCGTACGACGCATCTACTAAAGACGGACGGAAAAAAAAAGAAAAAAAAACCGTGGAAAACCTGTGGTGCTGTAGACGAACGAGTATTAAAAAAAACAGAGAGAAAATTCAGTTTGCAGGAAATTTTCTCTCTCAAGTTGAGAGAAGTTGACAGTGCTGTTGTTGGTTGACGCACGAGTTGGAGACATTGGAGCATATGGCTGTTTTTTCCGAGCAAACCGGCCAGATGCATATTGGGCTTCAGTTGGGATGCACGGGATCATTTTTTTGGCCTACTTACTTCTTATTCAGCCGCAATTAAATGTGGCCAGCAGTTCTCCCTCTACTTTGATTGCTCTAATTTGTTCAGTTGGGTGTTAACCTCTCCCTATGAGGATCATGTTAAAGAAAGATTGAAGCCGGTTGGCATTCCATGGGATGTTGGTGACAGAAAAAGGGGTAAAATGGTACAAGAACCACTGCACCGGACGAAGCTATATTATGTTTCAAATGTTGCCGCTAGCTTCTCACTTCTGAAGGCCAAGGTACAAAATTTCGCTAGTGTTGCCTATGGGAAATCGGTTTCGGAGCCCATTAAAGTTTTTACACAAGCTGTGGGGACTGTTTTAGACTGTCAGCCACATGCAATTGGCGCTGAATTTTGTGTATGGCAAACTGCTATAGCTGCTGGACAACCAAAACAGCCTAAAGAAGTGGACATTGTGCTTAAGGGATTGGCTGAGATTTATGGTGAAATGAAGACCTATTGTGCTGCACAACAATTAGAGTATCATGTACTAGTTGTTGGGGACCGAAGGAAGAACAAAGAGGAACACGATCCACCTACACTGGCTGTCATAGTTTGCCCAAGTGTGTTGCTGACTTTCAATGAAGATGCATTGATGCTGAGGCCACCGCCGAAGCCGCCGCCAGGAGTTGCTGTCCCAATGCACAGCAAAGCACAACTTTGGTTGTTCCACCTTGAGGACAAGGTGGTTTTTAGGTGGGAGGGAATTGTTAGGAATAAAGGGGGTTGTCCAGGTGGAGTTTGTTATTGGCTGGAAAGTTTGTTAAGGGGCGTGGGGGCTGCCTGTGTACAACTGTCAAGGGGCAGTATTGTCTTTTGGGTTGTTTCTTAGTGTTTGTTAGTTTGTTAGGGGCTGGTGACAGCTGGCAGTAGGTTGTTAGTAAGTTGTTGTTGGCCGATAGCTGGGTTATAAATTGGAGGGGTTGGCTGCAAGAGGGATACGAATCATTTTAGCAATTGCTTGGCAGCAGGTTCGTCGGTGGTCACGACTGGGCTCTCAGGAGGGCGGTCTTCTCCTGCGGGTTACTTCTTCTTTTTCCCTTCCCCTCCTTCCCCTACCACCCTACTGTATTTTCCTATATTTCTGCTGTGTTTTCTGCTCTGTTTTCTGCTGTAATTCTGCTACTGTGATTTGCTGCTACTTCAATATACACAGTTCACTTCTATTTCCACCCTCTCTCAATATTTTTACATAACATTTCGGCCTTGAAAGAACTCTCCAGAATTGTTGTGCACAACGATTGGGAAAAAGTGTTGGGATTGTGAGGATATTTATAATCGGGTTTGAGGTTATAGATTTATGACAATAAATAAACGCGTCACGCGTTTTATTTATTTCATTAACTCTTATTGAAAACCCCCATGTCAAATGATTAATTCCTTGACATGCGCCCACGCTGATTATAATAAATATCATTTAATAAAACGATATTATTTCCTCAAAATCCCGACCGGAAAAACTACACGCCGTGTAATCATTAATACACGGCGTGTGCTCGTTTTCCATAAAACTACACGGCGTGTATATTCAATATACACGGCGTGTACTTTTATTTTCCATTTTTCTTTATTTTCTCCACCACATTTATTAGTCCTTGAGTAATGGCTATTTATTTCTTAAATAAATGTAACTGCATTACTCGCTAATAAATATATATTATTTCGTCCACAATATATTCTCTCGAATAACTAGTGTCGAAATAAATGCGATCAGGCATCCTTGAATAATTATTAAACCACAGTCGGAAATAATCTTTATTTAACTTGTTAAATTAATATTTAACTGAGATACATGGACACACTTAGTGTGTGACCCTCTAAGCCTCTTTCTCAGTGGCATTAGGCTGAGCCTGCCTAAAGTCCAAGGTTAGCGTTTAGCAACACGTCAAGGCACCCATAGAGAAAGAAGTTACCGCCGCAATAACATGTCACCTCATACGAACGCTTACCGTGTAATATAATCTCTTTGTCACGATATCTCGAATCAAGCGGGTTGCATGCTAGTGTCATCAACTCATGTGCTCGATTATTCTTTCTTTGACTTTCCGAAATTGAACTCGTCCATACCTTACCATGGCCATGGATTTTAGGCTATATCAATTCCATCAAAGGACCTGAGATATCTACTTCTGGGACAAATCCTTTCTCGCATTATCTATTAATGCAGTATTACTCGTGACGCACCCAACGTATCCTACCTCGCTGCGAACAGTGTGTCGTCACAGTTTTCGTCAATACATCTAAGTGTGCGAGTTGTAATACCCATTAATAATAATCTTAAAGTCTACGAAACCAATACACACGTCCGCAGATAGAAACATCTAATGACACTATGAAATGTGGATTTCCTACTGGCGGGTCTCGTTCTCATAATATCCTCCTGGATATTACCAAGGACGCACACCATGAAAAGGTGACTCAAAGTTTTATGAGTCATCACCCCTAATGGTCTGTATTATTTGTGTCCCTCAAATAACATCATCCGGCGATAGAACGTATATTCAAGAACAGTGTTATGGCACTTCCGGGTTCTCATCATACCAGGGATCCGCTATGACCCTTTAATGCAACAGCTGTCCTTAGGACATTATCACATGCATTGTCACGCAGAAGAACAATCAAGATGTGATAAGGTATTTATTAATGAATAAAGTACAAAGTAGTTGGCTCTAGACCACCAACTCCAACAGACATCCACTTGGACTAGAGCCAACTGCTAACAACTTTTAACCCGCTAGCTCTCACATTATATTCATGTTTTTGCTGAGATAGGCATTTAGTCATGGGGTCCGCCACGTTCTCTTCCGTGGACACTCTGCTCACTGCAACTTCACCCCTCTGATAGAAATCCCTCAAGAGGTGATACTTCCGGAGTATGTGCTTTGTTCGTTGATGTGACCTTGGTTCTTTTGCAAGAGCCACTGCTGCAGTATTATCACAATACAATGTGACAGGGTCTTTACTGCTAGGCACCACATCAAGCTCGTGGACAAAGTTCTGAATCCAGACGGCTTCCTTGGCTGCATCAGAAGCCGCTATATATTCAAACTCCGCTGTAGAATCGGCGACAACTGGCTTCTTTGAACTCTTCCAGCTCACAGCTCCTCCATTGAGACAGAAAACATATCCAAATTGCGACTTCAGATCGTTCTGATCTGTCTGAAAACCAGCATCAGCATACCCTCTGGTGACAAGCTCCTTGTCTCCTCCATACACCAGGAACATATCCTTATTTCTTCTCAGATACTTAAGGATAGTCTTAACAGCAGTCCAATGTTGTTCTCCTGGATCTGCTTGATATATGCTTATCATGCTCAGTGCATAGGCAACATCAAGCCTGGTACATAACATGGCATACATGATGGATCCTATAGCTGAAGCGTATGGAATCTTACTCATTCTATCTTTCTCATGTTGTGTCTGTGGACACATTTTCTTAGAAAGATGTAGGTCATGTGACACTGGAACTAATCCCCTCTTGGATTGCTCCATACTAAATCTCTTTAGTATCTGGTCAATGTATGTACCCTGACTTAGTCCAAGCAGCCTCTTGGATCTATCACGAATGATCTTGATCCCTAGAATGTAGGTTGTTTCACCCAAGTCCTTCATGGAGAAATACTTGTTCAACCAGTCTTTAACTGACTGTAAGACTAGTACATCGTTTCCAATAAACAATATGTCGTCAACATATACTACTAGGATAACGATCGCATTCCCATTAAACCGCTTATAAACACATGGCTCACATTCGTTCTTAATGAAACCAAATTCCTTTATGGCTTCATCAAATCGAATGTTCCATGACCTGGATGCTTGCTTTAATCCATAAATGGATTTCTGCAACTTGCAAACTCGTTTGGCTTCACCTGGTGTCACAAACCCTTCTGGTTGTGTCATATAGACATCTTCCTGAAGGTTCCCGTTAAGGAATGTTGTTTTGACATCCATTTGTCAAATCTCATAGTCATGGTAAGCTGCTATGGCAAGTATAATTCTTATGGATTTAAACATGGCAACTGGCGAGAAGGTTTCATCATAGTCAATTCGTTGACGTTGTCTGAATCCTTTAGCCACTAGCCTTGCTTTATAGGTGCTAACTTGACCTTCCATGTCCAGTTTTCTCTTGAATACCCATTTGCATCTAACAGGCTTTACATCAACTGGCTCATCGACCAGAACCCAAACTTGGTTCTGAAGCATGGAATCCATCTCAGAATTCATAACTTATAGCCATCTTGCAGCTTCTGAGCTTTCTACTGCTTCCTTGTAGGAGAGAGGTTCATCATTGTCCAACAATAATGATTCACCATCCTCGGTGACTAGGAAACCAAATCTCTCTGTTTCCCTTACCTCTCTTGAGCTCCTACGCAATACTTGTGTTTCTGGAACCTCTTCCACGGGGACCTGTGGAACTTGTTCTTGTACCAACTCCTGTGTATCTTGAGCATCAACTTTGTCGAAATCAATCTTGCTCCCACTATCCTTTTTGAGGATGTGCTCCCTCTCGAGAAAGACGGCTTGTCTGACGACAGTCACTTTCTTGTCTGAAAGGTTATATAGGTAATATAATTTTGTTTCCTTGGGATGTCCTATAAAGATACACTTCATGCCCCGGGGTGCTAGTTTGTTGCCTGAGAAGGCCTTAACAAACGCCTCACATCCCCATACACGTGTGTGCGACAAAATGGGTTTCTTTTCATTCCATAACTCGGATGGAATTCCATTTGTCGCCTTAGTTGGTACTCGGTTTAATGTGTATGTTGCAGTTTGTAATGCATATCCCCAAAAGGATTATGGAAGATCTGCATGACTCATCATCGACCTCACCATGTCCAACAAGGTGTGGTTCCTCCTTTCACTAACACCATTCCACTGTGGTGTATAAGGAGGAGTGAGCTGAGATAGAATCTCAGACTCCCGTAGAAGATCGATGAACTCTTGGTTCAGATATTCTCCACCTCGATCCGATCGAAGTTTCTTTATCTTCTTACCAAGCTGATTCTCCACTTCATTCTTGAATTCCTTAAATTTCTCTAAGGACTCTGACTTATACTGGAAAAAGTAATGAAGTAAGAATATCCACCTCTAGCTTCTACTGGAAATAGTTCATATACATCCATGTGCACCAATCTTAGAAGCTCTGTGGCCCTTTCACCCTATCCACCAAAAGGTGGCTTGATCATTTTACCTTGTAAACAAGCGTGACATCTATCAAGTGGTTTTAGCTCAGTAGAGTCTAAATAGTCATCTTAGCAGAGCTTTGTCAAGCGCTTCTCGTTTACATGACCGAGACGGTGATGCCACAACTGGGTGATGTATGAGTCATGTGAGTTTGTTTCGTTATCGATCGTCAACACTTGGTTTTCATAATTTAATACATACAAACCATTATTTAAATGCGTCATACCATAACATACGTTGTTCTTATAAAAGAGACAACCCTTATTTCCAAACTTGAAAATAAATCCATCTATATCCAAACAAGATACAGAAATTATGTTCTTGGTAACACTAGGCACATAATAACAAATATGTAAAACCAAAATCATCTCAGTCGGCAATGAGAGGTGGTAATCGCCAATAGCCAATGCAGCCAGCCTTGCGTCATTGGCAGATCCACCTCTCCTCTGGTAATCTTTCTAAATCTACTTGGTTCATGCATTTGAATACAGATGTGAGCCCCACAAGCTGTATCTAATACCCAATGAGTAGAAATAGAAAGATTGCACTCAATAACGAACACACCTTTAGCGTCCCCACGCTTCTGGGTGCAGTTCCTATTCCAGTGGCCTTGCTTGCCACATGCAAAACACACCACCTCCCGTTCCTTGCCCTGCCTCTGGATCTTCCCCTTCTTGGAAGGACGGTGCTCGGGGGCTTCGGACCGTTTATAAGTCTTTGGCCCATTTGTCTTGTCCTTCCTTTTCTTATTCAACATAAGAACTGCGGGTTTGTCACGCCCCATGTCCTTATCTACCTGGCGAATTAAGGTCAGAAGTTCCGATAGACTCTTATCATTGTTGCTCATATTATAATTGACAATGAAGCTAGAGAAGGTCTTGGGCAGTGATGATAGGATGAGATCTGTACGCAACTCATTTGGGAACTTAATCCCTAAGATGTTCAGGCGTTCAATGTAGCCAATGAGCTTGACTACATGAGGCCCAGCTGGCGCAGACTCTCCAAGCTTAGTCGTAAACAAAGCGTTGGAGATCTCATATCTCTCTTGTCTCGCCTTCTCTTGATAGAGATCCTTAAGAGGAGACATCATGCTATACGCGTCCATTTTTCATGTTACTTCAAGACCTCATTAGACATGACCGATAGCATGAAACACTGGACATCTGTGGCATCATCCATGTGTTTCATGTAGAGAGATAGTTCCTCATCACTGGCCTCCTTTCCAAGCGCAACTGGAATAGGCTATTCCAGCACATACAATTTCCTTTCGTGGTGAAGGATGACGCGTAAACGCCTCTGCCACTCTTGGAAATTGGTGTCGAAGAGAAGGTTTTTCTTCTCGAGTATGGTTCGCAATGATATGTTTGAAGTCATTTTTTCTTGTCGTTTCTACAAATTAAGATGAGCAAAGGTTTAGTACTTTATTATAAAATTGAAACAAATAAATAAATTAATACTTATTAGTCTCCCACTATTTTATCGAAATCCAATAGCTCTCACCATTGACTTCGGAATATTCTGTTGTCTGAATATTCTAGTGGCAAGGATCCATATTGCCCTTCGCATTACCCCAACTAGGGTTGGTCAAGCAACTTGATGGGTTTTAAGTAGGCATTTCAAATGCCAACTGCATTAACTCGCAGCTCCTTGATCCGCTGAGTGGACTCCCCAATCCTGAAATCCTTTTATTTTGGATTTCCTCAACCTTTGTCTCTTGGTCACACCAAGTCCTGTTGTGACAGTCAACCCTTGATGCGAACCAAGTCAAGTCAACCCAAAACCTTGAATTAAAATTCCCCGATAATTGAAAGCACCCCAACTAGGGTTGGTCAAGCACTTTGAACTATGGTTCGATTCTAACCAAGATTATGGAAGGCTATACCGACTTAATATTTCTTTGAAAAATTTTATCCTTATACGTAAATTTCCAATTTATTATCTTTTATTACATGTTTGTTAATATTAAGTGGGATATACTTAAGTGATTAACCATGTCTAAGATAATATTTACGTACAAGCCGGTTTTATTTTAGTTTCATCTTGCATACTCGTTTAATTCATTAATTGTGTGATCGGGACAACACACCCACAATAAATAAATCATGCAACTGACAGAAATAAAATAAATGGTATGATCATGAGCTTTTTCTAATGGTTAGTTTATCTAGCGGTTGATAAACTAACCCAAGACCTAGGGGAGAAACACCTTGAACCTTTCGGGTTCGTGTTTACAGCTTTCCACCTGTCCACCTTTGTATCTCCTTGGATTGGTTTCACTTTGGCTCCTGACTTGAGCCGCCTCCACCAGCTTGGGAGTTTCATCCATTACATATGCATTTATCTCACACGCAGGTGAGGGGTAAAAAGGGGGTTTTACATAAAAGAATCATTGGGCGCGCAGGCCCTACATATTAATGAAGAGAAGGCTCGCAGGCCAACAAATTTAATTTAAATAAATTAATTAAAAGAAACCATTCACATACAAAGGTCTTCGTCTAGCTCATGATCATTCATACATGCAACAATATTTACGCATAAATAAAACTAGCATTCAATTCTTTAATCGTTCTTGTTTAAGATAAATCACGCTCGAATCAATTAATTATCTTTAATTAATCAATCCTTTTATCTTAATCCTTTTTCTGAATTTCCTTAAGATTCTCATCCATCGTAATTTTAAACAAATAAATTCATTTAAATTATCTTTGTACGTAACTTGTACCTTGAAGGCAACCCGGTGAATTCTCGTTCATTACACAGATGTTAAATTAAACACATATATATAAAACACTTATCACATGTTGTGCCTCAGCTTTACGCCTGCACTATGGTACACGTCTCAAGGGATTCTATAATATAATAAATTTTAATAAATCTACGTAATTTGGGTGAGTACATGGCGTGTAGTTCCGACTACACGGCGTGTACTTTTCTTCACCGTCCATCCGAAGTACACGCCCGGGGACATGGCGTGTTGATGTGCTTCGGAAATTTTCGGAGTACACGGCGTGTTCAGTTGGACACATGTCGTGTTGTATCCGGGTTACACGGTTTCCAGTCGGGCAAGCCTTGTACGGGGTACACGGTCCAATCCCAGCCCGAGGGGACTACACGCCGTGTTCAATTGGACCACACGGCGTGTAATCCGAAAACCGTGCGCCACCTGTTCCTGGTCAACACACGGTGTCATATATGACTTAGATAGGATCCAATACAAGGCTTGATTTGGCAGACCAGACCGATGCGTTGAACCTAGACTACACGGCGTGTACTTCCGAATACACGCCGTGTATTCTGGTGTTGTACGGCCAGGAACATTTGGCACCTCCGGATGAGTTCCTCTATTTTATTTTAATCAAAATTAAAAGAAAAAATTTGTTTATGTAAGGTGAATGAGAAACAAGGAGGAACAGATCTCGAGATTCACATTTTTAAGAACGATTAACTTGAATTGAAACAACTAAATTATAAAATGCGTAAACCACCAACAAAAAACTAAATAATTATAATCAACGATATGACCCTTTTGATACCACTTGTAGGTTTCGGGCGCAGCAGAAGCGCGTTGGTGGGAGTGCCAACTTTAATTTTAGCGTTAACAACGATCAATCCGAGATCCGTCACGATGTAAAACGCCGGATCTTCGGAATAGAATGAAGAACGAAAAACAAAAGAGGGAGTCCGGAACCATAGAGATAGGATCATCATATGTTGGTTATAATTAATTTAATTAATTGATAAGAATTACCTTGATAGAATTCTTTCTTCGTTGATGTGTCTCCGATCACGATCCGATTTGATCCGTCGTTGCGTCGCAGGCTCAATGGCGCGCGCCATTGGCGCAACATGGCGCGTGCCATTGAGCAATATGGCGCACGCCACAGTGAGCCATGACGAAGCCATGGCGCGGCACACCACTCCCTGGCGCTAGCCAGGGCGTAATGACGCGCCATGGCGCGCGCCATTAATAACTATGATAATCGGGTTTGAGGTTATACAGTTATGACAATAAATAAACACGTCACGCGTAACTCTTATTGAAAACCCCCATGTCAAATGATTAATTTCTTGACATGCGCCCACGCTGATTATAATAAATATCATTTAATAAAACGATATTATTTCCTCAAAATCCCGACTGAAAAAACTACACGCCGTGTAATCATTAATACACAGCGTGTACTCGTTTTCCATAAAACTACACGGCGTGTATATTCAATATACACAGCGTGTACTTTTATTTTCCATTTTTCTTTATTTCCTCCACCACATTTATTAATCCTTGAGTAATGGCTATTTATTTCTTAAATAAATGTAACTGTGTTACTCGCTAATAAATATATATTATTTCATCCACAATATATTCTCTCGAATAACTAGTGTCGAAATAAATGCGATCAGACATCCTTAAATAATTATTAAACCACAGTCGAGAATAATCTTTATTTAACTTGTTAAATTAATATTTAACTGAGATACATGGACACACTTAGTGTGTGACCCTCTAAGCCTCTTTCTCAGGGGCATTAGGCTGAGTCTGCCTAAAGTCCAAGATTAGCGTCTAGCAACACGTCAAGACACCCATAGAGAAAGAAGTTAACGCCGCAATAACGTGTCACCTCATACGAACGCTTACCGTGTAATATAATCTCTTTGTCACGATATCTCGAATCAAGCGGGTTGCATGCTAGTGTCATCAACCCATGTGCTCGATTATTCTTTCTTTGACTTTCCGGAATTGAACTCGCTCATACCTTACCATGGTCATGGATTTTAGGTTATATTAATTTCATCAAAGGGCCCGAGATATCTACTTCTGTTATAGAACAGAAGGAACAAATCTTTTCTCGCATTATCTATTAATGCAGTATTACTCGTGACGCACCCAACGTATCCCACCTCGCTGCGAACAGTGCGTTGTCACAGTTTTCGTCAATACATCTAAGTGCGCGAGTTGTATTACCCATTAATAATAATCTTAAAGTCTAAGGACCAATACACACGTCCGCAGATAGGAACATCCAATGACACTATGAAATATGGATTTCCTACTGGCAGGTCTCGTTCTCATAATATTCTCCTGGATATTACCAAGGGTGCACACCATGAGAAGGTGCCTCAAAGTTTTATGAGTCATCACCCCTAATGGCCTGTATTATTTGTGTCCCTCAAATAACATCATTCGGCCATAGAACGTATATTCAAGAACAGTGTTATAACACTTCCGGGTTCTCATCATAACAGGGATCCACTATAACTCTTTAATGCAACAGTTGTCCTTAGGACGTTATCACATGCATTATCACGCAGAAGAACAATCAAGATGTGATAAGGTATTTATTAATGAATGAAGTACAAAGTAGTTGGTTCTAGACCACCAACTCCAACAATGTATTCCTCTCATTTGGCTATAAATATCCACCACATTGTACCCATTGGAGGTTAATTTCGAATTTGAGAGTTTTTAGCATTATTATGCTTGTATTTCTTGTGTTCTTAAATGAATGCAAGTAAGGCTCATCAAAGGAGTGATCAACCTTTGTGGCACTTTATAATTAGGGTTTTAAGGGGCAAGTCTCCTTAGGATCCTAATTGTTCAACCCCTTCCCATTTATTTTCCTTGCATTTCTTTTAATTTCCATTTCCCCTTCTTCCGTCACTTGTGTTTCCACATTTTCGCCAACGGATACCGCACACCCATACGATATCATATCAACAGTCAATCCTAATCGCTTGTGTTGTTCATGATTGATCACAGTTGAACTCTTCTCGAAGGAGGAAGAACTCCTGATGTTCTCTCAATGGCTTGAGAAAGGAGGAAGATAGAGTGCACTCTGCATCTCTAAATCTCTCTCTCTCTAGGGCTTCAGAGAGTATCTATCTATCTGTTGTGAACACAAAAAGTAAAATATGGAAAGTTATGTAATTAGATATTTATTATGGCGGGTTTATGGTTGACAAATCGCACAAAATCCCTTTCCCAAATCTATAATTCTTAGTTAACCTCATGTCCAATAATAATAATATACATATTATTATTAATCATTTGACATGGGCAACACTATAATATAAATAAATACCATTTATACCATTTCCAATTGGACCATCAACTCGATCCGCTTTCACTCGTCGACATTTACCAATTCTCGAATAATAGATATTTAATAAATAAATGTCACTGCATTGTTCTACGATAAATATAATAAATATTATATTCACCAAACTTGCAAATAAATATTTATTATTATTATTTAACTCACTTATTCTTTCGAACTTGTGATTAAATTATAGCAATCAACCAAACCCAAATAAATATTATTTATTCTAACTTGCTAAATTTAATACTTGAATTTAACTGAGATTGCGGATACACTTAGTGTTTGGCCCTCTAGGCCTCTTTCTCGATGGCATTAGACATAATCGTCTAAAGTCCAAGGTTAGCGTCTATCAACACGTCAGGACACCCATAGAGAAAAAAGTTAATGTCGCAATGACCCTCAACCTCCCACGAACGCTTACTGTGTAATGTGATCCATTTATCACGATATCTCAAATCAAGAATGTCGATGTCATCAACCTATATGGTCGATGTCTCTTTCTTTGACTTTCCGGAAATAAACTCGTCCACCAAACATTATGGTCATGGATTTATGCAGGCAGTTTCATTCTTATCAAAGGGCCTAAGATATCAACTTTCATCAAGAGACATAAGAGATAAATCTTTTCTCACATTATTCATTAATACAATATCACTTGTGACGTGTCCAACGTATCCAACCTCATCGCGAACATATGTCATCGTGGTTTTCGTCAATACATCAAAGTACGCAAGTCATAATATCATTAAGAATAATCTTAAAGTTAGGATCAATACACACGTCTGCAAATATGAACGTCCAATGACACATGAAAATGTGGATTTCCTACTGACAGGTTTGTTCTCATAACATCCTATCTTGGAGATTGCCGAGGACGAACACCATGTGAATGTGTCTCAATGTCTTATGAGCTTCCAACCTCTGATAGCTTGTATTGCCTGTGTCTTATCAGACAACATCATTTGACCATCAAACATATATTCAAGAATATTGTCGTGGCACCTTTAGGTTCTCATTATAGCGAGAAACGGTTGTGACCTTTCAGTGCGACGCATATTTTTAGGACATTATCACATACAAATGTCATGCAAATGTACAATCGTGATGTGATAAGAAACTTCATTAATAATGAAAACATGTAATCAAATACTAAAAAAGTCTGTTCTAGGATACCAACTACAATAGGTATAATGACAATACTGTAAAATACATTATAGGAGTAATGAACTTTGTTTCAAAATTGCGTTTAGTTGTAGCCCTATCCACAACCGAGGAAAAATACATGACAGTTACATAGTCTTGTTAAAAGAAGATTTGAATGAGAAGGTTGTTGAATGATATTGAGCACAAATAAAAGTAGATTTCTGTATTTTGTGTAGTCAATGCGCTTTACATATTGCAAGGAATGTAAATAATCATTACAAGATGAAACACGTTGAGTACCATATCATTGTTCGAGAAGTGAACAATGGAGAAAGTGTGGATATATAGAAAATTCACACTAAGAAAAACTTGGCAATTTGTCTAAGAAAATAGATTGATTCTGACAAGTTTGGGTGGTGTGGATCCTTGGAAGGACTCGCAAAAATATGAGCAATATGTTTTCAAAATATACAAAGAATGTATAGAGATATGATTAGTTTCAAATCAAAATCACTAAGTGAGAGACTTGTCGACAGCTGCCCCCTCAAATGTCAAGGGGTGGGTGGGTTATTGGGTGGTGGTAGGTGACCCCTTAAAATGGCCACGAGGGTAGGGCAGTGGATGGTTATGTGGGTAGCCAAACCCCGCCAACCATGAGAGAACATGTCATGACTCTCTTATAAAAGGGGGCTCTCCAGCCCAAAATAAAAGTGATTTGACTTTGGAGGAGGGTGAGTTAAGTGGGAGGGAGGTTTTTTTTTCCATGAATGCATGTTGTATATGCGAACAAGGATATTTTGAATAAAATGAGTTGTTGAAAAATGCATTTGGCTCGGTCAAAAAACCCCTAAAAAAACTAACCGAACTGATCTATAATTTTATAAAGCAAGTCTAACGAGACTTGAACAAATTATTTAATGTTTTAACTTGGCTACAAGCAGACTCCATTGAGTTCATGCAATATTTATCCACTCCATAAACTTCAAATCTATTTAATCTCACCTGCCCTCATGGAAACAATTTATCATGATATAATAATAATTGACGGGAAACGGGACTGAATCATGAGAAGGGATTAAATTATAACAAGGAGGTGAGGGAGTGGAGCGGCTGACCTTGTGAACGGAGAGGTTGATGGAGACGTCCGCATTCTCTTCGGCCAAGTCCTGCAGACGCAACTCCCGGAGGGAGAAGACGAAGTCGTACGCCGAATTCCCGGACCACCTCTCGTCCCCCGCCGTAGATAACCTTATCAGCCGGACGGGTCTCCTCGATTTCCCCCTCCATATCTTGCGGGCAGCGCAGGAATTAATGGGGGCAAATCAGAAACGGATTATGATTCATCAATTGGATGCGCAGAAACGGAAAACATGGTTTACCGGAGCCGATTCGTCTCTGCGCGAAGAAGCCCTGGTTACGGAAGCACAAGATGGCGGCAGGGAAGAGCCAGGGTTGTTTTGATTGGCCCGGCGTGGCTTGGGGATCTGAGTGGCGCCTCTAGCGGGGAGTGGATGGCTTCCGTCCTGTCTTCGCCCCTTCCCCGGCAAAAATACAGCTGGAGGGAGCCTGAATATGGACGATGGATTTCTGCAAAACGCCATGGACTTTTATTTATCCTAAATACAAGGGCCATGTTGCCTTGGCACAGCTCACACGCTTTATAATGGATTAGTATTTTAGGGAATTTTTTATTGGCACAGCTCACACGCTTTACAATGTATACATCAACAAACACAAAACCATAACCAGCTCAAATTTTTTAATTTATAAATGTTTTCAAAGAATATCGTAATCATCAAATTTAGAAACAGGGAGCAAATCGAACATGAATGATGAAAATAATGAGGGAAATGAAGAAAACAAAGTAAATGAAAGGGTCATCAACCTGCATGAAATTCACACCAACAAAGTTACCTCATGTTCCACATAAATGGAATAGTCATCATTAAAGACATATCACATAGCTTTAGGAAATTAAAATCAAAACACTGCAATTTTAAATGATCACTATAGATTAAGGAAATTTTTAAAGGCATGTAAAGGGAGCTTTAGAAAAACATAGCATTTTATATTAATACGGAATGCGATGAATTTATTTAACACATACTACTACCAACGGATTTTATTGTTTCCAATTCCCTAAAATAATGGATCATCCATTCACGATCCGAGATGTTGACATCTAGATTTTTTTCCACGCGTTACAATCAGGTGTTGGAATGAACCGATGGGTATGTTGGTCTTGAAGTAAAACACATTTTGGCAGATTCTCCCTCTCTCCAATCAACAAAATCTCCTCTCCAATTTATAATATTATATTATATATTTAACAAATAATAAAAATTGTGATATGTTTTAAAACTGAATATATATTTAAATGAAATTATATTTGTCTTATATAAAAAAATTATTATGCTTTACTAAAAAATGACCAAATAATATGCGTTCAATTTTTTGATTATTTGAGTAAAATGAATATAGTTTTGTTAATATTTTTAAGTGCTTACATTTTTTTAAAGCATTTTAAATATTAATGAGTTGATTTTATTTTAAAACAAATTATATTTGTAATTGAAATATATTTTTTTTGTTTAAAAAATTTGTGTTACATCTTTTAAAAAGAATTAAAAATAAATATGTGATAAAAATAGACCTTTTAATCATTTAGGTGTCACGAACCGGATCTGGCCGTCATCAAACAGGCACCAAACCCAGCCCGTGCCAAGGCCCGAAGGGCGTTCCCGATCCCCACGGGCTGGCACAAGTGTCCGGGTATCATATCATGATAATTGGGAACGATTTACCCGATTTTATAAACATTAAACAACAAACAAACTCAATAAAACAAATCTGGATTTTTCAACTAAAACCGTCTTTTACAAAATTTCAGAACTGAAATATGTAAGTTAAAACTATGTTTAAAGACCATTACAATGGTACAAAACCAAATAAGTACATCCCAAGAACCTCCACATGGAAAGAGGCACCGCCCTCAAGCCATCTCCACGACACTGCATCCCAATGGACATCTAAAAACCTGAACCAATGGCATAAATCTTGTACCCAAACCTGTGACATAAAATAAGCAAATCTACTTACACCCAAAGGTGTAAGTAGGGTGTGAGCGAAAGCCCAGTAGGATACCACCTCTAAGAGATTCCACGTGATAAACATTTCATGACAAAAAGCATTGCAAGTTTTGTAAATAAGAAATGCTAGTTACAATTTTCTAAAGGATGCAATAATAAATGAAAACAGTTTTCATGTGGGATAATTTTAAAGGACCAAAAATTTTAAAATAAATAACAAAGCTACTGAATTTTCCAGCCAACAATACCGTATGCCGACGGTAAGTACAAAGGATCTAATGAGCACAAGTAATAGAAAATAACCCCTAGACACTAGCTAGTTGTGGGTCCCAAGTACCTCGTATCTCGGTGAGAGTAACCACAAAAAAATATTTGTTCTCATGCACGAGCCACTAGTAGGGATCATACCCATAACCTAGTGGTCCCCAATCATCATCATCATAGTTTAGTTAGAGTTGTAAGCGTCAATCTTGCTAAGTGAAACTGAGACCAAACCTCACGGATTCACTAGCATACTAGTACACGTCCACCCACCTAGATACCCGGGTTTTCCCTTTGTGCTCAAACAAGTTCAACAATCCAAGAAGTATAGTTTTCACATGAAAATATCACTTTCACATCACACATTAACCAAACAACCCCATGTACATCATACAAGTCAAAAATTCAACTTTTCATTCAAATGCATTTTGAAATCAAACTCACACCAAAATTACCTACAACACTTTTCCCATTTCTTTAACACTTCCACAAATCCTTTAAATGATTTTATAAAACCATTACAAGATATTCAACTCACATAACAGCCCACACACATGTCACATAATACCCTTCTCACCTTCACAATTCATTTTATCAATAAACTCACACGAAACATCCCACACCCGTGTTTTGCACACAAAACACAATTTAGTAAAACATTTCAGCAATTTATAAAACATTCTAAAAATGTTTGACATCTCAAATCACCACTTTACCATTAAAAAACCCACATTAGGTGAACACACTCGCCCAAACAGTACATATACACCCTTTCCCAACTTTGTTTAACCAAATAAAACATTTGCAATTTTTATAAAACAAACCCAAGAGGTATAACCATTGTTTACACACTAAACCCATTTCAAACCCCTTATTCAAAACCAAAATCATACCAATAACAATCCAAAACATAATTTTCATCCCTAAAACAATTATTAAAGCACCCCCAAGTGTTATAAAAATACATCAAATAATACCACAAAGATACACATGAAAAACACACGTTTTCATAAATCACCTTCAAGAAGTACAACACGGTTTTACACCTTAAACTCAATCAAAAATCTCTTTTCAAGGCCTACATGATAATAAGGAATTACCAAACCAGAATTGGCAGCCCCTTTCAAGACTAATAAATCACTTTCATATGTTATAAACTAAACTCAAACATTACCCCAAGAGTCACACATGAAAAGTACCCAATTTCAAGCTAAAATACAACTAAAAATTAAATGTTTAACCAAATTCATCAAAAAATAATTTTCAAACCACAAAAAGCAGATTATAAATATACTAAATTAATAAACCAAGCAAGCTAACTCATCATAAAATGGTTACACATGGAATCACCTACCTTTTGAGTCGAAACCCTCAAAACTTGGTGCGAAACCTTAAGCGCACCACCGCCGCACCACAAGGAATATAAATCCAGACCTAGACCACCAAAAATTGACCCAAAAGATACCAAATCAGACCTTAGGATCGAACCCTAACTTCTGGACATTTTAGAACATAATGAAAGAGGGAGGAAACCCTAAGGAGAATGAAAAATTCAAGAGAGAAACACTTACTCAAAACAACCTTGAATAAAACGACCCAAAATCCACCAGAATTTGAATTTGAAAACATCCAACCATTCAAGTGATGTTCGAATAAGGATTATGAGATCATATAGGAACTGGAATGGGGGAAAAAGAGTAAGAATTGAGAGAGTTATGATGGAAATAACTTACCTCCTCAAATCTTCCCGATTTTAGAAACCCTAAGCATTTCAGCACTCAATCGCGATGCAAACAAGATCCAAAGAGGGGGAAAATGAATGGGAGCGTGCATGAGATTCTTAGGGTCGAGGGGGAGGTGGAATCACCGAAAAATTCATTATAATGAATAAGATATTAAAAAACTAAAGAAACAATTTAAAACTGGAAAATGGGCTTTCGGGTTGGCCCAATTATCAAATAAAAACCCAAATCCCTCATGATTATGGATTTATAAAGGCTCCAAATTTAAATGTGGTGTTAATATATCAGGGGAGGACATTTAGGAGTTGTAATTACTTAAAAATATTAAAAAATGAAAAAGTTATAAAAGAAACAAAATTTATTTTTAAATCTGGAATTGGGCTCACGGTTTGGCCCAATACATGAAAACTCACATATTCTCCATAAAACCTTTGGAAACCCCCAAAAAAAAGCATGAATGGAAAATAAATTAAAAATAAATTTAAAATAAGTTATGTATGTGACAATTCTCCCCACCTTGAAAACTTTCCGCCCCGGAAAGTCACAGCAAGGTTAAAGCAACAACCAAACCCACTGAGAAACCAATAGGTACTCCCTTGCGAGGTTTCACCCCCAAAGGCCAAAACACCTCCAGTGATCAATTAAGGATTACTCTCACAACCAAAACATATACCACTTTTATGAAATGATCAATCACATTCATACTTTATCCCAAAAGAAAACTCCTCAAACACTATCCAAATAAGACTCAAGCAATTCACCCAAACGAACAATAACATTGAAGAAGGCTACACTTACCTTACTTTAACTAATCCATTGGGCGCTCTCCAGTCCCAAAGTTTACACAAGAAACATGTTGGTAGCTAGATAGCTCTGAACAAGAATATCTACACCAAGCCAAGACCATGGATAAATGTAAGTTACTGGTATGGGGGGACTCAAATACGCTCCCCACCATAAGAGACAACCAATATTTTTCTTTTCTGAGACAAAAACAGGACACTAATAGGGGGAGGCCTGAACGGACTCCCTGGTACATAGGGTAGACTTTCATTCAAAATTTCTGAAGGAACATACATGAAAATCATAGTGGTTCTCCCCACCATAAGAACCAACCATCTTAACCGACTAGCATGTGTCGGCACAAAAAAAAACCCAAAAATTTCAAGATTTAGGAAGGTCGCATGGTTAGTCCGCACAGTTTGCGAAACCGTGAACTAACTGTGCAGATCAATATTCTTGCATGACTTCTAGGCACACAGTCTCTCTTAATCGTTCACAAACCATGTGCTCAACCTGTCTAGCCAAATTTCCAACCATTCTCCAAAGACTCAATGGAAACCAAAGGGGGAGGGAATGGCATTGGGCGATGTCATGGGTACAAGGCCCTCCATATATTTCCACCAAACGTGAAAAAAAAAAGAAATATAATGATACCAGAGGTTTAAACTCATCCTATCTTTCATATTTAGGATAGGACTTTGTACAAGGGTTTAAATGACCCTGTTATTTCCCCTGACTACGAGCCAGCTTCTCTCCGAGACCTATGGTTGGAGCTCAAATGATTGAAGCATCTTCGGCCTCGTAGTTAGTCTTCGGAAACCCACTGAATGAGAATTCTTCTTTCGGTGCCACCAACAACTACACCGCAACCCAAGATAAGTTTTCCAGACATAACAAATTCCATACTCACTTTAACCTATCCCAATATTTCACTAAAACAAGGGCTAAGAAGATGCACACACATCACACCTTGTTTCTTCAGGTGAGAAACAATAGAAGTAAAGAACACCTACACTCATATTCCTCTAAAATGGAAGATTTTGAAGTTTTTCCAAGGGAGACATTCCCCCAACACAACAGAGACTCTCGGAGGATTTCACGACTTTCACCTATATGGTCAATTGAGCACATGACATCATAAGGCATCACCGAAAATGGCCATTGCGACTGATATAAACAATGCATGGAGAGAGACCTTATACAACATCCCCAAACAACACACAATTCTAGAAAGTGGCCACAATTACCTATCATGGCCATATTTCCCACACTGGTGGTTTAACATGAACTCATGCTTCAAAGAAACTTTGAAGAACCCCAAAGGCCCTCTTATACACCATCGAGACACTCATCCACACTAACAACCCTAGACCACATCCACCTTCGACGAATCAGGAAACATAAGAAACTATGGTCTCTTTCACCCTTCCACGAGAACTCTCCTGTTACAAGAGGATCCAAAAATCAACTAAATGAATGGTTGTAGACTCAATCAACAATGATCTATAAAATATTCCTTATATTGATCAACTGGAGGATTTTCCAATGGAGAAACAATACGGGTTGCACTTCAGTTGTGCATTAACCCTTAATGGGGGCGTACCTTATCCAATGAGATAACCCAAGGACCCAACCAAGCTGGTCCATTGGTCAAAACTTGCCACAAACCAGATACAAAAACATGAATGGAACCACCGTAAAGGAATCCCAAAACATTTTTCAAAAGAGACCACTAACCGTCCCTACAACACAACTTACCGACCAAACTTAGACCCAAAACACAGTTCAAACAGCAGGGGTTCTTGAACTCAAGTCATCCCACAACATCAAATTTTTCAAAAACACATAATACACACCATCCCAAACCATTTATCAAGACATAAAGTTTTTCATTAAAATCATTTCTTTGAAAACAAACGGTTCAGCGGTAAGCGTATCCACCAATGGTACCCCATGGGCCTCACACATGCATGTTTCTATGCCACATCGGGTACCCTCCTCATATCCATCTCGACACTCATCCAGTCATGTCATAAACCATCCATCTTCCCATATAACCCCATGCATGTGGTTTCTCACAAAAATACCAAAGGTTAAAACAAAAATTCATTCCACTTTTCAAAACCAAAATGGTCAACCGACACATCCTTTTTTCTCAAAACCGCTAACCACGAGATCAAAATCCCAACTCACATCTTACAAAAATTTTCAGAAAGTCACAACCATTTAGAAAATAACTCACTTTCAAGATATTCACATCAATTTCAAAACATCTCATCCCATTGAAACACACTCAGATTGTTTAGAAAACTCTATTGGAAACACTTTTCAAAACCAACTTCAATATAGTTCCTGCTTTCAAAGAGGTGTAAGCACACCATTTTACATTTCAAAACAATTATGAAAATTCAGTTCTGCCATTTCATAAACCAAACCATTACCTCTTCATTTGAAAATCATTTCATAAAAACTTTACGCTTCTTAAAACCAAGTCACCTTAAAACCAAAGTGCCAAGATTTCAAAACTAAAGCACAAAACAATGCGAGAGGAAACTAGTTTCAGTGGGTGACTTGGAAATATGGTTGGCGGCCATTTTACAATCACTTCACTGTCACAGAGAGTTTTCTAGGGAATATCCCCAGCTTCACATGGCTTTCTAGGCCCTGCGAGCTCACTGAGACCATTAACCCAACTCTCTTTTCATTTCCCCTAATCATCATCAAACCAAGAAAACCAATGAAATTAGATAAATCCCGACTTCCCCTGGTGACTCGAATCCTGTCATGAGGTGTGGTGATCAGGCACACTACCCATAACCAAACAACCAAGTCCCAAAAATTCTAACTTTATACTATCCCGACTGTTCCCTAAATAGCGTGACCCAAAGAGTTAACCAGAACCTCCTCTGATACCATTTTGTCACGAACCGGATCTGGTCGCCATCAAACCGGCACCAAACCCAGCCCGTGCCAAGGCCCGAAGGGCGTTCCCGATCCCCACGGGCTGGCACAAGTACCCGGGTATCATATCATGATAATTGGGAATGATTTACCCAATTTTATAAACATTAAACAACAAACAAACTCAATAAAACAAATCTGGATTTTTCAACTAAAACCGTCTTTTACAAAATTTCAGAACTGAAATACATAAGTTAAAACTATTTTTAAAGACCATTACAATGATACAAAACCAAATAAGTACAGCCCAAGAACCTCCACATGGAAAGAGGCACCGCCCTCAAGCCATCTCCACGACATTGCATCCCAATGGACATCTAAAAACCTGAACCAATGGCATAAATCCTGTACCCAAACCTGTGACATAAAATAATCAAGTCTACTTACCCCCAAAGGTGTAAGTAGGGTGTGAGAGAAAGCCCAGTAGGATACCACCTCTAAGAGATTCCACGTGATAAACATTTCATGACAAAAATCATTGCAAGTTTTGTAAATAAGAAATGCTAGTTACAATTTTCTAAAGGATGCAATAATAAATGAAAACAGTTTTCATGTGGGATAATTTTAAAGGACCAAAAATTTTAAAATAAATAACAAAGCTACTGAATTTTCTAGCCAACAATACCGTATGCCTACGGTAAGTACAAAGGATCTAATGAGCACAAGTAATAGGAAATAACCCCTAGGCACTAGCTAGTTGTGGGTCCCAGGTACCTCGTATCTCGGTGAGAGTAACCACAAAAAAATATCCGTTCTCGTGCATGAGCTACTAGTAGGGATCATACCCATAACCTAGTGGTCCCCAATCATCATCATCATAGTTTAGTTAGAGTTGTAAGCGTCAATCTTTCTAAGTGAAACTGAGGCCAAACCTCACGGATTCACTAGCATACTAGTACACGTCCACCCACCTAGATACCCGGATTTTCCCTTTGTGCTCAAACAAGTTCAACAATCCAAGAAGTATAGTTTTCACATGAAAATATCACTTCCACATCACACATTAACCAAACATCCCCATGTACATCACACAAGTCAAAAATTCCACTTTTTATTCAAATGCATTTTGAAATCAAACTCACACCAAAATTACCTACAACACTTTTCCCATTTCTTTAACACTTCCACAAATCCTTTAAACGATTTTATAAAACCATTACAAGATATTAAACTCACATAACATCCCACACACATGTCACATAATACCCTTCTCACCTTCACAATTCATTTTATCAATAAACTCACACGGAACATCCCACACCCGTGTTTTGCACACAAAACACAATTTAGTAAAACATTTCAGCAATTTATAAAACATTCTAAAAATGTTTGACATCTCAAATCACCACTTTACCATTCAAAAACCCACATTAGGTGAACACACTCACCCAAACAGTACATATACACCCTTTCCCAACTTTGTTTAACCATTGTTTACACACTAAACCCATTTCAAACCCCTCATTCAATACCAAAATCATACCAATAACAATCCAAAACATAATTTTCATCCCTAAAACAATTATTAAAGCACCCCCAAGTGTTATAAAAACACATCAAATAATACCACAAAGATACACATGAAAAACACACGTTTTCATAAATCACCTTCAAGAAGTACAACACATTTTTACACCTTAAACTCAATCAAAAATCTCTTTTCAAGGCCTACATGATAATAAGGAATTACCAAACCAGAATTTTCAGCCCCTTTAAAGACTAATAAATCACTTTCATATGTTATAAACTAAACCCAAACATTACCCCAAGAGTCACACATGAAAAGTACCCAATTTCAAGCTAAAATACAACTAAAAATTAAATGTTTAACCAAATTCATCAAAAAATAGTTTTCACGCCACAAAAAGAATATTATAAATATACTAAATTAATAAACCAAGCAAGATAACTCATCATAAAATGGTTACACATGGAATCACCTACCTTTTGAGTCGAAACCCTCAAAACTTGGTGCGAAACCTTAAGCGCACCACCGCCGCACCACAAGGAATATAAATCCAGACCTAGACCACAAAAAATTGACCCAAAAGATAACAAATCAGACCTTAGGATTGAACCCTAACTTCTGGACATTTTAGAACATAATGAAAGAGGGAGGAAACCCTAAGGAGAATGAAAAATTCAAGAGAGAAACACTTACTCAAAACAATCTTGAATAAAACGACCCAAAATCCACCAGAATCTGAATTTGAAAACATCTAACCATTCAAGGGATGTTCGAATAAGGATTATGAGATCATATAGGAACTAGAATGGGGGAAAAAGAGTAAGAATTGAGAGAGTTATGATGGAAATAACTTACCTCCTCAAATCTTCCCGATTTTAGAAACCCTAAGCATTTCAGCACTCAATCGCGATGCAAATGAGCTCCAAAGAGGGGGAAAATGAATAGGAGCGCGCCTGGGCTTCTTAGGGTTGAGGGGGAGGTAGAATCACCTAAAACTTCATTATAATGAATAAGATATTAAAAAATTAAAGAAACAATTTAAAACTGGAAAATGGGCTTTCGGGTTGGCCCAATTCTCAAATAAAAACCCAAATCCCTCATGATTATGGATTTATAAAGGCTCCAAATTTAACTATGGTGTTAATATATCAGGGGAGGACATTTAGGAGTTGGAATTACTGAAAAATATTAAAAAAATGAAAAAGTTATAAAAGAAACAAAATTTATTTTTAAATATGGAATTGGGCTCACGGTTTGACCCAATTCATGAAAACTCACATATTCTCCATAAAACCTTTGGAAACCCCCAAAAAAAGCATGAATGGAAAATAAATTAAAAATAACTTTAAAAAAAGTTATGTATGTGACATTAAGAGAAAATTAATAGATTTTATTTTGATATCTTTATAGCCATACAGTTTTTTAATGCATGAAAGAATATTGAGTTTATTGTATTTTAAATATAATTATTATTGTAAATGAAAAAAAATATTTATGTAAAAAAGGTTTATGCCATTTTAAAAAGGCAAAATAATTTATCTTTAAAAAATAGTTTTTTTACAAAACTTCACTATAAGATTTCTAGTTGAATCATTAAAATTTTTATGAAGACTTTATCTGAGTTATCTGTTTGATTTTTTTAGTGAAAGTTTTCATTGAAGATCTGTGTAAGTTTCTAGTTCACACTGGAATGTTCTAGAGGAAGTTTCACTGGAATTTCCGGTTTAAGTTCCACTGAAACTTCCTCTTAATAGATTTATAATTGTTGTTAGTATAGATGTTGAATAAAATATATTACATATATTATATATAATTGTATTTAATATAAATATGTTTATTAAAATTTTAATTTTTATTAATATATTCTATAGTTTTATAAATATATATTATTGTTGTATTGTGGAACATCCATTGAAACTTCAATTAAAAATTCCACTAGAACCTCCACCAGAACTTCCATTGGAACCTCCACTGGAACTTCCACTGAAACATCTACTGGAACCTCCACTGGAATTTCCACTGGAACGTCCACTGAAAATTCTACTAGAACTTTCACTGGAACTTGGAACCTCCATTGGAACATCCACTGGAACCTCTACTGGAACTTCCATTGGAATCTTCACTAGAACTTCCTATTAATAGATTTATAATTGTTATTAGTATAGATGTTGAATAAAATATTTTACATATATTATATATAATTGCATTTAATATAAATATATTTATTAAAATTTAATTTTTATTAATCTATTCTATAGTTTTATAAATATATACTTTTGTTGTATTGTGGAACATCCATTGAAACTTCAATTGGAAATTCCACTCGAACCTCCATTGGAAACTCCACTGGAACCTCCACTAGAACCTCCACTGGAACCTCCACTAAAACTTCTATTGAAACCTCCACTAGAACGTCCAAGGGAATCTCCATTGGAACTTCCACTATAACTTCCACTGAAACCTAGAACCTCCACTGGAACCTCCACTGTAACCTCCACTGGAACATCCACTGGAACTTACCCTTAATAGATTTATAATTGTTATTAGTATACATGTTGAATAAAATATATTACATATATTATATATAATTGAATTTAATATAAATATATTTATTAAAATTTAATTTTTATTAATATATTCCATAGTTTTATAAATATATACTTTTGTTGTATTGTGGAACATGCATTGAAACTTCAATTGGAAATTCCACTAGAATTTCCACTGGAACCTCTACTTGAACTTCCACTAGAACCTCCACTGGAACGTCCAGTGGAACCTCCACTCGAACGTCCACTGAAACGTCCACTGGAACATCCACTGAAACATGTAACCTCCACTGGAACCTCTACTGGAACCTCCACTGGAACCTCCACCAGAACTTCAATTGGAACCTCCACTAGAACTTCCACTAGAACCTCCATTAGAACTTCCTAAATATGTACATTTTATTTACATTTTTATTCATGTATTATATATATTTTTAAATGGTAAATTATATTATCTTTAGAAAATTTATGTAAAAAATTTAATACACATTATATGTAATTTCATTTAATATAAATATATTCATTAAAATTTAATTTACATTTTCCCCTTTTATTTTTTATTATTTTGTTGTTGATTATAATGGAAATTCTTCATTGAAAATTTTCCCTTTAAATAAAAATGTGATTTTTTCTTCAAATTGGTATTTTTTATTTTTACTTCCATTATAAAATATATTCTTTTTATGCCTTTAAAAAACTACAGCATAAAAATGATTATACATTTATAAAATAACGAGTTTATCTTTATTTGAGAAAATTTTATTATTTCCAAAAAATATTTTTATTTAACTTTTAAATGTAATAATGTTTTGTTACATTTTTCTAAGTACATATTTTTAATTTCTTTCATAAAAAATATTTTTTAAACTTGTAAAGGTTAATAGTTATTTACAACATTATTTAAGAAATAAAAAATTGATACATATTTAAAAATAACAATTTATAGGAAATTTATATTTTTCAATTTTACAAATTTTTTATAAATTGGTATATTTTAAATAGTAATTTATATCAAAATTTTTTATATATAATTTTTTTTTATATGTTAATGTTTTGTATCAATGTTTTTTATATCAACATTTTTTATATGTTATTATTTTTTTGTAATTTATAGAGTTTTTATAGCATTTTAAATAGCATTTTATTATTCAGTGTTTTTGTTTTTTGATATGTTTTTTTATATATTTTTGATACATTTTTTTAATATTTTAATTTTTTATGATGTATTACAGCTGTATGGCGGTAATAACGGTATAGGGTAAAAATGAGTTTTTTTTGTAAAAATTATGACAACTGCATTTCAATCCAATGACCACTTTTTTTTATAAACGTGAAATCATCTACGGTATACCAGATATTCCAGTTATATAGGGCATTAGAGACGATTTTGATCCCTACTACAAATGATAAATCTTACAAACAACTTATCAAAGAATAAATAAACATAAAAAAGCTATAGAAACTATCATTAACACATAAATTGGATAGATTATACTTGGTAAACAGTATGCACATGTTGAATAGGAACACTGATAAAAAACATTTTTGTTGAATATTTTATTTATAATAAATGATATAATTTCCTCACATTGTGGTAAATGTGTTCATTTATGAAATATTTGGGATTAGATCATTCATTTGAAAATTTGATGAAAATTCCAGTTTTACCCTTTAAAATTCATTGTAGCATTTCAGACATAAATATTTTGATATGCATTATTTGAACTTAAAATTATTTAAATATGTTTCTAACTTAATGGGATACAACTTTCATTTAGTACATTGAAGCTAAATCATGCATTTGGTTGGTGCAAATGGGCCATGAAGTCAAAGTTGGGTTGAACTCGCAAGATTGGACATGGGTTCTGTATTTGGGCCATAACTACTACATCTGTGCTTGGATTAGGCTCAAATTTGGAGATGAGCTCGGGAACAAAATTTAGCACAAATCATACTGCTAGATAGAGAGCTGGTTCATGCGTTTTGAAATTCAAATGAGTGGTGCAAGTTGGACTAAAATATTTGGCCGAATTTCCCCATTCACACTTGAAACCACTTATAACCTAGCCTCCCCTCCACTATATAAATTGGTATTTTTATCATTTTGAGGGGGTTGGACACGATTTAGAGGATTGATAGCAGAAGTGAAGTGGTTCTTTTCCATTTCAATTAACCATTGTAGGAGGGAAGATTTCCAGCTAGGATCTCCTCCAAAATACTCTTAGCCCGAATGGCCTGAAGGCCTTCATTTTATTGATTTTTTGATAACCCCCTTTCAAGGGATGAGGGGGAACCCTTACAAGGCCCGTGGGATCAAATATTACATGGCCCATAGGCTTAGGATATTATATGACCCGAAGGTCTTAGGGAATTCAACCAGACTATCTACAAAGAACTACCCCTCCCTAGCATCTGTATCATGATAGTAGCTCTCCACCTTCGCATGGCCGTCTGACTAGGTTTCTCGTGCAAGCACAGGCTGGTCCCAATGACATAGTCATACCATCTCATTCTGACAAATCCATTTGTCTCTTCTCTGGTGATTGCACCTGCTATGAATCCTCTTCTAGGGCTGCTTCTTTTTTGTAGAGTCTGTCTGGGGCAACTACATGTGGCTCGAAGGCCTTGAGGTGGCCCGAAGGCCTTAAAGGTGGCCTGAAATCCCTACTGACCCGAAGGTTTGGGTGGCCCGAAATCCTTAAGGACTCCAAGCCCAAACCGGTGGCCCAAGGTGAATAGTTCCAAATGCTACAGTACCGAATAGTACATGCTACAATAACTATTACAATACCTACTACAGTAGCGCACAGTGTGCAAATCTGCTATAGTACCTGTACAGTGTGTAGTTCTGCTATAGTACCTGCACAGTGTACAGTTCTGCTACAGTCCCTGCACAGTGTACAGTACTCCTACAATACTTCTACAGTACCTGCTACATTACTGCTACAGTACCGGAAAAAATGCCTATACCTGGTTTTGAACCTGGGTCTCGTGGATGCACTTAAGGATATCTCACCAAGTGGGCAGAGGCTCATGTGCCCAAATTCTATTCTCTTTCTCTTCTTTGTTGTAATGTTTTTGTCCTTTCAATAAACTTCTTATTTTATCTTCCATTTCTTTTATTTTGCTCAATTTTCTTCTTCTTTTATCTTCCTATTTGGGCTGGAATTATTGAGTAGAAGCTTGATTGGGTTATACCCATTATAAACTGTTGCAAATGCAATTCTCTTCTACGATGATTAAACCACCCATGGAAGAGTAGTCTTTTTAGTAATCGATCTATCTATTACCTTCTTCATTCATTTATTTTGAATCAATGAGATACTGTAATTCACTTAATATGATATATTAATTGAGTTTTCAAGATAAATGAAACTAATCAAGCAATTGAACAATTGATACAAAAACACGTGAAGTCGAGGTATGTGTAAATTGTGAGAGTGTGATCTTAATCAGTAATACAAGACCACAAGGGATAAATTTGTAGAGTTAAAATATAATATCTAAACTCAATTAATCCTCATTTTCAGAGTGGATATATGCTCTAATTAACCACTGGCCATAAGCTAACCTAAGAACATCAATTAAAGCAGGGTGCTACGATTGCATGTTTCGAAGCTAGCCAGAGGTTTTAGTAATTTCATCTTTGTGGTTAAGTTAACCCCCGTAGGGTTTGAGGGTTAAAAAATTAGGGGATTATAATTAAGTGGATTTTAATTTAAATGACAATGATAAATAATTGAGTGAAGAGGTAGAGTTAGATTGATTACGCCTTATAAATATTTTCTCAAAAAAAATCTTCTTGTTGTGTCATTTTAATCGAACTTCATTTCAAAACTAAAAACAAAAAAAATGCAATCTTCTTCCAGAAAACTTATTCTAGATTTATAAATGATAAACAAACCCCATCCTTTTAATTAGTGTTCTTAATTCCTTTTATTTTATTTTCAAAATACCTTTAATATGTTAATAAATTTAATTCCTCCTTTAAGAGACGACATTGGTTAGCCACTCTGTTGCACCTAAGTACCCCAAAAACCATTAATCCTTTGAGGGCGTCCACAATAGCACCTTTCAAATTGGAGTCATTTCTGGGAAGACAAGTAATTATTTCAACCATTTAGAGGTATTTATTTTATTTTACATTTTATTCTCTTCTTATCTTCTTTCTTCCTTCTTTACCCATTCTGAATTTTTCTTCTTTTGTTTTTCTTCTTCTTCTTCTTTTTGGACCATTAAATAAAACTTCTCATATTTTATTTTATTATGGTCCACTTTTATTATTTTAATTTTTATTTGATTTATGACACGAACTAATCCCAAATATCTCTTAGATATTAATCCTGAGATTGAACGTAGCCTTCGGGCTCGAATCAGACATTCTCAGTCTACGAGAAGTTTCAACATTCAACCAGTTGGAGAATTCCTCCAATCTCAGAACATTGAAATTGGAAGCAATTAAAATTCAACCATAAAACAAGAACTAATGGCTGAAAATAATGGAAATGAACTTAATAGAACCATTCAAGAATTGGCTGCACCTGATATTAATTATCAACCAAATTGTATTGCATACCCAAATCTCGAATTGGACTTTGAACTGAAATCTGGATTAATTCGCCTTCTTCCAAAGTTTTATGGACTCTCTGGTGAGGATCCCAATAAACACCTTAAAGAATTTAATGTGGTTTTCTCAACCTTAAAACCAATAAATATTTCTGAAGATCAAATCAAACTAAGAGCATTCCCATTCTCACTTGATGGAGCTGCAAAAGACTGGATGTACTATTTACAAATTGAAGATGTAACTTGTTGAAATGTTTTGAAATGTCTTTTCTGGAAAAGATTTTTTCCAGCATCAAGGACCACTTCCATTCTTAAGGAGATATCGGGGATCAATCAAGCCCAAGGGGAGTCAATGTATGAGTACTAGGAGCGATTCAAGAAGTTGTGTGCAGGCTGCCCACATCACCAAATCAGTGAGAAACTACTCATCCAGTACTTCTATGAAGGACTCATGCCTATGGAGAGGAGCATGATGGATGCTGCAGCTAGAGGGGAATTGGTAGACAAGACATTGGTAGTTTCACGTGCGTCGATCGACAAGATGGCACAAAAATCCCAACAATTTGGTGATCAAGGTACACCACGTGTCAGGGGAGTACATCAGGTAAGTCCTTCCTCTCTTGAAAATAATTTTATTGATACTAAGTTGGAATAATTGACAACTATAGTGAGGCATATTGCTTTGACACAAAAGTCATATCAACCCTCTCTTTCAAGGCCTTGTGGCATTTTCACTGAGACAAGCCACCCAACTGACTGTTTCCCCCAACTATAAGAAACAAAAGATTGTGCAACAATGTTTCTTGGGAGACCATATCAGTAGAAACAACCTCAATATACCCAAAAGAATCTTGATTCCTTTTCCCCAACATACAACCAAGGGTGGAAGGATCAATCGGACATGAGGTACTCATCTGGACAACAACAAAGGCCCCCCTTTCAACAAAACTTCCAGCAACCTCCACCTTACCAAAAGGGTTTCCAACAACCCCAAAGGTGATTTGAAGCTCAAGCATCAAAAAGTCAACAACAAGGAAATTCTCAACCAAAGGTAGATTCTAACACTGATTATCTTTTGAAGAAAATTATTATTAATCAACAGAATGAGTTGAAGAGTCAAGGTTCAGATTGAGGGAGTTGAAGACTCAAATGAGCCATATTACCATCGGCCTCCATGAACTGGTAAGTAAGAACTCCAGAAATCTTCCTTCCCAACCTACTCCAAATCTGAAGGGGAATGTCAGTGACATCACATTGAGAATTGGGAAGCAAACAACTGATATATATGTACCTACCATTCCACTGGGATTCACCTCAACTCTAGAGAAGCCTCATTCAAAACTGACTGATGAGAAACCTAAGGAGAAAGATAAAGGTAAGAAAAGGATTAATGATGTTCCTCCTAAACCCCTTCCTTTTTCAAACAGGGTTGTTCAAACCAAGAAGATGGCTAAATAGGCGTTGCAAAAAGAAGTTTTGGATACATTCAAGTGTGTGGAGATCAACATCCCTCTACTTGAATCCATCAAGAAAATACCAAGGTATACAAAATTCTTAAAGGAACTTTGTACCAATCAAAGAGGGATCAAGGGAAATGAGAGGATAAATATTGGAAGGAACGTGTCAACACTCATTACATCAACTCTAGTAATTCCAACAAAGTGAAAGGATCCAGGGAAATTCACCATCCCATGAACCATAGGAGAGTTTCACTTTTCTGATGCTCTTTGTGATTTGGGAACTTCCATAAATATGATGGATCACTCTATATTCTCTTCTTTACAGGTTGGTGAGTTGAAGCTAACAAGAGTAGTGGTGCAGTTGGAAAATAGAGCTACAATATATCCAGTGAGAGTCCTTGAAGATGTACTTGTCTGGGTAAGAGACATGATCTTTCCAGCAGATTTCTACGTGCTTAATATGGAGGATGATCAAGTAAGTTCTCATGATCCCATTATCTTAGGTAGAACCTTCCTCAAAACTGTAAAAACTATCATAAATGTCAATGATGGTACACTTTCCATAGATTTTGGAGATAAAGTTGTGATATTTAATGTCATGGAATCCATGAAGTGCCCCTCAAAAGACCATTCTGCTTTTGTTATCTCCCATTTTGAACCACCAAGTAAAAACCCCATGGATTTTGATTGTCCTATGCTTAGGGAGATTATGAGCATTGGTTCTAGTTTGATGTCTAAGATTACTTCCACACCTGTTTATAATGCACAAGACTCTCTTAGATTTGATTTTGAAATGGAATCATATTCTAATTTTGATCATGTGAACTTTGATTATGACATGGATGTTGAGTATGCTGATGAATTTGATGATTTATTATCTGATTTTGATAATGTATATTCTGATACTGATGTTCTTTGTGCACATATTTCAGTTCCTTCAATGTCTCCATCCATACACCACCCCCTACACTGAAACTCAAGCCATTGCCACCAAATCTCAAATACTCATACTTGTTTAGTGGTGAGAAATTACCTGTTATCATTTCTAACAATCTCCCTTTTGAACATGAAGAAAAACTTTTAAATCTTTTAAGGGAGAACATCAAGGCAATTGGGTGGACCTTGGATGACATATCAGGTGTTAGCACCTCTATTTGCATGCATAGGATTCTTTTGGAGGATGGGGATAAACCGGTTAGGCAGCCACAATGGAGACTGAATCCAACTCTTTTGGAAGTTGTTAAAAAAGTTGAAAAATTTCTCAAGGTAGGTATAATCTTTCCCATTTCATATTCTTAGTGGTTAAGTCCTATTCAGGTTTTGCCTAAGAAAAGTGGTGTTACAGTTGTTAAAAATGAGAAAGATGAGTTAGTTCCAATGAGGGTACAAAACAGTTGGCATGTGTGTATTTATTATAGGAAACTAAATCAGTCCACCTGCAAGGACCATTCCCCCCTCCCATTTATTGATCAAATGCTTGAGATACTATCTGGGAAGACACATTATTGTTTCTTGGATGGATTTTCTGGATATTTTCAGGTTCCTATTACTCTGGAGGATCAATAGAAGACAACATTCACTTGTCCATTTGGTACGTTTGCCTACCAAAGGATTCCATATGTACTTTGTGTTGAAATAATGGGTGCCCTATACCCAACTATTCAGTGCTTTTGATTACCATATCATGTATACAGTTGGATATGCATGATTTCATCTTACCATTATAGTGTAGATTGTTCTGCATCCACTATTGAAATGGTAATGTCCAAATATTAATTATCACATCGAAAGGTTATAGAAGTTCCCAAGCTATAATTAGAACCTTGAGACACTATGACATTAATCTTAAATATATGTTATATGGTCTAGATACATCTTACTGATTGGACACAATTGATGTTTGACTACCAGGTGTTGGGGGCTCATAAGCATTGAGACTTCTTCCCATGAAGTTAGCACTTGGTGATCTCTGGTAGTGAGATCATGAGGACTGACCCACCAATAGAAACACCACATGTTTTGGGTGTCATTGGATGTTCCTATCTAGGATCATGTGTAATGGTCTCCTGACTTGAGATAATTAACAATGTATGTCATTTGATTGTGTACTTTGATGCAAGACAAAAACCATGACAATGAAGTCGTGGTGAGGTAGTTTGTGTTGGGTGCGTCATTGGTGGCATGACATTAGTTGAATGGTCAAGAAAGGATTTATCGCTTCCAATTTATGGAAGTAATATATCTCAGGCCATGTTGATATGGATGATAGTAAATTTATAAGACCATGGTCATGGAAGTCAAGGGTAAATTCATCCAGTTACATCAACAAACAATAAAGCAAGAAAAGGGCGATGTCACGAGAGTGCGTCCTGCTTTATGAGATATTACTGACAAAGATATTATATTACATAGTGCATGTTCGTAGGTTGGTTGTCACTGTTGTGACAATCCTTATCTCTTCAAGGGCCATGATGGGTTTCTAGATCCCACTCTTGGTCTGTGAATACTATTAAATATTGTTGAGATAAGGGCCTAGAGGGTCACACACAATAGCGTATTCAAAAATCTGCCCTATTCAGTTGAATGGAAGTTTTAGAAATAGTGGGCCCCGCCACAAGGGTCCAGAATTTTTCCAGAGTTAAACAATCACCAATTCAATAAATAAATTCATATTATTTGATTTTAGAATAATGAGTATTGAATTTATTTATTAAATGTATTTACGATCTTTAAGTAAATGCATGAAAAATATTAATTGACGAATATTAAATTATTCAAGGTTCAATTAATATTTATGGGAGTGACGAGTCAAGTCAATGACTTAATTATTATCATGTAATATATTTTAATATATTACAAGTAAGTGATAATAATATTTATTACTCAGTTTAGTAGTCATAAAATGTTGTTGATAGTGCGTTAAGTATTCGGGGGACGGGTTGGCATTTTCGGGTAATTAATTAACCACTATACACTACTGGAAAATGGACCTATACCCACGGTTTTGGAAAAAACAGTGGGTATAGATCACCCTATCCCCACGGTTTTCAAAAACTGTGGGGATAGGTAGTTTTCCAGAACCTATACCCACGGTTTACGAAAACCGTGGGTATAGGGTCTCAAAAACATGCCTATACCCACAGTTTGGCCATAAACCATGGGTATAGGTGAGATCTATCCCCACGGTTTGCCCAAAACCATGGGGATAGCCTTCGGTTAAAAACCTATACCCACGGTTTTGACAAACCGTGGGTATAGGTTTCCCGCGGGAAAAAAAAAATTGGCGGGAGTTCTATACCCACGATTCTTCCCTCTATACCCACGGTTTAAATAAATATATTTAACAAAATATATATACATATACGTAAAGTCGACATTGGGGCAGTGGTAAGGTGGTTCGTTAGCGGCGAAGAGGTCACGTGATCGAATCTGGACACCCGCTATTTTATAAAACCTATACCCATGGTTTGAAAACCGTGGGTATAGAGTATTGACACGGTGGAAAAAACCTATACCGACGCCGTTCAGTTGCACGGTTCCCAGAACCGTGGGTATAGCCTATACCCACGGTTTTGGGGGCTATACCCACGGTTTTGAACCGTGGGTGTAGGTCTATTTTCCAGTAGTGATAAATATTAGAAAAGATGATATTTATAATTAATATTCATGGAGATTATCTCTCCTCTCCTCTCTCCCATAATCTAGAGAGAGATGCTCTAGATCCAAGGATCATGGATCAAGTACTCTCTCAGGCATCGCTATCGAAGCGGTGCAGTGATTGTTGGTGCATTGTTGCAATTCTGTACTAGCACCCGGATTATGAAGAATGGTGCTCCTGCGGATTCCTTGAAGCATGTGTAGACGATCTATAGGAATTCGAATTCAGATTCTTCGAGCAGCGATCGCCAACGACAAGAAGACATCGTGTGCGGCTTCAGAATTAAACCAGGTATTTTTACGGTTTATTTTTGTGCTTAAAACCCTTCATGAAAGATCCTCATATTTAATCAGGTTACTCTTCATCGACATCGACAAGTTTACATAGATCGTCGATGGAAATTTTTTAAAACCCACCTATTTGGGGCTTCCGTTGCACACCCGGTTCCAACACTTTGCAACGCCCCAGATACCTTCTAGAGATGCACGATGAGTATTTTTTTTTGATTTTATTGAGACCTGCATGGTGGTATTTATGGATGATTTTATAGTGTATGGATCCTCATTTGATGAATGTCTAAGTAGTTTGGGAAAGGTTTTGAATCATTGTATTGAGAAGAATCTGGTCCTGAACTTTGAAAAGTGTCATTTCATGGTAGAGCATGGAATTATCTTAGGGAATGTAGTGTTAAAAAATGGGATTGAGGTTGATAAATCTAAGGTAGATATGATTTCATCCTTAACATATCCTTCATGTGTGCGTGATGTTAGATCTTTCCTAGGGCATGTAGGATTTTATCGGTGCTTCATCAAAGATTTTAGTAAGATTTATCTTCCTATGTCACAATTACTTCAAAAGGATTCTGATTTTCTATTTGATGATTATTACAAGACTTACTTTGATGAGATAAAGAAGTGTCTGACCACTCCACCGATCATACAACCCCCACGGTGGGAGCTTCCTTTTGAGCTTATGTGTGACGCCTCCAACTTCGCAGTTGGAGTTGTCTTATCTTAGAGGGTGGAGGGAATTTCACATGTGATTACCTATGCATCAATGACATTGGGTTCATCCCAATCAAACTACACAACCACAGAAAAAGAGTTTCTTGATGTTATATTTGCTTTAGATAAATTTTGTTCATATTTATTGGGCTCTAAAGTAGTTGTTTTTTATAACCATGCAGCTCTGAGGTACCTATTGAAGAAGCCAGATGCAAAGCCCAGGCTAATCCGATGGATGCTCCTTATTCAGGAATTTGACATCGAGATAAAGGACAAGAAGGGGTCGGAAAACCTAGTGGCAGACCACATGAGTAGGCTTACTCACACACTAGAGGATGACACCTTGGACCAGGTACCACTTTGGGACACTTTCCCTAATGAGAATCTTTATTCCATCTCAGGTACGCAACCTTGGTATGCTGATTTAGTGAACTACCTTGTTGCATATGAAATTACTGCAAATTTAAAGAAACATCAAGTCCAAAAATTAAAGAGTGAGTCAAGATTTTGTGTTTGGGATGATCCATACCTATTTTGCATGTGTAGTGACCAAGTTATTAAGAGGTGTGTTCTTGATCATGAGTTTGAGTCTATTCTACAATCTTGTCATACACTTGCTTGTGGTGGAAACTTTGACCCCAACGGATAGCTAGGAAAGTCTTAGACTCTAGATTATATTGGCCTAGCTTATTTCATGATGCACATGTGTTTTGTAAGTCATGCTCTCGTTGCCAACACACTAGGAAAATTTCTAGGAGATATGAGATGCCTCAACAATCCATACTATTCTGTGAGATTTTTGATGTATGGGGAATCAATTTTATGGGTCCTTTTCCTAGTTCCTTTGGTTTTTTGTATATTTTGGTTGTTATTGATTATGTGAGTAAATGGGTGGAGGCTAAGGACACAAGGACTGATGATTCTTATATTGTTGTAGAATTTGTCAAAGAACAATTTTTTACAGGTTTGGAGTACTGAAGGTCATCATCAGTGACCGAAGGACACACTTCTACAATCAGAATCTTTCTTCCCTTCTTCGGAAGTATGGGGTGACAAACAAAACATCAACACCATACCACCCCCAAAAAAATGGCCAGGCTGAGGTTTCAAATCGCGAGTTGAAACAAAATTTGGAGAAAACCATGCAACCAAATAGGAAAGATTGGATCAAGTGCTTGGATGATGCATTGTGGGCTTATAGGACATCATATAAGACACCCATTGGTATGTCCCCATTTTGGATTGTTTTTGGGAAATTATTTCATCTCCCTGTGGAAGTTGAGCATCAGGCTTATTGGGTTATAAAGAAATGCAACATGGATTTAGCCCAAGATGGAATCCAAAGGAAGCTGCAAATTCAAGAGCTTATGGAGATTCGATTGTCTTCATATGAGAACTCAAGTCTCTAAAAGGAAAGATAAAAAGCATCTCATGACAAAATGATCCATAAAAGATAATTTCAAGTTGGAGAGAAAGTCTTGCTCTATAGTTCATGACTGAATCTGATGCTTGGTAAGTTGCTTTCCAGGTGGTTAGGTCCTTATGTTGTGACTAATGTTTTTTCTTATGGTGCAGTAGAGATCACACAAGAGGACATAGGAAGGAGCTTTACAGTCAATGGGAAATGTTTGAAGAAATACATTGAGGGACTTTCTACTGATGCAGTGAATTTCATCACACTGCATAACCCCATCATCACTTGAGCATATCAGGCTGTTCCTAACCCTTTAACTTTTATATTCCTTGTCCTATTTAAAATTATACATTTCATGTGCATATATTATCTCATAGGTTTACATTGAGGACAATGCAACATTTTAAGTGTGGGGGAGGGGACAACATTTTGGGGTAGATATTTAGGTTTTTTATTTTTTTGCTTTTTCTATTAAGTTTTTGGTTAAAATTTTCAAAAACAAAAAAAAAACAAAAAAAAAAACAAAAAAGAAAAAGAAAAAAAAGAAAAAAATATATCACGTAACATTATCATTTGAAATAAATGGAAAATGCATGTTTTCAAAATTCATTGGTAGAATGATAAGAATGAGTAAGATTTCATCATTAAGGGTTGATTTTTATAAAAATTGAAGTCATCAATGATATGAATGATTGTGTCATTATGAAACCTTTTAGATTTTGAAATCATTATTTGTGATATTTGTTAATGGTAAATTGTTTCATTGATTTCTCCACACAAATTTTCAATCAACCATGACTTGTGAAAATTTTCCTACTAAATTTAAGGTATAGTCAAGTTAGGTAAAAAAAATTCATTGGTTGATCCATACATTCATTTCTCTTCCGATCGGTTTCATTACTATACTGAATTGACCTATTTGTGTGTACCTATTATCCGATTTTTGTACACCCTAAAAAAATGGGTTGTGTCTTGTACATTTCAAAAACCACTCTTCATCAACCTTTGATCTTGTTATAACTATTACAATTAGTGTCGTGAGGAGATCAAACATAGGTTGAGAGTTGAGTGTGAGATTTGTTCCAAGTACAAATTAAAAAAACAAAATAATAATAATAATAAATGAGGGGAGTGATGAAATGTACAACATATGGGGATATCTAGGTCGGGAGATTAAGGTTTTAATTTCAAGAATGCTTAAGTGAGTGGGTCTTGAAATTCGATTGCAAAGGAATGCAGAACAGGTTCAGTGAATTAAACCAAGTAAGAAGAATTATTTTACATGACCTGAATATACTGAATAACGAGTGGATTTATGAGCTTGGAATGGTTGGCACACACACACATGGAGAATTAGTGGCATGGTATACCCATGACTTGTTTCTCTATGATTAGTGTTATGAATCTCATTGGATTTTGTTTTAACACAATTTATGAAACACTTACTTTAAAATTTATTGATATTGACTCTTTATGGGATTCTTACTTTGCTTATATTTCTACTATGGGAGGATTGAAAGAGGGTAAGTGTGGGGGAGTTTATAAAACAAAATTTTATTGATAATAAATGATATAATTTCCTCACATTGTGATAAATGTGTTCATTTATGAAATATTTTGGATTAGATCATTCATTTGAAAATTTGATGAAAATTTCAGTTTTACCCTTTAAAATTCACTGTAGAATTTCATACATAAATATTTTTTTTATTAATTATTTGAACTTAAATTTCTTTAAATATGTTCCTGACTTAATGGGATACAACTTTCATTTAGGACATTGGAGCTAAATCATGCATTTGGTTGGTGCAAATGGGCCATGAAGTCAAAGTTGGGCTGGACTCGCCAGATTGGACATGGGTTCTATATTTAGGTCATAACTCCTACATCCGTGCTTGGATTGGGATAAAATTTATAGAGGAGCTCGGGAATTTTTTTTCACACATCATCCTTCAAGATGGAGAGATGTTTCACGCGTTTTGAAGGTCAAATGGGTGGTTAAAGTTGGCTTAAAATATTTTTCTGAATTTCCCCATTCACAATTGAAACCACTTATAATATAGCCTCCCCTCTACTCTTTAAATTAGTATTTTTTTTTCATTTGGAGGGGGTTGGACATGCCTTAGAGGATTTGAAGCATAGGTAAAGTGGTTCTTTTCTATTTAAATTAACCATTGGAGGAGGGAAGCTTTCAAGCTAGGATCTCCTCCAAAATGCTCTTCTCTTCCTCTTCTTTGTTGTAATGTTTTTTTCTTTCAATAAACTTCTTATTTTATCTTCCATTTATTTTATTTTGCTCAATTTTATTCTTATTTTATCTTCCTATTTTGGCTGTAATTCTTGAGTGGAAGCATGATTGGGTTATACCTGTAACACCCCGCCCCTACCTCATTGGCTTGAGGAGGCGGTGAGGGCTACTTGGCATTAAGCGACGTTCCCAAGACGCAAAAGGCTAGCAATAAATGTCAAGGGCTTCCAGATCAAGTTGGGGAACGATTTTCCCTTACTAAAAATCCAAACAACCCATCCACTAACAACCACTATATGATGCATGTCAAATAAATTACCCAACCATGCATTCCCAAAGACAACCAAGTTGTTCCACAACACAACTCAAAACCAATACAACCAGACATGTCCACACAACATCAGAGTACACTGCGGAAACTAATCAACCAAACACCACAAACCATGACACCACCACAGCTCCACACCAAGCTCCAAGCTCCAAGATCCACCAAGAGATCACAATGCTCCACTAAAGGAGGGTAATGCCTTACCTTTGCCCACGTCACGGTACATGACATCTGCAAAGACACCAACGTGCCAAAGCAGGGGGTGAGTACTAAAACTTATTAGGATTTCCCCAAATGACTTCCCTACACACGCCACTAGGATAAAACCATTATCACATTTATATAAAACAGTTTATATAAAATAAATCACAAGTGAAACCATTTTCATAATCCAAACATGCCCTTACCAAGCCATCACACCCAAACCAAGCAACCAAGGGAAAGCCAACCAAAAATTACACAATCCATTTCATCATTTACACACTAGCACAACAATTTCCAACCTGAAAAGAAATGCACAACAAACAACCAAACGGTGGGACTTCTGCCCAACCCGTTCACCCATGCACACCTAGCGATACTTCACGACCACTACCCACATGGTGGTTCTTCCGACCACTATCCATCACTTTTTATAGTGAGAATTCCCTCCCACTCCCACACAACATTTCAACCAAACACAACCAAGCATACAACCCACCAATGTCACAACAACATGTAATCAACCAATTCTATTGCATACCAATCCACTTCAATAAATCATACAATTATTGAAAACCATTTTCCATGACAAACCACATTTCAATAAAAGCAACATCTTTATTGAAAACCATTTTTCACCAACCATTTTCCCAAATCAATCTCAACAACCCATTTTAAAATCTCTATTTTAAAATCTGCAACAATAGCATTTCACCATGAAACCCCCCTTTTCCCCAAAATCCCCAAATGGATTTCCAACCATTTTCACATAACAAATCACAATTAATTTTCAGCACAATAATTAATTGTAATAAAGAACCACTAGTTCTAACCAAATGGAGTCGAGAGAGAAGCCACCTACCTTTAGGGTTCCCGAGAAATCGACCCACGAACGACTGTACCTCAAATCTGGAGAAGGCACCACCGAAACCTCTCTATATCCCTTTCCCTAACATTCAAAAGCCTTAAAAACATCATCCAAGGTAACCACAACCCTATATTTACACAAAAAAAGTGTAGATCTAGAAAACCAAGAAATATAAGGATGTAGATCTAGAGGAAAACACAAGGAAACCAAGAGGAGAGACTTACCTGGGAGAAACCACCTTCAATCTGCCAAGAAACCTCTTCAAAGCGCTTCCAAATCAAGTGGGAGAGCCCCTAAAACCTTTGAGAACCGAAAATCCTAAGTGGGTCATGAGTGGGAGGAAGTTTGGGGTAAAATAGGTTAAGCCCAAGGGAGCCCAAAACTTATAACCCTATTTTTAAGTGGCCGCACGGTTAGCCCGTACGGTTTGGCAAACCGTGCACTAACCGTGCGCACGCTAATGCCTCGAGATCTAGGGTCCGCACGGTTTCCTTGAACGGTTTTGCAAACCATGCGCAGGCCATGCGAAGCCTACTGTCTCCCTTGCACGGTTTCCTGGAGAATCCGCACGGTTTCCACTAACCGTGATCAAACCTTGCACCCCTTTAAAAGCCTCCAAACTCATCCAAAACCATTCCAAACTCTCCCAAACTCTTCCCAACTCATCCCATGTACTTTAAACACATAAAAAAACATAAACGAAGGCTACATACCTCAAACCGGGGTACTAAATTCTCCCCACCATTGGACTTTCCGTCCTCGGAAAGTAGTGAACCCGCCCTTTTCCAAAAGAGCTCGAGCCACTGCTCGATCATCTCTTTCTCCCACTCCCAAGTCTTTTCTTGAATTTTACCATGTTGACACAAAACATGAACTAAACCGATGCTTTTAACATGCAAGAATTTCTCTTGCCTATCCCCAACCCACACTGGCACATGCACCAATGAAGCATCCAGTTCTAGCTCAACATGATCCCATCGAATCACATGGTCACGATCCGACTGATACTTTTTCAACTGCGACACATGAAACACATTGTGCACCGCACTGAACCTAGGTGGAAAATCCAAATGATAATCCACCTCACCAACGTGATCAAGAATCTCAAAAGGTCTAATATACCTTGGAGATAACTTTACCTACTTTCCAAACTGATGATGTCCCAACCTAGGAGAGATCCTCAAGAAAACATGATCACTCACCTCGAACAACAATGGTTGTCGACGATGATCCGCATATGATTTATGATGACTCTGAGCTGTCTCCATTCTCTTCCTGATCAACTTGATCTTTTCCGTAGTCTCCTGGACAAGGCTCGATCCAACCATCGAGGACTCACCTGTTTCTACCCAACATAGTGGAGAACGACATGACCACCCATACAACGCTTCAAACAGAGCCATCTGTATGGATGGTTGATAATTGTTATTGTACGAGAAATCAACCAACGACAGGTGATCCTCCCACAAGCCACCAAAATACATGACACAAGCCCGTAACATATCCTCCAGAGTTTGTATCATCCTCTCAGATTGACCATCCGTCTGAGGGTGATACGCTGTACTCATGGTCAAATTGGTTCCAAGGGCTTGCTGTAAGGATTTCTAGAAATGAGATGTAAACCTCAGATATCTATCTGATACAATCAAAACTGGAATGCCATGCCTCTTTACCACCTCCCGGATATAGATTTTGGACATATCCTCCACCGTATGAGATTCACGAATCGGGATGAAATGGGACAACTTCGTTAGCCGATCCACTATCACCCAAATGGCATCGTGCTTTCTGACTGTTCTTGGGAGACCTGTGACAAAATCCATCGCTATCTGCTCCCACTTCCAAACAGGGATTGGTAAAGACTGAAACATTCCTTATGGCCTCTGATGCTCTGCCTTGACCCGCTGACAAGTCAAGCATCTCGAAACAAACTCAGCCACACTTCTTTTCATACCTGCCCACCAGAAATGCGCTTTCAACGATTTATACATTTTCTGAATTCTAGGATGAACAGCCCACCCAGAATGATGATACGCCCTGAGAAGATCCTCCTGATAAGAAACTGGTACAACCATCTGATTCTGAAAACACAAAACTAAATCTCTCTTCAGTTTCCAACCCTAAATGGTCTCCCCACCATTGAGTCTTGACCCCATGGTCACACACTCAGAATCAGATATCTGTGCCTTTCTAACCAGGAAAACCAAGTCAGGAATCAACAAAACCGGAAAGAAGACCACTCTATCGCCCTGGTCCTCACATTCCAACTGCATATCAACTATAACTGATATCAACTACCACTAGTCTGATGCCTTTTTCACCACCTGAGCATATGATTTTCTACTTAATGCATCCTCCACCGAATTTACCTTACCTGGTGTGTACATTAAGTCAAAATCAAATAATTGGAGATATTCCATCTATCTCCTTTGCCTAAAGTTTAAATCCCTTTGTGAGAAAATATGATTCAAGATCTTATGATCTGTATATACCGTGAATTTCTCACCGAAGAGATAATGACGCCACACTTTCAAATCATGGACCACTGCTGCCAACTCCAAATCATGAGTTGGGTAGTTCTTATCATGCACTCTCAACTACCGTGAGCCATACACAACCACATGATTCCCTTGCATGAGAATGCACCCCAACCCTGATCCTGATGCATCACAATACACCACGTAACCTTTTCCTAGTTCTGGAAAAACCAAGATTGGTGCTGATGTAAGGCGACCCTTTAGCTCTTCGAAACACTACTGACACTATTCATTCCACTGGAATGGAACATTCTTTCTTGTCAAAGCTGTCATTGGTGAAGCCAAACATGAAAAATCATGAACAAAGCGCTGATAATACCCATCTAGACCAAGGAAACTCCGTATATCAAACACATTATTTTGCGGTTGCCACGAGATAAAAACCTCTATATTTTTCGGATCCACTGAAACACCTCTTTCAGAAATCACATGGCCAAGAAAACGAACTTCCTGTATCCAAAAGTCACACTTTGACAATTTGGAATACAACTGATGATCCCTCAAGATCCCTAACACTATCTCCAAGTGCTTCTCATGATCCACCCTTGTCTTTGAATACACCAGAATATCATCTACAAACACCACCATAAATGAATCCAGATATCTCTGAAATATCTGATTCATAAATTCCATAAACACCGCTAGCGCATTCGTTAGACCAAAGGGAATAACCACATATTCATAATGGCCATATCTACTTCTGAAAGCTTTTTTAGGAATATCATCCTTCCTCACCCGCAATTGATGATATCCCGACCTTAGGTCGATCTTGGAGAACCACTGGGATCCCCTAAACTGGTCGAACAAATCATCAATTCGTGGGAGTGGATATCTATTCTTTATTGTAACTTGGTTAAGCCTACGATAATCAACACATAGCCTCAAATTTCCATCTGCCTTTTTCAAAAACAACGTCGGCGCTGCCCACAAAGACGTGCTAGGCTGAATAAACCCTTTGTTTTCTAACTCTTCCAACTGGACTTTCAATTACCGCAATTCAGTTGGTGTCATCCGATAAGATGGAAGTGAGATATGACTGGTCCCTGGAAGGAGATTAATCATAAACGCCACTTATCTTACGGGAGGTAACCCAGAGAATTCTTTAGGAAAAAAAATCCATGAATTGATCTACCACTGCCGGAAGAACACTCTACTCAACACCCATTAGCGATTCTAATGACAACACCGCCAAATGATACGATAACATGCCCACTGCTGGTGCTAAAAAACCCATTTCACCCTGCCTTTCATGCCCATCTCCTCTAAAGAGATGTCTAACACCATCGTGTGTCGTAAAAGCCATTGTCCGTGCATCGCAGTCAATGTGGGCCTTAAAATCCACCAGCCAATCCATTCCCAGGATTACATCATACCCATCCATCTCAAGCATTGAGAAATTCCACATTAGCTCAACCTCACCCACAATGATACAACATGATCTACACAAGAAGGCTCGACACTCTCTTTGACCTAGAGGAGTTTGAACTTTTAAAACCGAGGGCATCATTTCTACCCTTAAACTCAGCAAATCAACCACACGTGCAGAAATAAAAGAGTGTGAAGCACCCGTATCAAATATCACTTGCATCAAGGTAGAATTTAAAAGAATAGTACCTCGTACCGTGGATGGTCCCGAATGATCATCCACCACAACCTGCTCAGCTCCAAACACATGTTTGCTTGCCACACCCTGCTCTTTATTTCCCTGCTGAGGCATCGTGGTATTCCGAGAATTACCATGACCCACTTTACTCTGCTGACGAGGGGTGTGCTGCTATCCCCGTCCAGTCGAAGCATACGACATCTGCGATCCCTGAGAAGTGTCACACACACCTGAAATTGGAGAATTCCGACAATAATGCTGCATATTCCCCATTTGCTTACAATTATGACATGCTCGAGGTTGTGTCGTACAATCCCACTTAATGTGGCTCGTAGAACCACACTGAAAACATCCCGGCTTGCTCTGGGGATTCAGAGGAAGATTCACCGATCCTGCCGTCAGATTATATGTCATACTCCCGCCCTGGGAATAAGTGTCCCTCCTCCACTTGAAACTAGAATTAGAGTTCCCACTATTCCCCATGGGTACCACTATGCTTCCTCCGCCCGGAGTGCCCAACAGATCCTGCTCAACCACCGATGCTCTATTCACCATCTCTGTGTAATCATCTATACACAGCACTGCTGTCTTTGAACAGATTTCTTTCCTTAATCCCACTTCAAAGATCCTTTCCTTCAATGACGTTCTACCCGCCACCTCGGGTGAAAACCTCGCTAAGTTCATAAACTTATCTGCATACTCCATTACAGACATAAGATCTTTCTTCAAACTGAAGAAATCATTCGTACACTGAATTCTGAATGTATGTGGATATAATTTTTTATTAAACAATTCTTCAAAGCCTTCCCACATCATACCCTGGTCCGTCCCCGCTTGGACTACCAACTCACACCATTGAAGGTAAATATCTTCTAACATATACGTGGCCAACTTCACCTTTAACTCTACCAGTGTTCCCAAAAACTCGAAGATCTTATTCATTCTATTCAACCATGCTTCTTCCCTCTTCGGTTCTGAGTCACCCCTGAATATGGGTGGGTTCTGCTTTTGAAACTGAACCACATGATCTACATGCCTTGGTTCATATGCTTTGTTCCCACTTTCCATAGCTTGGAAAGATTTCACTATACTTTACACTAGCTAACGGTTCACCTGAAGCTCAGGTGCTACCACATTCTCAGCAGCCTCCTCCGGTTGGTCTCTATGACGCCTACCCGGTGCCATTTCTATAAACAGAAAACAAACAACCATGAGTCTCACTTCCGTAGACATCATGAAATCCCATTTCAAATCACATTACACAACACTATCACAACAAGGCTTTCCACCAGTTCACATTTTCCATGTTTCACCATTTTGAAAACCAAACCATTTTCAAAATACCAATTTATTCACATTACAATTTCACACATTCGTATCACATAATAAATCATTATACCACAATGAAATATGTATCCTAGAGGGAAGTAATTTCTACCATGCATGCCATGCTCATCTCATTGGCTACACCCATGACAATGAGATTTGCAATGCCTATAAGTGTCTCCAAACCACTTATGTACCCAAATCCCTGGTAACTTGAATTTCAGCATAAAAGGGTTAGCTACGTCCTTTTATGCTATACATTCCAAGTTCTGACATTCCTACGCCTTGCTACCATCCCAACTCAATGAATATACCACAATGAATGTCAACACCAAATCTGAGAATCAACTCCAAAGTACCGAACAAGCTAATACCACTTGTAACACCCCGCCCCTACCTCATTGTCTTGAGGAGGTGGTGAGGGATACTTGGCCTTAAGAGATGTTCCCAAGACGCCAAAAGCTGGAAATAAATGCTGAGGGATTCCAGATCAAGTTGGGGAACTATTTACCCTTACTAAAAATCCAACCAATCCATCCACTAACAACCACTATATGATGCATGTCAAATAAATTACCCAACCATGCATTCCCAAAGACAACCAAGTTGTTCCACAACACAACTCAAAACCAATACAACCAGACATGTCCACACAACATCAGAGTACACTGCGGAAACTAATCAACCAAACACCACAATCCATGACACCACCACAACTCCACACCAAGATCCAAGCTCCAAGCTCCACCAAGAGATCACAATGCTACACTAAAGGATGGTGATGCCTTACCTTTTCCCATGTCACAGTACACGACAACTGCAAAGACACCAACGTGCCAAAATAGGGGGTGAGTACTAAAACTCAGTAGGATTTCCCCAAATGACTTCCCTACACACGCCACTAGGATAAAATCGTTATCACATTTATATAAAATAGTTTATATAAAATGAATCACAAGTGCAATAATTTTCATAATCCAAACATGCCCTTACCAAGCCATAACACCCAAACCAAGCAACCAAGGGAAAACCAACCAAACACGCCACAATCCATTTCATCATTTACACACTAGTACAAAAATTTCCAACCTACAAAGCAATGCACAAAAAATAACTAAACGGTGGGACTTCCGCCCAACCCGTTCACCCATGCACACCTAAACAACCAAAATAGTGGGACTTCCACCCAACCCGTTCACCCATTCACAACTAGTGGTACTTCCCGACCACTACCACCATGGTGGTTCTTCCAACCACTATCCATCACCTTTTATAGTGAGACTTCCCGCCCACTCCCATACAACATTTAAACCAAGCACAACCAAGAATACAACCCACCAATGTTGCAACAACATGAAATCAACCAATTCCATTGCATACCAATCCACTTCAATAAATCATCCAATTATTGAAAACCATTTTCCATGCCAAACCACATTTCAATAAAAGAAACATATTTATTGAAAACCATTTTTTATCAACCATTTCCCCAAATCAATCTCAACAACCCATTTTAAAATCTCTATTTTAAAATCCGCAACAATAGCATTTCACCATGAAACCCCCTTTTTCCCCAAAATCCTCAAATGGATTTCCAACCAATTTCGCATAAAAAATCACAATTAATTTTCAACACAAAAATTAATTGTAACAAAGAACCACTAGTTTTAACCAAGTGGAGTCGAGAGAGAAGCCACTTACCTTTAGGGTTCCCGAGAAATCGACCCATGAACAACCGCACCTCAAATCCGGAAAACACACCACAAAAACCTCTCTAGACCCCTTTACCTAACATTAAAAAGCCTTAAAAACATCATACAAGGAAACAAAAACCCTATATATACACACAACAAGTGTAGATCTAGAAAAAAAAGAAATATAGGGATGTAGATCTAGAGGAAAACACAAGGAAACCAAGAGGAGAGACTTACCCAGGAGAAACCACCTTCAATCCGCCAAGAAACCTCTTCAAAGAACTTCCAAATTGAGTGGGAGAGCCCCTATAACCTTTGAGAACTGAAAATCCTGAGTGGGTCATGAGTGGGAGGAAGTTAGGGGTGAAATAGGTTAAGCCCGATGGAGCCTGGAACTTATAACCCTATTTTTAAATGGTCACACGGTTTGGAAAACCGTGCGCTAAACGTGCGCACGCTACTGCCTCAAGAGATAGGGTCTACACGGTTTGGAAAATCATACGTAGGCCGTGCAAAGCCTACTATCTCCCTTTCACGGTTTCCTGGAGAATCCGCACGGTTTCCACTAACCGTGCTCAAACCGTACACCCCTTTAAAAGCCTCCAAACTCATCCAAAACCATTCCAAACTCTCCCAACCTCTTCCCAACTCATCTCATGTAATTTAAAAAAATAAAAAAGCATAAAATAAGGCCAAATAACTCAAACAGGGGGTACTAAAATACCCATTATAAACCGTTGCAAATGCAATTCGCTTCTACAATGATTACACCACCCATGGAGGAGTAGTCTTTTTAGTAATCGATCTATCTCCTACCTTATTCATTAATTTATTTTGAATAAATGATATAATGTAATTCAATTAATATGATATATTAATTTAGTTTTCAAGATAAATGAAACTAATCAAGCAATTGAACAATTGATACAAAAACACGCGAGGTCGAGGTTTGTGTAAATTGTGAGAGTGTGATGTTAATCGGTAATATAAAACCACACGAGATAAATTTGTAGAGTTAAAATATAATCCCTAAACTCAATTAATCCTAATTTATAGAGTGGATATGTTCTCTAATTAACCACTAACCATAAGCTAACCTAAGAACATCAATTAAAGCAGGGTGTTACGATTGCATGTTCTGAAGCTAGCCTAGGGTTTTAGTAATTTCATCTTTGTGGTTAAGTTAACTCCCGTAGGGTTTGAGGGTTAAAAATTAGAGGATTTTAATTAAGTGTATTTTAATTTAAATGATAATGATAAATAATTGTGTGAAGATTTAGAGTTAGATCAATTACACCTTTTATATATTTTCTCAAAAAAATCTTCTTGTTGTGTCATTTTAATCAAACTTCATTTCAAAAAAAAAACAAAAAAAATATACAATATTCTTCCAGAAAACTTCTTCTAGATTTATAAACGATAAAAAAACCTCATCCTTTTAATTAGTGTTCTTAATTACTTTTATTTTATTTTCAAAATACCTTTAATATGTTGTTAAATTTACTTCCTCATTTGAGAGACGACCTTGGTCAGCCACTCTTCTGCACCTAAGTACCCCAAAAACCATTAATCATTTGAGGGCGCCCACAACAGAGCCTTTCAAACACATATAAAATAATATTATCTAAGTTATGTTATGTAATAATGCACCATCAGTATACTAATAGTGTACTAAAGTCGTGTATATGATTTTTCTTTTAAGAGTGTACTGATGATATTAGTATGATTTGTCAAATAACACACCAACACTATAAAAACAATACGCACACAATGATTTATTATTTTTTAATGATTTTATAATAGAAAATGATAAATTTTAACACACTGGTTCACAAATATGTAGATATGTTATAGAATATTGGATGTCATCATGACACACACATGTGTTCTTGCATGCGCACACATGCAAGCATGCACACGTGAGTGGGCACACACACCCATAGAGATACATATTATGTAGTTTATATATTTATTTCAAATATATATTTTTATTATATATATATATATATATGCATTTTTAAATTATAAATTTTTGATGTACACACACACACACAAACAGACAGACATACATACATTCAGATGTGTATACTAATATCACTATTATAGATAACCTCAATGCCTCTGGATAAATTGACTCTAATTACTCTAACTTTACTAATATAGTTTGCTATATAATGTTGATTTGATAAATCCAATATTCATAACTTGTATATAGAATAATATACATTATATAAAAACACACATCAAAGTCTAGTAATTGCCTGATTGAGTCCATCGCTGCAATAGAAAATACGGTGAACAATTTATGTTATATGTTGTATTATAAATTCTCTTTTAGTAATATATTATATGTAAATATCTTGTCTCTGGTACATACATCACCATATTAACTCTATAACATAAATTCCCTTGATTTTATATATATGCAGTTTGTATACATATGTGGTTTATCTAAATACACAGTTTGCAAACATAAGTAATTTGTTTATATTTATAGTTTGAATACATGTACAGTTTTATATAGAAGTGGAGTTTCTAAACATATGTAATTTTGAAATTTTATAAATTCAATAAACTTGAAAAAAAATCAGTCACACACAGATTTTTATATTAACATATTGTAAAAACCAAATAAGATACATATATAGAATTTTATTAAATGAATACATATTGAAAATTGTTTAGATATAATGAATTTGAAAATTAAAATACTACAAACATACATTAATAATCATATGCAATAAATACAAAATCTCAACTACATAATTAATAGATTTAAAAAATTGTATACATAGAAAGGCATGTAAAAGTTAATGAACAAAAAATATGAAAGAAACAAATATAAAAAATACGACATTATAGGAAAATATTACTATTATAAAGTAAAACTACCATCATACCATAAACATACAAGAAATATAGATTAAGGATTATAATTTGAAAGATTTTAAATCAATAGTAAAAGGAAGGATCCCCAGAGACGTATATGAATAATTTAGTAGGCAATATTTTTGTTAGGGAAAATTTTGATAGAAAAAACATGAAAGGAGTGATAAACACGTGTTGGGAAAGAGATCCTTAATAATTACCAATATTTTCTAAAGTTGATAGTAAAGCTATGTCATGTATTTTATAAAATATTTGTGAAAGGAAAAACATAAACAATGAAGAAGGTAAGGAAAATATTATTCTTGGAAATTAAAACTATTGTCATATAATCAAAATTTAAGTTCATATAGATTAATTATTATAATATGAAAGATTTTAAATCAATAGTAAATTGAAGGAAAATTAATATTATAGTCTAATTACATGTTCTGAAGGTGTAAAATTGATTATACATAATATTAGTAAAATATTTTCAGTGTACCATATTCAATATTGTTATAGAAACAACAATATAGTAGCTAATATATTAATTTGTATAAGAATTTCTATTTTTATTTATAATTATAATAATATTTTAGATTTTGTGTTACAAATAATATATTTTTAATAATATGTATGTTCATTATTAAGTTTTATGTTTGGTAATCTATTTGATTTTTCATGTTAACATGGGGGGAGCCATCAAACATTTATGAAGGATAATCCAAGGTAAAAGAAGAAAAAATTCCAAACCTGAAAAATTTAAATCATGAAAAATTCTTAATATTTCATCGACCAACATCATACGCTTCACAAAATTTATTCCATGCACTTAAAATCAGTAATTATCATTGACATCAGTCCATTGAGATGTTATTTAAACAATTCCATGATAAAAACTCACAATTCCCTTAATCTAGATATACTTAACATTTATATTGCATATCATGCGAGATATTTCTACTTGCATCACTATATAATATTACCCTATACTCAACATCGAACACCATATGACATGTATACCTTTACAGTGTATGGTTGTGAAGCTCTCTAAAATTTATTCAACATTAGTCCCCAACCAAAATGGGATTTATCAATAACTGAAATAAAAAATAATAGATGTTACATATACATTCAATGCTAAAGGAGTTGATATAAGAGTAAAAAATACTTTAAAAGAAGTATCATATATAAACAACACATATAAATCTAGTTAAAAAACTTCTAGAATCAATAACATTCCAATTTCTTATAGGTTACTGGAGCAATAGAAGTGTCCTTTCAAGGTATGACCAACTTGGCTTTTAGACTTAAATCAGATGTAATCATTGCTTTACATGATCAAAATATCATGTCTAATGAAAAAAATAGATTAATATACCATGTTAATATTCCAGAACCTAAGGGAGAGGATCTTTAAATATAATTTATAATTAATTTATGAGAAGATATAGAATTATATAAACTTTTAAATTCTCTTTCATTGATGATTCTATGGAATTCGTCACACCGTCATCGAACTGCGGGATTCAAGTGTATAATATCTCTAGTGATAATTCACACGTGCATCACAATTTTCGATCAATGCTGTAGAATAGCCAGGTGCTAGAATGGACAATCCTGATCACTTGTGTTGTTCGTGGTTGATCACAGTAGTAGTCTTCATGAAGGTTGAAGAACCCTTGGTGTTCTCTCAAAGGCTTGAGAGAGGAGGAAGAGAGAACACACTCTAGGGCTTGGGACAATCCCTCCTTATTCGTTGTTCACACCAAAAGTGATTTAGGAAAGATTTATAATTAGATATTTATTGCGATAGGTTTAGGGTTGAAAAATTGCACCCACCCCCTTAACTATATTTAATATTCTTAGTTGACCCCATGTCCATTAATAATAATATTATTATTATTAATAATTTCACATTCACAACACAATAGGAATATAAATAAATATTATTTATTTCTAATAGGACCATTAAGCTCGGTCCGCTTCCCCTCACCAACATTTATCGATTCTCGAATAATGACTATTTAATTAAATAAATGTCACTACATTATCTTATGATAAATATAATAAATATTATATTCACTAAAATTACAAATAAATATTTATTATTATTTAACTCATTTATTCTTTTAAATAACTTGTGATTAAATTATAGTGATCAACCAAACCTAAATAAATATTATTTATTCCATCTTGTTAAATTCAATACTTGAATTTAACTGAGATTGCATATACACTTAGCATGTGACCCTCTAGGTCTCTTTCTCAGTGACACTAGGCATAACCACCTAAAGTCCAATGTTAGTGTCTAGAAACACACCAATACATCCATAGATAAATAAGTTAACTTCACAAAAACATTCAACCTCCAACAAACATTTACCGTGTAATATAATCTTTTTATCACAATATCTCAAATTAAGGAGGTTTCATGTTGGTGCCATCAACCTATATGATCAATTCCTCTTTACTTGAATTTACATATATGAACTCACCCATCAAAAACCATGCCCATGGATTTATTCTGGTTGTTCCATTCCCATCAAAGGTCTTGAGATGTTAACTTTCATCAAGAGATAAAAGGGATAAATCCTCTCTCGCATTATCCATTAATGTTATATCATTTACGACACATCCAATGTATCCTAATTCACCGAAAACATATGTTATCATGATTTTTATCATTACATCAAAGTATGTGATTCATGATATCCATTAATGATAATCTTAAATTCTAAATATCAATACACACATCCACACATAGGAACATCCAATGACACATGAAAATGTGGATTTCCTATTGACAAACATGTTCTCATAATCTTATATATTGGAGATTACCAAGGGAGAACACCATGAAAAGGAATCTCAATGTATTTTGAGCCTCCTACCCCTAATATTCTATATTGTCTATGTCCCATTAGAAAATATCATCTAGCCATAGGAAAAGGTTCAAGAATAATGTTGTGACACCTCTAGGTTCTCATCATAGCGGGGAACTACTATGACCTTTTAGTGTGAGATATATTCTAAGGACATTATCACATAAAAATATCATGTAGAAGAGTAATCAAGATGTGATAAGCAAACATATTCAATAATAAAACATTTAATAAAGTACTAAACAAGTTGGTTCTAGGGAACAAACTCCAAAAAACTCTCACATGCACTAGAGCCAACTGACAAAAACTTTCAATCTACTACCTCTCACATGATACTCATGATTTTATTGAGATAAATCCTTAATTAAGGGGTCCACCATGTTTTCCTCCATGGATACTCTGCTCACCACAACTTCACCTTATTGAGAAAAACACCTCAACAAATGAAACTTCCAAATAATGTGCTTTGTCCTTTAGTGTGACCTTGGCTCTTTAGAGAGAGTTAATGATACAATATTATCACAGTAAACTATTATAGGGTTTACTATTAGGCACCACATCAAGCTCTTGGTAAAAGTTACAAATCCATACCGATTACTTGGTTGTATCAAATGATGCAATATACTCAGATTCTGTTATAGAATCAATGACAATTGACTGTTTTGAACTCTTTCAGCTCATAGTTTTTCTGTTGGGACAAAAGATATATCCAGATTGCGACTTTAGATGATTCTGATTTTTCTGAAAGAAAAAATTGGAAAAGGCACTTGCGTGAAACAATATATGTTTGGGTGTAATCCTATCGATGGCTTGTAAATCCCTTCACTCAAAAAAGGGAATGTTAAAACTATCTACTTGCATGATCTCACCCAAGTGGAAAAGGCATGGGAGGTGTGCAACCCACTTGTGAGACCCAGCTAGGGTTGAGCACATAGTTTCACCCATTTCATATATAAATAAAACCTCACCCACCCCCATGTTGGGGATAGATCTCAGAAATATGAAGCATCAGCTCTCGCTCATGCAAACCTCTCTTCCGTGACATCACACAACTCCATACCTTGATGGATTCCCAAAGGTAGGGAGCTTGAGAAATTGACCTCCCATGGGCCCTAACGTGTCTTGTCTTGCGGCTGAGAGTTACTCATGCAACACCCCTTAAGTATAGTCAGGTTTGTGCAAGAGAATCCACCTTTGTGCAACTCTATGCTGTGTGTGACCTCAAAAATTGCACGTGCTTATACCCCCAAGATCCATGAAGTGGTATTGCACTAAATCCCATGGCTCATGAAACCCCGTTTGCATGAAGTACAATAAAGTTATGCGCAACAACCTTTAGGTCCCTAAAAAAATGCCTCTTGTTGCCAAACAAATTTTTGTAAAAGTTGAGTGCCTAGATTCCCTCTTCCCATTTGAACCCATCAATCTACACCCCAAATCCCCGTGTGATCGGTACCGACAACCCCTGCGTCCACCCCCTTCACTTCATGCATGGTATGGACCATTAACTTGTCATTTTCTCCTAATAATAGGTAACCTAATACCTTTTAATCCTAAGCATAATCACCCTATAATTGGCCCCCCTAATTACCACTCCACTACAGTAGTGTTTACACCATGCCCCACCCAGATATGCATGAGTAGTAGACACATAATCCCCAAAGGTGACATCATTAAGGGAAACTGTAGACCTTTCTCGATAGAAAGTAATTTTATGGATCTTCCTCTCCCACTTGGGAATTGTCTCCCTGAGTGTAAGTCTATGCAACGTCAAAGATGAATGATATAAAACTACACAACTCAATGTCTTAGTTGTACAACTTTAAACTACACAAAAACATCCTCAACACATGATATAAAACTATATCCTCACCTTGTGTGATAAGCACAAGATTCCCCATGTATGACCATCATGGGATTCCACTCCTCCCCTGCCACACACCTATTTTTTAAATTAATTTTTATTTTATTATTTCTTGGCTCTGGGTTCTTGCGTCAAGGTTCGGGCTGGGTCCTGGTTTAAAATTTTCAACGTTTAATGATTTTGGTGGGTTTCAGACTGGTGTAGGGGCACCGCATGGTTAGCGGTAACCGTGCGGTCGCTCCAAATGCTTGTATGGGTGCCCAAGTGGTTTGGGTTGAAGCACACAACTTGTGTGTGGTTTATTAAGCATTGCAACGAGCGCGCGGTTACCCAGTTTTTAGAATAAGATAAATAAATGGAATAAAATTTAAAAAGAACATTCGATAATAATAATAATATTATGTTGTTATTTTTATTATTATTAAGAATATTAATATTATTAATGATATTATTATTATTATTGTTATTGTTTTTTAAGAAAAATGATTAAAATGATTATCAAATTTTTTATTATTGTATTAATGGTATTATTATTAATATTGTTTTTTTTATAATTATTATTTTTATTATTACTAATTTTTATCATCATTACTATTATTTTTATTTTTATTTTTATTATTTTTGGTTTTATTATTATTATTATTATTATTATTATTATTATAAAATGAAAAAAAATAAAGAAACCTAAGTATACCCGCGCCTTGACTCCCCCCTTCCCCTGCTACGCGAGCCGCCACCCTGCATCGCCCCCTCCACGCTCGCCCCTCGCCCTCGACCCCGAGCACCAACCTCACCCTTCCTACTCTCGACCACCGCCCTCGCCCTCAACCCCCAGCACCGGCCTCGCCCCTCCTTCACGCGACACTCACGACCCACCTCTGGTCTCCCATGCTCTGGACTCCTGCGCTCCATCAAGCTGCCTCCGTCCTCCTGCACTCCGGCCAGCCGACCCCTCTGCGATCCAGCCTTGCCCCTCCCTACTCCAACCCGACGAACTCCTTCCCAGTGCGCCTCCTTGCATGATTTTCCCCAACAGCCTGTTTCTGGAAAACCCGAACCCTCTTGCGCGCAACCAATCTAACTCCCTCTCCCACTCCAGCTGGCCGCGATCTTCTCCGATAAACCTAACCCCAATGACCGCTGCTCTTCCCCACCCGACTACCCTCTGGTAGTTTTTATTCTCCAATTTGGTGTTTTCTTTAATTTATTGAAACCCTAATGTCAAAATTGTGTTTCGTGTGTTTTTCTCACTATTTAGCATGCACGGTTGGTCTGCGAGGGGTTGTTCTTCCTTCTGTCAGAGTTTGGTCACGTTTGCGCTTGATTTGAGGTATGCGTTTTCATCCCATTCCATTTCGAAGTAATTAATTGGTGCTTATGTTACTTAAATTATAATTTTTACTTGATTATAAACTTTATGATATATCTAATTAGTCCAAGATGGTGTTTATAAATTTTTAAAATTTGTTAAAAAATAGATCTTGTGGTGGTTTGACATGAATATGGGGTGAAAATGATTTTTTCAAATGAAAATGGTTATTATTTGTATGTGTCTCGTTGTGGTGTTTTTTAAGGTGTTTTATGGTTATGAAAAGGGTGGTAATTATGTTTTTAATGAAACTTGAGGTGTGAATGTGTTAAAGAATGGGTTTTTAATGGGAAATGAATTGTTTTGAGATATTGGATTTTGTTGTGCACCTCTAAATGTGTCGTGTGAAGTGTGTAACTGATGAGAAACATGTTTTTGAAAAGGGAACTTACTTGTGTTTTGATTTGTAAGGGGTTGGCCCATGAGAAATTGTTGAACTTATTATGTGCTTTTCCGATAATGTGCCAATTTAGTTTCATGAGTTACATAAGTGGTGTGAAAAGTGTTTTCAAGTGGTTTTGGTGTGTATAAAATGGAAATGGTTTGTTTTGTGAAAAATGGTGGTTTTCTTGAAATGGTTGGGTATGGTTAATTTGAGCAATTTGTTTGAGCTATTTATAGAATTGTTTATAAACTATTTGATTGGCTTATAAAATTTCTAGTAGACTGGTTGGGTTGTTTATGTAATTGTTTATAAATTGTTTGATTTGTTTTTATAATTGTTGATAAATTGTTTAGTAAGTTTTACTTTTTTCTTGTTTTTTGGAAATGGGGAAGTTTGTAATATTCTTGGAAAATTTATTTTGGTTTGGTCTTTTGTGTGGATTTTATGAAAGGTTTGAAATGTACTCTCAAAGGGTGTGCCTGTTTGTCCATTTCATAAGACTGTACATTTTTCTTTAAGAGTTTGAAAGGTTTTACTAAAAACACAATGGAGGCTTTGGACTTAAAGGCCCGTTTGGTTCTTTCAACTCATGGGTGATGTTGTGTTAACTTTTATAATGGGTTTTCTTTGGAAATTGTGTGTTCCTGGTTGAAGTTTTTAAATGTTTTTTTTAAGAAAATGGTTTCAACATGGACATGATGTGACGAACCAGTTGGAACTTTGTATGTTTAACATGTATGCATATATATATATATAAGTATATTGGGTGCCCCTATCTAGGTTAACCCTTTATGGGTGAATGCATGGGAAGCGTCCGTGTTTGGGGTAGGCAAGTACGGTGACGACCTGTGAGTTGAGTCACGCGTACGAGGGCCTTCTACTTGTACAATTTTACTACCACCATGGGTTCCTGAGCGTCTTTTAGATGATCAAGTGATGGTTTCTGATCAATGTCGATTAGACAGGTTACCCCCTGGATTGGTTGTTAGGCCAGGTGAGCTTTTCCACTGGATTTGGTTAGTTTTAGGGCAGCCAATTGGTTATAGACTTAGGAGGTTCACCATATGCCAGTAGGTGGTTTTTAACTGAGTATATCTAGGGGTCTTCTAGGGATGTTTAGGATCACCCATGGTTACTTGATTATTTACATTACTTGTTTACTTTCTGTTGCACTAGTTTATTTTCAGTTTTCACTGTTTACTTGTTTTATCTTAGCAAAAATTTGGTATCACCTATTTTGATTTTCATTTTCAAATGGAAGTTGGTTTTGGAAAATGATTTATCCTTGTGTTGGAATTTAAAATGAAGAAATGAATTTTATTTTATTAAAATGTGAAAAATATTATTTTTATATCCATATTTCAAACTAGAATTAATGGACTGTTTCATAGAAGGAAAGATATGGATTCTATGGTGTTTTTCTAATGAACATTTCAGTGCTTGTCACACTCCAACCCGAAAATTCATGGTTATTTTATTTATTTTTGAGTTTCCATTAAATTTTATTCATTTTTGAGTTTTTTTAAATTAAATAAATTGAATTATGATAAAAGTAAAATGAAAAAAACTTAATCTAACCTATCCCCTCATTGTGCGTCGCCTTCCCCCTTTCCCCCTTTGCCTCGTGAAACTGAGCCCCCCATTCCTCCAATCGCGCGATGCCGACCCCCCCACCCTCCCAGACCTCCGACCTTGCTCCCTCCTCCCAGCGAACCTCCCTCTCCATGATCTCTCCCCATGTCGGCCTCCTCTCCCTTGCGCGACCTCGTCGGTGCCTCATTTGACAGGTAATCACCTTAGGTTTTTATCTAGGTCGAACCCTAGGTTATGGGTTGATCGGGTTTTGGTAATTTATTCCATTTTTAGGGTGTGCGCTGGGACTCCTGGGTCTTCCTTGCGTGGGTTTCGTCATCCATCACCCAAGGCGAAGCATTTCGGTCCATTCCGGTTCATCCACCTCTGTTTGAGGTTGATTGCTTTTACCCTCTTATTTGTTTAGTTAATTTTAATGTGTTCTAAATTTTATTTGGGTAGTGCGAAGTGTGATTTGTTAATGTTTGAACATGTTTATGGGTTAGAAATGAGTTTTTTTAAAATAAATGGATATGTTTTGTGCATATTGTATTATAATGTTTCTTGAAAAGTATTTTGTGCCTTATTTGCAAAGTGAGAATTATATTTTCAAAGGCACTTGAGGTGCGTGTTTGTTTGAAATGAGTTTTTATTGAAGAATGATGTAGTGTTGGCATATATGCCTTGTTGTGTATTTTTACATATGAATTGTATATTGTTTTAAATGGTGAAAGTCATGTTTTTAAAATGATCTTGGTTTATGTAAGGTATTATGAAGGGGCTTGGTCCATGGATTTGGTTGGTTTCTTCCACCCCTTTTTATTATTTTAATTTTATTTAGAGTTTTTGGTAATCTTAGATTCCCTTTTGGGTTAATTATATTGTTCGGTGGCTCCTTAAAAGGTTTCACACACATACATAGGTACGTATATATATATATAAATCCTCCTTACACATATCTCATCGCGCGGGGAATATGTGCATTAGATTAAGGGGTATATATATAGGAGTGTATGTGTGCGCGATTATGGCATGATCTTCATCAAAGGCATTGGGTGTTGAATTGTTCGTCTTGGTCTGCTCCCTTTTGAGGTAGGTTTACCTATGCATTAGCCTTTAAATTAAAGAATTATTGATTTCTTGTTTTTCACACTTTTATTTAATGCTTGTTAGTAATTTAGGGATTTTAGAATAATTGATTGTTGTGAAATAAAGTAAGACCCTTTATATTTGAATTGCATGAATTTTTTTTATTAAATGTGCTTACTAAGTGTTTGATGAAATTCCCCTTGGCCCTTATAAATTCACTTCAGATTTAAAGTGGTGAATTGAGTTTCTTAAATGTATTTCCAAGTGCGTCTGTTTTTCAAAGTAATGGTGCGTGTTACTTCTTTTGTAAATGATTTAGTGTTAAATGATTGTTTAAGGCCCATTTGAATCTTGATGAAAGTGGGGTGCATTTGGATGTTTGAAAATGGTTTTACTTGTGATGCAAAGGTGTTGGTTTCTTTTAAAAATGGATGGTTCTCGAAGGGTGTTTAAGGCCCATTTGGAACTTTAAAAATAAACAGTTGTGTGGAGAAATCTTCATGGATAATGCTCTTGCTTTGGTTACATTGAATGTGGCGGGAGACCCATTCTAAGTGGCTCCCTTGTGTTTGAATGTTTAAGAAGGCAAGAAGTTGTTCCATGCGGTGACTCGAGTGATGCCAGTTGTCTGAATTATTATTATATTTATGCATGTGATTTGATGATCAGTTAGAATTAGTTGGATCACCCTTTTTGTTACATGTGTTGACACGAGAACCTAGCATAGTAAGTGAATTTTCTGTGAACAATTGCTGCACTAGTTTAGATTATGCACTGGCTGGTGGCCCGTATCAGGAGATACTCTATTATTATTATTGCTATGAGATTTTCCCCCTCGAACAGGCCAGGTAGGGTGACGGTCGAGCGTTAGGGCGTTATGATGTCATTGAGTAGGGCATGCCTTCAGGATGAGTCACATATATAGTTCGTTCTGGATTGTTCATGAGCTCCTAGGTTCAACCCATGTCTATTTGGATTTTTTGTTGCTCGCAGTGATGAATATTATGCTTGTATGTGTATCTAAATTTCCCTTGTTGTGTACTTACTATTGTGCATTTTTGTGTGTGTATGTTTTCTTGGAAAATGGTGAGCTGGTTTTAAGTAGTTTTCTGAAAATGGTTTTCAAATGAGTGTTTTATTCTCTCTGTACAAATCTGAAAATGCAAAAACCAATTTCCTTTTTAAAATGCTATTATAACTAATGAAAAGAATTTAGTTTTGAAAATAAATAAGGGAAATTGTTTGTACTTTGTTTTTAAGTAAAATATTTATAAAAACTTACTTTTATATATTGTAGTTCAAACCTTAAATTGATGATTCTTTTGTTTAAAGGAAATGTATTTGAGAGTAGATTACTTGGGCACACCTACTGAGTTTTAATACTCACGCCTATACTTCATCTTGTTTTTAGTCATAGGTGAAAGTTTCAGCTTGATCTCGATCACCGTGGGCGATGTTGAGTCTTGGTATCAGAGAGTGACTCGTGGGGTCACGTGAAGTTTTAGTGGTCATCGAGTATGGTTAGTTTTGCTTTTCAGTTCTTGCTTGGTGTTTTGTTTTATTTATTTATTTATTTTTTGGGCTGCTTTATTTTTATTCCACTAATTTTTTTTATTTATATTAGGATAAATCATTCCCATCGTCACTCTGTTGATTCCCTTGGTGCTTGTCGCCAGTCTGGGAGGACCGGGAATGCCTCTCGAGCCTTGTCGCGGGCCGACTCGGGTGACCAGTTCAGGATCGACTTGGGTTGGTTCATGAAAAAATGGTATCAGAGCTTAGGTTCTTTAGAGTACCTAGCTTTCAGAGTGCCCTTTGTTATTTGGGTTGTTAAGGTAGATGGAGTAGGACTGTCGGAGCTCAGGGTGTAGGTTCTGGGGAGTGTCTAGCTAACACTTTCTGGGCCAAACCTTGAGTTACCATGGGAAGTCAGTTTTTTCTTAGTTTATTTGGTTCTTGTGGATTTCTTGGTATTTGGGGAAATGAAATGACAGTCGGGCTAGTTGTCTCAGTGATCTCGCAGGGCCTGATAAGCCATGTGGAGCCAGGGACGTGGTCCCAAAAGACTCTCTGTGATGGTGGTTTGATTGGCATATGGCCGCCAACCATATGGTCAAGTCACCCATCAACAACAACTTCCCCTAGTGTATTGTTTTGGATCCTTTTAAGATTTTTATATTTTTGACCTGTTGAATGGTAGGTTTCTTTCGTTTGTACTTAATGTTGGCTGGGATGGTTTTGGTTTGTTTTGAAAATGAGAGTTATTTTGGAAAATGTTTTGGCCGTTTCTCAAGGGTTTTGAGAAATGTGAAATTGGATAATGAATGTGGAATTTTAATTTTTTTTTATTTGGCGATGATGTGTGGTATTAAAATTGGTTAAGGTATTTTTAAGGTGGTTTTGAAAGTGATAACGTTTCTTTTATCTAACTCTTGGTATTTCTATGAGTGGTCACATATATTTATATGGATGTATGTATATGGTGAGTGGATGGTTATTGGTATGCATGGGTGAGTGCTTGAGCTAGCACAAGAGTGTATATATGTGAGGCTAAATGGAATACCAATATCAGGTAATTAGTTCGTAAATCTTGTTATGTTTTCTGAAAATGTTCTTCAAAAGTGGGATTTCAATGTTTTAAAATGTGTGAGTTTGTGATGTTTCCCTTTTGTTTTTGGTTTTTTTATTTTTGGAATTTGGATTTGGTGTGTTGGAGGTGTGATTGAAATCATGTTTTGAGTTTGGGTTATTGATTTGAAAATGAGATGTGGAATTTTGATTTATGATATGTTTTGATTTGGTTTCGTGCTCCTTGTTTTCAGGTTTCATCCCCACTGAGTTCTAAGGTATTTTGAGAAGCATCCATGGATAGTTCTTTCACTTCGTACATTTCAATTTATCAATTCGTGCTTTAGACGTTTGGTTTGTCCATTTCGGATATGGAGCCTAGTGGTTCTCAATATCAGGAGTTCATCCAGAGATTCTGAGAGTCGAACCCTCCTCATTTCATTGGGCAGTCGGAACCAGGTAAAGCTAAGGAATGACTGTGAAATATCGAGGAGATATTTTTTTGGCTTGAATCTTCTGAACCTCTCAAGTTGGAGCTTTCCACCTTCACGTTGGAAGGCCTAAGTCGGAATAGTGGAAAATTGTTCTTGAGGTTGAACCACAGAGGAATTTCTTGTGGGAATGCTTTAAAGCCTTGTTCATCCAACAGTAATTTCCCAATGATGTGAAGACACTGATGGATTCAAGGTTGTATGGTCTTGAACATGGAAATTCAACAGTGTTGGAGTATGCTAAGAACTTCATCGAGTTGGTGTCGTATCTCCCAAACCTCGTCAGGGATGAATTTTTGAAAGCCCGATTCTTTGAAAGGGGTATTCGATCAGAATTCCTCCCAGCTATGCCTTTATTCCCTGATGATTATGAAGAATTCATGAGGTTGGGTGTTCAAGTCAAAGACAATTTAGTAGCATCTGGCCAGTTGAGAAGAGGCACAAAAAGGTCGTTGTTTTCGGCCTTACCAGATTCATCCTATAGGAAGTACTTGATATGTTTTCAGTGTGGGAAGCTGGGGCATAAGAAGTTTTCATGTCACGAAGCACCTAAGATTTGTAGTACCTATGGCTGTTTAGGTCATTTGAAAAGGTTTTTCCAGGGCAGCACTTGGAAGTGACATGGAGCCAGATCCACTACCTTGGAGAACCTTTCAACTCAGTTGGATGGACGTAGCACTAATGCAATCTCAATCAGAAGCTTTTATTTTGTTGTAAATTCCCTTTTTGCTGTAATTAAAGTAATCTTTGGTGTTTCATTCTTTTGAGTGTGAAGAATGATTTTGTAGGTCTTTTTGGAACTTTGTTTTAATGGTAATTTCTTTGTAGTGTTTTTAATGTTGTTGATGTAGAATGGTGGTGTTTTTTGTCCCATGTTTCATTTATTTGGGTTTTTTCTGGCTTTCGTTAGGATTCGAGAGATATTCTAACTTGTGAAATCAATTTTTTTGGAGTCCTAATATGGTGGGGAGAACCCCATGAGATGAATTCATGATGAATCCATATTCTAGATGTTCTTGGATGAGAATTTCTTTATTTTTGCTCCGCTCAACCCTGACCGCAGTAGTTGGTTGGCTTGGATAGTGGGTCATGTAGTGGATGCTCGCAGAGATCCCGAACAGGCCATGAATGGTTTCTTCGATGGTTTTTGTGTTAGGGGTCGGGGTGTTCCTTGTTGGGTTGTGCTTAGAAAATATTGAGTCTCTTATTTGTAATCTATTCATTTTTTTTCGAGCTATGTGGTCTTATGTGATGTCTTCCTTGGATGTGTGGCTTCTTTTGAGGGTGGTCTCGTAGTTTCTTTTTGGGAATCCGTAGTTTTGGGATCTGAATGAAAGCGAGTTTTAGTTCTTTTGTCTTTGAGTTTTCAAGGGTTTCCTTAGTTGTAAATAATATTTGCTTTAGTTTTGACCAACTGAATCTCTTGGGACTTTATGGGGTCAGAAAGTGTCATGGTGGGGAGAATTGTCACACCCTGACCTAACACTTCACAATTATTTTATTTATTTTTGAGTTTCCATTAAATTTTATTCCTATTCAAGTTTTATTTCGTTTTTTTAAATTAAATCAATTGAATTATGATAAAAATAAAATGAAAAAACCCTAACCTAACCTATCCCTTCTATTCCACATCGCCTTCCCTCTTTCCCCCTTTACCTCACGACACCGATACCCCCTATGCTACCTCTAGTCGTGCGACGCCGAACCCCCCCTCCCGGACCTCCGACCTCGCTCCCTCCTCTCGACGAACCTCCCTCTTCATGCCCCCCCTTTTCCAGCCTCCTCTCCCTTGCGCGACCTTGCTGACACCTCATTTCACAGGTAATGTCCTTCGGTTTTTGTCTCGGCAGAACCCTAGGTCATGGGTTGACCGGGTTTTGGTGATTTCTTCCATTTTTAGGGTGTGCGCTGGGACTCCCGGGTCTTCCTCATACGAGTTTCATCGTCCGCCACCAAAGGTGAAGCGTTTTGGTCCATTTCGGTTCATCTGTCGCCATTTGAGGTTGATTGCTTTTACCCTCTTATTTGTTTAGTTAATTTTAATGTGTTCTAAATTTTATTTGGGTAGTGAGAAGAGTAATTTGTTAATGTTTTAACATGTTTATGGGTTAGAAATGAGTTTTTTCAAAATAAATGGCTATGTGTTGTGAATATTTTATTGTAATGTTTCTTGAAAAGTATTTTGTGCCTTATTTGCAAAGTGTGAATTATATTTTCAAAGGCACTTGAGGTGCGTATTTGTTTGAAATGAGTTTTTATTGAAGAATGGTGTAGTGTTGGCATACATTTATTATTGTGTATTTTTAAGTATGAATTGAAGATGGTTTTAAATGGTTAAAGTCATGTTTTTAAAATGATCTTGGTTTATGTAAGGTTTTACGAAGGGGCTTGGTCCATGGCTTTGGTTGGTTGCTTCCACCTCTTTTTTATTTTTTTAATTTTATTTAGAGTTTTTGGTAATCTTTGATTCCCTTTTGGGTTAATTAGATTGTTCGGTGGCTCCTCGGAGGGTCGCACACACATACATAGGTACGTATATCTATATATAAATATAAATCCTCCTTGCACATATTCCATCATGGCATGGGGAATATGTGCATTGGATTAAGGGGTATATATATAGGAGTGTATGTGTGCACGATTGTGGCGCGATCTTCATCAAAGGCGTCGGGTGTTGAATTGTTCGTCTTGGTCTACTCCCTTTTGAGGTAGGCTTCCCTATGCATTAGCCTTTAAATTAAAGAATTATTGATTTCTTGTTTTTTGCACTTTTATTTAATGGTTGTTAGTAATTTAGGGATTTTAGAATAGTTTCTTATTGTGAAATAAAGTAAGACCCTTTATATTTGAATTGCATGAATTTGTTTTATTAAATGTGCTTACTAAGTGTTTGATGAAATGCCCCTTTGGCCCTTATAAATTCACTTCAGATTTAAAGTGGTGAATTGAGTTTCTTAAATGGGTTTCCAAGTGTGTCTGGTTTTCAAAGTAACAGTGTGTGTTTCTTCTTTTGGAAATGATTTAGTGTTAAATGATTGTTTAAGCCCCGTTTGTCTCTTGATGAAAGTGGGGTGAGTTCAGATGTTTGAAAATGGTTTTACTTGTGATGCAAAGGTGTTGGTTTCTTTTAAAAAGGGGTGGTTTCTCAAAGGGTGTTTAAGGCCCATTTGGAACTTTAAAAATAAACGGTTGTGCGGAAAACTCTTCATGGATAATGATCTTGCTTTGGTTACATTGAATGTGGAGGGAGGCCCATGCTAAGTGGCTCCCTTATGTTTGAATGGTTAATAAGGCAAGAAGTTGTTCCATGTGGTGACTCGGGTGATGCATGTTGTCTGAATTATTATTATATTTATTCATGTGATTTGATGCTCAGTTGGTATCAGTTGGATCACCGTTTTTTTACACGCGTTGACATAGGAACCTGGCATAGTAAGTGATTTTTTTGTGAATGATTATTGCACTAGTTTATATTATGCACTGGCTAGTGGCCCATAGCAGGGGATACTCTGTTATTATTATTGTTATGGGATTGGGCCCCTCAACCTGGCCAAGTAAGGCAATGATCGGGCATTAGGGCGTTATGACGTCATTGAGTAGGGCATGCCTTCATGATGAGTCACACGTATAGTACATTCTGGATTGTTCATGAGCTCCTAGGTTTGACCCATGTATATTTGGATTTCTGTTGCTCACAGTGATGAACATTGTGCTTATACGTGTATCTACATTTCCCTTATTGTGTACTTACTATTGTGCATTTTTTTGTGTATTTTTTTCTTGGAAAGTGGTGAGCTGATTTTAAGTAGTTTTCTGAAAATGGTTTTCAAATGAAAGTGTTTTATTCTATCTGTACAAATCTAAAAATGTAATAACCACTTTCATTTTTAAAATACCATTGGAACTAATGAAAAGAATTTAGTTTTTAAAATAAATAAGGGAAATGGTTTTTACTTTGTTTTTAAGTAATATTTCTATAAAAACTTTTATATATTGTAGTTCAATCCTGAAATTGATGATTCTTTTGTTTAAAGAAAATGCATTTGGGAGTAGATTACTTGGGCATGCCTGCTGAGTTTTAGTTTCCACACCCATACTTGATTCTTGTTATTAGTCACAGGTGGAGGTTTCATCTTGATCTCGATCACCGTGGGCGATGTTGAGTCTTGGGATCAGAGAGTGACTCGCGAGGTCATGTGGAGTTTTGGTGGTCATCGGGTATGGTTAGTTTTTCTTTTCAGTTCTTTCTGAGTGTTCTATTCTATTTTTTGGGATACTTTATTATTATTCCACTGCCTATTTTTATTTATATTGGGCGAAATCGTTCCCATCGTCACTCTGTTGATGCCCTTGGCGCTTGTCACCAGCCCAGGAGGATCAGGAATGCCTCTCAGGCCTTATCGTGGCCCGACTTGGGTGACTGATTTAGGGTCGACCCGGGTTGGTTCATGATAGTGATCACCCCTACGTTATCTTTTCAGTTTCAGGTTTCATTAGTGATGGATCGCTCTCAGAGTGAACTTGGTTCTAAGTTGGGCGGTGACCTAGAAGGTCACATGGAGGTACGTCGAGCTGTTCAGTTTAATTATTTTTCTACTGCTAGAGTTTAGCTTTAATTTTTCTCTTTATTCTTTTTTATTTAGTTATCTTTTATGGGCCAAATCATTCCCAATAGATTTATTTTTATTCCCAGCACTAGTTTCCATCCTGAGGGGATCGAGAACGTCCCTTGGGACATGTCACAAACCGGCTTGGGTGATAGGTTTAGGGTCGATCCGGGATGGTTCATGACAAAATGGTATCAGAGGTAGACCCTTGTTATTTGGGGTGTCTGGTAGATGGATATTAGGACTATCGATAATTGGGAGGTAGGAGCGGGAAGGGAGTCATGAACCCTCGCTCTTTTTGAACCTCGAGTTTCTAGAGGTAGTTAGGGAATTGAGTCCTTGTCTCATTCTGGTTTGTTTTATATTGAAGAATGACAACGAAGGAAAACCGATGTTACATCATGATTTCACATGGAGTAGTGACCCATGTGGAGTCTGAGTATACAATTTAAGTTCCTCCTAGTTGTTGGCACTTACTTTGGGCATGACCCACTACCATGTTGCTAGGTTAAGCATGACTACTAGTCCATCACTTCGATAGTTTGATGCAAGTTGAGTGTCTTCTTGGTTCTGGTTGGTGTAAGCGTGCTTTTGAAAATGAAAAAAAGGGTTTTTTAAATGAGAATAATTTCTTTTAAATGGATTTAAATTTGTGAAATGGATTTTAAAACTGAAAGTTTTTGTTCTGAAAATCTGGTGTTTGCTTGGAATTGGTAGGGAAATGGTTTGGGTGCAATCTCAGGTACTCTTTATGAACATTTACACATGTGATGGGATGCATGGAAAGTGACTGTTGGTGCATATGGATGTAAGTGGATGAAGACATGTGCAACGATTCATGGTATTACTTGGTTGTGTACTTGGAATTAAAGTCTTGACCTTGTTTTTCTAACATGATTTTAAAAAGGGGAAATGATTTTGGAAATTGAATTTGGTTTAAAAAGTGGGTTTGGTATTTATAAAGTGGCCTTTAAAGAAGGTAGTTTTTAAATCTAAAATGAAAAGGAAATTTTGGGTTGTGTTTGTATTTTTTTGGTTTTTGAGCTGATCATTTTGGCTCAGGATGTTACTTTTAATTATACTTTGATTTGATATCAGTTTTGGATTTGTGTTTTATATGTTTAGAAAATGCCGCCCAGAAAGGTCCTCAGAGTTTCTAATAATTCATGCCTAGTTTTTGGTCCTTCTTGGACATTGCCTATCCTTCACGGTGATCGGGGTCTGTTAGAGGCAGCAGAGTGGCTTGAAGAGGTTGAGTGAGTTTTTAGGGTATTGGTAACTCCTAAAACTGTTAGAGTGTGTGCCGTTTTGGGTCTGTTCAAAAGTACAACACTAGATGAATGGGAGTTGTTTTCCCCACCATCAATTCAAGATGGGATTACATGGGATGTATTTAAATCTGTATTCGTCTGATGGTTTATACCTGAAGAGGTGAAGATGGAGAAAAGGTAAAATATTATGCGTATTCAACAAGGCCAATGGATGGTGAAAGAATATGTTGAACATTTCAAGTAACTTGTGCCCTTTTTCCCAGAGGTAGTGTCACAGGATTTGATGAAGACTTCTCTCGTCACCGGGGGTCTTCATCCAGAGATCAAGGAGCAGGTCCTCCCTTCTAAGAACCATCATTTTGAGAAGCTGGTGGATGAGGCGTTCCTAGCTGAGTTGGTCTCCAGAGTGTGGTTGGTTGGTAATCCAGCGTATCCAATTGCTCATGAAGGTTCCCTATCTGGTGAGCAGAGTGTGCCAGAGAGACCTATTTCTAAAGAGTCCTCTATAGTGGTTCTGGCTTCCAGTTCATTGGAATGTTCAGTGGCATGCCATCAATGTCGAATTTTAGGGCACACAAAGCCATTATGTCTCACCCCTCCGAAGATGTGCCATCATTGCGGGTGTCTGGGTCATCTAGAGAAGTTTCACAGGAAGTGTCCCCTGAAGAAGATGTTGTGACAGGAGGATTCCAATGCCCGACTATGAGGCAGGAGATACTTCAGCCATTAGATCCCCATCCATAGGTCTTGGGGTGAAGCTCATGCACAATTAGGAGTTGTCGAGGGTGTGAAGCCTTGGTCCGGGTTTTGTGTTCCGTGTTGGCAGTGAAACCTTTAAAGTCTTTTCATTCTAGTTTTTTTTTTCTGTTAAAGTTTTGACATGGTTGTAATTTCATTGTTTTGTTGTAAAGTTATTATAGACTCATTCTATTACAATCCAAGCAGTCCTGTTTGTGTGGATGTGCTTTTTTGATTCGTGTGTTTTTCTTAAAAGTGTGTTTGACCCTTGAATGGGTTGATTTTGGTTTAGTTGTGTTCGTTTGGGGATGTAAGTGCCTATGCAAGAATCGATGTTGTGGTTATGATCAGGTTCACTGCTTGGTTTAAGTTATGGTTGAGGGTTTTTCTCTAGTGCTGGGGGTCTTTGATCTGGGTTGGGGGTTCCAAGTTTTAGCAGATGTGTTGTTTCAATCATGCTATAGAAGTTGGTTTGGGTCGGTTGGGAGTTCCCGCACTGGCCCCCTTTCTGGGGTGGTATGTTTGGGTGTTAAATTTCTACACTAGTTGAGTTCTTATGGTGAGGATAACTCTCTTGTGTTCTCCCGTTCTCTCGTGTTGTGATTTCTTTCGGGTTCAATCGGGCATGAATTCTTGTTTTGTCTATTGTTCGGCTGTGTGACTTTATAGGGGAAGAAAGTGTCTGTGGTGGGGAGAATTTTCACACCCCATCTTTTTAAATTAGTTTTTATTTTATTATTTATTGGATTCAGGTTCTCGCGTCAAGGTTCAGGCTGGGTCTTGATTTAAATTTTTTGACGTTTAATGATTTTGGTGGGTTTCAGACTGGTGCAGGGTCACCGTATGGTTAACGATAACTGTGCGGTCACCCCAGGTGCTTGTGCAGGTGCCCAAGTGGTCTTGGTTGAGGCGCGCAACTTGCATGTGGTTTATTAAGCTGTGAGATGAGCACACAGTTACCCAGTTTTTAGAATAAGATAAATAAATGGAATAAAATTAAAAAATAACATTCAATAATAATAATAATAATATGTTTTTATTTTTATTTTTATTATTATTGTTATTGTTTTTTAAGAAAAATGATTAAAATTATTATCAAAGCTTTTATTATTGTATTAATGGTATTATTATTATTATTATTAATATTGTTATTTTTTTTTATTTTTATAATTTTTATTATTATTACTAATTATTATTATTATTATTATTTATTATTATTATTATTATTATTATTATTATTATTATTCTTATAAAATAAAAAAGAAACCCAAGTCTACCCGCACCTCGACCCCCCTTTTTCCCTTGCTGTGCGAGCCGCCACCCTGCATCACCCCCTCCGCGCTCGCCCATCACCCTCGACCCCCAACACCGGCCTCACCCCTCCTTTACGCGATGCACGTGACCCACATCCAGCCTCCCGCGCTCCGGACTCCCACGCTCCGGCCAGGCCGCCTCCGGACTCCCACGCTCCGTCCAACCAACCCCTCCGCAATCCGGCCTCACCCCTCCCTACTCCAACCTGACAACCTCCTTCCCAGCACACCTCCTTGCGAGATTTCCCCCAGCGGCCTATTTCCAATGAACCTAAACCCTCTTGTGTGCGGCCAACCCAACTCCCTCTCCCACTCCGGCTGACCGCGATCTTCTCCGGTGAACCCAACCCCGATGACCGTTGCTCCGCCCTATCCGACAACCCTCCCTTTAATAGTTTTCTTCCTCAATTTGGGGTTTTTATTTAATTTATTGAAACCCTAATGCCACAATTGTGTTTTTGTGTTTTTCTTGATGTTTAGTGTGTATGGTTGGTTCGCGAGGGATTGTTCTTCCTTCCGTTGGAGTTTGGTCACGTCCACACTTGATTTGAGGTAGGTGTTTTCGTCCCATTCCATTTTGAAGAAATTAATTGGTGCTTGTGTTACTTTAATTATCATTTTTACTTGATTCGAAACTTCATTATATATCTAATTATTCCATTATGGTGTTTATAAATTTTTAGAATTTGTTAAAAAATAGATCTTGGGGCGGTTTGACATACATATGGGGTGAAAATGAGTTTTTCAAATGAAAATTGTTATTATTTGTATGTATCTCATTGTGGTGTTTTTTAAGGTGTTTTTATGGTTATGCAAAGGATGGGAATTGTGCTTTTAATGATACTTGAGGTATGAATGTGTTAAAGAACGAGTTTTCAATGGGAAATGAATTGTTTTGAGATATTGGATTTTGTTGTGCACCTCTAAATGTGTCATCTGAAGTGTTTAACTGATGAGAAACATGTTTTGAAAAGGGAACTTACTTGTGTGTTGATTTGGAAGGGGTTGGTCCATGAGAAATTTTTGAACTTATTATGTGCTTTTCTGATAATGTTCCAATTGAGTTTCATGAGTTACATAAGTGGTGTGAAAAGTGTTTTCAAGTGGTTTTTGAGTGTGTAAAATAGAAATGGGTTGTTTTGTGGAAAATTTTGGTTTTCTTGAAATGGTTGGGTATGGGTAATTTTTGAAATATTTTTGAGCTATTTATGGAATTGTTTATAAACTATTTGACTGGATTATAAAATTGATAGTATACTGGTTGGGTTGTTTATGTAATTGTTTAGAAATTGTTTGCTCTATTTGTAGAATTATTGATAAATTGTTTAGTAAGTTTTACTAGTTACTTGTTTTTCGGAAATGGGGAAGTTTGGAATATTCTTGGAAAATGTATTTTGGTTTGGTCCTTCGTGTGGATTTTATGAAAGGTTTTAAATGTACTCTCAAAGGGTGTGCCCGTTTGTTCGTTTCGTAAGACTGTGCGTTTTTTTGTAAGAGTTTGAAAGGTTTTAATAAAAATGCAATGGAGTATTTGGACTTAATGGCCTGTTTGGCTCTTCCAACTCATGGGTGATGTTGTGTTAACTTTTAGAATGGTTTGTGTTTGGAAATTGTGTGTGCCTGGTTGGAGTTTTTAAATGTTTTTGTAAGAAAATTGTTTCAACATGGACATGATGTGATGAACCGGTTGAAACTTTGTATGTTTGGCATGTATGTGTGTATATATATATATAAGTATATGGGGAGACCCTATATAGGGTAACTCTTTATGGGTGAATGCATAGGAAGCGTCTATGTTTGGGGTAGGCAAGTGCGGTGACAACCTGTGAGTTGAGTCACACATGCAAGCGCATTTTACTTACACAGTGTTACTACCACCATGGGTTCTTGGTCGTCTTTTAGATGATCGAGTTACGGTTGTTGATCAACCCTGATTAGATGGGTTGGTACCCCATGGATTGGTTGTTAGTTCACTGGATTTGGTCAGTTTTAGGGCATTTAGTTGGTTATAGACTAAGAATTTTTACCATACACCGACAGGTGGTTCCGAACCAAGTAAGTCCAGGGGTCTTGTAGGGATTTTTTGGACCACCCATGGTTACTTGATCATTTACATTACTTGTTTACTTTCCACTACACTAGTTTATTTTCAGTTTCCATTGTTTACTTATTTTATCTTAGCACAACTTTAGTATCACCTGTTTTGGTTTTCATTTTCAAATGGAAGTTGGTTTTGGAAAATGATTTATCCTTGTGTTGGACTTTAAAATGGAGAAATAAATTTTGTTTTATTAAAATGTAAAAAACCCTATTTTTATATCTGTATTTCAAACTAGCATTAATGTACTATTTTGTGGAAGTAAAGGTATGTATTCTGTGGTGTTTTCATACTGAGCATTTCGGTGCTCACCCCTATGTTATCTTTGGAAAATGATTTATCCTTGTGTTGGACTTTAAAATGGAGAAATAAATTTTGTTTTATTAAAATGTAAAAAACCCTATTTTTATATCTATATTTCAAACTAAAATTAATGTACTGTTTTGTGGAAGGAAAGGTATAGATTCTGTGGTGTTTTCATACTGAGCATTTTGGTGCTCACCCCTACGTTATCTTTTCAGTTTCATGTTTCATTAGTGTTGGATCACTCTCTAAGCGAACTTTGTTCTGAGTTGGGTGGTGACCTAGAAGGTCACATGGAGGTACGTCGAGCTGTTCAGTTTAATTCCTTTTCCACTGCTAGAGTTTAGCTTTAATTTTCTAGTTTATTCTTGTTTATTTAGTTATTTACTATGGGATAAATCATTCCCAATAGATTTATTTTGATGCCCGATACTTGTTTCCATCCCAGGGGGATCTGGAATGCCCCTCAAGATATGTCACGGACTGACTTAGGTGACTAGTTCAGGGTCGACCAGGGCTGGTTCATGACATCCCCCTTCATGGGATGTCACCCTATAGCCAGTTCCCCCAGGCATCCCATACATGTTAGCCCTAAACCATCCCTAATTGATGCTCCTTTTATGAAACGAGCATCCTTACCACATGATGTTAAATAGCATGGACCTATTCTATCACTCGACCTCAAACTATGGAATCAAACTATGCATGTTTTGATCCTTGTTTCTTAACATGGTACGCAGGATTCCCCCTTGAGGTTAAATCCTGACATCCCAACATATTTGGGGTACCTACTTGAGGTTCAATCCTGACACCCCCAATATTACCATTAAATCCCAAAGTTTGATCATCTCCCCCCATGGGGGCACACTTTCTCTCATCACCACCAAATATCAAGTCACTACTACAAAAGAGGCATTTAACAGTGCTAAAATAGGCCTTTATCGACACTAAAAAAGTGATGACTATTGGAACACTGATAAAAGATACCATTTATCAGTGCTGATAAATGCATCATTTATCAACACTAATAAATTCATTGATAAAGGAATCCTTTATCAGTGCTACTAAATGCACTAATAAAGGCATTATTTATCATTGTATTTTGTATCACTGATAAATCAGAATACTACAGTGTGCTGTTATAGCACACCGAAACACCAGAAACATGGAATACTGTAGTGTGCTGTAACAACACACTATAACACCATAAATTAGAAAAATCATATACAAATATAGAATTTAAATTAAATAAAATTTACAACACACATACAATAAAAAGACACTATTATAGAGAAAAAGAACGCACCTATATAAAAGAAAAAACCACCCCTACTTGAGCAAAAGAACACACCTATATAAGAAAATAATTCTTATGTTAATAATAATATAAAGAAATAAATAAAATAGAAATTTTTAATTTTAAACTAAACTTTGAGTCATGCCAGGAACACCATGCATCAAATTGAGTTGTGGTTGATTCTTGTAAGTCACTCCATTTTTTGTTCATCTTCAAGCATTATCTCTATGAAAATTAACTAAATAAGTATAAAATAAAAATGAAAATAAAATTAATTAATTAATATTAGATATAATGATGAGAAAATAATCTAGGCTCATTTGCTTGGTTTTGGTGATGCGATGCACGTTTTAAACTAAAATGACACTTATATATTAAAAAATCACACTTGGAGTCATACCGGCACACCGTGCATTGGATTGAAGTGTGGATGATTCCTACACATCTCAAATGAATTATGGATCATTTTAATAAAGTATCAAAACAATCTGAATGTGTTTCATTGGTTTTGAGTATGTCACTTGTGATTTTTGCTAAAATACCATTTTAAACTAGAAACACACACTTTAAGTCATACCAGTCACATCATGTGTGAGTTTTATGTGAGAATAATTCCTACTTGTTAGAAATAAATTATTAATAATTTCCATAAATTATCAAGAAAATATTAGCATGTTTTCTGTAACGTCCTGGTTCCGGAAGCCACCCAGAGGCGCCCCGTACCCAGTTGGTCACATGGCCTCAAGCGCATTTCCCCAAACGCCAGAGGCTGCCGACTAGCAGCGAGGGCCTTGGGTGTGATAGTGGGGAAACTATTCCCTCATTGGCAGAGTACACAGTGGAAGTAAATAAACATGCAAGAGCGGAAGAAGTAAATAACCAACAATAAGAAACAGTGGAAGACTAAATCAGCAAACAACTGGAGCATATATATATATATATGAAATGATGCATGATACATAACTAGGAAAGCATCCAAACAAGTCACAATGCTGAAAAATACAATAGTACCAAAACAAGTACAAAAGAAAGTAAACATTTCCTCAGCATCGCAATCCAAAACTTGGTATCATGCTCTCCTACTCCAAGCAATCAAGTACCAGAAGTCGAAGGGCGCTTTCCCTTATCTATACCTGCAACAACATAATCTGTTTAGGCCCAAAAACATGACCCAAACAGGGTTTGAGACTAATCCCAGTAGGAAACCACCCGAAGATCTGTGCCTAACAGTCAGTGAGTATATGACAGGTAATAGTACAAAAGCAGTAAACAATAGCAGCAATACCAGGTAGTAATCAGTAAGTAGTAAACAAGATGATATACAACAGTGATCAATCCACGGAACAACAAGTAGTGGTGAAGCAACATCTAGCACAAATAGGAAACCCTCTGGGAAGTACTCAAAGCCATCCCCTCTGGTCCTATCCAAGAAGTATCACAACCCTCTGGGCAGTGCACTCAGCCTAACCCCTCTGGTTTGGTCATACAAAAATTATAAGACTCTCTGGGGAAGCTCACTTGGTCAATTCCCCTTATAGTCTAGGGTAGCCCGGGACTCTCTGAGGGAGATCACGCGGTCTAACCCTCTTGGCCCCAAGGTCTAGATACTCTCTAAGGAATCTCACTCGGTCAATCCTCCTATAGCCTCAGGTATACCATAGACTCTCTGAGGAAGCTTACTCAATCAATTCCTCCTCTAGCCTGGGAAAGTTTTATAGACATTCAAACAAGGTAAAGACTCTCTGAGGAAGCTCACTCGGTCTACCCTCCTGTAGTTTATAACAACTAAGACTCTCTGAGAAGCTCACTCGGTCTATCCCCTGTAGTCTATAATGTCCAAGACTCTCTGAGGAAGATCACTCAGTCTATCCCTGTATAGTCTATAATATCTAAGACTCTCTGGGAAGCTCACTCGGTCTATCCCTTATGGTCTATAACACCGGGTTCTCATGGTCCCGTGCCAGTCAGTGCATATTAATGCTATAAGGCCAGAGTACACCTATAGAGCTACTTGGATGACCAAAGTACACCTATAGAGCTACTTGGATAAATAGTCTACAAGAAACAAGCATGTTTACATCATCATTCCGTCCTACGATCACAAGGCATGAAAACAGGCGCAACAACCAAAGGCTAACAAGACCCAAAGGTTACAACAAGAACAAAGCATGGGAAAAACATCCAAGCATGCCAATTATCCACAAAAATGATCAATTTACCTCTACACAAGCATAAAAACAAAGAAGAAATAACCACAAGGGAAAAAATGTAAACACACAATACCCCGTTCATGGGTATTGGCGGAATTTGCACATAAAATTCAAAGACATCGAAAGGTAAGGCACAAACCACCTACCTCGATCCTAATATATTGATATACTTGAACCACGAGGCTTGATTATCCTCATAACAGTGTAGATCTACGAAAAAGTGCAAGACTTTCAACCCACAATAACTTACGAAAGAGGAGAAATTGAAAAACAAGTCTCCAGAAGAAGGAAGAAATCACCGCTGCGGTTCTAACGCAATCGACAACGGTAAAATCAGATAACAGATGAAGGCTCAGGGATTCAGAGAAGTTCTATGGTCGTACGATGTCTCTCGATCGAACATGACCTAGAAGAAGACGATTCTGTTGATTAGGCGCGACCCCGGTCCGTTTAATGAAAAAAAGAAAATACACAGCGTGTACTTCTTGAGTACACGGCGTGTACTCTATTTTTTCCGTACTCCACTTTAATCGGCCTCTAATTCATCCCTACACACCGTGTGTGTGGCCCGGACACGGCTAGCACACGGCCTGGCGCGACAAGGGAGTACACGGCGTGTACTTAGAAAGTACACGGCATGTACTACAAAAATTTACAGAAACTCCTCTTTTCTCAAAAAAGACCAGAAAAGGAGAAACATACCTGAAATGAAGATCTGGGTTCTTACAAACTTCACCCCTTAAATAAATTCATCCCCAAATTTCCCTAGTGAGGTGTAGAAGAAGAAACCCCGAATAGCTCCGGCCACTGCGATCGTACATCGGCCTCCCTCTCCCAAGTCTCGTCCTGCACTCGCCCGTGCTGCCATAGCACCCGTACTAGAGGAACAGACCGGCCATGAAGGAACTTCGTACTACGATCGACAATCTGGATGGGATGCTCCTCGAAAAACACATCTGCTTCAAGATCAACCTCCTTAAGTTGAAAGACATGATACGAGTCTGAAAAGTAACGTCGGAACTGGGAAACGTGGAAGACATCGTGCATATCCTGGTACCTCTATGGTAACTACAACCGATAGGCAACCGACCCAACTCTCTCCAACACCTCAAACAGCCCGACATACCGCGGTGAAATCTTACCCTGTCTCCAAATCCTCTTGTGTCCTAACCTCATTGCGACACGCAGGAAAACCCGATCCCCGACCTTGAACTCCAGATGTCGTCTCCGCTGATCAGCATAAGACTTCTGCCAAGACTGTGCTGTAGCCATCCTCTTCCGAATCAACTCTATCTGCTCTGAGGTCTCCTGAACAAGGCAAGGTCCCAGCAAAGCTTCCTCTCCTGCCTCCAGCCAGCATAAGGGTGATCGGCATGACCTACCGTACAAAGCCTCGTAAGGTGCTATCTGAATAGTCGCCTGGAAACAGTTGTTATAGGAAAAATCCACCAGAGGTATATGCTTCTCCCAAGAACCACCAAAGTATAGAATGCAAGCTTGGAGTATATACTCAAGAACCTGGATCATGCGCTCGGACTGGCCATCAGTCTGAGGATGGTATGCTGTACTCAAAAGTACCTGCGTACCCAAAGCCTTCTGAAGTCCCTGCCAGAACCGAGAAGTAAAGCGCGCATCCCTGTCTGAAACAATGGAGTGTGGAACTTCATGTAGATGTACAATATCTTAGATGTACAACCATCCCATCTCATCAACACTGAAGGTCTCCTTGATCGGAAATAAGTGACCAACCTTCGTAAGCCTGTCGACGACAACCCAAACAGCATCACTCCCTCGAGGTGACCTCGGTAACCCGGTCATGAAGTCCATCACGACATCATTCCACTTCCATTCGGGAATGTGTAACTGATGTAAAAGCAATGCTGGTCACTGATGCTCTGCTTTAACCTGCTGGCAAGTAGAACATCTCATGACAAAACCAGCAACATCTCTCTTCATACCTGGCCTCCAGTACTGGCGGTGTAGATCACGATACATATTGGTGACGCTAGGATGAACTTCCCAAACTGAGGAATGAAAATCCCGCATCATCTCCTCGCGTATGTATGCTGGCACCCATACACGTCCCTGGAAATGCAAGATCTCATCCTCACCCACTGTCCATCCAGGAAGATGGTCCTCTCCTGACACACTCTTCCGCAGAACTAAGCCTTCTGAGTCTGATAGCTGAATCATCCGTACCCGATCAAGAAGTGAAGAGGTAACAACTACAGAAGATAGAAAAGTCTGTCCATGTCTATCGTCCACCTCCAATTGCATCTCAGAGAATAGATCCATAAGCTTTCACTCACTGTTGGCCTCCTGAACTACCTGAATCTGAGTTCTCTTTCTCAACGCATCTTCCACTGCGTTGCCCTTTCTCGGCGTATAGGCGAGATCGAAGTCAAAAGACTGAAGATACTCGACCCACCTGCGTTGTCTTAGATTCAGATCACACTGAGTGAAGATATACTTGAGACTCTTGTGGTCGGTGAAAACCACAAAGTGCTCTCCCAGAAGGTAGTGTCTCCAATAGCGTAAGGCATGAACAACAGTTTCCAACTCCAGATCGTGCGTCGGGTAGTTCCTCTCATGTGGACTCAACTGAAGAGACCCGTAAGCAATGACCCCATCTCCCTACATAAGCACAACTCCTAGCCCGATACCTGAAGCATCACAGTAAACAGTATAGCCCTTTCCCGGCTCTGGCAAGACCAGTATCAGTGCTGACATCAACCTCCCCTTCAGCTCCTGAAAGGCTGACCCACAAGAATCTGACCATAAAAACTTCACCCCCTTCTTGGTCAGACCTGTCAGAGGTGCTTCTAGGCATGAAAAGTTCTGTATAAAACACCTGTAGTATCCAGCTATCCCTAGAAAACTACACACCTCAAAGAAATTCTTCAGCTTCTCCCAGGAAACTACAGCTCTCACTTTCTCCGGGTCCAATGATACTCCTGTATCTGAGATAACATGACCCAGAAAGTGAATCTGATCCATCCAAAAATGGTATTTTGAGATCTTAGCATATAACTGATGCTCTCTTAGTGTACTCAGAACGATCTCAAGATGGGTGGCATGGTCGTGTCGAGTGTGAGAGTACACCAAGATGTCGTCCACGAAAACTACCACAAAGGAATCCAAGTACGGATGGAACACTTGGTTCATCAGTGCCATAAAAACTACTGGCGTGTTCGTGAGACGGAACGACATGACTGTATACTCGTATATACCATACTTTCTCCTGAAGGCTGTAAGAGGTATATTAGATGGTCTAACGTGCAAATAATGATAACCAGACCTCAAATCGATCTTCTAGAACACCCGAGCTCCTCGAAGCTGATCAAAGAGGTCATAGATCCTCGGAAAGGGATATCAGTTCTTGATCGTCAACTGGTTCAGCTTCTGATAATCCACACAAATCCAGAGGGTGCCGTCTGCCTTCTTTGCAAACAGGACAGACGAACCCCACAGAGAAGTACTGGGTTGGATGAAACCCTTTGCCCACAACTCCTCTAACCGCTTCTTGAGCTCCTGCAACTCAGGTGTAGCCATCCTATAAGGAGGAATGGACATTGGTGATGCTCCTGGCATGAGCTCAATCGAGAAGTCTACCTCACGCTGCAAAGGAAATCCTGAAAAGTCCTCTGTAAAGACATCCCTGAAATGATCCACCACTGGAAGAAAGTCTAATTGTTAAGTCCCCTGGTCATCCAGATAAAGAATGGAAATCTGGGCTGTAACTCCCCCTATCCCATGATGCTCTGGTCCAGCTCTACCCGCCTGGACATCCCCCTCGTCTCTATGAAGGAAGGATCCGCCCTCTGGTGACACGAAACTCACCCTGTAGCGATAACAATCGAAAAATGCCTGGAAGGGAACCAACTAGTCCATCCTGATAATGATGTCATAACCCGTCATCTCTAGGACATAGAGGTCCCATAAGAAAAGACACCCTGCAACCTCAAGAGGTCACTCTCTGAACTAACGTATGCTAGATGTCCTCATTCCCAATGGCGTGTCAAGAGTCAACAAGTTTGCAGACGAAAAGATACATAGCCCAAGGCTCTCCAAAATAGAAACAAAGATAAAACTATGTGAAGCAGCAGTATCGAAAAGGGATGAAGATAAAACTGAGGCTACTAAGATCGTACCTCGAACTATAGAAGGGTCGGGATCCTCCTCCTGATAGGTCTGCTCCACGGCGAAGGTCTGGCCTGTACCGCGGCCCTGCGCCCCTGGCTGACCACTTTGAGGTGACCCACTCTGCTGTCACTGGTAACCTGGTGACTGAACACCACGGCCGCGACCTCCACCTCGGCCCGAACGACCAGAAGAACTCCAGTTCCTAGACTAGTGAGAAACTGGCAAAGCATCTCCTGAACACGGGGTCATAGAAGAACCCCTACCACCAGATGAAGGTGAGAAGATCTGACAAAAGCGCTGAAGATGGCCCATCTTTCTGCAAGATCGGCACTTCATCGGATCTCGCTGACACTGGGGCCTAGTATGCCCACTCCCACCGCATTGGTAGAATACAACCAGGATGCCAGAAGATACATCCCTCCTGCCCTGATCTCCTCAAGAAGACTCTCTATGGCGCTTTCTACTATCCGTAGGAGGAACACCATCTCTGGATGTCGAACTGCCCTGGCTCACAACTCCAGAATTCCTCAGGTTGCGGTCAGTGATCAGCGCTTGGTTGATGATAGCGGATATCGAAGTCAACCTGATGATATTCACATGGGAACGGATCTCCTGCCTGAGACCGTCCTCAAACTTCCTAACAAGGAGCAACTCATCACCTAATAGGATCGGCGTGAAGCGCTGCGGCTCGGTAAAGCGGGACGAGTACTCTATAACAGAAAGAGTACCCTGCTGCAGACTCATAAACTCCTAGGCTCGGTCGTCCCTCAAGGTCTCTGGGTAAAAGTAGTCATAGAAGGTGCGGCGAAACTCGTCCCAAGACATACACTGCTGGTGCCCAGACTGTGAGATCACCTCCCACCACCTCTTGGCGGTTTCTTAGAGCATATAGGTGGCCAGCTTTACCCTTTTCTCTGGGGGTATCTCCAGATGCTCAAAGATCGTCAGCATGACATCTAACCACGACTTTGCAGCCTGGGGTCCTCTATCCCCTGAGAAAGTAGGAGGATGCTGCTGCTGAAAGACCCGCGTCAATTCGGCCATCAGCGGGGCAGGAGGCAGTGCTCCCTGAAAAGTCTGCATCATCCTCAGGAAGTCCTCCCTGAACTGCGTATGAGTGCCTGCGACAGGTATGACTGCTAGTGCCAAGGCTGGCATAGGAGGAGGATCTGCAGGAGGTCCCTGGTCGGCCATATCCGGTGTCTGATCACCGTCTGACAACTGACGTACAACCGGAGGACGTCTCAGAGGCATAGCTCTGGAAAGATCAAAAGCAAACCTCAGATCAGGATTATCAAAGACTTAGAACACAAGAGTACAAAATGGGAACAGGAGAAGGAAACATTCGAGTTTACAAAACATGACTACACGACGTGTATAAAAATTACACGACATGTTCACTTAAACAAAAGACATGGGCGTGTACTCCTGCCACCTCTGGTCGTGTAACACCCCAACTACACAACATGTTGTACCCACACACGACGTGTACTTGAACTCTATTCCCCTTCATGAGTCTCCTTACACGGATAACCCACACGGTCCTCTTAACCCTAGACTACACGGCGTGTTCACAAAGGAAACGACGTGTACTAGACAAGGTTTCAGCAACCCGTGTTGTTAGTTACACGGCTGGCTACATGGATAAACCTTACACGGCGTGTTTCGAACAAACACGACATGTATAGGAGAAGATAACACCGACCCGTGTTGTTCGTGACACGACCGGGTACCTGGAACAAGACTACACGACGTGTTCTTTACCAACACGGCGTGTTCTACTCGAGCTTCCCCGACCTGTGTTGTTAGTGACACGACCAGGTACACGGATCTATACTACACGACGTGCACTTACCATACACGACGTGTTACTAAAGACATTTCCTCAACACCGTGCTCCTACTCACACAGTCAGTGACACAGTCTGAAACTACACGGCGTGTAGTCATAAAGTACACGCCGTGTATTCTGGGTTTCTCCGGGCAGTAGCTCAGAAACCGCACCAAAGCCCAAAAAACACAGAAAACAAGGCATGAAGGTGACAAATTCCGATCCGTGAGGGCCCATACTCTTTGTGAATCAAAGCTTGGCATCCAGTACAGTCATATATAAAGAAAAATAGGTCAATGATCCACCAATTTCCGATTCAAGAGGACCCATAACACCTCAAGAACCAAAATTTGGTGTTCATTTTAATCAAATTACAATACAAACAATACTCTATCAATAGCAGAGATTCTACCAAAGCATCTATCACAACATCATGCATAATCTACAAAAAGTCTATCACAACAACATGCAATCACTAATGCACCCTAGATGACATGGAAAGAATGCATGGAATGTGATTTATAACAAGTTCCTATATGATGCATGAGATGGAATACCCTCATCCCATCGGGTTGCGACAGAAATAGATCCATAATAGAAACAAAAATAATAACACAAGTCATGTGAATCACTCTAGGTGAAATCATATCAACTATAAAATCTCAAAACCAGAAAACTGCAATAAATGAGGTAGTATGGATTTTCCCTATACACAGGTTAGCTACTCTTGGGAACAGATTATTACCAAGAACCGAATCCATCCTATCCCTGGCTAAGGGATCCAAACAGTAATTCAAGAGAAAAGAATTCATCTGATACCACTTTGTAACGTCCCGGTTCCGGAATCCACCCAGAGGCGCCCCGTACCCGGTTGGCCACATGGCCTCAAGCGCATTTCCCCAAATTCCAGAGGCTTCCGACTAGCAACGAGGGCCTTGGGTGTGATAGTGGGGAAACTATGCCCTCATTGGTAGAGTACACAACGAAAGTAAATAAACATGCAAGATCAGAAGCAGTAAATAACCAACAATAATAAACAGTGGAAGACTAAATCAGCAAACAACTGGAGCAAATATATATATATATATATATATATATATATGAAATGATGCATGATACATAAATAGGAAAGTAGCCAAACAAGTCACAATGCTGAAAAATACAATAGTACCAAAACAAGTACAAAAGAAAGTAAACAGCTCCTCAGCATCACAAGCCAAAACTTGGTCCCATGCTCTCCTACTCCAAGCAATCAAGTACCAGAAGTCGAAGGGTGCTTGCCCTTGTCTATATCTGCAACAACATAGTCTGTTTGGGCCCAAAAACCTGACCCAAACAGGGTGTGAGACTAATCCCAGTAGGCAACCACCCGAAGATCTGTGCCTAACAGTCAGTGAGTATATGGCAGGTAATAGTACAAAAGTAGTAAACAGTAGCAGCAATAACAGGCAATAATTAGTAAGCAGTAAACAGGATGATATACAACAGTGATCAATCCACGGAACAACAAGTAGTGGTGAAGCAACAACTTACAAAAATAGGAAACCCTCTGGGAAGTACTCGCAACCATCCCCTCTGGTCCTATCCAAGAAGTACCACAAACCTCTGGGAAGTGCACTCAACCTAACCCCTCTGGTTTGGTCATAAGAAAATTATAAGACTCTCTGGGGAAGCTCACTCGGTCAATTCCCCTTATAGTCTAGGGTAGTCAGGGACTCTCTGAGGGAGATCACGCGGTCTAACCCACTTGGCCCCAAGGTCTAGAGACTCTCTGAGGAAGCTCACTCGGTCAATCCTCCTATAGCCTCAGGTATACCACAGACTCTTTGAGGAAGCTCACTCGGTCAATTCCTCCTCTAGCCTTGGAAGGTTTTATAGACATTCAAACAAGGTAAAGACTCTCTGAGGAAGCTCACTCAGTCTACCCTCCTATAGTCTATAATAACTAAGACTCTCTGGGAAGCCCACTCAATCTATCCCTGGTAGTCTATAATGTCCAAGACTCTCTGAGGAAGCTCACTCGGTCTATCCTCGTATAGTATATAATATCTAAGACTCTCTGGGAAGCTCACTCGGTCTATCCCTTATGGTCTATAACACCAAGTTCTCATGGTCCCGTGCCAGTTAGTGCATATTAATGCTATAAGGCCATAGTACACCTATGGAGCTACTTGGATAACCAAAGTACACCTATAGAGCTACTTGGATAAACATTATACAAGCAACAATCATGTTAACATCATCATTCCGTCCTACTATCACAAGGCATGAAAACAGGTGCAACGGCCGAAGGCTAACAAGACCCAAAGGTTACAACAAGAACAAAGCATGGGAAAAAAATCCAAGCACAACAATTATCCAAAAACATGATCAATTTACCTCTACACAAGCATGCAATCAAGGCAGGAATAACCACAAGGGCAAAAAGGTAAACACGCAATACCCCGTTCATGGGTATTGGTGGAATTTGCACATAAAAATCAAAGAAATCGAAAGGTAAGGCACAAACCACCTACCTAGATCCTAGGAGATCGATATACTTGAACCACAAGGCTTGATTCTCCTCAGAACGGCGTAGATCTACGAAAACGTGCAAAAAGTTCAACCCACGATAACTTACGAAAGAGGAGGAATTGGAAAACAAGGCTCTAGGAGAAGGAAGAACTCACCGCTACAGTTCCAACGCAATCAACAGTGGTCAAATCGGAGAACGGATGAAGGCTCGGGGATTTGGAGAAGTTCTGTGGCCGTACGAAGTCTCTCGGTCGAACGGGACCTAGAAGAAGATGATTCTGTCGATTAGGCGCAACCCCGGTCCATTTAATGAAAAATAAAGAAAATACACAGCGTGTACTTATTGAGTACACAGCGTGTACTCTATTTTTTCCATACTCTTCTTTAAGAGGCCTCCACTTCATCCCTACACACTGTGTGTTTGGCCCGGACACGGCCAACTCACGGCCTGGCGCGCCAAGGGAGTACACGACGTGTACTCAGAAAGTACACGGCGTGTACTTCAAAAATTTATAGAAGCTCCTCTTTTCTCAAAAACGACTAGAAAAGGAGAAACATACCTGAAATGAAGATCCGGGTTCTTAAATTTTCTCTATTTTTAGTGAGTGACACTTTTTGAACAAAAATGTCATTTTTAAATTGATAATGGACACTTTGAGTCATACCAGGAACATCATGTATCATATTAAGGTGTGGATTATTCCTACACTTTAAAAATGTCTTATTTATCATTTTCCTAAAGTATAAAAACAATTCTAATGAATTTGATAAGTTTTGAGTATGTTAGTTTTCTTTTTTTTACTAAAATTAATGTCAATTTTAAATAAAAAGATGCACTTAGAGTCATACCGGTCACACAATGTGCCAGATTGAGGTTTAGATGATCCCTACAAGTCCCAAATAAATTATGGATATTTTTACTAAAGTATAAAAACAATAAGAATGTGTTTTCTCAATTTTGAGTACGCCACTTGTATTTTTTACTAAAATGTCATTTTAAACTGGAAACACACACTTTGAGTCATACTGGTCACATCATGTGTGAGTTTGATGTGATACTGATTCCCACACATAAAAATGAATTAAAAATAATTTTTCTAAATTATTAAGAAAATATGAGCATGTTTTATCATTTTTTATTGAGTGATAATTTTTTGTACTAAAATGTCAATTTTAAATTGATAACAAACACTTTGAGACATACTGGACACATCGTGTATCAGATTGAGGTGCGACTAATTCCTACATGTAAAAAATGACTTATGAATCATTTTAATAAAGTATCAAAATAAGAATGTGTTTTCTTAGTTTTGATCATGTCAAGTGTCTTTTTTAGTAAAATTGATGTCACTTTTAAATAAAAAGATGCACTTTGAGTCATACCAATCACACCGTCCATCAGATTAAGATGAGGCTGATTTCTACACGTCCCAAATGACTTATGAACAGTTTTCATAAAGTATCAAAATAATACAAATGTGTTTTCTTGTGTTTGAGTATGTCACTTTTTTTACTAAAATGTCATTTTAAACTGGAAACACACACTTTGAGTTATGTTGGTCACATCGTGTGTTGGTTTGACGTGAGACTGATTCCTATACATAAAAAATGACTTATGAATATTTTTCATAAATTATCAAGATAATGTGAGCGTGTTTGTTTAGTTTTCATTGAGTGATGTTTTTTGAACTTAAATGTCAATTTTAAACTGATAATGGATACTTTGAGTCATACCGATCACATCGTGTATCAGATTGAGGTGCAGTTGATTCCTACACATCACAAATGACTTGTTGATTTTTGTCCTAAAGTATCAAAATGATATTAATTTTTTTTCCTTAGTTTTGAGTATGTGATGTGTGTTTTGAACTAAAATGTAAATTATAAACTAAAAACATACCATTCAAGTCATACCAGTGACATCGTGCATCAGATTGAGGTGCAGATGATTGAGTATATGATTTTTTTTCATTCAACTATATGCACTAAGCTAGAAAATAAATAAATGTTCCATTTTTATGGAAGAAAAAATCCCATGCTTCCTAAGATGCCTCATCCAAAAGAACCATGTTCTCCCTTTTCTGGTTTGTTGTAGATGATTAAAGGAAAAAATATGACTTCCCAAAAGATCTATGAAAAAAAATATTAGATAAAAATGATATGTGAACAAACATAAAAATAGTAGATAAAATGGTGAAAAATTAACTAAATAAGTAGTAGGAATTCACCTTTTCATGATAGTTGTATACATTGTGGACACATTTACTTGTTATCTCAATTACAGTCTCAAATTCCAATATCTCACAAGCAAGAGAATCTTTGAACAAACCACCCCAACTTGAGAAAAATAATCCACCTACATAATAAAACAATTCTTATGTTAGTAATACTATACATAAATCAATTAAACATAAATATGAAATAATAAATTAATAAAATGTCAATTTTAAACTAAAACCACACAATTTGAGTCATACCGGGTATACCATGTATTTCTTTGAGGTATGGTTGATTACACCATGTCTTTTTATCCTATAATTAATTCAACACTTTGGGTCATCTAACAATATCACTATTTGACAACCCAGAATGTTGAATGCATTAGAGAATAATAGGAAAATTGCAACATCATGAGTGAATCATCCTTGTTGAGTGCATGATCATAGTACATGAGTGAATCGTCCTTGTTGATGAAGTCATTTATTCCCAGAAAACATTAAAAATTAGTGTAAACCTATCATCATTCACTGATTGAACTAAAATAAATATTTACATTTGAGTTTTTATGGAACATAATAAAACATTTATTACCCTTTCACCATCATAGAGAGTACAAACTCCATGATAAACCATTTACCTTATTTTATAGAAAAAACTTCAGTGTAACCCATTATGTATTTTTAGAAGACAATAAACTCCATTATAAATTGTTTACACCTTTTTGACAGTATTAAACATCATTTTATCCCTTTATAGCATCCAAATGACACTGAAATCTAGTGCATCCATTAATCCTTCTTATATTGTGCTATAAATTAGTATATCCTTTTCAATATTCTGGGTGATGATAAACTCTGACATAACATCATAACTTTTTGTTCATTAAAATGGGAATATAACTATTCTAAAGTATTTTTTATTGAGAATGATGATGAGTTTTTTTATTAATGATCTTGTGAACATGAATCATTTTACATAATGAATGTGCACATTCATAATGAACTTTAATTGTATGGATTTCGCAAGCAATTGTGATATTATATCATGAATCTAATTGATGATCAAATAGCCCAAATAATTCCACCACCCACCAAAGTGAAACTAATGTATTTTTCTTTTCTAAAAAATCATGATTTATTTGATGAAATTTTGTATTTTTTAGATTTTTTAGATTGAGCTACTAGCTTCTTTTTCAAAGGGGTCTTCATTTAGATTTTCTATACTTCACAATTTCATTTGAAGCGGTTTTTTCATTTTTAGGTATTTCTTCATAAGGTGGTTTCTTTTTCATTTTATGTCATGTTTCCTTTGAAACCAGCCCTCCTTGATGACCATGATCTCTCAATGATGGTTATCCTCCAATAGTTATCTAATACACCTACTGGATTCAGTGGTTGGTTACACACATATTTATTCAAACATTTGAGTTAGATTATATACCTGTTTGATGATTGGATTAGTGTTGTATGATTCTCAAGTGACTATTGGCTCCAATAATAAGACCCTTTATTTATAATTTAGAGAAGTCATGGGAAAGAAACTACATATATTTTTGTTATTGTTGTTTAGTTTGTTCTTGGTGAGGGGTTTCTTTCACACTTAATTAATATTTGATAGTACTTGGAATGTGCTAATAAAAATTGTAGCCTATGATAATCAATTTGAAAAAATAATTGGTGTTTCTTTTGTTTCTAAAAAAATTCCTCCACTTAAATTCTTGTATGAAATCACTTAAAAAAACGGTGAAAAACATTTTTTCAATAATCCACCTAAAACACTTACAGAATGGATCTTATCTTAAGTGACAAGTGTTTTGTGCACTTTTCAACAATTGTTCTCAAACACAACCTTGTTATGATCCCTATTCCACTCCATTTACCAAAAAATTTTATTTTTTGCAAGCCAACTCTTCATCTCCTCCTTCACCTTGGTCTCCACCTCTGCCTCCTCATCCACCTCTGTTTTTGAATCCACCTCTGCCTCCTCCTCTACCTTGGTCTCTGAATTTGACTTCTCCTCCACCTCTACATATGCCTCTACCTCCACCTCCGCCTCCACGTCCGCCATTTCCCAACAATTTTATTATTTTCAAGACAACACCTATAAACAAATTGATTTCCTCCATTATACTTATCCTTTATAAATAGATCGAAAATAATATATAAGAATTATGACACTAATTATTCACACCCCAAATATATTTCTAAGGTCATAGATCATACTATATCACAAACATAGTAGGTAATCACCTAAATTTTTTGTCTGAAAACATTCTGGAAACATGTACACTGCCCACTCATATCTAAACAAATTTACTTCTTCTTTTGAGTATGAAGGTTGTCGAAAATATTGATAGTACTGAGAAAATATAGAAAAAAAATGATTAATAAATATATTTAATGAAATTGTAATTATCTTCAGAAATTACCTGTTGGGGGATGCTGGTCTTTTCATGCTTTATGATCTCTCTCATAAATTTTCAAACATAATACCCACAATTATTTCCATTATATTTCTTTGGAAACTATAGAAACATTGAAAAAAATAAGTATTTTTTTGAAATATTTTTTTATAGTTAAATATTTCTATATATACCTTAATCAATTTCCATTTGTAGTAATCCACAAGCTTTATCTGTTCAGACACTGACTTCATTCCGTGATTTAGCCTGTATTTAGTGACCACCCTATCATAAAAAAATTCTTGTTAAAACACATATTGAAACATATAATTCGAATTTTATCTATAAAATGTTCATTTTAGTATATTATAAATTCACAATACACATCATGCACGATTTTTTTGTTGGATATCCATGCATTGGATCCAAAAAATAAATATTTTGGGTATCAAGTTTGACTACGATCAACATCCAGTACTGCCTAAAAAAACAAAAATAAATAAGTAATGAAAAAATTAAAAATATATTTTATGTGATTATATTTTAGATTTTTACCTCTGCATTACAGGCATCAAAAAGTGTATTTTGTCTGATATTTTTTTCTCAAACTCTTCAAGTAAATCATCTCTTTTCTTTTCAATTTCTTCTTTATCCAAAGTATGTTTTTCTATAGAAATGATACATGGATTAATGAATCCAAATCTTGATTCTCATGATTTTCCCTTTATATAGTAGTAATATAAATGCATGTAGAAAATACTAATAGTTATTAACTTTAATAAACATATTATCTCACTATTTGGATAAACATATTATGAAAATGCACCTTTAAGTATGTATTCAAAATTAAGACTCACAACCATTCATGCCAGAGAATCTCATTTATAGCCTCGAGACCAATTACGTCTATCATAAAAGTTTCATATATTTATTTTTCAAATAGAATTTAAGTCATATTTTAATCTTTAAATGTGGTCTCTACATGAATTTGTAATGATAATAAATGTTGCTCTGGAACTAGCGGGGAGAAATTACTCCCGGAAGGTTATTTTGATTTCTTGGTTGATTCACTAAATTGTATTGACCTGACTTTCCATTTCCCCATCTCTTTATCTATATGTAATATCATACCTCACTTCATACATTTTTTCATCAACTGTTACAGTTTTTTCATATGAAAATTTTTATTAAACACATACATCATGTATCTTTATAAGATTATATAGCCATGCTATGAAATTTACAATAACATCCTTGACCATTTCAATATATGGATCATCAATTGGAATATGAAACTCAATAGTCGGATCATGAGCTACCTTAATCTAAACTCTCATGTGATCTTTTGGGAGGTATTTCTAGTGCAACTTGTCTCCTGGGATATTATACACCATACCCCTCATAACAAGGTGGTGCATGGGTGTTGACAGATAAAAATCACATAAAACTATACCCTGTAGAATTTAAGTAATATAAAGTTATTATAAGTTGTTTGAATCAAATTTAGGATAAAAATTAATGAAAAAATTGATTACCTAGGGTAAGGTATACAGTTGAGGGGAATGAATAGCCTCAAATCTAGTGTGGTCGTTTGGTTCATGTGTAGATTTTTGTTCCACCATCGGTTCTCTTTGATCCTTTCTCATACATTGGTCTACAAAACCAGACTAGAAAATAATATATTAAAAAGAATCTATTTGTGTATGAAATACTTTCACCATCTTATATGCATCTTCATGTGGTTTTATCTCCTCAAAATATGTTTAAGGAATACCCAGATACCTAATCCTCTAACACGACCATATTGTTCCAACCACTTAAAAGTTACAAAAAGTAGTTTTTCTTCTGGTACGGTCACTGTCGATTCTTATGTATAAATCATATAAAAAAATATTAACATAAATAGATATTTCTTTGTAATACTATTATAAAGTATAATGAATTATTATTATGTCATACTTACACGTGTTTCCCATACTACTTTTGTGTTTTCATCAACTAGTTTACCCTCCTTATTTACGCAAGCCTCCTTCCATAGCACATGACGTGGGATATAAGTGGTTTCATATTTTGATTCATAGATATCATATAAACAGAGGAACATATGTTGTTTCATATCACATAAAACTTTTATTATTTATTTAAAATACATACCAATTTATTCTCTAGTGAAGCATACCCCATCCTTACTTTTTAATAGGTGTACATTGATTTTGATGCATGTTCTTTATTTTCAAAACTCTTTTTTATATTTCATAAATTAATAATTTTGAATCAAATTAGATAAAATAAATAATATCAAATAATATATTATCAATTTCAATGCACATGAAATGAATTATCATTGCGGAAATTGATGAAAGTAGTCCATATTTCCTGCTTTATAATGTGTGAATAACTAACTGGTGGGTGGGGCTTTACTTTCCCCTCAACATCCCTAAGATGAAACTTAGTAAGAAGAGTCTGGAAGCCTCTATGGACTTTTCCAGTAGCCATTAAGAAAAACTTCTTATGTAAATATTCTAAAATAAATGAACTCCACAATGAATAATAAAAATTAAATCAATGTTTCATTATATATATATATATATATATATATATTGGTAAAATAGTGAAAGTATATTTTAACATTACTACTATATCTTTCCAAAGGGTTTCCTTCTTTATAGGTTGGACATGGAATCATGAATCAATATCAATCAGAACATTCATCCTCATCATGAATCCAACATAAATAATGAATATTGACTTGTTGGGGTCAATAGGTTGGCCACATTGATTCCATCCAACCTCAAATTTTATACCCCGACTTCTTGCCTTGATAATTTTATTCAACACTATGATGCTGCATCGTTGTTGTTTTTTCATCAACATGTTGTTGATCCCCTAATAATTCTGTAGTTTTATCACCAACAATCTATTCTTCCTTGGGATTTCTAACATCATCATGTGCAGAAGACATTGTCTACATGAGCAGTCAAACATTTAATTTATCTTGAATAAAAACAATGTAAACACAAACAAAGTATTTAAGAAGGGTCATATGCATGCTCTATTTCACACAAACTCTTTAAATCCATCTTCATAATTGTCAAATGATTAATGTGGATCCATTTTTAAGGAAATGGGTAATTGAATTTAAGAAAATAATTACTCCACTATGGTAGGTGTTATCCTCTGAATTCATCCAAAGGTGAAAGTTATAGACATCTGTCATCTTTATCAGCTTCATCTCCTAAATAGTTATTATTGCATTTTGTTTATTGAGACTCATCCTCCATCTCTTATGTACATGAACCTATGTTACTTGAACCACTATGAGAAGAAGTCATCCCATACCAGGTAATAGGGATCATTTAGTATGACTACTGCTCAGATTATTTAAAGCAACATAGAAGAGATGGGGGTGATTATCAAGCAAAAAAATTAAATAATAGCTGTCCATAAGATGATGCTGGTGAGAATGATAGTTGTCTCCTTAAAACTTTTTAAATTACCACATCTTAATTTAAAATTTTAAATATCATCTCAAAATTCTATAATTCCTTGACACTACCATGAGAACATCAACTCATCCCCACTGAGATGCATCGAATCTAATCTATGTTACCAGTCCTTTTCCCTCACCTATATCTCAAATATAAGATATCTATATTCACTAAACTTCATGTGTAGGGTATGAGTATAAAAATAAACAAGCAAATACTAAAATGTCCCCTAAAATATACAACAATGTATATATTTGAGTATATCTTCAAAGTAGTAACACTCAAAATACACATGCAAGGAGAGTCATTGTGTACTAACTAGGCCACCAAGATAATAAAATGTATTGATTTTATTTCATAACAGTGAATTATGCTAATCATACCATAAGTTTATTCCATGGTTATTCCCTAACATTAAAATCATTTCACTAATAAGAGGTTACAGTTTTAATCACAGGAGGATAAAAAATTATTTATCTCCCTCTAGAAATAACCACATCATAGGTACCATGAGATTTGACCTCAGAACCTTGGCATCCAAGACTATCACTTAGGGATAACCATCACATGTACTTATTGTATCCAAATCATGAAATAGGTATAACATATCCATTTTTCTTAGGAAGTGAATTTGAAATGTGTGAAAGTATTAACATAATTGGTTTCCTTAGGAAAGAACCACACAATGGGTTCCACAATACATTAGTTAAACCTAACTTATGAAAAACCATAAAGAATAGAAAACAACAACAAAAATGTCACATCACCCTCACCCTAACCCTAGATGAATTAGTAACATGTCTATAGTAACTCACATTCTAACATACCATACCCACCCCTTACATAATACCCATCATATTCTAATATATGATAAAAATTATTTTTATCACATCCACACATGTATTTCTTGTATAAAAATTTTGTAATCATATATTGAGAGGTATATTAAAAATCATTTCAAATAATATCAAGTGATTAATCAAAGAAAATATTATAAGGAAATATTTATAAAAATTTAATAACAAAATATTTACATATTAAATTTAATACAATAATTTTCAAAAAAATTACTCTAGAGAATAAATTATTAAGAAAGTAAACAAAAAACATTAGTTAAAAAATCAGTAAAAAATGTATACAAAGATAAAAATGAAGACTTACTAAATAAATGTCACAAAATTTTTCCATTTCCTAAAATTATAATATCTAGAAAAAAATCATGTTACATTTTATTATAATTCATGTATCCCCCAGTAAAAAAATTATTTATAAATATGTATTGGTCCATTTTACAATACAAATATGATTAAAACCATATTTGTGTATGATTACAATAAAATAATTTGAAGAATATATTTATCCTATCAACACACACACACACACACACATTATGAACCATTTAATATGAAAAATAAAATATTAAATACATATATAAAGACTATAAATAATCTGGTATCATAAACATCAAATTACTTAATAGAATAATAAAACATGATAATCAATTAAATATTTATATTATAGCATGTGTAATACATAATAACTGATCAAGATTCTGTGTAACCCATGTTTTCTAAAATCTAACATAATTAAAACCATTCACTATCATTGATTATATTTAAAACCAATCTAAAATCCTTATTAATGGAGTTATTTAATTAGTATTGAATTATTTAAATCATGAATAAGATATTTCAATGGTTAATAAACAATAAATTATCTATTTTCAAAAAATACTCTAAAATACATAAATTATAAACTCTTATATATCCTACACGATCTAAATATTGTAAAATTAATATATATAAACTTATCCTTAAAGGAAATCATGATGTAATTTATTTATTTAATGAGAAACTATTTTTTACATCTAATTAGAAAAAAAAAACTAAAGACAAAGTTTCTTCAAAAGAAAAATAAAACCTATGTAAGATCTTGGATCTAGGAAAGGTATGATCTCATTTAAGTTTTGATTTGAATATCTTTTTTTGGTTAATTAAGTTCTTACCCAAGTCCATGTGGATCCTCGGGGGTGTTCCAAGGGTCCGGGACACAAAAAAAGGAGAAAAGGGGGTTTTCTGGGTAGGCCACACAGTCTATGCATGGTTAGTGAAAACCATGTGGATAGCCCAAGAAACCATGCAGGAGGTGAGATTTTGGATAGTGGCCTCTGCATGGTTTGCGCATGGTTTGGAAAATTGTGCGGGAAAACCGTGCGACCTAGAAATTTTTAAAAAAATTACAAATTTTTCACTCCAGGATTTTAAACCCCAACTCGATATTTCCTTCCCATTCTTCTCTTTTCACCCTAGGGATGAACTAAATCCCCTAAGAGATCCAAGATATCGATCTACCTCATTTATAGGGAATTTTTGGTGATGTTGGTTGCAGATCGAAGCTTCGGGTAAGGCTAATCCCATCCTTGCTTCTTTTTTGAGTTTAGGGTTTGTATCTTCTTCTCCTCTCTTTATGAAGCTCTAAAACCCTACTCTTTGGGTGAGATCTAGGTTGAATCTTAAAGTGTTGTTTGAAGTGGAATATAAGGACTCTATTAAGAGTTCATTCACCCACAGAATCAAGGTAGGTGGTCTACAAGTTATATCCCATGGTTTATTTGTGGATTTGTGCATGTGTGGTTTTGTTCTTGGGCGTCTCTTGGTACATTTTGATAAATCTTGACATGTTTAGGTAAAATGGTTATTAAGAAGGTAAATAGAAACCCTCAAAATCCCCATGGGATGCATCGAGGGTGATGAGACTAATCTAGGGCCACCCATGGGGTGTGCTGACTTCCCCAGACCTAGGGATTTGTGAAGAATAAGTGACATTGTTGAGTATTTATGTAGTTCCCATTATAAACATGTTGATGTGATTGTTTGTGTTGAAATAGAAGCTAGGTGATGCACCTAGCTTAGTAATAACCTAAGGGATATTGGTTTAATATGTGGAAATGATTAAAGACAATAATGGAATGTATTATGAGTCTGGTAATGAAGCCTAGTGAGTTAGTCATAATGAACGAAGCCTAGTGACATAGGCACAATGAATGAATTCTTAGTGAGATAAGCATAATAAAAGGGAATTGGGCTAAATGAATAAATGATGTGAAATGTGGTAATTGGGTTAATGGGTTAAGGCATGGTATTAACTCTCATTTTATTGTTATGGTTTATGTTTCCTTGGGAAATGGTTGTGATGTTGTGTAAATGGTTAATGGATACATATATGTATAGCATGTGCACATGGCTTGGTAGAGTGGGGTATTGACTTGAGGATCTATGCCCACAGGTTGAGTTGGACTGAGGCTCTAAACTCCACCCTTAATGCATGATTTTTGGAAGAGGACTGAGGCTCTGTTCCCCTAACGGTTGCATCCACCTGGACTGAGGCTTCAAGGTGAGGATATGGTTTACATGAGGAAGTTAATCCTAGTGAGATAGGATAACAATGTGTTTTTCTCATGCATGTGATTGTGTACTTTAAGCCCATGTAACTTGTTGTGTTTGATGAACTGATGGTAAATACTTTTTAAATGGAAGTAATGGGAAATGGGATGAAATGGAAAGATAAGGAAGTGGTAATAAATGTTGGTAATGGACCTAAACTAGTTAAGGCACTTAATCTTTTCTTTGTCATTTATTATTCATTTACCATTTCTCATTCACAATTGTTTATACCGGATATTTTTTAGACACCGTTGGGGGTGGCCTACTGAGTTATACTCACACCCTTCTCAGGCCACCGTTGGGTACCCGAGAAGACTTCATGTTTGTAGGTTAGGGCAAGGGAAAAGGCTCTTGCTAGGGAGTTGGGTTGGCATGGGTATTCGTGGAGGAGGAGTCGAACCTGTTGTGGGGACCATTTTGGGGATTTTGCATATTTTCTTCATATTGGGTTTTGTTAACTTTTGCACTTGTAGCATGACATGTAATATTTACTATTGGACATGGTTGTACCCTATTTTGGGGAATGGTTGTTTATGCATACTCTTGTGTTATTGGTTATTATTCTGCTATTTTTTTATCTTATATTGTGGTTTAATCTAATAAAAAGGGGGTATAGTCTCCCCAATTGACTATTTGGACCTCCGATACTAGTAGACAACCTTTGGCGTATGAGGAGGCATGCTTAAGGTCATGTAACCACCTGGATCAGAGCACCGATTTAGTGGATTCTAGGTTGGGGATGTTACAAAGTGGTATCAGAGGAGGTCTTTCTTTTCCTTCTCTGAAATCTTATTATTTGGGATGGTAGATAGGAGTTAGGATGTGTTGGGTCTTGGTAATGAGATCTTGATTGGGAGTAGCTAACCCATGTACGAGGGAAAACCCAAGTCACCCAGGGTAGGAATTGTTGTTATTGATTGTGAGATATTACAGTTGATGATATTTCACCGTCGGGTGATGCACATGTTATATGATGTGATTATTTTATGATACCTAGATCATGGCCTCAATGGAATGAGGCTATGTATTTATGCATCATTTTAGGAACCTAGAGAGAGATAGGTGACATGCATCATGGTAGGTACACATAGGCTGGGTGTGTGAGGCATGAAATATGGAATACACCTTTCATCTTAGTAATTGAAAAAGGAAAATGTCATAAACTAAACAATGTAAATGGGTGAATATAAAATAATGATAAGTGATGATTAATGAAATATGTGTAATTAAGGGTTTGTAATTAATTAATTTTTTTTTGTAACATGTTGTATGATCCTTGTCGTGGTGTGTGGTTGTTTTGCCCTTGTGGACCATGGTCCACGGTAGGGATGGTCAGGGTGGTGTTTTAGGAATGTTAAGGTTTTTTGGGATGGTGAATGTATGGTGGGTTATTGTGGTTGGTGAGGATCCTTCTTGTTATGAAGTTTTGAAAGTTTTATGGTATGTGTTCTAAACCTCATGTTTGGAAATGTAGAGAAATGACACCGCAACGTCAAGTGCCGATTGGGAAATAAGAGGATGTTACTGAGAACACTCCTCCAGTAGAGGAGAAAGAGAATGTGGTGATCCAGAAAAGTAGAGAAGAGCAGTTCTGAGGAAACTTGGCTCGTTTTATACAGATGATGGATCGGGACCCAGGGTGGGTTGCACCGAGTATGTTTGAGCTGACCAAAGAGTTTCAGCTACAATACCCTCTAACCTTTACCGGAGAGGGTGTTCTAGAGGCAGCAGAGTTCTGGATAGAGTCTGTCCAGACAATACTTGATCATTTGGAGACTCCTAATGGGAAGCGAGTCAAGTTGGCATCTTATATGTTGCGGGGCCAGGAAAATCGTTGGTGGGACATCCTGTCTCATATTGAGTAGTCTGAGGGGATGTTGTGGAAAGATTTATAGGAAAAGTTTTTGGATCATTTTTACCCAGAGACTTTGAGGCAAGAGAGGGCTGCAAAGTTCATGAGCCTGACTCAGGGATCGATGTTGGTTATGGAGTATGCTGTCCATTTCACTGACCTGCGACGCTTTGTTCCAACATTGGTAGGGGACGTGGCAATAGTTATGAGGAATTTACAGAATGGAATGAGACACAAGATCAAGTCTCAGGTGAATATATTTATCTTGAAGAGGTTTATAGAGGTAGTGGATCAATCATTGATCTCAGAAGGGAACCTGAAGGGAGCTTCAGGTATCGGTCTTGTCGTGCCAGTTGGGCGGACAAGTGGTTAAGCTTCCAAGGTCCGAAAGCGTTATTTTGGAAGTTTTTAGCAGGGAAGAAGTGTGAAAGGTGGTCAGAAGAGAGGGTCAACCTCTTAGGGTGGTGATCAGGTGTTCTGCTATTAGTGTGGCAGGTTGGGGCACATGTGTGGATAGTGTTATTGACCTACAGTTGAGTGTCAGTCTTGTGGCAGATTGGGACATGTGAAGAGGTTCTGTAGGAACCCTCAATAGGTGAGCATGGATGTTGGTGGAATACATATTCCAAGCGGAGGCAAGGGATCAGTTTCTCCTTATCAGGTGGGAAGTTTAAGCTCCACGAGCCGTACTGGTAGGGGCGATGGACGTGGAACTCCGGGGTAGGATCACCCACTTTAGCAGGGCAGTGTTTTGTAGGGTACACAGGTTGGAGCCCATGGTAGAGGGGTAAGTCGGCTTCATACAGTTCTGTCGGCACCTAGTGATGGTGAGGCTAGGCCATCGACTGTTTGAGGTACAATCCTTGTAGCTTCTATGCTTTCTAGTGCGTTGTTTGATACTGATTCCACACACTCTTTTATTTCTACTCAGCTTGTGGAAGCATTGGGTTTTTATGTGGAGATGTGTGTGGGGTTATATCAATTAACACTCTATTGGGGGTGAGAAATGAATATATCAGACAATGTAAGGGATATGCTATGGAAGTTGGTGGGTACCATTTCCTATGGGACTTGTTCGTTCTCGAGATGTCGATATTTGACCTAATCTTGGGTATGGATTGGTTGATGTTGTATCGGGCACACATAGACTGTTACCATCATAGGGTATCATTCAAGTCACTTGAGGGTGACACTTATGTCCACCATGGATAGTGGGATATTCGAGCAGGTTGTTTGAGATCGTTTTGTCAGCAGCTGGATAGGCTCATAGCTCAAGTAGCTTGTCTTGTGCTCGATGATGAAAGGGGGAACATTTTTTCTTCCCTCCAGTAGTGGATTAGTTTCAGGATGTGTTTCCTGAGGATTTATTGGGGTTACCATCTGAGAGGGATGTTGAGTTCATGATTGAGTTGTTGTCGGGAGAGGAGCCAGTTTCTATTCCTCCATACCGAATGGCACTGGGAGAACTCTAGGAGTTAAAGGTTTAGTTTGAGGAGTTATAGAGTAAGGGGTTCATATGTCCTAGTACGTATCCTTGGGGATATCCTATGCTTTTTGCAACGAAGGATGATAGGTTGTTAAGGCTGTGTGTTGATTATCAGAAGTTAAATCAAATGACGGTGAAAAATCAGTACCCTCTTCCTAGATTTGATGACCTATTTGACCAGTTGAGGGGTGGATCGGTGTTTTCTAATATTTATCTGAGATCGGGTTATCACCAGTTGAGGGTGAGGCCTTCTGAAGTACCACTTACAGCTTTTAGGAGTCATTACGGGTTGTTTGAGTTTGTGGTGATGCCTTTCAGCTTGACCAATGCACTAGTGGTATTCATGGATTTGATGAACCGAATCTTTCATCCTTACCTGGACCAGTTTGTGGTTTTCTTTGTTGACGAAATCTTGGTGTACTTGAAAACTCATGATGATCATGTCCAACATCTTAACATCATTCTGAGTACACTAAGAGAGCATCGACTTTATTCCAAGATGTCAAAGTGTCAGTTCTAGATTAGAGAAGTGCATTTTCTAAGTCACATCATCTCTGAGGCAGGTGTGTTAGTGGATCCAGAGAAAATGCAGGCTGTTGTGTCTTGGGAGAATCCCAAGAGTGTTTCATATGTTCAGAGTTTCCTGGGTTTGACTGGATATTACCAGAGGTTCATTCAGAATTTATCTCACTTGAAAGAACCACTATCAGGATTGACTAAGAAGGGAATCATGTTTAAGTGGTCTGAGGCTTGTGAGAATGCCTTTCAAGAGTTGAAAAAGTGATTGATGACAACACTGATCTTGATCTTACCTGATCCAGGTAAAAAGTATGTTCTATTTTGTGATGCGTCTGGTATTAGGTTTGGGGTTGTGTTGATACAAGATGAATGGGTGGTGGCTTATGGGGTAGAGGCAATTGAGACCCCATAAGTGGAATTATCCCAATCATGATCTTGAGTTGGCTGTAGTAGTGTATGCCTTAAAGTGCTGGAGGCACTACTTGTTGGGGGAACAGTTCACAGTGTATACCAATCATAAGAGTCTAAAGTATATATTTTCGTAGCAGGATTTGAAGCTTTGGCAGTAAAGATGGGTTGAGTATCTACAGTCTTTCGACTTTGAGATGTTATATACACCGGGGAAAGGGAAAAATGTTGTTGATTCTTTGAGAAGGAAGGCTCAGAACCAAGTGGCTCAGGAATCCAGCACCGAGTGGAAGGTGATGGCTTTGTTTGTGGAGATGCACCTGGAGGTGTGGGAGGAAAATGGTCAGGCGACTCTTGCTTCCGTGACAGTAGAGTCAAAACTTTTAAGTCGAGTTAAGGAAAGTCATCTCGACGATCTGGAATGTTTGTCCATGAAGGAAAGAATTAAAGGCGGGGATCCACCTTCTGGTTGGGCTGTCAATGTGGACGGGGTTTTTTATGTTCATAGTCATGTGGTTGTGCTGGTATGCATGTGGGAGGAATTGATGCGAGAGTTTCATGCATCGAAATGGGAAGTGCATCATGATTTGACCAAGATGTATCATGATATTCGTAGATAGTTTTGGTGGCCGGGAATGAAAAAGGAAGTTACAGGCTTTATGGAATAGTGTCTTACCTGTCAGCAGGTGAAGGCTGAGCATCAACACCCAGGTGGTTTGTTACATCCATTTCCCATTATGAAATGGAAGTGAGATGATGTGATGATGTATTTTTTGGCGGGTCTTCTGAGGATACCTTAGAAGAATTATGAAATATGGGTGGTTGTGGATCGGCTAATGAAATTGGATCATTTCTTACCAATTCAGGAGACTTACATAGTCGACCAATTGGGTGAGTTATATGTTTAGTAAATAGTACGATTTCATGGTGTAATGCAGAATATAGTTTTATATCATGATCCTTGTTTCACATCGTGCTTCTGGAAAGGGTTGTATAATGTGCTTGGTATATAGGTGATTTTGAGTACGGCTTTCCACCCGCAGACAGATGGGCAGTCAGAGCATACAATTCAAGTGTTGAAGGACATGTTGAGGGATTGTGTGTAGGATTTTTGTGGTTCTTGGTAGAAGCACCTGTCACTTGTTGAATTTTCCTACAAAAATAGTTTTTAGGATACGGTTCAGATGGCACTGTTTGAGGTTCTCTATGGGAGACCATGTAGATCTCCGCTGTGTTGGTTTGAGGCCAGTGAATCCAAGCTGTTGGGATCGAGTCTCGTGCATGAGACTTCAGAGAAAGTTGAGTTGATTCAGAAACAAATGGAAATGACTCAGAGTAGGCAGAAGTCATATGCGTATTGGATACGTAGACCTCTTGAGTTCGAGGTGTGTGATAGTGTGTTCCTTCGAGTGTCTCCAAGGTTGGGTCACCGACAAATTCAGAAGCAGGGAAAGTTGGCGCCCAGGTATGCGGGGCCTTTTGATATTATGGAGAGGATCGGGCTAGTGGCGTACTGATTGTCTCTTCCATAGTGGTATAGAGGGATGCATGATGTCATTCATGTGTCGCAGCTTTAGTGGCATCACCCTGATCCAACTCATGTGGTGGGTGTTGAGGATGTTGAGCTTGAGGATGATGCGTCCTTTGAAGAGCATTTGGTTTGTGTGGTGGATCGTAGTGAGAAAGTATTGCGGGGCAAGGTTGTGCCATTAGTGCGAGTACTATGGAAGCATGGGAAGGTTTAGGAAGAAACTTGGGAGCGATAATCAGATATGCGAGCTCAGTATCCCGATCTCTTTTCCTCAGAAGTGTAATGAATCTTGGAAGCTCGGCTTGAGGATGAGCCATTATAAGGTGGGGAGGTTGTAAGACCCCGAATCTTGGAAAGGTATGATCTCATTTAAGTTTTGGTTTTAATATCTTGTTTTGTTTAATTAAGTTCTTACCCAAGTCCTTGTGGAGGCTCATGGGTGTTCCAATGGTTTGAGACACGAAAAATGGAGAAAAGGGGTTTTTTTGGGTAGGCCGCATGGTCTATGCACGGTTAGTGAAAACCATGCAGACAACCCAGGAAACAGTACAGGAGGTGGGATTTTGGATAGTGGCCTCTTCATAGTTTGCGCATGGTTTGGAAAACTATGTGGGTAAACCGTGTGGCCCAGAAACTTTTAAAAAAATTACAATTTTTCCACTCTGGGATTTTAAACCCCAACTCGGTATTTCCTTTCCATTCTCCTCACTTCACCCTAGGGACGAACCAAATCCCCTAAGAGCTCCAAGAGATCGATCTAACTCATTTCTAAAGCATTTTTGGTGTCGTTGGTTTTAGATAGAAGCTCCGGGTAAGGCTAATATCATCCTTACTTCTCTTTTGAGTTTAGGGTTTGTATCTTCTTCTCCTCTCTTTCTAAAGCTCTAAAACCCTACTCTTTGAGTGAGATATAGGTTGAAGCTTCAAAGGTTGTTTGAAGTAGAATCTAAGGGATCGATTAAGAGTGTATTCACCCATAGAATCGAGGTAGGTGGTCAACAAGTTATATCCCATGGTTTATTTATGGATTTTTTGCAGGTGTGGTTTTGTTCTTGGGTGTCTCTTAGTTTTTTTTGATCACTCTTGGCATGTTTAGGTAAAATGGTTATTAATAAGGTAAATGGAAACCCTCATGATCCCCATGGGATACGCTGAGGGTGATGATACTAATCTAGGGCCACCCATGGGGTGTGCCGACTTCCCCGGACCTAGGAATTTATGAAGAACAAGTGATATTGTTGAGTATTTATATAGATACCTTGATAAACATGTTGATGTGATTGTTTGTGTTGGAATAGAAGCTAGGAAATGCACGTAGGATCAGTAATAACCTAAGGGATACTGGGTTAATATGTGGAAATGATTAAAGACCATAATGGAATGGATTATGATTTTGGTAATAAATCCCAGTGAGTTAAGCATAATGAACGAAGCCTAGTGAGATAGGCACAATGAATGAATGCTTAGTGAGATAAGAGTAATAAAAGGGAATTGGGATAAATGGATAAATGATGTTAAATGTGGTAATTGTGTTAATGTGTTAAGTCATGGTATTAACTCTCATGTTATTGTTATGGTTTATGTTGCCTTGGGAAATGGTTGTGATGTTGTGTGAATGGTTAATGAATACATATATGTATAGCATGTGCACATGTCTTGGTAGAGTGGGGTATTTACTTGAGGATCTACGCCCATGGGTTGAGTTGGACTGAGTCTCTAAACTCTACCCCTAATGCACGGGTAAGCGAAGAGGACTGAGGCTCTGTTCCCCTAACGGTTGCATCCACCTGGACTGAGGATTTGAGGTGAGGATATGGTTTACATGAGGAAGTTAATCCTAGTGAGATAGGATAACAATGTGTTTTCCTCATGCATGTGATTGTGTACTTTAAGCTTGTGTAACTTGTCATGTTTGATGAACCCATGGTAAATGCTTTTGAAATGGAAGTAATGGGAAATGGTATGAAATGGAAAGATAAGTTGTAATAAATGTTGGTAATAGACCAAAACAGGTTAAGGAACTTAATCTTTTATTTGTCATTTATTATTCATTACCCCTTTTGCATGCACAATTGTTTATACTGGATATTTTGTAGACATCCTTGGTGGTGGCCTACTGAGTTGTACTCACTCCCTGCTCGGGCCATCATTGGGTACCTGAGAAAACTTCATGTTTGCAGGTTAGGGAAAGGGAAAAGGCTCTTGCTAGGGAGTTGGGTGGGCATGGGTATTTGTGGAGGAGGACCCGAACTTGGTGTCGAGACCATTTTGGGGATTTTGCAGATTGTGTTCATCTTGGGTTTTGTTCACTTTTTCACTTGTAGCATGGCAGGACATATTTACTGTTGGACATGGTTGTACCCCGTTTTGGAGAATGATTGTTTATGTATACTCTTGTATTATTGGTTATTATTCTGCTATTTTGTTTATCTTATGTTGTGGCTTACTCTGATAAAAGGGGGTATAGTCTCCCCAATTGTCTATTTGGACCCCCACTGCTAGTCAGCAACCTTTGACATGCAGGGAGGTGCGTTAAGGTCATGTAACCACCTGGCTCGGAGCACCAGTTTAGTGGCTTCCAGGTTGGGGACGTTACAACCTAGCACTTATTATTTTTTAAAAATATGCTTATACCATCCATACTCTAAACCCACTCATGTTAAAAAATAACCTAAATGAAATCTTAATTATGGATTCTAACATATTACATTTCAAACATATAATTCTCTAAACAAAAGTGTTCATTTTTTTATATCTTAAAAAAAACATAAATAATTTAGAAAATAAAATAAAATAAAATAATAGAAGGTGATAATAAATATTGTTTGAACCAAATTTCTTTAAAAAATTTACATTAAATTGAAATGCATATAATATTAGCATATGTATATAAATAAATATACCTATCAATGTAGCATTATTTTGAAAAAAGTAAAGAACATGTGAAATACAAATCATGGTGGTCTATAATAGTGTAGTTTGAGGGAATTTGGACTCTTGTATCATTAATAGACATCACCGAGAGACCTAAATCCATGGAAAATATACATGGAGACCTTGGTCCTTCCAAATAAATACAGCAGGTTAGAATCCATATTTTTTTCTATAACATATTTAGGGAAACTCAAATGATTATAATAAATACCATTGAACTACATATTAAGTAGGTAATTGGCCAATTGGTTGGAGTTTGTGTTAGGAAATTATTTGAAAAAAATGAAGATTCAATTACAAAAAATTGAGGGGATGGTGCCCTTAATGATGCAAAATAATATTCTATACCAAAAATCCTTTACTTACTCTATAATAGAAGATCTCACTCCATGGGAAGCCATAAAGACTATAATGATGAAAAGAATGAGTCCCCAAAACTACGACAAGAGTTATGAGTGAAGGTGGTGATAAGAATGAAAACAATGAGGAAGAATGAGAGAGACCAATCATGATTAGAGTTATGGGAGAATAAAAACAAGGTTTTCCATGGTTGAAAACAACACAAAAAATGCAAACCATGGAACCCAAACAAGCAACCAATGAGGTAGGAAAAAGAGAAAATAACTTACCTTGGATTCTAGACTCGATTTATCTGAGAGAACGTAGAGGAGGAGCACTGACAATAGGGGAGTTCTACAAGAGCTTGAGAATTGCGATTGAATTAGTCACAATTATGGTTCTTTTAAATAGTCTGAGACACTTTTATCAGCTCTTGTAAAAAACACCGATAAAGATACCTTTTATCAGCGCTAAATTGATAAGTGCTGATAAAAGATATCTTTATCAGTATTTTTTTAGCATTGATAAAAGGAACCTTTATCAGTGGTAAAACTTTAGCACTGATAAAGGATTTATAATTATAATTATAAATAAAAAATTGTTAATATATTTCTATAATTATATATTTATTTATTATAATTTTATAATTATTTAAATATATAATTAATTATTTATAATTACATAAATAATTTTTTTTAAAATATTTTTTAATTTTTAATTATAAATATAGTAAATATACATCTATAAATATATTTATATAATTATATATAATTATATATTTATATAATTATATATATATAAAATAAATAAATATAAATATAAATATAGTAAATATATTCATTATTTAAATATATTTATTATAATTTCATAATTATAAATATATTTATATCATTATATATATTTATATAATTATATATACATTTAATGAATATATATAAATATAAATATAGTAAATATATTCATTATTTAAATATATTTATTATAATTTTATAATTATTTTAATATATAATTATTTATTTATAAATATATGAATACTTTTTAAAAAATAATATTTATATATTTATATTATTATATATATATATATACTAAATAAATATAAATATAAATATAAATATAAATATAAATATAAATATAAATATAAATATAAATATAAATATAAATATAGATATAAATATAAATATAAATATAAATATAAATATAAATATAAATATAAATATAAGTATAAATATAAATATAAATATAAATACAGTATATTCATTGTTTAAATAAATTTATTATAAATTTATAATTATTTAAAAATATATAATTATTTATTTATAATTATATAAATACTTTTAAAAAAAAATTATTTATTTATAATAATCTTAAATACATGCATTTTAAAAATGAGCGAAATTGAATAATTAAAAATGAGTATACTTTAAAAATATTGAAAAAATCGATAAGTTTTATTAATTAAATATAAATTATTAAAAAAATATAGATATATATATTGAAGTAAATATGAATACATATTAAAAATACTAAAACATATCAAATAAATAAATATAAATAAATAATAGAAAATGATTAAATTAAAAAAAACAAAAAACAAATAAATAATGAATAAATAATACCTAATTGTAATAATATTAAAAAAAAGAACTCATAAAGGATATATTTTATTAGCACTTTTTTTAGTGTTGATAAAAGGTACCCTTTATCAGTATTTTTAACGTTGATAAATGACACCTTTATTAGTGCTTTTTGCTTGTGCTGATAAAGGTCAGTGCTATTAAAAGTCTGTTTTGTAGTAGTGAGTGTGAAATATTCCCCCCATAGGGTCACACTTAACCAAATCTCAAGCGTGAAATCTCCCCCTGGGACACACTCAACTAAACCTCAAGTGTGAAATTCCCCCTGGGGACACACTTAACCAAATCCCAAGTGTGAAATCTTCCTCCCATGGGGACACACTTAACCAAATCTCAATTGTGAAATCTCCCCCCTAGAGACACACTCAATTAAATCCCAAGTGTGAAATCTCCCCCCTAGGGACACACATAACCAAATCCCAAGTGTGAAATCTTCCCCCTTAGGTACACACTAAACCAAATCCCAAGTGTGAAATCTTCCCACCTGGGGACACACTTAACCATTAACCTTTCCCCACGACATAAAAACCTATGACCCACATAGAATCTCTACCCTATACAATAAACATGGGATGCCTATACCCCTAGCATCAACTATCCTATGGCCGACATGGGATTCCTTGGGTTTTGTGCCTAAGATGCCTCATACATGAGATGCCCTTGATTTCAAAAGAGGAAGACTTTACAAGTTCCCAACAAACCCAATGTATAGAGATGCCCAGACATGACCAATGTTAATATCTGATCTAACTAAAGGTTATTTCCCTATCAAGACAAAAATAGCATAATTAACTAGTGTCCACCCTGAGATGGCATCGGGAACGAGTTTCAAGAACATTATTTAAATCCATGAGGGAGACTCAAACTAGGTGACAAGCTCTAAGGAGGAACCCATGGGTGGAGAAAATGACATCCCATCATCTTATTTTGATCAAGGAGTTGATATCACCAATTAAATTGATGGAAGGTGCCCACCTTTGGAAAGCGGGAATATGGGGAGAAACTACATGTGACGTACAACCCCAACAGAAAGAGACAAAAAAAAAATGGTAAACCTGACATGAACTTCAACTGTGAGAACTAGTAACGTTGGGGAACCATCAGATTTTCATGTCACTAGATCCAGATATTCCATTCAAGCCCCCACCTAATGAGTAGTGGGCCTAACATGAAACTCTCCTATGGTTTGAGTCATATAATATTGGGTATCCTCAATTTTTGATATCACCAACATAGATCATTTCCCTGCTTTAGAAAGAATAGATGACGTTGGGGTCATTGGGCATCACCTTTATTGGATTTGTACTAACGAATGATCCCATATACTTTACAAGACTCAAGCTATAGGTGATCGATGATCAAATTCCAATAGGAATAGGGGTATGGGGAATTCTAGTGTGACAATCCTACATGACTACATTCCTGCCCCAACAACCTTTTCATCTCCGAATACTTGGAACCCACGCCCCATCTCACTTTCTGAGATCATACAAAGGAGGGTGAGTGACACCCTTGTTCATCAATACGAACAAAAAGGGGTCATTACCACCAGGGATATGGACCTTTATAATCTTAAAGAATCGACACACCACTGACACTGCCTCCCTTGAGGGTCACACAAGGGGGAAACCACCTTCGTTTTAATAGAAAACCACTTTGGGAGCCTCTCCCTGGATAATTCAAAAAAATCAATCCCTTATTCCAAAGAGGTAGGTGATGTTTGAGACATACCCATAATGAACAATGATCAAGAGACACCTAGGAAGGTTCCCACCCATCCACTTCAGCACTAACACAAACCGATCTCACATGGTCAATGAGCGGATGACCCCATCCCCACTCCGTTGGCCCTAGTCCATAACATTCAACACCGATACCAGGGGAAGGCCCAAAAAATTTCTCCATAGGAGGCATCTTTTACAGATCCATTGGAGATCTACACCTCCGGTGTATCCCATCAGATTCCCACAACTATTGAGAAGATATCCATCTTTACCTGATTGGTATCAAGACCCCAGTCGCCTCTTAGGTGGGCCATGTTGAATCTATCAGTCTTCATCACCACCGACAAACATTATAGGACATACCATGATGAATAATACTAGAGAATAGGTATTCCCCACACTAATACCAATTATAATGGAGATCCTCCCTATGCTAAAGATATGTCCTTCTTTGAATATTTGTCCCAGGCCAGGAGGTAAAACAATTTCCATGGGGGCCATGCCCACGGCGCCAGTCGCAACATGCATGGAAGGAATCCAAGGGGCTCGTAATATCTCATTATTGGGGAAGTTAAAAATCAACAGAGTCATGAAATTGGGAAGAATCATGTCACTATATACCTCTCAAACTCTGAGATGACCGATGACTCGATGAGGTAACCTTCACCCCCACTGCTAGAGATAGGGGAAGAAGCCTGTAAACTGAGGATGTCTTGGCCTCCTTCCATGGATTGGAAGTGAAATCGTCTCTATCACCATTAGTTTACATAATTTATACATACACACTAGAATTTGGAGAGGTGTATGGGTCTGGGTTTATTCCCTCAGATGATGGTGAGAACTCCACCGAGCCCCAAAGAGATGTCACCTCTGTATTGGAGTTGGTGCCCTAAAACCAACTTCTATGTAATTTATGACAACCTGTATTAATATTTTTGAATATTAATAAAATCTTTACCACATAATGATTGTTATTATACATAACATAATATGTGATAATGTCTTAAGAGTATTTTTCATGCTAAAAGGTTATAGCAGTTCCCCGCTATGATGAAAACCCATAAGTGATATGACACTATTCTTAAATATATATTCTATATCCAAATGATATCATTTGAGGGACACAAATGATACAATCTATTAGGGGTGTCGACTAATAGGACTTTGAGACACCTTCTCATGGTGTACGCCCTTGGTAATATCTGGTGTAGGATATTATGAGAATGAGACTCGCCAATAAGAAATCCACATTTATATGTGTCATTGGATGTTCCTATCTTCGTATATGTGTATTTATCCTTAGACTTTAAGATTATTATTAATAATTATTATGATCCCTTAACTTTGATGTATTGACAAAAACCATGATGACATATGTTCGAGGAAAGGTAGGGTACATTGGGTATGTCACGAGTAATATTTCATTACTGAATAATGTGAGAAAAGATTTGTCCCTTATGTTCTTTAATGAAAGGTGATATTTTTTCCCTTTTATGGAAATTATATAGACTAAATAAATCCATGTACATGGTTTTCTATAGGCAAGTTCAATTTCTGAAAAGTCAAATAAAGATACATTGAGCACATAGGTTGATGGAACCAACATGAAACCTGCTTGATTAGAGATATCATGATAAAATGATTATATTGCACAATGAACATTAGTATGAGGTATTATGTCATTGCAACATTAACTTATTTATCTATGGGTTCCTTGGCATTTTTCTAGACATTAAACTTGGTCTTTAGGCTGTATCGCCTAATGATACTGAGAAAAAATCCTAGATGTTTACACACTAAGTGTATCCAAAATATTAGTTAAATAATATATTATTATTTTTTATTTAACAAGTTGAATAAATATTATCCCCACATGTGGTTTAATAATTATTCATGTATGCTTGATCACATATGTTCTATCACTAATTATTTAAGAGAATATTATATGATTCTAATATTTAATAAATATTTATTTTCTATTTAGTGAATATAATATTTATTTATTCATTGGAAAATAATGTAGTGATTTTTATTTATTAAATAAATAGTAATTATTCAAGGCCTGATAAATATTGTTGAGGAATGACAGACCAATTTTTTTAGGTCTGGTGAGGAATAATATATTTTGAATATTATTTGATTAAATAATATTTAATTTAATTCACAAGTTAATCACATGTCAAGGAAATAATAATAATAATATTATTTTATACATGAGGTTATGGAATGGATTAAATAAATATTAAAGGGGTACTTGTAAAAATATTTATTTCTAAACCCTATAGGTATTTAAACCCAATTATATTATTTTTTCTACAGATCCAATTCATTTTGTTTGTTGTACACAATGAATCTGGAGAATCCTCTCGAAGCCCTAGAGATCTCACTTTCTCCAAGAAATATCCCAATAATTAAGAGATATATTCCTCCATCCTCCACTCTTAAGTCTAAAGAGATTAAGGATAATCCTTTGAAATCAATTCTCATGGCGATCAAAGGTGAATGACACAAGCGATAGAATTCTCCGTGTTAGCACTCAACGATTCCTATGGTGACATTTGGAGATTTATGGAACAAGTGTGGATCAGAACTAGAGGTAATATTCTCTTGATTCCTATAATATAATGATGACACGATGTAGATATGTTGTTATATCTATCAATGAATAAATAATTCTCATATGGTAATTCTCTAACCGATTAAATTAATTATAAATAATATGTGATGATTCAACACTTGGTTTCGATGTTCTATCCCTTGTCTGTTTTCTTTGATTCAATTCCATTGATTATGAAATTCATCTTCATTTAAATCTCATATTTATCATCAACAATGAAAAAGAAAAGTTAGGCATGAACCATCACACGCTTCTGCTACGCTTAGAACCTACAAGTGGTATCAGAGGGTTCAAATAATTATTTATAATTATTTAAAGACTGTTGATTGATTTACGCATTTTTCATTTAGTTTTCAATTCAAGTTTAACAATTATTTTAATCCAAATTATGAGATATGCTTCTTCCACTTTCATTTTCCATATATCCAATCAAAATAATTAATTTTATGAATGAAATAAAATTAAAGATATCATTTGAAGGTGCTGAGGATTATGGATGGATAATAAAAAAGTACACACCATGTAACCATAGTTATACACTGTGTACAAGTGTTCAATGAACCAAGAATTAATTTAGAATCAATTCAAATTGTATTCATTGACTACACGAGGTGCATTTAATTTCTTACACAACGTGTTGATTAGGACAGACTGGTGCACGATTAGTCGAAATACAAGCCGTGTAGCCCACATACATGGCATGCATTCCTTTAAGTCATAGATGAACCATGTATTTATATACATGATCTGCCTAAATGAAGACTGTGTAACTTAGATACCACACACCATATAGCCCTTTGAACACACCATGTGCTCCAATTTTTTTGAGGCACGATTTACACACGAAGTCCTTAGGCGTGTGCCTCAGATAGACGGTTAGAGACGTACATGTCATGTAGCTTACCTGTACATGCCATGTGATGAGTTTTAATATATATATATAAATGTTTAATTAATTTCTGTATAATGTTAAGATCTATATATCATGTATGAGTTGTATTACAGTTATTACTCTATGTGCATTGAAGCATGACATGTGATAGAAAAATCATGTAAATTGTGTAATCATTAATTTGATAGTAGTCATCATAGAAGTGTGTAATAAGTTGTGTTTTCCATATAACACAAGAGTAAATAATATAAGAGTATAATACATGTTGATTAGATTTAGATGGCTATTCACCATGTTTCCTCTAAGGTAAATTTATGTACACAATTAACTTTAAATAAATTTATTCAATTTGTTTAAAATTACGATGGATGAGAATCTCATGGAAATTCAGATGAGAATTAAGATAAAATAATTTATTAATTAAAGAAGATAATCAATTGATTCGAGCATGATTTATCTTAAAAAAGAATAATTAAGAATTAAATGCTAGTTTTATTAAATTCAGAATTCATTTCATGAATATGTATGATGATGATAATAGACCAAACCTTCATATAGGATTAGTTTCATTTAATTTACTATTAAATTAAATTTGTGGCATGCGTTTCATCTCTCATCTCATTATGTATGAGCCCGTGTGCCCATGGTTTCTTTTATGTATACCCCTTGTTTCCCTCACCTACGTGTGAGTACAAGAATATATAATGGATGGAGCGCCAAATACATTGGAGGTAGTTCATGTTTGGAGCCAAGGGGAAACCAATCCAAGAGAGGTACCTAGGTGGATAGGTGGAAAGCTGTAACACGAATCTTAATTGGTTCAAGGTGTTTCCCCCTAGGTTGACGGTTGGTTTATCATCTGCTATATAAACTAAACATTAGTAAAAGATCATGATTATACCAATTTATTATTTTATTTCTATCAAGTTTCATGGTTATTTCATTACAGATGTTTGTCATAATCACATGAATTAATGAATTAACAAGCATGAAATATAGAACTAAAATAAATTGTCTTATGCATAAATATTATCTAAGACAAGGTTAATTACTTAAGTGAATCCAATTAATATTAAAAATAATGTAATAAAGATAATAATTGTAAATTTATGCATAAAAGGATAAAATCTCTCAATAATATATATTAATTCGGTATAACCTTCCACTACTTCAGTTAAAATCAAACCACAATTCAAAGTGCTTGATCAACCAAAGTTAGGGTGATTTCATTTATCAGGGAATTATAAAATGAATTTTTGTGTTGACTTAACTTATTTCACATCAAGGGTTGAGTGCTAATGAAGGACTTGGTGTAACTGGGAGGCAAGGGTTGATGAAATCCAATTTAATGATTTTAGGATTGGGGACTCCACTCAATAGATCAAGGAATTGTGAGTTAATGCAATTGGCATTTGGAATGCCTACCTAAAACCATTCAATTTGATTAACCAACCAAATTTGGGGTAATGATAATGGGAATATGGATCCTTTCCACTAGAATGTCCAAGAAACCATATATTCTGAAGCCAATGGTGAGGGTTATTGGGTTTTTATAAAATAGCGGGAGATTAATAAATATCATATTTATTTTTTTGTCGAAATTTTATCAGATAAAGTACTAAAATTATTATCATATTATTTATAGAAACAAAAATAAAATGAATTCAAACATATCACTACAATACATACATGATAATGATAACCTTCTCACTAGCACAAATTTCCAAGATCGATAAAGGCGCTTACGCATTATCCTTCACCATGAAAGGAAATTGTATGTGTTGGAAGAACCAATTCTTGATGCACCTAGAAACGAGGCTAGTGATGAAGAGTTGTCTCTTTATGAGAAAAAATTGAAAAATGCCAAATATGTTCAGTGTTTAATGCTATTATCCATGACCAATGAGCCTTTGAAGCAATATTAGGACATGAATTCATATAGCCTATTGTATCACCTTCAGGATCTCTATCAAGAGAAGGAAAAACAAGAGAGACGTGAAATCTTGAATGCTTTATTTACAACTAATCTTGGAAATTCTATGCCATTTGGGCCTCATGTAGTCAATCTTATTGGATACATTGAACACTTATTCATCTTAAAAATTAAATTACTAGATGAGTTGCGTAAAAATATCATACTTTCATTACTTACTAAGACCTTCTATAGTTTTATTATTAGTTACAATATGAGAAATAATGAGAAGAGTCTTTCAGAACTTATTAATTTGATTATCTAAGTGGAGAAGGATATGAGGCATTATAAACCCACAATCTTTAAGGTGCATAAGAAAAGTAAGAACAAGGAAAAGGGCCCCAAGACACACAATAAGTTTAAAGCTCCCGAGCACCGTCCTTACAAGAAGAAGAAGATCCAGAGGCAGAGAAAGGAAAAGAACGTATTATGTTTTTCATGTGGAAATACAAGCCACTAGAAGAGGAACTGCACCTGGAAGAAAGGGAAATATAGAAGTGTGTTCATTATCGAGCTTAATATTTCAATATCTACTCATTGGGTATTAGATATAGCTTGTGGTGCTCACATCTGTATCCAAATATAGAAACCAAGTAGATTACAAAATATTGATAGAGCAAGGGTGGATTTGAGAGCTGCTAATGGTACAGGGTTGGATACTCTAGCCATTAGTGACTACAATCTTTCATTTCTAATGAGAATTATTTTGGTTTTAAAAGATTTTTATTATGTACCAATTATTAGCAATAACATAATTTCTATATCATTGCTAGATGCAGCTGGTTTTATTTTCAAGTTTGGAAATAAAAGTTGTTTCTTTGGAAAATATAATATATTTAATGTTATGAAACATTTAAATAATGGTATTTATGGATTAAATTATGAAAACCAAGTATTGGAAATTGATAACGAATCATGTTCACATAACTCATAAAACACCCAACTGTGGCATCACCATCTTAGTCATGTAAACAAAAATCATTTGACAAAGCTCTATAAATATGGTTATTTATAATCTTTTGAGCTAAAACCACTTGAAATATTTCATGATTTTTTATAAGTAAAAATGACCAAACCTCCATTCAGTGGACAAGGTGAAATGGCTATTGAGATTCTAGGATTGGTACACACTGATGCATACAAACAATTTCTAGTAGAAGATAGTGGTGGGTACTCTTACTTCATAAATTCTACTAATGACTTGAGTAGTTATGGTTATGTCTAATTGATTAGGTATAAGTCAGAGTCCTTTAATAAATTCAAGGAATTGAATAATGAAGTAGAGAATCAACATGGAAATAATATAAAGAATCTTCGATTAGATCGAGGTGGTAAATATCTTAACCAAGAGTATATCAACTTTCTATGTGAGTTTTGAATTATATATCAACTCACTCCACCTTACACACCATAGTAGAATGGTGTTAGTAAAAGGAGGAATAGTATCTTGTTAGACATGGTAAGGACGATAATGAGTCATATAGATCTTACATTATCCTTTTGGTGATATACATTAAAAACCGCGACATGCACAATAAACTGAGTACCAACTATAGTGGAAAATGGAATTCCATTTGATTTATGGAGTGGAAAGAAACCCATTTTGTCATATACACATGTATGGGGTTGTGAGGCATTTTTAAGTCCTTCCTAGGCAAAAAACTATCCCCCTAAGGTACAAAGTGTATCTTTATAGGGTATCCCAAGGAAACAAAGGGATACTACCTATACAAACCCTCAGACAAGAAAGTGACTGTCACCAGACAATCTGTCTTTATTGAGAGGGATAACATCATAAAAAAGGATAGTGGGAGAAATATTGACTTCGATGAAGTTGGTGCTCAAGATACACAAGAGTTGTTATAGGAACATATTTCACAAGTCCCCATAGAAAAAGTAGTTCCTGAAACATAAGTAATATGTAGGATCACAAGAGAGGTAAGAGAACCATAGATATATGGTTTTCTAGTCATAAAATATGGTGAATAATTATTGTTGAGAACGATGAACCTCTCTCCTATAAAGTGGAATTAGAGAGCTTAGAATCTACAAGATGGCAAGAATCCATGAATTCTGAAAATGCATTTCATATATTAGAACCAAGTTTGGGCTCTGGTCGATGCGCTAGTTGATGTAAATCCTATAGGGTGAAAATGGGTATTTAAGAGAAAACTGGACATGGAAGGTAAAGTAAATACCTATAAAGAAATTATAGTGGATAAAGTATTTAAAAAACATAAAGGAATTTACTATGATGGAAATTTTTCACCAGTTTACATTTTTAATTCCATTAGAATTATAATTGCTATAACAACTTACCATGAATATGATATTTGGCGGATGGATGTCAAAATTACATTATTTAATGGGAACCTTCAGGAAGACGTCTATATGAAAAAATAGAAGGATTTGTGACTCCATGTGATGATAAAATGATTTTCAAGTTTCAAAGATCAATTTATGGATCGAAGAAATCATCCAGGTCATGGAAAGTTCAATTCAATGAATCTATACAATAATTTGGTTTCATTAAGAATGAATGTGAGACTTATATTTACAAGAGGTTTAATGGAAATGTTTTTTTATCCTAGTATTATATGTTTAGGACATATTACTTATTGGAAATGACATACAAGTCTTACAGTCTATTAAGGACTGGTTAAAAAAATGTTTCTCCATGAAGGACATAGGTGGAACAACCTATATTCTAGAGACCAAGATCATTTGTGATAGATCCAAGCATCTATTTAGACCAAGTCAAAGTACATAAATTGACCAGATACTAAAGAGATTTAGTATGAAACAATCAAAGAGTAGATTGGTTCTGGTGTCACATGGTATACATCTTTCTAAGAAAGTGTTTCCTTAGACATAATAGGAGAAAGAGACAATGAGTAAGACCCTATACGCTTCATCGATAGGATCAATCATGTATGTCATGTTATATAATATACTTTATATTGCCTATGAATTTAGTATGGTCGGTAGATATCAAGATGATCTAGGAGAACAATATTGGTCTGTTGTTAAGGCAATCCTTAAGTATCTAAGAAGAACTAATGATATGTTCATGGTGTATGGAGGAGGAGAGGAGATGGTCATCAGAGGTTATACTGATGCCAGTTTTCAGATAGATTAAAATGATCTGAAGTCACAGTCAGGATATTTTTTCTCTCTCAACAGAGGAGATGTGAGCTGGAAGAGTTCAAAGCAGCTAGTTGTCACTAATTCTACAATAGATTCTGACTATATATAGGCTTTTTATGCATCCAAGGAATCCATTTGGATACAAATTTTTTTTCCAAGATCTTGATGTGGTACCAAGTAGTAAAAACCCTATCACATTGTATTGTGATGATACTGTAATGGTGGCTCTTATAAAAGAGCCAAGGTCACCCCAATGGAAAAATCACATACTTAAGAAGTATCAAATCTTGAGGGATTTTTATCATAGGGTTTAAGTTTTAGTAATCATAGTTCCCACAAAATAAAACATGGAGGACCCCTTGACTAAAGGACTATCTCAGCAGAAGCATGAGTATCATGTGAGAGTTAGCAGACTGAATGTTGTTAGCATTTAGCTCCAATGCAAATGAGAGTCTATTGGAGTTGGTTCCCTAGAACCAAATTCTGTGTATTTTATGATAACCTATATTCATAGTTTTTAATATTAATAAAATCTTTACACATCATGATTGTTATTCTATATAACATAGTATGTGATAATTTCTTTAGAGTAGCTGTCATGCTAAAAGGTCAGAGAGGTTCCCCACTATGATGAGAACCCAAAAGTGATATGAAAATATCTTTAAATATATGTTCTATAGCTAGATGATATCATTTGAGGGAAAAATGATATAGGATATCAGGGGTGGAGAATCATATGACTTTGAGGCACCTTCTCATGGTGTAAGCCCTTGGTAATATCCAATATAGGATATTATGAGAATGAGACCCATCAGTAGGAAATACAAATTTATATGTGTCATTGGATGTCCCTATCTATGGACATGTGTATTTATCCTTAGACGTTAAGATTATTATTAATGAGTATTATGAGTCATGTACTTTGATGTATTTATAAAAACCATGATGACATATGTTCACAGTGAGGTAGGATACATAGGGTACAACACGAGTAATATTGAATTAATGAATAATGTGAGAAATAATTTTTACCTTACATTATTTAAATAAAGTTGACATCTTAGGCCCTTTGATGAAAATGATATAGCCTAAATAAATCCATGTCCATGGTGTTCTATAGGTAAGTTCAATTTTTGAAAATTTAAAGAAAGAGACATCAAACATATAGGTTGATGACCCCAGCATGAGACCTGCTTGATTAGAGATATCATGATAAAGTGATTATATTACATAGAGAGAATCTTTATGAGGTATTATTTCATTATGAAATTAAATTCTTTCTCTATGGGTGCATTGGCGTGTTTCTAGATGTTAACCTTGGACTTTATGCTGCTTCACCTAATGCCACTAAGAAAGAGGCCTAGAGGGTCACAGACCAAGTGTATCCAGAATCTTAGTTAAATAATATATTATTATTTATTATTTAAAAATTTGAATATATATTACCCCCACACATGGTTTAATAATTATTCATGTATTCATTATTGCATATATTTTGTTACTATTTATTTGATAGAATATTATGTGAGTAGAATATTTAATAAATATTTATTTTATATTTAGTGAATATAATATTTATTTATTTATTGGTGATTAATGTAGTGATATTTATTTATTAAATAAATAATCATTATCCAAGGACCAATAAATATTATGGAGGAATGGTAGACCGATTTTTTAGGTCTGGTGAGAAATAATATATATTGAATATTATTTTATTAAATATTAATTAATTTAATTCTCAAGTTAAGTGCATGTTGAGAAAATAATAATAATAATATTATTATTTTAGACATGTGGTTTCACAAGATATTAAATAAATATTAGTGGGGAACTTGTGAAAATATTTATTTCTAAACCCTAGTGATATTTAAAACCAATTATATTACTTTTTCAAGAGTGCCAATTCATTTTGTTTGTTGTGCACAATGAATATGGAGAATCCTTTCAAAGACCTAAATATCTCCCTTCTCAAATAATGCTCCCATTAATGGATAGATATTTTTATCCACCCTCCACTCTTGAATCTAGATATATCAAAGAAAATACTTTGGAAGTTATTCTCATGGTGATCAAATGTGAACGATGCAAGTGATAGGATTTTCCATGCTAGCACTCGATGATTCCTATGGCGATGTTTGGATATTTTTGGAACATGTGTAGATCACCACTAGAGAGAATATTCTCTTGATTCCTATAATGAAATGATGACACAAAATAGATTTTTTTTTCAAATCCATCAATAAATAAATATTTATCACAAGGTAATTCTTTAACTAATTAAATTAATTATAAATAATATGTGATGATCCTATGATTGGTTCTGGTGTTTTATCCCTTGTTTGTTTTCTTTGATTCAATTCTATTAATTACAACATTTATAGTTATATAAATCTCATATTGATCGTTAATCATGAAAAAAATTAAAGTTGGCCATGACCCATCACACACTTCCACTGTTCCCGGAACCTACATCTCTCACATGAAGATGTATAAAAAACTCTCTTCCTATATGTATATGATTCTGAAGTTGGATTAACCTTCGAGATACATTATGATATGTAGTGGAAGTTTGTTCTGCATGGTGACCCCTAACCTGGTAAATCAGAAAAAAATTAGACCCGCATCAGTGTCACTGCCAGTTTCTTGGCTCGTGCCAATCGGGGTTTGGGCCTACAAAGATTAGGTTCATCCTCCCAGTGATGAATAAGAGGACTTACGGGGATTCTTGGATGCCGACCATCTATGACTCACATTATGTCCACCTGAATCTCTGAAATTTTTCATCTCAGAGTTCTTCACTAAGGACTAGGTGATTTGTTTATGCCAAAATATCTAGGTGATATACAACCACCTTTGGGACCGTCAGCTAACATACCTGAGAATCCACGAGCACCTCAATTCCATTCACTAATAGTGTAAGAGGGTTGATATCCCAACGCTACCAGTAACTCAATGTCCTGAATCATATGGTTACCACTAGACTCTCTAATGGACCCGTGCCAATATCCTTACCATGATCTAGAGAGTCATGGTGGAGTCATCTCAACATGTGTAGATTAGAGGCTAGAGGAAATATGCTACCCCCCCATTTTATCCCTATCCCATGGAAATAATAGGATCATCAATCTAACTCACCCACTGATAGTGAAGGTTCCACTTTTACTACCACTATGGTGAATGTAATCACCATCAAACCTACTAAGGATCAGAGAAACCAAGCCACTAACACCAGGAATGGTAGGGAGAACCTACCCCAAAGGGTGGTGTAGTACCTAGTGAATCCTCTAATAGGTTCTCTCACCTATGAGCAGAGATTGGCACTAAGATTTCAGAGTCCCCCCAATGAGAAATTTCTGCCCGCTCATTGATATCTTGAAAAAGGAAAGTTTGATCTTAATTTTCCATATGAGATTGTTCCAAAAACCAAGTTAAACACCAAGATGGCCGCTTTTCTCCAGGAACTAGAGGGATAAAATAGGATTACTATGGAGATTATGCTTGAAAAGTTCTTGGGCCATGAAAATGTCAAAAGGGCCCTATCCATCCTCTAGTTGGGTACCCATTCCTTCTTGTCTAGGTGACCGGGTTTGAACTAGGTGGCCCCGTGTATCTGATTAAGGAAAAAGATGATGTCTATGGCAAGCAACCAAGATATGAGTCATCCACTCTGTCTGACTAGCACACCTATCCACATAGATATCAATGTCGCACAATATCTCAGACCAATGATATAGTCATAGCACTGGTGACTATAAATACTTATGAGGATGATCTACTAGCTGCCCTCATATCCCTCCTTGAGGATCTACAAATGAGATATGTGTCAATTCTACCTAAGGGAAAGCTTTATTTAGCATGAGTATACCAGATGCACCAACCACTATATTTTTTCAATCCAATTTCACCTCGTTTAATTGTACGGATGATTCGTTTCAACATATGGCCCATTTCGACTCAAGGTGTGGCCCAATGTTGGGGAATTTGGAACAATAGGAAGATTTTAAACTCTAATGTTTTTTCCAAGCCCTAAAAGGACCCGTGTTTGTGTAGTATAGCCATCTTACCCTGGGATACATTATTGGTTAGAAGAATCTCCATAGATAATTCATCTATTAATTCAGTTCTAACTCATGTAAGACTAGTATTTCTGACCTCTACAAATGTAAAAAGAGGCCTGATGAGTGAGTGGATGAATTTATTTCTTGATGTAAAGGAATAATGCACTCGCTCGACATGCTACTTTATCAATAACAATTTATCACAATGTGTATAGAAAATTTTATAGATGATCTATTCCCTACCCTCATTTCCCTAAATTATTTGGGTGGATTTTGAGAGTTCTCCAAAAAGGTTCATCATTTGGAAGAATCCTTACAATGGACCAAGGAACAATCTCACAATTATCCCTTCTAGATCCAATGATAAGGCACATAAAAGTAGAGATAGTTGCTTATATATATAAAGAGTCCCTTGAGCTAATACATCTATTGGATCCTTTATTGGATGAGCCTCTCCAAGTGCAACCCCTCCAGGCGTAGCCTTGCTCAGTGAAGCCCCATAAGGTATAGGCACAACCTCGAAGAGAGAATGTTTCCCTGGACCCTTGTTAGGTCTAGGTACCCATGGATCCTTTTGAAAAAAATAAGGAACAATAATTACTCCTTCAAGGATGCACAAGTCCCAAGTTATTTCGTCTGCACCCTAGAAAAAGGGATTCTGAAGATTCCAGAGTGCAAGAGATCCCAAGAGGCTGAAGTTATCGATCACTCCAATCACTGTATCTACCATAGGATCATTGTAAACACTATCAAAGAATTATTTTTCTTCAAATATTGGATCAAGTACTAGGTGGATCATAGCTTATTCAAATTGGGTAACATACCAGCATAGGTAACACAAGTTTTCTCTAGCCCTGATAGTGATAATGAGGACTCCGGTGAGTGGAAGCAGGTCCCCAACCAAGGGAAGTAGAAGTATAATGGCTGGTTGGATTGAAATATAGTCACTTTCACCCATGTAATTATCCGTGATCTCTTGAGAAAACTAGAACCTCCTACAGTCACTACGAATCCTCCAGCCACCATATCCACATATGATCCATAGACTTATAAGTATTTAAAGAGTAGACCTTGATATTTCACGAGAAATCAGAGTCCCCCACTGGTACCAAAACCAACCTATACCCTCAGTGATTTCATTCCTTCTAAATTAGGAGTCACTCCCAGGGTTCATTCAGTCCTGGACTATTCCAACAATGAAGAGAAAGAATGAACCTCTATGAATTATATCGAACTAGTGGACCACTACATGATAGTAAATGATGAGGAATGATATGAGAACCCCTTAGGAAATTTTTATAGACACCTTTTAAGGTGTGGTAAAGGAAATTACAACATATATTATTTTTATTCTAGCATTTTAAGAAATAATAATGTACATGATATCACTTCAAACCAAGTCATTCATGCTACTAAAATCAAGAATCATGCCTAACATAGGGATCAGAAAGTAAAACCCTCCTGAGATGATTAATTAGAAATAACTCCACAACTGAATGTATTGGTTGACCATGCAACTCAGTCACAACCATGCCATGATCAGCCACATCCAGACAGGGCCCAAACCCAACCATATGGTGCCTAACCATTAGGTGTTCAGAGAAAACTAGATAACTAATAGTAGAATACTTCCAGAACTAGCTGGCCACTAGTGCCTCATCCAACAAATCCTACTATTCCCTTTCTAATGAAAAAAATTTTATGGAAAAAAATTACCCTTAATCAGAAGTATAATGTGTTGAATAACCTCTTTGGTATACCCCCAAGGATCTTGATCCTTGAGAATCTCCACTTGTGAAAGGAAATGCATGAATAAATCATCAATGATTTGAAGATCCCCCTTTAGTTTGTGATTGAGGTAGTTATCGCCAAGTTCTATCACACAGAAGAGGATGAACAAGAGGAATTCTAGGAGATCATTTCATTTTTTGAAGAATATTAGGGTTCCACCATTTAGGGGAACATAGACCCACTATGTATCATTAACCATTTAATTTTACACTAGTGTTTCAATAAATAAGAATGTACAATCTAGCACTTAAAACCAATTTTTTCATGCTACTAAAACTAAGAAACATGCCTAGAATTGGGATCACAAAGTAAAACCCTCCCAAGATTCCCTATCAGGTATGCCTCCATAACCGACTGTATTGGTTGACCATGAAACTTAGTCACAACCACGCAATGATCAGCCCGACCAAGGCCTGAACCCAGCCATCTGGTGCCCATCCATCAGGTGTTTAGAGAAAATTGGATAACCAATAATAGAATATTTCCAGAACTAGACAACCACTAGTGCCTCAACCAATGAATCATACTGTTCCCCCAGTTAATGAACAACCTTTTTTGGGAAAAAACATGACCCCTACTCGGAAGTATGATGTGTTGAAGAACCTCTTTGATATACCCCCAAGTATCTTGATCCTTGAGGATCTATACTTGTCAAATAAAATTCATGAATCCCTCATCAATTATTTTAAGAGTACCATTCAGTTTGTGACTGAGGTAGATATCACTGAGAACTATTACACAGAATAGGCTGAATGAGATGAATGTCAGGAGATCATTTAATTTTTTAAAGAAGATTGGGGTTCCACCATTTAGGGGAACATAGACCCACTTTATATCAATGACCATTTCAATAGTGTGGAAATACAAAACTATCATGTGGATACTAGATATGGGATTAATATCATCCCAACCCGAATACTCCACAAATTGGGTCTCATAGAAGTGGAACTGATCCAATCAAACCTAACAATTCATAGATATGATATGAGTGATAAGAAGTTGCATGTAATGATTTTTATGAAGAATAAATTTGATGGATTTGTGGTGAGTACTAAATTTATGGTATCCTTATAGTACACAACCTACAATTCCTTATTGGGAAGGCCCTAGCCCCACTTGCATGCAGTGGTCCCCTATTTGTATTACCAGTGCCTCAAATATTCTTTTGATGGTTGAGTAGGGGTAATCTAGGATGATGCTTCTTTATTCATCTCTTTTGAGTCCCATTATTTGGATGATGGGTACTATAAAAGGGAAGGAAAATATCCCCATATTGATGATTTTAAGCATAAAAATTCCCCTGATGATCTAACAACCACTACAACAGATCCTTGGTCAAACTTGAAAGATAGATGCATCCTTACAAACCATTGATTGAAACCCATGAAATCGGGTTTGGGAAGTTGTTTTATAGTCTCCAAATTAGAATAAGTTCTTGTATTACTCCTACATAAGATATTCCCGACCAATATCGGAAGACCCAACCCCTATAAAGTATTGATAAGTTCACCCAATGTCCACTAATCTACATCACTCACATATGTTCTACAAGATAGGTCTGACTTAATGGAAGTTAACCCATAATCATTGCTTCGATATCAAGAGTGAACCTTGTAACGCCCCGACCCCAGTTACCCAGAGTCGGTGCATTAATTACATAACATTGGCATGATCACGAGAAAGATCAAGTCTCGAAAGACCGATTAGTTTAGTAGCCTTGGAATAACTAGATACATCCATAAATTTTTACATTACATCATAAAAAAAACATCTTGTCTTCATATCCCCTCATACTATCCCTGCAGGTCATTCATAAATTACTTCTTCATAATCCTGGGAAAACAAAACATAAAAAAGGGGTGAGCTCAAATGCCCAGTAAGGATAACAATATAACGAAAACTTTCATAAATAAGAATAAACATTTAAGGCAATGTATAACTAAAACAAAAGCCTTTTAAACTTTAACTTCAACATAAAATGGCAAAGGTAAAATGAAATAATGCCATTTACTTACTCACATGGATATTCTACTAGTCGAATGATCACATGCAATATCAATAACCACTTTCATAATGATGGAATGCATAATGCCAGACTATCATAACCACATAGCCAAGGCCTCGTGCTAAGACTACAAATAAGATTTTGCCAAGGCCTTGTGCCAAGACACTAGTTTGTCTCATGAGACCTACCGATGCATCGAGGAGCTATAGCGGGCTCCACCCGTCACTTATTAAGTCCAATGCATTCCTCATATGAACATGTTTAAACATAACATAAACATTCGTATTAAAACTAGCATACGAAATGTCAATACTTTTACCACAAACCATGAATGGTATAAAAACAGCACATCCACAGTCAAACATAACTCATTTGATATAATATGGAAGATTGTATTGTATCACATTAACCTCAATCAAGAATAATGAAGGATGTTGACATAGATGAAAATAATCATCAAAACTATTTGAGAGAAATATCCCCCTTTTCTTGAAAACATTTAAAAGTCACACTATTTGTCAAGAAGCCATTTAAAAGTAGATTTTTGAATCAAAGTGTCCCATACCACTTTGAAACTTTTTAAAAGGAGTTTTGATTTCTAAACTTTAATGTCCATATAAATAAATCCTTAAAACCATTTTTAAAACATGGACATTAATGAGAAAGGTTTAGATGAATAAGTCTTTAAAACATTTAAAAATGGTATTTTAGTTAGAGATTCTAACCAAAAGAGACACTTGAATACAAATAATTGAGGTAATCAAAACTTTGTAATATCATGAGAATAAAGGGAATCATGATATACTATGTCAAAGTACATTATATACACCACATAAAAGTGATTTGGTGTATATCATCAAAGAAGTCTCAATGGAATGTAAATTGAGATGAAATCTCTCATAAAGGTTGTATCCTTAGGTTAAGAATAAATCAATGACATAATTATGTGTGACAAATATAAATACACTAAATATGATTGGATATTCAGTGCAAAACAATCAAAGGACATTCACACATATTCTTGTAAAAAACAATACCAACGAATTGGATGTTTAACTCAACAAATGGAGAATGAGTTAAAATTACTCTTATCAAATTCATATCAATGACTTGAGAATTATCAATGGAGTGATTATGTGTATCAAACTTATATCCACAGGAAGGGGAGTGGAATTTATGACATAATCAAATGAATAGTGATTCCACACATAATCTTGGGGTAATATAATCAATGAAATATGCGTAAAGCCAAATGAGTGGAAATTGAAATTTCAAATTCCCTTATCGATTAGGTAACTTACGAAACATACACCCATGAAAGAAGTATCATACCCTGATGATGTAAATACCCATAAATTAAAGTATATTACACAATGAATGCAATCATGGGCAGTACACATATCCCACATGCAATAATTAAGTGGTGAATAATGGAAATCTCACGAAATTAAAAGTGAGATAAGAAACCCCTTACCACGTTAATCAACTGAGTCGTATGACCAAAAGTTAATAACCACCAAATGATTTACAGAATAACATGAATATAAAGAGAATCATGATAATATATATCAAATGGCCGTACACAATACACCACTTTCAATAATTTAGTGGCGAACAATGGAAATCTCACGGAATTGAAAGTGAGATAAGAAAATCCCTTACTTTGTACTTTTTCCTTGGTCGATGGTAGGTTTACCTCCTGTATAATGGTGAAATAATTGTTATTGAATAATACAAGAATCATTTACTTTAATATGATATCATATATGATCTTTTAACATTGATTTGTTAATAATATCTTAGAATTATCGTCATTTCGGGTGTTAACGGGTTCATTTTACTTTATATTCTTTGTTATGTGAGCCATATTCGTTATTAATGGGATGTATATTATTCATATCTAGAATGATATCAAGTCCTTAGACATCATTTTTAAATCATCAAATGATAATTATACTTGATTGGATACGATGGAGAATGAATCTCATCGCGTTCGTGGAGACGGTAGTCCGTACGTACGCACGAGCGACAATATCATTCTTTTGATATTAAAATAATATATAAATGGATGGTCTATCATATATACAGAATCATTAACATGTTATATTTATTATTTACATGAGTTACACATCATTATTATACCCATCCAAATAATAATATATTGAATAACAATTACACCACGACGTGGAGACGGTAAGCCGTACGTACGCACGTATGGTGACATGTTATTCAAAGGGTGGATAGAATACTGAATATGGTTGTACCATATTTATAATAACATCATAGTATATGTGAGATACTGGAGTTATTATTTTAGAATGGTAATAACAAATAAAGAGGAAGTGGAAGAAGAAAGGAACTTGAAAAGGGGTGGTGAAAACATTACCTCTTCTTCGGGTTCTTCCTTTTGATTTGATCAAAAGGGCTCCTTAGGTTGGATTTCCGATCAAAATAAGGCCTCTAGGTTGTAGTGAGGGGAGTTGAGATAGTATTTGGGCAGGGTTTGGCCGAACCAAAGGGATTTGAAGGTGTGAAGAAATGAGAAGGAGGAGTGCCCTTTTATAAGAGGGGTGAGGGGCACCTTTGGAAAAGTTAGAAATATTAATTTATAATAAATTCATATTCGGTTTATAATGGCTCCAAAGTTTATTATTTAAATTTTAAGGAGGGTATGGGTCGAAAAAAACTCAACCAATATAATTTAGACAGGTTTGGGTCATTATATTAACCTTATCTTTAAGTATTAACTCTTAGTTAATTAGTTTCACTTTTACAATGTCTCTTTGTATTTTTATATTATATGGTTAATAAACTTACTATATACATCCAAGAGACCCCCAAGTGGTCCATTAATGATGAACCTATCATGATATAAGTCTCTTGGCCGAACCTTAGATTTTTAGGAATTTAATATCAATTAATAATATAATATTTGTTTTAAGAACTCTTTTATGTCAATTTTGACACTATTCAATAGTTGATTTTTGTGAAACTCATAACAAATTTATTACTTCGAAAAAAGTGAATTAAATCAATACTAATATATCATATTATCATATAAAATTATTTTAATTCATTAAAAGTTTCATATTATATTTATTTGGGTATTTATAATATCAATTATTTTATTTTTTCACTATCATAGTAATTACTGCATCATTGTTGTGTCATAAATAAAATAAATTATTTAATGTCTAAAAATTATAAATAAAATATCATTATGTATGAAATCTTTTTATCTTTCTAATGAATATTTATAATCTAAAATCCAACATATATAACCCTATGTAACAATTGTTTTGCTAAAAGATATATGCTTGTGTCATTTTTGTCTTAATTAAAATAAAGTGTCATTATCACTTACAAGTGGATCCATGGGGTCCCAAAATCGACCCAAAGATGCCCATGGTCGACCATGTATCAACCAATAGGGTTAAGACACGTTTTAGGGTGATTTAGTATTATTATAATATTATTTTTTAACCCTTATTTACCGGATTTACCCTTAACCATGGTAAATAAAATATTTACCGCAGTAATTATTCAAAATGTCTAAAAATAAAAGTTACCTATTTACACATTTTGAACATCCTGATTCCAAATATGGAATCCATTTTTCTAAATTCAAAACACAGAAGTGGCAGAAATTAATTTAAAATTAATTCCCGCTGTCAAAACAAAAAGCGTGTTTTTAAAGAGATAATAACTATCAAAAGATTGACACTTGTTTATGTTCGGTTTAATTGTAAAATTATGTCCAATGACCAACATTATAATAAACGGTAAAAATATATTCTAAATATACTTTAAAACCACTCAAATTCATAATTTATCACTATTAATTATTTTGATTAAAAAAGTTGTTTTTAATTAAAATTTAGTAATTTTCACTATTCATCAAAATATGAAAGTTATCCGAAAAGTACCAAAATTTCACCTTAGGCTAAATTCGATACTAAGAATCCAAAAATGAAGTCCATTTTGAAATATAAAATATATATAATTTCAAAAAGTAGGTATTACTATTCATAACGTCTAGTTTGATTGGTTGTGGCGTGTGTTAAAATCTCGAAGTTGCGTACAATGCACGTCATTGCATTATTCGAAAGGAAACATACCGAGGAAGCTTGGGGTGTTACAAACCTCATGGTTAGAAACCACATGGAATTAGTTCATCATCATTTTTCGCTGTAGTATTCATAGAGTAAGAATATCTAATTGAAGGCTCTTCACCCAACATATTAGGTTTTGATTCCACCCTTGGGCCTACAGTGTTGGGATACCTGTTTCCTCCCTCTGACCCTCATATCTCAAACAACAAAGATGATCTAGAAGATTCCCATCCTGTATTTGAAGAGGGTGTCTCCACCACTATTGATGATCTAACTCATATGAACCTTGGCACCGAGGAGGATTCAAGGACAATACTAATCAGCATATCCATGTCCCTATAGGAGCAACAACAACACATGGACTTCCTAATTCTAAACCATGATGTATTTTCCTGGAGCCATGATGAGATTCCAAGCCTCAATCCCCAGATTTATCTCTATCATCTTAGCCTCCCAATGGGTATTGCAGGTTCAAACAGCCTCCCATAAAGATGAACCCCTCTCATGGTTCCATGGTCATGGATGAATTTGACAAAATCATTAAATACAACTTCATCAGAGAGGTATAGTACCCCAAGTGGATGGAAAAAATTGTCCCAGTTAGGAAGAAGAATGATCAGATTAGAGTCTGAATTAAGTTTCAAGACCTCAACCACCATTTTTGAAGGATTCCATTACCCTTTCAATGATATAACTATTGATTGATGTTATGAATAAGGGCCTCTCCTTCCTGGAAGAATACTCTAGGTATAATCAGATCTAGATTCCCCCCCTAGGATGAGGTGGTGACTACCTTCAAAGCATCCTAAGGTATATTTTTCTACCGAGCAATGTATTTTGGTTTGAAGAATGCTGGATCCTCTTACCAACATTCCATTCACTATATCTTCAAACCATTTCTTAGGAAATTGGTGGAGTGTTATGGGGATGATTTGGTGGTCAAATCTCACTAATGAAAGGACCATCTCATAGACCTTGAGAAAGAGTTCATTTTCTGCCATTACCACCACTTGAATATGAACCCCTTGAAGTGTGTATTTAGATTCACCCATGGAAAGTTTCTCAGCTTTGTTGTCAGATATTAAGGCATCAATATTAACCAAGAGAAAATTTAGTTCATCAACTAAATGCCTTCCCCACACAACCTCTAGGATTTGTGAGGCCTCCAAGGCCACATAGCCTATATCCTTTTAATTATTGAAAATATCTCTAGTAAGTGTAATCCCTTATCGAGGATCATGAAAAAATGAATTTTTTACTAGTAGAATGAATAATTACATACTGTCTTTGAGAATATTAATTAGTATCTATAAAAACCTATGATTCTGATTTGATATGTATCAGGAAATCCTATGGCCCTTTATGTGTATGACCTAAAATGATCCCTTGGTGCCTTCTTACTCCAAAAGAATAATGAGGGAATATAAAACAACCTATATTATCTCAGCCACATGATCTTGGACATAGAGTCCAAATACTCCCCTATTGAGAAGAGTTACCCTTCATTGGTCTTTGCAGTGCAGAAGATGTGACATTATATGCAGCACCATGAGATACAACTAGAATAACACATTGACCCACTAAAGTACATCATCAAATGCCCCATACTGATAGGATGATTGGTGTGTTGGGTTGTAACCCTCCAACAGTTCAACATTAGGTTGTCCTATAGAAATTTGTTAAGGACCAAGCACTAAAAAACTTCTTAGCCACATATCTAACCCCTAAGGAACTACTTCTAGACATTGATTTACCAGATGAATCTATTCTCTCAGTGGATCCGACTATACCATGTTAGTAGATTCATTTAGATGGTTCATCCCCAAGTCCAATCAGTATGAAGCTTGATAACCCTAAACTAAATAGGGTAGGCCTAGGGATTATCTTCATCACTCCCACACAGACAATCCTGAATTACTTATTTCTGTTGTCATAAGGATACAATAATAATGAGGTGGAGTATCGGGCTCTTATTATTGGTCTTGATTTGTCCCTCAAGATTTATGTCCCCTATTTACATGTGAATGGAGACCCCGGGCTATTCATCAATAAAATCAAGGGTGACTATATCGTCTGAAAGAAAGAGCTTGTGCCCCTATTAGACTAAACCCATTAGTTAATGGCCCAGTTCCCTTCCTACACAAAGGTGAATCATGTTATGTGGTCACAGAACAAACAAGATGAAACTATAGTAAAATTATTATCATCCCTCATAGAGCATAATAAAGATGACCTGGTCATTCATGTGGCACATCAGAGGTTCATCACCCCTGCCACTTCAGATGATGAAAATCAATAGGTATATCAGTTGGCTGCTGGAACTTACATTCCAAGGCCCTAAAATTACCCTATGGATGAGGAAATTACTAATTGTATGGATCTTTTATTTTAGTATCTTCATAACTACATTATCCTACCAGGATGAGCTGATCATGAGGAAATCTGTCACCGTGCATCCCAGTTTACTCTCTAGAGTGGCCCTAAACTTGAACATGCTTTCTATAGGTGAGGGTTAAATGGAATTATTACATGTTACATATAATAAGATGAGATACCTTTGGTTATAAAAGATATCCATTCCGAATATTGTGTCACCCATTAAGTAGGATTGGAGATCTCCCACTAAATTTGGTGGTTAGGTTACTTATGGCCCACCATAGTTCACGACTGTATTGATTTCTAAAAGAGGTGTCATGTGTGTCAGATTCATGCCATATTTTTGAACTAACCTTCAAAGTTTCTCCACACCACCAAATATTCTTATCCCTTTATAGTTTGGGGACTCAATGTTGTAGGTCCCTACCGACCAATGATGGCTCGACAGTGCAACTTCATTTTTACTATGATAGATTTCTTCTCAATATGGGAAGTAACAGTTCCCCTCAAATTATTTAAAACTTTTTCTATGATCGAATTCATGAAATATCACATCATTCATTGTTTTGGGGTTCCTAACACTATTCTTAGAACAATGTAACTAATTTATGGGTTTCTAAGATGAAGAAATTGTATGCCAAGTACAACATTCGGTCCAACCACACTTCCCACTATCATGCACATACGAATGGAAGAATTGAGGTGTTCAACAAAACCATATCTAATATCTTACAGAAGATGGTGGGATAGAAAAAAAAGGTTTTGGATTGATAAACTCCCTAATTCCCTTTGGTCCCATCATACGACAACTCAAAATTCCATCAAGGTGACTCCATACTCCCTAGTGTACAGAACAGAAGCAGTTTTACCTATTGAGGTTAAATTAACGTCACTTAGAATGACTTTTTATGACCATTAGAAACTATATAGAATAATATAAGTCCATCTATATGAGTTGGAATACCTTTATAAAAACTGACTTTAGACATTGTAAAACTTATAGAGGCACCGAAATAGGGTAGTGAGAGCATCCAATAAGAAGGTCCGCCTCTGCTCCTTCCTTCAGGTTGACATGGTATTGGCTCTCAAAATGCTGATGATACCAGAAAAAATATGTTAAAAACAGAACCCAAATGGGAAGAACCTTACATTATCCACACGTTCTATTCTAATGGAGCAACCTTACATTATACATAATGTTTATTATAATGTATCACACTCTTTAATCACCATGTTTGGGGAGAATATCACACCTCACACTAATTCCACATTTCTCAAATAATACTTAAAATGAGAGTCCAATTGTCAAAGCTACATGAACTTAAATTATAGAAACCCAGGTTTCAGCATTACGACCTTAAACTATCTATAACCTTAGTCCAAGATCTACAACCTAAAACTAATAGTTTCCCCTTCAGTTTGAGATCCATGACTTTAAACTAGCAATAAACATAGTCTGAGCTGTATGAATCTAAACTTGAAAGCCCAACATCCTCATCACATAACATTAAACTATAACCTTACCCCGTATAAACCCAGGATTCCTTATATGACAAATATTAGATGAACAAAGTCCAACATTCTCAGCACACAATGTTAAACTATAACATTACCCCATATAAACCTGGGATAACTCATATGAAAAATATGAGGTGAACAAATCCCAACATCCTCAGAACATGATGCTAAACTATAGACTTACCCTGTATAAACCCAGGATGCCTCATATGAAAAATATGGGACAACCAAGATCAGCATCCTCAACACATAACATTAAACTATAGCCTTACCCTATGTGATGAATATAGGATGCCTCATATAACTAATATGAGATGATTCAATGTCCTCTCTAGAAAGGAAACCACCTTTATGACATCAATCTTCTACCACACTTTTTTTCCATAACTACGTGTAATTTGATTCCCATGACTTAAGGGATACGTAGGGATGCTTGGATCCAATATCCCGGGATCATCCTCAACACCAACCTATTTTTGGGGCCTCCCCCTAGTCTAAGCCTCATGAACCTAAAATAAATGCAATTAGTTTCAAGATTAATTTTTCTGGTGCAGGGACTCCTTGGACCTTTCTTAATATTGTATTTTAACTCTTATACACCACTTGAATATCCTCAAAGTACCTACTCCCCATCAGGTCCAGATATTACAACCTTAAACTATGTGCATCTGGCCCTTTGTGGCCCCTTATTCACATAGTTTACTTCATACCTGGTGTTTCAGAAAACAAATGTCCATTTCTTGTTTTCATTTCATCCTTGCTAAAAAAGACACAAACTTATTGATGTCATTATCATACCATGTTTCATTCCAAAACTATGTATGGATTGATTCCCATTCCCATGGGATATATAGCGATGCCCATATCTCATATCCTAGGTTTAGCCTCTACCGTCAACTCATCCTGGGGTCTTTCCTCCCTTAACATCACAACATCAACTTGGGTGTAGTTTATCTTGGAATTTTTGTGTGGAAAATGGTCTCTTCGACCCTATTTTCATATCAGGTTATCACTCTTTTATGTCTCACAAGCCTCTTTAGGATTCCCACACCCTTCAGTCCAATCTCCATGACCTTAAACTAGTAGCATTCATAGTTTGAGTTGTATGAATCTAAACTGCAAAGCCTAATTTCCTTAGAACATGATGTTAAACTATAACCTTACCCTGTATAAAACTAGGATTCCTCATATAACCAATATGGGATGATTTAAATAAACATACTCATTACATGATGTTAAACTGTATCCTTACCCTATGTGATTAAAATAAGACTCCTCATACGATGAATATGAGATGATTCAATGTCCTCATCATAGAGAACACTACCCTTTAGCTAGAACTGATCCCCTACCATGTCATGTTTTAGAACTACCTATGGCTTTATTACTATTCCCAAGGATATCTAGTGATTCCCAAATTTCATATATCAGGTCAAGTCCCACCAATAACTTAATTCAAGGTCTTTCCCTTCTAGGATAGGCTTTATCCTTAACTACCAACATGATTATCTATCATGTTCAAGCGTATAGTGGGATATATCCTAGGTCACTCAACATCCCACCCCTGAGACATTCCCCAATTTCATTTTCACACTCAATTCTTCCATTAATTTGGATCCTCATCATCCCCTCAATCTTAATAGGCCCCTAACAATCATGGTGCCTGACTATATTGGCTCACCTACCATCCTGAGAACATGCCTCAAAGGATCCCTAGTAATATAAGGCAGTCCCCATGTTTCGAACATGGTCAATAGTCGATCCCACATTTCTTTCTCCCCATCCTTGAATGGTGTAGGTGTGGAATCTATGTTTCGAATATGGTCAGTAGTTCTTACCTACCCACTGGTCACCCATTTTCACAATCCAAGTCTTGTAAGCTACGATTTACCTTCCAATCCATTTACCTTTTCTTTGGTGGGAATCTCAACACCCTATAAGTCATTTCCCCACACACATGTTCATGGTTAATAAATAAAAAAACATTTTGGGGATTCCCCATGTCAGTCTCTTTTACCCCTTATCGTGTTCTCCACTTCAAACAATGAAAACTCTATACCAATACTCGTTTCTCACATTGAGCATGGCTCATGTGGGATTAGGAGTCGAGGATGAATTTCCATAAGAAATGTTGATATGTATAGGATCTCCTTGATAGAGAATCACTTCTCTATTCTGGAATCCATGACCTTAAACTAGGAGTCTAGGTCTAAGCATTACAATAATAAAATTTGTGCGATTTGTCTTAAAAATGTTCCATGTGGCATCAAATATTCTTTGCCTCAATTCAGATCGGGCTACCTCTGCTCTATGCCACACACACTCCTTTGATACATGAAAACCTATGGTCTAAGAATTATGACATTAAACTATTTTCAACTCCATGTTCCAAGAATTATGACCATAAACTATTTTCAACTTCTTGGTCTGACTAGTATGACCTTAAACTTCCAAAGTCAAGAAGCACAAACACCAGTCATGTTGAAAAAACGTAGGGGTAACTTGAGAGAAAAATTTAAACTCACCATCCATTAGGTATCTCTCATGACCTAAGAGAAAATAAAATGAGTGCATGAATAAAAATGTACAAAACCAATAGGACCCACCATGGGCCCTAGAAAAAACCTGATTATGCTCTCTAGACCACATTAGTTCAGGAAAAAGTTAGAGCCAAATCTTATCTCCCTTTTCCTTACATGATCCTCCAGGAGGTTCCATCCATTATTTATCCTACCCATTTATCCCACTACCATGACTGAATAGTATTTATTCATGTTTTTTCACACAACTTGACCATGAGATGCTAAACTATACTACAAACATCCTAATCACACGATATTAAACTGTATGACACTAAATTATGTATTCAATGTACTTGATAAAAGATGTTAAACTGAATTCCCTCTATCCTCATCACACGACATAAATCTAAAAAAATGTCTTAGTCCCTTTCTCGAGAATCCATTTCCCTCCTTAGGTGTCGATCACCTACCACACCATTTGAGTTTTTCAATCTCTTTCCATCCAAGTTGGAACTCACCTTAGAAGATGAGTCTAACCATTTTTCAGACTAATACACCTACCAAATTTTCTCAAATTCATAATGGTCTAATATGAGGAGTGTTGAAATCCATTTTAAAATTCCATTAATTCATCCCCACACTTGGTTTCCTCTTGGATTTGTTTCCCCATTATCTTTTATATCTGAATGGGTACCTTAAGAATAATGGTGCATGGACACACAAGCTCACCTAACATATTAGGCACACACACTGAAATAATTACAAAAAAAATATGATAGGTACCATGTTTCAAACATGGTAAATGGTTTATCCTCATTTTTTGTACCCATATTCTGCAAAACAACAGTTTAATATATGTTTTAAACATGGTCAAAAATCATTCTCTATTTCCACATCACCCCCTTTATGTTACAAATCTTGAGTATCTTGATTCACAATCTTCATCACTCCACTTTATTTGGGTATAATTAAATTCCCCTAGTGTTACCCTGTTTGTGAACTAACACACATTGATAAAGAAAATATGCAAAGAGTATTCTTCTCCAACCAAAATTTTCTTGTCTAGGACACTCCCAGTGGTCAATAAATAGGTTCAGATCCCAAGTGTTCAAAACTTGTCTGAAAATATCATATAAATTATAAATCTTCTATTTGTTCCTTATTTTCCACACTAAGCATGGATCATGTGGGATTATGAATTTATTTTTGGTTATATTGTTAATATAATCATAGATGTGAAAAAACAAAAAAAAAGGAAAGCATTCAAATACATGGAATTTAAAGGTAAACAAACTTCAAGATTTTGAGAGGTTCATCCCTATATTTGAACCTCTCCTTTATTTTAACCAAAATGGTACTCTATAGGGATCAGCCTAAACAACTAGGCGATCCATCCTGATCAGCCTCTAGTGAGTGGCCTATAAAACTTTTTGTATCTTATAAATCTATGCCACTTCCTCTTTAGACACTGGGTGAACCTCATTATCTCTAATTTGGACCCAGACCTTCTTATCTTGGAAATAATACATAAATGATGTTTCCTTTGTTACTGTATCCTTGGATGCCACCAACTGGTCCCTTAATTGGATAATAATCTCTATTTGAGTGTTGACAATGGATGTGTTCCCACACTCTTTCTATTTCATCCATTTAAGTTTTTTATAATTCCTGTAGTTTCTTGGTGCCCTCAAATTTTTCCTTGTGCTAGGAAAATTCAATTTCTTGACTTTACACGCACACCTTCTCAATGATATAATCATAAGAAAATACATGGAGGGAATATACATACACCCATATGGTTCCCAAGTTTAACATATAGTGATGGAGGGATCCCATCTGGATCACTATATCTAGCTCTGGAGTGCAGGTGATAAAGTTCTGCACACACCTCTATGCCCTGCGTTGGAAAATTTGATTCTCCTCAGGAACATCAGACCCAAAATCTTCTAATTCTTTGGATGGTTCTAGATCATACTATAGGAAAGCCTCATGAAAAGTTGAAGTAGGGTTTTATTCTGGGATCCTCTCAGATGGACTAGGTTCTATATTGAGGGAAAATACGTTCTAGTTTGACTCTTCATCAACGATGACATCTTCACTAGCTTCAGGTTCAACCTCTCCCACAACTGTATCTGTGATTGTAGCGGGTTTCCTTCTTGGGATCAAAACTGGTTTTCCTTGAATGGCTAGACCCCCAATGGTTGGATCATCTATTGAGTGAAGCACCCTGACCCCCCAACTGTATCTATTTTCTAGGCACACACTCTCTCAAGTAATGTTTCAAACATAAAGCATGACATTCAGTTTTTCCTAAAAAAACAAGCATGATGAACATGATTTTTATAAGAGAAAGGAACTTAAGAGATGTGAGAGTTTTAATTACATACATTATTGAGGCCTTGGAGGGAAATTCCACCATCGGGGACCCCTCAGTGATGGTTGGCACCTCAATATCTGGCACTGGGCCTCTCGATATCACCCGACTTGAATCTGTAAAAAGAAAACATATTAGGTAGGTGGAATCAGACAACCTCGAGATGGTTTCAAGGAGATTAGGTTAATTGAATCAAACTTACCTTTAGGAATTAGGATCTAGATGAAAATTATCCCTAGTAAATATTCCTCACTAGGGGTTGGAGCCTCTATCATAATGTCGGGGTGTGGTCCCCCATATATTATTGGGAAGGTCAGGGAATCAGAAACCTTTCCTTCAACACCCTTTGTAGGCACTAATCTCGCTAAAACCTCAAGATTAGATTCTGAGGTAGGATCCTCAGACTCTATGGAGGCACATTTTCTCCCCTTAACAGATTCCTCTTGGGTCTCCCCTGCCACTTCCTACATAGGATGTAATCTCAGGTTAGAACCTATAAATAAAGAGGGGGGGGGGGGTAGAGAAGGTGACCAAGTTAATGAAAAAAAAACTTACCTCACCAAATAATAGACCGGTGAGGTTATCACCCTCTAGAGTGACATATCCACTCTTTTGAGAGGTTTCCTGACCAGCAACAAACAGCAGAGACTCCTTATAAATGGAACCCTACGTATTAGTGTTTGAGGTAGATGTATAATGGGTTAGAAACTCAACGGAATCTGTCTCTTTAGGTTTCTCACTGAACATCACTTGTATCTGAGTGGTGGTAGGACCAACTTCCCCACATAGGAATAAGGAGGAATCCTTCTCTACTAGGTAGGAAAATCTCTCTTTTAATCCCATGTAGGCTGTAATCCTAGAAATCCCAACCTAATATAGTTTGAGAATGTATTATATGAGCCTCCATCACCGTTGATTCATTATTAGGGAAAAATTTAACATACCCCACACCACCCATAGTGTGAGACAGGTGATATCAGTGGCTATATCCACCAAATATCATAGTTTCTCCCCCATAGAATCCCTAGAATAAGAGATCTATGTATACCCTCATGGATTCTTCTATGGGATCCCCACACTGCTAGGGGGTTGGGGTGAAGTTGAACCCTGAGCTTCCCTCACCACTACTCTGGTTTGAGCCCTTGATGCTTGGAAGGCACTTTGAAGATAATCCCACCTGTCACCATTTTTATCCTAATACTCACTTAATGGAAAAAACCTCCTCATTTGCTGAACAAATATTTCAAATGGGTATGATTCTACCTAGTTTCCAACATAGTTTGAAGATAGTATGACATTAAGATTGGTTTGTGGTAGCACGATGACCTCCCCTGTTCCTTTATCCTTGAAAATCCACCGCAGTTGATGAAGTATACAAGGATTCCTTTCTACATGGATCCTCATGTAGAATTGATTCATTGGATGATTAATGCATCCAAATTATAAGAAAAAATGAGACAGTGTGTATGGTTTTTATTAGGTATTTCTATATATCATGGAAACCAACACTCCACCTTGGAATGCTTGGATTTACTCCTGATTCTCAAAAATTCCCTCTATATTATCAACCATATCACTAAGAGGGATCATGAATGGATGAAAATTAAAATTATTGTGGTTTCCAATGCTGATCATGACCCCTACTTCATCAAGAGTTTCTAGACAAACCCCAAAAATATTGATAAGTTAAGGAAACTAGTTGGCATTCGGGTGAGTAATGGAATTTGAGAACTCATACCCCTGAAACATGTTATGAACCATCTATAAAGGAACATTAATGAACCAAAGATTCACTTGGGAATGCTTCTCCTCAAAAAATATCTAAGTTGGCTATAAAGATGATCCATGACTAGGACTCCCAAGTTCACTCAGTTTCCAAATGCTAGTATATCTACCATCACCAACATCCCAAAAAGCGGGCTCATATGGGCATCCCTAAATGGTAGCATCCAACCACTATCTAAGGTGTATAGAAACTCCATTTATCTGATCATTGGATTCCATTCCTTCATATTGTAGCCCCATTCCTGGTAGTGACCTTCCTCCAAGATTAGCTAATAAGACCCCAATCTTCTCCTCTATTGTGCCACTAGACACTACTTCAGCTTCACCAACATCTTCATAGTAGGTAAATTTAGGATCATGTCCTACCAAGTATTGAAGGTGATGTCCTGATGGAAAGGAGGGTGATGATTCAAAACCATAGTCAGTGCATCCAAAAGAATTTTCACTGTGATGAGGGATGGACCCTATACCCTAGGAATTAGGATATGAAAGGAATTCGTCATACTAGTACTCTATTTATGGGATTCCTCTAATATAATGAAGGTCTTATAGACTAATCCCCACCTCCCCATGATGAAGGTGGAAGGTGTTGGTGTCTAGGGACTGCTAACTGAGAAGCTCCAGCAACATCTCCTATTGACAGTAGACATGGAATTGAGATGTTCACACTGCCTCATATAAACCAATATGACACAGCTCATCCCCATACTCTTTACATGTTAAGAATACCTAGTATACCCATGCCCACTCATTAGTGAAGTTCCCCCTGCCTTTTAGGTCCTAGTCTTTGTACCATCCCATACTATTATTCAAAATGCTGGCCTGTATAACTCTTGCATAGTGAGTGGAGAACTCCTCATTTATTGGTTGTTCTCTTATCACTATCCTTGTCCTTACACTGAGGGTTTTACTGCAACATCATCATGTTCTCTGGATGACGGACAAAAAATAGTAATATTCCAATGGCTATGTTTTTCATGGTGGGTGAACTAGAATTATTGTATGTTGACTTCCATGGTTGGGATTACCGCATTATCTAAGAGCCCAAAATTTTACAATGGTAGACTATTGATCAGAAAGTACCCTCTATGATCCTCAGTCAGTAGACTCAGTAGTCTAGTGTTTTTAGAGAAAACTCTCCTGGCAAGAGGGATTTCAGGGTTCTCAACCATTTCCACCCTTCGAGCAGCAACAATAGTGTTAACAACAACTTAGTCAGTAGGGTTGCCCATTTCTAATATTTTATGAGAATATAAAAATATCGTGTCATGGAAATTTGATTTTGGTTGTGAAAATGATGAAGGATCATGAAACTTTTTCATAATTCATGCAAAGTGACATGATGATCACACAACAACAGTCATGTAGGAAGGGATTGGGAAAATTAAACCACTTAAAGATTGAGAGTCCGTGAAAAGTTTAGATTTCTGTGCATGTGATAATTATTATAATTCACATAAGTCAAGAAACTATACAAGGCCCCCTATCCTTATTTATAGGCATGGTACTTTCATATTTGTGTGATCACACAATTGGGTTGCGTGACCTGGTGAGTGAGTTTCACGACACAACAGAAATGGACCCTACACTTTGGTATTTCCCTCAGAACACAACCTTCTGGTCGCCTATCAGATCCAATTATAGGGGGGGGGGTGGGGGGTTGTTGGAACCCAAAAGTTTTATTTATCTCCAAAATAATATTTTTTACTAAAACAAATCTCCATCCCATAATGAAGACCCATTCTAAAACAAAGGTAGTAGGGGTGCACAACTATAATCACTTGTACGCCACTTTCATATCCCATGTGCAACCCACTTGCAAGCAGAAGGTCACACTAAAGATAAAATTTTTGCAGTGCTATGATATCCTTGAAACATTGGTAAAGGAACATTCATTAAATATCATATGTTTTTATGCAATCCCATTTATGGAGTGTAAATGTATTTTTGCAAAAAAGTTGATTTTAAAACTATCAACTTGCACGTTCAAAACCCAATGAAAAAGTAATGGGAAGTGCACAACCCACTTTAATGAACTAGATGGGGTCACACATTTATTTCTACCCATTTTGACTATAAATAGAACTACACCCCTCACATTGGGGATAAATCTATGAAAGATGAAGCGTCAGATATCTCTCACACAAACCTCTCTACTGCGACATTGTAAAACTCCATAGCTCAATGGATTCCAAAAGTTAGGGAACTTGCATGACTAACCTCCCATGGCCCCCAATTTTTATTGAACTATTTTCAAGAGTTCCTCGTATAAAACCTCTTAAGGATAGTTGGGTTCACGAAAGAGAAGCTACTTTCACACAACCCTATATTGCATGCAATCTCAGAAGTTATGGTCACTTATTCCTCTAGGATCTATGAAGTGGTATTGTTCTAGAGCCCATTGCTCATACAACCCCATTTTCATGTAGTTTATAAGAGTTTATCACAAAAACCTTTGGATTTATAACTCAATGCCTCCTACTTCCAAACCAAGTTGCATTAAAGTTGAGTGCCTAGGTTCCCTATACTCATTTGAACTAGATCATCCACACCCTAAATCCCCATGTGATCGGTACCATCAACCCGTGTGTCCTCCCCCTTCACTTTAATTATGTCCTGAACCATTAACTTACCTTTTTCTTCTAATCATAGGTACCATAATTACCTTTTCTTCTAAGAATATGCACCCTAACATTGAGACCCCTTATCTCCACTTCACCACATAAATGTTTACACCATGCCCCACCCCTACATGCATGAGAAGTAGACACGTAAACCCCAAAGGTGGCATCATCAAGGGAAACTATCGACCTTTACCAGTAGGGAGGCCTTTTTTAGAATATTTCTATACCATATGGGAATCATCTCACTAGGTGTAAGTCCTATTTATGTTTGAGATACATGATGTAAATCTACATAGCCCAACATCCCAATCATAATATGTTAAACTGCATGGAAACATCCTTATCACATGAAGCAAAACTGTAGACTTACCTTGTGTGATGAACACAGGATTCCCCATGTATAACCATCATGTTATGCCACTCCTCCCCATCCATGGGATGTTACCATATAGACATAACCCCTTGGAAGCCCATACGTGTGAACCCCAAACCATCCCTCATTGATTCTACTTCCACAACACAGGTATCCTTACCACATGATGTTAAACTGCATGGACTGGTTCTATCACATAACCTCAAAATATGGCATTGAACTATGTAGGTTTTGATCCTTGTTTCTTAATAGGGTACATAGGATGCCTCCTTGAGGTTCAATCCCAACATCCCAACACATCTGGGGTGCCTCCTTGAGGTTCAATCCTGACACCCCAACATTACCACAAATCCCAAAGTGTGATCATATCCCCCCATGGGGGCACACTTTCTCTCATCACCACCAAATCTCAAGCATGAAATCTCTCCCCTAGGGACACACTTAACCAAATATCAAGTATGAAATCTCCCCCTTAGGTACATGCTCAACTAAACCTCAAGTGTGAAATCTCCCCTCCAGGGACACACTTAACCAAATACCAAGTATAAAATATTCCCCCCCATGGGGCACACTTAAAAAAATATCAAGTGTAAAATATCCCCCCTAGGGACACACTCAACTAAACCTTAAGAGTGAAATATTCCACCCTAGGGACACACTTAACCAAATCCCAAGTGTGAAATATTCCCCCTAGGGACACACTCAAACAAATCCCAAGTGTGAAATATTTCCCCCTAGGGACACACTTATCCATCAATCTATCCCCACGATAGATAAAATCCATGACCCACATAGAATCTCTACCCCATAAAATAAGCATGATAAGCGTGCGGTAAAAATCCTTAGATCCCTATGCCCCTAGAATTAACTACCTTATAACCAACATGGGATGCCTTGGGTTCTACACCTAATATGCCCCATACATGAGATTCCATCAACTTCAAAAGAGGAAGACTTTACAGGTTCCCAACAAACCCAACCTCTAGAGATTCCTAGAAATGACCAATGTTACTATATAATCTAACTAAAGATTGATTCTCTATTAAGATAGAATTAATGTAATTAACCGGCCTCAACCCTGAGTTGACACTGGGAATGAGTTTCACGAACATGACTTAAATCTATGAAGGAGACTTGGACTAGGTGATGAGCTCCAAGGAGGAATACATGGAAGGAGGAATCAATATCCCATCAATTTTTTATCAAGGATCCAACATCATTGATTATAGTGATGTAATATTCCTACCTTTAGAAAGAAGGAATGTGGGGAAAAACCTTGTGCGATGCATGGCCCCAATGGAAAGAGTCAGAAAGAAGTGTTTTTGAAAAATCAGGTGAGTACAATATGGGTTTTGAAAGAGAGTATATGATTGGTTATTTAAAGTGCCAATAAAAACCTATATGGTGTTTTTCCATATATATTATTAGTGTAATTTTACTTATCCAAACCATGTGTCTATAATACATTTTTCACATATCATCTTGTAAAGTTGTTGTTACATATATGTGTTTTTGAATGAGATTGCAGTCCTCAAGGGGGTAGTCTCATGTATAGATGATCGATGGGGACTACTTACCTAATTGGATGATGTTTTGACATGATATACCAGTTATGTGTATGATAACCCTAGAGGTGTGTTTTGGACATGTGATATGCTAAGTTATATCGATACTGGAATAAAGGTATTATCGTGAATGGTGTTATAAATGAAAAATGACTTATGGGTTCGGAGGAAGAACTTAGAACCTAGAGATGTGATTTGGTGGAGTGAAATTTGGGTTATATAACCCATGTGTTTGATTCATGTGGTTAAGAATACGTGTCAAGATTGTTTTGAGAGAGAGTAACATATATCAGTATTGTGGATGGATGTTTGAAGTTGGGCTCGAGTAACCAATTGTGAATTTTGATTAGTTATGTAGTTTGGACTGGTTGATTTCAAGTTTTGATAGGTGATTATTATGGTGGGTAGAACCATAAGCTCAGATATAGATTGATCATTGGAATTTTTATGTTCCAAGATCAATGGGTTTGATTGGTCACCATCTTGGAGCTTGATGATTGGTGTTTATGTTTAGTGAAGTGATGATGAGGATAATCCTATGATGAGGAGCATCATATCTATTGATGGACAGTTAAGATAGAAACAAGATTATTGTAAGTAGATAAAACCTATTTTAGAATTCATGTGTGGTGTTGGATGGAGTTTCTGTGTTGGTTATATAATCAATATAAATTGATATAATCTAAGCATGAGTCTGATTGGAGAGGTGTCAGTGCTCATGGACAGAGCATGACGGTTGAACAGGTTAGTTAGGGATCAAATCATGGAATTACACCAAAATTAGGGTTTGGACTTTGGTGTGAGATGATGGTATGGTTTAGTGATTCCTTCAAGTGTTAAGACGTCATGGTTAGGGTGATACAATCATGCAGTGATGTGTAGGAAATTGAGGATAGAAACTTTTAGAAGGTATCGAACATAGGTGGACCAACTGATGTTGGTATATAATTGGATGTAGTGAGGTGGAAATTATATCAGGAGAGTTTTTTATCACATGTTTGAGGTTGTTTTAGGATCATATCAGTATTTTGGAGTAAACAAGATGTATTTGGGATTAGTGTTTAGAGATGTACAGTAGAAGAACGTTCAACGTTCGGAGAGGGAACACAACTGATTATTGGAAGTTGATGTCCATGATAGTTCAGGATCTATGATTAAAATATTTCCAAGGATTCTCAAGGATGATAATTATTATGGTTGGTAGGTTGTAAAACCATACTCCTTGATGGGTTTCGATTTTTAGTGGAAATTTGAAATTTTGAATTTTGGAACAAGGTTTTTTTTAAATCGAGATTCAAATTTGAATTATAAGAGTTAGAGTGCCCTAAATTGATATTTATGGATATGGATTGGGTCCTGAGAGGTTCCTCAGGATCTTGGGTAATCCTCAAGAGCTTCAGTTTTAATTTTGGGAGTTTTTAGAGTATTTTTCCAAGGGTTCATGGTTTGGGTCGCACATTTTAGGTAAAACCATTCTGTCACCCTTACGTAACAAATTTTCTAGTTCAATTTGTATAGCGCATGGTTAGAAATTACATGTAGCACATTATCAATGAGAATCCATGTGGATATCATAGGAAAACATGAAAGGTGGTTGGGACTTGGGGATTGGTACACAATTTTTACACAATTATATACAAACTATGCAAGATATTATAAACCGAGATAGTGGTGGTTTGCATGGTTGGTGCATTGGTTAGAAAACCATGTAGTCCAACCATGTGAAAGGGGTTTTCTTGGATAGTTCCTACTGCACGATAGGCATATGGTTTTGATAAATCATGCAGTCAAACCACTTGATTCATTAAAAGTGTAAAATTATGATTCTACCCATGACCTTTTAACCCAAAACACCCATTTTCTCCTACCTCTCACATGGGACAACCAACTAAACCTCCTCCCCTTGCTCTTTTTAAATCCCCTCAGTTTTGGGGTGATTTATTACCATTATTCAGATATTTAAGGTGTGTTTCTTTCTCTATTTCTCTTAATTTCAATCTTCCTTTATTCTTTGTTGATTTTTGGCTCTTCCAATTTAGGGTTTGTGACAATTTCCACTAGAGAATGGTGGAAATTGACCCACCACTTAGGGGTTTTGTTAACCCCTTATATAGGAGGTCCCGAGAGGAAGTGGTTAAGACTCCATTCATCATTACAATTGAGTTATGTTGTACTGTGAATTTATTTAAGTGTTTTGGATTAAATTAAAGTAAATTGACCATGGGATTAGTGTTGTATGTTGGGTATTTTTCTTAGGGTAGTTCTGGGGGTGTTTCGTGGACTCTCCACATGTGGTTAGTCATTGTTTTGGTGTGATGAGGGTGTATTTGTTATATTTTATTTATGTTTTTTTATTTACTTTATATTATTACTCAACTACGGTTGACGCATCATATATATAGATTTAATTATTTACATTCTAGACTGTGGGGGCCCATTTTTCTCCCTATTTCTTTGTTCATTGTTTTTTGGGAAGTCCATTATATGAGTAGGTCATGCCTAATTTTCAGTAGAATTGGAAATAACCCCAATCCTTATATTGGAGAGAAAATATCCCCATGACTGTCTTATTCCTTACCTAATAGTCATAAATATCTGACATACGAGGAGACACACCTTAGGTCAAGTAGAATCCCCACGTGGGCACTGTTCGGGCAGCCCGAACTGGGGAGTTATAGGGTTTGGGTCTTCAATGTAAGTTTTCAATTGGACTTAATTTTACTTGTAATTTTAAGTAATGCATGAAATTTCATGTAATTTTATAACATTTCAATTTTTTTTTGAGAAAAATCGTGAGGTTTGAAAATTAATTTTTATATTATACACACATATATAGGTTCATACACACACACATGTACCAATTCACATGAAAGTGTGTGGATGTGTGCAATGAGATATGTATATATATGTATAAGTGTATATGGGAATATTGATGGAGGGTAAATTTGGGGTTTTAAATGTGATACTAAAGTTTTATTATCAAACATGTTTTAAAGGATACCTAAAATAAATCATAAGTCCTGGTTAATACCTTTCTAATTAGTGTTTAAGGCTTTTACTAAATTCTAATGTAAAATCCTTAGGTGTTGTTTAGAATTCACTTTTAAAGGAATTTGATGTGTGAATTGAATCTTCACTCGGTTTTTTATTTATTTTATATGGTTATAGTATCTTTTGAATTTCTTAGTGACATTGAATTCTATTATTGTGCTTGTATTATCTATTAAAACTTCATGGAAACCTAAGTGCTTGGGTAGGCGGTCCTAGATCAGGATGGGCTCTCTTTCCACTAGATAAGCTAGTGAGGTATCTTATTTTCCACTGTCCAATGACATGTTAATATTTTATTTCCACTAATTGAGGGTCTCCTAATTAGCAATGTTAGTTATAGGTTTCCCCTAGCACTAGTGACCCTAGGTGTTTCTCCTATGATGATTGTTTTAGATTATTGATTGTATGAGTCTCTCTTTACCTTGCCTTAATTTTATTTCCCATGATTTATAGTATTTTATTCTTTTTTGATCTTTGTTCCCTTTTGTAAAATGGTATTCAAAAGTGGTTAAAAAGGGAAGTTTTTCTAAAATGGTGTTTTATTAAAAGATGATTCAACCCTATAAATTGTTTTCAAAGTGAATTTTTTAATTTAAAGAATAGAAACAAAGAAATTTTATGAAATGATATTGGATTTTATGTCCTTATGCATGGATTTTTTTAAATACTATTTTTCATACTAGAATGAAATATATATTTTATCTAAAGACTTGGGGTGTGATCTCCTTTATCATTCTTACTAAGATTTATGAACATACCTATCCATATAATTTTAGTTTTAGGTTTTGGATCTTTTATTATTTCTCATGAAGTGTTGAGGTTTTAGTGCTGGATAGTAACTCACATATTCACATGGAGGTCTATTTGTTGTTATATTTTATTTTGATTCTATTATCACATAGGAAAAATAGGCCTTTTTTCTGATTTTTGTAATGGTTATTAGTGGATTGAATTATATATGTGTAGACCATTTTTGTTGGTGAGGAAGTTAAGGGTGAATGGGGGATTTCTTGTTTAATTTATTTTATTACTTTCATATTATTGTTTTGTTTCTTATTCGCTAGCGCATGGACCTCCGATGTACAAAGTGGTCATGCATGTTTTTTCCATCTAATTGTTTAAATTATTTTATGATATAAATCATCCCTAATGATTACATTTTATTCCAATGAAACTTGTTATCATCCCAAGCAGATCAAGGATTCCCCATGAGTATACCATGGGTCGGGTCGAGCATCCAATAGATGGAATACTTAGTCTAGTTCGTGACATTAGAGAACTATTACATATTAGAACCCAAATTTTCCATAATAAAGGAATTTTCTCTCTAAAGAAAACTCTCTAAATCCTACACTTACACTACATAGAGCTAGACCTCACAACCAACACAATAAATATTATCCATCTTATCCCTATGAGAAACATTTGAAAAATATGATTTTTTTTAACCGTTGAAGCATAAAAAGCTCAGTAGGGGGAAAAATCTATTAAACCATTGAAAAATATGTTTTTTAAATAATTGTTCCTTTAAAGTACTAATAACTAAGAGTTTTTATAAAACATTCCTTTAAACATGAATTAAAATTTTCACCTAAATAGAATTCATAAATTAGTTCCATAAACCAGCATAAAGAAAGGAAAATAGTTTTAAAACTTTCTCCGAGAAGACATGAAAATCTTGAAGTAAAACCTTCTTTCTTGAAACAAAAATCTTTGAATTTAAATAACACCATGTATTTTCTTGAAAACAGAAAAACTTTATCCATTGAAGGATTGAAACTCCTTTTTCCTCAAAAACTAAATTATTTTCATTAAATTCAAATATTTTCAATAAACTTTTTACTAGCATAGAAAAATCATAATAACATCTCAAGGCATTATATTCACAATCCTTTCATCATAGAATCACTTAAATGGATAATTCCAACTTCATATTTTAATTGAATCACCTAACTAGATAATTTCAACTTCATATCTTAAGAGAATAACCTAAACAGATAATTCCAACATCATATCTTAATGAAATAGCCTAACCAGATCATTCTAACTTCCTATTTTAATATAATCACATAACCATATAATTATCACTTCATATCTTAATGGAATCACCTAACCAAATATTTCTAACTTCATATCTTAATGGAATCACATAACCAGATAATTCAAACTTCATTTCTAAATGGAATCACCTAATAAGATAATTCTAACATTATCTTAAGAGTGACTTATACCCAGTTAACTCCATCATCATTACCCAATACATTGGAGGGATTTAATAGACACACCTATAAGATAGTGAAAATATTACCTTAAGGGTTTGGGTTCACTCTCCATTCCTTATTTCATCAATAATTCCTAAGAATCATATCTTAAATCAAAAAATTTAATTACTTTTAATTTTTATCATCATAAAAATCATTTCAAACTTTCTATTTTTATTTCATACACACCAACCTTTAAAATCAACCCATAAAATGAAATAATTTCAATAAATTCATGGTTACTTGATAAAAAATCAAGAAAAGGGACTTTGAAGAAACATTAAAACACAAAATAGGGGTTTTATAGAAGAAAATATCAAATGTACATAAGAAACCTCCTTAAATTGAAACTTTAAACAAACCCTTGAATAAAAGCCCCTTTTTAAAAAAAATCACGATTTGATGATGCAAATATAGAAAGAGAAAATGACATAATGATAATTTAAAAGGGAAACAACACAACCCCTAAAATAGATTTATTTCCAAATGATGTGTATGGAGAAATAATTCTGAAAGTAAATAAATAAAAACAAAAGAGTAAGGGTTTTAAAAATAAACAACCCCCTTACCTTGAGTTTTGTTACTAAGTTGAATTTCTTCTTAAGGATCGCTTCAACATAACCCTAGGACTCCTCCTCCTTGAAGATAAACTGAACAATTCACTATCATTCATTCACTATCCTTTTAATAGTCACAAACTAAGGAAAAATAAGTGGGTGTTTATGGCGAGAGAACCTTAGTTTCATATTGATCCCAGATACCTTTGAGGAAATACTATTTTTATAGATAACTCTAATATTTTATATCAGTATTTATATAAAATATAGAACCTATTGTTATTAATATCACTCATAAAATAATACTTCACCACAAATTCCTTATCTTTAATCCTTTAAATATCAAACTATACACTTGTTGAACATACTCGACCACACATAATTAAGACTAAAATCCTACTATGATTCTCATCCAAAGTAATATTTTTTATGCATACTATACAATAATCTACAAAAAATTGAATCCTATATCATTTATAGAGTATTAGTTTCAGTATTACTTACAAAATCAATTGATAATCAAGATACAACAATTGTATCTTATTTTTTATCCCATCATTATCGAGCTATATACAATTTAATCCTACCCTGGCACTATAATATCTTCATGAAAATCCCATTTGAATACAATCTCATCCATACAAATTTTAATATATGGATAGTTTTTTGATAATCCCACAATTGTTGGAGATGCGGTTTTATTTTAAAAAGCACAGCGCTGTATGCAACTTGAAACACTTTTATAAATTATAACACATGAGATCAGGCTAAGATTCTACCCATCCCAATCTCCCAGTTTCCCCATAAAATATTATATAAAATTCTAAACATGCAACTTTCATGGTGGATGAGCTTTCATTAGCTTACAGAATATGATGATGATTGTTCTAGTGTATGAAGATAGGTGAAAATAGTTTCATAAATGCCGATGTACCTACTCACATCATGCTCCTCCCTTCATCCAGCACAATCCATAGAAATCTATGGGAAATAATTTACTGATGTGATATATATATATATATATATATATATATATATATATAATTTCTCTACAACTATGTGAAACACTTCTATGAAGATGATGGCTTTCACTATATTTTATATCGTGCACGTGCACATCATTTTTAAAGGTATGAATAGTACCTACTTATACCAATCCCACAAAGGTTTCATGATCGATCCAACACTTTTTTATATAATAGGATGTGGCAGGTAAATTTTTTGAAAGGGGTTTTAGGATTTTAAAAAACTTAAAAGGGTATAGGGTTGGGGGTATGTAAAAAAATGGGTTTAGGGAAGCATGAACCTCATTGATGCTTCTGGTGTCGGCAAGAAGAGTGAACGGGGTTGGCGCTTCCTATATAAAATTTCCAAAGGAAGAGTGAACCCCTTTCACTCTTCCTATAGATTTTTTTAATAAATAAATATTACTATATATATAATTAAATATTAAAATAAATATTAATAAATACTAATTAAATATAAATAAATATCAATTAAAAATTAATCAATATTAATAAAATATAAAGAAATTCTTAATTAAATATTTATAAATATTAAAAAATATTAAAAAATATTAATAAACATTTAATAAATATTCATAAATATTCAAAATAAAAATAAATATTAATATATATAGATTAAATATTAAATTAATATTCCAAAATATTAATTAAATATTAATAAATTCTAATAGATATAAACAAATGAAAAAAATATTAATAAATATAACTAAGTAATAATAAAATATTAATAAATATTAATTAAATATTAAAAATATTAAAAATATTGATAATTAATAATAATTATTCATAATTTATAAAAATATTAATAAATATTAATAAATATTAGTATTTATTAAAAAATCTTAGTAATTATTAAATAAATATTCATAAATATTAATTATATTACTAAATATTAATCAAATATTTACAAAAAGTAATAAAATTTAGTTAAATATTCATAAATACTAATAAATATTAATTAAATATCAATAAATTACAATAAATATAAATAAATATAAATAAATATTAATTAAATATTCTAAAATATAAATAAAATATTAAAAAAATAATAAATAGTATTGAAATATTTTTCAATATTTATAAATATTAATTAAAAATTAATAATATTAGTAAATATTAATTAAATTTTCATAAATATTAATAAATATTAATTAAATATTAATTATTTTTTATAAATATTAATAAATATTAATAAATATTAATAAAGATAAATAAATGTTAATAAATTTTAATAAATGTTAATAAATATTAATAAATGTTAATAAATGCTAATAAATATTAATCAATATTACTAAATATTAATAAAGGTTAATAAATATTAATAAATATTAATAAATATTAATAAATATTACTAAATGTTAATAAATATTAATAAATGCTAATAAATATTAATAAATGTTAATAAATCTTAATAAATGTTAATAAATCTTAATAAATGTTAATAAATATTAATAAATATTAATAAATATTAACAAGTTCTGACTGTGCAATATAACAAGCTAAAGAAGAGTGTAAAGTATAATAAGTAATCTATAATAAAACTAAAGTGCCCATGGCTTATATACCATAGAAAAAGTGATATTGTATAGCCCAAAAATGATCCCTATAAATCACGGGTTGAGCTCCTATAATTAGATAGCTACAAATAATGTAGAAATAACTGACACAACCTCAACTTATATCCATACATATCCTTTCAACCATGGACTTGCCATAAAACCAGAAGTATCATCACAACCACGACCGCTCTGTATAATCAAAGTGTTAGACCATGAAGGGCCATATCCAAGGTGTAGAAGACCAAGACATCCTCATCGAGTCCAAGGAGCATCTTGACGGAAACTAGCTTAGGCTTGAGATGGGGTCTCAGGAGAATATCTACCAACCACGTCCATTTTGATCCCAATATAAACCAAATCCAAGTGGTAGCAATACCCAATGCATCCCATAAAATCAATACCCAAGGAGCAATCTCTATCAAACGCGTCCCCTATCGCATTCATAACCCATGGTAAAAACATCCATGGCGTCTAATGGAATCATTCATCATTTGATCTATTTATTATTTCATACCATATGAGTTTACCCACTCATGTAACCATTCACAACCAAATACAATCAATGAGTATACCCACTCATTTAACCATTCACAACCAAATAAAATCAATGAGTATACCCACTCATTTATCTATTTATATTCAAATTCAATCAATGAGTATACCCAATAATTTAAACATAACCATATAAAACATTTGATAATTCAATAAGGCATATCATGTTAATACATAGAAAGGGAGGAAAACCATCTCCTAATTAAGAAATTTAGTTCAATTCAATTATTAATAGGCTTCCTCTTAACCAGGAAAGCACCAACTCACCCCATGGGTGGTTTAACAAGGGAACAATCCAGGTCAATTCACACGGAACACCCCATGGGTGGCCTTGGTTTGGGAAAAAACTACCAACACACCTCAAATAAACTAAAGGGAATCCCTAAAAAATTCCATTTCATTTACTTCAATTAATCAATTCAATTTTAGGGTTGCGCGAGAAAGTCTGGTGGGAGGCATAATGAAAACTATCTTAATGTAGCACCAAACCATAGACCACCTACCATAGGTCGGTAGTAGAGTGATAATCGAATATAATCTTCTGATTTGAATCAGATTGGGATAAAAATGAAGAATGGATGAAGAACCTGAAATTAAGTTATATTAGCTTGCACCTAAATAGCACAACCGATACCAAGAAGAATGAGGAGCAACACAAAAGGAATTAAGTACTCACTTGTGGAGATCCAGTGAGACAATCTATGGAAGAAATGGAGCCCTGGTCTAGAAATGGGAGCAAAGACTACCTCTTGGATTTCTTGGGTGATCCTGTGTGTGAAAAGGGAGGGTGAGAGATTCTGTTTGAAAAAAACAGAGCCCCCTACCTATTTAAAAAAAAACACCCGGGAATTTACATAGAATTTAAATACCTTTCACATCATGTAAATATAGGGGTCTCCCTCACTGGAAAAACCCCTTACATGATGTGAAAGATCCTAACCACACCATTACACATCATGTAAGTGATACACATCATGTATCCCAATTAAACGAGGTGTAGTTGGCCTGAAACCAATATACAACCCTATAGACTCTTCCTTTCTAAGAACTACCCAACTACCCCACAACCCGACTTAGGGTATAATCCAAAAAGAATATAAGAGTTCAATAAAACATAAAATAATCCATAGCTCAAGAAAAACCTAAGATCTTACAATATTCCCCCATGTAATTCATCCTCTAATTTCCCTCTCAAGGTTGGTCAAGATTCATCTAATAATAACTTCAGCCATTGAGCACATACATTGTACTCCCACTCCAAAGTATCATCCAGTAAATGACCATGCTACCATAACACCCATACTAGAGGAGCTTACCAGACTTAGAGAACCTTCATGATTTTGTCAACGATACAAATTAGATGCTCCTTAGAGGAAATATGTACTTGTAACTCCACCTCCTTAGGCTATAGAATGTGAGTTAGGTCTGAATGATAATGAAATAGTTGGGATATGTGGAATAAATCATGCATAACCCAATACTTATGAGGTAACAACATCCTATAGGCCACCCTCACGACTCTCTTCAGAATCTTTAACCACCTAACATATTATGGTGAAAGCTTACCCTATCTCCTGATCCATCTGTGTCCCTACCACAGTGATATTCTTAAAAGGACTCAATCCCCAAACTCAAACTCTAGAGGTCATATACAATGATCAATGCAATATTTATGCTGAGACTGTGCAGTATCCATCAGCATTCTAATCAATTGGACCTGCTCAGAAGTCTCCTATATGAGATGCAATCCTAGTAAATCTACCTCACCTGCCCCTAACCAACATATGGGTGATCGACATAGCCTACTATACAAATCCTCATAAGGTTACATCTATATAGTCACCTTATATCTATTATTGTAGGCAAACTCAACAATGGGTATATGCCTCTCCCAAGAGCCTCCAAAATATAGGATGCATTATCACAATATTTACTTAAGCACCTATATCATATGCCCTGATTGGCCATCAGTTTGAGGGTGGTATGCTGTGCTTTGAAGAACTTGTGTACCCAATGCCTCTTACAGAAATGAGATGTAAACTGAGCATCCCTATCTGAAATGATAGTGCGCAAGACCCCGTGAAGCTGTACTATCTCATGGTTATACAACCACCCAAGCTCATCAACACTAAAGGTATACTTGATTGATAAGAAATAAAAACATTCATGAGCCTATCAATAACAAACCACAAAGCATCGCTACCTCGAGGTGACCTTAGTAAACTATTCATATAATACATCATGACATCATCCCATTTCCACTCGAGAATAGGTAACTGCTATAAAAGTCTAGCTGGTCACTGATATTCCAACTTCACCTACTTATAGGTGGAACACATCATAAAAAAACTAGATACTTATTTCTTCATACCTGACCACCAGTACTAACGACACATGTCATGGTACATATTGGTTACTCCAGGATACACTTCCCAAACTGAGGCATGAAACTCCCACATCATCTTCTCAAGTATGTTCACTAGAACCCAGATGTGACCATGGATATGTAGAACCTCATCCTCACCTATAGTCTAACTAGAAGGTGGATCATCACCTGCCACACTCTTCTGTAGAACTAGGCACTCTAAATATGATAGATTCCTTATCCTTACTATATAAAGTAGGGTAGAGGTCATAACTAAGGATCAAATATAAGTCTGTCCCTAACTATTATTCACCTCTAAGTGTATATTAGAGAACAAATCCATATGTTTCCACTTACTACTAGCCTGCTAAACTTTATGTATCTGAGTCCTCCTACTCAGTGTATCAGCCACTGCATTACCTTTTCTAGGAATGCAATCAGGATTGAAGTCAAAATACTATAGGTACTCAACCCACCTTCACTGCCTCAGATTCATATCACACTGTGTAGATATATAATTAAGAATTTTGTGGTCTGTGTACACTAAAAAATGTTCTCCCAGTAAATAATGTCTCCAACAGTTCAAAGCATGAACAAATATAGCTAACTCGAGATCGTGCATCAGGTAATTCCCCTAATGTGGCCTTAACTGTTGAGATCTGTACACCAAGAATCTATTCCCCTACATCAAAACTACTCCAATACCGATACCTGATGCATCACGATACACAATGTAGATTCTGCCCTATTATGAAAGAATCAGGTCTGGTGTTGTAGTCAATCTACCTTTCAGCTCTTGAAAGGCTGTACGGGGTATGTCTATAGGTCGAACACGTACCTGGTGATATCCAAAACTCAAATAAATTTTCAAGAAAACCCAATCTCCCTGAAGATGATTAAACATTTCATCTATACATGGAAATGGATACTGGTTCTTAATCATCACTTGGTTCAATTTATGATATTCCGCACATATACTAAGGGTACCATCCTCCTTTTTTTCAAAAAGGACCAGAGAAACCCATAGAGAAGTACTGGGTCGAATAAACTCCTTTTCCTCTAAGTCCTCTAGCTACCTCTGGAGCTCCTACAACTCCATCATAGCCATCCTGTAAGGAATAATGGATACTGATGCAGCTCCTGGAACATTCTTGATGGAGAAATCCACCTCTCTCTTAGGAGGTAAACTAGAAAAGTCATCTGGTAAGAAATCCTTGAAATGATAAACCACTAGAGGAAATTCTACTTGACATGATATTTGATCATCTAGATATAAAATATCAATATGGATTTTCATCCTACCCATCTCACGATTCCATGGTATATCTTGGCTCTTATAGATTTCCCATTCACCCTTGTGAGTATAAACTACACCATATGGTGATGTGAAAGTCACCTTCCAGTGATAGGAGTCAACATAGGCTTGATAATACACTATCTAATATATTCTGAGTATGAAATAAAACTCGGTCATCTTGAGGAAAAAAAGATCCCAGATGAAGTGACACCCACTAATCTCAAGGGTAACTCCTTACACTAACTTACATACTCCATCATGATCCCAAATGGAGTGTTTAATATTATAATTCCCTCAAAAAACTGAATCACAAGCCCAAGTATTTCTACAATAGGTATGAATATTAAACAATGTGATGCACCTATGTCAAAAATAGAAGATACAAGATTTGAGACGACTAATATCATACTTCTCACCATAGATGATCGGACACCTAGATCCTCAGGGGTAGGATACACGAAATAAAATTGGACTAAACCGTCTCCTTATTACGCAACCTTATTGCTCAGAGTAGGCCCACTCTGATGTCTCAGTGTAAATAGGATTTGGATGCCTCAACCATGACCACCAACACCTTAGACCAATGGATCAGTAATACTATAACTCCTTGCCTAATGTGGATTCATGAAACCTGACCCTGAACCTAGTGTTAGGGTTGACCCCATACCACTCACCGATAGAGGTATGGTCCTACAGAAACATTGAATGTGGCCCATTCTACCGCAATATCGAAACTTGATTGGGTCAAGATTTAACTAAATCTTCATGTTACCCCATCTACCACACTGATGATATAAAACTAAGCTATCATTACTCATAGCCTGACTGATACTCATCTCACAGGAAGCCTCAAAATGGTGCTTCCTGCCTGAAGACACTAAACCACTAGGTTGAGAGACTATACTACTCTACTCTACACCCCTATATTCCCTCAAGTTACACTCTGTAACCATCACCTAATTCACAATTTCAGTAATTGAGGTCAATCTAAACACATTTACCTGATATCTAATGGCATGTATAATACCTTCCTCAAATCATATCTCCCTCAATAACTCATCAGCAAGGTACACCGACACAAAACACTACAACTCTATAAAGTGTGCCAAGTATTCCATAACTGTCATGGTGCCCTGATTCAGACGTATGATATCACTAGCCTATTATACCCTCAATTTATTAGGATATAAGTAGATATAGAACCTAGTTTGAAAATCAACCCAAAACCATATCTCATAGCCTGCTATCCTTGTTTAGAAAATCTCACCAACACTTTACTGCTCCTCAAGAATATAAGTGGAAAGCTTCACTATCCTATCAGGAGGTGTCTCCATATTCTTAAATATTGATAGTGTAGTCTCAAACTATAGCTCACCAGCCTATGTTCCACTATCCCCTAAAAATATGGAATGATGCTGCTGCTGGAACACACACGTCAGCTCATTCATAGAAAAGGTAGGATACGATGCTACCTGAAAAGTCTTCATGAAGTGATAAAAACCATTATAGAACTATGCCTTAGCAGTAGTGTTCGGGAAAATAGCTGTTTCTGCAGTTGGAACTAAATTAGGATCCACTAGTATCCCATAGACCACCGCCTCTAGAGTGTGTTCATCACCACCCTCCTAGCATATGAATGGAGTTCATTGTGGTGGAATAAATCTACAATGCTAAACACATGCCTAAAAAAGAAAGATATCAAAGTTCAAAGATCAAAATCACAAGATAGGTAAAAACATTCCTATAACCAGGTCATACCACACAAAATTCCCTCAAGCTAGGACTGGTAAAAAGAAACAGTTGAAAAAGTCACTAGAGAAATTGCCTCTTGCCCATTCAGAAGTTGGGTCTAGGTCAAGTTCTCTATTTATTATTTCAATTTTTCTATTTAAATTAAATATTCATTTCACATTTCATTTCAAATGGTTAAACCAAATGGTGCATCACTTCCGATCTATAAGGGCCCATACTTCTTATGAACTGAAATATGGCGTCCACCTAATCCGCACCATAACACGTTCTTCTCCACGCAACTCATAGTCCATGAATCAATATGACACAATTGTATGCGCATGGTATTTGTTATAGAATAATCAGGAAAATAATTCTTAGATTACAACACACACTCTAAGTACCAACCATGTTTTCTAGTCCACTACATAGAATTATATCACAACAGCAGGTACATCTATCACATCACCTATCAAAACATCATACAAACAAGAAATGCATTATATATGGAATGAAATAGTACATGATAAGTGATTTATAATAAGTTTCTAAAATGATGCATGAGATGGAATCCCTCATCTCATCATGTTGAAATAAAATAGAACCCACAATAGTGTCAATAATATCATTACAATTCAAGTGAATCACTAGACGGTGGAATCAAATTAATTATAATAGTCAAAATCCAAAAACAAAAATTCCCATTTATGGAAATTTGGATTTCCCCCATACGTAGGTTAGATACTCCCAGGAACTACTCCCAAACACTACTCATTACCAAATTATAAGTGTGGTCCAAACAGGGTGTAAGATACAATCCCAATTGGTAACCACCCAAAGGAAAATAAAAAGTCCTAGATGTGCAATATAACAATCTAAAGCATAGTGAAAAGTATAACAAGTAATATGTAAGAAAATTAAAGTTCCCATGGATTATATACTATAGAAAAATTGATCCTATATAGCCCAAAAAATCTCCCTGAAAAACATGGGTCAATATCCTATAATAAAGAAGCTACAAACAATATCAAAATAACTAACACGACCTCACCATACATCCATACATAAACTATCAACCATGATCTTACCATAAAAATAGAAGTGTCATCCCAACCACGACTACGATATATAATCAAAGTGTTAGACCATGAAGGGCCGAATCCAATGTGTATAAGACCAAGGAATACTTATCAAGTCCAAGAGAATCTCATTGGAAACTTGGTTTGGATTGAGATGGGGTCCAAGGAGAATGTTTTCTGACCATGTCCATTGTGATCCCAAGAAAAACCAGATCCAAGGGGTAGCAAGCCCCAAGGCATCCCACACAATCAATACCCAAGGAGAAATTTTTATATAAGGCATCCACTACCGTGTTCAAGACCCATGGGAGAAACTTACATGGTTTCTAAAGGAATAATTCATCATTTGATCCATTTATCATTTCATACCATATGATTTTACCCACTCATGTAACTATTCAAAACCAAATACAATCAATGAGTATACCCACTCATTTAACCATTCAAAACCAAATACAATCAACGAGTATACCCACTCATTTATCCATTTACATTCAAATTAAATCAATGAGTATACCCACTCATTTAAATAGAACCATGAAAACCATTTGATCAATTAAATAAGGAATATCATGTTAACAAATGGAAATGGAGGCAAAATATATCCTAATTAATAAATTTAGTTAAATTCAATTATTAACAGGCTTCCTCTTAACTAGTTTAGCACCAAATCACCCCACAAGTGGTTTAAAAAGGGAACAAGCAAGGTCAATTCACATGGAACACCCCATGGGTGTCCTTGGTTTGGGAAACAACCACCAAAACACCTCAAAATAACTAAAGGGATTCCATACCATATTCCATTTCATTTAATTCAATTAATCAATTTAATTTCGAGGCCGTCTCAGAAAGTATGATGGGTGGAACAATAATAACTAGCTTAATATAGCACTAAACCAAATGGGAAAAGTATAGAATACCTACCATAGGTCAGTAGTAGATTTCTTATCCAACATCAACTCCCGATTCAACTCAGACTAGGAGAAAAATGAAGAATGGATAAATAATCTGAAATTAGGTCATATTATCTTGCAACTAAATAGCACAACTGATACCAAGACAAATGAGGAATGACACAAAAGGAATAGAGTACCCACTAGTACAGATCCAACAAGACGATTGGTGAAAGAAACAGATATTGAATTTGAAAATAGGAGAAAAGCCTACCTCTTGGATTTCTTGGGTGCTCCTATGTGTGAAAATGGAGGGTGAGGGATTCTGTCTGAAAAAATAGAGGCCCTACCTATTTTTTTAAAAAGAATGCTCAGGGATTTACATGGAGTGTAAATACCTTACACACCATGTAAATATCCGGGTCTCCCTCCTTGGAAAAATCCCTTACATGACATGAAAGATCTAGGCCACATCATTACACATCGTGTAAGTGATACACATCGTGTATCCCAATTGCATGACGTGTAGTTGTAATAAAACCAATATACAACCATCCATCCTCTTCTTTCCCAAGAACTACCAAACTGGACAATGGCCCGACTTAGAGTCTAATTTAAAAATAATATAAGATTTCAACCAGACATAATATAATCCGCACCTCAAAAAAAACTCTGGATATTACAAAGTCTCTAGTACTATGTTGACAGTACTAAAGGATAAAATTTAAGCAAGCTATAGTAGATTGGATGGTATAATTATCATATTAGTTCATTTAAATCTAAAGTAGGTTTTATAAAGGTTATTATATATTCCCATAAGATATAATTATCTAAAATACTCGAATGAGTTTATGAAACACTATGGAGATTCTGTGTCAGTTATTAATGTTATATAATTCAATTATTCAATTTTGAAAGGTATATGATACCAAATTTATATTTTATAATTGATTTAAATATATAGGATTTCAAGATCAAGGTAAAGATTGTTGAATACTATAGTTTATATTCAAATGATGAAGTAAAGTCTTTCTACATAAAAGTATTGAATAAAAAGGACTATTTTAATACTTAGATGAACATTAATAAAGTAGGTGTATTTTGATCTTATTTATCTTATATGATAAGAGATGTTGTTTTTTAATAGAGTTATTATGAATAATATGAGATGATTGTTTTAAAATTCATGGTTTACGATTCATCAGATTCTATAACATGTTTGAAAAAGAAGTAATTGATAAAATGAGTTTTAAATAGGATAAAAGTAATTTATCCAAGTTATTCATTAAAACATAATGAAAATAGTTTCACCTCTATCAGTGGAATATTATAAATAATAAAGTATTATTTTCAAAATAATGCTCAAAACACATAGAATACCATATAATATATTATTGTAAATAGTTTTTTATCAAATATTCACACTAAAGTAGATAAATTTTATTTCCTAAAAAAAAAAGAGTTGGTGTGTCATAGGATTATTTTTAGAGATAATATAGTTTCTAAGAGTCTAGTGGGAGTATATTTGGACTTATAGAAGTTCTAATACAAAAATAAAATACAATACTTGTAAAAATTCAAAGTAAATGTCAATTAATATTCTAAAAGATATTTGGGTATATTGATAAATTAAAATTTAAAGATTTACATTTAGTTACCAAAACAAATTTCACTTTATATTCTAAAGGAATTCAGGATACATTGATAAATAATAATGTAAAGAGTTACATTAATTACCAAATGACATCATGGAAAATGTTTGAATAGAAAAGTTTCAAGATTATGATGAACTTAGAAAGAGTTCTAAATAGACAATAAAAGTTATTAACATTGTAACATTAGATGTTGTGAAGTAAATAATTTTAAATACTATGTTCAATGAGTTGAAAATTAGGAATATGATTCTTAAGTCTCACCATTATTCAAAAAAAACATTCTTCATAGATTTTAATCATTAAAGAGTTTATTAGGAGAATTTTATCAAATATTAAAATAGAAATATGATTGGAATTACATAGATATTGTCCCAATACCATTTCATAACAACTCAATTCACGCCCTCTTGAGTTATTGTGAAATAATAATGGGAAAACACTTGGTATTAGAGCAGTGATTTTTGAGTTCTAAAATTTTTCTAGTTAAAGTATAAAGATCTATTTCTAGTTACTACAATGTCTGATCTGAGATAAATAATGACTATGGTTAGATAACCCTTCTTTAATAGATATAATTATGGATCTTGTAAATCAAGGATGGTTATTTATTTAAAGAATCTTGGATTGTATAACGAAATTATATTTTTCAGGTGAGTTATGAGTTATTTTAAACCTTAAATAATATATTTTAAGCTATGAATTGATTGGTCTGAGTCCTAGGTGTTTTAAAATGGTTTCAGAGAGTTTTTTAGACCTTTAAAGGGCACAAAGTTTGAGAATGGTTCTCCCAAACTATACAGATTCTATAAAAAACTGTGAAACTAGAGGCAGTGGATCAAGGGGTAACACATATTTAAGGTTCATAGTTTGGAAAACCTTACAGCCTCACTTAGAAAACTATGCAACAAGATCTAGAGGCCAAAAAAATGGTTGGTTCATGGTTAAAAAATAGTGTGACTAAACCATACAAATATTCCAAAATCCCATAATGGGCACACAGTTGGTGCATAATTTTTCAAACCGTGTGGCTAAACCATGCATGCATGAAATTAATGATACAATTTCCTCTTTAATGGCCATTTATAGTCCATTTGACATGTTATTATTTTTAGTTTAAGCTCTTATAATTTTTGAGACTCCTTTAGCCTTCTCAGATGAATTCCTATCATTCAAATATAGATCCTAGTAAATCCAGGAGAGTTGAAGATCCAAAATTGAGGTATATTATGAAAAAACCCATCATTCTAAGGTTTCATTCTTGATATATATCTTTTCTATTGAAATGATTCATAGATCCAACATAATGATTCCCAATATATGAATTCTAATTCCAACTAACTACAAATTCTTATATCATTTCTAGAACAGTGGTAGTTTTGACATGTCATCAACATCTATTTTGACCGAAGCTTGAATCTCTCAAGAATGATGGAAGTATCTAGATAATTTTATATATATTGATCATATTGAGACATTATTCTTCTTTAATATCATTTGGAATCACTTTTTTGATGATAGTTTTATGATGGATCAATATTCGTTGGCTATAACCAAGATTATTTTCTCAAATTGAAGAAGAATTCACGATTCATTCTTGAATAAACAATGAATATGATGAATTGGAATCCTATCCTTTGATATACCTTAGAATTTGTTTCATTATAAGACTCATTAAGTTATGTGATTCTATAACCACAGTTCTTGATGTGAAATATTCTTGAATCTTTTTCCTAAACCTCTTCATTGATGAACTGAAACCCAAGTTAGGCTTCCTTGACATGTGAACTAGTTCTCCATGGGTGTGAAACATGGTTTGACTATGATACTTTAATTAACCTTAGATAAAATTCATTAAAAACCTTGATTTAGGAAGTTACTTACCACATAAAGGTTATTTATATGATCGTTAGCAATATATGACATTGTGTGTTGATATGCTTTAGACCATGCTGAGTTTGATCACATGTGTGTATGTTTGGATATATTTCTTCACTCATAATATGATATTTTGTGCCTTTATATATGATATGGCCTATTTCTATGCGTTTTACTTGGTATATATAGTATTATTATTCTATGCATGGTACCAAAGTGATAGGTGGACCCATCATGGCTTGGTGTCCCTAGAGGGGGAGCGTGTTTAGGTTCTATAAATGACATGATGATAGGACCGGGTTAGGTGATGGGGTATGAGGGCCTAGTGTGTCTTAACCTAAGGGAATGATGGTCTATGCAATCTGACCCATGGCACAATAGTGAGGCATGATGGCTTATGTGATCTGACCCATGAGATGACACTGAGGCATGATGGTTTATGTGATATGATCAGAGAGAACAATAAGGAATGATGGCCCATTATGGTTTGACATGAAGTCATAGGGCCTTTATAGCTATTGATCAGCTTTGAGGATAGATCATATGTTTTTAACTTTTCCACAACTACACATATGCTTTCCCTTATAGAGATTAAGTAGGAACTTTTGGGGTTCGTGGTGGCTTGGTTAGTGCATGGAAACTCAGTGTGGTTTGTTTTATTGTGTGATTTTTTTATTATCATGATTTAAAATATTATGAATGTGAACATGGGTTAAGGATGCATTGGTGGAGTCTTACTGGGTTTTATTACCCACACCCTGCATGGGCACCTCAATGAACGTGTAGAATTCATGTATAAGGATCTAGGAAAAGGAAATGGGCATATGGTAGATGGTTGAGATAAGGATCATAGAGGATGTGGAAAAATAGGGACATACTTCATATGATTATTTAGTTTTATTTATTTATTTACCTTCCTACACTTATTAATATGGTTTTACTTTCCATAGTTAGAGCCTATTTTTTTATTATATGTTATATATACCATATGATAATATTTTCTTCTACATTGTTTACTCATATTTGCTATATTTTATTTATTATTAGTGTAAGGATATGATATTATGGCTATATTCTCCCCAATTATGGTCTTCATACCCTCACTATTAGTCTAAATCCTCTTGCATTTGGGGAGGCACACATGTGGTCTTGTGGATCTTAAACTCAGACCCAATGGTTTGGGTCAGGGCATTGCAAAATGGAATCATATCACAATTTTTCTTATTTTCTTTTGACTAACCTAGGATATGTAATAAAGGAGATAGGCTATATAAGACTCAAGTAGGGTATTTTCTAGGTTCCTAGCCAAATCATGTGTAACTAACCTCTAAGTTACCATTGATGGGATTTGAATTAAAGTTTATAATATTTTGGGTGCATTCATGCATCATGAATAGGTATATAGGATTACATTCCATACACACACACAAACACACACACACACACACCCATATATATTGTGTGAAAAATACTATTTCTTTAATTTAATTCCTTGAATATGTCATCTGTTCGTGATAGACTTGTATTCTTATTGCGTGACATATCTATTTTAATGATGTTGTGATATATCTATAATGAAATTAATTAGTTGAACCTGAGGACATTGTTTTATTTTTTATACATAATACTATGACTAATGTGTGGTGATGGATAACCTTGGTTATTTCTAGGAGGTACATACCTTGGGTTATGGGTAGACTCCTAGGAGAAACTTCATGTGATTCGGTAGACTATTTAGGTTTTTTCCTAATGACTTTGGTTTTTCCTAAATGTTTCCTTTATGTTTCAGAAAATTATACCTCAGAGACGCTTGACTAGAACACTTATAGAATCATATCAGAATGATCCCATAGGGGGGATGTTCTAGTTTTACCACCAACCATGAAATAGAATTCTTTTACACATGCTCCAATAGTTTAGGTGGAAGGGTCACTTCATCTAGGATTATCATGCCTAGTGACTATCCAAGGTGGGGTAGTTACCAAGACTATGATTGACTATGATTGAGACTTTTAACTCTAACATAAACTATCTTTCTAGGTAATTGGAGTCCCTGAGGATACATAGGGCAGGATATGGATCATAAGTAAGATATTATACATGGTATAGACCTTATAGGATCATACGAAGAAGATGGAACCTTTATTCTTTAGGTAATTATTAGATGCCAATGGGACATTATTTTTAGGATGGAATATGTGAGGGTCTAATTTGGGTGACTTTCAATGATATTTTATTTGAGTAGTTATTTTGGGTATGATGAAGCTGGACCGAGTGAAGAAGTTCATAGAGCTTCATCAGGAAATGATGAAAACGTCTATTTGCTCAGACCGTTTCATGTATTTACTGTGCTTTGCTGCCCTTTTTCATGGGGACGAAGCACAAAAATACAGTATTTTTAAGATTGTGCTGAAACCAGAGTTGAGATGCTAGGTTAGGAACTTTGACCTAATAACTTATACTCATGTTCTTCACAAGGCCTTAGTGTCAAAGAAGGGACTGGAAGAGGATAAAGTTGTAGGTTTTATTTAAGACTTTAGTGGACTTCCTAGAGATACTTCAACTGGTGGGAAGAGGAAGATAAGTGATTTTCATTAGAGAGGTGAAAAAAAAACCAGATCTAAGTAAAGGCTCTCCAACACCTTTTATGGGGTAAAGAGGTCCTCAATATTTTAACTATAGATAGTGGGGCCATTATCACACTTTATGCCCAAAACCTTAGATCAAGTGTCATTGATGTAGTAGGATGGGACATATGTATTGTTTTTTCTTGAAGAAATCATGGAAAAGTCACACGAGGGTTCAATTATGACATAGTATTTGAGCCACGAGACATGTTAGGGTCCTCAGTAGCAGGATTAGATGATGATGACTCAGGAAATTCATTCATATTAGGTTCAGCTCCATAGAGCTGAGGTAGGATGAGTATATGTAGTGGATCAAACTCTGGTGGATGGTGGTGAGGGACCATCTACTATATGAGGCACATTCTTGATCACTTCTACATTATCTATTTCTTTATTTGATACCAATTCTTCTAATTCCTTCTTATCTATAGATGTTGTTATTGGACTTGAATTACCGATCAAGTTGTATTCTGAGTCACTTTACATGTATATACCACTGGGTATGAAAGTGTATCATCTTTATAAATTCCTAGAGTGTCCTATAGTCATTTAAAGTTATGTAAATTTTTGGGACTTCATGATTATATAGATGATTAGCTACAATTTTATTCTTAGCATGGAATAACTAACCCGATTTCAATCTCACATTGATTTATATAAGAGATGGGAATTGTTTACATTTATGACTAGAGAGAATTTCTTAATGACTATAGAATTGGAGTTGGGAATAGGTAGAGTGGGACTATACTTGATCTGACTTGGTATGATCACAACTTAGATTACAGGCTTGGATCTTTCAGTTTGATCAGTGGTATCCCCTTCATCTTTTCCTCTAGTTGTGGATATCTATTAGGAATTTTTTTTAGAATAATTCATAGGCCTTCCTACTAATAGAGGACTATAATTTTATATAGTACTCATACAAGGTATGCATCCTTTTTTGATACCCCCTTATCAGATGGCATTGGTTGAGTTTAAGGAGTTCAAGGTACAACTCAAGGACTTAAATATAAGGTTTTTATAAGGTCGAGTACATCACCATGGGGCGCACCTATCTTATTCTCTAATAAGGTGGATGGTATTCTTTGAATTTATATAGATTACCAAAATCTAAACTAGGTAATAGTTAAGAATATTCATCATTTTCCTAGGATCCACAATCTTTTCAATCAGTTATGGGTAGATCTATGGTTCTCTAAGATCGATATCCCATCAGTCTATCACGAGTTTTAGGTTAGAGATGAGGAAATCCTAAAGACGGTGTTTCAGATTATGTATGGTCTATACAAGTACTTGGTCATATCATATAGATTAAAAAATGTGACGGTAGTGTTCATGGATCTCATGAAAAATATCTCACACCCTTATATTGACTTTTTATTCATGGTGTTCATTGATGAAATCCTCATTTACTTACTGACCCCAGAGAAACCTTTCATATTTCTCAAGATAGTCCCGAGTAAACTTTAAGCACACTAGATTTACACCAAGTTATTGAAGTGTAACTTTAGAATTCAGGAGGTGAATTTATTGGGGTACGTGGTTTCCAAAACTATCATATTAGTGGATTTGGATAAAATTGTGGTGGTGATGTCCTAGACACATCCACGAAACATGTATGATATCAAGATATTTCTAGTTTTATAGGGGTACTATTTATGGATTATATAGTATATCTATCATTTATCAGCACCCATAACTATGATGATGAAGAAATGGGTAAAGTTACAGTGGTTAGATTAATGTGAATATGCTTTTATTAAGCTAAAGAAAAGGTTTAATACAACTCTGGTGTTTATCCTTCTCGAACTAGGGATTGGTTAATCCACTTATTGCGATTCATGAGGATTCAGTTTGGGGGTAGTAATAATATAGAGGGAGAAGGTAGTAGTTTATGGGTCACATCAGTTGTAACCCCATGATCAGAACTATCACACCCATGAATTAGAGCTAGATACTATGGTCCATGCTTTGAAGTGTTAGTGACACTACCTCTTTGTTGATAGGTTTATTATCTATACAAACCATAAGAGCCTCCACTATGTATTTACACAATGAGATCTAGATTTAAGGTATAGGCACATGGTAGAGTACCTGTCAACATTTGACTTTGAGATTACCTATGCACTAAGTAAAGGTAACATTATTGTAGATTATATTATATTTAAGACATAGGTAGATCTGGATATTGGTAAATGGACTTTAGAATAATAATGACAACCGATGAGCTTGTTGGATGACTGGAGTATGGATGCTTATAAGGACCAAGGATCAATGACATGTTCCCCATTAATGATCACAAATTCTTTAGTAGACCAGGTGAAGTTTGGTTAGGAATTTGACCCTAAGTGTGTGGTAACGAGGGAATGACTAGAAGTTGGTTGACCCAAAACCTGGGTGGTCATTGTATGACAATAGTGTGATCTTAGTACATGGAAGAGTTGTAGTACCTTCTCCCCTAAGGTAATATTTAATGATAGATTTATATAAATCTAAGTGGGTGGTGCATCTTGGAGTGAAAAAGATTCACCATTATTTCTGGAGGCAGTTCCAATGGTCGAGGATGAAGAGGGACATTACTAGATTCATTTCCCAATGCCTTACCTACTGGAGGATAAATGATAAGCACCAAAATCCTGGTGGTTTACTCCATCCACTTCTTATTCCCATGTATAATTTGAAGGAAATCATAATGGACTTTGTGATGAGGTTACCCAAGACCTTGAGGATCCATAAAACCGCCTGAGTGATTTTCTATCAATTAGAGGAAGATTCATATTTGTTACTGATCAATGAGACCCACTTGGTAGATGATCTAAGAAAGATTTATGTTTATGATATATTATTCTTTTACAGAGTTCCCTTGAGTATTTTATCTGAGAGAGATGCATGTTTTATGTCATAGTTTTGGAAGGGCTTTTAGAAGACATTAGGGGCTCAATTAAGATTGATCACATTATACCATCCCCATATAGAAAGGATGTTATGGAGGATGATCCATATATTGTAGGATATTCTCTAGGATTTCATATTATACTTCAATAAAGAGTGGTATGATCAACTAGCATTGGTTGATTTCATTTATGAAAATAGTTACCAGGCTTTGATTCAGATGGCACCTTATGAGGCTCTCTATGGTATGCCATGTCTTTCACCACTTTATTGGAATAAGGCTAATGAGGAAGAAATTTTGGGTCTTAGTATGGTATAAGACACCTCTTATATATTAAAACTAATTCAAAATAGGTTGATCATAACTCATAGAAGGAAGATATATAATTCCTACCATAGAAGAAGACCTATGGGACAACCATAGAAGGAGACCTCTGGAGTTTTCTATAGGTGACTGAGTTTTTCTAAGAGTTACTCCTCAGTTAGGAGGCCATAATTTGAGAAATAATATGAAGTTAACCTAGAGTTAAGCTGGAACCTTTGAGATCATAAAACATATTAGAAAAATAGAATACCATCTGGATATTCCTTCTCACTATTAAGGTATACACAATGTGTTTCATTTGTCTAAGCTCTAGAGGAACATGCCTGATTATACACATGTTATTGACTACATGAAAATTGATCTGGATCCTGATGAATCATATGTGGAACACCTAGTGAAGATTGTAGACTAGAGTGAGAAAGTCCTATGATGGAAAAAATATCACTTTTCCAGATCCTATGATAGCACGGTCAGATCTAGGAGGAAATGTGGGAGCGAGAGTATATTGTTTGATCCTAGTATCCTGAGTTTTTAAGTAGGATGCCTAGATATTATTCTCAAGTATGATAAGTATTTAGAGAGGGAGAATGTAATGAACTCTGATTTTCAAGTGAGTTACAAGTTATTTTTATCCTTTAATCATATGTTTTTATGATATGAATTGATTGAGTTGATTTCTGGGGGGTTTTAGATAGTTTTATAGAGTTTTGGAGGTCTTTTAAATTGTGCAAAGTTTGAGCATGGTTTTCACAAACTATGTAAATTCTCTAAGAAACTATGCAACTAGAGGTAGTGTCTCAAGGGGTATCACACATTTAAGGTGAAAAATTTGAAAAAAACATAAAGAATCACCTGGAAAACAATATAGTAAGATCCAGAGGCCAAAAACATAGTTGGAACATGGTTAAAAAAACTGCTCAACCAAACCATTTAGCTTTTCTAGAATCCTATAAATGGCACACGATTAGCGCATAGTTTATCAATTGTGCTACCAAGCCATGAACACATGAAATTAATGATCTAATTTCCTCCTTAATGGCCATTTATAGTCCTTATTGACTCGTTATTATTTGTATAGGAATCTATCCCAATTTATGAGACTCATATGGCCTTCCCTGATAAATTCCTATCCTCCAAAGCTAGATTCTAGAGATTCCAAATGAGTTGAAGATCCTTAATTCAAGTATGTGATGAAAAACCCTTCATTCTTCAGGTTATTTCTTGATCTAACTATTTTATCTATAGATGATTCATAGATCAAGTATGCTGATGCCCAATATATGAATTTTAATTCCAACTAATGAGGGATTCTTATATCATTGTTAAAATAGTGGTGGTTTTGATGTGTCATCGACATATCTTTTGAAAAAAATCTTGAAACACTGGAGAATGATGTATATTTCTAGGTAAGTTTCCATAGATCAATTATCCTGATCCCTTATTCTTATTGAATCTCATCTTGAATCTATTTTCAATGATGGTTTGATGGTGGATTGATATCCATTGTCTAGGCCCAAGGTTCCTTTCTATAATTGATGTAGAATTCATAATTTTTTCTTGAATCGATAATGAATCTGGTGAATTCACAACCTCTCCTTCGACATAACTCATAATTGGTTTCATTTCCAGACTCTTTAAGGTATGTGATTCTAGAACCACCCTTCTCAACATGGAATCTTCTTAATACATTTCCCCAAACCTCTTATGCATTGAACTAAAACCTATGTTAGGCATTCTTGATATGAGAGCTAGTTCTCCATGGGTGTGCAATGTGGTTCAAATTTGATCCTTTAACAAACCTTGGAGTAATTAATCAACAAACTTGAGGTAGGATATTCCTTACAATGTTGAGTTCATTTATATGATTGTTAGCATGATATGACATTGTGTATTGATATGCTATAAAACATGTTGAGTTTGATCACATGTGTGCATGTTTAAGATCCTGGTTTTTCTCAGAGGTACACAACCCATAAATTTTAGTTTTAATCATCAGTTTTATCCTTATATAAGTTCATAATGAGGTCATGGTGGTATCAAGAGTGTCTTAGAATTTTTTGGATCCCAGAGATTTAGTTTTTGAAGAATCTCCAAGAGGCGTGTGGTTGGCACACAATTAGTAGTAACCATGCGACTCAACTATAAGACCCATATATAGAGGAGTAAAATATGATAAAATATGAAAGGGAGGAATCATGGACCTATGAATAACTATAGAGGAATTGAAAAGGGTACTTGCATGCATTTCACATGGTTTTTCAAACCATGAACCTAGCCTACACGGGTAGTGCCACTTAGGTAGTAAACCCACACAATTGACGCCCAGTTTGGCCAAACCATGTAGCCAAACCATGCACCCTATTTTTAAAGTATGAATTTACCATTTTCTCTCCTACATTATTAAAATTAAAACCCATCTTATTTTCTTTCTTTCCCTAGAATCCAACCATAGTGAGAGCTCCTTATCCTCTCTTCTTAGGATTTAAAGCCTCTTATTCAATTATTATTCGATCGGACCACCGTCTATTACATTGGTTATCCAATGGTAAGTGGTTCAATCCATTACCTTACTCTCTCAGTGTATCTCACCATATTTAGTATTTTTTCTATGCAAGATAACATGACCTATTTTTATGTTATTTATCTATTTATCTATTTTATTCTATTATATCCCAAATCGGAAGATAATACTAGATGAGGGTTAATCTAATGCCATAAGATACATGGTATATAAAATCCCCTTATGTATTATTGTTTATATTTATCATTGTTGTTCCACATGACAGTTTTACTTGCACTTTATCCCTAAAATCAGTATTCCTTAATTTTTTTGCCTAATTTGAAACCCAAACTCCCTAATAGACCCCCAGTTATCATTAGAGGTCAACGACCTCAATTCTATCCTCCCCTTTGGGTGTTCCATGTATATGTCTATATGAAAAATTGTATATTATTAACCAAAATAACCTTCGATGTGTTTATTTTGACTTTCAAAAGGGATTCAATTAATTTTAATTGACGAACTATTACATTATAAATGGACAAGTATGTTTTATTTGGATGTAATTAATTTGTAATTACATGATTAATGGTATGAAACCTTATATAAACCTTTGTAACTTATAGATTAAAAGTTAATGACTTGAATTATATAAAGCTAATAAACTGGAATGGTTATTATATGGATGAAGGGTAATTGTTAAATTCAAGGTGCCTATTATTAAAATATACATTTTTTTTATTTAAGGAGTTGTTAGACTTGAGTCAACCATGGATTCCTGAGGGAATTACTTGAGCACTTAGAGGAAGCCACCCCAATTCATTAACCTAATTTCCAAGGAAGATACCTACCTTGGAATTTGGTCTTTGTCTTATTATTGCATGAATGAATCAGTTTAGTACCAATGATTCACTCAATTCATATTTATAAATTATAATTCCTTGGATAAATTCTTAGGATTTATCTTTATGTCTTCAGACATGTGATTCCTTGGATTCTCTCCTTGGGATCCAATCATGCTTAGCCCAGGATTTATCATGGACATGTTCCATGGGCATAGTTCAAATTTTTTCTAATGGAATGCTAAGGGTTCTCCCCTTGGATTACACTTATACCCCTATATCTTGGATTTGTAGATTATTACTATGAGCTGGCATGACCTTATAAGGTCAAGAATGCCTTAGTTTCACCTTGGGTCATATCCTCCTGTTATCACTACCTCGACTACTTGGTTTAACTTGGGTCCCTTTTATTATATTACTTCCACTTGGATTCCTTAGTTATATTCTTTAGACCCTGAACATTTACAGGTCACCCATTAAAATTCATACATCTTAGGCCAAGGTAGGTATGGTTGGCTGAGCATCCCATGGGGAGTCGAGCTCGACATGGTTATTATTTTCCATATCTTATTACATTTATTATTATTATACTTTCACACTGTTACATTTATATACACAGACTGAAATTTTTATAAAAACTATTGGTGGTGACCTACTGAGTATAACTCACACCCTATTTGGGCCACCGATTAGTACCCAGATTTACTTCATGAATGTAGGTAGGGAAAAAGGAAAGTTCCCAATTATGGATGTTTGAATTTATTATAGCATGGGATCTTATGAGCATAGGTATAGTAACCCAGACTTATCATAAATAGATATTACATCATTTTCGATGAATATTTATTAAATTACAGAAACAAATGTTTGGAGACTATAATAGTTTAGTGTCTTTGGAAACTTATAAACACAAACAACTAATCCATAGGTAAATTACATCATCTCCCACTATGATATTAATAAATAGAAACCTTATTAGAAATATCACATGTATTACATTTCTTCATAACATTGAGAAAGTAAACATAAGAAAGGGTGGGCTCAGATTCCCAGTAAGGGTAAGCAAGGGAGATACACAAGCATAACATGAACATAAGGGTATGATAACATGATCATAACATTTTAAAACCATACCCTACATATAAAAGATCATAATCATGAGTCGGGATATTACTAATACATGGATCATAAGGTAATAAAAGAACATGATCCATGATAGAATAACATTAGCATAAGTCAAAGATTTTTGGTATACACATAAGCATAGAAAATCATTTCCATCATAGTCAAGTCTCATTACCAAGGATATCATAGTGGAATGGGTTCACTCCCCAAACCATCACAGTAGTCAAGGTTCACTCCCAAGACCATCATATCCTACAAAGTCCCTTACTGAACTAGGTTCACTCCCCGTTCCAATCCTGTCTATCTTATAAGATATAAATCTTTACCCAATTTATTGGAGGGAGATATAAGTCCCACCTATCACATAATGAAAATCATTCATATGTGTGCCACGAGATCATAAAAAATTCATCGTATCACAACCCATGAAATGAAATGGGTTTTATAAAAATGTCACCATATTAAAACCTATATAAAATAGATGGTTTCATAATCATTTAATCATTTTATCATAACATAACCCGTGGAAAAAGAAGTGGGTTTTATAATAATTTTATAGTGGTATAACCCATGGAAGAGAAACAAGTTTCATAAAAATTATTTCATCATAAACATAAACCATTCAGAGAAATAATAAGAATGGTATCCTTGGATCGTATCCCCAGTAAGGAATAGGCAACATCAACATACGTCATATTAGATTGAAAATGATTTTGAACAACCATTTAAAACATTTCTTGAGGAAAATATCCTTTCGGCTTTTAAAACCCCCTTTTAAAACATAAATCATTTTTAATTTTTTTTTATTTTAAAATAACCTTGAAAATTTATAAAGGAAACTTCAAATAAAATAATATCCATGATTATAGGAAGTTTAATTCATTCCATACACATTAAAACAGAGTTTCCTTTCACATTTATGAAAAAATCTAAATGAGAATTATTTTGAAAATGACATGAAGATTCATTTCAATTTTTATCTATAAAAATTAAAACATGGATAAAAATTTATTTTAAAAATAATAGGGGTATAATAAAACAATTTTTTGAAGACATTTCTAGGAATCATGTTTTTGGAAGAAAACCGATTTCTGACTGAAGAGAGAAATAAAGGCATATTTTTATAAAAACATTTTCTCAATTATTTTAAGTACTAAAAAGTAGAAAAAATGGTAATATTACTTGAAAATATCATGATTAACAGAGTAAAAGAAAATTAGTTAGTTTATTTATATATTTATCCTGATATTTTATCATTGGAATCATAATCATAAACAATCCTGATAAACGATGAGATTGTAAAATAAAATCATTACCAATTTGGTAACTTTGAATCATATAAACCATGAAGGAATAACATAAAATGGAACTTAAAATATCACAAGAATAAATAAATTCATTATATTACATAACAAACAGGCTGTATATACACCTTTTTAAAGAATATAGGTGTATAACATAACGTACGTCTCAAAGAAGGCAAATTGAGACAAAAAATTCCCTACCTTAAGTTTTGACTTCTATCATACACATTAAAACCTAATATATAATAAATATAAGTTCATTATACATATATAATAGAAAAATATTTATATATATCATACCATATATGATTTTATTATGACATTTTATTACCCGTTTATTAAGAATTCCATGTTAATGTAACATTTTAGGTAATAACTGCTTTGTTTTTTGTATATGTTTTGATTTGTTATTTTTGGTCCTCTTAATTTTATAATGATTTAATAATATCAAAAAATTTAACCATGATATAAATATTATATATATTTAGTATATATTTATTTATAGTAATCCATAAAATTTAGTGATAGAAAATGAAACACACTATTCATGGAGATGGTAGGCCACACATATGTGTGTACGCTATTTCCATTTTCTTATAAGATTGAAAAAAAAGTTAAATGATATATTATCATTAAAGAATCATTTTAATGTCATATATACCATATATTTTCATTAAAACTATCATCATTACCTTCCATGTAAAGTGTGAATGAATCACATCGCTTTGTGAGGCGGTAGTCCGCCGTACATACTAGTGACATTATCATATTCCCACAAAATGTAGAGTATAAATGTATATGTGATGTAATAATTTTATAAGTACAATAATATAATAAATATAATATAAAAATAATAAATCCATCATTATTTCTATCCTTGAGATATTTTAATGGAAAAATGAATGACACCAATTCGTGAGGCGGTAGTCTATTGTACAGACGAATGATGATTTCATAACTCATTTAATGGAAGAGGAGATGGTTTTAGGTCATGAAAATAATATAAAAACATCTTATTATATGTAATATACTAATATTATTATATCATCATGGTTTAATAATAATTTAAGGAGGTGGAGGAATAAATAAAACAAAAACACTCATTGATGAACGATACCTCTTCTTCGGGTATCCTCCTTAGGTTTTCAGTAAAAGCCTTCCTAGACTTTTATGGGGCTTGCCCATGTTTTTCACCAAAAAGGTGGATGGGACCCTTAGAATTTTCATGGATTACCAAAAACTCAATCAGATTATAGTGAAGAATCACTATCACCTACTTTTTATAGACAACTACTTTGACCAGATCCATGAGGATCAAGTTTTTTAGAAGATTTATTTGAGTTTATGGTATCATTGAGTATTAGTTAGGACTTTAGACATACCTCATAAAATGTTTCAGAGTTGGTATGAACTATATGAGTATTTGATAATTTCATTCAGTCTCATGAACACATTAAAAGTTTTTATGGATCTGATGAATAGGGTTTTCTACCCATATTTGGATTCTTTTGTGGTAGTCTTCATGGATGATATCTTGGTGTACTCACATACTCGGCACAAACATGAAAAATATCATGATATCATTTTTAGTACACTAAGGGAGAACCATTGTTGGATAAGGTCACAGAATGAAACTTTTGGACCGATAAGTTTAACTTCCTGGGTCACATAATATCATAATCAATAGTATCCATGGATCTAGAGAAGGTGAGCAGAGTGGTTTCTTGGGAATAACCCAAGTACATTTTTTACATACTAAGTTTATTTGGGATGGATGGATATTACATGTTCCTCATTTAGAATTTATCAAACCTATAAGAACCTCTTATGGTCTTGACTAAAAAGGGTGTGAAATTCACGTGGTAAGAAGTGTGTGAGAGGGCCTTTTAGGAGTTTAAATGATGAATGACATCGACATTGATCTTTATTATTAAAGATCCAAGAAGAAGCTATATGATATAGTGTGATGCTTCAGGAATCGATCTAGGAGTATTTATGATGAAGGGAGATCAGGTCATGGCATACAGGTGTCATCTGTTGAGTCCACACAAGACGAATTACCCAAAGCATGATCTCAATATAGAAGATGTACTTCATGCCTTGCATTTTTGGATTAATTAATTTCATAGAGAGATGTTTTTGGTTTTTACAGACCACAAGAGCCTTAAATACATATTAATGAAATATTATTTGAATCTCAGATAGAGGAGGTGGGTTTAATAGCTAAAGTAATTGGAATTTAAGATTTCATATATGCTTGGGAATGGAAATGATGCGGATGATTCTCTGAGATGGAGGAATTAGAAGAAGGCTATTCAGGAGGCCAGTAGTGAGTGGAAGTTGATGGTCCTATAATCTGAGATGCACTTATAGGTCCAGTGGAATCACAAGAATCCCATCATTATAGATTTATCAGTGACCACTTCATTTTTGGATAGAGTGAAGATGAGAAAACTATCAGAACCTGAGGGATTGGTCCTAAGGGAGAGTGTTTAAGGAAATGACCCACTGCTAGGCTAGATCATTGATGGGGATAAGATATTGTGTATTCATGGATGAATCTATATTTATAAATATGTGTGAGATGAATTTATGGGAGAATTTCATTCTTCTAGTTGGGAAGTACACACCGATATTACAAAGATACACCATGACTCAAACTTTCAATATTGGTGACCGGGAATAAAGAAGAAGATATCAGGGTTTGTCACTAGGTGTGTTACTTGTTAGTAGGAGAAGATGGAACGCTAGTGACCAATAGGTATTTTACATCCATTTCCCACTCCAGAGTAGAAATGGGATGACGTAACCATGGATTTTGAAACTGGATTACTAATATCTCCATGAGGAAGTGATTCATTATAGGTGATAATCAACAAGTTAACCAATATCACTCACTTTTTATCGACTATAGAGACCTTTTTAGTGGATGATATTGGTAAGATTTATGTCTAAGAGATTATACGACTTCGCGAAGTCCCACCAACTATTGTATCAGATAGAGACACTTGTTTTAATTATTAATTTTGTAAAGGATTGTAGAGGGAATTAGATTTATAGGTATTTTTGAGTATAGTATACCACTCTCCGACTAATGGATAGTTTGATAATACAATATAGGTTTTAGAGGACATGCTGAGAGAATGCGTCCTTGATTTTAGAGGTTCTTGGGAAAATTAAATTCTCCTGGATAGTTCTCTTAAAATAATAGTTTTTATATGATAATAAAAATGGATCCGTATGAGGAATTATATGATATATTGTTCCGTTCATTGCTGTTCTAGTTAGAGGTAGGATAGGCAATGACACTAGGATCTTGTCTCATTCTGGAGACATCAGAGTAGGTACAACTTATCAAAAAGCATATGAAATCAGATTATTCTAGGAGTAAGTCTTATGATGATCATTTTTGAAAACCCATGGATTTTGAGGTTAGGGATTGGTTCTTCTTACATGTTTCACCTAGGCAGGGGCACCAAAAAATTCAGAAACAAGGGAAGCTAGAACCTAGGTTTGTTGGACCCTTCAAGATTTTGGAGAGGGAAAGGCGGATAGCCTATCAGATAAGTATTCCTTAGTGGTATAAATCCATGCATGAAATATTCCACATATCTCATATTTTTTATTATCACTATGACCCATTTAATACCTTTGATCTAGAGGATTTCACTTTAGAGATCGTTGCTTCTTACAATGAGTATCCTATTCGTAACATTGATCGAAGAATTAAGGCTATCCAAGGTAGAAAAATTCCTTTAGTTTGGGTGATGTGGAATCCATACTGCATATAGGATGAGACTTGGGAGAGAGAGTACAATGTACATGCTCAGTGGATGAATTTATTCTTAGACGATACTTTACCACCCTTAGAAGGGAAACTCGGGGTTGAGTTGTCTTAAGTGGGGGAGTTTATAAGATCCCATTTTTTATTAGAGGCATAAATCCATTAAATTTAAGTTTTAATCTTCAATTTTATCCTTATGAAAATTCCTAATGAGTTTATAGTATTTTCAAGAGCATCTATGGATTGTTTGAAGCATGGAGCTCTAGTTTTTGTAGAATCAACCTGAGCCGCATGGTTGGCATACAATTATCACACAATTTGTAATAACTATACAACTCAATTGTGCAGCCCATATATAGAAGGGCATGGTTTGATAAACTGTGAAAGGGGGACTACATGGATTTGAAAAATATATAGAGGAATTGTAGAGGGGGTCCACACAGGCTGCACACAGTTTTTCAAACTGTTCACCTAGTCCATACTGGTAGTGACACTTAGGTAGTAATCCAGTACGACTGGTGAAAATTTCAGCCAAATTGTCTTCCCTATTTTTAAAGGGTGAATTTACCCCCTTTTCCTCCTTGATTATTAAAATTTAAACCCATATTCTTCTCTTTCTTTCTCCAGTAGTTGACCATGTTGAGAGCTCCTTCTCCCATCTTTCTAGGATTTAAAGTCTCTCCTTCAACTGAACTCCAATAAAACCATCATATATCATGTTGGTTATCCAATGGTAAGTGATTCAATTTGTTACCTTCCTTTCTTGGTTTATCTTATCATCTACAACATTGTTTTTATACAATCTAACATTCATTATTTTAGGGTATTTTCTTATTTCTTAGTTTTCTTATATTCTAGCACAAATCAAAAGTTGATAGTGGAATATAGGTTATCTAACACCATAATATAGGTGGTCTATAACTTTCACTCAGTCCTTTTTTCTTATATTTATTGATATTTTTCAGTACACCGGTTTTACCCATGAATTGTCCCTAAAATTAGTCTTCCTTAAATTAGTTGCCTAATTTGACACCCAAATTCCCTAATAGACCCTTAGTTATTATTAGAGGTTAATTAACTCAATTTGACCCACCCCTTTGGCTATTCCATGTATATGAATATATGAACAATTATATATTATTAACCAAAAAAAACTTCAGCATGTTTGGTTTGACTTTCATAGGGGATTCAAATAATTTAAATGGATGAAGTGTTGCATTATAAATGGGAAAGTATGTTTCACTTGGATCTCATTAATTTTGAATGACATGATTAATGGTATAAAACCTCATATAAACCTTTGACACTTATAAATGAAAAGTAAATGACATGAATTATATAAAGTCAATAAATTGGCATGGATATTACATGGATGAAGTGTAATTATTAAATACAAGGTTCCTATTATTATTATGGAACTTTTTAATGTTTATGGAATGTTCATACCTATTCCATACTTGGAATCCTGAGGTAATTCCTTGATAACTCAGAGGACACCACACAGATTCATTTATTTAGTTTTCAAGGGAGATACTCACCATGGAATTTAGTCTTTGTTTTATCAGTACATGAATGAATCAGTGTAGTACTGATGATTAACCCACTTAAAATCTATAAATTAGAATTCATTTGATAAACTCCTTATATCCAACTTTATTTCCTTAGACACATGACACCTCGGATTATATCCTTGGGATCCAGTCATGATTATCCTGAGATTTACTATGGACATATTCCATGGAATCGATTCATAACTTTTCCATTGGAATTACCAAGGTGTTCCCCTTGTATTACACTTAGAACCCTATAGATAGAATGTATGGTTTATTGTTTTGAGATCATATTCCCTTCTAAGGTCAAGTATGCCTTCATTTCACCTTGGATCCTATCCTCCTATTATCACTTCCTGGAATCCATGGTTCACCTTGGATCCTTTTATTATATTAATTATAATTAAATGACTTGGTTATATTATTTAGACCCTAAACATTTATAGTTCACCCATTTAGATTCATCTGGATTATGTCAAAGTAGGTATGGTCATCCAAGCATCCCATGAGGATCCAATATCAACATGGTTATTATTTTCTGCATCTTATTCCACTTCTTATTCTTCTCCATATACATTATTATATTTATATAAAATGTCTACAATTGTTATAGACACCTTTGGCGGTGGTATACTGAGTATAAACCACACCCTATTCAAGCTACTGATTGTTACCCATATAGACTTTATGGATGTAGGTAGGGAAAAGGGAAAGCACTTGGTCATAGATGTTTGACTTGATTATATCATGGGATCATAAGAGAAAAATAATGAGCAAAGGATTTATTTTTATTGGATATAGTCTTTTTTGTGTTTTTATTCTTTTGATTTACCTATATTGTATGTATGCCTGTCCCTTTTTGTATAGTATCATGACATTGAAATCATTTTGTATACAATGCTGGTTATTATTGTTCAGTATTTTTATCTGATATAGATGTTTATCTTTTCTGATTCTTTAGTTGATCATTATTATGTTTCTTCTATAATTTAGTTATTATACTACTATGTTCCACTATGATCATGATGGTATAGTCTCCCCACTATACCACCTTAGACCCTCATTGCTAGTTGACTACCTCTAGTGTACAAGGAGTCATGCTTGAAAATATGTGGCTAATTGGGTTTTGTTAATTAGGAGTAGATCGGGTTCATGATGTCATAATAGGTTTGGATATTTTTCTTCACCCATGATATGCTATGTTGTGACTCCATATACGATATGTACTATTTCCATGTATTTTACTTGGTTTATGTAGTATTGTTATTCTATGCATGGTACCAAAGTGACAGGTGGACCCATCATATCTTGGTGGTCCTAGAGGTGGAGCATGCTTAGGAAGTGTATATTCCATGATGAAATGACCAGGTTAGACAATGGGGTATGATGTACTAGTGTGGTTTGACCTGGGGGCATGATGGACTATGTGATTTGACCCGTAGGGAGATAGTGGGGAATGATGGTCTATATGATCTGACCCATGAGATGAATGTGGGGCATGATGGTCTATGTAACAAGAACTAAGATATTGTAACAGGTAATGATGAAATATTTTGGTATGAACTGGAGGCCTAGGGCCTACACAACTATTGAGTAACTTCAAGGCTGACTCCTACATTTGTGACATTTCCACAACCACAAAGATTCTTTCTGATATAGAGCCAAAGCAAGTACTGATTTAGTTCATGGAGAGTTAGTTAGAACATGAATTCTTGGTATGGTTTATTTTATCATGTTCACATTTATTTATTATCACTACTTATACTCTTATGCATGTGAACTCATGTTAAGGATGCATTGGTGGTTTCCTACTGGGTTTTATTGCTCACAACCTACATGGTATTATTGATGCATATGGTTGAGCTACATATCATAGAGGAGTTAGTAGTACTGGGACATAATCTAGAGGATTCCACAATTTTATTTATTTATTTACTTTCCCATAGTTATTACTCTAGTTTTCCTTACCACAGTGAGAGCCTTTTTTTATTTTATGTCTTGTGTACTATCTTGTAACATCCCACCCCTTCTCATTGGATTGAGAATACGTTGAGGTGTTACTAGGCCTTAAGGGACATCCCCATGATGAAAAAGTCTAGAAATAAATGCCAAAGGGTTTCAATAAATTTTAGGGACAATTTAACCTTTAAGAATAAAATAAATAAACAAAACAAACCACTATATGATGCACGATAAAAAGAATGAAAACTCAACCAATTATTTTATATCAACACCCACCAAAGTTTACTACAATGGAAGCCAAACTAATATCAAAGTAAATAGTGGAAGATGAATAATAAAACTCCCAAATAAACACAAGACTCCATGATCCACAAGCTCCATGCTTCAACATTACAAAACACCCCATGTTTCATGAGGTAGTTCTAAAGACGCGTGATACTTTACCTTTTCCCATGTCCCAATAGATGACATCTGTAAAAACACCAAAGTGACAAAGAAGGGGTGAGTACTAAAACTTAGTAGGTTTTCCCCCAATGACTTACCTACTCATTCCACTTGGATATAAATGTTATCAACATTTATATAAAAAATTTATATGAAACAATTCCCAAAAATAGTTTATAACAAAATATAAACAACCTCTAAAAACAGTTTATAAAGAAATATAAACAAGTTCCATGTCACCCAATTTTTCCCCCAAAAAAATCCACCTTTCATGAAAATAACCAACCAATGATTTGAATCCATTTCTCAGTATCCATTTTGGAATAACCATTCCATTCCACCTATCCACACATCCATCCATGCATGTAACCTAGACATCCCTATACTCATGAGCGGTGAGTCATCCTTTCACTAAGACATCACCTAGTTAACCATTTTGACTGGTGAGAGACCTAACCATTATCCATCCCACTAATTATGGGGGATAATGATTACCCTTATCCACCCTGAATGAACATGAACACACACAACCATAATTCCAAAAACCAATTCCAATAACAACCATTTCATCCTTTTCAATAAAACCATTCTTTTATTAAAAAAATTTAAACAAACTAATTCAAATCAACCACCCACAATTTATTTCAATAAAATAATCCCCTTTATTGAAATTTTTTTATTAATACCTTTACCACAATTCTAGAAAAATCCTCAATTTAAAATCAACATTTTAAAACTGACCAAAGCACTTTTTGTAAGAACACCCAATTTCCATGTTTCAAAAAACCATCAATCAATAGGGTTTTCAACAATATTTACACAACCAATTCAAAATAAATTTCTCACAAAATAATAAATTTTAAATCAAGACAATTAGTTCTAGAAAGAGGAGTTGAGAGTGAAGCCACCTACCTTAAGAGTTTTGGAGAAAATGATAAATGAATGAAGATCACCAATGAAACCAGGCTAAATATTTACGAAACCACCTTAGACCTCTTACCCTATAACAAAAAAGACCAAATATAAACTTATTTGGAATCCATACCCTTATATATACCCACAACGGGTGTAGATATGAGAAACCAAGAATATGGACAAAGTATATCTAAGAAAAACGTCAACAATGATGAAGAGTGAATACTTACCGCAAGTAATCAGCTTGTAATCACAAAGTTAAGCCTTTATATCACCTTTGGATAGATGGTAGAACCTTAATTTAACTTTGGGGAATAAAAATCCCAAGTTAGGGCTACATAGGAGAAAAAACAGGATGCTTAAAGGTAAAAACACATTAGATCCATTTTTTTAGGATCTAACATTGACCCTGCACATGATTTAGTTGCACGGTTAGGAAAACCGTGTGCTAACCATGTGTTAGACACTGCCTTAAGGATGAACCTCATAGGATCACCTCACATGGTCTCTATAACTATGCACCAACCATGCCGAATCCACTACCTCAAAAATACCCAAGCCATTTTCAAAGTGCATAGTTTCTCCTAGGTTGTTGCATGGTTTGGAAAAACCATGTGCAGCCCGTGTGCCTTCCCTTTAGCCCCAAAACACATTTAAAGTTATCCAAATTTCACCCATATACTTTACATAGTTAAAATAATAAATAAAGAGTTACTTAACAGAAACTGGGGGTGCTACATTCTTCCCACCATTGGTCTTTCCATCCACAGAAAGTAAAAAACCATTGGTTTCTTGAAAGAGTTTTGGTCATTTCTCTTTTATCTCCTTCTCGAATTCCCAATTCCCTTCCTGAACTTGACCATGTTGCCAAAAAACTCATACTAGACTGATGATTTTTCCACACAAGACATTCTATTGCTTATCCAAAATTCACACTAGGATATGTACCAAATAGGCATCCAAATCTAAGTCAACAGGATCCCATCTGATCACATGGTCAGAATCTGGATGATACTTTTTCAGCTAAGATACATAGAACACATTGTGCACCATGCTAAACCATAGAAGAAATTCCAATTGATATTCCACTTATCCAACCCATTCCAATATCTCAAAAGGGCCAATGTATCGAGGATATAACTTTACCTACTTTCCAAAATGTCAATGTGTAAGCCTCATAGAAATTCATAAAAACACATGATCACTCACTCCAAAGGAAAATGACCATCTATGATGATCTGCATATGATTTCTAATTACTCTAAGCTATCTCCATCCTTTTTATGATCAGTTGAATCTTATCCATTGTTTCCTGGACAAGGATCAGACCAACTAGTTAAGTCTCATCTATTTCCACCCAACACAGTGGAGAATGACAAATACACCCATATAATGCTTCAAAAGGATCCATATGTATCGAGGGTTAATAAATGTTATTATATGAGAAATCCATCAATGGTACATGATATTACCATGAGCCACTAAAATTCATTACACAATCCCATAACATGTCTTACAACATTTTTATTATCCTTTCGGATTTCCCATCTGTCTGAGGATGATACACCATACTCATAGTCAACTGATTCTTAAGGGATTTCTATAAGAATTTTCAGAAATGATACATGAACCTCAGATCTCTATATGAGAATATCAAAACTGTTATTCCATGTCTCTTTATCACTTCATGGATACATATTTTTGATAGATCCTCCACTGTATTAGATTCATGAATAGGGATGAAATGGGATTACTTTGTGATCTGATCCACTATCACCCATATGGAATCGTGTTTCCAAACTATTCTTAGGAGACCTGTGAAAAAATCCATCACTATTTTCTCTCATTTCCACATTGGGATAGGTAAAGGCTGAAACATACCCTCTAGTTGCTAATGTTCTGCCTTAACTTGATGAAAAGTTAAGCACTTTGAAGAAAACTCATCCACCTTCCATTTCATACCATTCCACCCAAACTGTGTTTTCAAAGCATTATATATATTCTATATTCTTGGATGAACAACTCATCTCGAATGGTGGTAAGCATGAAGAAGTTATTCCTGACAAGACATAGGTACAACTATCTGATTTCTAAACCACAACACGAAACTCCCATCTAGTTTCCATCCCTCAATGGTCTCCCCACCATTGAGTTTAAACTCATAACCAGGCATTCCACTTTGGATGTTTGTGCCTCTTTGAACATATGTACCAAATTACAAAATACCTCAACTGAGAAGAAAACCACAACATTGCCTTGGTATTCACATTACACATGCATGTCAGCTAGGGCTGACATCAACTGACACTCATCTAAAGATTCTTTTTCCAACTAAGCATATGAATTTGTTCTTAATATTCCAAACACTGAATTTCCTTTACCCAGTGTATACATCAAGTCAAAGTCGAACATATAGAGATAATAAATCCATCTTATTTTCCTCACATTCAAATACCTTTATGAGAAAATATTTTTAAATCTCTTATGATCTATGAACATAATAATTTTTTCACCAAAGAGGTAATAATGACAAGTCTTCAAGGAATATGCAACTGTATATAACTACAAATCATGTGTTGGATAATTCTTCTCATTCATTCTCAACTAACTTGATCCATAAGCAAAAACATGGTATCCTTGCATGAGAACACACCCCAACCACGATCCTGAAGCATCATAATACACCATATACCCCTATCCCGATTCCATAAAAATCAATATAGGTTCTAATGTAAGATGAAATTTCAATCTTGGAAAGATTCTTGGAATTCCTTAGTCCATTTAAATGGAACGTTATTCTTTTTCAAGGATATAATAGGTGATTTTAATCATGATAAGTCATGGAAAAATCATCGATAATAACTAGTGAGACCAAGAAATATTCATATCTCACATATTTTCTTCAATTTTATCTTCTCCAGATCCACTAACACACCTCTTTCAGAAATTACATGGCCAAAAAAGCACACATATTGTATCAAAAAATCACACTTAGATAGTTTGGAATACAAGCGATGATCTCTCAATATTCCCAACAACATTTCCAAGCATTTCTCATTCTCACCCATTGTCCTTGAATACATCAATATTTCATCCACAAACACCACAAAAAAATAATCTATATATCTCTAAAATATCCGATTCATCAATTCCATAAAGACTTCTAGTGCATTAGTAAGAACAAAAGGCATTACCACATATTCATAATGGCCATATCTACTTATGAAATCTATTTTTGGAATATCCTACTTCCCAAATCACAATTGGTTATAACCTAATTGTATGTAAATTTCAGAGAACCACTGAGATCCCCTCAATTGATCAAACAGGTTATCAATGCATGGAAGTAGATACCGATTCTTGATCGTAACTTGGTTAAGCTTACAATAATACAAGGATAGATGAAGAGTTTTGTCTAAGTTCTTTATGAAAAAGACTGATGTTGCCCATAGAGATGTTCTCGGTCGAATGAAACCCTTTATTTCTATCTCTTTCAACCGAACTTTAATCTTCCTTAATTATTTTGGTGCCATCCTATAAGACAGAAGGGAAATAGTATTTGTCCCCCAATAGAGATCATTCACAATCTCCACTTACCTTATAGGTGGTAACCCTGAGAAGTTCTTGGAAAAAACATATGAAAATTGATCCATAACTACTAGAAAACTATTAACCTCGATCTCTTACAATGATATAAAAGTCAACACTGCCAACTGGTAAGATATTGTTCCCATTTCTAGTGCCAACAAGCCTGTTTCACCTATCTCCAAAACCCTTTCTCCTCTAAAGAGATGCTCGATGCCATCCTCAGTCACAAAACTAACTGTTCTATTATAACAGTCAATGTGAGACTTGAACGTTGTCAACCAATCCATACCTAGGATTACATCATATACATCCATGTCCAAAAAGGATCGACATTCTCTTTGACTAAGAGGAGTTTGAAGTTCTACCATAGAAGGCATAGTCTCAAGTTTTAAACATTGAAAATAAACAACGCGAGAAGAAATGAAGGTGTATGATGCACCAGTATCAAACAACACTTGCATAAGAGTAAAATTCAAAAGAATTGTACCTCTCATAATATATGGTCAAGATTGATCATCTACAATCATCCGCTCAACTCCATATAATTTCTTCGTCACTGCACTCTTCTCCTTATTGCCTTGATGAGATTTTCCTTACTGAGGAGTCATGGTATTCCTAGAATCACCATGGATAACTCTGTTATGCTAATGAGATTGATTCTATTTTCCTCACCCCATCGAATCATATGATGCTTACGACACCTGAGAAGTGTCCCAAGCACATGACCTCAGAGCATTGTAACAATAGTGTTGAATATTCCCCATATGGTTTAATTTTTGGTATACTCTAGGTGGTGTTTTATACTGTCGCTTCATGCGGTAAAACAAACCACATTGAAAACATCCTAGATGACTCTTTGGTTTTGAAGGAAGATTCACCAATCTATCCATTTGATTTTGATTCCCACTCCCACCTTATAAGTAAGTGTCCATATTCTGCTTTCTCCCATCATTAGAGTTCCCACTAGTTCCTGTGGGTATTAGCATACTTACTCCTCCTATAGATCTCGAGATTTATCTTTCAGCCACTATCTCTATATTCACCATCTCTGTATAATTTGTAATACAGAGCTTGATAATCTTTGAGTGAATCTCCTACCTTAATCCCGATTCAAAGATGTATGATTTCAAGGCCACACTAGCCACAACCTTTAGTGAAAAGCGCACTAAATTCACGAATTTATCTTCATACTCCATGATAGAGAGATTTTCCTACTTCAGGATGAATAATTCCATTATTCTATGAATCTTGAATGTATGAGGATATAATTGTTTGTTGAAAAATTCCTTGAAATCCTCCCAACCAAGGCCTTAATACACTTTATCTAGTACTGCTAGATCCCACCACTAGCGTACAAGATCCTCTAGCATATACATCACCATATTGACTTTTAGCTATGTGGGTGTGTCAATGAAATTGAAGATATAATTCATTCTATTCAGCCACACCTCTGCTATTTACGGTTCAGAATCACCTTGGAATATGGGTGGATCCTATTTCTAGAATTGGATGGAATAATCCACTGGTCTTGGATCATTCCTCCAGTTCCCTGTGTCCAAAACCTAAAATTCTTGGATGATATTCTAAACCACCTATTGGTTCACATGTGGTCCTGGTGAAACCACATTTTTTTGCAGGTTCTTTTGGTTGGTTTTGATGAAGCCTACCAGGTTCCATTTTCTAAACAAATCACAAACCCCATAAGTCTCATTCTCTAGCAACTGAAGTCTAATCATTTCAAATTCTATCACATCAGCTATCACATCATGGTTTTACAAAATCAAAATTTTCCAAGTTCAAATATATTTGAAAAATTTTCTTCTCAACTTTTGAAAATGAAATATTTTTCAAAATACACTAACTATGGTATTTTCAAAGTCTTTAATTTGAAAACAAATACAACATTTTTTCAAAAATCAACATAGTGCATCAAATAATATATCATTATTAAAAATGAAATTTGAAATCCTAGTGGGAAGTCATTCCTCTAATGTATTTCATGCTCGTATCATTGGCTAAACCCATTAAAATGATATTCCAATATCCTATAAGTGTCTATAAAACACTTATTTACCCAAATCTATAGTAACTTGAAGTTCACCATAAAAAGTTTAGCTACATTTTTTATGATCTACATTTAAATTCCCTAAAATCCTACTCCTTTCTATGATCCAAACTCAAGTAATAGAAAAGAATGAATTCAACTTCCAAACTAAGAAAATAGATGACTACTTGTTCCATAAGGAAAAGAACAAGTTGATACCATTTATCTCAAACATGCTTTTGGACTGAACAAATCTGATACCATTTTTAACATCCCACCCCTTTTCATTGGCTTGAGAAGGTAGTGAGGTATTACTAGGCCTTAAGTGACATCCCCAAGATGCCAATGGATGGTAGTAAATTCCAAAGGGTTTCAATAAATTTGGGGGAAAATTTACCCATTAAAAATAAAATAAATAAACTAAATAAACCACTATATGATACATGATAAAAAGAATAACAAATCAACAAATTCTTTTATATAAAAACCTAGCAAAGTGTACTACAATGGATGCCAAAATAACATCAAAGTAAATAGTGCAATATGACTAATAAAACTCCAATATGATCACAAGACTCCATGCTCCACAAGATCCATTCTTAAACATCACCAAACAACCCAAGTATCATGAGGTAATACTAAATACGAGTGATAATTTACCTTTTCCCATGTCCCGGAAGATGACATCTGCAAAAGCACCAAAGTGACAAAGAAGGGGTGAGTACTAAAACTTAGTAGTTTTTCCCAATTACTTCCATAATCAAGACACTATGATAGAAATGTTAGAAAAATTTATATAAAAAAATTTATATGAAACAATTCCCAAAATAGTTTATAACAAAATATAAACAACTTCTAAAAACAGTTTATAACCAAATATAAACAAGTTCTATGTCACCAATTTTTTTATTCTAGAAAAAGAAACTTTTCATGAAACAACTAACCAATGATTTTAATATATTTATCAATATCAATTTTTTCATAACCATTCCATTCCACCTATCCACACATCCATCCATGCATGTAACCTAGACCTCCCTATAATCGTGAGTGGTGAGTCTTCCTTTCACTAAGCCATCACCTAGTGAACCATTTTGATGGGGGAGAGCACTAACCCTTATCCATACCACTAATGATGGGGGATAGTCTTTACCCTTATCTATCCCTAATGATCATGAACACACACAACCATTATGCAAAAAACCAATTCCAAAAACAACAATTTCATCCTTTTCAATAAAACCATTCTTTTACTGAAAAAAATTAAACAAAATAATTAAAATAAACCATACAAAATTTATTTCAATAAAATAATCCCTTTTATTTAATTTTTTATTAATCTATTTACCACAATTCTAGAGAAATATTCAATTTAAAATCAACATTTTAAAACTAACCAAAGCACTTTTGTAAGAACACCCGATTTCCATGTTTCTGAAAATTGTCACTCAATAGGGTTTCCAAAAATCATTACACATCCAATTAATAATAAATTTCCTAAAAAATAATCAATTTTAAATCAATCCAATAATTTCTAGTAATAAAATTCGATAGTGAACCCACCTACCTCAAGAGTTTTGGTGAAAATGATAAACGAACATAGAACGCCAATGAAACCAGGTTAAATCTTCACAAAACCACCTTAGATATCTTTACCTATCATAAACAATACCAAATATAAACTTATTTGGAATATATAAACTTAGATATACCCAAATATGGAATAAATATAAGAAACCAAGAATATGGATGAAGTAGATCTAAGAAAAACATCAAGAATGGTGAAGAACAAACACTTACCATGAGGAATTAACTTCTAATCACCAAGTGAATCCATTGGATCACTTCTGTATCAATGGGGGAACCTTCCTTGACCTTTGGGAAAGAAAAATACCAATTTAGGTCTGTATAAGAGGTAAAATGAGACACTTAAAGGCAAAAAACACGTTAGATACACTTTTTTAGGATCTAACTTTGACCCTGCACACAGTTTAGTCACACGGTTAGGAAAACCATGTTCTAACCATGTTTTAGCCACTGACTTAAGGATGAACCTTTAATGGTAACCTCACATAGTCTCCATAACCATGTGCCAACTATGCTGAATCCACTACCTCAAAATGACCCAAAACATTTTCAAAGCGCACAATTTCTCCTAGGCTATCGAACAGTTTAGACAAACTGTGTGCAACACGTGCACCTTCCCTTTAGACCCAAAAAAACATTTAAAGTTATCAAAAACTTTACCCATATAATTTATATACATAAAGTCATAAATAAAGGGTTATTTATCAAAAATTTAGGGTGCTACACATCTAATATTATTTTATTCCACATTATTTACTTTGAGTTGTTATATTTTATTTATTATTATTGAAAGGATATGATAATGAGGGTATAGTCTCCCCAATGAAGGTGTTAACACCATATCTATTACTTGAAATACTCTTGTATATAGGGAGGTGTGCATGAGGTCTTATGGATCTTTGGCTCAGACCCGATGGCTTGGGTCGGGGTGTTACAAATTGAAATTCTATATGAAAGTTGTTAAAATTTATAAAGTTCCTACTTGATAACTAGAGCTATGAACTTTAGAAAAAGAGGATGAATATGATCTTAATTCTAAATCCATGAATGATATTATTTGTGGTTTAGATATTTATCAGTTTAATAGAGATTCATAGCGGTGTACTTATCATCATTTGTGATAGACTATTAAGTTTTCTATAAATGGTAAAAATATAAGACAATTGATGTACAATACCACTTAAATCAAGTTTTATACTTTTATGATGTTTTATAGAGAAATAATTACTTATATTAATGGAATACTTACAAAAATTGCGAGTTATGTCACTTCCTTAGGATCTATAGTGCCCGAATCAGACAAGTATTTAAAAGTTTTTAGAGTTTTACCTATAAGATAAAGTGGAATCTATACTACAATTAGACAATCCACACCTTCCAAGGAACTAAATATAAAAAATATAATAGGTATTATTTTGATGTATGAAAGATAAATTCATGATGAATAAAATAATCATATATAATTAAAAAAGAAAACAATTATCTTAAAGTAACTAATTCAAAAGATGAGAAAAAGGATAAAGATGTATTATTTGATTCATGTGATGAAGGAGAATCTTGATGTTCAGATTCTGGTGATGTATTTTTTCAGTTAGTAAGGAAGTCCAATATTCTTTACAGGAAGATAAGATGATTCAAGAAATAATTTAACAAATTCAAGAATAATTATGGAAATATCAAGGAAGTAAGAGGTCATGAATACAAAATGCTTGGGAATATCAAACTGGATTACTCTCAAATCAAATAAAAGTGGAAATTTGAAAAGAAGTTTCAAATAAAATAGAACTTTAATAAGAAAGGAAAAATATGTATGAAATCCAATTAGAGTGATTATGAATAATCTAATGATAATTCTTATTCCGAATTTGAATATGAGTATTCAAATAAAAAGGCTAATATGCGTCTTATGGTTCAAAATAAGGAGGTTTAATGAGAATAAGTTACGTGATTCATGTTAAATGGTATAGAAAAACAAATATTATTTTAAATAAATCAATCATTTTTCTAATTCTAAGACTTTGTAACTCATCCAAATGGATTTTTTTAGAACATTTAGAATATCTATCCTTTGTGGAAAAACATTTGTTTTTGTTTTTTTGATGATTTTTATAAATTTAATTAGGTTTAAATTTTGAGGCATAAGAGTAAATATTGTGTTGTCTTCATGTATTTATATAAACTAGTTCAAAATGAGAAATATTCTGAAATTATTACATTAATAAGTGACCATTAGTGATAATTTGAAAGTAATGATTTTTTTTTTAAATCATGGTATTAAACACACATTCTAAGTACCTAGAACACCTCAATAGAATGGCATGGTTGAAATGAGAAATAGAAATTCATAAGAAATTAATAGAATAATGTTGAACAAATATAATATTCCTACTCATTTTTGGGATGAATCTATTAATAAAACTTGTTATATCATAAACATAGTTATAATAAGACCTATTCTAAATAAAATACCCTATGAGTTATGGAATAATATGAAAAAAAGCTGGATACTTTAAGGTTTTTGGATTAAAGGTTTATATATTTATAACTAAAGACAATATTGGAAAGTTTCATCCAAAGCCTAATGCAGTAATCTTTCCTGGTTACTATAATATGTATAAAGCTTATGGTTTTTCAATAAAAAGTTAAGGAAGTTTGAAGAATAAATTCATGTGATGTTTGATGAAATTAATTTCATTAATCATAATAAAACTCATATTGATGATCTTGATGACTCTTTGAATAACTTGATACTCCTATTGATAATAAAAAGGATAATGAAATTTAATATTGTAATGACCTAAACTTTAATTAATGAAAATTCCTCTTGATCTAATTAAATGTCTTATTATGGTTATATAAAATGTGAACATCATTGGTTTTATGTTTCTAGATTTTGAAATACCGTTATGAATTGTGACCGTTTCTAATATAGATTTTGAACAGTGATCACATGATTAGTATAAATATAGGGCTTTAACAAATCCAATTTACTCAGACAAAGGAAGCGATGGCCTCATCTAGTAGAATTGTGCCATACGAATCCCATTTGTAAGATCTCATAAAGTATGTGGCATCATTGGGCTTCTATCTTGACCAATCCCAAGATGATGTCGAACACGTTAAGCTTGAGCAGAACCGACTACGGGAGAAGTGGAAGTTAATAGATATTACCAGTTGAGCGATGTTATCCGAGCCACCCCAAGAGTCTGTCACCATCACACACCTTACTATTTGGTCTTATGCAGGTGTTATAAGGGTTTATTTAACAATACCCTAGAACTATGACTATGTACATTATTTTTGTATAAATAATGTGCATTCATTTTATTATTGTTACTTTGTAAATAGTTTTTAAAGCACAAATAGAATTTTTAGTTAATATTCAACTAAGAAATATATTTTGATAAATTAATATATTTTTAATTAAATAATATTTTATTATTATTATCAAATTACTTTTTATTAAATATAAATTATCATATAATTTTATGAATGCAATTTTAATTTTTATTAAGGTTTGAAAGTTGTTTTTTTTCAAAACCCATGAATTTTTGTTAAATGTCGATTTTTATTTTAAAAGTAAAAATTAAAATATTTATAAAATTATTTATATAAAATTAATATTATATTTGGAATCATGATGTTTAAATTATCTAACGGTTATTTTTTCACAATTTTCCGAGACAGTCGAATTTTTGGGTAAAAATTAAATACCGTTTAAATTTATAATGTATTTTATGACATCATAATGACCCAATAGTGATGTAATAAAATTCTATAAACATTATGTTCGGCCAATATATATTTTACCATTAAAATAATGTGATTTTGGGTTTATTTGATTTATTTTACAAAGCTTTAGTGGTCCCTTCAAGGATTATAAAACATTTTCACTTTTTAAATGAATTTCCTTGAGAGTGTGACTCACCTATACATAATACACCCTATTATTTTAAAAATTTAGGCCATTTTCCTTATAAAATATTTTTTTTCCACTCCCCTTTTGAAAAAACCATGGTAGAAAACCATGGGATTGTTTGTTGTATTGATTAGTTTAATGTGTGGTGACCCAAACCTAAACAATAAAGAATTCCCTCTCCTTTCCTATATAAACCCAAACAAGATACCACTTACTCTTCACTCAAAGCCTTTGGAGTTCTACCATCCCCTTCACTCCTCTATATATAATAATCCCAAGGTTCCCTAAGCTCCCAAGAAGCCTCTTGGAAGCCTCTCCCAAGCCTTTGGGATCACACTTCCAAGTAAGGGATTTATACCTTTCTCTTTTTATGCAATTTTCTTAATATTGTTATGCCCTTTTATTTTCAATTAAAAATGTTGGGGTATAATTTATTACCTTACCCATACTTCCCTATTTATGTTTGGATTATGGGAGACCCCTTTATCTCTCATTAATTCCTCCCATGTGCACCCATTACCATGCCAAAATTTCGTGAGGGATTTCTCTCTCCTCTTTTACATCCCAGTAATTATTTTGTATTATGCATCTAAATTCCATTAAATGTATTGAGAAAAATATATATATGACCTCATTACTGTATATTTCATGTAAATATGATGATACACCCTTTTCTCTCTCATCAACCATTTTCATGAATCCTTATGTCACGCCGTTATTCTGCCGAAATTGCACCGCGTTTTTCCAAGCCAAGATCATTGTGTAGTGAATACCATACCCATGTCTCTATCAAGGGTATTCACCTTTATGTACATATAAATATTGAATGGTACTTTCATGTATTTATTCCACATTAATTAATCATGGAATAACTTATGATGTTGATTGATTCCATGTTATATGATCCATGTGGAACACTTATGCCTGAAATGAAATATTTAAGAAGGGTGAGCCCTGATAGCGCTCTAATGTATTGGGTAAAGTATAGTATCATGATACGTCATGTGAAATGGGTATTGAATCATTCTAATTCAAGTGAAATGAGGTTTTACTCTTGATTCATGTTCAATGAGGGTTTACTCATGCTCCATGTGCAATGAGCCTTGGCTCATGCTAATTCCATGTTAAGTGTTCTTGTCACATTTCCATGTTATGATTATCATGATTTATCATGACTTTATGTTTATGTTTCTCTTGTGGTCCATTGATATGCCTATTGTCTAACATGTATTGTATTCCTCATGTTATTCCATGTTTATTCCCTTATTGGGCTTTATAGCTCACTCTTTTCTTATGCATGTCCTATGGTTATCCCGTGAAATGCTAAGTACGAGGGAATGTAGTGGTCATGTAAAGGAAGTTTTCAATAAAGATGTTATGTGTTTTATGTTATAAGATGTTATGTAATGTTCCTAAGCCCCAAATACACTAGACCTCTCGATCTTCTATGTTGTATCAAGTGAATATTTTATGTAATAAATCAAGTTTAAGTGTGTAATAAAGAGCATGGTTGTTATAGTTGGTATCAGAGGATAAGTTTAGTTATTTTTGGGATTAGGACTAGAAAACCCTAGTTAAGACTTAGAGACTAGAATAAGTATAATAATAATGTCTCTAAGTATTAGCGAGTATTGAGTAAGTGGTTTATCAAGCAAATACATCCATGTCTGGATACGAGTAGGTAGAGGCGGCTCTGGTACATATGTATCCTAGGGGTAAAACTTGAAAACCCCACTTTGAGCTAGACTCGAACGGGAACTGGTGCACGACAACATGCCTTGATGCACTCTTGGTTAGACACTCCTGGGGGATATGCTTTGGTAAATTCACAAGCTTAGTATGAACCCTTATTAAGGGAATTAAAAAAATCCCTAAGAATATATGTTAGAAAGTATATCATGAATAGAATAGATTGAAGCCTATGGATTCACAAGTTAAGGAAATAAAAGCTATTTATAAGTCATTTGTTTTGTCCTTGGATTAACCTTTATGTGTTACCCCTAACTTTCCTTTTATTCCAGCCAATGGCCGGTAATAGGAGGACTCAGGCTAATAATCGATGTGAAGATCAATGTGATGATTGTGCTAATGAAATTACCTATCCAATAGGAGCAGTAATCATGAACTTTGTCATGCTTCTCTCTCAGTTAACTCAAGATTTTAATAGAAACATGGTACAATAGGAACGTTCAACCCCCCCTAAGAAAGAACAAGTCGCTATCAAGAGATTCGTGAGACAAAGGCCTCCTACTTTTAATGGATCATCTGATCCCTCAATCGCTGAACAATGGATCAAATCCATTGAAAAGATATTATCCATCCTTCAATGTTCTGAACAAGAGAAGGTTCTTCTGTCTACTTATTGTATGGAGGGTGAATCTGATCAATGGTGTACATTGATAAAAAATACAAAGCCTGATAAGGAGATCAAGGCATTGGAATGAAAGGATTTATGGAAGATATTTTTGATAAATATTTTCCGTGCACCACTCGACTTAAGATGGAAAGGTAATTCCTTGCCCTCAGGAAAAATGACAAAGAATCAATCAGAGTGTATGAGGAAAAATTCTCAAGGCTTGCACGATACACCTCTGTCTTTTTCATTATGCACGAATGCAAGGTTGACCGCTTATTTGGTGGGCTGAAACCTAGACTGTGGAAGGTAATAGCGATCTGTGACTTCGACAACTATGAGGAAATTATCCTATGTTCCCTCAAGGTTGAAATGGAGATCGAAGAATTTCAGGGGTATCATGGAGATAAGAAGCGTAAGGTGGAATTCAATACTGGCGGTCCGATGGATAAATCCAATGGTGTTAAGAAGATCCAGCACCCCACTTTCCAAAGGTGTGGAAAGAAGCACCCCAGAAATTTCCTGAAGGGGACAAGGAAATGCTTTAGGTGTGGAAGATAAGGGAACCTAGCTGTTAACTTCGGACAAGAAAAACCCATAGCTACAACATAGGAAAGGAATGCTCTATTTGAACCTCAACGCGTTGTTCATTTCTATAACTACAAAGAACCAAGACATCTTGAAAATCAGTTCCCTAAGCCAAGGGTTTTCGGAGGCAACCAACAACCTCCAAGGAAGCAAGGGAGAGCTTTTTCCATCACTATTACCGAAGTGAACCCTGAAAATGAAGTAGTGACAGGTATGCTGGTTATTCATTCAAGAATATAGAATTTACGTTTTGATTCAGGTTCTACGCATTATTTTATATCCCAAAAGTTTAGTAGAATAATCCCAACACCACCAAAAATCATGGAAGTGAAGATGTCGGTGAGTACGAAAAATGGGGAAATCATTGCATCCCATGAATATAACTCCTCCCCTATCATAATCAGTGGATTGAACTTTCTGGAGAACCTCATCATACTCCCTCTAGTGTAATTTGATGTAATTCTTGGTATGAATTGGATTTCCCTATATATAGCCAACATAAATTTCCGTGAGAGGGAAATCACTCTCCATGTGGAGAATCGACCCTCGATTCTGTACAAGTGCAAGGAGGAATATGAGTCTTCTTTAGCTCCATAATCTCAAGCATGGATATTACTGCCCTATGAGCATGCGTATCTGGATCAGATGATTGATTCTAAGGAGGAAACCATCATTAAAGACATTCCTATTGTGATGGAATTCACTGAAGCATTTCCTGAGGAATTTCTTGGTCTTCCTCCTAGAAGAGATGTTGAATTATCAATTGATCTTATACCCGGGTTGTTGCAAATATCCAAGAATATGTATAGAATGGATGTTGTGGAAGTTGAGGATCTGAAGAAACAACTACAAGAGAATCTATATAAAGGGTTTATACGCCCAAGTGCTTAACCTTAGGGTGCACCATTCCTCTTTGTCAAGAAGACAGATGGGTCAATGCACCTTTGCATCAATTATCATGAGATTAACAAAATCACGATAAAGAACAATTATTCTATCCCATGAATTGATGAATTTTTTGATCTACTGCATGAAGAACAATACTTATCCAAGGTATATTTGCGGTCGGGATATTATCAAGTAAGGGTGAAGATGGAAGATATCCCCAAGATTGCTTTTCATACAAGATACAGACACTATGAATTCATAGTAATGACTTTCAGACTCACTAATGCTCCAAAAATCTTCACAAACTTGATGAATAGAGTCTTTAGGGATCACCTCGACAAATTTTTGGTAGTCTTTATAGATGATATTATTATATACTCCAAAACCAAGGAGGATCATGAGGAGCATCTAAAAAATATACTAGAGACCTTGCGGAAGGAGAATCTCTATGAAAAGTACAATAAATGTGAGTTCTGGTTGAAGAAAGTCTCATTCTTGGGCCATATCATCACAATCAATGGGATATCTGTGGATCCCTACAAAACAGATTCAATTAAAGGATGGACGAGGCCAACATCGGTAACAGATATTCGTAGATTCTTGGGGTTAGCTGGATATTATCAATTATTTGTGAGAAGTTTCTCACGATTGTCCAACCCTCTTACCAAGCTAACTCGGAAAGGAGTAAAGTTTTCTTAGAGTGATGAATGTGAAGAAAGCTTCAAGGAGTTAAAAAGGAGTCTTATCACTGTGCTCGTTCTCACTTTACCCACAAGTGGAGAACATTTTGTGGTATTCAGTGATGCTTCGAAGAAGGGCCTGGGATGTGTGTTGATGCAAAATGAAAAATTCATCGCCTATGCTTCAAGGAAATTGAAAGTTCATGAGCAGAATTATCCAACACATGATTTGAAGTTTGTTGTGGTGATCTTTGCTTTAAAAATTTGGCGGCATTATCTCTTTGGGGAGAAGTTTGAAATATATACGTACCACAAAATCCTCAAGTATATATTCACACAGAAAGAGTTCAACATGAACCAATGAAGATGGTTAGAGCTGATTAAATACTATGACTGCTCAATCCATTACCACCTTGGAAAAGTGAACAAGGTGGCAGATTCTCTGGTATAAAGGACCCAATAATTCTATCATTGATGAAAATTGATAAGGATCCAATCTTCTTAGATTTGATGAATATGGACATGGGAATCATAAATAAGGGAACATAATCAATCTTTTCAAAAATTATTGCTCAAACATCTATTTTGGAAAGGTTAAATGATGATCAAAAGGATGATGTGGGAATTCAGAAGAGAGTGGAAGATATCAGAAAAGGGAAATAAACATAGTTCAATGTTAATGAATAAGGAATTGTGAGATTTGGAAAAAAACTATGTGTTCCATCAAGTCTGGAGCTGAAGAAGGAACTTTTGGATGATGTGCATAGTTCAAATTTCTTTATTCAACCAGGAAACACAAAGATGTATCGAGATATCCGAGAGCATTATTGGTGGGATAATATGAAGAAGGATATTTCTGAGTATACATCAAAGTGCCTGGTGTGTTAGCAAGTAAAAGCGGAGAGGTAGAAGTTTAAGGGGATGATGAAACCATTACCCATACTAGCATGGAAATGGGATAACATCACCATGGATTTTTTCACTAGAATTCCGAAGACATCCAAAGGAAACAATGGAATTTGGGTTGTTGTGGATCATCTTACAAAGTCTGAACACTTCATTGAAATTAAGGAGGATTTCTCATTAGATCAGCCGACACGAATATATATCAGGGAAATGGTAAGGCTTCATGGAGTCCCACTATCTATTCTATCTGATCAAGATCCAAGATTCACCTCTAAGTCTTGGAAGAGTCTTCTACATGCTCTAGATACTGAGGTAAACTTCAGTACAACTTATCATCCTCAAACTGATGGCCAATCCGAGTAGACTATCCAAAAACTTGAGGACATGTTGAGATCGTGTTTTATGGACTTCAAAGGAGGGTAGGACCAACATCTACCATTGGTTGAATTCTCATACAATAACAGTTTCCACTCGAGCATCCAAATAGCATCTAATGAAGACCTGTATGGGAAGAGGTGCAGAACACCGACATGTTGGGATGAAGTTAGTGAGAGTAAGCTGCTAGGACCAGAAATGGTTGAAGAAATGCTGGAGAAGGTGAAAACCATTTAGCAGCATATCAAGGCAGGCCAGAGTCGACATAAGAGTTATGTAGATAATAGTCAATAATACCTTGAGTTTAAAGTTGGAGACATGGTATTTCTACACATATCTCCATGGAAGAAGGTCATGAAGTTTGGAAAGAAAGGGAAGTTAAGTCCAAGGTATATCGACCCCTTCAAGATTCTTGATCGTGTTGGGGATGTGGCCTATCGACTAGAACTTCCACCTACCATGGAGAAAGTACATGATGTCTTCCATGTATCCCTCTTAAGGAAGTATATACCAGACCCTTCACATGTAATCTCTTCAAAGGTAGTACAGCTAGAGGAAGATCTTTCTTACGAGGAGAAACCAAGAAAGATCTTAGATCATAGAGGAAAAGTTCTACAAAATAATAAAATGCCCCTCATCATGGTGTTATGGTGCAACCACAAGTTTGAAGAAGAAATGTGGGAATTGGAGGAAGTTATGAAGCAAAGTTACCCACATCTGTTTTAGCGTGGGAAAAGGAAATTTCGAGGGAAAAATTTCTTAAGGGGGGAAGATTGTAACGAACCAAACTTTCGTTAATGAAGATTCCTATTGATCTAATTAAATGTATTATTATAGTTATATAAAATGTGAACATCATTGTTTATATGTTTCTAGATTTTAAAACACCGTTATGAATTGTGACCGTTGCTAATATATCCGTTGAATAGTGATCACATGATTAGTATAAATATAGGGCTTTAACAAATCCAATTTACCCAGACAAAGGAAGCGATAGCCTCATCCAATAGACTTGCCCCATAAAAATCCCATTTTTTGAAGGTTGGAAAGGATGTGGAGTCATTGGGCTCTTCTCTTGACCAATCCCAAGCCAATCTTGAACACATTAATCTTGAGCAGAACCGACTACGGGAGAAGAGGAAGTTAATAGAGAAAACCACCCGAGCAATGTTATCCGAGCCACCCCAAGAGTCTATCACCATATCACACCTTACTCTTCAGTCTTATGTGGGTATTATAAGGGGTTATTTAAAAATACCCTATCACTATGACTATGTACATTATTTTTATATAAAGAATGTGCATTCATTTTATTATTGTTACTTTGTAAATACTTTTTAAATCATAAATAACATTTTTAGTTAATATTAAACTAAGAAATATATTTTGATGAATTAATGGATTTTTGAATTAAATAATATTTTATTATTATTATAAAATTAATTTTTATTAAATATAAATTATCGTATAATTTTATGAATTCAATTGTAATTTTTATTAAGGTTTGAAAGCTGTTTTTGTCAAAACCCATGAATTTTCATTAAATGTCGGTTTTTATTTTAAAAGTAAAAATTCACATATTTATAAATTTATTTAGATAAAATTAATATTATTTTTGGAATTAGGACGTCAAAATTATACAATAGTGAATTTTTCATAATTTTCTGAGACAGTCGAATTTTTGGGTAAAAATTAAATACCATTTAAATATATAATGTGTTTTATGACATCATAATAACCCAATAGTGATGTAATAAAATTATATAAACATTATTTTAGGCTAATATATGTTTTACCATTAAAATAATGTGATTTTGGGTTTGTTTTATTTATTTTAAAAATCTTTAGTGGACCCTTTAAGGCTTATAAAACATTTTCACTTTTTAAATGAATTTCCTTGAGAGTGTGACTCACCTCTACATAATCCACCCTATTATTTTAAGAAGTCCGGCCATTGGACTTATAAAATATTATTTTCCACTCCCCTTTTTCAAAAACCATGGTCAAAAACCATGGGCTGGTTTGTGGTATTGATTAGTTTAATGTGTGGTGACCCAAACCAAAATAATAAATAATTCCCTCTCCTTTCCTATATAAACCCACCCAATCTCCCTATTCCTATTCACTAAAAGCCTTTGGAGTTAGACCATACCCTTAACTCCTCTCTCTATAATCCTCAAAAGGTTCCCCAAGCTCCCAATAATCCTCTCTCAAGCCTCTCCTAATCCTTTGGGATCACACTTCCAAGTAAGGGATTCATACCTTTCTCTTTTTATCCAAGTTTCTTAATATTGTTATGCCATTTTATTTTAAATTAAAAATGTTGGGGTATGATTTATCACCTTCCCCATACTGCCATATTTATTTTTGGATTATGGGAGACCCCTTTATCTCTCATTAATACCTCCCATGTACACCCGTTACCATGCTGAAATTCCGTGAGGGATTTCTCTCTCCTATTTTACATCCAAGTAATTCTTTTGTATTATGCATCTAAATTCCATTATGTTTGTTGGGACATTTATATATATGCCCTAATTACTTTCCATTTCATGTACATATTATGAGACACCATTTTCTATCTCATCAACCATTTTCATGAATCCTTATGTCACACTGTTTTGCTGCCAAAATTGCACCGCATTTTTCCAAGCCAAGATCATTGTGTACTGAATACCATACCCATGTCTCTATCAAGGGTATTCACCTTTATGCACATATAAATATTGTATGGTACTTTCATATATTTATTCCACATTACTTAATCATATAATAACTTATGATGTTGATTTATTCCATGTTATATGATCCTTGTGGCACACTTATACATGAAATGAAATGTTTAAGAAGGGTGCATCCTGATAGTGCTCCAATGCATTGGGTAAAGTATAGTATCATGATAAGTCATGTGAAATGGGTGTTGAATCATTCTAATTCCAGTGCAATGAGGTTTTACTTGTTCTTCATGTGCAATTAGGTTTTACTCATGCTCCATGTGCAATGAGCCTTGGCTCATGCTAATTCCATGTTAAGTGTTGTTGTCACATTTCCATGTTATGATTATCATGCTTTATCATGGATTTATGTTTATGTTTCTCTTATTATCCATTGATATGCCTATTGTTTAACATGTATTGTATTAATCATGTTATTACATGTTTATTCCTTTACTGATCTTTATAGCTCACCTTTTTCTTGTGCATGTCCTCAGGTTATCCCATGCAATGCTAAGTACGAGGGAATGTAGTGGTCATGTAAAGGAAGTTTTCAAAAAATATATTATGTGTTTTATTTTTGAATCTGTTATGTAATGTTCCTAATCCCCAAATACACTAGACCTATCGATCTTATATGTTGTATCAGGTGAAGATTTTATGTAATAAATCAGGTTTAAGTGTGTAATAAAGAGCAGGGTTGTTATAAATATGATCAATAAAAAACTATTTCTAAAAGTTTATCAATTGATAAACCCAAAATCTTTCTACCTAGACAGCTTAGAACCTTAAAGAACCACCCTTTAGAAACTTTTATAGGAATCATAGATAAAGAGGTTAGGACTAGATGTAATGTTGGAAGTATTTATAAATTCTTTACCATTATATATCAATTAGAACTAAAAACCTAAGATTAAGACTTGAGTGATGATATTTGGGTTTTAACTGAGTAAGAAAAATTAAACTGGTTTAAGAAGAACATGGTTTGATAATTAGTTGATAGACCCTTATATTATCCTATTATTGGTACTAAATGGTTTTTTATAAATAAGTAAGATGATCAAGGATTGATTATTATAAATAAGGTTAGATTAATTTCTAAGGGTTATAATCAATAAGAAAGAATAGATTGTGAGGAAACCTTTGACCTTGTTTCCAAATTATAATCCATTAAAATCCATTTTTCATATTCTTCTCTTATGAATTTTAAAATTTTCTAGATGGATGGTAAATCTTATTTTCTGAATGGTTTTATTATGGAGGAAGTTTATAGTGAGAAAACTTTTGGTTTTGAAAATATTCATTTTATAAATTCTATTTTTAAACTTACCAAATATTTTTATTATCTTAAACAAGAACCTATATCTTGTTATTAAAGGATTATTTCATTTATTATATCAAATGGTTTTTATTTAGGCTTGGAAGATCTTACTTTATTCAAGAAAACTTTATCTTCAAATATTTTACTTTCTTAGATATATGTTGATGATGTGATTTTGGTTTAACTAACAAGAATCTATGTAATTAATTTTATAAACCCACATAACAAGAATTTGAAATGAGTATGATGGGTGAGTTAAGATTCTTTCATGGTTTTCAAATATTTCAAAGTTACTTTGGGAATATGTTTAATCAAAGTAAATATATACATGACTTAATAAAAAGATTTGTACTTGAAAACAATATAGTATATATAACTCCTATGATATCTAATATCAAAATAGGTTTGGTTTATGTCGGGAAGACAATTGACAGTAAGTTATATAGAGTAAAAATTTGGATTCTACTATATCTAACTACAAGTAAACCAGAAATTATGTTTATTTTGTGTCTTTATGTTAGATTACAATATAATCCTAAAGAATGTCATTTGAAAGATGCCAAAATAATTTTAAGATATTAAAAATTTTATGATTCACTTTATTTACTTTTTCTAAAAACCTATGGATTTGATTTAATTTCATATTCTGATATTGATTTTGTGGGTAATAAACTTGATAGGAAGAACACCTCAGGAACCTATCACTTTTTTGGAAAATCATTAGTTTCTTGATCTAGTATGGATTTTTTTATCATTATCTACTACTAATGATGGATACATTATAATTGGTAGTTATTGAGCACATATTTTGTGGTTCAAACAAACCTTATGTTTTTTTAATTTTATCATGCACCAATAAAGTGAAATAAAATTAGTGTTATCAACATTTCAAAAAATATGATAATCCATTATAGAATGAAGCAAATCGATATTAGGAATCATTTATTGAGGGATCACACACATAAAGGTGACATATATCTCAAATCTATTGACATTGAACACAATTTAGGTATAATATTTACCAAGCCCCTTCCTAATGATATATTTTATTTTATTAAGAGTGAATTGGGTATAATTGAATTTAAATTAATTTTACCTTCTTTATTTTATATTTTAATTTTTATTTGATTATTCTATTTTAAGTTTCTTTTTGTAATTATTATTTGTTTATATACATAATATATTTATTTACTTAAGTTACTTTATTATTTTCTTAATATTATTTTTTATATCATTATTATGTCAAGTGATGATTGATCTTCATTTATAATTATTTCTTATTTGATCAGTTGGCTCAAAATTAACCTACTTGATTTAAAACCTTCATAATACTTCTCTCTAAATTCCAAAACCTAATCCTTTTAACCATAAACTTTATTATGAAAATGGGAAATATGAAGAGTTTTGATGATGTTTCTTCTAAAATTTCAAATAAATCTAAAGTCGTTATTTTAGAATGATGATTTTTACCCAGTAAGGCCATTGATATCATCTATTTGAATACAATGAAATTAATACTAAAGAAAGTATTGAGTTTTAAAGGATGTATATATCTATTTTATGACAATACAAAATGTTTTTTTAGAATGAAGTATGTGTGTTCTATAGGAATGATCTATTTCAATTTGCATAGAATGAGGATTTGATTATTTTTAAGGTGAATGAAAAAGATATCTCTATTTTAACTACAGATATGGATGAGGATTTTCATTGTCCTCATAAAGGAATATTTTTATTTAGTCAAAATTTGGTAGGTGATGATTATTTCATTCATGAAGAAATTATGTTCTCTTTATTTGGGACCCGTACTATTAAGAAGAATCTTTTTAAGGACTTAAAACCTAAGTATAAGGCTCTAATAACATTCATTCAAATTAGAATAGTTCAGAGTAAGAAAATTTGAATTTTTTTTCTAGGATATGTATATGCTATTAAATAAGTAAAATGTTAGTTTTTACAAGATAAATGATAAGGTATATATATCATTATAATCAAAATAATCATAAGATAAATTTTTACCCCATTGGAAGGCTATTGACTCTCTTATTTGAGAATAAAGATATAATGTTAAATGAGTTAGAGGCTATAAAGTGTCATCAAAATAACACTTTATAAGATTTTATACTTAGGAACATTTAATTATCTTGGAATTTTTCTATGAATAAGTTTTTCATATTAAATAATAAAGGATAATAGTTTGAATAAGATGAGATTCCTATACTTGTTGAGGGGGATCCTACAAGGGAAGATTTTAGGAAATAACTAACTTGTCTGAAACTATTTTCGATAGATATGAAAATCCTTTACTATAACTTACTAGTGCTAGGGTCAAAATATATGAGGTATAAGAATTAGTAAATTAAGAGTTTTTGGTTTAGATAATTATCAGGAGACTATAGTTGACCCAACAGAAATTTTTACTAATCAATTTGAAGATCCAGAAGCTAAAATCTATAAAATTTCTTTAATAAGAAGTATAGAAAAAGATAATATAAGAGAATATAATCACCAAGTGATGATGTTAATTCACAATCTACCAAAAGTAATGAATTTAGATTAGGTTTTATGAGAATGTTCAAAATTTCACAGCTAAAATATTTTCTGAGTTTGATAAATTGAAGGATGAAATAACAGATCTGAACACTGAACTCAACAAATACATGGATAATTATTTTAATTGAGTTTATTTCAAAATTATTTTAATGGATTTATTTATTATATATTATAAATTTATTCTCAATTGGATGAAAAATATATAGATATTGATATATGAAAGGAATAAAATAATACAAGTTCTTAAATATTCTGATTTTGTGAACTTTCAATTTCTATACACAAAAGTTTTTTATGTTAATCATGAGAAAGAAAAAGGAGGATAATAATATTATTACTATTGTGATTATGTGAATATTACTAATATATTCAAATAATTCCTCCTAGAGTAACACTTTGTTTAAATGTATATTATTTTGAAGAATTCATCTTTTTTTAGTTGCTAGAATTTGTAAGTGTGCGTTGTCTACTAAAAATTTATTTCTAAATATTTAATTTATTCTATGTGTTTTCAACCCTTGTATTGAGTGTGTAGGTATATAATCTAGATAATTATTGTAAGGTATATCCCAATAAAATCACTTTAAACCTTTCATAAAGTAACACCTACTTACAATCAGCTTTGTGATCCCTAGGGAAATGATCAAAATAAAAATCACTAAACTCACATTGAGTATTAGTGTAGTGGACCAGGGGAAGTTATTATAGCCCTAAATAACTATAAAAATCCGGCATGTCTAGATCTTTATTTTCAATTTACTTTTCCACCATATAACTAAAAAATTAAAGGAAAAACTAAAATAGTTTAAGAAGAGGGTAGTTTTTAATCGGTGTAAAATTCAAGAACTCAATTCACTCACCTATTGATTTATTATACAATAGTACCAAGAAAACACTTGGTATCAAAGCAGTTATTTTTCACAAATTAAAGGATTGTATTCTTATTATGTGTCTCTATGACTATAAATAATTTTTAATAATTAAATAAGTATTTATTTACTAAAATAAAAAGTATCAAGACATATAAGAAGAGGGATCTTAAAAATATTGGGAGATCCTTCATTAAACTTGATCCTTTTTTTGAGGAACTTTTTTATTCTCTAAAGAAAAATATTGTGTAGATGTTTTAGAATCTCAAATAGTTTTAAATTCTTGAAGAAATTGGAAATACATTTTAATACTAATTTAAAAATCTTGGAATCTAGACAAAAAGTGATTTTGAATACTTTTCATGAATTATTTTCTTCAAAATCAGAATCATTTTCATAGGAATTTGTAAATGAGAAAGATCAAATTTAGTGCGATTCTTCTAAGGTAAATAAAATTATAGTTTAAAAAGGCCAATAGACTAAATTAATTTCTACTACTACTCATTTTATTATTGAATATCCCTTGGAGATATTTAAGAAATTTATTTCATATAATGTAATAACATGGGACATGAAAAAATTACAAAATTATTATGGGAATTCCTTGAGGTAATGTTATTCAGTGTTTCTAGAAAATTAAAGGAATGAGATTATATCCATATTGGAAATGTATGGTCAATATGGATATAATACCACCCTTGAAATTGTCTCACAACACCGAATGACTTTTACTCAAGGAATTACTATAATGATTTTTCATTTCTGTCATGTCCCATGTGCTTACACTGTAACATCCTGGACCCGGATTCCACTCAGCAGTTCCCCAATCTCAATTGTCTACATGGAATCAAGCGCATCTCCCCAAATTCTAGAGGCTTTAGACTAGAAGTGAGGGCTTAAGTGATTTATTGGGAAGGATATTCCCTCATTACCAGAGTATATCACAGCGTAAGTCAATCACATTCAATAGTAGAAGTAGATACAATAAGAAAACACCAGATAAAATAGAAAAGTAAGACATGAATATATAAAAATACATGAGGTTCTCATATACAATGATGCGGATGGTACATGTATCTAGAAAAAAACCAAAATAGGTATATGAAAAAACAATATGGTACAAATATACAAAATTAAAGAAAAGACCAAAAAGTGTCCAAGTAGCGTCGCAAGCCTCAGCTTGATCCCATGCTCTCCTGCTCTAAATAAATGATCAACAACCAGTGTTATGTTGCTTTCCACTATTATCACATAAAACTATATAATATGTTTGGGTCCACAAGGAGGCCCAAACAGGGTGTGAGATAACATCCCAGTAGGTAACCATCCAAAGATCTGTACAGTTCTAAGAAGCATAATTCAATATGCTAAAAAAGTGTAAGTAATTAGTAGTGTAAGTGTGAAATCCCTAGACATATAACTACAGTAGAAAAGTAATACCAAATATCCTCTCAATGATCCCTACAACAAGTGTCATCTCGTAACAAGGTAGCTACAAGCAATACAAAACAAACAACACGGCCTCGTCGTACAACCATCTATATCCTTTCCACACAACCTTACCATATAAAGAAGACATATAAAAAACCCATGGAATTTACATAAAACCATAGTCATATATCCCATTCCCGTGTCGAATAATGAAGTGTAGGGCATGAAGGGCCAGATATAAGGTGTATAAGACCAAGACATCCTCGTCGAGTCCCAAGAGAATCTTGATGAAAACCCAGTACATGCACTGGTTGGAGTCCTAAGAGCATGTGTACCAACATGCCCTATGTGAGTCCAAGAAAGATGGATCCAAGGGTTAGAAAAGCTTGAGGAATCCCATGGAATCAAGACCCAAGGAGCATACTCAGCTAAGGTGTCCACTACCACAGTCCAGATCCATGGAGAGCCGTCTATGGAATCTATATAATCATTCATACATTTCATAACAGAACATCACGTGAGTATACCCACTCATGTATTCCATTTTAATTTAATCAAGTCACATGGGGATACCCACCCATTTATCATCCATTTAATATTAAACATATCACATGGTTATACCCACCCATTTATCATAATTCACTATTGAACAAGCCACATGGGTATACCCACCCATTTAACACAATTTCTAATAATACATTTAAGCAATTTAAATCAACCAATGAGTATAACCCACTTGTTTAACCAATTCCATTCAAGCTATCTAATTAAGTTAAGAATGGAATATTATAGTAACACAAGGAAGGGAGGTAGAAAATCTTCTAAGTATGTAATTAAATCTCATTTAAATAAAACTGATCTTCCTTAAACTAGGAAAACTCAAGAACACAACCCTTGGGTAGTTCATCAATGTTAAAACCAAATCAAAGGTGCAGCACACCCCATGGGTGGCCTCCAGTTTGGGAAAAAAACACCAACGCATATCAAAGAACCTAAAGGAATCCCTAACAGGTCCTACTTCATCTATTTCAGTTTAACATTTCAAAATTAGGCCCGCCCTGAAAAGTCTGGAGGGTAAAAAAAGACCGATATCTCTATAAAGCGTCAAAATATGAAAGAAAAGTATAGAACACCTACCTTAGATTGATAATAGATTGTTCTCCTAGTATCATGTCTTGATCCACCTCAGTTTAGGATAAATTTGAAGAATTGATGAAAAAAGATAAATTAGGGCATATGAACCTAAAACCAAATAGTGTAGATGTTGTTCCAAAGAATCAAGAATGGAGAAAAATTAATCAATCAATCATTTATGCGGTTCAAACGTGACTAAAGATAAAAGAAACAGAGTTCATATGAGGGTTATATCTGAAAAACTAGAAAAGAAGGTTTTTAGGATTCAAACGAAAGGAAACAGGCTTCTGTTTGGAAAATAGAGGCCCTTGCCTCTATTTTTTAAAAACTTAGTCGACCAATTACACAATGTGTAATTGCCTTTCACGTCATGTAATGCTTAGTTTTCAATTCCTGGGGAAAATACATTACACAACATGAAAGGTCCTGGCCAGACCATTACACATCATGTAATCAGATTACACAATGTGTAATCTAATTACACATCGTGTAGTTGGAATGCAACCAGTACACAACCTTCCTGCCTCTTGTTTCCCAAAAACAACCCAACCAGACTTTGAACCAGCTTAGGGTATAACACAAAAAGGGAAGTAAATAATAATTTAACCAAAAAAGTAATATATTCTTACCTTAATACAAACATGATATCTTACAATATTTCTTCCTTAAATAAATTCATCCTCAAATTTCCCTCTCAAGGGTGGTTAAGATTCATCTAAAAAAAATTTGACCACTGAGCACATACATCAGCCTACCGCTCCCAATTCTCATCTTAAAAATAGCTGTGCTGCCATAACACCTGTAATAGAGGAATTGACTAGCCTTGAATAACCTTCATACACCTATCAATGAAAAAAATCAGATACTCCTTAAAGGATGAATTAACCTATATCTCAACCTCCTCAGGTTGAAAATCTTGAGATGGGTCCGAATGATAATGGTGTAGTTGAGATATGTGGAAGAAATTGTGCACAGATCAGCACCTCTAAGGTAACTGTAACCAATAGGCTACCAACCCGACTCTCTCCAAAATATCAAATGACCCAACATATCGTAGTGAAATCTTACCATATCTCATGATCTGTCAGTGTCCTAGTCTCGATGAAACACATAAAAAGAACTGATCCCTGACCTCGAAATCTAAAGGTCTTATATGGTGATCGACATAAGATTTATGATAATACTATGTTGTAGCTATCCACATTTGAATCAACTGGACCTACTCAGAAGTCTCATACACGAGAAGCAGTCCCAGTAAAGCTGCCTCACCTACCTCTAACCAGCACATGAGTGATTTGTATGACCTACCATATAAATCCTCATAAGGTTCAATCTGTATCATTGCCTAATAACTGTTATTATGGGAGAAATAAACCAGGGGAATGTGCCTCTCCCAAGAGCCCCCAAAATCTAGGATGTATTCTCTCAGCATGTCCTCTAAAATCTATACCATAAACTCTAACTAGACACCAGTATGAGGGTGGTATGTTGTGCTCAAAATCACTTGTTTACCCAACAACCTCTGAAAACTCTACCAGAAACGAGACGTAAAGTGTGAATACCTTTCTGAAATGATATTTTGTGAGACCCTTTGAAGTCGTACTATCCCACAGATATACAACTTTTCAAGCTCATCAACACTGAAGGTATCATTGATCAATGATAAATGATCAACCTTCGTGATCATATCAAAAAAACCCACACAACATCATTACCTTGAGGAGACCTTGGTAAACCAGTCATGAAATACATCATGAAATCATCCCATTTTCACTTTGGAATAGGTAACTGCTGCAAAATACTGACTAGTCACTGATGTTCCACCTTCACCTGCTGAAAGGTGGAACACCTCATAACAAAACTAGCTAACTCTCTTTTCATACTCAACCACTAGTACTAAAAATTCAAGTTACAATACATCTTGGTGACTCTGAGATGCACTACCCAAGATGAAGAATGAAAATCCCACATAAACTCCTCACATATATCCACCGGAACCAAAACACATCCATGGATACACAGGATCTCATCCTCACCTATTGTCTAGCTAGGGGGTGGATCCTCACATTCCACTCTCTTGTAGGACTAGGCCCTCTAAATTGATAGCTGCCTCATCCTTACTCTATCCAAAAAGGTTTAGGTCATAAATAAGGATGATAGATAGTTATATACTTAACTATAATGCACCTCCAGATGAATCTTAGAGAAAAATACCATATTCTTCCACTCACTACTGGCCTATTGCACTACCTGTATCTGAATCCACCTACTCAGTGCACCAGCCACTGCACTGCCTTTACCAGGCATGTAGCCAATCTCAATGTAAAAATAATTAAGGAAATAAACCCACCTTCACTACCTTAGATTCAAATAATTCTGGGTAAATATATACTTTAAGGTTATGTGGTCCATGTACACCAAAAAATTCTCTCCCAGTACATAGTTTCTACAATAGCATAAAACATGAATGATAGTAGCTAACTCAAGATCATGCATCGGGTAATTACTATAATGTTCTTTCAATTTCTGAGACCCGTACACCATGACTCTATCCCCATGCATCATCACTTCCCATAACTGATACCTAATGTGTCACAATACACAGCGTAGCTCCTACCCTGCTCTGGAATAACCAGGGATGGTTTTGAATTTAACCTTACTTTCAGCTTCTAAAAGGATATATCACAATAGTTTGACCATAAAAACTTCACACCCTTCTTACTCAAGCCCATCAACGGTACTTTTAAGCGTGATAAGTCCTGCATGAAATTCCTGAAATAACTAGATAACCCCAATAAACTCCATATATCACAAAAATTATTTGGATGCTCCCAAGAAACTATAACTCTCACCTTCTCTAGGTTGACTGATACTCTTGTCTCTGAGATTATGTGACCCAGGAAGTGAATATGATTCATCTAAAAGTGACACTTTGTGAGATTAGCATATAAATGATTCTCTCTTAGTGTATTCAAAATTATATCTATATGGTTGTCAAGGTCATATCAATTGTGATAATACACCAATATATTATCCATGAAAACCACCAAAAAGTAATCAAAGTAAATATGGAGCACTTGGTTCATCATCTCTATAAAAAGTTCTAGTGCGTTCGTGAGACCGAACGACATAACTAGATACTCATATAGACCATACATACTACGAAAGGATTTATGAGGTACGTATCTAGGTAAAACATGTACCTGGTGATATCCCAACCTCAGGTTGATTTTCTAGAACACTCAGGATCCTCAAAGCTAATCAAATATTCCATCTATCCATGGCAAGGGATATTGATTTTTTACCATCAACTAATTCAGCTTCCGATAATACACACATAACCTAAGAGTTCAATCCGCCTTTTTTGAAAAAAGGACCAGAAAACCCCACAGATAAGTACTGGGTTAGATAAAACCCTTCTCCTCCAAATCCTCTAGCTACAGCTTGAACTCATGTATCTCCATCGTAGCCATCCTGTAAGGAGGAATAGATACCAGTGCACCTAATGGAACTATTTCGATTGAGAACTCAACCTCTATCTTAGGATATAAACCAGAAAATTCATCCAGGAACATGTCTCTAAAGTGATCAACCACTGGAGGAAAGTCCTTCTAACTCACTCCCTAGTCATTGAGAAACAAACTAGCAATATAGGATGTCATCCTGCCCAGCCCATGATGCTTTGGTCTAGCTTGACTCTTCTAGACATCCCATTCACCCTTGTGAGTAAACACTGCACCCTTTGGTGATGTGAAAGTCACCCTTTGTAAATACCAATCAACGTAATCTTGATAAGATACTAACAAGTCCATCCCAATAATGACATCAAACCATATCATCTCGAGGACATAAATATCCCATATATAGTAACACCCACAAACCTAAAGGGGGAACTCCTTGCATTGGAACACATCATCCGTTTTGATTCCCATCGGTGTGTATAACATCAAAATGCCCTCATAAGACAACACAACAAGCACAAGGATTTTCACCATAGGTGAAAATATGAAACTATGATATGTACTTGTATCAAATAGAGTAGATAAAATATTAGAGGATACTAAGATCGTACCTATCACCATAGGAAGTTTGACACCCTGATCCTTAGGGGAAGACTATATAGAATAGATCTGGCCTATACCAAAACCCTGTGACACAAACTCATTTCCTGGAGTATGTCCACTCTGATGTATAAGTGTAACTAGTGTCTGGATACCTTTACCACAACCACTACTATATCAGCCTGATCAACCCGCACTACTCCAAATCCCTGCCTGATGTGGAGTTGAGGAAACTTCTCCTAAACCTAACATCAAAGTTGACCCCTACCACTTTCAGCTAGAGGGAAGTCCCTAGAAAATTTCTGCACATGGACCATCCTTTCACAAGCTCGGCACTCGACTGGGTCGTGGTCATACTGATTCTTCATGTGGCCTCACCTACCATACTAGTGAAAAAACATAGAGTTTCCATCACTCATATCCTAACTAGTTCTCATCTCATAGGAATCCTCAAAATGATGATTACTACCTAAATACATAGAACCAATGGGTTGAGAAGCAACACTTCCCTCCTCTATGCCCCTAGATTCCCTTAGGTTACACTATGTAATCAACACCTGATTCAAAATCTCAGTGATAGAATTCAATATAAACACATTGATCTGATATTTGATAGCATGTCAGAGACCTTCCTCGAAGCATGTCTCTCTAGATAGCTCATCAACAAGGTACATCAGTGAAAAATGGTGTATCTATGTAAAGTGTTCTGATTTTTCCACAACTTTCATCGCTCCTTGCTCCAGACGCATGAACTCACTAGCCTACTCTACCCGTAGAGTCTTGGGGTAAAAGTAGTCATAGAATCAGGTTTGAAAATCATTACAACCCATATCCCACAGACCATCAGCCTGGTTTAGAACATCCCATATACACTTTTTTTCTCCACATAGCATATAAGTGGAAAGCTTGACCCTCCTCTAATGAGGCGTCTCTAGATGCTCAAAGATAGCTAGCATGGTCTCAAGCCACAACTCAACAGCCTGTGGACCTCTATCCCTTGAAAAAGAGGGAGGATGATGATGATAGAAAATCTGTGTCAGATCAGTCATAGTCATGGATAGCTATTGTACTCCCTGAAAATTTTACATATAGCGAAATAACCCCTCGCAGAACTGTGCCTCAGCACCTGTTTCCAGAACAGTCTCTGGTGTCATAACTATCACTAAAGTAGCATCAAATGGTATCCCATGTCCCACCACCTCCAGAGTATGGTCATCGCCTCCCTCGTGGCATACCATTGGAGGTCGTCATGGTGGCATGACTCTAAAATTCCAAACACACGCCTCGGTAAAGAATATTATCAAACTTTGCAACTTAAAAGAATATGGCAAGTCAAAAACCCTCCTAAAACCAAACCATAACCCAAATCATGCTCCTAAAGTTAGATCTGTATAAAGAAAAACCACAACACAACTAGAATCATTTCCTCTTTCCCACTCAAAATCTGGGTCTAGGTCAAGTATTTATTTTCTATTTCATTTAACATTCATTCGTTCAATGATTCAACTGATGGTCCACCATGTTCTGATCCCTGAGGGCCCATAACACCTCATGAACCAAATTTTTATGCCTATATAATCTATAAACATAAAATTCACTTTACAAATTTAATTTAAAAGGTGTGTCATTTTCAATTTAATAAGGGACCATACACCTTATGAATTGAAATATAACGTCACTCCTCTATCCTCTGCACAAGGTCTATCACAATAGTAGGAATAACTACCACATCACCCATCATAATATCATGTGTCAAATAATGTATTCTAAATGGAATAAAATAATGCATGACATGTGATTTCTAAAAAGTGCCTATATGGTGCATGAGATGGAATACCCTCATATCATTGGGTTTCATTGGAAATAGAACCCAATCATATTGATAGTAACAACATAAATCATGTGCATCACCCAATGATGAAATCAAATCAACTGTAATAGTCAAAACTAGAAATAGAAATTTCATTCAAGGCAATTTGGATTTTCCCTGTACATGGGTTAGCTACGCCCGAGAATAGCTCATTACAAAATTCTATTTCTTTTCTATCCTTGTCTATTATCACTAAATAGTAAATCAAACTAGAAAATAAACCCTATAATACCACTTTGTAATGTCCTGGACCCGGATTCCACTCAACAGTGCCCCAAGCTTGGCTGGCTACATGGACTCTAGCATATCTCCCAAAACGTTGAAGGCTGCCAACTAGAAATGAGGGCCTAGGTGAGTCATTGTGGAGACAATTCCCTCTCATTACCAGAGTATATAACCATAGAATACAATCACATTCAATAGAGGAAGCGGATACAATAAGTAGACAATAGATAAAATAGACAAGGAAGACATGAATATATAACAAGCTAGAAGTGTGTCATATACAATGATGCAGATGGTACATGTATTTAGAAAAAATCCAAAATAGGTACATGGAGGAACAATATGGTACAAGTATCCAAAATAAAAAAAATACCAACAAGTGTCCCAATAGCATCGTAAGCCTCAACTTGGTCACATGCTCTCCTGATACAAAGCAAGGATAAAAAACCAGTGTTAGGGAACTTGTACCTATTATCACCTGCAACCATATAATCTATTTGGGTCCCCATGGATACCCAAACACGGTGTGAGATAACATCCCATTAGGTAACCACCCAAAGATCTATACAGTTCTAACCAGCATGATGAAATATGCTAAACAAGTGTAAGTTAGTAGTAATATAAATGTGAAAGCCCTAGGCATATAACTACTACAGACAAGTAATACCAAACATTCTCTCAAGGATCCCTACAACAAGTGTTAGCTTCTAAAAAGGTAGCTACAATAAATAAAAACAAACCACATGACCTCACCATACAACCATCCATATCCTTTCCACACGACCTTACTGTATAAAGAATACATATAAAAAACCCACATCCTTTCTATACAACCACTATCATATATCCCACAACCATGCTATATAATTAAGTGTAGACCCTGAAGGGCCAAATCAAAGGTATAGAAGACCAAGACATCCTCATTGATTCTGAGGAGAATCTCGATGGAAACACGGTATAAGCACTGATTGGAGTCCTAAGAGAATGTGTACCAACATGTCCTACATGAGTCCATGTAAGCCATACCCAAGGGGTATAAAATCCCAAGGCATCCCATGGAATCAAAACCCAAGGTGCACACTCTGCTAAGGTGTCTACTACCGTGTTCCAAATCCATAGAGAGCCATCCATGGCATTTATACAATCATTCATACATTTCACACCAAAACATCACATGATTATACCAAATCATGTACTTCATTTATATTTAATCAAGTCACATGGACACACCCACCCATTTATCATCCATTTACTATTAAAAATATCACATAGGTATACCCACCAATTTATCAAAATTCACTATTAAACATTCCACGTGGTTATACCCAACCATTTAACACAGTTGCTAATAATCCATTTAAGAAATTTAAATCAACCAATGAGTATACCCCCTAGTTTAACAAATTCCATTTAGGATATCTAACCAAGTTAAGCATGGTATATTATGGTAATATAAGGCAAGGAGGCAGAACATCTCCTAAGCATATAATTCAATCTCATTTAAATACAATTGATCTTCCTTAAACTAGAAAAACTCAAGAACACACCCCTTGGGTAGTTCATCAATGTAAAAACCAAAGAAAAGGCATGGAACACCCCATGGATGGCCTTCAGTTGGGGAAACAACCACTAACACATCTCAAAGAACCTAAGGTAATCCCTAACAGGTCATACTTCATCTATTTTAGTTTAACATTTCAAAACTAGGCCCACGCTGAAAAGTCCAGCGGGTGATAAAAAAGGCCAATAGCTCTATAAAGTGTCAAAAGTTGAAAGAAAAGTACATAACACCTACCCTATCTTGATAGTGGAGTGGTCATACAGTATCAAGTCATGATTCGCCTCATTTTAGGAGAAATCTGAATAATGGATGAAGAATGAGAAATTAGGGCATATAAGCCTAAACCCAAATAGAGCAATTGTTGTTCCAAATAATCAATAATGGATAAAAAGGAATAAATCACTCACTGATGCAATTACAACATGACTGATGGTGAAATATATGGTGTTTGAATGGGTGTTAGATCTGAAAAACCAGAAAATAATGTTTTTAGGCTTCAAATGAGAGGAAAAAGGCTTCTGTATGGAAAATAGAGGCCCCTACCTCTATTTTAAAAAACATAGTCAGGAAATTACATGTGTAATTGCCTTTCACATCATGTAATGCTCGATTTTCCATTCCTAGGAAAAAACCATTACATGTCATGAAAGGTCCTTACTAGACCATTACACATCATGTAATCAGATTACACATCACGTAGTTAGCCTATAGCTAGTACACAACCTTCATGCCTCTTCTTTCCCAAAAACAACCCAACTGACCTATGAACCGACTTAGGGTCTAAGCCAAAAGGGAAGTAAATAAGTGTTTAAATAGAAAATTCAAAGATCCATACCTTAATAAAAATCTGGGATCTTATATACACAGTCATTAAAGGCCTTAGGGACATGTATTTTAGGGCCTTCAGTTCATGTAAGGGTGCCTTCTCAGCCTAGTTAAAAAAGAATTAATATTCAAAATTAAAGTAAATATAGAGTTTTATAAGACAGTCACGCTCTTTATGAAATCAGATATCAGAAAATACTTGTAGATACACCTACAAAAAAATTCTACACACTGGCATAACTTTCATTTTTATATCACAAAAAGTAGGAGAACAATTTGGAAACATAGAATCTTATGTTCTATATTCTTATGTTTAGGTATTTAATCTCTAAACTTTTTATGTGTTTTATGATCATCAAAAATAGGATTATTATTAGACATTATAATATTGTTCCAATATATCTAAATCCATCTGAGGTTTTGATACCCACAAAATCCATTTTATGTTTTACTAATGAATCTACTTTTAGTGAATTATTGGTTATTTATTTATATTTAAATAATGTTTTTTCAATATGAGATTATTATTCCGAGTTTATCCTATTTTGAGTTGAATATTTTTTGTAAGTATAAAATCCAATGAATTATCTTGGCTACTAAAAAATATATTACATATTAAATATTTTAGAACCAGCTTAATCCATAAAATTTACACATTACAATTCAGAGAGTAAATTATATCACATATCTTCAGTATTGAAATTATAAAAAAGTACAATATATTACATATTAGAAGAATTTATTATATATTGAAAGAATTATAAATTTGGAAAAGTCATTTATATTACATATCCTATAAATATAGAACATGTTCTTATATATTAAATATTTTTCAAAGGAAAATACCATACATACTTATGGAGTGTTATAATTTTTATTACATATTAAAAAATTAGAGAAGTACAAAATCTTACTTTTGGATAGAAAAACTTATGTATTCCTAAAAAACTTATGTTTCAAGTTTTTTATGTATAAAAACTTACATATTGGTGAATATCTTATATATTTGATCTTTCACAGAGGAAATATATTACATATCTAGTGAAAATTTGTCCTAAGTCAAAAATATTATGTATGAATCAGTAATTTAAAAATTATCTTACATATGAATCTGTGTCAAGGATAATATTACATATTGATTTCAAAATTCAATTTTCAAATAATTTTGTGTAATACTTAAACATTGTTGATTTATAGGAGAACATTTTCTTATCCTTTATTATTATTATCAAAGTAAGAGATCTTTTTAAGGAATAAATGAGTTAATTTAGTTTATATTTTTATGCAATAACAAATACTTCTCTTAATAGATATATGGATACAAATTTTCATGGAATATATTATAGATTAATTTGATTTGATTTATTTCATGGATATTATATATTTATTCTCAACTAGATGATATAGATATAGATACTGATAAATGAAAAGAGTAGAATAATATTAGTTCTTGAATATTGTGATTTTTTAAACTACAAATTTCATAATTTTTATATACATAAGTTGTTTTTAATCATCATGAGAAAGAAGAAAAAATAAGAAGAATATAATTACTAATATCATTACATGAATATTACTACTTTAGTAAAAAAAATCCCTAGTAGAGATACCCTTTGGAGACATACATATTATCTAGAAGAATTAATATTTTGTTAGTTAGTAGAATGTTAAACTATTAACTATCTTATAAAACATTATTTCTACATATTTTTATTTTTTATATAAGTGAACATTCCTTGTATTGAGTGTGGAAGTATATACTATAGATAATTCTTATAAGGGAGAGGTTTGGAAAAGCACTTCAAGACTTATACCATGTAACAACTTCTTGCACTTAGCTGTATGATCCCTAGAAAAATAATCAGAATAAAAATCACCAAAATAACATAGAGTGTTGATGAAGTGGGATAGGAGAAGTTCTTATATCCTTGAACCACCATAAAATCCAACATGTCCTTATATTTATTCCAACTTTACTTTTTTTATCTATATAAATAATAAAGTAAAGGACAAAATAAAATGATTTAAAAAGAGGGATATTTTTAATCAGTGTAAAATTTAGAAACTCAATTCACCCCTCTTGTGTTATTTTATAATAGTACTGGGATAAAAATAGAGATGTAATTATTTTAATGAATCCTTAAAAGAGTAGTGAACATAAGGCCTCTCTGGTGGTTTATCATATAGGATATGATTAGTTTTTCACATATGTATGGTTTTTTTAGTATTCTCAAAGGATTTTAAGAATATAAAATGTATCATATTATAAGAAATATAATATATACTTTATAATTCTTTCATGTTGGATGTATATATTTCATGAAGTGAAATGATAATTGACCTCTCAAAGTATAACTTTTAGCTACCCCTAACTGATTTTTTCTATAGATCATTATAGGTTGTGATGAAATGTTAAAGTTAGTTTGTGTAGTATTTTATATAGAGATATAAAATATTCTCATGAGGCATAAAATAAAATTTTTTTTCTAGATTAACCACAAAATATACTTTAGGTAATGTCATACACTATGTATTTGATATGATAGGGGTGAATATTTCATATTGAATCCCTAATACAAAAGGTTGGAACAATACTAAGCATGAGAACCTTTATACTTTGATAACATTCTTACTCAAGAATCAGGGATTAGTTACTTAAGGTGTGGTTGAGTATGTTGCTAATGATTTCATTTATTGAGGCTTAATTAAGATGATATTTTTCCTCTCATATGATGGGTATGACATATGAGCCCTTGAATGAGATATAATAAGGAAATATATGTCCATTATTAGATAAATTACTTGAAATATAATTATCTAACTAGATGAAATGAATGTGATGTGGTAATTTACTTATATGAATAAAATGTAATGAATTTATTGACCTAGTCAGTCTATACTCAAATAATTGAGAATTTTTGAGTAGGATATATGAGATTGATGTAGAAACCAGAGTTTTTCCCATGAAAATGACTTAAATCATCATTAAGATTTAGAGCCTTGAACTTTTTAGAAGGATAAGATGATCAATTTAATATGTAAAATAACTTCATAAATATTTTCTAATAGTTTCATTGTTCTCAAGATGTGATGTTTACCCTTGGGCTAGAATTTAGTGAGATTTTGAACTTGTTGAATTTTCAGGATATTTAATTTTTATTAAATAAATATAATTACTATCCCATATATGTGAATTTTAATATATCTTAAATGGAGATCCATATATAAATAAAAATTCCAATGTTGAGTTGAATTAGTAGTTTTACCTTAGCGAGGCATAAAATTCGACCAGGTTTTGGGTCCTCAGATGATTCATTCTAAAGTATTTATTTTATTTTATTTTTTTTCCTTTAGACTCCATGTCCTTCATTCTTATGTTGGGGAAGATACTATCCTTTATTAACGTGAGGGATTGTGAAGGGGATAAGGGGTAGGTAAACTGTTATTCACTTGAGGATAAAGATCAGATCAAAATTAGGAGACAACAACAATAGAGCATAGATCAATGGCATGCAACCTTTGAAGATTCAGTAATTCATCATGAGGTAAGAACTTGATACTTTGATTTTCCTTGTTTTTATTTTGCATCATTTCTACTATTTTTTTGTAATTTTGACACATAATTGATGATTTATGGATAAAAAAGAAGTTTATTCTAAAGGAATGTGTGATTTGAGATGGTTGACATGGTCCATACACCTAGGTTTTCCAATCATATGCCATATATTTTTATGAACACACACCATCTAGTTCATCTGTGTTCTTGGGATTAGGGACGTCCACTAACGCATTGTGTAACTCATATAAAAACACCATGTAAGGCTTTAAGTACAATAACCAAGGTGTGGAATTTTCCATGACTAGACACCCTATGTGATGTACATGGATTATAATAGTACATTTCATATCATTTTATAGGACATGACATGATTTGAGGTACACAATATAAGAAATCCTCAGGCACCACATGTTATATATCTAATAGTACATGTTGTGTAGTTTAATTATACATGACTTAGGGTCTCATGCAGTATACATATTGTGTACTATTGTAGTCATTACATGTAATGGGAGATTACATAATGAGACCACATTAATACATTCCCAACTAGAATCCCATGGTGTAAATATTATGCATACCATAATGCATACAATGTACTTTTTTCCTTTATATTCTTTTAAATATTATCTTACTCAGGAGTCATATTTGTATATGTAAATAATTTATTATTAGTATCTTTCCCTATAGATAATAAAATATCATAGACCATTAGAGAGATGTTTGGGTCTGTTTTGAATCCCAACTCTATGGTGATGATGACTAGATTAAGGTAATGATCTAGAGTATGCGCAGGGATGGAAAAATAACTTGGGAGAATTTAGATTCTGAGGCATGGGAAACTCTTGTATTTTTAGTAGTTTGTTAATCTCTAGGAGTTCCTTTCTAGTAGTGTATCCATTCACAAAGGATGAATAAACCCAAACAAATTAGTTTGGGAAAGTCCTTAGTAGTACCCTCATTACAGTAGGGAAGTCTGAAGAGACTTATGGGTTGATGCAGAGTTCACGGGGTTTTCCTCTTCTCATTCACCCCAATATTGGAGTTTTTGCATGTGGTTTGTATAATAGTATGAAAATTTGGTTATTCGATCCTCTTACACTATGGTATTCATGTGAAGTTTACATTGTAGATGATATATGTCATTTATCTCACATACTTAACAATTTTAGAGTATTCTTAGTGGCCCTTTCACCAGACCCTTGGTTTCTATGACCATAATGCGAGAGTGGTTTGGATATCGGATTGGGTACTCCCTTGGGATTACTATGATTTCTGAAGCGTGATCCATCCCTTATGTTTATGGATTCAATACTCCCCTAGTGATTTAGGGTGTAGGTCCTCCATGCTAAAAAGTTGTTTATAAAGACCTTTAAAGGTGTGTTCTATACCTTAAGTACAAGGAAACGATACTCTAATCAATCAATTGTGACCTTCAGTGAGACAAGAGTTTATCCTTAGGGTTTAGTAACTCCCTTAACCAGTTTACACATTTTGATGAGGTATGATTCCCATATTACAATTTTGGATTTCTTCCATGATGGTTCGAACATTTTTAAGTATGGATAACTTAGATGTTGGGGATTTGTGGTACATGGGGTGATCTAGGTTTTCCTTTGGTACAATGTTTTGGTGGAGTTGAGTTGAGTGGGTAGGGACACACTGTACTATCAATTGATTCCCCCTTTAAAAGTATATCTGAGTATCATGACTCTATTTTTAGTCTTTTCACTATTGCGTTGAAGTGGTTTACCTCTTGTACAATGGGATAGGGAATCCCCCCACAGAAAGGAGTATGGGTCACCCATTTTCAGGGTTTGTGACTCCATTAAATGGTAGGTTTCCATTCAAGTGAGGCATGAGTCCCCCACTTTAATCAGTATTTTGTGGTGGATTTTGAGGGTGATATGTCCAGAGGGATTTTCTATGTCTTGAGATTTTATTTTAGGAACTATGATATTCCAGTGAGTCTAACTCGTAGCCCTATATGTTTTTCTAGTGGTGGAATTGATGCATGTAGTGTATCTCATGGTTCAAAATCCACCATTTATATGGGATATTCCTAATTAGACCCCTTGGATATAATGTGATGATTTGGGTTGTGGTCCCTCTATGCGGACCATTTTTTGTTTTGATCCTCCATATCATGAATGGGTAGGGTGGTCAAGTTTTTCCCTTGATGTGTGAAATGAATTTGAGGAGTCCTCCTTCTATTGAATGAGTATACTATCAGGGTTTTGCTTTTTTACCTTGTGATAATGTAGCTGATGCCTCATCAGGATGTAAAGTCATAGATTTTCCATGCTTTATGTTTTCTCCTTGATATGAGTTAGGTGGTCATATAGTTTAACCCTTGGTTGTGAGATGACCCAAATTATGTTTCCCTTTATGTTTTTGGGGTATCTTACTAATTATTTTTATACTCTACCATGCACGAGTTTCATGCCCACATGTGTTATGTTTGTGTAAATGGTGAACTGGTCGGTGGAATGCTCAATGGGCATGGTGTTAGTGGTGTATGAGATTTAGGGATCCCTATAGAAACCATTGTTGGTAGTGCTTGGTTTAGTGTTGGAATTTAGTGGTGTTATTCCCTCTAGTCATTTAAGTTAATTATTCCCCAGAGTATTATGCTTTATATATTTTTCCACCATGCACTATAATTTCTATTGTATGATGTCAGTATGTTTAGTATGTATTTAATGCATTTTTTATTTCAGTTAGTTAAGTTTATGCTATATAGTTTTGGTTATCATGGATGATTGTATAATTTTTTCTATATATAGGTTGTATAGTATAAGGTTTACTATATATGTATCATGCCATCTTAGTGCCGGTCACCAACCCCTAACCTATTGAAGGCAGTCTTGGGGTAGCACACTCGGTTTACTTCCACTACAGGTGTGTTCCCAATGGGTCAAGTTATATCAGATTATCATCAAAATGGGTCTATATTAGATATAGATTTTGGAGTTGGGTGTCTCATGAGATGGTTCGAGACATTTGGGGAAGTAATCCTTAAGGTGAATAGGTATAATTTTCAAACCATGTAACCCAGCTAGGGTGTGGTAGATGGAACATTACTTCTCAAGGAATTTGATAATATATTAACTAACTTAAGTTCTTAGGTATTTGTTTACAAGGTATAGTTAACTTTGTTCATGCATTATTTAGTGGTTAGTACATTCTTTTCTTACCGATGTGACATATTAATCTCAGAGATGTAAACATTAAATGAGGATGCCAATTCCATTATGATAATAATTTTTCTAGATGTTTGGATTTGAAGTTTTGTGGATAATGAGTGCATGGGGACTGCTAATAGTAGCGTGGTATCTCGAGTGGCTATCTCTTGATATGATAACTGTTTTTCTCCTAGAGAAATTTTCTTAGTATGATCATATTTCTAAGATATTTATCTCAGTATCTATGGGTTTTTAGTTTGGATGGGGTCAGTAACCCCCAATGATGGTGAAAATTTTAGGAAATAGGTCTTGAATGTGCTCTATAGAGTGAACATGGTGTTTCAAGTACTTCCATATTAATTAAGGCATGAGTCCTCCATGCTTCAGGCGGTAGCTCCCCTAGGTTCATATTAATGACTGGGTGAAGGTCCCCCATTTGGGGTTATGGATTTTGGTACTCCCCCATGGATATAGGGGCATAGAATACCATCCATGGGCGGATGATTCCACCATTCGAGCATGGGTTTGGTACTCCCTCAGTCTTGATGATTTATAGGCCCCCATACCATAGTGGGGTTGGTGATCCTATACTAGACAAGGTGTGAGTCATCCATCTATAGTGGTTAGTATTATTTATGATATTGGGTGTGGTTTCTATTAACATGTGAGTTATTATAGGTATTATATGGGAGGGGTAGGTACACCCTCAACTGAGATACACTTCTTAGAGAGTTGTGAGTCCCCCATATGTGTTTTTATGGTTAGTTCTACCCCATGGATATAAGAGTGAATACTACCATTTATAGGTACTTGGGTTATCTATTAGAACATGTGGTCCGTACTCTCTTGATCATGATGAGGCATAATTCCCTATAATAAAGAGATTTTATTACTCCTCTATGAGATAGGGTTTATGTCCTCTATTTGTATAGGTCAATGTTTGACATGATATAAGGCATGGTTATTTTACCCTTGTGGTTTATTTACACCCATAGTTTAGGGAATGGGGTTATCCAATAGTGAGTTTATTTACCCCTTTAACAATTCATAGACTCTCAGTGAGGTGCATTCCCCTAACCATGGTTTAGTGTTTAGTTTAAGTTTAGTTAGTGCATGATTTTTTTGATATTCTGGTCTAGATTGTATCCCCAAGATGATCCATTGATTGAAGATAGTGTATCCTATTGAGGTATTTTTTCTAAAGGATGATAGCTACAATGAGTCATATTCTAGGTAAGATATCCTTGATTAAAAGGGATGATCACATGTTTTCCATCTTGTTCATGCAAGGAATTATTTTTACAGAGTTTTGGTTTTGTGAACAGTAGATAGATTATGGGTGATAATTTTTAGGGTGATTATCTCTTAGTATAAGGTGAATGATGTATCAATACACTTCCTCCACCAAAACCTCTAGTGTTTCCTTTCTTGAATCAAGGATTTTAAGGATAGGACCATGGATAGGTGTGAGCTATGGAGGGGTTTTGTTAGGTAACACCCATTTTGGCCTAAGTTTTGATATATACCCTTTTTATCTTGGAACTCATATTTGATAGCACCAGAATATGACATTACTCCATTATCACACCATTGTTCTGAGATCCAAAGATCCTATTATAGTGTAGGGACCAACTCTATACGATTGGAGGGTCCTACTGGAAGTGACTGTCTACCCCTATTTCTATCATTAGTGAAAATCAGCTTTAGCAGAGAGGTTTTCCTTGGGCCCCTGAAATAGTGGGGTGATTACTCATGATGAAATCATTGGTGATAGATGACTATCCATAGAAATAGATCAAGTGGGTGGCTATCCTTGTGGGGTATTTTTTTATCAAGAATATGGGAAATGGTTCTCCTTCACAGAGATGTGGGATCTAAATGGGATGAGTAGGTCCAACCCTCAGGATATTGCAAATAGTTTTTTCATCGGTTGAATAGATTGTCTATGTGCATAGTAGTATTTATGAAGGATCAATTATATAGTTATGGAGAAGTGTATGAACATTTACCTGGGGGATGTTTTATGGTTTCCCATCATCGAGAGTTTTACCTCTGCATTAATTTTTGTTTTGGACTGCACCAATGTCTTTTGAGGTCCATTGGATTTCCCAATTGAGATAAAGTTGTTGAGTATTGATATTTTGGGGATTATTCTTCCCCAGAGTTAGGGTAATTCAAGTAATTGAAGTAAAGTTTCACCTAATTTCTTATTCCTTATTGTTATAGGATAAATCCATGTGTGTGGTTCTCTACAGTGTCCTTGGATATGGATCTAATTGCGTGTTAAGGGAAATATGATGGACCGAGAAGTTAGTTATATACATTATGTGGTCACCTTGGTGACATAGTAAGAGTTTTGGTGGGAAATTCATTATAGTATCTCAATATTCTCTATGGGGTTAATAATTACATAATATTATAGTTTTAGATGCTTTATTTTTGGGTGGATGTCAACCTAGGGTCCATAATAGACGAATTAGGTCATATATGGTGAGTGAGACGCTAACTATGATTATTAATGCATGCATGTTTACCTTACAGTGGTTGGAAATGAGGTTATGAGTGTATTAATGTTATCATAATTGACTAATATAGTTATCATTGAAGTGTGCACTTTTTTAGTTGATGAGGAGTGGGGGTAGTAGGGAACTCTTGTTGAGGCTCCCCTGAGTGGAGTTTGATATGATTGGATTATATTTATATAATAACATTATGGGTTACTGATTTAAAGGTGGGGAGATTTATGGTCTCACTAGAAATACCTTCATACTAGTGTTGATGGAAATATTACAGTTAGATAAGAGAGGCTTTGGGTGGAAAGCCCTGATGAGATTCACAGAAGGTGAGTTATACTTGTGCCAAGTGCTTCCCCTATAATGGGATGATTTTATTTTTCATTCATGGAGGGAAAAGAATCTTGGATAAAAAATCCTTGATATGAGTGATGGATTGGGGGATTCATTCTTGAGTGGTTTTCATTTTGTGACTTCATTGATTTTTGGACTCTTAGATTTTAGAGGTGATCATGTGAAGGTGTGTCATCTCCCCACATGAGGATGGTTTATGGGATTCTCAGTAAACCAATCTATCTATTCCTCTTTTTGAGTATGAAAAGTATTAAAGGTGGGGAGGATATAATGATCTAGTTTTATCATGTTGAAGACTTAACTCATCATTGATATTCAGAGACTTGAACTTTTGAGAAGGAAAAAATTGTTAATTTATCCTATAGAATGACCTAAAACATATTTTATGACGGTCCATTTATTCTCAAGATGAGACATTTACCCTTGGTTTGGAATTTGGAGAGATTCAATGATGGTTCAATTTTAAGGATATTTAATATTTATTAAATAAATATAAATATTATCCCATATGTCAAAATATTAATATATCCTAAAAAAATTTCTAAATGGAATTATGATTCCATAGTTGAGTTCATAACTAGTGGTTTTACTTAGGAAAGGTATAAACTATGACTAGGTTCAGTGTCCTGATCTGAGTCATTCTCAGTTCTTTATTTTATTTTATTTTTATTTTTATTTTACCCTTGGACTCCATCATATCCATTAGAAAATTGGGGAGGATATATCCCTTCACTGATGGGAGGGAGATTATAGGGAAAAGGGGGAGGTGAGTTAAGCTTTTTTTTGAGTAAATTGATCAAATTGAGATTTGGATACAACATAAACAAAGAATTGATCATTGTAATGAAAACTTGAAGCTTTACTGACTCACTGTGAGGTAAGACCTTTATATTTTGATTTTCATCATTTCTATTTTACATCATTTTGGATTATTTTTTTGGAATTTAGACAGTTGTTTGATGGTTTATATCTGAAGGAGGAGTGTATTTAAAAATAATGAGTGATTCAAGTTGGTTATAAAGGTTATTTCATCTAGGATTTTCCGATAATGCAATGTATAGTTTTCTAAACACACATCATATAGTTCGTTGGTGCATCTAGGGTAGGGGATGACCACTCACATAGTGTTTAAATCATATAATAACTTTTTGTAAGTTTCTAGGTACACAAACTAGGGTAAAACATAGTCCATGGATAGATACCTCATGTGATGCTTATGGAATGTAGTAGTTCATGCCATGTCAGTCTAAACGACATGAAATGAGTCTAGGTATATGACCCGATAGTCCTTGGGTACCACATGTCATGTATATGAGAGTTCATGTCATGTAGTATGAGTCTATATGACTCAAGGTATCATGTGTAATATACACCATTTACTCCTATAATCACATTGTGTAATGGGATATTATAGGATGAGACAATACAAATATACACCCAGCTGGAAGCTTGGCATGTACACACTGTGTATACCATAGTGCACATTGTGTACTTTCCTCTCAATGTTTTTTTTCATATTTTATTTATTGGGAGTCATATTTGACAATTAAATAGTCCATTTTGGATATATTTTTTATATATCATGATGGTGGGGTCCTATTCACTATCAAAGGCCATTGGAGTGCTGTTTGGGATATTTGAAAATCTTATCTCCATCATGATGATGACTGGATCAAGGTAATAATCTAGAGCTGGTTCAAGAATGGTAAAACACCCTGAAAACATTTGGATACCACTACATGGGACCCTTTTATATTTTTTGGAGTTTGAAACTCTCTTATATTTAATTGGTGGTGGTGTATCCTTTAATAGAGGATGGAAGAGATGTGAATACAAGAGTTTGAAAAAGTATTCAGCACCACCCTTATTACAACAAGGTAGTCTCAAGTGAATTTTGAGTTGATGTGGATATCAAGGGGTTTTTCTATTCCCATGAACTATAGTTTTAATGTTCTTGATTATGGTTTGGATAAGAGGATGGAGAGTTTATCATTCACTCTTATTAAACTATGGTCTTCATGGATAGTTTACATTATAGATGGTGGATGTTGTCTCTCCCATATATTATCCTAAGAGTGTACATGAGAGATTGAGTAATGATTTAAAAGAATTATGAATATCCATTTCAATGGAACCTTGGTTATTATAACTATGGGGTGAGAGTGGTATGGATATTGTATCAGACACTAACTTGGGATTAGTATCATTTTCAAGGTGCGGGTTGTCCGTTACATTGATTGAGTTAGTACTCTCTAAGATATATGGGGTGTGGGTCCTCTATGATAATAAGTAGTTTCTATAGACCCTTTGAGGTGTATGAAATACATTATGGGTGAGGATATGCTACTATCCTTGATTTATTTTTAACTACAATGAGGCATGAGGTCCTATTTAGGGTTTAATAACTCCCTTGACAATTTTACGCACTTCAATGAGGAATGGGTCCCCTATTATGATTTTAGAGTGGTTCTATGATGATTATAAAATTTTCACATCACTGATAGCTCATATGTTAAGAATTTATGATGCATAGGGTTCTCTAGGTTCCCCTTTAATATAGTTTTTTTTGGATTCAAGTTGAGTGGGTGGGAAAAAAACCTTACTATCAATTTATTCCCCCTTAAAATAATATTTGGGTATAAAGAATACATTTTTAGTCTTTTTACTATTAATGTTAGGTGTTTTTTCTCTTGTAAAATGGGGTAAGGAACTCCCCCTGGAATGGGTTGTGGGTTACCCATCTGTGGGGTCAATAACTCCCTTAGTTGGTAATCATTCCTTTTAGTAAGTAATAGTTCCCTTACTTTGATCAATATGTTGGTGCTATATTCTAAGAGTGATATGTCCAGAAATTTTTTTCTATGGATTGAGTTGCTATTCCAAGAACTATGATACACCAGTGAGTCTGGATAATTAAATTTCATGTAGGGATAGTGGTGTAATTTATACATGCAGGGTAACTTGTAGTTTAATGATCCCCCTTCTATATAAGATCTTATCGACTAGATCCCTTTAGGTATGATAAAGTGATTTGGGTTACAATCCCTATATGTTGACTACTTGTGGTCTGATCCTCCATTTCATAGAATGGAAAGGGATATAAAGTTTCCATCTAAGGCATGGGGAATATTTTACGATCCCTCATTCCATGGAACAAGTAAACTATCAAGGTATATTTTGTTTTCCATGTGGGTACGTGGTTGGGTACTTATTGGGAAGTAAATTCCTAGTTTCTTCATTATTTTAGATTTTCTCCTTGATATGAGTTGGGTGTATGTATGGTTCATCCCCTAGTTTTGATAAAACTAGTATATTATTTCCCTTTTTTCTAGTTATCCTAATGGGTATCTTTATACTCACATTTTATACTGAACTCTACCGGGATTCATGTCCACATGTGTTGTGTATATGAGAATGGTGTACTAGTTAGTAGAATACTTTGTGGGTGTGATGATGGTGGATCTAGATATTAGGATATCCCTGTGGTGACTGTTGTTAGTAGTTATTAGGTCAGTGTTGGCGTGATGTTGAGATCTTCCCTCAAGTCTCTTGAGGTTAGTTTTTCCTAAGAATATTGAGCCTTATACATTTTCCATTATATATTTAAATTTATATTATATATCACTAGGATGTTTAACATATGTTGAATTTATGTTTTATTTTAGTTATTTATGTTTATCCTACGTGGTTGTGGTTTTCATGAATGGTTGTAGATATATATCAGCATGTAGGTTTTATAGGCTAAGGCCTCCCATATATGTATCATTCCATCTTAGTGCAAGTCACAAGCCCATGACTTATTATATTTCGGATTGGGGTGGCACAATCGACTTACTAATGACCTAATTAGGGTCCGAAAGGATTGTGTCATGTTAGATATACTCCATGACTCATAGACACTCAATTTCTTATAATTGTTTTCAATGATACAATGGAAAATGGGGTCACACTTCATGGTTGTACAAATGAGGATAAAGGTAATAAAATATTTATACTGATCCCAAAATTGTTTTGAAGGATATTCGAAATAAATTCTGGATGGATTTTCACAAGTTTTTACATATGATATAATATGTGGTGAAAATGAATGATAAATTTTCCAAAATAATTTTTTGAAGATATTCAAAATAAGTTTTGAATATGGGTTCACAAGCTATTATATATGTTGTGACATAAGGTGAAAGTGTGATAAGTCTATGTAGCATTAGTATAAGTGGGTTATGGTTTGTAATGTACACTAAAGGATGCACAATGACATGGAAAGAGTGACTATGTCATGGTACATTGCATGAAAATGACACATGTTATGTGATAACATTTGGATATACTTTCTTACTCCACTACGTTATCATAATTAACAATTTTTTATTTAATGGAAATTATGTGGAGTTTTTGACTTGAATAATAATCATTTAAATGTTAAAAAATTATTATGAGGATTTATTTGTATATTTCAAGAGTTTAAATGTAAAATTTCTCATAATTATGTTCAAGCATTTGATACTCTTGGATACCTATATAAACTGATTAGATCCTCAAACAAATTACTATATTCCATTATTCATGACAATATAAAACTCCCTCACCAAAGTTATTTCCACCCCCATTCCATTTATCATTAAATATAAAGGTTTTTGAAAACCATGGATTGGAGGGAGATCCTTCTTAAGCATTGGGAGATATTTATGATCCATGGAGGCCCTAGTAGGGAGAAAATCATTAGTAAATCCTCAATGATCTATGTAAAACTCACGTGGATGAGATTAGATTAACTGAATAAAGTTATTCCATTCATATTTGTTTCATTATTCATTCTAAACATACAAATATATTCTAGGCTATTTTGGTTTTAGTTATTGTTTATGTTTTATTTTGGATGATTTTCATCCATTTGAAACCCTTAAAAGTAGACTCTAGATATCCATGAGAAGAAGTAACCACCTAATTTTCTCTTTGGATAACACCTCTTAATCTCCCATTTCATTTCTATAATGAGTTAATTATTCATAGGTTTACTAATTCTATCGATAAGATCCTTGAGATAGATTAATTCACCCTCATTAGAAAATAATTGATGCTCATCGGGGGATTCCTAGAATTAGATTAATCATGTCCAATTTCTAAATACATTTATTTCAATTTAGATAATATAAAATACTCTTTCAAGCAATTTTAATTTAAATATATAATGACTTATGTGTTAGGGATATTGGTGGATAATTATGGAATTGGAAGTTCAAATTTAGATGATAGTATATGGATCCCCTTGTTCCATGTTATGATATTTATTTCCTTAAGAACTAATTATATCCTACCAAATTAGTAGTATAATAGGTTAAAAGTGAATCCTATTTAGAATACATTGGTTGTTAATTAATTGATACTAGTACTTATTAGATAGTAAAAATTGAGTAAATGTTTTAAATAAGGGAGAAATTAAAGAGATTTAGTTATTGCGCACCAAAAAATTTTCTTTGATTCTTATGGAAGACAAGGAAAGGATTCCCAATTCAAGAGAGGATACAATAATTCTTAGGAATTAATGATACCTTCCTTGGATATTTATTTTAAAGTACCCAAATGGATTTGTAAAGATTCAGTTGCATTTATTATCAATATGATTTGTATAAAATTAATGTATGATGATGAGGTTTTGCTTATGCATAAATGAGAAACAGAGATAATTAAGTAGAGGTAATATGTTTCCATTATTATTAAATGGAAAATAGAGATGTATTTTACTACTTATAATAATTGGATGGATATGTTCTAGGACAAAAACACTTAAATATGAGGATTGGTGAGATGTTCATCAAGATAAAGACAAGTGATGATGAAGAAACACTATCTAGAGTATTTTGGAAGATGTTTTTAGGAGAATCCAACTAGTGAGGAGATTGAAGAATTGATATTAAGGAATAAATATGGTTATAATACTGAAGAAAAAATTCAAGGAGTATCTATAACGAAGGATTTAGAAAATAGTGTAGAGTAACTCTTGAATAAAAAGTTTTATGAGTTGACTTTATGACTATAATTATAATGGCAATAAAGAATATTTAATTATTCAAAATTACTGCAAGATATTTTGGACGGTCTATTAAAAATGTAATAAACAATACAAAATATTTTTGAAACCAAATTTTTAGTGTATACATGATAAATACTTTTTGGATGATGATTCTGAGTTAATTTTAGGCATTCAAGAAGTCTTTAAGATGATTTTAATTCGACCTATAATTTTAGTTATGAAGATAAATTTGATAAATTATTGAACCCTATAAACTTCCAAAGGTTTCTATACTTTGTAAGGTTTTAATATAGCATCTTCATAAGGATCATAACTTCATATGGATTAAGAGAAGTTAATTGGTTTATACTGTAATGACTTTATAAGTTTCCTAAAAACTTCATAAGGTTATTTCCAAAGGATAAAATGGACATTATAAGGCAATGTGACACTTTTTAAGGATTTTATAGAATATCATAAGGTTAATGTGATCAATATAAGGTTGAAACCCTTCGTAAGGTATGACTGTATCACTTTGTAGGGTTGTATGTCAACTTTGTAAGGTTTGGGATCTTTGTAAGGTTTGTATTTAATAATTTGTAAGGTCGTGAAACTTTTTAAGGTTGAAATATTTATAATGGTTAAATACATAGGGTTGATATCTTTGTATATTTTAAAACTTTGTCATATTCTGATAAATTAATGAATGTGAAATTTTGTAAAATTAATTCATATGATTCCTTAGACTATTATTCATGGATTCAAACATCATGATTATTAAATTGGATCTTGTTTCAAGATGAGAAATAATTTAAATTTCTCTATATCATGGATCATGCTATAATACTATGGAAGGATGAGGAATCTGTCATGCCACATAAGAGAATTCCATGTTTCAATACCATGAATACATAGAGGAATTTAGAAAGAATTTTAAACCACATATTTTTTAGAACTTTTAAGAAATAAAGTATCTGAATTCACATTGATATTTTAATAGAGTATTGACTGGGATTTAGAATGAGATTACCATGTGAATTCAAACTAGAAAATATCCACTAGTTTTAATGGAGAGATCACCTACCATAAATATTTAAGGAAGTTTCTATATTTTAAATACAGAAATAATATTAAAAATATTTACATGATATTCTTTGAATATAAAAAGGTGTATGACAAATGAATAAGTAATAGTTGTTTATGAATTTATAAGTTAATTAAAAACTATTATATATTGAAGAAATTTTTTATTGAAGCTGGTGAAGAATTTAGGGAAAGAAACTAGATTTGGGAGTTCTCAAAGATGAAAATAAAACTAATGGTGGCTGAGCATTCGATGATTTAAGGAAGAACTAGACCATTGAATATATAAATACACCGGGCAAGACCGAATGATCATATTGTGATCATCATACATCAAATATATTTAAGGAGTGATAACATAAAAATAATATCATCCTTAAGGATCATAGAAAAAGATATATGTAATATTTTACAGAACAAACCATAAATGATGTAGCAATATTTCTTATTGTGGTTTAATTTTTTTTGTAATGGCAGTGAAAAACTATTTTCCCCTGGGCATCTTGAAGGAGTATAGTGTGACTCTATGCTATTGGGATTGGGAATATTCTTAGTTTAAACACTTCTTTTTATAGTGGAGAAACTTTTATTGGGAGTTTTAGCTAATCACAACAAGGTGAGAATCTCACATGGATTCTGAACTATGTAAAAATTGATGCATCCTATGCCATTTACTTTCTATAATATTTAGGTGAGGTAGTGAGACATAGATTAAGAGGATCAAGATCTTAACTGATTATAGAGGATGAATTAAAAATAAGAATTCACAGAAAGGGAACACTGATTCACCCTCATAGTAATCTATGAACATTTATGAGCTTCAATTGGTAATATTGAAAACCCAAGTTCCATATTATAGATTCATAATGTTGATGATAATGGATAGTTTAATTTTTTTTAGTAACAAAGTGTCCCTAAATTTGATGGTAAGAACTATCAAAACATAAAATAATAAGATGTTTCTCTATCTTCTATCTCTTGGCCTATAAGTTAGAGATACTATAACTGAGGTATTTCCACCCATTTCTAAATATGTTCATCTATATTTTTCTAAAAAAATAAATATGGAAGTTTATAGTAGGGATTAAAATTCAAATTTTATGTCACTTTTAGAAAAGGTATATACAAAAGTCATTGGGATTAAAACTACCAAGGAAATTTGGGAAAATTTGACAGTAATTATAAATTTGATGTGAAATTCATGGAGGATAAATTAAAAATTTAGAGTATCATGTTTTAGGATATAAATATAGATGATGAAGAGAAAATTTATGAATACTTCATTAGATTCAATGAAATTGTAAAAAACATCAAGATATTTTATGAAAAATAGAATGATTCTATAATTATGAAAATTTTTATGAGAAATTTTCTAAGTAGGTTTGATCCTAAGATTTAGTTTTTTTAAGATAAAGAAGTTATTTCTCTTAATAAATTACATAATATTCTCAAATCTTATGAAATGAGAAAAATTTAATTTTTTTAAAAGAATATCAGAGATGAAATGGATTTTGGGGCCTTGAAAAAACTCAAAATTAGAGGTGATAAATGTGAAAAATCAAGTGAATCAGATAATGATGAAGAAGATGAATATTATCAAAAACTTATTTCTCTTATATCAAAGAAATTATGGAAGGTAAAGATAAAAAATAAAGGGAAACTCCCTTGAAGGTGATACAGTTATAGTGGGATTGGAAAATTTTCTATAATTTTTCCAAAGAAGAAGGCTACTAAATATGAATTTGATAGAGATGATGAGAAACATCAGAAGAATAAATAAGTTAAAATCTTAAAATACACAACCAAATATGATAAAATTAATAAGATTTTATATTGAAGAAAAGGAATAAGTTTAATATGTAAATAATAACATGATAAATCTTCATCAAACAACTAATCAATTGATGAATATAGTGATGATTTCACTAATTTATGGCTCATATTGAAAGAGTTTTGATACCTTAAGTAGTGAAGAGGTTTAATTTGAACCAAAAAATTCAAAGTTTATGGTGAATAATTAATTAGAATATTATCTTGAGTAAAACACAATGCTAAATTAGTAGAATAGTTTGCTAGTTAAATAATAAGAAAATATGGGTTAAGGAAAGGAAGAGTATATCAAGAAATAAGCAGAATACATTTTTGAGATCAAGAAATATAAATTAAATGTGGTTGAGTAAGATAATATGGTAGAAGAACTTGGAATAGAAAATTTCTCTGAGAAATGAAGAGTTTTCTAAGACACATCAAAGTATATTGAAGCTCAAAATGATTTGAAGAAGATTTTATAAGAATTCAGTAAGGTAGTTACGATTAAGGTGAGTCATCACAAGCTAGTGAAAACAAGGGTCCAAAGAGATAGGTTAATTTTGTTCTTAATAGATATCAAATAAAAATTGTTTTCTCTAATAGTGCAGGTGATAAAACCAAACATATACCAGTTTGGACAAAGAATACTAGTGATAAACCCTATTCTACATAAAATTAAGAGAAGAATATATTAAAAGTATCTCTTCACCATATGAAAATATAAAATTATTTTGAAGTAGGACAATGATTTTTTTTCTATAGATAGATCTATTATCAGTATGAGAGGTTAAGGTTTAGTGAATACATCTAGTTTTGTGGGGTTTTTGGACACAAAACCCACTTCTGTTGGTTCAACATGTCATTAACATGTAAGAGTCATGAATAAATGAGAATATACTCTAAAAATATGATAATAAACTTTAAAATAAATCAATTATTGAATAGGAATTCATCTAATACCCCAACATAAAATAGGTATGAATTTTAAGAAGAAATATTTGAAAGATGTGATTAGTAGGATTATAGTGTTAAGGAATGTATGACTATATCACATAGATATATTCCCTATGGTGTGAAATGGGATGGAATTTAGAAGGTGGAGAAAGAAAAGTTATGTTTTTATAAGGTTTTCAAGAAAGAATGTGAAGAACCCAATAAATATAAGCATGGTAAAAAGGATTAATTAACCATTTTTTTGGATTAATTGTAAATGGATAGAAATATGGAGAAATAAAAATAAAGTACAAGTGATAAAGGGAAACAAGTTATTTCACATAAGGATATTGAAGCACTTGGATGGTTGTCTAAAAGTGATGACCTAAGGATTAAAAATAATCCTTGTGGAAGGTGTGACTGGGTTGGACATAGTATAAAGGAGTGTATGATTATCCTACTAACTTAAGAAGAATTGATGATAAAGACAATACAAACACTAGGTAATACATTTTTCCTAATGGATAATGTTAAGAAGAAAACTACATATAAGAAAATAGTTGAAGGGAAAAAATATACATGAAACCTATACAAGATCATGATAAGAAATAAAGAATGAATAATTATCCCCATATTTAGATTGAAAATAATAATGGATCTTGGTTTAGAGGTAATTCTTATCCTTGCTCTTTTTACTAAGGAACTAAGAGGTTCTACCTTATTCCCTTATTTCCTTTATTTTTACTAATATGAAGGAAATTTAAGGAGATATATAAATAGGGGATCTAGATTAGGATATAATAAATAAAAAATAAAATAATATTACACCCAAGGTGAAATTTTTTGGTGTGGGTTGGCTATTTATTTTATTATTTTGATTATGGATATTTTTTTCCTTTGATAATCTTAAAAATCAGGGAAACTGGGTGACAAAATGGTTAAGGAAAACCATATGACAAACCATAAAAATCTATAATCAGGTTTAATATTTGATTTCCATTTTCAATTCATGGTTTACTAAACCATGTTCTCAAATCAGTAAAATTTCCCCGGTGAGGTAGTGCCATTAGCACGATTGATGAAAAATTTGGAAAACTATGTGACCAAATCATGTAGTCTGCCCAATTATTTAAAAATGTGATTTTTCCTAAAGTAACCTTACAAATTTTAACCCATATTGTAACACAAAAAATCTAGTAACTTAGAGCTATTTTTAACTTTATTACATTGGTACAAGATATAAAGGACTATACCATGAAAGATCGACCAGTTTAGTAGTCCTAGTAAAATTGATACATACATGATTCCCATATTACGTTAGAAACATAACATAAGGTTTAAAACAACACATACACCTATAAAAATTATATTTTTTGATTATATTTATACCATATACTACCCTAGGTTATAATAACTATACATTTGTATGTATTTTTCTTTATAATTAATTTATTATAATTTAATCTTTTAAGAAATTCCAAAAGTACCCCTCACCTCAATTATAAAAGGTAACCTCCTACCTAACTTATTTAAACAAAATTGAGCCTTATATATTGACCCAAACCTTAAAAAATCCCATAAAAACTTCCTTATACACATTATATAGGTTTTTTTAATCCTAAAAGACCAACCTTATGAACCTTAAGAGGAAATTTAAAGGAGTTATTTCAAAGGGGAGGTAATCACCTTAACTGATCACTTTATTTTTACTTATTCATTACCTCATCTAAATCTATATAATTTATCATAAAATAATAAATTAAATATCCTAAATATATTTAAATTTTATTATGATTATGAAATCACCCTTATCCACCGTATTTCCTATCAAATGAGAAGTGAAGGTATCACTCATGCATAAGTATGACTTACTATCTCCATATTGCAATACAATTCATTTTCCACTACCATATTCCATTGATGGTTATTATGATTGGTTTAATGTTTATATATTAATATTATTACATAATTATACTCATTTAATTATAATATTGCATTTAACTTCTTAACTTCCAATCCATTGGAATACAATAATGTCACTTGTGCGTACATGTTGACTATCACCTCCACGAAGCGATGCAATTTATTTTTTATTTACATTTTACTTGGATGGTAATAATAATGGATTTTATGAATATATATTATTTATATGATATAATAATTATTTTTGAAATGATATTTTTTTTTTCATTTCTCTCATCCCATCCATCAAAACATGAAAACAATGTTCATGCGTACGTATGACTTACCATCTTCATGAACAATGTAATTGATTTTTCTATCTATACATTTTATGTAATAATATAAATACATATATAATGAATATATATGATATTTATATCATGATTAAAATTATTTAGGTGATGGAACCATTATAAAAGTAAAATGACCAAACTTACCAAACTAAAACATACATAAAAAAACAAAATAGTTATTACAGGAAATAATGATTTTAACAAAGAATTGTTAATAAATGGGTGATAAAAGGTTATAAGTAAATTATATATGGTATTATATATATGAATATTTTTATGGAATATATTTATAATAAATCAATTTTTATTATACCGAATGTTTGAACACATACAAAGGAAGTTGGACCTGAGGTAAGGGCTTCTCATCTCAATTTTACTTCTGTGAGGCATAAGTCATATTGACCGCTTATTTTTTTGTGTGGTGTATATAATGACCCTTTGATATGTTACATCACGAATATATTTATCTTCATAGTATTTAAAGTTTCATTTGAATTTATTTCTTTCATGGGGATATGATTCAAAAGTTACTAAAGTAGAAAGAGTTGATTTTACAATCTCATCACTATTCAAGGTTGTCTCCATTGGGAGAGTCTTTTCTTATATATCCATATATTATTAATTTTTTTAAAGAATATTTTTTCTATTATACAATTATTTATTAATTAATTTTTCCCATGTTTAAATTTTTACAAAATGGTTCAAAAGGAATATTCTTTTTATTTTCCAAATGAGGTACTTTTTTGACTTTTACCAAAAGTGTAAAAGGAATGTCTTTTTAACTTATATGACATGAATGAAATTTACCATCATCATGAACACTAAATGATTTAAATATTAATTTATTTGTTTACAAATTTCTTTTCAAAGAAAAATATTTCTTTAATATGTGTGAAATTTTTATATTTTTTTAAAAAATGATTTTAAAAGTGAAATGAGTATTTTTTTTATTTTGATTAAGTGTCCCACTAAATACTTCCACTTATATTAAAGATATGTTCCTATGATATAAATATATCTATTATCTTCAAACTACCTACCTCGATTAGAATTATTTTTCCACAAACAAACTAGATCACCTAATCTACTCATGTATACTATTTCAATAACTTATGAAACTGATTTCCATCTTCCCAAATGTTTCTCAATGTCCTATAATATATAAATAATTTGAACCTTCTAAATACACTGACTAATTGGGTATTTTTATTCTGAAATAATGCCCAACTTTAGTCTCAAATCACTACACACTATTCATGAAAAGCATATTGTATGTATATTTCTCAATCTTTATGAATGTGTAGTAAAATGCATGGTCTTATCACTTCACTGTACATCATGAAATAATGAAAATTCCCAAGCTACAATTTTATGAATGCATTATTTTGTGTGCATGAAAACTGTCTTATTCATGCATATGTTTTATGCATGTTTTTATCTCATACTATTCGCATAACTCACTCAACTTCATACATGCATATTATTTCATTCATGTATTGTTCAATTCATTCACACAACCTTTCACTACTTGTAGATTCTTTCTACTGTATTTTTCAGGTAATTAAATTACATGATACTTTTATTTACTCACACAAATCAAGATTTCAACTGGGTTTCACTCATGCATATTATCACATTCTTGAAAACATTCATTCGAAAAAACATGGAAAATCTTTGTTTAATGTATGCAGTATTATTTATCATAACCTCAGGCTCATATACTTCATCATAGTATATTTTTAAAAACACTCTGAGTGTAAATAAAACAAATAGAGGTTTTTAGAGCCAAATTATTCTTCATACAACCATGAAGAAAAATGAACAACATGATGACATGGAACCATCTCGTGAATACCAAGCACTTTTGGGTATCTATTTTTCTCTTTCAAAGTGATATCGTATTTTTTAAAGATCATACATGAAAATGGTAGAATATAATGGTATTTATCGAGAAACTCCCACCGAATTAACTCCAAATCCTTAAATCAACCGCATATTCACACCACCTCAATAGCTTATGTGACTATGATAATCACCATCACAACAAAAAATATTTTCTTCAAAATGTATCTCCTCATACTGGACTTAATTTTATTTATGAAAATTATGTTTCATGATGAATCAATCCTGTTTGAATCATCAAGTTGATCAAATCCCACTCAAATGTTTTAGTTTTATAATCTAATATCATAATACGAAGAACACCCATAAAATAAAACAAAAAATTAGGTGGTTTAGGCTGAAGATGATGTTTTTGGATTTATCGAATGGTGCAGATCAAATGGATCAAATGGATGGAGTTCTTTTCAAATATTTTAATTTGGATGAATAGTACACCATGTGTGCCTATCCCACATTAGAGATTGATTATGTCTCACTCTACCATATAATAATTTATATTATTCAAATTATTTAAGCTAGAATCAGGGTTCATCACTTGCAAAACTTTCACATACTTCACCCAGATGATTCCAACCACACCATTGTATGGTCTATGGGTGCTCTATGCATGCTATGAACATGCTATTCACACTCTAGACTACCTATGAAAGTGATCACTATGCATCCACCGACATTCCTCTTCCATCACTATGGATTACTGAGGGTTGACCCTTCCCACCTAAGCAGTGATAGCTGGGTCCCCTTGGATTTCTAGGTGGTTGAATATTTTTTTAATAAAGCCCTACTAAAAGGATGGTCCAATCAAAAAATAAATTTCATTCCATATGCCTTATAAGTCTCACCACCAAATTCCAATACACTTAAATGACTTCAATTCTCCACAAATCATCATTAAAAATAATATTTTACATGATGTTCATTAATTCCCCCTCTTCTTTAGCATGATGTAAATAATGCGTCCTCATTAATACGAGTATTGGAACTTAAGAATAGTTCAATAATAATCATAATAAAGTTAAAGATGTCTTCATAACAAACATAATCATAACTTCATCACTCATTTACTGATATCATCTTCACACTAAGTCAATTATAATTATTTGAGACAAATACAATTCACTCAATGGGCACTTCAATCTCCCCCTTTGGATTTGTTTCCAATACCACCAAACACCATCCAAGTCAATATGCATGTTTTACTTTCTCCCCCTTATTTAAAATGAATATAAATAACATATAGAGGAAATATATTCTCATCAATAATCTTATTCTACCTTTAAGATGATACCACATATTTTATTTTTCAAATATCCTTTAACTAGACATCTTTAAGTCTATGTGGGTAAACCTGATATAGAAAACAAGAGTTTATAACCAAGGTGTTAGATGTTATATATGATCAAACATACACATAATACCATGATTAGATAACTCTAAATTCTATAAGGTTCCCACTCACCCAAAAAGTGTTTTATTTTAGAAAATGAAAAAATAGATTAAAAAAAAGGTAACTCTAAATTCATACCTTAGTGATTCTCAGATAATCAATTCATGAAAAGTATTTATTCTTACCTCATTAGAATAATCACATCAAAAATTTAAAGTGAAAAAACATATAGATCCTATATTTTAGCTCAATATCAACTCTTATTTGACAATATACTTTTAAGAATATTAATATTATGAATTTTATAGTGATTATCAGAATCAAAATGCTTGTGAATATTTAACTGATTCAAATCATCTATGCCCCCCTAAAGGGATTCATATATCTCCTTTAATTTCCTACATGTTAGTATAAAAGAATATATATAAGGGAATAAGGAGGGACTCATTTGTTCCTCAGAAATAGAAATTAGGATGATATTTTACTCTCAAAATTTCCTTATCCTTATTCATTTTAATTTTATATTTGAAAGATTTAACCTTATTATTCATATTATTTTCTATTTTCATACTCACATTATTCCCATGAACTGTTTATTAATGTGGTATAAACTTATCCACCTTTATATGTAATTTTTTTTTTCTAATTTCATAGAGTTCTTCATGTAATATATAACTTGTTCACACCAATTCTTTTTATTCTACAAATGATCATCAGTAGATGAATTCTTATTATATTTAACATCTTCTTATGAAATAGAATACTTACCATTAGTTTTAGAATCTATTTGATCTTTCTCCATTTTTATCCATTTTCAATTGATTTGGATAAACTTTCAAACATTACTTCTTTATATGCTTATCCTTTTTGGGTGTCTCACACTGATTCTCATATGTACATGAATTTATTTTTTTATTTTTATTTTTATTCCTTTTCAAATCATATGTAACATCTTCAAGAAATTTAGTCATTCATACCTCATCTATATGACATTATAATTCATATCTTCCACACACTTATTTTAAGCATTAATACTTATTTTTTATTTTTATATTTGATGGATTTATGGTCACTAATTTATTCCTTTGATAATATATTCACATATGTTCACCATGGACCACCCTTGGTTCATGATTATTTCCTAGAAATGAAATATTATACCAACAAGAGTAGAATTTATGGCCATACCTTCCACAACACCAGAAAAATCCTTTAAACTATTATCTTCTAATTTGTTGATAAAAATATCTAGAAAATTCATGATTTCATCTTATTGTAAACCAATATTTCCTTTTCCCAAGAGGAAATGGTCTTCCTAATATCTTCATTTCATCATTTTATATGGTAAAATAAACATCTCTTGACTTCTTTTTCCTTATATATTCACCTTCACTATTAGTAATATAATATCTATTTTGAAATAGTTTAGGAGCATATATACCTATTCTATCAGAACCTTTCATCCCACCAGCTTGAGATTACTCATATTTTATCTCAATAGACTTATTGAAGTCTTATATATTATTCTTATATTCATGTTGAACTATTAGACACATTGATTATGACTCATAAAGCTCTTACTCCTTGTGAGTCAGTTTCTCTTCAAGATCACTCACCATCTTCACTAGCTTAAAAACCTTCAATATGTACTTATTATTTTCATAAAAAAGAGTTATTTATATTCTATAATGCTCTTATTTCTTAGTAGATATTTTTTATTTACTTTCCCTAGATTTTTCTTATCTTTATTGAGTTTATTTTTTTTCACAAGAGTAGCTTCCAACTCTTCTTTCAGTCTATATTCCTAATATATTTTAAATTAACCATTATAATCACTAGTTAAAGAATCCAAGCCTTCATAAATACGAGAAAATAAATTGAGTTCATATTATAAAAAAATAATAGATAATAAAATTTATTGTTCACAATTTATCATTAAATTCCTCTTTATATTATGGAAATAATTATCCTTCTTCTTATTTTTTTAATTTTAAGGTTTCTCATTTTCTTCACCAAATTATAATTCAACCATTTCACTGGGAAATTTATGGTAAAATTTCCAATTCCATTATAGTTGTTTAAATTAGTGTTTTCTTGAAATTTATTTTCTATTTTACCTTTTTTAACACTCTCATAATATGAGTAAAAAATTAACTGAGGTCTTCATCAACTTCATCATCATCATCAGGACCACTTGAGTTCTAAACTTCCACCTCTTTAAACTTTCCTTTTATTATAAACTCAAATTATATATATTCTTTGATATTATTTTTTAATGATGGAGCCTTTCTAATTTTATAATCTATGAGTATGTTATATAACTCATCTAATGAAATATTTCCCTTATCTTCAAAGGCTGAAGCCTTGGGATCAAATCTATTAGAGGAAATTTCTCATAAGTTTTTTCACAATTGTTGAATCTTTCAATTTCTCACCAAGTACATAGATATTAATTACTATATAATTTAATATAATTAAATAGTAATCAATTTTTTCATTATCTTCCATTTTAATATTCTAAAACTTTCTTCTCCATATTTTCATATTAGCTTCCTTGACTTTAAGATTGCCTTCATAACTACTTATCATTTTATCCCAGAACGCATTTGATGCTTGGAGACCTATCAATTTAGTGTATAAATCTTCATATAAATACATTATGATATAATTTTAATCTTTTCATCAAATTCAAGATTTCTCTTATTAGATCAAGTCATATAAACATCCTTAGTAATTAGTGGGAAGTCCATTTTTGTTGAATCTATTACTTCTAGGCCAATAGATAGGAGGTAAGAAAGTATCACATGCTCCATATATGGTAGTTCTTTCCATAAAATGTAGGAATTTATTGTATATTCACTGAACTACGATTCTCTATTTATCATAAGGTTCTTAGGTCTTTAGATAGGACCTTGTGCTATGGTACCAATTGAAGTACCCAATAATTGGTTAGGTACCACTGTGGGTAAATCAGTGGTACACTATTTTTTCAAATTATTTATTTTTAATTCAACCCATGTGACTAATTAAATTCTCCATACCTCATATTTAATTCTCATCATCATTCTGAATGAAATAGTAATAAAGAGAAAACAACACACAAGTATTTTTACAACTTTTATCCAAAATACCTACTCCTTGGCACAACCATTTATTACCACTGGTTAAAGATTCTTCAATATTTTCATGTTGTTAAAATTATGGAAAGTACCATTACCATAAAAAATGAGTCTCATAATGTTCAGCTCTAGAGTCCCACTAGATATAAAAATCTCCCCCCTACATGAGCGACTCTTGAGTCACACAGGAGGTTCTTTACACTGTATCCAACAGTGTTACTAGTATACTGCTGGTCTTCTCCTGCTCCAAATTACCACTAGAGACTTATTTTTCTTCAGGGTCCCACCAAAGTCTTATAATTATCTTCAAGATATGATCCTATGATATAAATATATCTATTGGATTTAGACTAATTCTATATTTCCATGAGTTGAAATATTCTTCCATAAAAAACCAAATCACCTGATATGCCCATATACACTATTTCAACATCTTCAACAAATGAATGTCAGCTTCTTGATCTTTATAAATTTCCTATAATATAAAAATCATTTAGAACTTCTCAATAGACTAAATACTTGGGTATCTGTCTTCTAAAATAATGTTTGACTCTGATCTCAAATCACTACACATTATTCATGCAAATCGTATTGCATGTGAATTTTTCAATATTCATAAATGTGTAATACGATGAAATCCATTCTAACTTCACTATAATTTATGCCATAATGAAAATTAAAAAGATTAATAATTTTATTAATGTATTATTTCATGTGCATGAAGACCACCACATTCATGCATATCTTTTACACATGTTGTTTTCTCATACTCTTTATATAACTCACTCAACTTTACATGAGTATTATTTCATGTATGTATCTTGTAATTAATTTGTGAAACCTTACACTACTTGTGGATTGTTTCTACTATATTATTCATGTAATTAAATTTCATGATCCTTATGTTTATTCATGTAACTCATGCTTGTATTTGTGTTTCACTCATGTATATTATCACATGCATAAAAAAATTCATTCACGAAACCATGGATAGTATCTATTTAATATATTCGGTATTAGTTTGCATAAACTCAAGATTATATTATTTATTGTATTATATTTTAAAAAACACTCAAAGTGTAAGTATCACAAACAAAGGTTCATGGAACGAAATTCTTCTTTATGTGATTGAAAAGGGAAATGAAAAAAACGATGACATGAAACCCTCTCAGGAATTAAGAGTTATTTTAGGTCACAATGATTTCATATTTTCTTTTAGATAATACATGAAAATGGATGTGTCCGAGGGTATTTATAGAGAAACTCCCACCGACTTAACTTCACCACCTTAACTCCACCACATATGCACACCGCCTCAACAACTTATATAACTGTGATAATCATCATCACTGCAAAACATATTTGATTTTCACTATATATACTTATATTTGAATTAATTTTATTCAATAAAATGAATATTCACAATGCATCGATCATGTTTGAATCATTAAGTCAATCAAATTCTGTGCGAATGCTTCAATTTGTTAATCCGACATCATGGAATGAAGAAATATCATTTCATGTAGAAAACCCTTATGTGGATGAGGTTGAAGACAACACTAATATATTGATCAAACAAGATAGATAAAAGTAATCGAATGGATGAGGTTTCATCCATATCTTTTAATACAGATGAATAGTATACCATGTTCACTTTTCCTATATCAGAGATCACTCTAGTATCACTATCCCATAAAATACTTTCCATTTTGTAAACTCTCTGAGCTAGTAGTGTTATTCATCACCTACAACAGTTGAACACACTTCACCCACACAAGTTGTACCACACCATTGTATAGTCCATGGGCACTCTATGCATGACTTTTTCACACTATACATTCTCCATCTGACCAATGAAGGAACCCACTATGAATCCACCAATACTCATCTACTACCACCATGGATTGTTGAGGATTGAACCTTCCCACTTATGTCACACCCGATTTTTATTTATTTATTAAATTTATTAAATTTTCTGGGCATTGGGTAGTTCGGGTTGAAGCCCGACATAATTTTTTGGGTTCATATTTAAAAATGTGTGGTTTTTCCTTGACTGCGTCCGGCGCACCGTGGTCAAAGTTGAGCGGCCTCGCATGGGTCACCACGAGACCTCTCCCGGTTCACCGTACACCCTGCCTGATGGTCAACTAATGAAATAAGATGAATTTAGAACGGTTTTAATAATAATAAAAAAATATTAATGTCACTTGAGAATATTATTATTATTATCTTGGATAATAATTTAATTGATAGTATTATTTTTTATTAATAGAATTTTATTAAGTTGATTATTGTATAGTTTATTATTTAGTTTATTAATTTTGTTATCATCGTATTATTATTCTTATTATTACAATTGTTAGAACTTATTATTATTATTATTATTATTATTTGAGGATGTCATTATTATTATCATCATTATTTTCATTATTATAACTATCACAACTTTTTATTTTATTTTATTATTATCAATTATTTATTATTATTATTATTATTATTTTAGTTAATAAGTTAATATGGTTGATATTATCAAATTATGGTGATAATTATAAAATTATTAACTTATCATTATTTGTATATATATATATATCAAGTGGCCTAAACCTTTTTTTGGCCCTATTTTTTTCCCTCTTCTTTTCTACTTTTTTTATCCCTCTATTTTTTATCTCTTTTTTCCTTCCCTTCCTCTTCCTCCACCCTCTCTCTCCCATCACTCTACCCTAACCCTAGTGCACCACACCCCCTGGTACCACCAGCCACTAGATCGCTCACATGATATCCTTGGCCAACCTTCCACTCATCCATCGCTTCCTGCGTGGAATCCTGACGGACTCCCCTGCCCTCCTTGTCCACACCGCACTCTCCCTCTTGGGCAGCCACCACCCCGCTTCCTGGCCGTCTCTCCACCAGATCCGTGACTTGTCGACCTCCCTCATGTTGTCGTGCCGCACTGCGCCACCCTCCCATCCGACCGACCTCACTTGCGCCCTCCACCGGCGTCGACCACAACCGTCGGTGCCCCTACTTCCCTTCTAGAGAACAACACCTGAACCAACCAACTGCCGGACCACCCACCACTCGTGACCTTCCCTTGCTAGCTGGCGACACCTCCAGTGACACCTCTGGAAACACCTCTGATGCCTTTCCCCCCTTCCTCGTGCGCAACCCCCTTCCACGCACACAACCCAATTCCGGTTAAGTTTGTTAATCTTCCTTTGAGTTTTTTCTCTTCCGGCGGGTATAAGGTTCATTAGGGGTCGTTTTTAATCTCTATTTGGTTCGAATTCTTTTTTTAGGGTCCAATTCAGTTAGCGTGTGGTGTGTATTAGGTGTGCTTTGAGATTATCACAATTTTTGGGAGTTCCTCTTTCCGAGGTAGGTGGTTCCATGCCATACCATCTTTAGATGATTTAAATTGCTCCTTAATTGAAATATAATGTGTTCTAATGATAAATTGTGTGATGCGAATTTTATTTTAGATTTGCTTATATATGCATATTTGATGAATTTGAATTGTTTTTAAGTAAATGCCAATGTATTTCATGCGTGTTGTGTTGTTGAAATCTTTAAACATGTTTTAGTTAATTTCTTAAGGTGTGAAAATTGGGGTTTTATAAAAAAATTGTGTATTTTAAAGTGAGGCCTTGTGGTATTCATGTGTGATGTTTTATTAACTGAGAAATTGTTTATTTAAGGGGTGTTTGAGATGATAAACATGGTTTAGAAGGTTTTTGGGGTTGTTTGGTAGGTGCGGAATGTGTTTTCAAGTTCTTTGAGGTGTGTGTATATTTGAATTGGGTTTTCAAAGGAAAATGAGTCATTTTGGATGTGTTTCCTTTTTGTGCACGCTTGAAATTAAATTTTAAACTATTTAAAAAATGGAAAACATTTTTTGATATTATTGCCTGAGTATTTGGTTTTAAAGTGACATCTCTATATGAGATAAAATGGTTTTTGGTGTAATGATTTATTAGTTTATCTTGAAATTATTTAACAAATAGTTTAAATGATTTATTGATTTATTGAGAAGGCTCGAAAGTAGTATTTGGGAAAGTTGAATATGCGTCTGTATTTAAAGTAGTATGTTTATATAAAATGAGATGTTTTTGGTGTAAATACACTTTGCGTCGCTTGGGGGTGTTTTATAAGTGGTGAAAATGGTTCAGTTAATTTTGTAATTGGTGAAAAACTGGTTTTATGGATAAATTATTAAGCAAGTGGTTTGAAATGACTCTCCTATTTTTAATTGGATGTGTTTATCTGTGTCGGCCCTTGTTGTGTTATTTTGATAATTTTTTCTAAGTTGTGCGAATTTTTTATGTTCTTCTTTGAGTGTTTCCAAACGGGGATTTGCGAAATGATTAGGTAACAAAAAATATATTTTGGAAAGGTATTTTGGTGTGCGTGTGTTTTTGAAATGTTGTTTGGGAATAAAAGTACTGGATTTTGTATGTAATGTCTTGTTTGGCTTGTGATATGGGAAAGAAATATACTATGTGAATGTGAAACTTTTTTGAGCACATGGTAAACCCCTATGTATCTAGGTGGGAGGACTAGAACTAGTGCACTAGTGATCTGGAGTGGTATCTTCCCTGTTTCACTTAGCTGGATTGACAATTACAACGTTAACTAAACATATGAATTACTTAGGGTCATGATCTTCTAAGCCACATTTTTTGAGGGTCGTGGTTTCTAAGCCATGTTTCACCCAGACATGAGGTTCTAGGGTCGCACTCGAGCTAGATAAACCTTAGGGGATTTACCCATAGTGATCTATTATTCATGGCGTGGTGCCTTCCGTCGGCATACAGAGGACCAATTGAGTATGTGCATGCTCTTTATAAATTTCCTCTTCAATTATTAATGTAGTATTTGTGAAATGGTTTTTTCAGTTTTCTTTTCTTTTTATTCTCATCTTTAAATGTTTTCTTTAAAAGAATTTTAAAAGTATAGTTTTAAATGATCTTGTTAAATTATCTTTTTGATTCTCTGACATGGAACCATTTATTTGGTGGTATCATACTGGGATTTTGGATCACACCCTACATACACCTTTGGGTGTATGAAGACCTTGTTCTTTGTGTATTCTAGGTTGAGGCATCATTCTTAGTGATGGTGGGTATGTTTACTGATGGTCTTCACTTGGCGGTTGGTATTGGAGTTTTAGTTCTCTATATTTGCTGTTGTGAACTTTGGGTTTTTAGTTGAATTGTAGACTTTAAACCTGTTTAAAGTTTAAAGGCGTGTTTGGTTGTCTGTTTCCAATTTCAGTTTGTTTATCTTATTAGTTTTTTTCTATCTTTTATTTTGTGTAAATAATTCATATGTAATGTTTTGATTCCCGAGCACTTGTGCCAGCCCATGGGGATCAGGAACGCCCTTCAGGCCATGTTGCAGACAGGGTCAGGCACCGAGTCGGATGGAAACCCAGCCTAGTTCGTGAAAAAATGGTATCAGAGGAGGTTGAGTCTCTTGGTTCGTGTCCATTTTGGAAGAGTCAGGGTAGACAGAAGTTAAGGTTGTCAGAACTTGAAGTTCTAGTTACGAGTAAGGTGCCTGGCCAGCACACCTCGTGGAAAGAATTGAGTTACCAGGGGAAGTTGAGGTTTGTCTAAATTTTTGGTCCATGTGGTTAATCTTGTTTAGGGGAAATGAAAAGGGAGTAGGGTCAGTGTTCCTAGTGAATTCGCAGGTTCTAGAAATTCATGTGGAGTTGGGGATGTTGTCCTAAGAATACTCTCTATGGCGGTGGCGTGATTGGCGTATGAACACCAACCATATGTCTCAGCCACCTGTCGACACTAGTCGGCTCTTACATCGTTCCTCATCTCTTTGTTTTGGATTCGTGGAAATATGGTTTTTAAGTAAAAATGATTTGGTCTTGAAAAATGTTTTAGAATGAAGCGCTTTAAAAATAAAATGATGTGAAAGATTTGAAAAGTGTGGGTTGAATGTTTTGGTTTTGAAAAATGGAAAATGTTTGGTTTTGATCCTTGGTGTTCTCGTGGAAAACCACATGCATGAGTGCATATGGAAAAAGAAATGGTCAAATATCATGAGTGAATGAATTCTTGGGTGGCTATGAGGTGGGTGCTGGTGTGGCACGAGAACATGCATTTGCGAGGCCCATGGTACACCATTGGTGTTTGTGCAACCCACTAGATTTTCTTATTTTCAAAATGTTTTGTTAAATGAAAATGTTGTGTTTTAGTAACCAGTGATTTCATGGTGTGTCCTTGTGTTTTTTACATGTTGGATGTGAGGCATTTTGAGCTGAGAATCCTTTTTGACTGAATTGTGTATGAGTTCGAATTTTTATTTGTAAGTTGGTGCGCAAGTGTGTGGTTAGTGAATTCTTTTGAAAAGTGATTTGGGAAGCCCTTGTAGTGGTTCCCCCTACAATTTTAGTGTTATCTTGTGGTATGTTTTGGTCATTAGACCTATTTGATTGGGTCCATGGTTTTATTTCTTGACTAGTGCACACCCCCATAAATCCTTCACATTTAATTGAAGTGTGGCCAGGAGTAATTCACCATTGGCCAACCCTCCAGTTGATTAAGGTGAGAACTCTACCCTTTTTTTGATAGCGCTAAGTCTATACCTTTTTCCTTTTCAGTTAAGAAGATCCTCTCACAATGGGGTGATAGATGCGAGGGGAGTCGAAGTGAGTTTTGGTCTCTTTGAGTCGTCCGAGTCATTGGGTGTGAAGTTTGACACCGTCACGTCTGAAGGTTCCCCCTAGAAACGGTGAAAGGAATTTCAATTGGGAAGGGTGAAGGCAGTTCAGAGCCATCAGTGCTGAATGATGACTTGAAAGTCTTGTAGTGCTTTCATCGGCTGCACGAGTCATGTTTGGTGATGTCTTACAGCACGAGTTCTCCTTGAAGAGAAAGGATGGATTTCATAGAATTCGTCGGGAATCCCTGTTTTCATATGGGTGTGTACTCCTCTTAGGGAGTTCTAATATTTCTGTTCAAAGGGGAGTATTCATCGTGCGTCTTTCCTTTTGAAGTCTCTTGGTGAAGGTGAAGAGGTGATGCATGTGTATCATCTAAACCCCAGTCTTAGTATATGTTCTGCGAGGGAGTGTTTGGATGTTGGGGTATGTTGTGTTTGTTGGCGTCGTCTCGATTGCAGTGTGGTTTCATGTGGAACCAAAAAGGAGAAGCTCCATTTAGGAGTATTCAATTCCTTACTATGAGGCATGAGATGCTTTGAACATTAGGGCTCCAGCCATAGGCCTCAGAGTGAAGCTGGGGTATAGTCAGGAACCCTTGAAGTGTATGAATCCCCGACTTTATTTCTATCATCGATGTTGAAAGTAAAAACAGTTTAAATCATTTCCTATAGTTGTTCCATTTTGAACGACCCATCTGGGTACGTGTGGTTTCCCGTGGCTATGAGGAGGCGTGGTCGTCTCGTTACCTTAAAGTCCCAGGGGTGGTGTCTCACCAAATGTAATTGCTTTTAGTGGTCCTTATGAGGTATATTGGATAAATCAGTCACAAAGGTTAATAGTGCTCATCCATGGATGTTGAGATGTTGGTTTGACTTTGGCTTTAGTTTTAACGCGCGATGGTTGGGCTCAGCCCTCCATGCCCTTTGGTGGGGTGTTGGGTCAGTGCTGGGAAGCCTATGAGTTTGTGTGTTTTCTTTGGTGCCAACAGTTATGAGAACCATTGGGGGATCACTAAAATTCCCCTGAAATAGACTAATATTACACTATTCTTATGGTGGGGAGTCCATTCGGGCCTCCCCATTAGGTGATAAGAGTGCTCCTTGGACATGGTTGGTCTTGTTTGTTCGCTCCAATCAATTGAAGTGGTTTTTGTTCAATGGTGCTTGAGGTGTTTCGGTTTGTGTTGTTGGTTTACATGGGTGCGAGAGTTCCTATCCTTGGTTAAACAACTGAAGGTGTACTAGCTCTTTGGGGCGGGCGACACATATAAAAAAAATATTTTTATGAGTTTTTTAAAGTTGTCTTTTGAGTCACTTTCTCTGAGCATGGTGCGTTTTCCAATTTTCACTTACTTTTCATAGAGGTTAGTTTTGAACCCCAATGGGGTATTAGTTGATACCTCGGGTTTCAACCTTAGTTGTGGCTTTCTAGGGATGGAAAGATTTATGGTGGGGAGAATTGTCACACCCGATTTTTATTTATTTATTAATTTTATTAAATTTTCTGGTCATCGGGTAGTTTGGGTTGAAGCCCGACTTAATTTTTTTGGGTTCTTATTTAAAAATGTGTGGTTTGTACTTGACTACGTCTGGTGCACCGTGGTCTAAGCCAAGAGGCCTCGCATGGGTCGCCGCGCGACCTCGCCCGGTTCACCGCACGCCCTGCCCGATGGTCAAATAATGAAATAAGATGAATTATAAATGGTTTTAATAAAAAAAATATTAAGTTCACTTGAGAATATTATTATTATTATCTTGGATAATAATTTAATTGATAGTTTTATTTTTTATTAATATCATTTTATTAAGTTGATTATTGTATAGTTTATTATTTAGTTTATCAAGTTTGTTATCATCATATTGTTATTGTTATTATTATTATTATTATTATTATTATTATTTGAGTATGTTATTATTATTATCATCATTATCATCATTATTATAACTATCACAACTTTTTATTTTATTTTATTATTATCAATTATTTATTATTATTATTATTATTATTATTATTATTATTATTATTATTTTAGTCAATAATTTAATATGGTTGATATTATCAAATTATGGTGATAATTATAAAATTATTAACTTATCATTATATATATATATCAAGTGGCCTAAACCATTTTTTTATGTCCTATTTTATTTATTTTTCTTTTTTCCCTCTTTTTTTCTTTATTTTCTCTCTCTTTTTTTCTCTCTTATTTTTTTCCTTCCATCCCTCTTCCTCCACCCTATCTCTCCTGTCACACTACCCTAACCCTAGCGCCCCGCACCCCCTGGTTCCACCAGCCACTAGATCACCCGCATGATCTCCTCGACCAGCCTTCCACCCAGCCGTCACTTCCTGCTCAGAATCCTGACGGACACCCCTGCCCTCCTTGTCCTAGCCACACTCTCCCTCCTGGGTAGTCACCACCTCGCCTCCTAGATGGATCTCCACCAGAGATGCGACCTGCCGACCCCCCTCACACCGTTGCACCACGCCGCGCCACCCTCCCATCCAACCGACCTCCCTTGCACCCTCCACCAGTGTCGACCGCAACTGCCATCGCCCCTGCTTCCTTTCAGAGAAAAACACCCAGAACGACCAAATTCCAGACCACCCGCCACCCATGACCTTCCCTTGCTGGCAAGAGACACCTCCAGCGACACCTCCGGTAACACCTCCGACGCCTTTCCCCCCCTTCCGTGTGCACAACCCCCTTCTGGTTAAGTTTTTTACTCTTCCTTTGAGTTTTTCCTTCCGGTGGGTATAAGGTTCATTAGGGGTCGTTTTTTAATCTCTATTTAGTTTTAATTCTTGTTTAGGGTCCAATTTAGTTAGTGTGTGGTGCGTATTAGGTGCGATTGGAGATTCACACAAGTTTCGGGAGTTCCTCTTTCTGAGGTAGGTGGTTCCATACCATACCATCTTTAGATGATTTAAATTCCTCCTTAATTAAAATATAATGTGTTCTAATGATAAATTTTGTGATGTGAATTTTTTTTAGACATGCTTCGATATGAATATTTGATGAATTTGAATTGTTTTTAAGTAAATGACAATGTATTTCATGCACGTTGTGTTGTTGAAATATTTAGACATGTTTTAGTTAATTTCTTAAGGTGTGAAAATTGTGTTTTCATAAAAAATTTGTTTCTTTTAAAGTGAGGCCTTGTGGTATTCATGTGTGATGTTTTATTAACTGAGCAATTGTTTATTTAAGGGGCGTTTGAGATGCAAAACATGGTTGGGAAGGTTTTCAGGGTTGTTTGGTAAGTGCAAGATGTGTTTTCAAGTTCTTTGAGGCGTGTGTATATTTGAATTGGGTTTTCAAAGGAAAATGAGTCATTTTGGGTGTGTTGCATTGTTATGCACACTTGAAATTAAATTGTAAACTATTTGATTAATGAAAAACATGTTTTGATATTTTTTCCTGAGTATTTGGGTTTAAAGTGACGTCTCTATATGAGATAAAATGGTTTTTGGTGTAATTATTTCTTGGTTTATCTTGAAATTATTAAACAAATAGTTTAAATTATTTATTGATTTATTGAGAAGGCACGAAAGTAGTATTTGGGAAAAGTTGAAAATGCGTCTATATTTAAAGTAGCATATTTATATAAAATGATACATTTTTGGTGTAAACCCACTTTGCATTACTTGGGGGTGTTTTATAAGTGGTTCAAATGGTTCAGTTAATTGTGTAATTGGTGCGAAACTTGTTTTATGGAAAAATTATTAAGCAGGTGGTTTGAAATGACTCTCCTATTTGCAATTGGATGTGTTTATTTATGTCAGCCCTTATTGTATTATTTAGATAATGTTTTCTAAGTTGTGAGAATTGTTTATGTTCTTCTTTGAGTGTTTCTAAATAGGGATTTGCGAAATGATTAGGTAACGACAAATATATTTTGGAAAGGTATTTTGGAATGCATGTGTTTTTGAAATGTTGTTTCGCTATGCAAGTGATGGATTTTGTGTGTAATTTATTGTTTGGTTTGTGATATGGGAAAGCAATATACTATGTGAATGTGAAACTTGTTTGAACACAAGGGAAACCCCTGAGTATCTAGGTGGGAGGACTAGAACTAATGCGCTAGTGATCCAGAGTGGTATCGTCCCTGTCTCACTTAAGCTGGATTGACGATTGAAACACTAACTAAACATATGAATTACTGAGGGTCGTGGTCTTCTAAGCCACATTTTCTAAGGTCCGTGGTTTCTAAGCCACGTTTCACTGAGACACTAGGTTCTAGGGCCCCACTCGAGCTAGATAAACCTTAGGGGATTTACCCACAATGATCTACTATTCATGGCGTGGTACCTTCCGTCGGCATACATAGGACCAATTGAGTATGTGCACGTTCTTTATAAATTTCCTTTTCCATTATTAAAGTAGTATTTTTGAAATGGTATTTTTCAATGTTATTTTCTTTTTATTCTCAGCTTTAAATGTTTTCCTTAAAAGAGTTTTAAAAGTATGGTTTTAAATGAGATTGTTAAATTATCTTTTTGATGATGTGACTTGGAACCTTTTATTTGGTGGTATCCTACTGGGCTTTTGGCTCACACCCTACATACACCTTTGAGTGTATGTAGACCTTGTTCTTTGTGTATTCCAGGTTGAGGAATCATGCTTAGTGGTGGTGGGTCTAGTTGCTGATGGTCTTCACTTGGAGGTTGGTATTGGAGTTTTAGTTCTCTATCTTTTTTGTTGTGCACTTTGGGTTTTTAGTTGAATTGAAGACTTTAAACCTGTTTATACTTTAAAGGCATGTTTGGTTGTCTGTTTACAGTTTCATTTTATTTATCTTGTTAGTTATTTTTCTATCTTTTATTTTGGGTAAATTGTTCCTATGTAATGTTTTGATACTCGGACAATTGTGCCAGCCCGTGGGGATCGGGAATGCCCTTCAGTCCATGTTGCAGATCGGGTCGGGCACCAGGTCGGATGGCGACCCAACCTGGTTCATGATAGCTTAAGCATTGGATATGAGGTCCCCTTATCTTTCTTGGTGGTTGGATATTTTTTTAATAAATGCAAACTTAAATATGTATCCAATCAAAAAATAAAGTCCATAAAATATTCTATATAAGTCTCACCACCAATTACCGAGCCACTTAAATTCCTTCCTTTATCCATAAATCATCATTAAAAAGAATATTTTGCATAGTATTTATTAATTACTACTATTCTTTAACATTATGTAAACTATATGTCCTCATTGTCAAAGTCTTATAACTTAAGACCGGTTCAAAAAACCATTGCAATAAATTTGAGGATGTCTCCATAAAAATCATCGTCGTTACTTCATCACTCACATATTGAATTCATATTCACACCAAGTTAATCATCCTTACTGGAAAAAAATATAATTCACTCAAAGGGTAGTTCAAAGTTAATACCGATGCATTGAATAGTCTACTCTTTAATTTTTTAAAGATTTATTTATATTCTTATAACCATATTAACTTTACCCCTTTACATGCCAACTTTTTTAACATGTAAGATAATTGAGAAAAAATGTGAATAAATCATCAATAGTAAGATGCTAATATAAGGACAATACTAAACTTAGTTACATTTTTTGGTGTTTTATATTCCATTAATACCACTTTCTTTGAAATACCAACTGATATTCCTTCCTTAGAGATAGTATGACCAAGAAAACAAACTTCCTTAAGCCATAATTCTCATTTTATTAATTTTTTATATAAATACTTTTCTGTAAGTATTAATAATGATTCAAAAATGGATATTATACTCATCATATATTTTAGAGTATATCAATATATCATCAATAAATACTACAAAAAATTATCAATAGAATATTTGAATACACTTTTCATAAGATCTATAAAAATATATGGTGAATTAGTAAATCCAAAGGACATTACTATAAATTAATAATGTACATCCATCATTTTAAATGATTCATTTTAAATATTATACTTATTTACTCACAGTAGATGATACCTATAATGAATATCAATCTTTAAAAAATATTGATCTCCTTGCATTTTGATCAAATAGGTCACTAATATGAGCTATGAGATACTTTTTATTTATGGAAATGACATTGATTTACCTATAATAATTGAACAAACTCATAGGCCCATAGGTCTTATTAATACAAAGAATATGGCGTCCCCATAGTGAAACACTAGAGCTTATAAATCCATTATCACAAAAATCCTATAGTAGTTTCTTCAGTTCCACTAATTCCACTATGGCCATCCTATAAGGATTCTTAGATATAGTTTTTTCATCAAGGATGAGATCAATAGAAAACTCAACTTCCCACTTAGGTGGATGTATAATTAGTTCTTCAAGAAACACATCAATTTATTCTTGCACAATAGGTATATAATCTATTTTAAGGATAACTTTCCCATTAAAAGGTTTCTTCAACTATTATTATCTAAGAATTTTATTAAGGAGATCTACTATAGGTGGATATAGACACGATTTAAATGATGTAGTCTCTCCTATAAAGATAAGGGATTCCATATATCCATATTTAATTGTAATATCATTCTCTTGAAAATAAGTTTTTGTATTATAATTTAAAAGATAATACATACTAAGGATTATATCAAACTCAATCATAGGAATAATAATCTTGTTTTCAAATAGTCATGTCTATGTGTCATAATGGGAACTAACTAACACATCCTTATTTCAAAAATATTTCCACTAGGAGTCTTGATTGACAACTCCCTTATTAGGGTGATAGGGAAATATATAATTTTCTTGGAAAAATAAAAGATATAAAAGGGTGAGAAGATCCAAAATGAAATAAATAGTTATATAAATTTTAGGTTATGATCAAAGTACCTTCCAACACATGTTCGGAAACTTCAACTCAGCTGTAGCAATTACATAAGCTTGAAATTATCCCCTTATAAACTTATGTAAGAGATTACCTTAATGCTTGGGACATTGGTTTGAATAATTCTCTATATATTTATAGTTAAATAACCGAATAATAATGGTTTATTTATTTTCCTTTTATTTAAGATCCTTATAAACCTTTTCTACACAATTAAAAAAACTTTTATTCCTATTAAGAAAGTACCTGGGTGTTTATTTCCACAATTATCACATGTCAGAAATTACATCCTCCGTTTCATCTTATTTGACACATTTATTTTTTCATAGTGATAAATTAAACTCATCTTTTCTTAATTTCCCTTAAATATATAAGTCATATAAACTTCTTTCTTTATCTTGATGTAACTTTATACTATATCATTATATGATGAAAATGATTGAGAAACTAGTTCCCTTCAGACATTCAAATTAATCCCACAAAAGAAACATTAAATATTTCTTTTTGGATTACATGTATGGTATAATACATATCAGGATAATCATATAAAGTAAAACTCAGACTCTTCCATACCTTCTTCTTCCTTCTACTTTAAATGTGAGGAACTTCCTCTCCATTTCATCTCACTGTTCTTAAGGAAATTATTTCTCAAATAACATCACTTTTAAAGTTATTTATTTCATAATATCTATTTAATAAATATATTTAGTGTTCTAGATCAATGAAAATAATTTATCATCATATTAATTCAGAAATCACACTTCTAGAATAAATTTTTCCCTTTCATTACTTCCTAAGGACAAAAATATTTTTTGAGGGGCATAATCCATTGTTATTATAAAAATAGATTAGTAGCTACATTAAAATATTGAGGCTTATATAATATTAAGAGATCCAACATAAGTGAATAAAAATTTGGGAAAATAGGTTGATACATATAGAAAAGGTTATTCATTATAACTTGATCCAGATTACCTAATATAGACATGATTTTCTCAATTCTAACACCAATTGTATTAGCTTGATTAGAATGGAAATCATACATTGACTATGAGTGTTGATTCCATTTCTCTCACTAGGAAATATCACTAAACAATGGGGAACATATATTTAGATCATAATAATAATTTTTAACACCCATATATTCTAAAATAACATTATTTTTGATATCATATTCAACATGCGACATTGAGTTTAAATAAACCATGATATGATATTAAAATATTATTATTTAAATGCGACTGATATAACATAGTCTTTAAATTGGTGGGTATAAATAGTATCAATAGATTTATGATATATATATAAACATCCTAATCACTATAAATTTATTTAAAAATTCTTAAAAAATAATCACTCAACTTTAAGAAAGATATTTTATTCTATAAAAAGATATGTTCCCCCCAAAAAATGATTTTATTGTTTTTTTGACAAAATATTAAAATTAATTTTTGTAAATTTTATAAATGTTAATTTATAAAAATAATATATTTTTTAAAATAAAAATATTTATTTTAATTATATTGAAATTTTATGATTTTTTCGAAAATATTTATTTTTATGTAGATAGTGAAAAATAGTTATTTTTGGTTAAACTATCATTTATTTTTAATAAATGAAGTAATTTAAATGTCCCATTATTATTTTAAGTTTATTTAAAAATAAAATAATAATAATTTAGTTAAATTTAATCCATTTAATTATATTTAAATCATATTTATATAGGATTTTAGTATAAGTTTATTTTTATGCTTAAAAACACATTTTTCAAAAAACTGTTTTAAAGTGCATAATGCTTATTCATTTTATCTAATGAAAATAATAAATAATGAGGAATTATTTAAATTAAATTTATAAAATATGTATCTATAAATGTAAATTTAAATTAATTTAATTATGATTACTTTTCATATAGTTATTATAATATCATCATATACTTGAAAAATGCATCTCTTGAAAAATCATGTTTTCAACATGTATATGGATTTTAATTTAAATTAAATTCTATCACTTATATAAATTTAATTTGATAAAATGTATTAAATATTTAAAATAATAATAATTAATATTATATGATTTGGTCAAATTAATTTTTTGTCATAATGAATAGTAAATACAGTAAAAAAACAGTTATCGTAGTAAAAAAATTAAAACGGTAAAAGTGAGTAACCTTAGAGGTAAAGAGGATAACATGTTTAAAAAATGTTTATTTTTAATGTTAGAGGTTTTTATTTTCCTTATATCTCATAAAATACTTTATTTGTAAATTTTGGAGGCACTTTTCTTAAGAGTGACTTTCCATTATTGAATAGTTTTGTGTATTTACAAGAATGCCACTCCTCCTCCATTATTAAAAGTGAACCCCTTATAATATCCTTTACACACATCAAAAACCAATTGATTAGGAAAATAACTGAAAAAATAACTTTATTAATTTCCTATAATAATCCTATAATCTTTTTTTGATATTAATTTCAATCTAGGAAGGTTTTAGTTGTAATCCTAAAGAGGTGGTCTGAAGAAGAGGTAACGTTCTTAACAGAGAGTCTTTGTTTTTTTGTTATTAAAACACCTTAAAATATTAATAAATAATGATCATATAATAATTTAATTATATCCCATATAAGAATATGTTATTATGTTAATTTATTACCATAAATCCATCTCCACCTCCATCAAATGGGGAACCAATCCATCGATCATGTGTACAACAGACTACCACCTCACGAACTAATGTATTTGTTTTAAATAATCACTTCTCACAAATATTTATGATGATAAATTTAATGATTATATATGATATTCATGAAATATTAATAATTATATAAATTGAATATATCATATACTTTCTTACTTTACCATTTATTGAAAATTATAACATCAATCGTGTGTACGACGGACTACCACTTTGCGAAGTGATATGATTAATTTGTTATTACCACATCACATAGATGATAGATTTAAGTGTATTCAAAGAAATAATATGACATGTATGATATTATAATAATTCTTCAAATATAAAATAAAACTTAAAATCTTTCCATCATGATCGTTGAAAAATGGAAACGTTACACATGCGTACGTATGACCTACCATCTCCATCATTGAAACATAGTTCATTTTTTATAAGAATAATTAATTATTATTTTTAAAAGAATAATTTATGAATAAAAATTATATTTATTTCCTGATTATTTTTCAGGATATGATGAAAAAATGAACCCTTTGACCACCGTCAACACACTGATTCCGTTTTAAAATAATAAACCAAGCATCCTCAAAACACCTAATGTGAACATAACATATTAAGTAATTAAATACATCATTAAAATAAAATATTAAATGGTTTAAGTAAAAGTGATTAAACCTGAAAAAAATTCTTATGATTTATTTTGATATAGTTTTATTATATAGGAGATAAAATACACACATGGAAAAGTCTGTACTCGAGGTTAGAGTTTCATCTCAAAACTTCTTTATTTGAGACACAGGTTCTTTTATGCACCTAATTTATTTTAAATGGTGTATATAATACCCCTTTACATATTATATCATGAACAATTTATAATTAATGGTATTTTAACTTTCAATTCATCTAATTTATTGATGGGGTGTTATTATTAAAAGGTTACCAAAGTGGTAAGGGTTTATGTTTCAATCTCATCTTAATCATGATTATTTATGCTTCAATTTCCATTGTAGGAAATAATTTGATAATTTTATATTAAAATATTTAATTTTATTATACTCTATTTATTCATGACATTTTAAAGTAATATAACCATATTCCTATCTTTGGTAATTAAAGTGATTGAGAAAATGTTTTTAAGAAAAGATGAATTCATTTCTCTCTTTGGTCGAAAATTCTTTTTCTTCCATATCCATGTTTTCTAAAAATATTTTCAATAATGTTTTTAAAACTCTAAAAATGATTTATTATTGAAATTTTTTCCCATGATTTAATTTTTACAAAATGGTTTGAAATGAATCATATTATCATTTTATGAATCAGGAACTTTTAAACCTTTTTACAAAGGTGTAAAAGGAATATTTATTTCAACTTATATGACAAGTATAGAATTACCCACTATCATGAACACTGGATTCCTTGAAGATTAATTTATAAGTATCCATGGTTATTTTCAAAGAAAAAATTTTCCATAAAATTTTGGAAATTTTATATTTTGAGGAAATGACTTCAAAGTGAAAAAGATATTTTCTTCAAGAAATATTCCATGTAATCTTTTAAAGAAATGTTCATCAATGATGACAACCTTTGATGATATTGATTGATTCTAAATGATGTATATATGTATCTCACATATATACTTAGATTATATTTCCTTAATTTTATGGGGTAATATATAACTTATGTTCATATATCAAATTACTTTCCTTTGATTATGATATGATACAATATTATGTAACCCATTTTCTTTACATGGGTAATTATTATGTTTATTCATTATAATTTATTTCATCTTTGTGGCACATATAATCATGAACATGTTATTATGGGTGCACCCAGATAGTTCTCCAATGCATTGGATAATGTTTTAGTCTAATGAGATGTCACATATGGGATTAGGGAGTAAACCTAATCCAATATGGGACTTTTTACACCATTTGATATTGTTTAGGCAGTTATACTTGACTCATGTTTATGTCATGTTATATATTATTTCCACACATATTATGATTCCATAATCTTTTTATAATATGTTACTTATATTATTATTCTATGTTATTATTTACGAGACCTCTCATTTATGATATAATGTTATACCTTTGACCAAACAATATGTTTCCTTATCATTTTTATTCCCATAATGGATATTTTATATCACCCATTTTTTCTATGTATTCCCCAGGTTATCCCATGCATCATAGGAGATCAAAAGGATTTAGGATCTCATTATGGAGAATAAAATAAAATGTTTTATTTTTAGTCTCACTTTGATGTATTATGAACCTAGTCTTACAAAAACACTAGTACTCATGATCTTTGGGTTGTAATTAATGGTTTTTTATGTTAAAAATCATGTAATAAGATGTATAAAAGGCTTGGGTCACTATATTTGGTATCAAAGAAAGGGAAGTAATACAATCCTTGTAAACTCTCATGTGTGAGTATTGGTTCAAGAATGAATCTCTACCCAAGGGATTCATGAGGAAAGGGACACCACTATAAATAGTGGTAAGAGTATCATCTAGGAGGTGTAAATACCCATGAGGAATTTTGATAGCTATCAATTATATCCCACTAGTAATAATTCTAGAACACTGTAGTTGGTAACAGAGTAAAGGTTTAGCTAACCTTTGGAAAATAGGATGTGAATAATTTAGTGAGAACCTTAGTGATTATTATAAGGATAAGTATTAGGACAAGGCTACGTAAAATAAAAAAATAATATCTAGGAATTTTGATGAATTATAGAGTGATTGGGTTCAATTAAATTAAATCCCTATATAAAACTATAAGTGGATGTGTATCTGGTATAGTTTTACCTATGGGTAATTACTCCAAAAATGATGAATTGGGATATGAATTGATCATCACTTTGTGTACAACAATGGGCCTTGATGGACACCCAGTTTGACACTCCTAGAGGATATGATTTGAAAATTAGCAAACACTTTATGAATCATTCTGAAAAATTTGAATAGATGATGACCATTAATGACCTATGATAAACCTAAGGTGTAATAGATTTAAAATAATGTTTCAGGATTTAGACATCCTATAAATAATTTTTCAGGATTATGTGATTTCCCACTATGATTATTATTTCCCATACTAAGCTTTTTGGTTTTAGTCAATGGTTGGAAGAAGGATGAATCATGTTGACATTGAATGTGATAGAAAATTTGGTGATTATGAGAAACCAAATTGGATAATTATTAGAGAGAAAGATACCTGGATTCTTCCTAATCATATATTGTGATATATTATTAACAATATGAACTTCAGTGAGATTAATAATGTGTAAAATATACAGAAGATGTACTTTTATAAAAGTTCATGTTGTAATGAACATAGAGGAAATAAGATTCAACTTCCTATATGTCAAGAAGGTGGTAAGAAGAACCTAGAATAATATCTAAAGTAGAAGGTAATATGTTTTATATGTGGAAATGGAGGACATAAGGAAACAAATTTCCAAGGAATTTGATGTCTTATATCTAGGTAACTTGAGAATTATCCGGGTTAATTCCCTAAACTAAGGGTTTTCCCCTAGACTAAGGAAAGACCCATGTTATACAAAATCATTAAAGTAAAAGGGTTGAAGTATTTATATATTAAGATTCCTTAATTGTGATGCAGAAGTATTTTTACCAATATAATTTTGGTTTTAAGAATCATGGAACATATAAATATTATGTTAATTTTGGAATCATATATATCTTCTTGTAAGATTAACTTAAGAGTTATGGATACCATGTAACGCCCCGACCCCAGCTACCCAGAGTCGGTGCATTAATTACATAACATTGTCATGATCATGAGAAAGATCAAGTCTCGAAAGACCGATTAGTTTAGTAGCCTTGGAATAACTAGATACATCCATAAATTTTTACATTATATCATAAAAAAAAACATCTTGTCTTCATATCCCCTTATACTATCCCTGCAGGTCATTCATAAATTACTTCATCATAATCCTGGAAAAAAATAAAACATTGAAAGGGGTGAGCTCGGATGCTCAGTAAGGATAACATTATAGCAGAAGCTTTCATAAATAAGCATAAACACTTAAGGCAATTTATAACTAAAACAAAAGCCTTTTAAACTTGAACTTCAGCATAAAATGGAAAAGGTAAAATGAAATAATGCCATTTACTTACTCACATGGATATTCTACTAGTCGAATGATCACATGCAATATCAATAACCACTTTCATAATGATGGAATGCATAATGCCAGACTATCATAACCACATAGCCAAGGCCTCGTGCCAAGACTACAAATAATATTTTGCCAAGGCCTTGTGCCAAGACACTAGTTTGTCTCATGAGACCTACCGATGCATCGAGGAGCTATAGCGGGCTCCACCCGTCACTTATTAAGTCCAATGCATTCCCATATGAAAAGGTTTAAACATAACGTAAACATTCGTATTAAACTAGCATACGAAATGTCAATACTTTCACCACAAACCATGAATGGTATAAAAATAGCACATCCACAGTCAAACATAATTCATTCGATACAATATGGAAGATTTTATTGTATCACATTAACCTCAATCAATAATAATGAAGGATGTTGACATAGATGAAAATAATCATCAAAACTATTTGAGAGAAATATCCCCCTTTTCTTGAAAACATTTAAAAGTCACACTATTTGTCAAGAAGCCGTTAAAAGTATATTTTTGAATCAAAGTGTCCCATACCACTTTGAAACTTTTAAAAGGAGTTTTAATTTTAAAACTTTAATGTCCATATAAATAAATCCTTAAAACCATTTTTAAAATATGGACATTAATGAGCATGATTTAGAAGAATAATTCTTTAAAACATTTTAAAATGGTGTTTTGGTTAGAGTTTCTAACCAAAAGAGAGAAACTTGAATACAAATAATTGAGGTAATCAAAACATTGTAATATCATGAGAATAAAGGAATTCATGATATACTATGTCAAAGTACATTATATACACCACATAAAAGTGATTTGGTGTATATCATCAAAGAAGTCTCAATGGAATGTAAATTGAGATGAAATTTCTCAAAAAGGTTGTATCCTTAGGTTAAGGATAAATCAATGACATAATTATGTGTGACAAATATAAATACACTACATATGATTGGATATTCAGTGTAAAACAATCAAAGGACATTCACACATATTCTTGTAAAAACAATACCAACGAATTGGATGTTTAACTCAACAAATGGAGAATGAGTTAAAATTACTCTTATCAAATTCATATCAATGACTTGAGAATTACCAATGGAGTGATTATGTGTACCAAAATTCTATCCACAGGAAGGGGAGTGGAAATTATGACATAATCAAATGAATAGTGATTCCACACATAATCTTGGGGTAATATAGTCAATGAAATATGTGTAAAGCCAAATGAGTGGAAATTGAAATCTCAAATTCCCTTATCGATTAGGTAACTTACGAAACATACACCCATGAAAGAAGTATCATACCATGATGATGTAAATACCCATAAATTAAAGTATATTACACAATGAATACGATCATGGGCAGTACACATACACCACATGCAATAATTAAGTGGTGATCAATGGAATTCTCACGGAATTAAAAGTGAGATAAGAAAACCCTTACATTGTACTATTTCCTTGGTCGATGGTAGGTTTACCTCCTGTATAATGGTGAAATAATTGTTATTGAATAATAAAAGAATCATTTACTTTAATATGATATCATATATTATCTTTTATCATTGATTTGTTAATAATATTTTAGAATTATCGTCATTTCGGGTGTTAACGGGTTCATTTTACTTTATATTCTTTGTTATGTGAGACATATTCGTTATTAATGGGATGCATATTATTCATATCCAGAATGGTATCAAGTTCTTAAACATCATTTTTAAATCATCAAATGATAATTATACTTGAATGGATACGATGGAGAATGAATCTCATCGCGTTCGTGGAGACGGTAGTCCGTACGTACGCACGAACGCTACTTCCATTTAATTTTTATTTTAAAAGAATCGAATCCAAATTATACATAGGTATATTACTATTCCAGTATAATATAATATTTTATATATGTTACTTAAGTTCATTTACACCATCCTTTATATGTTCCATGTGTGGTATGAACGAGTCATATCATTTTAAGGGGGCGGTAGTCCGCACTTCCTCAAATGAAATTATCGTATGTATATACGACATGAAACGAATAATGGTATGAAATAAAATGGAATTACAGAAGCTTATATATAAAATATATATCATTAATAACATATTTAATTACAGTGACATCATAATGGCCACCATGAGAGGCGGTAAGATGTTTTTGAACAATCATCGTTTCGTGAGGCGTTAGTTTGCCATCCACAGAAACATTATGTTCATCATCCATTAGATGGAGTTGTGTGTATGTGTAGTTTGAATACTTATTATAACAACATCCTAGTATATTGAGGATACTGGTGTTGTTACAAAAGAAGGGAAATAAAAAGAGTTTGGGGGTTGAAGAAGCAAAATAAATGAAAATAATTTAAGAGAAATCGTTACCTTTAATTTAGGTAACTCACTTTGGTTGGAACCAAAGGACTTGTTGAAATGCTTTCTGCCTAAGGGGAAGCTTCAAGGAGGAGGAGAGGGATGTGGGGAGCTTAGTTGGGCAGAGTTTGGACGAGCCAAGTGGCTTGATAGGTGTGAAGAAATGAGAAGGAGGAGTGCCCTTTTATAAGAGGGGTGAGGGGCACCTTTGGAAAAGCTAGAAATATTAATTTATAATAAATTCATATTCGGTTTCCAATGGCTCCAAAGTTGACTATTCAAAGGTTAAGGTGGGGATAGGTTGAAAAAAACTCATCCAATAGAATTTAGACAGGTTTGGGTACTTATATTAACCTTATCTTTAGGTATTAACTCTAAGTTAATTAGTTTCACTTTTACAATGTCTCTTTGTATTTTTATATAATATGGTTAATAAACTTACTATATACATCCAAAATACCCCCAAGTGGTCCATTAATGATTAACCTATAATAATATAAGTCTCTTGGCCGAACCTTAGATTTTTAGTAATTTAATATCAATTAATAATATAATATTTGTTTTAAGAAGTCTTTTATGTCAATTTTGACACTATTCACTAGTTGATTTTTGTGAAACTCATAACAGATTGATTACTTCGAAAAAAGTCAAATAAATCAATCCTAATATATCATATTATCCTAGAAAATTTGTTTAATTCATTAAAAGTTTCATATTATAATTATTTGGGTATTTATAATATCAATTATGTTAATTTTTTACTATTTTAGTAATTACTGCATCATCATTGTGTCATAAATAAAATAAAATTTTTAATGTCAAAAAATTATAAATAAAATATAATTATGTAGGAAATCTTTTTATCTTTCTAATGAATATTTATAATCTAAAATCCAGCATATATAACCCTATGTAACAATTGTTTTTCTAAAAGATATATGCTTGTGTCATTTTTGTATTCATTTTAACTTAATTAATATAAAGTGTCATTATCACTTACAAGTGGATCCATGGGGTCCCAAAATTGACCAAAAGATGCCCATGGTCGACCATGTATCAACCAATAGGGTTAAGACACGTTTTAGGGTAATTTAGTATTATTATAATATTATTTTTTAACCCTTATTTACCGGATTTACCCTTAACCATGGTAAATAAAATATTTACCGCAGTAATTATTCAAAATGTCTAAAAATAAAAGTTACCTATTTACACTATTTGAACATCCTGATTCCAAATATGGAATCCATTTTTCTAAATTCAAAACACAGAAGTGGCAGAAATTAATTTAAAATTAATTCCCGCTGTCAAAACAAAAAGCGTGTTTTTAAGAGATAATAACTATCAAAAGATTGACACTTGTTTATGTTCGGTTTAATTGTAAAATTATGTCCAATGACCAAAATTATATTAAATGGTAAAAATATATTCTAAATATACTTTAAAACCACTCAAATTCATAATTTATCACTATTAATTATTTTGATTAAAAAAGTTTTTTTTAATTAAAATTTAGTAATTTTTACTATTCATCAAAATATCAAAGTTATCCGAAAAGTACCAAAATTTCACCTTAGGCTAAATTTGATATTCCAAATCAAAAAATGAAGTCCATTTTGAAATATAAAATATATATAATTTCAAAAAATTAAGTATTACTATTCATAACGGCTAGTTTGATCGGTTGTGGTGTGTGTTAAAACTCGAAGTTGCGTACAACACACGCTACTGTTTTATTCAAAGGAAAGCGTACCGTGGAAGCTTGGGATGTTTTATTTTAAATTTTTTGATGTCCCCATGTAGTCAAAAAGTTTAAAATATTTTATTTAAAAAGGGTTTACTATTAAAAGTTGGTAAAACTACAATACTGAAGATGAATTTGTTCTTACATTATGTCTAAGAAACTCATAATATGGATTCTAAAATTATAAGGATTATATAAAGTTTAAAATTTAGTTAATACTATTCATAACCTTTTTTGAACGGCTTGTTTGGTAAGTCATGGTGCGCTTGAACTCGTGTTGCGTGTAGTGCAAGTTATTGAATTATTTTGAAGAAATAACACACTATGAAATCTTGGGGTGTTACATTCTCCCCTCCTTCAATAAATTGCGTCCTCGCAATTTGAAATTGTTCTTCGAAAATAAAAGGTTGAAAATAGAAAATATATTTGTGGGAAAACCCACATCGGAATTTGGTTTACTAAAATTTAGTCTTAATATGAGGAAAAGAGAAATGAAAGGGTCACCACCAAATTATGATCTCGATTAGGAGAACATTGGTGGCAATTAGAGACATATAATTGGAGGAAAAACGTAAATATTTATAGGTAGTGGTTGAGGTCATCAATCACAAACAAGTATAAAATTGAGGTCCTTAAACTCATCAATCTATGATGATTTGAAGTACCATCGGTTCAACAAAATATAGGGTATTGGGATCACACATTTTTGACATTTCAAAATATCTTAGTTGAAATCCCACATCAAAAAATGAATTAATGAGGCCTCTATTTAAAATAAAGAGTGGAAAGTATGAAGATTACCGAAATTAACACATACTAGGGTTCCATGTAGGAAAATATGGATATGGAGGAGAAATCTAACCATCAATTATCTGATGGAGAGTGGTAGAGAACATGGCTATGAATAGGCCAACAATCCCAAAGCCATAAATTAGTGATGATTTAAGGTACCATCTAGGACAACATTTTTTTTAAAGTTACATTACATAAGGAAGAGGAATTCATTTATGATATTGACTAAGAACATTATGAGATATACTTAAATTTTAAGTAGATTTTCATTCTTTAATAAATTTCCACCACTAACTCAATTTTTTTTTAAACGATGAGTATTCAAGAAGACTTGGTCACACTGGGAGAGCTAGAATAAACTTCTATAGAATCACATGATCCATGCAGGATAAACCATATATTTACATTGTCTTTGAAGAATAATCAAAACCAAAATGGTTAGTGAATGATCTAATGATCCCCCAAAAGGATATTCATTGAGATAAATATGCACTAATCTTAATTTCTAAAATTAAACCAACAATACCCCAAAGTTAAATAGATACCATTCAATAACCAATTGTCCTTAAAATCCTTTAATATAATCCAAACTAATATTGAAACCCAAAACATAGATGAATTTGATTATGTAGTCTCCCATGTTAAATTGTATCTCCAAATGACATCAGATACTCTTAAAGTCACATACTCAAAAGTAATTAACCTAATCACATATTCTCTATTATAGGTTAATCATTTCCATAAATAACCCAAATCACTATAAATCCACAATAAAAACGTAGATAAAAATCTATCATTACTCCACAAATGAAACCCCATAGTATTCTATTTTCCTTGGGCATATAGTGTTCCCAACAAAGCGAACATCTTCCAAAATAACATTTATCACTTAATCACCAAATCATTTTCCTATACCAAGGGTATTCTTTTGATATGAAATAAGAACCCAAATCAACTTATTATTGATCAATAAAATCATTTAACTAAAAAAAAGTCACACTAACCAGGGACTTCACGTAGTCCAGTGGTAGGCGATAAATCCCAATCGCACTTTGGTTGTGGGTTCGATTCCCATAGCTTTGTCCGACGCGACGGGTTGTCACACGGTCTACGTGTTGTCCTTTTTCAAAAACTATATTTTATAATATTGCCAAAATGAGATAAATTCCTCCAAATACTATATCATAAATTTAACCACAAATGTTATATCATACCTTGAATCTTCATCCCAAATTAGAATAACTTATAATTCTCTCAAACCCCAATGATCATATAAATCCAAATGGTTATTTATACCCATATCCACAAGAGAAGAGACAATTCTTCCTCAAATATCAATCTCACATGGCAAACTGCGGGGTTAAAAATACAAGAGAAAATTATTCCATAGTAAACCCATCAACAAGGAGTGCTAATACTTTTTAAACATTTCTCCAACCATTTATTCCCACATAGCTTCTTCTTTGACCAAGAAAATATCCTATAGAATAGGACATTCACTCGGGTAATGGCCAGGTCCCCTACATTTACGACAAATGACTGTAAATGGACTCTTGGGACCATTTTTATCTTCTTCCATAGTACTCTTCATTTTTCTTCGGCAATTCTTTACATTATGTCCTTCCTTCCCGCACGTAAAACATTTCGTTGTCCCATTGAGACACTTTCCTGGGTGTCTCTTTCCACATTTCCTGCATGATGAAAATTGAGGGTTCTTTTCTCCATGGTCTCCATTGCTGGAGCTCTTATCATTTATCACCTTTCTCTTCCTTGTTGAGTCTGGGAGTTGGTTAATATATATGTTGTTGATCATATTTTTGGAAAACTGATTTGGCATAAAGACGATATCTTTTACGCCTATCAACATTCCATTTTGTTGCTCATTTCCACCACCGTTCCCATCTTGTACATCATTCTCAAAGTCACTATGACTTCCTTGGAATCCAGCCATTGACTAAAACCATAAAGCATTGTGTGAGTAATAGTAGTCGTAAAATCATTTAGAGATTAAAATGTCACCATATTCTCAATTTGAAACATATTAGGATTAACCAAGGTCATTTACTCTCATCTTATATATATATTACTTAAATTGGTTTGTAATGAAAATGTAAATTATCCTAAGCATATCCCCCGGGAGTGTCGTAACCAAGAGTGCAGCAAGGCCCGTTGTCGTGCACCAGTTCCCGTTCGAGTCTAGCTCAAAGCGGTGTTTTCGGGTTTTACCCCTAGGTACATCTGTGCCAGAGCCGCCTCTACCTGCTCGTATCCAGGCAGGGATGTATTGCTCGGAAAACTCACAAAATCTCTACAATACCAAAATTCTAGGAAGTTCTTTTATACTAATCCTCAAAGTTCATCTTAGGTCTACGTGCTCTAATCAGAGTTTATCTAAATCTAGCTACCAAGGTTTGTACTAAACTTCCTCTGATACCAACTGTAACGCCCCGACCCCAGCTACCCAGAGTCGGTGCATTAATTACATAACATTGTCATGATCATGAGAAAGATCAAGTCTCGAAAGACCGATTAGTTTAGTAGCCTTGGAATAACTAGATACATCCATAAATTTTTACATTATATCATAAAAAAAAACATCTTGTATTCATATCCCCTTATACTATCCCTGCAGGTCATTCATAAATTACTTCATCATAATCCTGGAAAAAAATAAAACATTGAAAGGGGTGAGCTCGGATGCTCAGTAAGGATAACATTATAGCAGAAGCTTTCATAAATAAGCATAAACACTTAAGGCAATTTATAACTAAAACAAAAGCCTTTTAAACTTGAACTTCAGCATAAAATGGCAAAGGTAAAATGAAATAATGCCATTTACTTACTCACATGGATATTCTACTAGTCGAATGATCACATGCAATATCAATAACCACTTTCATAATGATGGAATGCATAATGCCAGACTATCATAACCACATAGCCAAGGCCTCGTGCCAAGACTACAAATAATATTTTGCCAAGGCCTTGTGCCAAGACACTAGTTTGTCTCATGAGACCTACCGATGCATCGAGGAGCTATAGCGGGCTCCACCCGTCACTTATTAAGTCCAATGCATTCCCATATGAAAAGGTTTAAACATAACGTAAACATTCGTATTAAACTAGCATACGAAATGTCAATACTTTCACCACAAACCATGAATGGTATAAAAATAGCACATCCACAGTCAAACATAATTCATTCGATACAATATGGAAGATTTTATTGTATCACATTAACCTCAATCAATAATAATGAAGGATGTTGACATAGATGAAAATAATCATCAAAACTATTTGAGAGAAATATCCCCCTTTTCTTGAAAACATTTAAAAGTCACACTATTTGTCAAGAAGCCGTTAAAAGTATATTTTTGAATCAAAGTGTCCCATACCACTTTGAAACTTTTAAAAGGAGTTTTAATTTTAAAACTTTAATGTCCATATAAATAAATCCTTAAAACCATTTTTAAAATATGGACATTAATGAGCATGATTTAGAAGAATAATTCTTTAAAACATTTTAAAATGGTGTTTTGGTTAGAGTTTCTAACCAAAAGAGAGAAACTTGAATACAAATAATTGAGGTAATCAAAACATTGTAATATCATGAGAATAAAGGAATTCATGATATACTATGTCAAAGTACATTATATACACCACATAAAAGTGATTTGGTGTATATCATCAAAGAAGTCTCAATGGAATGTAAATTGAGATGAAATTTCTCAAAAAGGTTGTATCCTTAGGTTAAGGATAAATCAATGACATAATTATGTGTGACAAATATAAATACACTACATATGATTGGATATTCAGTGTAAAACAATCAAAGGACATTCACACATATTCTTGTAAAAACAATACCAACGAATTGGATGTTTAACTCAACAAATGGAGAATGAGTTAAAATTACTCTTATCAAATTCATATCAATGACTTGAGAATTACCAATGGAGTGATTATGTGTACCAAACTTCTATCCACAGGAAGGGGAGTGGAAATTATGACATAATCAAATGAATAGTGATTCCACACATAATCTTGGGGTAATATAGTCAATGAAATATGTGTAAAGCCAAATGAGTGGAAATTGAAATCTCAAATTCCCTTATCGATTAGGTAACTTACGAAACATACACCCATGAAAGAAGTATCATACCATGATGATGTAAATACCCATAAATTAAAGTATATTACACAATGAATACGATCATGGGCAGTACACATACACCACATGCAATAATTAAGTGGTGATCAATGGAATTCTCACGGAATTAAAAGTGAGATAAGAAAACCCTTACATTGTACTATTTCCTTGGTCGATGGTAGGTTTACCTCCTGTATAATGGTGAAATAATTGTTATTGAATAATAAAAGAATCATTTACTTTAATATGATATCATATATGATCTTTTATCATTGATTTGTTAATAATATTTTAGAATTATCGTCATTTCGGGTGTTAACGGGTTCATTTTACTTTATATTCTTTGTTATGTGAGACATATTCGTTATTAATGGGATGTATATTATTCATATCCAGAATGGTATCAAGTTCTTAAACATCATTTTTAAATCATCAAATGATAATTATACTTGAATGGATACGATGGAGAATGAATCTCATCGCGTTCGTGGAGACGGTAGTCCGTACGTACGCACGAACGCTACTTCCATTTAATTTTTATTTTAAAAGAATCGAATCCAAATTATACATAGGTATATTACTATTCCAGTATAATATAATATTTTATATATGTTACTTAAGTTCATTTACACCATCCTTTATATGTTCCATGTGTGGTATGAACGAGTCATATCATTTTAAGGGGGCGGTAGTCCGCACTTCCTCAAATGAAATTATCGTATGTATATACGACATGAAACGAATAATGGTATGAAATAAAATGGAATTACAGAAGCTTATATATAAAATATATATCATTAATATCATATTTAATTACAGTGACATCATAATGGCCACCATGAGAGGCGGTAAGATGTTTTTGAACAATCATCGTTTCGTGAGGCGTTAGTTTGCCATCCACAGAAACATTATGTTCATCATCCATTAGATGGAGTTGTGTGTATGTGTAGTTTGAATACTTATTATAACAACATCCTAGTATATTGAGGATACTGGTGTTGTTACAAAATAAGGGAAATAAAAAGAGTTTGGGGGTTGAAGAAGCAAAATAAATGAAAATAATTTAAGAGAAATCGTTACCTTTAATTTAGGTAACTCACTTTGGTTGGAACCAAAGGACTTGTTGAAATGCTTTCTGCCTAAGGGGAAGCTTCAAGGAGGAGGAGAGGGATGTGGGGAGCTTAGTTGGGCAGAGTTTGGACGAGCCAAGTGGCTTGATAGGTGTGAAGAAATGAGAAGGAGGAGTGCCCTTTTATAAGAGGGGTGAGGGGCACCTTTGGAAAAGCTAGAAATATTAATTTATAATAAATTCATATTCGGTTTCCAATGGCTCCAAAGTTGACTATTCAAAGGTTAAGGTGGGGATAGGTTGAAAAAAACTCATCCAATAGAATTTAGACAGGTTTGGGTACTTATATTAACCTTATCTTTAGGTATTAACTCTAAGTTAATTAGTTTCACTTTTACAATGTCTCTTTGTATTTTTATATAATATGGTTAATAAACTTACTATATACATCCAAAATACCCCCAAGTGGTCCATTAATGATTAACCTATAATAATATAAGTCTCTTGGCCGAACCTTAGATTTTTAGTAATTTAATATCAATTAATAATATAATATTTGTTTTAAGAAGTCTTTTATGTCAATTTTGACACTATTCACTAGTTGATTTTTGTGAAACTCATAACAGATTGATTACTTCGAAAAAAGTCAAATAAATCAATCCTAATATATCATATTATCCTAGAAAATTTGTTTAATTCATTAAAAGTTTCATATTATAATTATTTGGGTATTTATAATATCAATTATGTTAATTTTTTACTATTTTAGTAATTACTGCATCATCATTGTGTCATAAATAAAATAAATTTTTTAATGTCAAAAAATTATAAATAAAATATAATTATGTAGGAAATCTTTTTATCTTTCTAATGAATATTTATAATCTAAAATCCAGCATATATAACCCTATGTAACAATTGTTTTTCTAAAAGATATATGCTTGTGTCATTTTTGTATTCATTTTAACTTAATTAATATAAAGTGTCATTATCACTTACAAGTGGATCCATGGGGTCCCAAAATTGACCCAAAGATGCCCATGGTCGACCATGTATCAACCAATAGGGTTAAGACACGTTTTAGGGTAATTTAGTATTATTATAATATTATTTTTTAACCCTTATTTACCGGATTTACCCTTAACCATGGTAAATAAAATATTTACCGCAGTAATTATTCAAAATGTCTAAAAATAAAAGTTACCTATTTAAACTATTTGAACATCCTGATTCCAAATATGGAATCCATTTTTCTAAATTCAAAACACAGAAGTGGCAGAAATTAATTTAAAATTAATTCCCGCTGTCAAAACAAAAAGCGTGTTTTTAAGAGATAATAACTATCAAAAGATTGACACTTGTTTATGTTCGGTTTAATTGTAAAATTATGTCCAATGACCAAAATTATATTAAATGGTAAAAATATATTCTAAATATACTTTAAAACCACTCAAATTCATAATTTATCACTATTAATTATTTTGATTAAAAAAGTTTTTTTTAATTAAAATTTAGTAATTTTTACTATTCATCAAAATATCAAAGTTATCCGAAAAGTACCAAAATTTCACCTTAGGCTAAATTTGATATTCCAAATCCAAAAATGAAGTCCATTTTGAAATATAAAATATATATAATTTCAAAAAATTAAGTATTACTATTCATAACGGCTAGTTTGATCGGTTGTGGTGTGTGTTAAAACTCGAAGTTGCGTACAACACACGCTACTGTTTTATTCAAAGGAAAGCGTACCGTGGAAGCTTGGGATGTTTTATTTTAAATTTTTTGATGTCCCCATGTAGTCAAAAAGTTTAAAATATTTTATTTAAAAAGGGTTTACTATTAAAAGTTGGTAAAACTACAATACTGAAGATGAATTTGTTCTTACATTATGTCTAAGAAACTCATAATATGGATTCTAAAATTATAAGGATTATATAAAGTTTAAAATTTAGTTAATACTATTCATAACCTTTTTTGAACGGCTTGTTTGGTAAGTCATGGTGCGCTTGAACTCGTGTTGCGTGTAGTGCAAGTTATTGAATTATTTTGAAGAAATAACACACTATGAAATCTTGGGGTGTTACATTCTCCCCTCCTTCAATAAATTGCGTCCTCGCAATTTGAAATTGTTCTTCGAAAATAAAAGGTTGAAAATAGAAAATATATTTGTGGGAAAACCCACATCGGAATTTGGTTTACTAAAATTTAGTCTTAATATGAGGAAAAGAGAAATGAAAGGGTCACCACCAAATTATGATCTCGATTAGGAGAACATTGGTGGCAATTAGAGACATATAATTGGAGGAAAAACGTAAATATTTATAGGTAGTGGTTGAGGTCATCAATCACAAACAAGTATAAAATTGAGGTCCTTAAACTCATCAATCTATGATGATTTGAAGTACCATCGGTTCAACAAAATATAGGGTATTGGGATCACACATTTTTGACATTTCAAAATATCTTAGTTGAAATCCCACATCAAAAAATGAATTAATGAGGCCTCTATTTAAAATAAAGAGTGGAAAGTATGAAGATTACCGAAATTAACACATACTAGGGTTCCATGTAGGAAAATATGGATATGGAGGAGAAATCTAACCATCAATTATCTGATGGAGAGTGGTAGAGAACATGGCTATGAATAGGCCAACAATCCCAAAGCCATAAATTAGTGATGATTTAAGGTACCATCTAGGACAACATTCTTTTTAAAGTTACATTACATAAGGAAGAGGAATTCATTTATGATATTGACTAAGAACATTATGAGATATACTTAAATTTTAAGTAGATTTTCATTCTTTAATAAATTTCCACCACTAACTCAATTTTTTTTTAAACGATGAGTATTCAAGAAGACTTGGTCACACTGGGAGAGCTAGAATAAACTTCTATAGAATCACATGATCCATGCAGGATAAACCATATATTTACATTGTCTTTGAAGAATAATCAAAACCAAAATGGTTAGTGAATGATCTAATGATCCCCCAAAAGGATATTCATTGAGATAAATATGCACTAATCTTAATTTCTAAAATTAAACCAACAATACCCCAAAGTTAAATAGATACCATTCAATAACCAATTGTCCTTAAAATCCTTTAATATAATCCAAACTAATATTGAAACCCAAAACATAGATGAATTTGATTATGTAGTCTCCCATGTTAAATTGTATCTCCAAATGACATCAGATACTCTTAAAGTCACATACTCAAAAGTAATTAACCTAATCACATATTCTCTATTATAGGTTAATCATTTCCATAAATAACCCAAATCACTATAAATCCACAATAAAAACGTAGATAAAAATCTATCATTACTCCACAAATGAAACCCCATAGTATTCTATTTTCCTTGGGCATATAGTGTTCCCAACAAAGCGAACATCTTCCAAAATAACATTTATCACTTAATCACCAAATCATTTTCCTATACCAAGGGTATTCTTTTGATATGAAATAAGAACCCAAATCAACTTATTATTGATCAATAAAATCATTTAACTAAAAAAAAGTCACACTAACCAGGGACTTCACGTAGTCCAGTGGTAGGCGATAAATCCCAATCGCACTTTGGTTGTGGGTTCGATTCCCATAGCTTTGTCCGACGCGACGGGTTGTCACACGGTCTACGTGTTGTCCTTTTTCAAAAACTATATTTTATAATATTGCCAAAATGAGATAAATTCCTCCAAATACTATATCATAAATTTAACCACAAATGTTATATCATACCTTGAATCTTCATCCCAAATTAGAATAACTTATAATTCTCTCAAACCCCAATGATCATATAAATCCAAATGGTTATTTATACCCATATCCACAAGAGAAGAGACAATTCTTCCTCAAATATCAATCTCACATGGCAAACTGCGGGGTTAAAAATACAAGAGAAAATTATTCCATAGTAAACCCATCAACAAGGAGTGATAATACTTTTTAAACATTTCTCCAACCATTTATTCCCACATAGCTTCTTCTTTGACCAAGAAAATATCCTATAGAATAGGACATTCACTCGGGTAATGGCCAGGTCCCCTACATTTACGACAAATGACTGTAAATGGACTCTTGGGACCATTTTTATCTTCTTCCATAGTACTCTTCATTTTTCTTCGGCAATTCTTTACATTATGTCCTTCCTTCCCGCACGTAAAACATTTCGTTGTCCCATTGAGACACTTTCCTGGGTGTCTCTTTCCACATTTCCTGCATGATGAAAATTGAGGGTTCTTTTCTCCATGGTCTCCATTGCTGGAGCTCTTATCATTTATCACCTTTCTCTTCCTTGTTGAGTCTGGGAGTTGGTTAATATATATGTTGTTGATCATATTTTTGGAAAACTGATTTGGCATAAAGACGATATCTTTTACGCCTATCAACATTCCATTTTGTTGCTCATTTCCACCACCGTTCCCATCTTGTACATCATTCTCAAAGTCACTATGACTTCCTTGGAATCCAGCCATTGACTAAAACCATAAAGCATTGTGTGAGTAATAGTAGTCATAAAATCATTTAGAGATTAAAATGTCACCATATTCTCAATTTGAAACATATTAGGATTAACCAAGGTCATTTACTCTCATCTTATATATATATTACTTAAATTGGTTTGTAATGAAAATGTAAATTATCCTAAGCATATCCCCCGGGAGTGTCGTAACCAAGAGTGCAGCAAGGCCCGTTGTCGTGCACCAGTTCCCGTTCGAGTCTAGCTCAAAGCGGTGTTTTCGGGTTTTACCCCTAGGTACATCTGTGCCAGAGCCGCCTCTACCTGCTCGTATCCAGGCAGGGATGTATTGCTCGGAAAACTCACAAAATCTCTACAATACCAAAATTCTAGGAAGTTCTTTTATACTAATCCTCAAAGTTCATCTTAGGTCTACGTGCTCTAATCAGAGTTTATCTAAATCTAGCTACCAAGGTTTGTACTAAACTTCCTCTGATACCAACTGTAACGCCCCGACCCCAGCTACCCAGAGTCGGTGCATTAATTACATAACATTGTCATGATCATGAGAAAGATCAAGTCTCGAAAGACCGATTAGTTTAGTAGCCTTGGAATAACTAGATACATCCATAAATTTTTACATTATATCATAAAAAAAAACATCTTGTCTTCATATCCCCTTATACTATCCCTGCAGGTCATTCATAAATTACTTCATCATAATCCTGGAAAAAAATAAAACATTGAAAGGGGTGAGCTCGGATGCTCAGTAAGGATAACATTATAGCAGAAGCTTTCATAAATAAGCATAAACACTTAAGGCAATTTATAACTAAAACAAAAGCCTTTTAAACTTGAACTTCAGCATAAAATGGCAAAGGTAAAATGAAATAATGCCATTTACTTACTCACATGGATATTCTACTAGTCGAATGATCACATGCAATATCAATAACCACTTTCATAATGATGGAATGCATAATGCCAGACTATCATAACCACATAGCCAAGGCCTCGTGCCAAGACTACAAATAATATTTTGCCAAGGCCTTGTGCCAAGACACTAGTTTGTCTCATGAGACCTACCGATGCATCGAGGAGCTATAGCGGGCTCCACCCGTCACTTATTAAGTCCAATGCATTCCCATATGAAAAGGTTTAAACATAACGTAAACATTCGTATTAAACTAGCATACGAAATGTCAATACTTTCACCACAAACCATGAATGGTATAAAAATAGCACATCCACAGTCAAACATAATTCATTCGATACAATATGGAAGATTTTATTGTATCACATTAACCTCAATCAATAATAATGAAGGATGTTGACATAGATGAAAATAATCATCAAAACTATTTGAGAGAAATATCCCCCTTTTCTTGAAAACATTTAAAAGTCACACTATTTGTCAAGAAGCCGTTAAAAGTATATTTTTGAATCAAAGTGTCCCATACCACTTTGAAACTTTTAAAAGGAGTTTTAATTTTAAAACTTTAATGTCCATATAAATAAATCCTTAAAACCATTTTTAAAATATGGACATTAATGAGCATGATTTAGAAGAATAATTCTTTAAAACATTTTAAAATGGTGTTTTGGTTAGAGTTTCTAACCAAAAGAGAGAAACTTGAATACAAATAATTGAGGTAATCAAAACATTGTAATATCATGAGAATAAAGGAATTCATGATATACTATGTCAAAGTACATTATATACACCACATAAAAGTGATTTGGTGTATATCATCAAAGAAGTCTCAATGGAATGTAAATTGAGATGAAATTTCTCAAAAAGGTTGTATCCTTAGGTTAAGGATAAATCAATGACATAATTATGTGTGACAAATATAAATACACTACATATGATTGGATATTCAGTGTAAAACAATCAAAGGACATTCACACATATTCTTGTAAAAACAATACCAACGAATTGGATGTTTAACTCAACAAATGGAGAATGAGTTAAAATTACTCTTATCAAATTCATATCAATGACTTGAGAATTACCAATGGAGTGATTATGTGTACCAAACTTCTATCCACAGGAAGGGGAGTGGAAATTATGACATAATCAAATGAATAGTGATTCCACACATAATCTTGGGGTAATATAGTCAATGAAATATGTGTAAAGCCAAATGAGTGGAAATTGAAATCTCAAATTCCCTTATCGATTAGGTAACTTACGAAACATACACCCATGAAAGAAGTATCATACCATGATGATGTAAATACCCATAAATTAAAGTATATTACACAATTAATACGATCATGGGCAGTACACATACACCACATGCAATAATTAAGTGGTGATCAATGGAATTCTCACGGAATTAAAAGTGAGATAAGAAAACCCTTACATTGTACTATTTCCTTGGTCGATGGTAGGTTTACCTCCTGTATAATGGTGAAATAATTGTTATTGAATAATAAAAGAATCATTTACTTTAATATGATATCATATATGATCTTTTATCATTGATTTGTTAATAATATTTTAGAATTATCGTCATTTCGGGTGTTAACGGGTTCATTTTACTTTATATTCTTTGTTATGTGAGACATATTCGTTATTAATGGGATGTATATTATTCATATCCAGAATGGTATCAAGTTCTTAAACATCATTTTTAAATCATCAAATGATAATTATACTTGAATGGATACGATGGAGAATGAATCTCATCGCGTTCGTGGAGACGGTAGTCCGTACGTACGCACGAACGCTACTTCCATTTAATTTTTATTTTAAAAGAATCGAATCCAAATTATACATAGGTATATTACTATTCCAGTATAATATAATATTTTATATATGTTACTTAAGTTCATTTACACCATCCTTTATATGTTCCATGTGTGGTATGAACGAGTCATATCATTTTAAGGGGGCGGTAGTCCGCACTTCCTCAAATGAAATTATCGTATGTATATACGACATGAAACGAATAATGGTATGAAATAAAATGGAATTACAGAAGCTTATATATAAAATATATATCATTAATATCATATTTAATTACAGTGACATCATAATGGCCACCATGAGAGGCGGTAAGATGTTTTTGAACAATCATCGTTTCGTGAGGCGTTAGTTTGCCATCCACAGAAACATTATGTTCATCATCCATTAGATGGAGTTGTGTGTATGTGTAGTTTGAATACTTATTATAACAACATCCTAGTATATTGAGGATACTGGTGTTGTTACAAAAGAAGGGAAATAAAAAGAGTTTGGGGGTTGAAGAAGCAAAATAAATGAAAATAATTTAAGAGAAATCGTTACCTTTAATTTAGGTAACTCACTTTGGTTGGAACCAAAGGACTTGTTGAAATGCTTTCTGCCTAAGGGGAAGCTTCAAGGAGGAGGAGAGGGATGTGGGGAGCTTAGTTGGGCAGAGTTTGGACGAGCCAAGTGGCTTGATAGGTGTGAAGAAATGAGAAGGAGGAGTGCCCTTTTATAAGAGGGGTGAGGGGCACCTTTGGAAAAGCTAGAAATATTAATTTATAATAAATTCATATTCGGTTTCCAATGGCTCCAAAGTTGACTATTCAAAGGTTAAGGTGGGGATAGGTTGAAAAAAACTCATCCAATAGAATTTAGACAGGTTTGGGTACTTATATTAACCTTATCTTTAGGTATTAACTCTAAGTTAATTAGTTTCACTTTTACAATGTCTCTTTGTATTTTTATATAATATGGTTAATAAACTTACTATATACATCCAAAATACCCCCAAGTGGTCCATTAATGATTAACCTATAATAATATAAGTCTCTTGGCCGAACCTTAGATTTTTAGTAATTTAATATCAATTAATAATATAATATTTGTTTTAAGAAGTCTTTTATGTCAATTTTGACACTATTCACTAGTTGATTTTTGTGAAACTCATAACAGATTGATTACTTCGAAAAAAGTCAAATAAATCAATCCTAATATATCATATTATCCTAGAAAATTTGTTTAATTCATTAAAAGTTTCATATTATAATTATTTGGGTATTTATAATATCAATTATGTTAATTTTTTACTATTTTAGTAATTACTGCATCATCATTGTGTCATAAATAAAATAAATTTTTTAATGTCAAAAAATTATAAATAAAATATAATTATGTAGGAAATCTTTTTATCTTTCTAATGAATATTTATAATCTAAAATCAAGCATATATAACCCTATGTAACAATTGTTTTTCTAAAAGATATATGCTTGTGTCATTTTTGTATTCATTTTAACTTAATTAATATAAAGTGTCATTATCACTTACAAGTGGATCCATGGGGTCCCAAAATTGACCCAAAGATGCCCATGGTCGACCATGTATCAACCAATAGGGTTAAGACACGTTTTAGGGTAATTTAGTATTATTATAATATTATTTTTTAACCCTTATTTACCGGATTTACCCTTAACCATGGTAAATAAAATATTTACCGCAGTAATTATTCAAAATGTCTAAAAATAAAAGTTACCTATTTACACTATTTGAACATCCTGATTCCAAATATGGAATCCATTTTTCTAAATTCAAAACACAGAAGTGGCAGAAATTAATTTAAAATTAATTCCCGCTGTCAAAACAAAAAGCGTGTTTTTAAGAGATAATAACTATCAAAAGATTGACACTTGTTTATGTTCGGTTTAATTGTAAAATTATGTCCAATGACCAAAATTATATTAAATGGTAAAAATATATTCTAAATATACTTTAAAACCACTCAAATTCATAATTTATCACTATTAATTATTTTGATTAAAAAAGTTTTTTTTAATTAAAATTTAGTAATTTTTACTATTCATCAAAATATCAAAGTTATCCGAAAAGTACCAAAATTTCACCTTAGGCTAAATTTGATATTCCAAATCCAAAAATGAAGTCCATTTTGAAATATAAAATATATATAATTTCAAAAAATTAAGTATTACTATTCATAACGGCTAGTTTGATCGGTTGTGGTGTGTGTTAAAACTCGAAGTTGCGTACAACACACGCTACTGTTTTATTCAAAGGAAAGCGTACCGTGGAAGCTTGGGATGTTTTATTTTAAATTTTTTGATGTCCCCATGTAGTCAAAAAGTTTAAAATATTTTATTTAAAAAGGGTTTACTATTAAAAGTTGGTAAAACTACAATACTGAAGATGAATTTGTTCTTACATTATGTCTAAGAAACTCATAATATGGATTCTAAAATTATAAGGATTATATAAAGTTTAAAATTTAGTTAATACTATTCATAACCTTTTTTGAACGGCTTGTTTGGTAAGTCATGGTGCGCTTGAACTCGTGTTGCGTGTAGTGCAAGTTATTGAATTATTTTGAAGAAATAACACACTATGAAATCTTGGGGTGTTACATTCTCCCCTCCTTCAATAAATTGCGTCCTCGCAATTTGAAATTGTTCTTCGAAAATAAAAGGTTGAAAATAGAAAATATATTTGTGGGAAAACCCACATCGGAATTTGGTTTACTAAAATTTAGTCTTAATATGAGGAAAAGAGAAATGAAAGGGTCACCACCAAATTATGATCTCGATTAGGAGAACATTGGTGGCAATTAGAGACATATAATTGGAGGAAAAACGTAAATATTTATAGGTAGTGGTTGAGGTCATCAATCACAAACAAGTATAAAATTGAGGTCCTTAAACTCATCAATCTATGATGATTTGAAGTACCATCGGTTCAACAAAATATAGGGTATTGGGATCACACATTTTTGACATTTCAAAATATCTTAGTTGAAATCCCACATCAAAAAATGAATTAATGAGGCCTCTATTTAAAATAAAGAGTGGAAAGTATGAAGATTACCAAAATTAACACATACTAGGGTTCCATGTAGGAAAATATGGATATGGAGGAGAAATCTAACCATCAATTATCTGATGGAGAGTGGTAGAGAACATGGCTATGAATAGGCCAACAATCCCAAAGCCATAAATTAGTGATGATTTAAGGTACCATCTAGGACAACATTTTTTTTAAAGTTACAATACATAAGGAAGAGGAATTCATTTATGATATTGACTAAGAACATTATGAGATATACTTAAATTTTAAGTAGATTTTCATTCTTTAATAAATTTCCACCACTAACTCAATTTTTTTTTAAACGATGAGTATTCAAGAAGACTTGGTCACACTGGGAGAGCTAGAATAAACTTCTATAGAATCACATGATCCATGCAGGATAAACCATATATTTACATTGTCTTTGAAGAATAATCAAAACCAAAATGGTTAGTGAATGATCTAATGATCCCCCAAAAGGATATTCATTGAGATAAATATGCACTAATCTTAATTTCTAAAATTAAACCAACAATACCCCAAAGTTAAATAGATACCATTCAATAACCAATTGTCCTTAAAATCCTTTAATATAATCCAAACTAATATTGAAACCCAAAACATAGATGAATTTGATTATGTAGTCTCCCATGTTAAATTGTATCTCCAAATGACATCAGATACTCTTAAAGTCACATACTCAAAAGTAATTAACCTAATCACATATTCTCTATTATAGGTTAATCATTTCCATAAATAACCCAAATCACTATAAATCCACAATAAAAACGTAGATAAAAATCTATCATTACTCCACAAATGAAACCCCATAGTATTCTATTTTCCTTGGGCATATAGTGTTCCCAACAAAGCGAACATCTTCCAAAATAACATTTATCACTTAATCACCAAATCATTTTCCTATACCAAGGGTATTCTTTTGATATGAAATAAGAACCCAAATCAACTTATTATTGATCAATAAAATCATTTAACTAAAAAAAAGTCACACTAACCAGGGACTTCACGTAGTCCAGTGGTAGGCGATAAATCCCAATCGCACTTTGGTTGTGGGTTCGATTCCCATAGCTTTGTCCGACGCGACGGGTTGTCACACGGTCTACGTGTTGTCCTTTTTCAAAAACTATATTTTATAATATTGCCAAAATGAGATAAATTCCTCCAAATACTATATCATAAATTTAACCACAAATGTTATATCATACCTTGAATCTTCATCCCAAATTAGAATAACTTATAATTCTCTCAAACCCCAATGATCATATAAATCCAAATGGTTATTTATACCCATATCCACAAGAGAAGAGACAATTCTTCCTCAAATATCAATCTCACATGGCAAACTGCGGGGTTAAAAATACAAGAGAAAATTATTCCATAGTAAACCCATCAACAAGGAGTGATAATACTTTTTAAACATTTCTCCAACCATTTATTCCCACATAGCTTCTTCTTTGACCAAGAAAATATCCTATAGAATAGGACATTCACTCGGGTAATGGCCAGGTCCCCTACATTTACGACAAATGACTGTAAATGGACTCTTGGGACCATTTTTATCTTCTTCCATAGTACTCTTCATTTTTCTTCGGCAATTCTTTACATTATGTCCTTCCTTCCCGCACGTAAAACATTTCGTTGTCCCATTGAGACACTTTCCTGGGTGTCTCTTTCCACATTTCCTGCATGATGAAAATTGAGGGTTCTTTTCTCCATGGTCTCCATTGCTGGAGCTCTTATCATTTATCACCTTTCTCTTCCTTGTTGAGTCTGGGAGTTGGTTAATATATATGTTGTTGATCATATTTTTGGAAAACTGATTTGGCATAAAGACGATATCTTTTACGCCTATCAACATTCCATTTTGTTGCTCATTTCCACCACCGTTCCCATCTTGTACATCATTCTCAAAGTCACTATGACTTCCTTGGAATCCAGCCATTGACTAAAACCATAAAGCATTGTGTGAGTAATAGTAGTCATAAAATCATTTAGAGATTAAAATGTCACCATATTCTCAATTTGAAACATATTAGGATTAACCAAGGTCATTTACTCTCATCTTATATATATATTACTTAAATTGGTTTGTAATGAAAATGTAAATTATCCTAAGCATATCCCCCGGGAGTGTCGTAACCAAGAGTGCAGCAAGGCCCGTTGTCGTGCACCAGTTCCCGTTCGAGTCTAGCTCAAAGCGGTGTTTTCGGGTTTTACCCCTAGGTACATCTGTGCCAGAGCCGCCTCTACCTGCTCGTATCCAGGCAGGGATGTATTGCTCGGAAAACTCACAAAATCTCTACAATACCAAAATTCTAGGAAGTTCTTTTATACTAATCCTCAAAGTTCATCTTAGGTCTACGTGCTCTAATCAGAGTTTATCTAAATCTAGCTACCAAGGTTTGTACTAAACTTCCTCTGATACCAACTGTAACGCCCCGACCCCAGCTACCCAGAGTCGGTGCATTAATTACATAACATTGTCATGATCATGAGAAAGATCAAGTCTCGAAAGACCGATTAGTTTAGTAGCCTTGGAATAACTAGATACATCCATAAATTTTTACATTATATCATAAAAAAAAACATCTTGTCTTCATATCCCCTTATACTATCCCTGCAGGTCATTCATAAATTACTTCATCATAATCCTGGAAAAAAATAAAACATTGAAAGGGGTGAGCTCGGATGCTCAGTAAGGATAACATTATAGCAGAAGCTTTCATAAATAAGCATAAACACTTAAGGCAATTTATAACTAAAACAAAAGCCTTTTAAACTTGAACTTCAGCATAAAATGGCAAAGGTAAAATGAAATAATGCCATTTACTTACTCACATGGATATTCTACTAGTCGAATGATCACATGCAATATCAATAACCACTTTCATAATGATGGAATGCATAATGCCAGACTATCATAACCACATAGCCAAGGCCTCGTGCCAAGACTACAAATAATATTTTGCCAAGGCCTTGTGCCAAGACACTAGTTTGTCTCATGAGACCTACCGATGCATCGAGGAGCTATAGCGGGCTCCACCCGTCACTTATTAAGTCCAATGCATTCCCATATGAAAAGGTTTAAACATAACGTAAACATTCGTATTAAACTAGCATACGAAATGTCAATACTTTCACCACAAACCATGAATGGTATAAAAATAGCACATCCACAGTCAAACATAATTCATTCGATACAATATGGAAGATTTTATTGTATCACATTAACCTCAATCAATAATAATGAAGGATGTTGACATAGATGAAAATAATCATCAAAACTATTTGAGAGAAATATCCCCCTTTTCTTGAAAACATTTAAAAGTCACACTATTTGTCAAGAAGCCGTTAAAAGTATATTTTTGAATCAAAGTGTCCCATACCACTTTGAAACTTTTAAAAGGAGTTTTAATTTTAAAACTTTAATGTCCATATAAATAAATCCTTAAAACCATTTTTAAAATATGGACATTAATGAGCATGATTTAGAAGAATAATTCTTTAAAACATTTTAAAATGGTGTTTTGGTTAGAGTTTCTAACCAAAAGAGAGAAACTTGAATACAAATAATTGAGGTAATCAAAACATTGTAATATCATGAGAATAAAGGAATTCATGATATACTATGTCAAAGTACATTATATACACCACATAAAAGTGATTTGGTGTATATCATCAAAGAAGTCTCAATGGAATGTAAATTGAGATGAAATTTCTCAAAAAGGTTGTATCCTTAGGTTAAGGATAAATCAATGACATAATTATGTGTGACAAATATAAATACACTACATATGATTGGATATTCAGTGTAAAACAATCAAAGGACATTCACACATATTCTTGTAAAAACAATACCAACGAATTGGATGTTTAACTCAACAAATGGAGAATGAGTTAAAATTACTCTTATCAAATTCATATCAATGACTTGAGAATTACCAATGGAGTGATTATGTGTACCAAACTTCTATCCACAGGAAGGGGAGTGGAAATTATGACATAATCAAATGAATAGTGATTCCACACATAATCTTGGGGTAATATAGTCAATGAAATATGTGTAAAGCCAAATGAGTGGAAATTGAAATCTCAAATTCCCTTATCGATTAGGTAACTTACGAAACATACACCCATGAAAGAAGTATCATACCATGATGATGTAAATACCCATAAATTAAAGTATATTACACAATGAATACGATCATGGGCAGTACACATACACCACATGCAATAATTAAGTGGTGATCAATGGAATTCTCACGGAATTAAAAGTGAGATAAGAAAACCCTTACATTGTACTATTTCCTTGGTCGATGGTAGGTTTACCTCCTGTATAATGGTGAAATAATTGTTATTGAATAATAAAAGAATCATTTACTTTAATATGATATCATATATGATCTTTTATCATTGATTTGTTAATAATATTTTAGAATTATCGTCATTTCGGGTGTTAACGGGTTCATTTTACTTTATATTCTTTGTTATGTGAGACATATTCGTTATTAATGGGATGTATATTATTCATATCCAGAATGGTATCAAGTTCTTAAACATCATTTTTAAATCATCAAATGATAATTATACTTGAATGGATACGATGGAGAATGAATCTCATCGCGTTCGTGGAGACGGTAGTCCGTACGTACGCACGAACGCTACTTCCATTTAATTTTTATTTTAAAAGAATCGAATCCAAATTATACATAGGTATATTACTATTCCAGTATAATATAATATTTTATATATGTTACTTAAGTTCATTTACACCATCCTTTATATGTTCCATGTGTGGTATGAACGAGTCATATCATTTTAAGGGGGCGGTAGTCCGCACTTCCTCAAATGAAATTATCGTATGTATATACGACATGAAACGAATAATGGTATGAAATAAAATGGAATTACAGAAGCTTATATATAAAATATATATCATTAATATCATATTTAATTACAGTGACATCATAATGGCCACCATGAGAGGCGGTAAGATGTTTTTGAACAATCATCGTTTCGTGAGGCGTTAGTTTGCCATCCACAGAAACATTATGTTCATCATCCATTAGATGGAGTTGTGTGTATGTGTAGTTTGAATACTTATTATAACAACATCCTAGTATATTGAGGATACTGGTGTTGTTACAAAAGAAGGGAAATAAAAAGAGTTTGGGGGTTGAAGAAGCAAAATAAATGAAAATAATTTAAGAGAAATCGTTACCTTTAATTTAGGTAACTCACTTTGGTTGGAACCAAAGGACTTGTTGAAATGCTTTCTGCCTAAGGGGAAGCTTCAAGGAGGAGGAGAGGGATGTGGGGAGCTTAGTTGGGCAGAGTTTGGACGAGCCAAGTGGCTTGATAGGTGTGAAGAAATGAGAAGGAGGAGTGCCCTTTTATAAGAGGGGTGAGGGGCACCTTTGGAAAAGCTAGAAATATTAATTTATAATAAATTCATATTCGGTTTCCAATGGCTCCAAAGTTGACTATTCAAAGGTTAAGGTGGGGATAGGTTGAAAAAAACTCATCCAATAGAATTTAGACAGGTTTGGGTACTTATATTAACCTTATCTTTAGGTATTAACTCTAAGTTAATTAGTTTCACTTTTACAATGTCTCTTTGTATTTTTATATAATATGGTTAATAAACTTACTATATACATCCAAAATACCCCCAAGTGGTCCATTAATGATTAACCTATAATAATATAAGTCTCTTGGCCGAACCTTAGATTTTTAGTAATTTAATATCAATTAATAATATAATATTTGTTTTAAGAAGTCTTTTATGTCAATTTTGACACTATTCACTAGTTGATTTTTGTGAAACTCATAACAGATTGATTACTTCGAAAAAAGTCAAATAAATCAATCCTAATATATCATATTATCCTAGAAAATTTGTTTAATTCATTAAAAGTTTCATATTATAATTATTTGGGTATTTATAATATCAATTATGTTAATTTTTTACTATTTTAGTAATTACTG